>JANFPS010000006.1:6377129-7670694 GCA_024703675.1 Drosophila nebulosa
TATTGTTGGTTGTTGGGTTGAGTTAAGTTGAGTTGAGTTGAGTTGAGTTGAGGTCGGCTGCTGAATTGGCTGAGGTTGGCTTGAGAATAACTTGCTAATTGTTATGCACTCTACATAAATCGTTTACATATATGTATGTACATATATATATATATAAGTTTTACGTATCGGGTATAGGCATAATATACTCGTAATTGAGGGATTTTTTTTTTTGTTTTTTTAGCAGTGTTCTAGAGATTGGTTGTAGTTGTTGTTGTTTTTATTATTATTGTTGTTGTTGTCTAAAGTACAGTCTCAATACTGGTTATAGTGTCGGTTTGCGGCCGTGTTTCATTTAGTACCTTTTGCACATCGGTACTAAACTCCTCCACTTGTTTGGCATGAGCCAATTTCAATTTTTCCATGGCGCGTCCTTGCTTAACGCCGATTTGCTAAAGAGCGAAAGAAAAAGAGAGCGAGAGAGAGAGAGAGTTAAGTAAAATGTTAAATTCAACGCCTTAGAACTATTGTTATCGTTCGAGTCGTTCTGTTTGTTATCGATCGAGTCGATAGCAACACTTCTATTATATACGCATCGGGGTCACCTTTTTCTCTTCCATAAAACGCTTGACATTATTTTGACGTTTTTCACGCAAACGACGATCTTTCTCATTTTTGGTCTTTAGCGTTTTATCATTCTGAACCTCCTTAGCGGTATCTGCAGAAGTTTTCGCCTGTTTGGTATTCAAATCCTTGAGATCTCTGTGTGTGTGTGTGTGGGGGAAGGAAGGTAAAGGAAAAATTAGATTAACATTTGGTGTGGTTCGTATATTTCTTTTTTTTTTTTGTTTTTTGTTTTTTACCTGGCATGACGATCTTCGAGTTGTTTGATTTGAGCCGCCTGCACGGTTAGCATTAGGGCCTTCATGGCATCCTGAGAGTCCTGGACATGCTGTCGCAGCATATCCCATTCCTCTTTGCGATGGCGTGCAATCATATCGGTCCACTGTTTGGTCTGATCATTGATGGCATTTTTAATGTTCGCATCATTGCGTATATCATCTTTGCTCTTGCCCTTGATTAGCTTATCGATGGCCGCATTTTGGGTCTTTTGCACTGAGGTGCGCTCCTTGGCATGCTTCTTGCGTAGGGTATCGAGCTCCTTGATCTGTTTCTTGCCAACCTTCTGGAAACCCTTCTCCTGGCGCAACGATTCGAGCGTGACAGGCTCAAAGACCAGCGGTGGTTCCTTTTTCTCCTCCTCCTTGGCCTTGCCGGCATCACGAGCGGCACCGCCGCTTTGCTCCTCAATGCCAAGGGCCTTCATCTGTTCGTTCTGCTGTTTGGCCGCACCGGCAAAACCGCGTGGATCTGACAGCATGGCCATGAAATCTTCAAAGCCATCAGGTACATAAATCTTTAATTCGATGTTCACAAACAGCATGGGCAGCGACATCGGAAAATTCGCCTCTGTCCGCAACGACACATGCCTATAGCCAGCCTGTAGGCCATCCAGCGGTAGAATGCGCTGTCCAATCATTTTGCCGCTCTCCTCATAGACACCAAAGCGCAGCACTGCCAAATCTGGCAGGACAACTTTGCGAAAAACAAACGGATCCTCATTATAAACAGGATTCAGTCCATTGTTGGGTACCAATCGGGTGCGAAACTCCTTTTTAACCGTATCGGAGGGCAAGCCAAACATATCGACTTCCACATAGGTGCCAACCTTTTTGTCCGACAAAAATTGACCGGCAATCACCTTGACCGAACATTGAGCAGCAATCACACCGTCCACGGGTGCATCGGCAAACGGATCGAAATCCTTGTCGGCACGACGCATAAAATCCGGTTTCAACAGATAGCCACAGCCACCATTATACTCAAACTTGCCCTGATTCAATTGCATGGGCAAATCGGAGGTTTGGAAATTCAATGAGACCATTTGACAGCCGGCATTCCAGAATACCTGCGGCATATAGTTGGACGAATCGGCCCGAGTGCCCTTCGGATAGATGCGGCTCATCTGACGCTTATTATAATTGACAAAATCAATGGAGCTCTGTTTCAGGTAATTCATGCCAGCCGATTCCGCAAACGATGACATATTGTGGGCAATATTCTTTTCTGCAAAACAAAACAAAACAAAACAAATTAATTTCACCAAATTAAACAAATTAATTTTAACTTACCAATTGCCTTATCGAAGCCCTGGAATTTAATGGGCTGCGCATAATTGACCATCGATGAGAGCCAGGGATGTACATTGGTGGTGGAGCCACTGTAATTGGCTGCAGCAGCCTCGGCTTCGGCACCGCCGCCACCTTCAGCGGCACCTTCGGCGGCCGCTGCTTCGGGTGCTGCTGGCGCTGGTGCAGCAGCTGCCTCCGGTGGTTTGCCAGCACTGGCATCCTCTTCGGGATCATCATCGGTCTTCAGTTCACCCTTTAGCCACAGCTCCAATTCGACCTTCTCCACCTCGGGCTTCATGCGTTTATTCTTAATAAGAATTTTACGTTTCAGCTTGCATGGCGGTGGCAGAGGCAAGCCAGGCTCCAGCTGACAATGACAAGGATTCATTTTAATAGCAAAAAAAAAAAAACAAGAAGACGAAAAGCAAACAAAGCATACCGCATGATCCGGCAATGGTTCCTTTAGCAATAGATCACCAAAGAAGTCATCACAGTATTTAGCTAGTTTATATTGCTGGGCACGATTACAATGATTCTCAAAGGACAAAATAACGGGATATTCCGATGAAACGAAAGCACAATCGGCTATAGCTTGAATGCAGTCCTGAACAAAAAGAAAAAAAAGGATTTTAATCAGGCAGATGCAGATGTGGATGTATGTAAATTTGAATCTGTTACCTTAAAGAGAATTTCTGTACAGTAGGCATGACCGTGGGTAACAATGGGCTCCTCATCCTCACCCTTGCCATTCCAACAATCGAGCTCAACACAACGGCAGCCGGCCAATAGAGTCTGACGATACATTTCCACGGAGCTTTTGCCACCGATTTGACGACCCGATAGATAGGTATTATGCGAACTATTTATGTAGTAATGGGCCAATGGTTGATCCATTTCCATATAGAAATCCAGACGATCAAGAAATACGGGAGCATTCTCATCGGACATTAAATAACGTTTAAAGCCATCCAAAGAGAGTTGAACTGAGTGAGAGAGAGAGAGAGAGAAAGAAAGGAAGCAAGTTTACCAAAATATAAGTCAAGTGACAAAAATTTGTATATTCTTACCATTCTTCTTCTTCTCCTCATCCAATTCATAATCGTTGATAATCTCCGTGCAACGTTTCTCCTCATAGAGTGGAAATAGAATTTCATTCATTCGCGGATCACGTTGTTTGTCATTCATGAATTGTATAAATTGCTCTAGACTAATGAAATCCTGTTTGCCCTTGGTGCTAAATAATAATAAAAAAAACAAATCCATTCAAATTCGTATTCGATGGATACTATTCCCCCTCATTTCCCCGACTTACATGGATGTGAAAAGCTCTTCAATGTCATTACGTGGACAGACTTTGTGATATAATGCATAGAACTTATCGAAAGTGAATTGCTCCTTTGTCATGGTGGCATTCTTATCGTCTGGCAAACCGGCATCTTTGATGCAAGTGTAGACCAATTTTTCCGTTTTGCCCGAGGCGAAGGTTTTGGCCAAAGTTTTAACTGGTATCTTGCCGCTCTTCTCCACGCAATAGCTCAAGCGCATCCAACTGTTGGTCAAAATCAATTAATCAATCAATCAATCAATGAATAAGTTAACAAATTATAGAATAAGCTATCTGTATACATAGAAAATAGTTAACTAAACTAGTTACAGATACATCCAAGTACATACTAGTATACAAAATTTATACTTACAACAACAACAATTAAAATATAGTTGAGATATACATAGATCAACTTATATACTTGATCGGTGAAGGAATCAGCGTCTCAGCCTAAGCTCAAAGTCATAAAAAAATTGTCTATTGCATACTTTAGGGGAGCGAGCCTTCCCTCAAGTGAAATGAGATTGAATTTTAAGATTTGTCTATCAAATATCAATTTTAAGCCAAGTTAAGTTAATTTTAATTTAATTGGCTTACATTCACTTTCCATTTCTCTTTCTCATATATGTACATACATACATATATGTATATATATATATATATATATATCGATTTTCAATTATCACTAAATTATTAGCTAAGCTGTTCGATTTTCAATGGAATTTATAATTGAATATGAAATTGAAGCAATTTGTGTGGCCTATAAGCACCATAAGGGTGACCCAATCTCAATCAGAATTCCATTTTCTTCATTTATAGATTCAGTTTAAGTAATTGCTGGCCTGACCCCAAAAACCCCCTCTCCCTCCCCCCCCCCCCCCCCCCCTCTCAAGCAACAGGGCAGGAGGGAGCAGAAATGTTACCTATGCTATGCTACACCTGAAGCCTTCGATGCATAAATAATGCAATCGAAAACAAATTGCAAACTAGGCCAACTAATTTACAACACAAACATGCAACTGCAACTGCAACGGCAACGGCAACTAGCCACGCCCTGTGTTACCTGGACATAGGTGTTACCTGGTCAGTAGGTGTATAACATGCCCGCCCACACAACGGACACACTCACACTCACACACACACACACACATACGAGGAACCTTAGATGAGAACGTTGCTGCGGCTGCAGTACGTCCACCACAAGCAGAAAACATTACCAGAGAAACTGGAAACAGAGGACCAGGACCGAGACCGAGACCGAGACCAAAACCGAGACCCAAGACCAAATCGAACCGAACGAACCGACCAGCGTCCGACCGCAGGCAGCGCATATTCAATGAACCGCAATTCACATCCATTTGCTTTGACCATTGACTGCATGTTGTTGGTCAACTGGTTTGGTTTTTTTTTGTTTTTTTTTTTTTTGGGGGACAAAACCTTACTTCCCTTTGGGGCTTCAATTTTATTGAGTTTTTGGTTGATTTTCACTTGAAATTAAAGCAGCAAACAGCAGCAGAGACTCAACAACAGAACGCACAAGCAAGGGAAATTGTTAGGAAATAAGAGTAGGATTGCTTGTGCATTGAGTGCATTGGTCAGAGAACAATCTCAAGGCAATAAAGGGACGTCTAATAGGAACTAGAAGTAAGGAGGAGGTTAGTTTTACTTGCGCAGCCCTCAGTTGCTTGTGCGTTGCTTTGTGAACAAACTGGAGAATGTGTAGATCTATAACTAACAGACGCACAAGCAAGTCACAGTCTCAAATCGGAGTATAAATGAAGAGGCGCTTAATTAAGACACCGAAGTTAAGGTAGTCTTGCTTGTGCTTGCCCCAGTTGCTTGTGCGCTGCTCTAGGAATGGACTGGAGAATGTCTAGATCTATAACTAACAGACGCACAAGCAAGTCACAGTCTCAAATCAGGGCATAAATGATGGGGCGCTCAATTAAGGCACAGAAGTTAAGGTAGTCTTGCCTGTGCTTGCCTTAGGTGCTTGTGCGTTGCTCTGGGAACGAACTGAAGAAAGTCTAGATCTATAACTAACAGACGCACAAGCAAGTCACAATCTCAAGTCATAGAATAGATGAAGAGGCGCAGTTGAGGTAGTCTTGCTTGTGCTTGCCCCAGTTGCTTGTGCGCTGCTTTGGAAATAATTTCAAGTTAAAGTGTGGATAGAAAGACGCTTAATAAAAGCGAGGAGATTCCGTTATTCTTGCTTGTGCGTTGCTTGTGGAAACAAATTGAAGGCCAATTGACTAAATCGATCACCGATCACGAGAATATATTATGTGAATATATGTACATATATACACTTACCTGATTGGAAATAAAAACTTAATCTAGTCATAGCGTCGATACTTTGATTGTGCTTATCGATATCGATATGTACATATGTATGTATATTATATCAACTTACTGTTTCATTAGATTCAAACGTGGACAGACATTGGTGGCTTTATTGTTATGAGTGATGAGACGCAAATTCTTTTGCCAACTCTTTATATATGCATATATGTATATATACATATATATAAATATATATTGGTTTAGATTTGGGTTTTTGGTATTTCACATGCAAACAAAAACACAAAATTTATGCAGATAGAAACATTATTTACAAGAGTGCCATGTGTATCATAAAGATAGATAGATAAATAGATAAATAGATAGATAGATAGATAACAGCGACAGAATAGATATAATCAGTGTTGCTTTCTGATTTTGATTGGGACTCAAAATGCATGCAATGTGTGGTTAAGTATGAATGGATGGATGGATGAAAGGATGGATGATATTTAGAATTTGACACGCCCACTTACTGTTTTCTCAGACACATCATGGGGCAGATATTATTCGCTTTGACATTATGGGTTATTTTTCGTATGCCATCTAGCCAGATCTAAAAGAATTAGATGCCCAAAATGAAGTTTGGAAGGTTTTGGTATTTTGGAGATATACTTATAATGAATGGGTCCAAGTCCATGATTCTATATATATGTATATATAATTATATTCTGTGTGTGTGTGTGTTAGGGTGTGTGTGTGTGTGTTAGGGTGAGTGTGTGTGTATATATACCTTAGCTGTAGCCGCATCTGGACAAATAACATGATGATATGTTATATTGATATAATCCGTATTCGAGCATATGGTCAATGAACGTTTATCCAATTCTGGTATATTCGTGCCATTCTTTTTCGTAACCTTATCCAATATCTTTGGATCCTGTAAGTTAAATAAGAAAAATCATGAATTTAAAATAACAACAATAACAACAAAAATCAAAATCATTTTGCAATGCAATTTAGTTTTGGCGCACCAGATCCAAATAGCAGCAAACTGAAACATTAATCTCGAAACGCATCATTAATCAAAGACGAATGCTTATACAGTCCAGGAGGGGTGGCATGGGGGGGGGGGGGGTTGAGTAGCAAGGAATGCGGAGGAAATAGCAAGTCTATTATAAACATTTATCAACATTTGCACATTGAATTAAAAACAAATAAATCTCTCTCTCTCTCTCTCACACTCATTTCGAAGCACACAAAATTTTAATTTCATGTTTGACCTTCAATCGCATAAGATTTTCCCAAATAATTGAAGGTGAAAAATTATGTGTGTGCATGTGTGTGTCTGTGTGTGTGTGTGTGTGTGTTGTTGCTGCTGTCTAACCCTGGACAAGTTCATTAAATTTTTGTAATTTGTGTAAGCAGGAAGCATACACACACACACACACACGCACACACAGACACACAGACACATTTAACATCAATTTCATTAAGTTGAATTTTATGTTATTATCAAGGACAAAAGATATTTGATTTTGGAAATAGTCTTCAAGTTTTTGTTGTCAAGTTTTTCTCTAGTAAGCAAAAAATGCCTTGAAAATTAGTTCAACCCAATAAGTATGCTACATTAAATGCATTTGGAAATTAAGGAAGAGAGACACAGAGAGAGAGATAGAGAGAGAGAGAGGGTGGGTTGGGAGGTAGGTGGGGGAGAGGTAGAGAGTTCTCTTCGCATACCTTACAAACCAAACGAAAGGATCTACGCCCATGTCATGAGAGGGGGGCATGACTGGGAAGGCGATTAAAAGGCAGATTGAAGGGAGCGAGGAAGGTAGGGGATCCTGTGTGCGTGTTTGTGTGTGTGTGTGTGTGGGTGTGACAGCGAAACGTAAAAGAAAAATAAAGTGAAAGCAAATGTTATAAAAGTTTTGCCACTCTTCTTTCTTTTGTTGTTGTTACTTAAATCATCTTCCCCCATCCCCCCCCCCCCCCCCCCCTACACACTCAGACCCCTATGCCATCTCTATGCTCCTGCTCCTGCTGTTAGTTTGGTAGACTCGTGCATTATTGAATAGCTCAAAGAGAGACAGAGAGAAAGAGCGAGAGAGAGAGAGAGCGAGAGAAAGAGCAATGGGCAAAATGGCGAAATGGCGCAGCAATGGCAAATAGTCAACAACAACAACAACAATGGGGAAAATTTTGTGTAAGAAAACTGCAACCAAGAGCAAAAACAAAATTTGTTTCATCATTTTGTGTGTTCATGTTTTCAATATTTCTTGGCTCCTTTCATTTCTCGCTCTTTCGCTACGAAACAACTTTTAATGGTTCATTGTGCCATACACACACACACACACACAGCTATTTGCTGCATGTGTGTGTGTGTGTGTGTATGATTTAATATTGATGACCAAACATTTCAAGTGTTGGCCAAGCCAGAACGGGCCAGTTTGCATTTGACTGGCTGCTTCTCGTTTCTCTTTTCTCTTTTCTCGTTTTCTCTTTGGCCATTTTTTTTTTTTTTAATTTGTAGTCAAGAAACTAAACTTTATTACGTATACGCCGCCTTGACGTTCAATGAATTGAAGAGTTGTTAATGGCTTTTAGTTCGATTCGTAGCAGAAATCATTTTAAGTCATTCTTTGAAAGTGTGAAAACTTTTGCCATTTGTAAGGTTTTCCATTTTTCCATGCTCTTTCATCATCATCATCATCATCATCATCATCATCTCCAGCATCTGCTGTGGTTTTGACCAAAATTTGTGCCTAGTGCGTGCAAAAGTTTTGCTTTATTTCCCTTAAGTTTTCGCCTTTTTTCTCGTCTTCCTTTCTCGCTCTCTCTCTCTTTCGTTTTTTTTTTTTTTTTTTTGGGCATTTATTTTGCATTTTAATTGAATTTATTTGCCAGTTGACATAAGTTCTCACCCACAAAACAAAAGACACGCCTACCAAACAAACAAAAAGAAAAAAGAAGCAGAAAGAAGGAAATGCTGATGAATGAATATGGCCAAAAGCGAACCGAAAACAGGTTTAACTGAGTGAGCAAAATTTAGTCATCTCGTTGAACCGCACAAGTAACTGCCTGCTGAACGCACAAGCACAAGCCGTAAGTCTCTCTCTCTCCTCTAAGATTCTCAGTGAAAACACATTTTCCTTTAAGCGAATGCGTGTCTCTTTTTCTCCTCTGCAATTCTCAGTCGAAATGCATTTTCCTCTAAGCAAACTTGACTCTCTCTCTGTTTCTTCTCTACGATTCTCCTCTAAGCAAACTTGAATTTTTTTCTCACCTCTGCAATTCTCAGTGAAAATACATTTTCCTCTAAACCAACTTGAATCTCTCTCTCTCTCTTCTCATTTTCCTCTAAACCCACTTGAGTCTCTCTTTCTCCTCTGCGATTCTCAATCAAAATACATTTTCCTCTAAGCAAACTTGAGTCTCTCTCTCTGTCTTCTCATTTTCCTCTAAGCAAACTAGACTCTCCTTTTTTGCCTCCTCTGCGATTCTCAGTCAAAATACATTCTCCTCTAAGCAAACTTGTCTCTCTCTCTCTCTCTCTCTTCTCATTTTTCTCTAAGCCAACTTGACTCGCTCTCTCTTTCTCTTCTGCGATTCTCAGTTAAAATACATTTTCCTCTAAGCAAACTTAAATCTCTGTCTCTCTCTTTTTCCTCTGCGATTCTCAAAAGTTTATGTAAGTCGCTAGAGAAAGTTTATCATATTTTTCTTAGTTTTGTTTTCATATTTAAAACTCTTAAAGTTTGTTGCAAAAGCTTTCGATGCGAGCCATGTGCAACGACGACGTGTCCTTTTTTTTTTTGTTTTTTTGTGCCTCCACCAGCCATTGACATATAGCCATAAAACTGTCCATGTGTAGGTGTAGGTGTGTGCGTGTGTGTGTGTGTGTGCGGGTGTGTGTGTCAGTAGCAGTGCCAGTTAATGTGTCAATATGTCACTTTTGCTCTCAATTGTTTTTTTTAGACCAAAAGTTGTGACTTTCGCCTTGTGACCGGGTTTCTGTGTCTGCTTTTTCCCTACGCATTTTGACTATGCGCTGAAGTTGGATTTATTGTCAGCGGCCACGCCCACCGGCCTTCATTCTCTGCCATGACAGAGACTTGTCTATGCTGGTGTTCTTAAACGGGATTTATGGCCAACAACAACAACAACAACAGCCACCAAAATGAACCGACCGAGAGTAACTATTTACGACTCGTGCCAGGTGAAAAAGGATCGAGAGAGGGAGTGGGAGTGGGTGAGGGGGAGGGAGTGGGAGAAAGAGGCATGTGTGTCTAATTGAGATTTGCTTGCCCCCAATGCTTTGACATACAATTTTAATGGCTTGCCAATGATGCGAGTGATGGCAAAGGATGTCGTCACCTGACTGACAGAATGACAGAATGACAGAATGACTGACTGACTAACTGCATCCGTTCATTGTTGAGCTCGCAAGGGAGTGCAAATTTATACTGCATTATCCACTTAATCGATCCACTCAATCCATTCACTTTTAAGTTGCCTTCTTTCAGATTGACATGAACAATTTTTGCATAGCGGCCAAGTGGGCCGGGGCAGGAGACGAAGGCAAAGGAGGAGCAGTCTTACCCTCTCATAATCAAGACAAAACGCATTGATTCATTTATCATATTTTTTTCCTTTTTCCTCCCCCACGTGAATCTACTGCAAAATGATTAATGCAATGGGCCTGGGTACTTGGTCCTTGTTTTTTTTTGCTCCTCTTCCCAGTGCTATGTTTTTTTCTGGTTCCTCTTCCTGGTATTGAGCTTTAGTTTGGTTTCCATCATAAAGTTGTTTTTTGCCTTTTCTTTTTGCTGCTCAATTTTGCGCTTGGTTGCATAAAAGTAACTTTGATTGCTTTTTTCTCGATGAGTTGTGACTGGGTGGTGGGCAAGGGGCTGTGTGGGGGTGGGGGGGTTTCTGTTTGGGGCTTTTTTTTTTTGTACTTACCCTTGGTGTGCCGCCAGCACGAATATCGCTCACTTGACACAGCTCAATGACATCGCCATCCTACAAGAGAGTGAGAGAGAGAGAGAGAGAGAGTGTCCTGTGTGTACTCTGGTCATTTAAATATTGGTAATTTGTGTAATACATACCCTTCCCTCACTCTTCCAATAAAGAAAGAATCCATATTCATCCACCTTGAACAGGGCATCACGTTCAAAATCATTCTCTTTCGTTTCCTTCTCATTCTCGAACCAGCGATCAAAGACACAGCCAGTGGTCAGTTCCGGTGGCACCGGAATGATCCAATCGAATTCGTATTTCTTTGTCATTATATATATATGTATTTACACAGTTACAATCGCTGCTATATACACCACATACACTTCTCCCTGTCTGTCTGCCTGTCTCTCTCTCTCTATGTATTTCCTTTTAATTTGCTTTAGTTCTCTTTTGAAATATTCAAATGTTTGATCTGTTTCATCAAGATCATATATATATATATATATATAGAATTTTCTTTTGTATATATAGAGAATGTGTGTGTGTGTATGTGTGTATAATACAATTATAATTATTGTAGGTCACATTGTGTTTTATTTTTTTTTATTCCTAGAAATTGGCTAATTGAACTTAGTTGGTGTTCCAGTTATGTAAATTTTTTTTGTTTCTATTTTGGTTTTGAGTTTTCGATTTAGTTTTGGTTTGTTTTCATAAGCGTATTGGGTTTGCTATATATGTATATATTTTTTTTTTTTTTTGCAGTTGACCTGAAAAAGAAAAGAAAAGAGAATACGAATTTAATAAGAAAAGGAAGTGAAATAATGGAAAGAACTAAAAATTTGATTAAGGGGCAGTAGTTGGCTTTTGTCTTCAAGGATAATCGACTTAACACAATCAAGTTAGCTAAATTTGTAATCCTTTAACAATTTTAGACATTTCCTTGAATCATTTAAAATATTTATCAACTAATTCAAAAACTATTTAGAATTTCGACTTCAACTGAATCCTTTTATTTTTTTTTTTTTTTAGATCAAATGGGCAGTGCAAGCTGTAGATCCATTTGTTAAATTTTAATTAAATGAAGTTAAAAAAGATTGACACAACTTTAAGAAAAAAAAAAAATAGAGTCAGAATGTCGGGCCATGCCGAAGTTTGTATAACCTTGCGAGTATTTTTTGATTCTCTTTAATTACTTAACTTCAAACCTTTTAGTTAAAAATTTGCAAAATCTAAAGCATTTACTGTTTTTTTTTTTTTGTTTTTCTGACCAATTAAATAAATTTTTCTATTGGGCCAATTATTCCAATGAGTTTTATATGATATAGTGGTCCGATCGGAGGCATACAAAAGAGAAAGAGTTTGCGCTGATCCAGACGGATGGACAAACGAAAGGACATGACTATATGAACTTATCTCTTACTCGGAGATGATCCTTTTACCTTCAAAAAAATTGCTATCCTTTGAAACCAGAATTAAAATTTAATACAAAATTCCTTTCGATTGTTAAGTGTTGTTTGTTTAGTTTAAACCATTTAGCAGCTTTACTATTTGTTTTGTCGACTAAATAACAAACTACAAAACCAAAACTAGTGAGTCTGAAAAGAGAGAGAGAGCTGTTTGGCTGTGTGTGTGTGTGTTTGAGTCCTTTCACTTTATGCTAATTAAATAGAACTAATCGCATTGAAATAAGTTAGACGACAATGATGACACCTGTACAGGATTATTCCTTACACTTGAGCCACAATTTCACGTTGCACGATGGCACAATGGCACTTCACACCAAGCTCTCGAACACAACTAAATCAAAGTGTGTCTTGGAGAAGCAAGCAAAAAAAAAAATGAAATGAAAGAAGGAAACGAAATAAAGAAAGAGAAACCCTCCTACACCCCCCCCCACCCCCTCCCTTCTGCACGTCCATTGAGAGATAGACAACACTAATGGCATTAACGAATGTCGACATTGTCATTGCCATTGCCAGTGTCAGGGGGGCAAAAAGTGAAGAGAGGCTTCTGGGTGGGGGATGGCATCAGCTGGAGCACTTTAAGGGCTTCCCGGCCATGGCCTCGCACCTGAAAAAACAGCAACAACAAATAACGTGAATGTGGCTGATGATGACGTTGGGATTTGAATTTGGCAGAACGTCAAGTGACTTTTGTGTGTGTGTGTGTGTGTGTGTGTGTGTGTGTGTTGGCTTTTCAATTTGTTTGGCCATGCCCACTGATTTTCATCTTACTTTCTCGTTCGTTCGCTTTTGACATTTATGGTCACGCCCCCCACCCCCGCCCAAATCACCCAAGCCCACGCGCCCACTGCCCCCTTCTTTTGACTGATTGCTCTCCCGTGTGAAGAGATTTCTTTACTTTCTCTCTTTCAGTTTTTTTTTTTTTTTTTTTTTTTTTTGGCAGCGAATCTTTCACATGACTTCAAATTCAATGAGCTGCAAAATTTTCGTTCATTGTTAAACTTAGAAGCTCGTTAGCCAGTCAACACACACACAAACACACAGACACTGAGAGTAGCTTTGTGTGTGTGTGTGAAGCGGATATGATTTCACGGTGTATGTCAAAAAATACTTTCACGCCCCTTCTTGCTGCCAGCCAAAGCCAAGAGACGAGAAGAGATGAGAAGAGATGAGAAGAGAAGAGACGAGAAGAGCATTTAATGAATTTACGCTCTTTGCGCTTTTGAACTTTTCCAGCACACGAAGTACGCGAGTTGAAATTAAGGACAAAGGACTCCCGCATCGCCCCAGACTAAGCCAGACCAGACCCGCCCAGGCAAGGCAAACGCAAAAGGATTTTATGGTGGAATCAAGTTCATTTTGACTTGTTGCCCAGACAACAACAACAACAACAACAACAACAACAACAACAACAACAACAACAACAATCTGACCCACACTATTTTCAACTATTTTTTTTTGCCATCATTAACAATGCCAAGAGCTCTTCCAAAGGGCCCTTCCAATGGGTTCATCGATATAAATATTAATCGCAATTTTCATTCAGAGACTTCTTTAACTTTAACTTAAAATGTTTGATAAGTTTTTGTCTTAGATATATCTTAGATATATCTCTTTCAATCTCTCTCTCTCATTTTGTCTTCAACCAAACAGAGGACAAAACGAAAGCAAACGAGAAAAGGTAAGGTTGGTGCGGTGGTGAGGGGAGAGGGTAACAAGGAAATCCCTTTATAGGTAAATTTCAAAGCACTTCAAGATTTGCCAGCTGCTTAAATTTATCTTTGCCGTTTTAAAAAAAAAAAAAAACGAAATCAAAACGCAACAAAAAAAAAAAAAAAAACCTAAGTAAAACTGCCATACAGCTTCAAGCAGTTAACCAGCCCTTCCCCCCCCTAACCCCACCTCCTTCAGGCAAGCAATTTCATTCAGGTATCTCACTCATTTTAATGTATATAACAACAATCTTTTGGGTTCGCATTTGGTTCCCAAGTGCCACGCCTCAACACCTGTGTCAATATATCGCCAAAATTCAGCGCACCAACTTGAAAGCCGAAGCAGCAGCAGCAAGAAGAAGAAGCAAAATAAAATAAAATAAAAGGGAGAGAGAGAAAAGAAGCGAAACGAAAGGGAACGATGATATGGGAGTAAAAGTAAGGAGAAGGAGAAGTTGGTGGGGAGGGGAGTAAAAGTAAAAATAACTTGCATAAACTTTGCCTCAAAGGACACACACACACACACACACACACATGAACACACAAGCTCACGTACGCCCAGAAGCATGCTACAAATATGCTCATTACGTGAACTCTCTCTATGCTCCTCCCTTCTCCTGCTTCTCCTCCTCCAGCTCCTCCAACACTATGTCTCTCTCACTCTATCTCTATCTCTCTGCGTCACTCAACCACCAGCGACAATTGCTCAATTTATTATTGCATACTTGGCGGCTATAAAACTTTCGCAGCCATTGCAAATGTGGGGGTGGGGAAGTGGGAGGGGGTTGGGGAGGGGCAATTGTATAAACGAGGGCTGTTCCATATGTTATACAAATCAAAAACCGTTTAAACCGTTTAAGTTTGAGCATTTAAACAGTTTTTTTTTAATATTTAAGAGCAAGCATCATTACCTCCTCCCCTCCCCCCTGGTGGGTGGTGACCCACTGTAGCCCGATCCTTTTTGATATATATTGTATTTGCCTATTATTATTCTTCTATTCGTTACACTTACGTAAATTGAATTTACCGTTAGCCAAAAGTAAACCTAACCAAATACGAAATATTTGTGAAATTGCCATTTCAATATTTGATGAGCTGAGAATGAAGATGACGACGAAGAGACAACAACAACAACAAACAAACAAACAAACAAACAAGTAAAATGTTTTCGTTTCTATAAGTAGCAAATAAAATATTAAAGTTTTTCCTTTTCTTTTCACTTTTTGGCTTTTGTCAGTTTTGTTTTTGACCTTGATTGAGATTTGTGTGTGTGTGTGTGCAGTGTGCATTCATCAAATTTGAATTTGATGGTCAAGTTCAGTTGAGTTTTTGATCAATCAATCAATCAATCAATAAATGAATCGATGGCAAGGCGTGCATCACATTTGCTCAATTACATCAATTAAATAATAGTAGTACATTTTTATTCGTTATGAGAAATTTTAATGCCCCCCCCATCCCTTCCCTTTGCCCCTGACCCTTGTGTGCTCATTTCAGTAAATTGAAAACTTTGTTTGAATATATTGAAGGATCTAACACAATGAAGGACTACCAAATGAAATGGAACTGTGTGACTGAATGACTTAACAAAATACCAACAATGCACACACAAACACACACACACACACACACACACACACACACACACACACACAGACGCACACACCAAGCAAGCAGAATGAAAAGAGGAAAGGTCCCCCTAGCTACACCATTAGTTCCAAGTCCATGTATGTATGTGTGTGTGTAAAGTTTACCAAATAGTTGCATACTTTCAGGATGGCATATCAAAAAATTAAATTAAAACAAGTGAAAGCAACAAAAAACACGAGCCAGCAAACTGTTTCTCAAATACCCTTACATTTCTCTTATTCTCGTTTGCATTAAGTTCCATTTGGAGTCCATTAGCCATCTAACACTGGCCCATTTACCCTATTTTGGCCTAGGGCCTACATAGCTGCAGCAGGGGAGAGGAGAGGAGAGGAGAAGGAAATGACATAGAAACATTTTGTGACACATTTTCAGCTCTCTGTTTTGTGATAAAAGCTTTTTTAATTAACTCTGCCAGGAAATTAGTAGGAAATGCAATAAGTTGAAAGTCAGAAATGCAGAAATGCAGAAATGCCCAAAATCATTTGGTAAAAGGATCGTAGATCTGTCAATCGATATCGATATCGATTAATGTTAACGCTCTGAGGAAGCATCTAAAGGCCAATACCATTTAGGAAATGCCTGCCAGCTAAAAAAACCTTTTGCCTAGTTAAAAAACACTGCCTAGTTAAGAATTAAGGATTCGGTAGGCGACAGATCATGCTCCAATTGGGCATCATCAATTTGGGGTTTCCATTAACAATCGGAGGAGCATTTCTCCTCGATTGGCAGGCAATGCTCAAAGACATGAACAGATCTTCAATTTAAACCATGACAGATTTTAAGCCAATTCTTTGGACTAACCAATAAGTGACTACTTTTAATTAGCCATCAAATTGCTTTTATCTTTGCATCGTTTGAAACTGTTATACAGGAAGATGAATTTCGTCACGCCCACATTTACACATACACACCGCACGCACATAGCCCACAACCCACATTTTGGTTAACCCCATTGTCAATCCAAGGAGCGACTTTTCTTTTCTCAGCTCACTTTTCAGGTCACTTAGTATATATCTCGGCGTATCGAGAGCTCAACTTGCAGATATATACATATATATATATATATATGTATATGTAGGAAAATTTGCAAAAAGCCTTATGGGCGTGTAAAGGCTCCACCTCCAACATCGAAAGGGAAAGGGCATGGGGCATGGGGCACGCTTCTCGTTCTCTGGGCACGCACCAACCTGGTAAAATCAAAACCAAACACAGGCGAAGGCATCCTTCAAACAAAACTGTCAGCAACTGTCAAAAGAAGTTAAACGAAAATCCAAAAAAAAAAAAAAAAAAAATAAGCTCAGGAAAAAAAAACCATCGCCCAAAAAGAAAGCAAAACAACAACAACAACAACAAAAAGAAGAAAATCGTAACTGGGGGAAGTTATACGCCCCCCTCTGCACCCCCACCCCCCCACCACTCTTCACCACCACCTTTTTTGCCTTTGAAACAATAACATTGACAGCAGATCGGACCGTGTCCTGGTTTAGGGTTTTGTTTTGTTTTTTTGGTTTTGGTTTGGAAAAAACGTTTTTTGAATACCCTTTAACAAAATTGAATAAAAGAGTCATCAGAAAATGGATAAACCGACTGAAAATCGTGTTAAAGAGACGTGAGTGTCGCACAAGCATGACCACAGCTTTGCAACCATTTGCTTGTGCGTCCCACAGTCTTTTTAGTACCATTCAAGGTAAACCAGAAAAAACATTGGAATAATGAGGCGTCTCTTGAGTTCAAAGGACGCTCAAGCATGACCACATCTTTGCAGCCATTTGCTTGTGCGGCTCTAAACTTTAAAACCAATTAGGCAACCCAGATTCAACATTGTTATAAAAAGTTTGAGTATGTCGAGATGACGCACAAGCATGACCCAATTTTTGTAGCCATTTGCTTGTGCGTCTCTCAGTTTTAAAAGCACTCAGGCATCCCAGATTTAACATTGGTATAAAGAGTTTGGGTCTGTCGAATTCCAGTTCAAACCAATGGGGACGCACAAGCATGACCCCATTCGCCCCCAGTCGGTCGCTCTGTCCCTCTATAGAGTATTCAATTCTCGAGTTTTCGCATTTTCGTCACTTTTTCTTTTTCTTTCATTCACGTTCATGTTGGTTCCTTTCCTTTACGCTTTTCTTCTTCTCTTTTTTTTTTCTCTTTCTTGCTTCTCGTCATCGTCATCATCGTCGAGATGTATGTATGTATGTAGAAGGCACGTAGCTTAGAGCCGGCTGGCTGGCTGCTGGGTTTATTTTTAACGAAACTTCCTTCGTAGCCCACCACCAACCAACCCAACAAGCGAGGGGAACACACGAAAAACGAAAAACAATACATCATCATCGAAAGGGGGTGGCGCTGGGTGAACGGGGGAGGCCAAAAAAGTTGATGGCCCGGCCTCATGTTGTTGGCTCCTCTTGTCGGTTGTTTGAAGGAAATTGTGCATATTAAATATATGACAATAAGCGTGGCCAAGAACAAAAAAAAAAAAAAAAAAAAGAAAAATTCATGTTCCTATTTGTGGGGAAAAGGGCAATGGGAGGAGGTAAGGCAAAAGGCATAGAGCCCCTAGGTAAGCAAGTTGGTGTTTGTGTTTTGTATCTGTATCTGACCGTGTGAGTAAATGGCATAAAGCATTTATAATAATTTGTCAATAATTTTACTTTGTCTCGTAAAATTGTACGCTTAGTAAGAGAATTTGTGGTTGCTTTTTATGCTATGGGAATCGGGCCAGACAGACATGATGTGTGTGTGTGTGTGTGTGTGAGTGTGTGACTAATAGACATTTTATCGATTAAGCCACGAATACAAATTATATTTGATGAGCTTTTAATTGAATTGATTTTTTTTTTTTTCGTCCCTTTCGTTGCTTTGTTCCATTTGTTCTCGTCCCTCTCTCTTTCTCTCTTTCAGTTGATATTATATGATAAGTGGGTAACATGGTATGGGTAAAACATAATAAGTACAAGGACAGCACGCGTGCTGGCATAAGGATATGCGTGTAATGACAGAATAGATAATAATAATTGAAAAGATCAAATCAATCTAAGTGAATAATTAAGTGGACAGGTGGATAAATGATTAAGATTTCAAGTAAGCCTCAAGTACAGTTGTGTTCTCTCCATGAAGCAGCAGAAGAAGAAGAAGAAGATTCAAGTGTGTGGTTGTGGTTTATCTTTGCATTGCAGTTGCAATTCCCAAATGGTTTTAGCACCAATCTCATTATGAACTGGCAACTGCAAAAATAAACTGTCTTTGCCTGTTTGTCAAGCGCAATTGCTATATTTATTCAGCATTCTCACACACTCAACTATTCACACATACACACATACACACACACACATACATACATACATTTATATCTAATTAGTCACAAGCAACTTTTTCATCGCGAAATTTCCCAGCCAATTGTCAGATACAGAGAAGAGTTTCCATTTAACTCTCCCCTCCTCTGTCTCCCCTCTCCCTCTGTCTCTGTCTCTTTCTCTACGGATTCTCCGCTTATCCATAAAGCAAAAAAAAAAAAAAAAAAATATGCCAAGAGCAAAGCTTTACCAAAAAACACAAATGAAAAAACAAACCAAACGAAACGAAACGAAATGGAAAAAAATATGAAAAAGTTTCTATCGTAAAGTTTTTAATTCCGTGCACGCTTCGAGCAACATTGCTCGACTATCATCGGCGTCATCTCTTGCTCTCTCTCTCTCTCTCTCTCTCGCTCGCTTGCTTTCTCTCTTTCTCTCTCTTTCTCTTTGTCTCTCGACTGCATTCAAAAAATGTTGGTTATTGTTATTGGCCTTGTTGTTGTTGTTATTGTTGTTGCCGCTGTTGTCCTTCATGTTCGCCGTTTTGCTTATTACTTTTGCTGTCTTTATCCTATTTACGAAAGAGTCCTTTGACTACAAAATTTACTCTATAAATGATTAATATGAGTCTTGAGTTTTTTCTTGAGTTCTGCAAAGGATCACAAAGATCTTGGCTTGATTTTGGTTTTACTTAAATTGAAATTGATTTTGCTTATTAAAGGGTATACATTAAGTCGGTTTGCCTTTTAATTTGCAAATGCTTTTGGGTTGTAAGCTGTAAGCATAATTTAATTTAAATACTTTTTAAGCGCATTAATTATACATATACATATAGCTGACTGGCTTCGCCCTTCTACTCCAACTCTTTCGACTCCTCCTACTCCTCCTACGCCTTCCTCTTCATCTCTTTAGCCCTTTAACGATTACAGAGCAGTGAAAGGGCAACACATAAAGGTACACAATAAATTGTATAAAGTGCAAAAATATTGCTGTTTATTTCATTTGTGAACTTATTGTCATCATCATCATCATCGTCTCCATCATCATCATCATCATCTTCGTTGTCATCGTCGTCGCTCCCTCTATATCGCCTGCTTATCCCCATTGTATATTGAATGTGAGCGGGAATGAATGACGGGAACGGGAATGGTATGGATAGGTGGCTCCCTGTGTATGTGTGTGTTGGTGTGTTGGTGTGTGTGTGTGTGTGACCATGACTAAAAGCGGAGGTAGCAAATTACACAATGAAAGGGAGCAACTCTCCTTACCCTACCCACGACGTTAAGCACTCGAGTGGCAATTGTTACCTTTTCTTTCAGTTTTTTTTTTTTTTTGAGCCGCTTACAATAACAAGACCTAGAGAGAGAGACAAAGGGAGAGAGAGAAAAAGAGCTCTCAACAATGCAAAATGTTTCCCCTAGAACCGCACCCCCCACCCCACTTACCCCAGTCTACCTTAAGAGGAATCTGTACTACAAGAGTCTTAAGAGAGATTTCAACTAAAAGGTAAAAAAGCCTTCTCCCTTTACCTTCTCTCTCTCTCTCTCCCCTCCTCACCCCTCTGCAAGTGGTTTATATACTTACAAATTATTAACTAATGAATTATAATTTCCAAATATCAAGTGAAAGCGTTTTAAATTTCTTCTTTTGGCCTAATGCGTCTATAATTGCTTAATTGTAAGGGCCAAAAGAGATGGTGAAGAGGAGAGGGAGAAGTGTTGATGTGGTGGGGTGTGGGGCGCACTTCTCTAATTGCCAATTGGCAAGAGTTGCCTATGAGCTGCCAATGATTATTTGATTAAATGACAGCAACTAAGCTGATTACGTGCACGTAATGCAATCCCCATTTGCCCCAACCCTCCGCCCCCTCACACACACACACACAGCGAAGGCATGGCTAATCAAGCGGGGAGGGGGCAATAGCTTCTATCTTCTCAATTGGAAATTGTCCAGGTCGAATGATATAGCAAATGGCGTCACTCAGGTGAAGGTTATTGCAAATATCCTCTTCATTCAACCGGATACTAACCCCACTTCATCTGACCTCACTTCTTCTCTATATCACAAGTGTTCCCATTCGATGCACACACACACACACACATACCATTCGCTCTGATCCACTCCACCCACCACTTGTTAATTAATGCAATTCGAGCCACGCCAAGCCGTGCGCACCCGTAAATCCGCTGCACTTAATGAGATGGGGATGGTTCAGGGGGGGCGGTTGGAATGGGGATGGGGGGCAACTAATTTATGGTATTGACACAATCGAATATCGACTTATTTGACAGCTGCTGCTCCTCCTGCTTATAAGCACTTAATTATATATATTAAATTTTTGTTTTTTTAATCAGCTATCAGAATCTGTTCGCAATTCCGATTCTGGTTCAATTTGCTGATCCAAGTCATGATCTGGTTCCACATCAAGTTCAGAAACTTGCTCCAATTCAGATATATGCTCCGATTCCGGTTCCAGTTCCGGTTCCGGTTCCGCTTCTTGATCTTGATCGTGTTCCTCTTGATCATCTTCATTGGAATTCCGTTCAATTAAATCTTTTTCGTATTTCCAGAGCCGTTCGTGAACTTTTTGTGTCATGGCCTTGATGAAAGCAATATCTGATCTAACTTTAATGGCATGAGATTGAAATAGGAGCAATTTCGTATTAGCATCCATTAATTTGCGACGCAATGCCATTAACTGATGTTCATGTTTCTCCAAAGATTCAAATGTCTTGCTCACATTTTCATTGCCAGAGGAGTCCCCCATTGCCGATTTTTTCTCCATCGGGACATATTCCTTTAACAAATTACCAAGTTGTTGTTGTTGTTGTTGTTGTTGTTCGCTCATTATGTTGGTTTTTGGTGTAGTGAATTTAGAATTTTGAGATAACAAATAACAAAAGTTTTTTTTTAATAATAATATTTTTTTGTAAATTGTGAAACATGAATGAATGGAATAGAAATCATCTTTATGTACATTTCAACAGATCTGACAACACAATCTTATGTATTGTGTTAATCTTGAATTACTTAAACTTCGCAAATAAATAATGAAATAAGCTCACTTGAAATGATATTGCCTCGCCTGCCCCGCCTGGTTTCTTATGGGCAAAGAGAGATGAGTTTGTTTACTCTCATCAAGCAATTGCGTAAAGAAGGAAAGCAACACGAGCGCATGGAAATTGTTGTTGTAGTCGAGCAGGAGCGAATTAACAGCTGAAAAAGGAAGGCCGATTTAAGGCGATAGCAATTCCGCATCATTTTTGTTTTCCACTAAATTGTCACTCGCTTTTTACCCTACAAATCTAAGTTTGTGAGACGTACAAGCAACTGAAAGACGCATAAGCAATTGAGAGATGCGCAACCAACTGAAAGACGCACAAGCAACTGAGAAACGCATAAGCAAATGAGAGATGCACAAGCCACAGAAAGACGCATAAGCAAATGAGAGACGTAACAAGGACTGAGAGAAACGCACAAACGCAACTAATAGACGCACAAGCACCTGTGAAACGCACAAGCAACTTAGAGATGCACAAGCACTTGTAAAACGCACAAGCAACTTAGAAATGTACAAGCACTTGTAAAACGCACAAGCAACTAAGAGATGCATAAGCAACTGAGAGACGCGCCAGCACCTGTGGGACGCACAAGCAAGCTAAAGTTTGCCATTATCGAAGTAAACAGGGCCACGTGTTGGAAATCCACTAAAAATTCCGCTCATGTTGCCCACCGTTTGTCGTCTATCAATTCTATTTTTAGGTTTTGCAGTTGACCTTTAGTATTTTTGCAATGGATAAATAATGGGTAGGTGGATGGGTTGGTCGGTTGCTCGGTTGTTCGGTTGCTCGGTTGGGCCGGTAGCTAGGTACGTAGACACTAAGTCTACTCTAAGTGACGTCCTGCACGGTAATGATCTGCGCCTGCCTGCCTGCCTGTCTTGCCTGTTTGCTTGATTGGCTTAATTGGTTTGCATGTCTCTCTCTCTCTTGTCTTGGCTCATTTGAATTTTTCTTGGAATTTTGGATGTGATTTGATTGCAATTTGCCATACAAAGTTATCCATTATCCATAATGTCTTGCACTATTTATAGTCTCTGTCATTTGAAAAGGCATTCGAAACCAAAAAATCAAACCCGACCCCATACGACCCACGCAGAGCAAAACGCTGGCGTTGGCGGGGGGTTTGGTGGGGTGGGGAGGGGAGGAGGGGCGTCTGGACACATTTAGATGGATTTGGACATTTGGACAATCGTAAACAAATTTCTTTATCCAACCCCTTCCCCCTTTGCCCCCTTTTCCCCTCACTAGCTCTTTCATTTTATTACACGTGGCGGACATTTTGTTTAGGTTTCGGTTGTCCATGTGTCTGTGTTTCTCTGTGTGTGAGTGTGTGTGTGCGTGTGTGTCTAATTACATAGTGATTTATTTTTACTCTATTTTGAGCAATAAATTACAAAGTAAATTTATATGATTTATTTACAAGAAATGTCTGAGTTGCTGTTGCATTATTATTCATCATTCACATTCATTTGACATGAGATTATTTTTCCACTCAGTTTTATGGAATTTATTTACTAAAAGGAACGATAGTGTCTGCATAAAGGGGACACACTTTATTCTCACATCCTTTCAAAATCTGAATATACAAATACTTTTTTCTATCGATCCATTTGCATTACAAAAATTGATCTGTTAATATAATATTTTCTCACCTTTTATTTACTGGCCAGGGGCCATTACAAAATTTGTTATTAACCCGTCAATTCTCTTTCTCTCTCACCCCCCCTCTTGCACCCTGCTTGCTCTGAATCTCACCGGGCATGGACCACTTGCTTTTATTTCCACAATTTTTAATAGTTGAATGAAAAGTGTTTGATGGGTTGATAGGTTTCTGTGTGTGTGTGTGTGTGTGTGTGAGGGCGCCAATGGGGGTGGTGGCGGGTAGGATGAAAATTAATTTGATTTATTTATTAGCTGTCTATTATTTGTTTATAAACAATAAATGCCAGAAGAATGCGCATTTGAGGCTTATAAATATTTTAAGCGGCAAAGCAAAAAGGCGGCCAGCTAAAAAGCAAAACCAAGCAACAAAATTATTTTTATGGCAAATATTTATTTAACAGCGTTTTAGGCAAAGCGCACACAACGCAGCAAACAACAAGGAGAGGGAGGGAGGGATGAATGAATGAAGTGCTGGTTTTTCCCCCTCTTCCACCGTCTGCCGTCTCCCGTCTCCTCTTGCTGTGTCAAAGGCAAACAAAGCGGGCGAGGCCGTTAATGTTGAAATTATTAATGTGCGTTAATTACGCGCGGCCAGAGGTAAAAGAGATAAAAAGGGGTGGGGGTGGTGGTGGGCGGGTAGTGGGGTTCAAGGAGGGGCTAATCGACAAATTGGCATCTGCGTTTGTTGTGAGTAAGTATATTAATATCAGACGAGAGCGGTTTTTTTTTTTTTAGGGTCAATATGAACACACCAGAAATCCTTAAAATTAACTGACTTTACGCTTACGCTGCCTATTTACGTCTCCTGTCTCCCACTCTTTTTCTCTACCTCACTCCCACACACACACACTCTGCCCCCACCCGCTCCTGTTCTATTTCCGCAGCCTTCCTCTAACCAGGAAAACCAGAAGCCATTTTCAAATAGAAATTTCAATTTAATTTGAACAAAAACCAAAACCAAAGAGAACAAAACAAAATAGAAAAAAAAACAACGAAAACACAAAACAAAAGAAAAAAAATAAAAAGAAAAACCTTCCACATTTTCTCTGCTTCGTAGATTACGCATTTCGCATTTTGTTTATTATTTTGATGAAGTAAAATTGTTGTTGATGTTGTTGTTGTTGTTGTTGTTGTTGTTGCTGCTGCTTTTTTGGTATAGGCAGAAATAAGGGAAAAACTTAAGCAATTTCCAAGGCAACTTGATAGGTAGGTAGAGCGTTTTTCTTTCACTTTTCTCTTTAACTTTTGTTTTTGTAAAATCTCCTTTTACCCCTTTCTCCTCTCTCTCTCTCTCTCTCTTTCTCTCTGTCCCTCTCTTTCTTTGGCCATTCGGGAAAGGTTAAACGCATCGAATTACAAATGGCAAGTTGGATCACCACTTCGGGTCGATGGAATGGCGGGAAGACATTTTGTGTGTAAATTTAATTGCGAATCAAAGCAAATTATTCTTCCCATTTTCTTCTTCTTCTTTCCACCACATCCCCGAGCGACCACCCGTCCTCCACATTGGTTTGGTTGTGTTTTTTAAATAAATATAATCAAATTTAGACGTGCTAGAAGTTAATGAGCGGGCCGGAAATCATTTCGCCAGCGCCAGCACAAACAGAAAACAAAGATAGCAGAAAGAAAAACGACGAAAAAGAACTGAGAAACCAAGGACAGAACCCAAAAACTGAAATAATTTTCTCTACTTTACTTCTTTTGTTTAGCGTTCTCATTCATTCGTTCTTCTTCTTTGCAATTGCTGCTGCTGCTGGTCAGTATGACAAAAAATTAGTGTGGCTGCATATTGCAAAGCCTTAAATGCTCAATCACTGAGAAAAAGATTGTCATTTTATGATGGAATAGAAAAACTTGTTGATGAAATGAATAGACTTTTTGATTTCCATTCTAATGGAAAATTTTCTTGATTTTGATTTTGATTTTTGGTGACTTTAAATGCAAAAGTTAAGGTTTAAATGAATATGCTTGTTGTTTTTGGTTTTCTTTTCTTGTCGAGTCTATTCTACTATTCTTTTATTACTATGTTATAGCAAAGTTTGCTGCTGTTGTTGTTGTTGTTGTTGTTGTGGGTTTAGTTTTGGTTCGGTTTGTTATGGTTAAGCTTATGTATATTTCATATTTTATGCTGATTTTCTTTTGAACAGGACATTTCTCTATCTTTATTTCCCCCTCTCTCTCTCTCTCTCTCTGTCTCGCTCTTTTTCTCTCTCATCGTGTGTGTGTGTGTGTGTGTGAGCCTTAAAATGAATGCAGCACACTTGTGGCTCATGTTGTATTAATATAATCACTTTGGGGATTTTGTGGCTACACCACACACACACACACAAACAAAACACACACACACATACCTATACGCACACCCACATAAACATAGACAACATCACTGACATGTTAAATAGATATTAAACTATGACTATGGCCCGTCCGTCCGTCCATCCGTTTGTCTGTCCGTTTGTCTGTCCGTTTGTCTGTCTATCCGTCCTTTGGTCCGTCCATTGCATACTTTTTGGGGTTGCCTTGGCTTAGTTTATGTATCTGTCAGTTTGTTGGGTTTGCCTGGATTTTTGTTTTATTCATCTTTACCCTGTAGAACTTTTGTCAGGCCTTTTTGGGCATTTAGTTTGTCTACAGAATAATATTAAAAATTCAGTTTCAATATTTGGGTTGACCTTAAATTTGTGAAATTGTGAATTTGATTTTGAGTATTTGTTTGCATTTTACATAATTCATTCATTTTCATTTTTTGGAAAGTCAATCCTACCGGGGACTTAGAGGGTATTCAAATATTTCGTTTCGCTTTGAATCCCATTTTTGTTGGCTTCGTTCAGTGTTCCTCATTTATTTGTGTGTCTTGTTGTTGTTGTTGTTGCTGCTGCTGCTTGTTGTTTTGTCATAATTTCGGCATGTTAATTTGCCGGGCTTATGGGTTTTGAGTGGCGTGCCGTGCGTCGTTGGTATCCTTGTCCGACAAGCAGCAGCAACAACAACAACAACAACAACAAAACCCCCCATACACCCCTCCCCCCTCTTCCACCACCCGCATTGTTCTCCTTTCCACTTTTGCCACGGCCAAAAATAACACACTCACAGAGTGAGAGTGAGAGCGAAAGAAAGAGAGAGAGAGAGAGAGAGAGAGAAAAAGCGAGGCCATCAAAAAGCGTAGCATACATTTGTGCGTAGCTTATGTAATGCTTGGGCATCTGATGTTGTCTGCCTTGACTTTGGATTGGGTTTCGGCGGTCGGCATCTGCAGGGTGGGGGGGGGTGGGGCGTTAGGAAGTGAAGTGAGGTAAGGATACCCGACGACTACGTGCACACACATTAGCTGCGCCACCAACCAATGCTTCCTCCCCTTCCCCCCACACCACCTTGACTTACCCAACACTTTGCCTTACTTTTGTCTGTATATATTTACGTATGTATGTATATACATGTGTGTGTGTGTGTGTGTGCGTGGGTATACACCCAACACTCGTTTCATACACACTGCAAAAATGTTACATTAAATGGAGAAAAGCAGAAAATTGCTAAAGGGAAATGCAATTATATAAAAAATAAAAAACAAACAACAACCAAACAAAAAACACAAAGAAAGAAAACGAAACAAACAAACAAAAAAACAAAAAGGCAAAAACCGAAATGAACACACAAAAAAATATTATATTAAATCAAATCGATATGGACAAAATCGTTAGTGACCGACCACACAAATCGATTTGGTCTATCGAAAATGACACTTTTCTCATTTTCTCTCAATGTAGTGTGGTAGTGTAAGGGGGGGAAGGGGCAGGAGGATAGGGGGTTTCAAGCATGAGGTTAAGTGTGAGCTTAGCTTTTGTCTGGATTCAGTTGAGTGTTTTTCCTTCCTTCCTTTCTTCCTTCCTTTCTTCCTTCCTTGCTTCCTTTCCTTTTTTTTCTCTCAATTTTTTTTTTTTTTTTTGTTTTTTCTTCTTCTCTGTTTCTGTTTTTGCCTCTGCTTTCAATTCTCATTTACCTTTTTGGATGCAGTTAATTCTGCAGTCATGTCCAAGGTTAAACCATTCTCTGTAACGTTCATTTGGGGACGATGATGATCAGAAGAGGCGACAGGCGACAAGCGGCAGGCGAAAGGAGACAGCCAGCTCTCAGTGGTTTCTCTCTTTTCTATTTTACGCTCTTTTTCTTTTTTTGTTTTTTTTTTGTTTTCTTGTTTTTTATTTCTTTTTTTTTATGCTGATGACATCCATCCATCCATAGGCAAAGGCAACTCAAAGACGTCGACTACTGCACTCAGTTGGCAATCTAGCGCAGGCGGCGCATCTGATGATGATGACGATGACGACGTAGACGTAAACGCAGACGAAGAGGAAAACGAAGAACTAGAAGGATGAGCATGAGGCTGAGACTAAGGCGGAGGCTGAGCCTGAGCCTGAGCCTGAGCCTGAGGATAAGGATGAGAATGACGATGACGATGGGGAATGAGGACAAAATGAGTATAATGGCGTCGTCGCACACAGTTGAACACTTTGTTGACTAATGATTTACAAAATATCCAGCTGTGTGTTGCCGTCACATGCACACACACACACACACAGTCACACATATGCACACACACACGCACACACACCACAGAAAAGAATCGAAATGAGAACGAGCTAAAGATATGACGACGCCGCCTTTACCGCCCATGCCTTTTGTCCTAGGTATTTGCTATTGAAAGTGAATGGGCGTGGCAAAAAGGAGAACGACAAAATTTACCTCACACCCTCCCCCCCCACCCCCTTTTTCATCCTACCTACCTTAACTCAACCCACTTGGTTTGTATCTTTTAAACCCTTTTGACGCAAATGCAAGTCCTTTGTCGTGGTTTATTTCAATTCAATTGTAACTACGCCCATGTGGGGGGTGGGAGGTGTTGGGGTAGGGATAGATGGTAGAGTGTTGGCATGTGTGTTATTCAGCTTTTTATCTCGATATGATGCCAATTACCATCTAATCGTCTATGACTTGGATCAATTTCAACAGTCTTCATCTCCTTCTCTCAATATCCTTTTCTTCAATTAGAACTGTTCCAAGTGCAATCAAAATCTGTATGTGTGAGTGTGTGTGTGCGTGTGTGTGTGTGTGTGTGTGTGTTTGTGCCTAACCATATCTATTCACATTATTTACACAAATTCTCGCAAACTTAATTGGTGATAGGTGCCCAGAAGCAGCCTCAACAATTGTGGCCATAGCTTTTTGGGTTGGGCCACTACGTTGGGCCCCTACTTCTCCTTGTTACCTCTTTTTCCTTGACTTGTTTTACCTCTTGCTTCTCCATATCCCACCATAACATTGATGTCATTTAGAGAGAGAGAGAGAGAGAAGGTGCTAGGAAAATGTGAGCAATTAATTATTTGTCATTTTCCTTCTCCGGTATGAGTCTTTGTGTGTGTGTGTGTGTGTGTGTGTGTGGGCAAATAACGTGCAAAATATCCTTTGAATATCATTTGAAAGCTCTTTAACTTATTAGCACATCAAATGTGTACATATTGTAATTATATCAATTGTTTATTCACGATCTCTCATTACTTGGCATTAACCTTTCAACTTGCTGACTATATGTATGCATGTCAGGGTCACCCTGACCCCATTAGGTGATTAACAATAGGTGCAATGAGTAGATATTTATGAATACAATTTTAATGCAATTTATTTTGAAGGCAAAATAGAAACTTACCACAGGAAAAAACCAAAATAACAAAAATAAAAAATTGGCTTCCAAATTGAGCGTCGAGAGCCTGCAGAGATGGCCAAGGCAATGAACTGTAAACGAGACCAAATAGAGAGAAAGGATTAAAGGACTTGGCCATTATGACATTCATTCTATCATTCTCCACACTTTTATCGGCCATTTTCTCTTAGTTATTTGAGCACCAAATGAACTAGATTTTCTTCTGTGGTCTTCTGGATTAAACCGACTATCAAATTACTCTACATACTAAATGTGGCCTTAGTTCTACCTTCCTCTCTCTCTCTCTCTCTCTCTCTCTCTGGCAAATCTTTGGCATTTTTGAAAAAATACTTTTCTGTACACTGCCGCCCTTTCCGATGCTGAGAGCTGAGTCCCAGGACTATGTTCCCTCTGTGCTGTTTATCTCCTTAGCTTCAGTGAGTTTCACAACGCCCCATGCACATTAACCTCTTTGTTAATCATTTATAAACAAATGCAAATAAAATAAAATACATAAGACACAAGGCACAGGGCACAGCGCACAAGGCACAGCAAAGGCAAAGCCAAATGTTGGAGAATCTGTAGGCACGCTGTACTTAAAGCTGGGCAGGTAGCCCAAATAACGACGACAACGCTGAGGACGACGCTGAGGATAACGATGAGGACGACTATGCAAATAAAAAGGCTGGCAAATGAGCAGCGAAATGGCAAAACCAGGGCACCAGCCACCAGGCAGGATAAATAGAAGGTTGGAGGAGGTTGCTTGGAGCGAGCTTAAAGCGAAAAGAGCGGCGGTGGGGGGGAAACAAAAAAAGTTAAACTAATTTAAGGTCGAAAAATCGACTTATCGTCTATCGATAAATAAGGAAATTTATCAATATTAAAGAATTCATTGCATATATTTTTTTTTTCGATTCACATTAAATTTAGAATTTAGCTAAACACTTTTGTTCTTAATGTCTCTCTCGAGTTTCATTTTTTACGATTCGATTATTAAATTTTCGATAGAAATAAAAACTTTTCGTTGTTGTACTCTCACATCAAAGACTTTTGTTCTATGGTAGTTAGTTGGTTGTGTTTATATAAGTTCATAACAAAATTATTGAATTATTCAAAAGTTTTTGCTCGACTTTCATTGCAAATTGCATTTTTTGGTATCATCACTTGGTCGGTCAAAAGGCTCCGCCACCCCCCCCCCTTCCCTCTTTTGCCCCACCCCCCCCCCCCCCCCTTTACTTTCTCATCTCCACTGATTCTTGTTGACTTTGTTGGAAAGTTTTAATCAAACGGTAAGAGAGTGAGAGCAGGAGCAATTAGGTGGAAGAAAGGGAGGTAGGTAGGAAGGAGAGGAGGTACGGCAGGTAGGTTAAGGTGTTCCAATTTCAAAAAGCTGCTTTCATATGCAAAAGATTATAAGCAACGCTGTTGCTTGCTATGTCCTGGTTTTTTTGTATATCTATAGACCGCTTCTTTCTCTCATAATTAGTTTGATAATGATGTTTGCATTTGGTCTGCCTGGCCACTGTCCGCTCACCCGTCACCCGCTCACCCGTCACCCTTGGGCTAACAATTTTTGTGTGTCCTGTTTACGGCTTACGGAGCAGCAGCAGCAGCAGTCGACGCCATCATTCATTTTGGCTGTTGCCAAGGCAATATTCCAATTTCATTTCATTTCTTAGCCTAATGATATTTTAATTAAAAACTATGAAACAGATTTAAGCAAAAAAAAAAAAGATGTAAGTAAATGGAGACTCTCTCTTTTGAGACACTCCATCATTATATTTGATTTCCGTCTCGAGCACGACTTCATTTCCCTCACCTCCATTGTGTATCTCGTTTGGCCGATAAATGTTATCTATCTATCATAGATTAATCCAATAAGCGTATATCAAGTATATATCTTTTGTTTATCTGCATATTTACTCGCTCGATAGCCCTTCTCCCCAACGACAACGACAACGCATTTATCGGAGAGGTGGGACAAAGAGGCATGGTCATCGAGCTGTCAACACGTTTGCCCCCCTCTCTCTCTTTTAATGGTTTATTTGTCTGTTACGACGTCGGCAGTCAATATATTTATATATCCAGTGCGTCGACAATTCACAAATATAAAAATGATTCAAAACGAATATTTGTAAATAAATAAAGCCACTGCTGAGGGTATATACATACGTATATATTCCTGATTAGCATAAAATTCTGTTGCTGAGTTCATCTGTTCGTAAGGACTAAGCTCATGAGTTGGCCGAATCGGCGAATAATTATAACTTTTTCGTTTCTTAATTTTATAACGATCGAACTGATATATGTGTATATATTAGCCCTTAAAAGAAAAATAATTTTCATAAGAAAAACCTTTGATTGAGATCGTATAAATAAAGCTCTGCCCAAATTCTGCCATTCTGAGTTACACGAATCGAAAGGGCCAAGGGGGTAGGTAAACCAAAGAAAAGGGAAAGAGACAGATGGAAGGATAGTTGTTAAGGTTGCTCCCTAGGTGCGCTAGTGTGCGTGAATTTTAGCCTCTCCCTCCCCACCCCTTTTGAAACGCCCCCAAAGTGGGCTTAGATCTATGTTTCAGTTCTATGTAGTCATTCAGATTTTTTGGGTCTACAATTCAAATTGAAATTTACTCTCTGAATAGTAGGCCACACTTGAAATCTCACTACAGATTTGGATGAGAACGATAGCAGAGCTAGCAGTATACCTCATTCTTATAACTTCTATTCAACACTTCAGTCATACACACAAAAAAAAAAAAAATATTAACAATTTTTAGGTATTTTAAAAAAATTGTTATTCTTCTTCTTCACACGGAATAGAAAATAGAAAGAAAAAAAAACAAACAACAACAATAAACTCAAATAATTTCGGCCATTTAAGTGAACTTAACAACAAATAAAAAAAAAAAAAACAAAAAAGAAAAACTTCGAAGTAATAGTTACATACTTATTTTTAATTCGTTTGGTTACTTTTTGTGGTAAACAGAAAAAAAAAAAGATAAGGTCAGTTAAGTGAGAGTCCTTGTTTCTAGTGTCATAGCTTCTCTTTCTGTGAAGGACGTCGACAACGACGAGTACGACGAGGTCGAAGACAAAAGAATCATGCAACATTTTCACGAGGAACGTAAAGCAAAGGGAAGAGTAGCAACAGGAGCAGCAGCTGGGGGAATAGGAGAAGGTGCAGCACTTATGCGTGGCCGGAGCCCACAAGCCGCTACAAATCGTCACTTGGATAATGCCATCAAAGAGCTAGAAGAGAAACTTAAGCAAATGCCACCAGCTCCGCAGAGAGAGAGTCTTCGCCCATATAACAATTGGTCGGAACAGGCTTTCTTTCAGAATTTCATTGTTCACAATTCGAAAGAAGGAGAATTGCCAGCAGCAGCAGCAGCAGCAACAACAACAACAACAATTTGTAAGATATCAGTTTATGAGCAACTGAAAGCCGCAAAGTTCTTTAACTCTATGCTGCTGAGATTATGGCGACGTCGTCGTGCCGAAGTTTATGGCCTACATGCCTTAACACATAAATATAAGGAGCAGGTAAGTTAAAGGGTAAAATCTCATATGTCTCCTCCTACTCCAACTCCTACTCCTACTCCTATTCTTTTAGGCGGAGCGCCTTCAGCAGGAATTAAACGCAAGCAATCAAACGGTCAGCTACGAGCAAAGACGCAACGAAAGTCTAAATATGCAGCTTAAGAATGCCGTCAATCGGATTAGGATCAGTTCATATTGTTGCAATGATATCGATACCGAATTAAAGCAATTGCGGGATCGTGAGACTGTTGCGCAACAAGAACTCGCCGATAAGACACAGGAATGCGAGAATTTAGAAGAATTGCTAGCGGCATGCCGTAAGGAAATGTTTCGCGAATTGGCCAAATATCGCAATAGTTCTCAACTCTTGGCCAATGAGCAGAGACGTGCCCTGCAATTGGAATTGCTAAATGTTGATTTGGAAAATGAATTAATGTCACTTCGAAATCTATTTCAAATGCAAAATGATCAAATGTTGGTCTCGGTAAGCATTAAACAAGAGCAATTGACCACAGCCATGGAGACATTGAAGAAATGTGAACTCGATTTGGCCCAATTGGAACGGTAAGTAACCCAGCAGAGCCACTCCGCCCACTTCATTGCCACTTTATCTCTTTTTCTTCTCCTCCTTCTCCGTTTGTCTAGCAAACATGGCGAACTAATTAGACTCCGGCAATATGATCTCGCAATGGAACGTCGCAACAGAGATGCCACCAAGAATATGCGTTTCATTCAAAATATTCTGTTCGTTCAGGCCACACGTCAGAGTAATACTCTATATAGCTGCTGCTATCATATATCGGCCTGTGTCTTGGACTATTTTATGCCAACATATTCGATGCCCTCAAAATTGGATAATACAGTTCGTTTATTCTTGGCTTTGGCCTTTTTGCTGGCCTCGTTGTTTTAGAATCCGTTAGTAGCAATCCAACCCAACCCAACCCCAACCCGACCCAACCCGATCCAACCCGATCCGATCCATCCCAACCTGATCCGTATAATTAATTAATTAATCAATCAATCGATCAGATCTTTCTCCTCTTCCCTTGGATTTCTTACTTTTTGGATTGCTTCGATATCTTTTATCTTCGATATCTCTTTAAATATCTGATTTCAAAGAAGGACATACAATACTTATAAATTTATAGATGGAATATCAACAATTATATTTTGCTACAGTTTTCATCTTGGAAGACGAATTTCAAATATCCCTCTCTGTCGTGTCTTTTTAAACGAATAAAATTAAGAAAAAGAAATAAAAAATAATAAAAAAAAATAACCTAACAAAATGCGACAATTTGTGTCCGTGTGTGTGTGTGTGTGGGATGGGTATGGGTGGGTTGCTTGGTTTTATGTCCACACGTTGATGCAATGCCAACCACTCCTCTCCCCCCCCCCCCCCGCTCTTTCGTATCTATTCCAAGTATACTGTTCAAATAGTTGACAGGTGTTTGCTGACAAATACACAAAGCTCAGGGCACACGGGGCCAACACAGGAGAGGGAGGCACACATGCGGAGCTTTGGCATATTAAATTACGTTATTTATTTGGTCATTGTTGTTCTCGCCGTCGTCGTTGTCGACATGGCCCTAACTAATTACAAATTATTTTGTTTAATTAAAATTGCAATGCGGTTTGCGAAACGGCGACCTTAATCCTCTGCTCCATATGCATCATGGATCAACAAACTCGGCATCTAATATCACTAACTCGTCGTGTGCGTCAAAAGGTCAGTTAAGTGAGTGGAAGCTGGGATCATTAAGGATCTATGTAGATATATCCTTGCCGGAGTGCCAGATCGAAACGGCATTGTTAAACTTCGGATGGATGGGAAAAGAAACGGAGAGCAAAATAACTTGTCTCCAAAGGTGACTTAAAATTTTGTAATTTCTCTCTTTTGTGATTTAATTTCGTTTAAAAGAGGTTTGAGAAGGTCTGGCACTGTGGTTGGTAAAGCACTGAACAGTAAATCTCACCTGCAGCTTTCCCGTTGCCCGCTCTCTAGAACGCTCTCCTCCCTCTCTCACTCTCTCTCACTCTGATGAAATGTTGCACTTTTACTGCACACACACGCTTTAAATATGCACATATGCCTTTTAGATGGCATAGAACTATAACAAAAACAACCAAAACAAAAAAACCAAAAAAAAAAACGAAAGAAAAAACAACAAAAATATGATGAAGCTAGCTAGCGGCGGCAAACAAGTGAATACCGAAAAACACGTTGCTGCGTCTCAATGTGTGTTGTATACGTTTCTCGCACCGCCCTCTCATACACTCCTGCTGCTGACAACCGACCGCCGCCCGACCGCTTGCGTTCTATGATCGAGTCGAGTCGAGTCGAGTACGTTTTTATCGCCAAAGCAAATAACCAACAACTGACCGAGCAGCTGAGAGAGCGGACTACCGTACGCCTTGGAATCCGCTGCTCCACAAATTATTTATCAGAGAGAAAGAGAGAGAGAGAGAGAACCAGATAAAGAGGGTGAGCAACAATAAATTGGTGCGCTTGGTAACGACTTCTTGTATACCCTTCGCATGCCAACTTACCTCTAGAGAGATGAGTTTTGTACATGACTTTCGTCAAACCTTATATACCCCTCCAAATAGGAACAACAGCAGCAGGTACATATAACCAAAAGGGGGAGCGAGTGCAAAAATGAAAGAATGAGAGTGGGAGAGTGGGAGAGAGGGAGGACTGGTGGGAGCGAGGCGAGCTATGCGTGGGTGGATGAAAAACAATCACACTTGATCGAAAATAACAGAATAGCCCCACCACTAGAGGGCCCGCCGGCCCGTTTAACTTTGTGCAAATAGTCATAGGTTTTCATGCACTAGCATCAATTGTGACGTCGCTACATCACAGTTGGAACGAAACCGTTAATCACTTCCAATGACGTACACACTCAGTTTGGGGATGCTAAATAGGCATAGAGGTAGGCAAATAACGTGCTAGAAAACGCGCTTTAAAACTGTTATGATCCAATGATAATATGGAATATGAAGACAAATTAGCCGCTTGACTAGCATCATTATGCAACACTCAGACACAAGCGTTAAGCAACACTGAAATTATATTTACGAACTGTTGGGAGTAAACTTGTAGGATGTACCAAAACTCCGAGAAAGGGTATTAAAAAATCAAAGTAAATTTTGATAATTGTTCCTCTCTGCTGTGTGTGTGTGCCGATGAGTGTGCGGTCGGTGGCTGGTGTAACGGGAGCAATTTGTTTGTTATTATAGTTTTATTGCACAATCCCAACAACAACAACAAAAACATAGAGTCAAGCCAAGCGAAAAGCAAACAAACAAACGAAAGAAAAAGCAAAACCCAAAACAAAAAGTACAAAAATAAAGACAATTTATACTGAGATTCACTATTTTTTTTAGCTTTGCCGATCTTGTCGGGAATTCGATAAGGATAAAGGACATTGAAGAGATTTTCTAGACAATTTGTCTAGCCAAAGGGGGGGGGAATATGATCTTAGGGAGAAAAGAAGCAGAAGCAGGAGCAAATTAGAATTTTCCCTTCTCCCTCTCGGCTGTCTTTCTCTCTCTCTCTCTCTCTCTCTGTTTTTCTCTGTGTATTTGCTGTTGCGTGTAAAAATTTTTCGTGTGCTTCAATTTTATGAGCATTTTTTTTTTTTGCACAATTTACTTATAAACTTTTGTGTGTGCGTGTGTGTTTGTGTGTGTATGTGTGCACCCAGTACAAACACCTCCCTTCCACCGGCCACCACTCCCCCCCCCCCTCCCCTCAACAACAACTCAGCTCTCCGCTGCTTCTCTTGTGTTTGCGTCGGCGTGCGCGCAAGTAAATTTCTTCTAATTTAATATTTTGTTTACATTATTTATTCATTTACTTATGTATTTTTGTTCTCCCTCTCAACTCCCTCGCCCTCTTTCCCTACAGCCTCCAGTCATCACCCTCGTTTCCCACATCTCTCTCTCTCTCTCTCTCTCTCTTTGCATTGTTATTTGCCTCACCTGCCCCGCAAACCCTACCCTACCTCCTACTCTCCGTATTTCCAGTTGTTCTCGTTCGCATCGCACACATACTCACACATTCAGCTGAAGCATTCATTCGTTCTTGTCTCTCCTTTTCAGGCTCACCGAAAATCATAATCAGCATCAGGGTGGCGCATTTTCGAATCGAGGACTTTGGGATGGGATGGGGAGGAGACAAGTGTTTTAGTTGCATTCCAGTAATCTTTGGTCGTCGTCAACCAAATGGAATTTAGCAGATTCTCTAATGATTGACCGCTTTAACACGTAGAATGCACATTGTTAAGGGCAATTTATTTTGGATTGATCGTAAATTTCACCTAAAATAGAACACGACCCAATAATCTTCGACAATTGAGGGCAATGATAGAGATTCTTGATAAATATCGGTTTAAGTTTCTGTTCTTTTATGCTTATCAAAACGAACTACATTTACATCTTGCATAAGTTTTATCCTCGAAACCTCTAGATATGCTTCGTGAGGTGAAGCAACAACAAAATATGTGATTATCCTCGAAACCTCCAAATTTGCTCCGCGAGGTATGCAACACAAAGAAGAAAAAAATGGACAAAAAGATAGAAAATACATAAGTGCAGATGCAGCTGCAGCTGCAGCTTGGCTGACTGCTGTTGCGTGGGCGCATGGCCAAGGACGAGGTCTTATCACCCAGTCCCCTTCCGCACGCCCCTTGCCGCAATTTAGATCCCTTTTCTTTCGTTTTTTTTTTTTGTGTGCCCATCAGGCGGGCATTTTAATTAGTTGAAGTTTTTTTTTTTGTTTTCCTTCGCTCTCTCTTTTACTTACCTTGAATTCAAGCTGAGGTGTATCCTTCCCCCCTCTCTCTTCCTGGCTGCCTTCGTTCCTTCCACTTCTTGATTTTTCTTTGCTTTTAATTTTTTTTTTTTTCCTTTCTTAGTTTTGCACTTTAATTATTATTCTCTTTACTCTGTTGCTGTTGTTGCTTTTGCTATTGCTGTTAAACAAACATGAACAAAAAAAATATGAAAAAAAAACAATCACAATTTTCCTTTCTTTTTTATTGGGGAGGGGGATTTTATATATTTTTATTTTTTGTTTGCTTTTTATTTACACGCGCCACGCGAACCAAATATTTAGGATGCGAATGCAGAGATAGATATGTGCGGGGGAAGAAGGGGAGGCGTTGGAACAAGAGGAGCAAGAAGGAGCAGGTGAAGGAAAAGAGAGAGTCAGGATGTGTTCCAGGGCAAACGTTTCTAACGATTTCAATTCTTGTCCCGTGTGTGGCGCGTGTGGGGGCTGCTGGGTTTTTTGCGTCAGTCAATCGAAATGCACTTTTTGTTTACCAACTTTATTGCGAAAATTCATCCGACATTGCGACTACGCGACCGCTCGCCTAGATAACAAAAACAACAATGAAAAAACAACAACAAATACCAGTGCTAATTCGCCTGGCGTCGATTCGCCCACAGCCAATTCGCCCAGCCACCGCAATTCGCTCAGCAAAATATTCGCCGAATTAAAAAAAATAACGGCGCTTACTCACCATTTGCGATGACGATAACAATTTATTCACCATTTGCGAAAATGATAATAATAAATACTAATAAGCCGCATATACAAAAACTTAAAATACCACAAAATAAAAAAAAAAAAAAACTAAAACGTTCGTTCGTTAATCCGTACCAATTCGTTTCATTCACATTCACGTTTGTCGGCATGTGCCATTCATGTGTAAAAAGCTTTTGCTTCCTTTGCCATTGCTTCAGGTGACCCTGACAAAGAATAAGCTTGCTGATTATCATCTAATTTAATTTGCAGGATTAAACAAACAAAAACCTTCGCAAACCAGACGTAACTTTTGTTTGAGGCTTAGCCAATTACACAACCAAATTGAAGGAAAAATTTGTACAAACCACATGCAAGGGCAAGGGCTAAATGGATTAAGGTTTATTCTCGAATATCTGTTTAACTTGCAATGGCTTCCCTTTTTTTTCACTAGCAACGTAAATGAAATGACTTTGAATGCTATTTTTAAATTTGGCGCCAAATTATCGATTTTTGCATGCCGCTACTTGCAGACTTTTTCGTATTTGACTTTGGGCGTTGCCAGCTGGTTTTTCCTCCTCTGTGAGTGCTTCTCCTTCGATAAGTAAAATCGATAGTAATAAAACTATTGCTCACTATCGATTCGATTTTATATCGAATCTTCGATATGTTACGTGATAATATATTGTTTTTCCTCTCGTTAACCAAAAGTTAATTACACAAAATGCGTCTAACCAATGTGCTATTTAAAAAAGTGAAGAGCAAGTAAGTACATAAATGAAATCAATCACAGTATAAAGTTATTAGGTAATTTATTTCATGCTTCTTTCCTCCGGCAGGCGCATTATGGTGGTGCTGGAAAGCGTGGTCAGTGGACATCAGTTTAATGCATTCCGTGAACGTTTGGCAGATAAACTGGAGGTGATACGCTTCGATCCATATAGTAAGTAGGAACAATAAACAACTATTCACTTGATCCCACGAATGCCGCCAGAGAATACTGTCTCCTTTCCAGTTCTAAATAGTTTATTTTGCACCGGCATTCGTGGGCCCCCATTTTTGTTAGGATGAATTTGTTTGTGTTTTACTTACTGAATTTTTTTGCTCTACAGTTCAAAAGGAGAGCTTATACCGTGAACGCAAGAGGATACGCAGCGCATAGGAACAGAAAATAGGAGATGCAATAAAGTTAATGTTTAAACCAGAAAAATCTGATATCTAGAATTTATTTTTACATATTTAGAGGTTAACAAACAAATTTGAAAGGAATTATTCTCCCTATTTTTTTTTTTTTATGCACGACAGGACAACTACCAAAGCTAAGGCACAAAAATTTACATGTTTTTTGTGAGCCGAGTTGACCAGGACATAAATTACAGAATTTATAAGAACAGAAAGAAAAAAAAAAAATAGTCTATATAAATAAAACTAGTCCTTGGGATAAGGCGCACATGTGGTGGGTGGGTTTGATGAATGATGATCGGGTTAGACTTCTAGACATTATCTTGAGTTGGAAAGTGAACAGAAGAAAAGTCGAGCGGCCGATCTACTTGAAAGGCTTCTCAGTCATCAGAAGGCCTCGCTCCCACAATGCTGTGGCCACTTCAATGCGTCGCTCCGCTGTGCGCAGCGGCAGCATAGAAATCTTCACATAGGCCGGATAGGCGTGCATTAGAGTCTCGACGGCAGCTGCCTCAGTGGGTTCAATTTCCATAAAATTGGCCTCATACTTGCAATACTCCAGGGCGTTGTCCACATAGTAGTAGACACGCAGATGAGTGTCATCGACCACCAGACGAAGGATATTCGCCCGTAGCAAACGAACGGAAGTCTCCTCGGTTAGCTCATAATCACAGAGGCATTTGCCGTGGGCATCGGTGGCGCTGCGCGATCCGAATACGGTGCGCAACTTCTCCTCGGGCAGAATGGTGGGCGGCAGTGCCTCGTGCTGATAACGTTTGGCCAGTTGATCGACGGCGGCATCAATTTGATTCTCTGTGGGCATCAGATGTTTCTGCACCATTTCCTGAATGCCCTTGATGAGATGCGAGCGTGTGGAACTCTTGGTGGCCCCATGGGCTAAGCCCAGATGCTGCCAGGTGTGCAATGGCAGGCCACGGCGCAGGCCCATTGTGTGTCTAATGGCGCCCTCCAATACCATGGGCATTAGTTTCTCCAGAAGATTGGCATAGGCCTGCTGCTGATAGACACTTAAGGTGATGTGCAACGAATGATGCTTCTTCTCGGTGATGGCCTGGTGAACGGTGCCGCGCGGGAAATATAGAACGTCGCCCGGCTGCAGGACCTCATCGAAAATGGGCTCGCCCAGTTGCTCTGGCTTGTAATTGCCGGACGATTCCCGGGCCAATATATCGCACGGTTGGAGCGGCATATACAAACGCCAGCGTTTGCGTCCTTCCACCTGCAGGACGAAGGCCTCAATGTCATCGAAATGTGGTGCGAATCCCTGGCTATTCGGCGGAGTCAAATACACATTGGCCCCCACCAGGCAATGAAAGAATTCTTGCATCAGACTGCAAATGGTGCGTAAGCCGGGCAAGTAGGTAGACGGATTCAGGATGCGAATGCTGCAGCCCTCGCCATAGAAGCCCCAAACAGTGGGCGGCATGGCTCTACCATCGGGATTGAGAGTCTCGCGAACTCCGTCCTTGTAGCTAGTCACATCAATGTTGGTGGTAAATTCGAGATGGTGCTTCAGCATCATCTGATCGATCATCTGAAAGGAGATCAGCTCGGAGAAATATGAGGGAGCATTCCGTTGCACTTGGCAGGCGTTTTTCTCCCAAAAGTCCTTAAAGAAATCATCCGGCTTGATGGGATTGAGCACCCAGCTGAGAACGCGTTTACCCTCCTCGATGCTATTCTGATGATGGGCCTCCGGACGATCACTAGCAACCGGAGCAGCTCCAGCTGCTGGTTCATTTTTGGCACGTTTCAGAGTTGACTGACTGGAAGACGGCTTGGGTTTGTCTGACAAGAGGCAAACACGTGGTTCCACCTGCTTGCTGGCTTTAGCTGCTGCTCCTGATGATGATGATGGCTTCTCCCCCTTGGGTGGCAATGGACAGGATTTAGCTGCTGCTCCTGATGATGATGATGACTTCTCGCCCTTGGGAGGCAATGGACAAGATTTGGCTGCACCTGCTGCCGATTGCTTTTGATTTTTTGGTGGCAATGGGCATGACTTGGCTGCTGATCCATCTGCTGGCAAAGATTTACGTGTCAAAGGACAGGAGGGGGCCTTGGTAGTGGTAGCGGGGGATACCATACTTTGGCGCTGTTGAATGCGTCCAACGGGTGCAGCTTCGTCCTTTTGGACTTTACGAGCAGTCGGTTTGTTATTATTATCATCCTCCGAATCATCTTCAGGGGGTGGACTACGACGCTTTTGGCCAGCGGTTTGACGCTTAGGTGGCACCGCTTCTGGCGAGGCTTGACCCTGCGATGAAGTATCGCTGTCAAGTGTGTACTCGGTTAAATCATTAGCGGAATGGCTATCGTCGCTATTATCAGCATCGTCGCTGCCATCATCATCTTCATCATCGCCACTAGAGAGGCTATCATCCGCTGAGATTGCATCCGAATCTGATTCTGATCCCGATTTATACTCATCGCTGTCAGTGGCATCCTCATTCTGCTCGTCATTGTCGTCGTCGTCGTCGTCGTCACTGGAGCCGCTTGAGCCCTCCAATTGAGCCATCATGTAAGCCTGCAGCTTCTTTCTTTGCTGTTTTTGTGACATGGTCAACTGTTTTTTCTTGTCAAATAGCTCATTGACCAAGTCATCTAAAGTCTCTGGATCCATTTTATCGAAACTATTATCTGCCTCTGCTTTAGATTGTGTCTTGGATTTGGCCTTGGCCTTGGCCTTGGACTTGACTCCATTTTGTACATTGGTACCGTTAGCTTTGCTTACATTCTTTGGTTTTGCTCCGCCTTTGCCATTGTAGGCGGAAAACGCTGAGGCTCCAGCAGACATTTATACACGGAATTTGTACAGAAGTTTTCCACTTTTATATATTTATGTAATTTAACTATTACTTTGTGCAGAAAAAAACAATTGCTTTTCAAATTGTAATTTTAATGGCCTCCTGTGTCGCTCTTTTGCACGTGCTATTAAACAGTTGCAGGCCGGCTAAATATTAAAGAGTTGCCACCATTCAAAATATTACTTCACTGGTATTTTTTTGCTTTCACAATTTGAATTTTTGAATACCTATTGCATTGCAATCCTTATGTAGTTTCAAAATGATGTGTAATGTTTTGACTTTTAAATAAAATGTCAATCGTTTCACTTTTTGTAGTTAAGTTACAACACATTCACGACGTTTATGAAGTGATAAATATTTATTTAACAAGTGGAGTCACTTTTAAAGATGTCAAAGTCTGGCAACCTTGTTATACCGTCAAAAGGCGGCGAACTTTGTGAATTTTTGTAAATTGAATTAAACAACTAAAACTTTCACCTCATACCTTTTTAAATCGGTCACTGACACCTTTAACTGATCAACAGATACATGCAAGCATTGAGATCATACATTTTGCTTACCCTCTTTGTCTTTTTTATGTTAAGGCTGGTCAGTATTTGATTTCATTGATAAAATTTTTTGTAAAATAAAAATGTTTGTAATTTAGAATCGAATTTATTAAAAAAAAAAAACCCACATACTTTATAGCTTCTCTATAATTTTGTAAATTTCAAAATGGTTTGTCATGCTGCGCGAAGTCTTCCTTTTGCTTGTTCTAAGCAAGGCCCTCCCTTTTGGCCCAGTCGTTCCAGGAACCATCGTAGACATGAGTACTAAATAAATTAAACATTTTAAAATTCCCTAAATTACTTACTATCGTAACCTTATAGAAACTTACTTCACATAGCCTGCAGCTGTGGCGACTTTGCTGGCCTCCAGGGCACGCCGTCCGGATTGACAAGTGAATATGATTTTAGTGTCCTTATTCGGCTTCTTTCTGCCATAGGCATTTTGGAATTCTTCAGGATTCAATACCAAAGCGTTCGATAAATCAGGTACTAAACCAAAGAAAAATTTCATTACACAAAACAAGTTGTATAAGGTACATTTGCATATCCTTACAGGGTATATTCAGGCTGGCTGGTATAGTGCCCGTTTTCTTCAGTTCATCCACGTTGCGTACATCAATTAAATAGACTTCCGGATGATTGGGAACATCTTTAACCTGCTCGTAGGTGGCCATTTTTATATAACTACAAACTCTCACTTGGCTTGCCAGTCTCGAGAGAACTGACTTCGACACTTCCACCAGCAGCAACATTTATTGTGTTGTCTAGCTTCGATTTGAGTCTGGATTCCGATTTGTTTGCCAAAGTCGGTCGTCGGCGTTATCAGATGTCGCTTTTGTGGTAATGTTTGACTGGCGCTAATTTGTGACAGTGACGGCGTAGGCGACGGCGACGGCGACGGTGACAATGACGATGCCAGAGGCGCGCCTGCCTCGTCGGCTTATCAAGTTTCCCAAGCCAAAAGAGAATTTTGTATAGAAATCAGAACTACAAATTTGATATTCAATTGGCTGCCAGGCTAGACAGTGTCTACTAGATGGAAATTTGAATGCTATTTGTCTGCGGTTTTGCTCTGACCGCATCAGCTGTGTCCAACAATAAGCTCCGGAGAAAGTTAATTACAGAATACAGAGCAGCAGAGCATGGGCCTAGCTCAATGTTAAGAAGTTTCTGGATATATGTTAATTGATTGATTAAATATTTCGTTAACTGATTTTGGACTGTATATAAATTGCTCTATTTGCCTCTAATTTCTCTCCAGAGGTGCCAACATGAAGGAACTTCAAGACTTTTAGAAGGATTTAATTGGGCTTACTCTTTATTCTATTTTAAATGGGTGCAGAAAAACTTTTACATTGGTAATCCCAATTGATAGTTTCAACTATTTCGTTGTCCTTGTATATGGAACCTATTCCTCGAAAATAGCCCAATGGCATTTCGTGAGGCCATCCGTCAGTGTTAATGGAAACATTTTTAAAGTAATACGTGCCCTTTGGTATGGGACATTGCGTGCCATCAATGGGAAAATCTGTATTAATATTGTACTTTAAAGTATATCCGTATAATTCCATGTACGGTATAATGAACGTTTTAAAAAATTGGCAAATTGGCATTCTGGGCATGTTGAAGAGAGCCTTTTTAAAATTCCCAGTGCCAGTTGAATCGCTATAGAAATCGATGGTTAACTCAAAATGTTCATCGTCCAAATCTTCAAGGAGTGTTACAGTGCCATTAATTGATCGTTCTCGTCCCATTAAACGTAATTGGCTAGTGGCTAGACTATAATTTTCACTTGGCATCATTCTAACCGATTTCAAACGTACATCATATGGCAAAGGCTTCGAGCCCTGGGTGAAAGGATATTTTTAATTTGGAATTGAATTTCAAAAACTTTTACATTTTACCCAAGAATCGACGGCCAGAACCCACAGAATGAGAAGACTTTGAAGAAACATTCCGGCGTGAACGAATTTTTAAATTGGAATGTCATAGAGATAGATATTTCATGGTTATTATATTTATAATGGGTAAAGAATGTTGTAATTTTGTTGTAGCTATAACAATCTATTGCATGTTTCTAATTGGCAACAATGTGGCTTTTGTTAAACATTAATTAATTCACAATTAAATATAAACGCGAATAATTACGAGTCACAAAGTAATTAAATGACATCGAGTTGAAGCTAAATTATGTGCAATGTATGACAAATTATTCTTATCAATAAACAGTCAATTTTACCGCTAAATTTTTAAAAATTATATCATTGAGAGATGGCACGCAATGAAGAGAGTTAGCGAGGATGGAGAATTTGAAATTGGCGCCAAAACACTCGTGCTATCGATAATACGATAGAGCCATCAGAAGATGTTGATAACACCATCAATTGTCTATCGATAACAGACACAGGTTGCATCTCTTTGAATAAAATAAAAGTCTGGCAACTCTCTGATATCGGCAAATGCGCCAAACTTTGTGAAATTGCATTGCAAATAATGTCAGAGAAAGATACAGCTAAGGTAACGCCAAGCAAGGAGTCAGCCGAGGAGACGCCAAGCAAGAAGTCAGCCGAGGAGACGCCAAGCAAGGAGTCAGCCGAGGAGACGCCCAGCAAACAGCCAGCTGAGGAAGTGCCCACCAATGAGCTGTTGATGACCACGGCAGCCCTACAGGAGGATGAAGAGTTGGCCAATGTTGTGACAGCCGAGGAGTACTTAATGCGTAAAGATGTCGTCCTGTTGGAATATGAGAAACAAATGTTTTTAGACATGGTCCAGGCCGATGGTCTGCTGGTGTGTGCCAAGTGAGTATTGGAAACATGGTCTAACTTCAAGCTGGAATCATTTTAATATATTTTTGTTTTTCTTATCTGCAAGGGGTCTGAGCTATGAGCGGGTCCTTCTGAATATACTGAAAGCTTTTAGCGATGCGGGCAATCTGGTGTTGGTGATTAATAGCTCGGATTGGGAGGAACAGTATTATAAATCCAAATTGGAGCAAAAATATGTGCACGAGGTGGCCAATACGGCCACAGAGAGGTAAGGTGCTGAACTGTTGTCTAGGGATTCATTCGCTCAATCTATTCGGTGTGATTCACAGGGAACGGGTCTATGTGGAGGGCGGCATACAGTTTATAACTACTCGCATTCTAGTAGTCGATCTTCTCAAGCAACGCATACCCATTGAATTAATCACTGGCATCATTGTGCTGCGGGCTCACACAATCATTGAGAGCTGCCAGGAGGCATTCGCCCTGCGTCTCTATCGACAGAGCAACAAGACGGGCTTCATCAAGGCCTTCTCCTGCAGCCCAGAGGCATTCACCATTGGCTATGCCCACATTGAGCGCACCATGCGCAATCTGTTTCTAAAGAACTTGTACATTTGGCCGCGTTTCCATGCCACAGTGCGTTCCGTACTGCAGCCCTGGCAGGCGCAGACCATTGAGCTCCATGTGCCACTTACTGCCTCGGTGACAGCAATTCAAACGCACATTTTGGACATTATGAATTTCCTGGTACGTGAAATTAAGCGTATCAATCGGACAGTGGATCTGGAATCTGTCACTGTGGAGAACTGTGTGACCAAGAAGTTCCATAAAATTCTTCAGGCGCAATTGGATTGTATTTGGCATCAATTGAATTCGCAAACGAAACTAATTGTGGCCGATCTCAAGATCCTAAGGAGTTTAATGATGTAGGTAGCGACACAATAGTTTCCTTTTCCGCTCACTGTTCTTCAATTTTTTCTTCGCATTCAGCTCCACCATGTACCATGATTCGGTGAGTGCGTATGCCCTGATGAAGCGCTATCGTGGCAAGGAATACGCTCTCAGTAACTCGGGCTGGACACTGCTGGATGCTGCCGAGCAGATATTCAAATTGTCCCGCGAAAGAGTTTTCAATGGACATCAAGGTAAGACTAAGTATTGGCGAGCTAATGTAGCTTCCTTTTAGATGAAATTGTTGCTTTGCTTTTTGTTTAGAATTTGAGCCAGAGCCCTGTGCAAAATGGCAGCCATTAAGTGATTTGCTTACCCAGGATATTCCCGGCGATATGCGACGCACACACGGAGCTAAGCAACCGAAGGTCTTGATACTCTGTCAGGATGCCCGCACATGCTTTCAATTGAAACAATATCTAACACAAGGTGGTTCACGTTTTCTGCTGCAGCAAGCCCTGCGTCATGAGGTCCCAGTGGGCAAGATGAGTGATAAATATGCCAAAGAGAGTCAATCCCAGGCGGCACCAGTACCAGCACCAGCACCAGCATCCGCATCAGCAGACAAGCCCAGCCAGAAATTAGTGAAATCAGAACCAGAATTGGAAACATCTGCAACGGCAAGTCAATTGGATGAACTATCCCAGCTACTCGCTGGCAATGAAACATATCCTACCGATGGTCAGTATTTCGAGGAAAGCTACATGCTGACCATGACCCAGCCAAATCCAGTTGCTGCCAGTAACATAAAAGATGAACCCAATGTCTCCATATTTGAGTCCTTTCCCGAACTCGAACAACTCGATGTGAGTGCCGTGGTGGCGGCAGCTCATCAGCAACAGCCTTGCATTTGCCTGCAAACATTCAAAACGGAACGGGAAGGCGCCATGGCTCTGGAGCACATGTTGGAGCAATTGCAGCCACATTATGTCATTATGTATAATACAAATGTAATGGCCATCAGGCAATTGGAGGTATTCGAGGCACGTCGTCGTCTGCCACCCAAGGAGCGCATAAAGGTTTACTTTTTGATACACGCTCGCACAGTCGAAGAGCAATCCTATTTGACCAGTTTGCGGCGCGAGAAATCGGCATTTGAATTGATTATTGATACGAAGAGTGTAAGTTATAGCAAATTATTTACACGTCTTACAATTCCATTTTTAACTTGTGTGTGTGTGTTTGTTGTGTTTTTTCAGAAAATGGTCATACCAGAATATCAAGATGGCAAAACGGATGAGGCCTTCATTCTGTGCAGGCCATTTGACAAGGACACATCCATTGACATGGACAGCGCCAATGCCAAGAGCCGTCAGGCTGGCGGCCAGGAACGTACAAGAACCGAAACGCCACGAATTATTGTCGATATGCGGGAATTTCGTTCGGATCTGCCGTGTCTGATACACAAGCGGGGACTGGAAGTTGTCCCATTGACCATAACCATTGGCGACTATATACTCATGCCCGAGGTGTGTGTTGAACGGAAATCGATATCAGATCTTATTGGTTCCCTAAATTCGGGACGTCTGTATAATCAATGTGTACAGATGCAAAGGCATTATGCCAAACCGATATTACTTATCGAATTCGATCAGAATAAGCCATTCCATTTGCAAGGGAAATTCATGCTGTCCCAGCAGACGACATCAACGAATGCAGATATAATGCAAAAATTGCAATTGCTCACATTGCATTTTCCCAAACTGCGCCTGATCTGGTCGCCCAGTCCGTATGCTACTGCCCAATTGTTCGAGGAACTTAAATTGGACAAACCGGAACCAGATGCCCAACAGGCAGCCGCCTTGGGCGGTGACAGTGAAATGGGAGTTGATGGCCGCATCGAGCAGATGCAGTATAACCCGGCCATATATGATTTTCTGCTCCGTTTGCCTGGCATTCATACACGAAATGTACACAATCTCGTCCGGAGGGGTGGCAATTTGCGACAACTGCTGCAGCGCACTCAAACGGAACTTGGCGATCTTCTGCTATCGCAGGAGAGTGGCAAACTACTCTGGGATATACTCCATGTGGCGCATTTACCACAAAAGGATGAGGTGGCCGGCTCAACGGCACTTTTGGCTGCGGGCAAACAATTTGGCAGCGGCTCACACAATCGTTTCAGAAAAGCCGCCCAAGACTCGCGACGAGGCAGACGTTAAACTGCCCACGGGACTGCAGACCAAACCAAACAAATTATGAACATTTTTTAAGCAGCAAGCATCAGGAGCAGGAGCAGGAGCAGCCCCCACACAGACAACAGAGAATTGCAATGAATTTTTAATTGCCATTGAATGTGGTTACCGAACATGGGCGCAGCAGCAGCCGGAGAGTTCTCTATATAACAGCCAATTGTGATTAAACTGAAAATCCAAACAGAAGATCAGTAAACTCCAGATCCTTGGATATATAAAAAAACAAATAAGCCGTTTTCATCTTAGTTAACTTTGTGAAAAGTTTTTTACTTTTTGATTGGTCTCAGTTGTTTTGGCTTCTATTTTCATTTCATTCAAAATTGTTGTTGTTCGTTTTTTTTTTTGGTTAAATTTTTGCTTTACCTTTACCACAATGGATGGAGAACTTAATTTAACGCCCAGTGAGATTGCCTTGGCGGTGGTCCTTGAGGTGCTCAATGAACTGCACGCCGGCTATGGGACACTCAAATTGATGGTCAGCACGGAGTCGAAACGTCAACGTTTGGCCCAAACGGCACGCCAGGCAGTGGACGAGGATATTGTGCGAGTCCTGCAGCTGCAGAATATGGGCATTGAGCCCCAGCGGGCCCAAACCGAGGATTTTGCTCATCGTTTGCGTTGCTCTCAGGTTCATATGCGGCTTATTCAGTCGTTGTTGCGTCTTACCCAGTTGCGCCCGCCGGCACCGTCGCATCCCGATGCTGGCGGTGATGATGGCGGTATGGCCCGGCATATAACGCATTTGCGGGCCAGAGAGCAAGAGATGTGCGCCATATGTTCGGCCATGTGCTCGCCCTTGCTTGAGGAGAATCATGAGGAAATTGTTCCAGTTGAAGATGCTGAGAATTCAAATTGAAATTGAAAAAATTACAAACGAAATTGGAACCAGCTGCAGCTGCACCTGCATTCCTGCATTTTGCCGGGCACACAAACACAAGAAATCCATTTGAAAAGCATTTCCCATCACCCGCTGTGCCCCTCCCCTTCGGCTCTACCCGTTCGTTAGTTGTCGCTTAGCTGGCTTCTCGCTCTGTTGGCCACGTTGCACAAATAATTGAATTCGAATTTATTGGCATACAATTGATTTTAATTAAAAAATAAAGTTAAAACAAGTCGCCTAACCGACTAGAGTATACCCTGTAATTTGTTTTAAACACGCTTTTTAATCACTTTACGTTATATATATCTCTCTCTCTCTCTCTCTATCGCATGTAGAGAACGAATCAATGGGCATGGCTACAGGGTATAATTAAGTAAGCAAGTTGTCTAAACGACTATAGTATACCCTGTACCAGCTTTAAAGGCGCTATTTTTTTAACTTTTCTCTAAACAGTATTGCTAGATATCTATTCCTATCTCTTTCTCTCTGTCTCTAACGCATGCCATCTTACTCACTCATTTGGTTTATGCCCATAACTTGGCTATTTTTCAGCCAATTTTCATGAAATTTGGTGAGCCAATATATAATAACAGTAAATATATGTTTATTAAATTTCATAAAAGTATTTTTCATATTGCTAAAGAAAATCACTTTTTTCCAAATTACAAGTGCCGGAAGAAAGCCTGGCCAAAATTTAAAATGAACTTGAACTGCATATACACTATACGAGTCTACATACGAAATTTGATGTTTTTGGGTGCTAAAGATCCTGAGATTTAGATGTTTGTACAGACAGACGGACAGACAGTTTCGGATGCTGCTCGGATCGAAAACGGGTTCCCCTTCTGCCTGCCTATTACATACATTTTGGTGACTTTGATATACCCTTTGATGGGTATGGGTACAGTGTATAATAAAGTAAACGACTTTCAGTTACTCTTTACACTCACAAATAAAATTTTATTAAATAATAGAGAGAGGAAAGAGGGATTTTGATGATTTTGCATACAACATAAATTTAGTTTTTTTCTTCATTTTCGTTTGCGTCAATTTTTTTTTTACAATAATTTTTTAGTCGTTTTTTTTTCCTTTAAAAAAACAAAACAAAAAAAAAACCCAAAATTGCTAATGGCATTAGCAAAAGGAACATCATTGAGAGAACTCGTTATATCCTTCCTACGGGAAAGGATAATTTATGAGTTTGCTTGGTTGGGTCTTGGTTTTTTTTTGGTTTTGTTTTTGGTTTCTTCTTGCCATTGATTTTGGTCAATAGTTGGGCTATAATCTCTTGCGTCTGTTTGACATAGGATTCGAAGGGTCGCACTGGCAGTTGCTTTTGCAATTGACCAAAATTCCAATGACGACAAAGGCCATGACTTGTCACTGAAGACGACGACGAGGAGGACTCCAACTCTGAGTCCGATGTTTCGGCTTCTGTACCCATTCCCTTTGCCCGTTCCAGTATGCGTTTCTCCTTGTCGGCACGGATCTTGATGTAGGCCATAAAATCGCCAATCTCCACACGATGCATGTAGGGGGAACGAGGACGAGGCAAATGATAGTCACAATGCTCATCGTAAACCCACTCTCTGGGCGGATCATAGGCCATGCCACGGGAACGCAAGGCGGCCAAGAAGCGACGTCGTTGCTGGCGATTGCGATCGCGATAGTGATGCTCCAGCTGGACCACACTGAGGGCGTATTTGACGCGACGCCTTATGAATTGACTCTGGCGAAAGGCTTTGGCAATGGAATCAACATCTCCCCGACGAGTGGCCACCGAGAAGGAGCCCCACAGATCCTTAAGCGAACGCAAGGGCAGACGTGTAAAGCGAACGCACTGCATCAGTAGGGGCACATGACAGGCTCGGCCCGTAGTATCGGCAGCCAGCCAGCGTATGATGCCATAGAGAATCTCCAGTTCTGTATTTACGCCCAGACTACTTTGCTGTAGCATAACCCAAACATCATGGACCGGCATTTGCAGGTAACTATTCGAGCCGACCAGGGCCAAGAAATAGACGCCCACACGTTGCAGCATCAGCTGACGCAGTGGCTCCATTTTGATGTATCTCGATGCCTGCATATAGACCTGGACAGCGGTGCGCTCCATAAATTGTTTGGAGCACAAATAGCGATGACATAGCATAATCAATTCATCCATTTTCAGCTGATAGGCCGAGTGCAGTAATTGGACAATTGTGGATCGGGTTTGGGAAAGCGGCACCTGCAGACGCATCCAATCGTAGGCACTGCGAAAGCCCATGGCAGTCAGATCTTTGCCCTCCACAAAGTCAAACATATCGCATTTGGCTACATACTTCTTAAAGTAACGGCTATGCTGCTCCAGTAGCTTGGGTATGCACCAGAATGTGGCCCAACCAATTTTCACCTGAATTGTGGCACCCAAATTACGTTGCATCACCTCCAGCGGATCCATGGGGGGGAAGCTGCTCTCATCAATTGGATCGCTGCGCACATTGATCATGGCGAATTTGGCATCATTCCAGGGCATAACAATTCGTAGGGCCTTTTCTACTTTATGATGCCATTTTAACTGTTTTTCAGGGACGCCGCCTCCTTCTGCTCCTTCTGCTGCTGCTGCTTCTTGATTTGGCTCATTGAATTTAAACACTTCATGCCATTTAATTTTGTCCAGATCGAAGGGTATCTCATCATCATCATCAGTCTCCTGCTGCTGGTTCTCCTCCACTTTTGCCTCCACCTTCTCTTCATTCACGCGCTGCTCTTCGCCGCCCTCCGCTGCCTGCTCCACCAGCTGCACCATTTCACATTCTCCACTCATGTTGGACCTAAACATCAAATTGAATTAGTTGGGATTACAAGAATTTCGATCATACTCAACCACGAAGTTTCCAATTATTGCTCCCAATCCAGAGTGATATCCGCTTCAGAAATTATATATATTACGCCTAAGGGGATAAGTTGGGTGGTCCAAGAAAGAAAAAAAAATAAACGAAAAAAAATTGAGAGAGAGAGTTTCCAATTTTTGCTTCTACTCAGAGCAAAATCCAGAATAATTGTGATTTGACTTCCTTCCTAACTGAACACCTAACAACAAAATTGAAATGACTTTAAATGCTTGGCTAATGCGAGACCGAATTCATTTGCCCTTTCCTTTTAATAAAATACATGGCCTACTCTATTCCCCCCCCCCAAATGCCAAAGAGTGTCCTTTGCCTATCTCTTCTCTTCGCTTCGTTTCTCTTGGGCGAATTGTACGTGAAGGCAGCTCTTCTTGTGATTGATTTGCCACAAGTGCCCATGGTGAGCGTGAGGCTAGAGGCGAGAGGCGTGGCAGGGGGTGGCAGGCGTTAATGGAATTTTAACACAAATTAGCTTGTATTGGTAAATTTGGTAATTTCGGTTAATGCCAATAACAGAAAATTTGACCTGCGGCAAGTTTTTGTAATTACCAGCCAGATTCCGAGACACCCTCCACCAAGCCCTCAAACCCCCCATTCAACCTCTCTCTCCCCCGCCAAGCCACCAAAATCAACAATTTATTTTGAAGAGTTCTTTGCGGCATGACATCCCCTTTTTTATTTTTGTTTATACCCTTCCATAAAGGTTAGTTATATTCATTCAAATAGAAGAAAGCATCTTCGAGCATATAATCTATATATATTCTTGTTCAGCACAATGAAACGAGTTGATGTAGCCCTGTGTCCGTCTGTCTAAATCAGCGCAAACTGCTCCTAGATTCCTAAAGCTATATTTCTGAAATTTTGCATGTTGTTTTCTATATACTACAGGCATTCCATATCTCGAATTCAGTCTGATCGGATCACTATATCGTATAGCTGCCATAGCAACAATCGGTCGAAAATAGAGTTTTGGATCAATTACTCTGTTAATTTCTATGGCATATCATAAAAAGTTTACCTATCTTAATTTTTTGTATATACGAACGTCTTTGCCAAATTTCATCAAGATCGGACTACTATATCACATAGCTCCTATAGAAACAAACGTTCGAAAATTTAGTTTTTGATCAATAACTTTCTTGTTTTTCTAATGAGTGTTACTAAAATTAATATTCCTTACTTTTATATAATTTGTAATATCAGTGCCAAATTTGATCAAGATCGGACCACTATATCATATAGCTGCCATAGCAACAATCTGTTAAAAAAATAGTTCTTCTGAGAAAAACTTTTTTGTTTCTTAAGTTTTTCGAATCATAGTCATCACTAATGTCTATTGTAGTGTTTTGTACTTTTTTTGCCAAATTTTATTAAAATCGGACTACTATATTATATAGCTCCCATAGCAACAATCGGTCCAAAAGGCAGTCTTAGTAAGTAAAACTTTTTTATTTCCTAAAAATTCTTGACCAAACTTGCTCCAAATGTTTATTGTTGTAGTTTACATATTTTTACAAAATTTTGTAAGAATCGAACTACTATATCATATAGCTCCCATTGAAACAATCGGTTGAAAATGAAGTTTTGAATTAATAACTTTTGATGATTTCGATGGGATTATCAAAAAACTTACCGAATCTCAGTTTGCCTTGCATCTCAACGACAGACTACTATATCACATAGCTCACATAGGAACAATCGGTCGGAAAGTCAGTTTTAGACAAATAAGTTTCCCTTTTTTTTCAAGCGATTACTTTAAAAATTTATATTTATTGGTTAAATATAATCCTAAATATCGGTGTTGATCAAGATCGGGTGACTATATCATATTGGAACGGCCTGCATGCCCAGAAGAACAGTCAATTTAATTGTCGATTTTTAAAGTAAACGTTTTGGGGAATTTGCTCATTTATTGTGGGAATGAGACTATTGTCAGCTATAATCAGATGGATGTGGCACAAAGCTATAACTTACCGACTGTCTACAGAATAGGGAAAGCCGGTAAAGATTGTTTTCTTATTCGTCTGTTCTCTTTTTTATATATTCTTTGAAAGTGTTGGTAATCCAACATCATGAAATGCAATTTCAATTGATGCACTTTGTTCATTTTCTTCTATAACTTCAATGTGATTTGTATAGAAATCACATAACTCTTAATTAAGTCATAAAAGTCAAGAAAGAATGCTTTGTGGCCTTTTCAGATTTTCGTCTCATTTGAGGTGAAATTTCTTTAGAATCGTTCTGAAAATACTTTCGACTTTTTTGGTTGAAGGAAGTGTGTTAGGGGGCGTTACAATAAGAAGGGGAGGGGGTCAAAAGTAATACTCGAATGTACGCAAAGCTCGTGCTCAAAAAGTGAACAAATTCCCCATGGTGCGCTTAGATGGGGGGGAAAAAAAACTGTTGCCTACTGTTTGGGGCAAAAAAAAAAAAAAACAATTAGAAACCTAAAGAGAAGAAGTTTGCATAATTTTCTCATTCATGAACCATTCCAAATGCAATATGCGACTTTCTCTAAGCTCTGTCACGTAGTTTTCGCGCTATGCCAATAGGGAAAAGAAGAGTTCAAGATGGAAACATTCCTAGAGAGATGGATGACTGGATGGATGGTTTGGTCATGGAACGAAGCGGAGGCGGCAGACGGTAGTAGATTGAAAATAATTTTACCGCAGGGCCCCAACAACAACAGCAACAACTACCACATACATACATACATACATATGACATAGACAGAAGCATAAGGACGAAAGCAAAGGGCAAAAATATTGAACGTGATTTATAAATTTTTCTTCGTTTTTTTCTTTCTTTTCTTTTTTTTTTTCTTTTTCTGCCATTTCACTTTGAGCTAAAGAAAAATATTTGAAGAGTTGAGCAAAAAAAAAAAAAAAAGAAAAAAATGAGAGAGGGGCAAAAAGAGAGATGGAAAAACGTTGGAAATGGTAGCCCATCACTTTGGAAAAACATTGGGAAAACTTTTTATCTAAAAATAATAGACGGGAGAGTTTAAAAATTGGTCATGGCCATAAAATATTTAAAGCCTCTCCAAAATGGTTGCAAATACCAAACAGACAATTGAAAAATTATGTAAATTGTGTTCATTTTGTTTGCTCTCTCTCTCTTTCTCTCTCGCGTTCTCGCGCTCTTCTTTTCCGGGCAATGCAATATGGTAAAATCTCATAAACCCAAAGGGTTTTCTTCCCATTCTTGCATTCTTGCACGTTGGCAATTTATTTGGCCTGGGCGTGGTCCAAAACTATTTAAAAAACAACAAAATACAGAAGGCAGCACAACGGAAGCACGGAATGAGTAGGAGGAGGAGGAGGAGTAGGAGAAGGAACAACGGTAGCAAATGCTGCTCCTTGCAATGCCTCCTGCTGCTCCTGCTCCTGCTGCTGCTGCTGCTGCTGCTGCTCCTGTTCCTGCCGCTGTCTTGATTAATGCCCGTCGTGGGCTTTTGTGTGCCTGCGAGCAGAATTTCGTGTAATCTACTTTAAGGCTGAAAGGCGAGAGAAAAAGAGTGCATTGCATAATTTTAGGCAACAGACCTAGATAGCAAGGCAGATTAGTTGTTGCAAACATTGTGAGCCGGTCGCGAGGTGGCGACGGGGAAGAGAGGCGGCTCTTTTAAGTGGCCAACAGTAGAAGGAACCATTTAAGAGCCCAAGCTAATGGAATAACGACAAAAATGCTGAGAATTTTAAATGCCTTTCTCATGGTGAAAAGTGATTGGTTGCCTTAGCATTACATTCGACACGTTGCATTACATTCAGCTTGTTGCCCTTTCCCCTTGTTAGGCTAGGTAAGGTTAGGTTGAATTAATGGTAAGTAAGGTTAGGCTTGCTTCTCTTTCACTATTAGGACAAGATTTGATTCGTTTTGGTTATGGTATTTGCTTTTTAATGTAAGTAAGGTTAGGTAACATCTGGGAGAGGTTCGGTTAGCTTTGAGTAGACGAGCTTTAGGTAAGGTGAGGTTAGATCTGTAAAAAGTAAGGTTACAATAAGTAAGTAGTAAGGTTAGGCTTGAGTTGATGGGTGCTAGGTAAGGTTAAGCATGATATGTAAAAAGCAAGGTTAGACTCGACTGGATAAGATCTATGAGTAGTAAGGTTAAGTGTGAGTTCATGAGTCTTAGGTAAAGTTAAGCATAATATGTATGTAGAAGTATGGTTAAGTTTGAGTTGATGGGTTTTAGGTAAGGTTAAGTAAAATCTGGGAGAGGTAAGTTTAAACTCCACTACATAAGTTTTAGGTGAGACTGGACAAGTTGTAGGTAAGGTTAAGTAAGATATATGAGTAGTAAGATTAAGCTCGAGTTAATCAGTCTTAGGTAAGGTTAAGTAAGATCTGTAAGAAGTTAAGTTAAAATCGACTGGATACGTTTTAGGTAAGGTTAGGTTAGATCGGTAAGTAGTAAGGTTAGCTTTGAGTAGATGAGCTTTAGGTAAGGTTGGGTTAGATCTGTAAGAATTAAGGTAAGAATCGACTATATAAGCCTAAGGCTTGACTAGACTTGTTTTAGTTAAGGCTAAGCAAAATCTGTAAGTAGTAAGGTTAGGCTAGAGTTGATGAGTTTTCGGTGAAGTTAGATTAGATATGTAAGATAAAATGTTAGACTCGACTGGATAAGTTGTAGGTAAGGTTAAGTAAGATCTTGAAGCTTGAGTTAACGAGTCTTAGGTAAGGTTAAGTTGGATCTATTAAAAGTAAGGTTAGAATCGACTGGATAAGTTGTAGGTAAGGTTAAGTAAGATCTATGCGTAGGCAAGGTTAAGCTTGAGTTAATCAGTCTTAGATAAGGTTAAGTAAAATCTGTAAGTGGTAAGGTTAGAATGGACTGGATAAGTTGTAGGTAAGAAGTGAATTGAGACTAAACTAGATTTGTTTTTAGGCTTGCTTCTCTCTCAACACAAAGACTAGATAAGCTTTCCCTGATAAGGTTAGGCTTTACCTTATTCCACATCTTCCCAATGCCCCAGTTTCCCCTTGCCTGCTGCTTGCTTCATAACTAAATCGTTCGGTTATCGTTTGTGTTAAACATTAAATCGCAAGGCGAAGCCGCAAAACACATTTGCAATATGGCGACACATCTGCTCTAACCTTAACCACAGGCTTCTGGTTTACAACTTGCCTCACTCCCCTTCCACTCACACCCACACACACACACACACACACACACACTTTGGGACGCACAACAGGCTGTTGTTGTGTTCGTGTTTCGCGGTTTCCCTTTTAGTGTGTCGTAAACAATTTTTACAGGCCAAACATTTGGATGTGCTTTTATTTTTATATTTATTGTGTTTATATTTAAAAAAATAAAAATGGCGTACGAAAAACAAAAAAGGGAATACACACATACAGACCACGAGAGTGAGAGAGGGAGAGGTAGGGGAGAGAGAAAAGCGAAATGAAAATCATTTTAGTTTACGCTTAGCGCCATTCCATTTAATTTACTTGCCCTAACATTTATCACATTTCACGTCTCTGTGGGTTGAGAGAAACGGTGGCAAGTGCATTGGGAAGGGGAGTGGCGGGTGGAGGATGTGGGGTGTGGGGGGGTCCAAACTTGGCCATGACCAAAATGGAGGCCTGTCGCTGACGCTAAGTAGTTAAGGCCAACTTTGCTTCTCGGCGAAAGTTTTGTTTGTTGATTTCATTTTTCTTTGCAGTTTTTTTCTTTTCTTTTCTTTCTTGCTTTCCTTTAATTTTTTTTTTTTGGGGGGGGGGGGGGGGGGGGCTGGCAAAAGTTTTTGTGAATGTTGTTGAATGCATTTTACAAGCCTTAATTTATGCATTTCAGAGGCGTGGCACTTGAAAATGATTTTTGCTTTGCACAAACTTGAAACAAAATATTTTTCATATGATTAGCTGAATCTCTAAAAGGTCTTAAATGTCACCCAACTTTACTTAAGATAGTAAAAATCAAATATTTTGAATTTGAATTTCTTAAAAAGGTGAAAAGGATTTTGATTCTTCTATATTTTCTCTCCTCTGACAACAATGTAGCAATAAATGAACAAATTGTTGTAGTTGAAAGAGAGAAAATAACACAATAACTCTTCGGTCGAACGACTTTTCTATGCCCTTACTTTTCCTAGACCATCTTAACAAGAGACAAGAACTAGTATATTATATATATTAAGCTCAAATCGGAAATTCTATTGTATCAAGAATCTTAAGTCTTTGGTTCTAAGACTCGAAAGTAACTTTTGAACAAGAAATGAGAAAATAGAGACATAGAGCATACCATTCAATTCCAATCCTGTAAATAGGTTAAAGGTTCTACCTGCTTCTACCTCCTTCTATTCCCCCTCATTTTCAATTACTACTTTCCTATCTACAGTTAATAACAATTTCTGGTAACTTTCTTTTTTTCAAAGGGTATCGCAATTGAATTGTCCAATTGCTGGTAAAAAGTATTTTTCTTTTAGTTTTATTTGCTTTTGCACCAAATGCCATTTGCTTGTAAAATTTATTTCGATTCCATTTCCACTTTGCACTCTCTCTCCCCCGCTCTCCCCTTTTTTTTTACCTCCTCCACACTCCTTCTATTGGGGCATCATTGGCTTCATCAATGTTGTCTCTGGGTGTTGACACTGGCAATTGCTTAAATAAATAAACTAGAATGCAGAATAGATACATACATATAGACGAATGGAGCTTCTGGGCAAAGTCAGCACCTACTTGTCCACCTCCTCCCCCACTTCCCGCTCTCTTTGTTTCAGTTTGCGGACTTTTCTTCGTTTTGCGCAAGGGACAAAGTGAGGTTAAGGCGAAGAGGTTGTTATTTGGGCAATCAAATGACCAAAAATAAAAGTAAAGTAGTATAAGTGAAATTTTAACAATGAGTTAAGTAATTTTCCAAAGTTTTTTTTTTGGGGGGAGTTGCTAATCAGCTTACAAATGTTAAACGTGGTAATGAACATTTTATAGCGAAATTTTTCAATGTAATTTTCACCTGAAAATGCGAGTAAAACTCACTAAATTTTAAGTGTAATTCAAGTTGAAATTCGTTAATTTTGATCGGCAAAACAGAATGTAAATTGAAAACAACAAAAACTTCTCCCTACGACTCTAAATCTCACAAGGGTTTTTTACCGTTACATTTTTGTGTAGCGGCGTAATCGGTTTATTACATGTGTGTGTCTGTGTGTGTGTGTGTGTGTGTGTGTGCATATTGTCAACTCATTCCATATGCTTATTTTAAAGCTATGCTTCGAGTAAATGCGTCACGACATGTGCAATTATTTTATTTATGTTCAGGTGCTGCTGCAATTCACCATTGACACACACTTTCCCGCCACCGCCCACGCCCCCCCCCCCCACACACACACACCCACATGCATTATGCAGGGGTTATATGCAGCTGCAGCTGGCAATATTTAATTTAAGCTCACATACACACACACACACACACATGCACTCAAAGATAGTGGTACTCTAGTGATGAGCAATTTGTCACAGAAATATCAATTCATTCAATTGATTTTCATTATTTTACTGATACTTCAATTCAAATCGACATGCAATGTTAAATATTTTAGTATATTTTCATTATTTGATGTAGAAAGCCATTTAAAAACTTTAGTTCAAAATTTTGTTAAGAGTTTTTCGGATAGTAGTATTACCCATATTGCCCATCTCCATTTACCATTTTACTTGAATTATGCACTTCTATTTGAACTTCTTGTGAAAAGTTTCTTTTTATACCCTTGCAAAGGGTAAAATACAAAATGACGAGATGTTTGTTACACGCATTATAAGGGCGCGTCAATTTTTTTTCGCAAAATAAGTTTACCAAAATTCGAAGGAGCTAACGAGCAATTTAAAAATTTGAATTAGCCATTTGGCTGTTTTCCGTTAATAGGGGTTTTTTTTTAGCGGCTATTAGTCTTCGGCAATGCCCGCCAAATTCACTAGATCAGTCAGAACTGATCTACGCCATCTGGCAACTCTTTCAGTTTTCTCTCGTCGTCGCGGGCTTTTGTTGGCAAATTTTATTTTTGTTAAATTTGCTTATTAAAGTGTGTAAAAGGCAAAAATAAGTGTTAGTGGCATTTAGTTTGGTCAAAAATTGTTTAAATATATGCATTCGCTTTCGAGTGCGTACGTGCCAATTCGCCGCTGCTTTTTGTTGTTGCTAGTAGCAAAATGAGACACCAACACAGGCGCAGGTGCAGGTTTCTTAAAGAAAGTGCGTAACAAAAGGGAAATGTATGAATGGGCAAGTGTTGGTGCGCGAGTGTTTTTTGTTTTTCTTATTTTGTTGTTTTTTTGTGCATTTTAAGTCTTCAAAATAGTCAAATCAACAAGTGAAAAGAGGCCAAAGCCGACTTGGCGAGGGCGCAATTACCTAAGCCAAAGGAGAGAGCGAGAAAGAAGAAGTGCTGTTTTTTTTTGTTTTTATTTTGTGTTGAGTGCAAAAAAAAAAAAAATTGTGTGCATTGTGCAGCCCTGGACAAAGAAGAATGGAAGAATATCAAAGTAAAGGGCAAGGTAAGTGAAATTCAATAATCTAAGCAAAGATCTGGCTTATATAAGGGCATAGTGTGTTTTGCAATTTTGATCATTGATTGAAAACATTAAACTTATGTTATTTTGTCAAAATAATTTGCTCTGAAATTTCCTTAAAACCCCCCCAAGAGATTCTGAATTTGGTAGATTCTAAAATAGCTCATTTTATATATGTACATAAAGCATGGGCAAAGAGTATTCTATATTCGCCTTTGCAATATTAACTTCCGGTGTGTTCCCCCGTGTTGGCATGATGTTTCCGTTTTACCGTTGTTCCGGCAAGAATCAAATTGTGAAACGCAAGTTGCTCCACCATGTTGATATTTATAGAATAGGTTGGCTGGCTGGTTGGTTGGTAGGTTTTGTGTTGTGTGTTGGTTTTTGGCATCGGCTGTAGCTTGGCTTTAATCCCATTGGAGCCATCGATACGCATATAACTCACAAGTGCACATGGCACACAGTGCCCAGGCAGACCTGGCAGACCAGGTAAACCGGTGGGGGGGGGTTAGTCCAGGAAGGCGGCGAGCAAATGAAATGAAATAATGAAAACAATTTCAGCGTTCGTGCATTGAACTGCAAATGCGTTGTTGAACTAAGGAAAATCCTAAAGAAATCAAACCAAAAAGAAACAATACGATAGCAAAAGGACGTAAAGGTAAACAAAACGAGAGAGAGAGAGAGAAAGAGAGAAGGTAAAAGCATATAAACAAAACTGCTGCCAAAGTCCTATTAGTTATGCTATGTGAATTTTATGAGTTCCAGCAGGCGAAATACATAGCCTAAGCCAGCAGGTGAATAACGAAACGAGAAGTAGCAAAAGCATGAGAAGGAGCAGGAGCAGGAGCAGTAGCAGTACTAAACGAATGGTTGGTCTAGTTAATACCCATGATTATATGTGCCTGTCATAAACTTTTGCCCTTTGATCCCATATTCATGTTTCAATTAAAATATCTTTGTCTTTTTATTTTGCCCTCAATCAAATTTTTGTGGTTAACAAATATTCATTTAATGGAATCGGATAACTAGAGGCTTTGTGTTCAGATCTGAATATACATAGGATGTGAGTAGTTCAAAATCGGCGGAAGTTGCCTTTGTGCTACATACAAAAAAGCTGAAAATGGGAAAAAAACTTCAATGGATATAAAAATCATGGGGAATCTTCTCGTTGGTTGGCACACAAAGCACAGTGACAGGCAAAAGCTAACAGGACCAAGAGAGGACAAACGGCTTCTATATTTTTTCGTGTCTGCATCTTTATTCATCTCTTTGCTGCAAAGTGGAGGCTGGGTGGAGGGGCTGGGGCTGGGGGGTAGGATACATTGGGGTCTAAGGTTGGCGGCCGATGGGGGGGGGGGTTTGCCATTCGGTTCTCTTTCTATATTCGTTCCATTTCCGCAAAATGTCACGTACAGTGAGCGCAACATGTCCAAACATGCAACAAACTAAATGTTTTGGATTTTAAAGCGCACAGTTGCCACGCCCCCACAACGGGCCGGAGCCGGAGCAGCTTGCTGCTGCTGCTGAAGCCATCAAGGATTACTGAACATAAGGTTAACGCCGCCCCGGAAGCTCTGATATATGTATCTATAGGAAAGAAGGCGTCCCAAAAAAAAAAAAAAAAAAAACCCTTCTTCTTCTTCATTCTCTTCTTCATCCATAATGTCTGTATCAAAAGCAACATCTCCCTTTTCTCATATTCCTTGTTTCTTTACTTCCTTCCATTTCATTCGTTTTCTTATTTTTTTTTTGGCAACTTTGTATGCCGCCGCTTTGTGCCTTCAAATGTCATTCTGCCCGCGAGCAATGCTTCCACTACATACGCGAGGGCGTGACGTCACACAGTGAAGAAGCGCAAAAGAAGGAAGTGAGATGGAATGAGATGGCAGCAGGCACAAGGAACACAGAAAAAAAAAAAAAAAAAAGTAACACATTGCTTTCCATTTTCAACACACTTGAACATGCTTCCGCACTTAGGCGTGTGTGTGTGTGTGTGTGTGTGTGTATGTGTGTGCGTGAAACTGGGCAGTCAGAGAGAGCGAGAGAGAGAGTAAAGTGAAGTGGTGTGAGTGACATTCGAGCTGCAATCCCTTCCTCTTTCCCCTCACCACCATTCACATCAAGTGCACACTTTACACGCTTTACTAAGTTCATATTACTTACTTAGTTGCAATTTTTTTTGTGAACGATGATCATCATAATGAGGTGAACGCCAATCTTGATCTCGAAAGTTTAATATTAATTCCAGGTTACCGTTATCGTTATCGTTATCGAATCGCATAATAATAACAACAAACGTTTTTCGAGACTTTCCAACGCCTTAATCGATTTAGTTTGCCCTCTGCCGCCGCCCCCCCAACCACCGGACAAACAGAAAAACCAAGAAAATCCACAACAGAGGCATGGCATTATGGCTCCCAAGGTGCACGCAAACGCAAATGTACTACGTCTAAAGGTCTCCATGGCTGAAAATTTAATTACATCACAATGGACGCCGGCGAAGAAGAAGAACTGAAATGGAGAAGAGAAGAGAAAGAGAGAAGAGAGAGAGAGAGAGAGAGAGATTGAGCCAAGAAATGCGCCACATTTTCAACATTAACGAAATGCTTTTAATTGTGCACTTAACGCTCGTAAAATGTGATTTAATAGTTTCTGGGAATGCTAACCCAAAGAGGGCGAACAACGGAAACGGAAAGTGGAAGTTTGCCCTAAGCACAAACACCCCATCCCTATATTCCTACCCCCACCACCTCCCAAAAAATTACTCCAAACTCTGACAGTCCAATAGACAATGTACATAGATAGATAGGCAGGCTTATCAGAGACCATTTAGGCCATTCTTAACTTTGTCTGGGCCTTTTGAAAGGGAACGCAGAGGCAGTCTAAAATCAATATTAAGTGTTAGAAATCGCTTTCTTGATGAGCACAAAAAAAAAAAAAAGTTTAGAACCTTAAGTGATTGCAAAATAACCTAATAAAATACAATTACAAAAGCGTGTATAAAATGTATAATTTAAAAAAAAAAAAACCAACAAAATTTTGGTGACCCCGACGACATGACAATTGTGGAATTTAGCGTTCTTGCCTCACCATAACCTAATAAAATGAAATTTGGTTACCCGGAGATTACAATTCGGGAATAGTTGCCTTCCATAACCAATTGGAAATGTTTGTGTTCTAATATTGGTGACCCCGACGAGCTGATAATTGTTTTGTCGGTATGAACATAAGGGAATTTGATTGCAAAATACTAAATATGGTGACCCCGATGCCATCACAGTTGCTTTTCTCTATTTTTGTGGATGTTGGCCATGTGTTGGGAAAATCTGTCAAAAAAAAAAAAAGGCTAAGACTACTTGTTATCGAGTGTTACCTTAGAGAGCTAAAGGCTAAACTAGTTAAATAATTGTCTTCAAAAAAATTCTCTATATTATATTGAACCGTAATGTTATATTTTGTACACTACTGCGAAGGCTGGCTTTGGTCTTCGGTGGCATCAGCATCATCGGCATCATCATTCCAGTCACTTAGACCCGGGGCCAACACATAGCGGCCATCCACACGTTGCACAAAATTGTGTATACAGGCCAATGCGAGGGTATCGGCCACCTGGGCGCGCACTTCATACGCCGTTTTCTTTGTTACCATTGCCACATAGTCAACGATATCGGACAGTTTAAGGGGACGCTTGAGTACCATAAAGGCGGATAGAATTTGATCGCCATATTTAAGATCGTCGCCCGATAATGGCATGATCGGAATTCAAAACTGTGTTTTTTGGTTAAACGAGAATTTAGAAATTCCTTTTGAAGATCCTAAACCAAAGAGACATACCAAAAGAAAAATAAAAATATGGATGACAAAAGCAACGCCGCCTGCCTTCATTGATTTTGCAATGATTTACGAATGATAACGACAAAATTTCTACGCTCTTCCCTCTTGTTCATAGCAATGTATAGAGATCGTTTTCACGTTTGACAAGACCATGCAGCCAGGCTGCAGTTAGGGTATTATCCACTTCGAGGCGTACTTCAACAATTGATTTGGCTTCCATTTCGGCCACATAGTCGACCACCTCTAAAAGCGTCAATGGTCGACGAAATACTCTAAAGGCCTCTAAAATTTTGTCGCCATAGAGATAACGTGACATGACTCCAAAATTGATTGACTACAATCCGTGGGGGGTGGGCGAGGGGGGGGGGGGTGGGGTCGAGGGGTTCAATAGAATACAGAAAATTTTGTATTATAATGTGACTTTAAAATGATGACAGACGTTGATAGGGCTGTCTGTCTGTGTGTTTGTGTGTGTGTGTGTGTGTGTGTGTAACAATATACAAGTGGTGACCCCGACGTTTCAAATGGATAAAATGATTCAAAGATATTTTGTGACTTGAATGCATTCTATTGAAGGCATTTCACTTATGCCTATGGAAAATGTATTAAATTGCTCAGCAATTTGCTATTTCCCACCCATTTCTCTCTGACACACACACACACACACACACACACACAAACAGAGAGTTTTGAGGACAAAATCGATGGCATGTCTAATAAATGGTCCATGACTTGTGGGGGGGGGGGGGGGGGAGAACAATCTTTGACTTTGACTAATGGAATTCCATTGGCATGTTAAATGTGAAATAAAATAATTGCTTCAGCCATGTCACTAATTAAAACTTAGTTCAGTCTTTACCGCCCTCACCTCCCAACCCCCCGTCAAAGAAGGTGTTTGAAATATTTGTTCAATTTTGATTTGATCCCATAAAGTTTGTCTTACATTTATTTTAGCATCTCCTCACGCGCTCTCTCTCTCTCCCTCTCTCTCTCTCTCTCTCTCTCTCTCTCTTTTTTTCTCACTTGCTTGCAATTTGAATTTTGATAATCATGAAGTAATTTCCACTTGACTACTTGATTTGTTAATTACAAATTTTTTTTTCAATGATTAAAATTTGTTATTTTCCTCAAATAAACAATTGAAAATGCCAAATTAATTAGAAATTATTGTCAAATAATTGTCAAAGGAGAAGTCATCATTGCATTTCATTGATTCAATTAGTTATTTATATTAAAAAAAAAACTCTGTTGAAAGTGGAAATCGATCTTTAGGATGGGGAATCGAAATCGAGAACAAAAAACAAAACATACATATAATAAATTATCGTGTGGCCCATAAATTTATAATCCAGGCCATTGAAATTGAAATTGAAGTATTTAAGCTGGATAATCAAATTGAAATTGGAAAAGTGCTTAACGAGTCACTATCGACTACCGACTACTGCCAACCAGTTACAGAATTTAACCACAAATGGATGCCAATTGAATCAGCCACTAAGCGCGGTAATTGGCATGGAAATGGGAATGGAAAAAAATGGCAAAATGCATTTCATGTTTGCCTTTTACCCCTTCTTCTTCTATTTCTCTACGTCTCTTCTACGATTCGTTTTGTCCCGTTTTCGTTTCGTAAAGTTTTGTTACGTTTGTTGCGCCTCATTGGGCTTGTGTTGTGTGTGTGTGTGTGTGTGTGTGTGTGTCCTGTTGCAACTGAATTTGGATTAAAACTTTGCTGCAGCTGCTGTGGACGGCAGCTATTCGACGGTTAACATCGCCTCCTGGCCTGGTGTCAAAGCATATTTGCCAATTGGATAAGCCTCCATGGATCATCCGACTAACCCACCAATCCAAACAACTTTCAACTCTCTAGAGAAATGCCAGCGGATAAAAGGATGTCCATGACTATAGGAATTAACATTACAGACAGACAGCAAGAGCGACAGAGAGTGAGAGAGAGTGAGAGAGGGGGAGTGGTGGTGGGAGATGAGAATTGCATTTTGTGTTTGGATTTCTTTGACTTTGATTTGTTTTGCCTTTTGGCCAATTTGGCCTAAACCGTCAGGTTTGTGAATAAAATGAACTCAACTATTGGACCTTTTAAAGATTTAATGAGTCCCAAAAAATAAGTTCAACTAGGACTAAGGACTAAAGACAAGTGCTTTCTGATTAGCTTAAAAGATGAGTTAAGACCCTTCGGCTTGTTTTTACCTGACTGATTTTTTTCTAATACATTAAGTACAATAAGGCTTTAAGCCTTAAACCCATTTTCACACACACACACACACACACACATTCGAGAAAGTTGTCCACAATATTTCACTAATGGTTGTGCCTGGTCTAACTGGTGGAGCGCCCAGCATATGCACAAAGCTCTTTGTAATTTGTTAAAATGTAACATTCTCATTCTCTTTTTCATCCTCATCCTCATCCTCAACCTCATCCATTTCCTTCTTCTTCTCCTCTTCGTCCGCATTTCAGAACCCAAAAACTTATAAAATTATGATACCCAGAAAGCAACAAATTTTAATTGCAAGAAAATTTTCGTAATTCACGCACACATGTAAAGAGAGCGAGAGCGAAAGAGAGACAGAGAGAGAGAGAGAGAGACTACATACATACATACATATATGGGATAAACTTATCATAGATACAAATGTATCTAAAGTAACGTTATAACCAACAACAACAAAAGAAGATCTCGGTCTGTGCCTGCATGTTGTAGAAAGAGCCATTCGTACAGCGAACGCTGACTAAATGCGCCAAAAAAAAAAACCTCAACAATGCAACAAATTGAATTAGTAGATAACTCAAAAACTGTGACAAAACGGCAACGTAAAAGTACTCCAAATGCAACAAAGATGACAACAAGCTAAGCTGCATTTAAGCTAATGTTGCCTTTAATGACAGTCTTCACTGTATTTTGCGTAAAGTAAACCAAGACAAAATGAGGTTAGCACAACTTGCTAAACTTTTTTTTTTTTTGGGATATGCAACTGCAACAACTTGCCGTCGTCCATTTGTCTGACTGTCTCTAGGTGTGTGTGTGAGTGTGTGTGTGTGTTTGTGTGTTTGTGTGTGTGTGCATTATAAATTTATTTAGCAAAAGCGCGTAAAGCGCATAAATTGCTGAACGCTGCTGTAGCTGCTTAAGGTTTTGCCCCTGTCTGGGGGCATTGCTTCTACCTTTCATACGCCGCCAGTTCCCTTTTCCTAGTACCATAAATGCAAGCTTAAATGTTTCGAAAACGTTCTTCCGCCCTCTCTCTCTCTCTCTCTCTCTCTCTCTCTCTCTCTCTGTCTGTGTGTGTGTGTGTGTGTGCGAGTGTGAAAAATTGAAATTTATTATTATTGTGTAAGCTCTACCTTGTATGTTGTTTTGTTGAATCACTCGCAGACACAATAATAATGTAATAATAATTTTTACCAGCTCGTTAGCCAACCCACACACACACACACGAGACACGTGTTTGTGGCAAAGGACTCCCAGGACCCCCGGGACTCCCTTGGACCGCGTGGACTGTAGAAAGGAAAAACCCATAGTTAAATGTGGCAAAAACACGCATGTAACTATTGTACTTGAATTTAACGATGCGGAATGAATGCGTTAAGGAATTCCAGCGATAGAAGAGAAAGATGCCATCAAGTTTCAAATGGCAAGTAAGAGAGAGAGAGAGAGAGAGAGAACCGAAGGCAATGTCCACAGTCGATGGCAGCCGCCAATGATGGGCATACATCAGAAAAGTACTACAGTGCTTATCATATTTTTAAGTCACTTTTAAACGCAAAAAAAAGAAAACAAATTGGCTGCAAATTTTTTCCAAATGGCATATTTCCTCAAAAGCTTGAAAAATGAGTGAAAAACAATGTTTTTACTTAAATTAAACGATTTAATAACAAAGAAAACAAAAGGCACCCATTTTCTGTATCAGAATTATAGCCAAATTTTATGGTTTGGTTAAAAAAAGCCGAAACCGTTGCGTAATGATAAAAAAACGTATATTAATATGAAGTGCGGCCTCACAAATTCCTAAATTTAATAAAAATTCCTTTTCGAGACATTTTAAGATCTCAAATCTGTCTCAAATTGGCAATTATTGGCATACACCCGTCTTGCAAAAATACCCCAGAGATCTGATTGAGATCTGGAGAACATGCTGGCCAGTCAAGGACATCAACATGACATTCCGTCGTCTTCGTCTGCTCACATGGATTCTGGCATTATTCTGTTTGAAAAACCATTGCTTTCTCACGAAATTCCTTTGAAAATTGGAATGAGACTACCATCCAGAGTCTGAATATACTCGTTACAAATTTCAATTCCATGGTACCAAATGAACAAAATGGAGCCACCTCCAAAGTTACTTCTTGAAAAAAAAAACATAGGATCCTTTCTAAGCATTAAATCAATCAGAACCATTCAGGTTAAATTTCTTTCTTTTTATCAGAATATATGACCTGTTAGGATACAAATTTATAAATATCCTGTAAGCCAAAGGAGAAGAGACGATCGGTTGCAGTATGTCTTTCGGCAACGGCAAGTCGAGCCACCTTGAAGACTTTGGTCAGTTTAGACCCCTTTATAATTCCTAAGTTCTTAAGTACACGCCAAACAGTCATAGCGGACACAGATTCGCCCACATGTGAGGGCAAAGGTCTTAAAGAGGTTGAAGCTGTTGCTGGGTTTTGTTAATAATTTTGCATTTATCGTTTTCTTGATCCTTATTCTTTAGGATTGTCCAACAAATTTTTAAATTACACGTCGACTTCTTTTCCAAATTCGTGAAATTTTCGAAATAGACTCTCCTGTCTCGAAAAATGAGAAAATACAATCCTTTTCATAATCAGATAATTGTTTTCCAAGTGTTAATTTTTCTGAAAATTATCTAAATTTACTTAATTACAATGTCTGTAAATACAAAAGTCTGTTTCGCATTTAATAAAATCAAATTTGCTACTGTGGGCTATAATTATGATGCGCCAAAATGCAAGCAAAGATGAGAGCACATAGCAAAAGTTAACGATTCTTTTTTAGTTTTCTATATGTAGAACAGAAAATGCGGTAAATTCTATTGAACATGCTTCTGTTCACAGAGTACAGTAAAATGTTTTTTTCGTGTTAAAATTGGTTAAAAGTTTGAGCTGCTTTGCTGGGTGGGTTATAAATATGATAAGCACTGTAGAAGCAAAATTAAACTATTACTAACTCAAAGTTAAATGCAAAATTTCATTTGCAAAATTTGCACTAATCAAGTAATTTAAGATTTCACAACAACTAACTCTCCCTCTCTCTCTCTCTCTCTCACACTCTCTTTGGCTATAAATTTATGAAATTATAATTACGCATACGCCATGTGGTGGTGGGTGATTAGTGCGAAAAACTTGGCAAATTCTAAAAGTGCCTGGACTTTGAGATTTTCTAGCCTTAACCCCATGATTAGTCTGGCACCTGTGGCACACACAGCCACAAGCCACAAACAATAAACTACACTGAAATTACATATGTAAATGAAATTTTGGAAAATGAAAAATTGCTTTTTAGGCTTATAAGTTTTTTCAGAAACAAATCAAATCGATGACTCAAATCAATTGTCAATTCATTTAGTTTAGTTAGTCTAACATAGAGAGTGAATTGTTATAATATTGCAGTGTAATTGGCTAATGCCGAGTTAATAACCCACACAAATGTGTCTTAAATGCGCGCCATACAGTGACTGTTAGAGAAGAGTGTACAACCGCCATCCGAATTGTTGATGGCTTAGGCTCATTTATAAATCGACGACAGTAAATTATGAATGGCATTAGTTACATTACAAGCTGCTAGAGCTTTTTGTGCCCCTAATATCAACGCCTTTGTAAAATGGAGTTGCCCTACACGCCCGCCACCCGCCACCCTCGAAGAGAGGTTGCAGTATATTAGATGACAGAATGGAGAATGTAGATGGTAGATGGAAGGCGGTTGAGCTGGTTTTGAGGCGGTAGCAGCTGTCATTCGTTTTATGTGGGCGTTTTGGTGAAAAGCCTAGGGATGACATACACACACACACACACAGAGACACAAACACACAGAGACAAATCCTAGTGGCGGAGCCAGGGGCTAGGACATTGGCATGTGCGAAAAACAAACAAGTTCAGTGCAGGATTTGCGCTTGGTTGAGAACTAGAAAGAGAAAGAGACGGAGAGAGGGTGAGAGGGAGAGGTAGTGGGTAAAGGGAGTGAGGAGGCAAAGCCAGAGACAACGCGAAGTGCGACATGGTTGGATGGCTTAGGAAGTAATTTTAGCATTGTAAATCCTTTTTGAAAATTATAGCGACAGTCAGCTTGTAGTTAGTGGCAGGCAGCAGGCAGCAGGACGAAGCTATCATAAGATCAACTACACATACGCACACACACACACACACACACATACACAGAGAGAGAGAGAGAGAGAGAGAGAGAGAGAGAGATGGAAGGTGACTAACATAGAAAAATGTAGATAGAAGGATAGAGAGAGAGAGAAAGAGAGAGAGCGAAGGGAGGTGGAGGGGGGGGGGGGGGACTAAGAAGGACACAAATTGTGTTAGCTTTGCCTCCAAGTGGTATGAAAATTGCAGAATTGAGTTGAAAATGTAAGCATAAGAAGAAATTCAGGAGAAGCAGCAGCCTGAAGAGGGCGATGGGGCGGGGCAGACAGCGCGATGCGTGCAAGTAGCGCGACTAAAATTCATATGACATTTGGAAGAAAGATTCACAGAGTCGAGGAGTCCAACTGGAGCCGGAGCCGGAGCTCTGAGAGCTTCTCTCTCTTGTGAAGATGTTGGCATGTGTAGTCGCCGGAGGCTCAAGTCACATAAATTTGCTGGGCGCTCTAGCAAAAAAAAAAAAAAATATACATACATATATATAAAAACGAATCGTTGTAAAATAATTTGGTTTATGCTACTATTTCAATGCTCTTCAAATGGCCTTAAAAAATATTCAACAACAACAAGAAACAATCGCAATCAATCGCTTCTAATGCAAAATACACAGAGAAGATTTAACTCCCTTATACGAATACACGGTATACCCTTAATGGGAAGGGTATTGAGCAAAACGAAAGCATAGAAAATGCATTGCTTACCCAATTTCAAAGTGCCTTGGCCATATAAAATATGAGCAGCAATTCAACAGAATGTTCACAGTGCCAGGCAAAAATATGCGTAAAAATACAAAAAAAAAAATGAAATCAAATTAACTCTCTAAGACAATTTCAAATGAATATAAACAAAATGATTCTTTTTGGTTGCAAATTTCATCATTGAAAGTGTTTATATTTTTTTTAGCCTGAAAGTATATTTTTATGACACACTATAAGCATATATTATCATTCTCTCTTTCTGCTCCTGCTTCATCTCTCTGTAGATTTTGTTAGATACATTTTGGGTTAGATTTATTTTCCTATTTGATTTGCCGCATATGTTTTCTTCTCTCTCTCTTTCTCTCTGTGTGTGTGTGTGTGTGTTTGGGTGTGCATGGCAAAGCCTGAAAGTCAAAGCATTGATAACGATTTGTGGTAAATAAAATATTTAGTAATTCGTATGCAAAATTACCAAAAATATTTCAAACATTTACACAATTTATTTAATTAACATTTAATTGCATAAACTAAATGAAAACTAATTGCCAAAGTATTTTCGCCCGATTAGCCAATCTTTCTGATGCTATGATTCTTATTCTCATTTTTTCAAAATACTTCATTTTAAACCATCAAATTTGGTTTTTAAAACCTTCAAGAGAAGCTCAATTTTATACAAATTATTGAATTTTTTTTTTTTATGTATTCTTGGTCCTGTCTATCTGTTCTCTCAACAACGCCCTTAAGGTCTCTTTAACCTGACCTTTGGTAGACACTAGAGCTGGGAAAGTATCGATGGCACTATCGAGGTATCGAATATTTATTTTTTTTGCGCCACCATCGATTGTTTTTGGCCACTATCGATAGTATGTATAACATGTAATGTAATTTATGTTAATTGTTTTTTTTTTGTTTCGTCTTCTTTTTATTTTTTGTTTTAAGAGTTAATCTCCATAAGTTTGAAAGTCTGAAGACTGAGTTACGTTAATTTAATTTTAATTTGAACGAAATCAAAACAAGTTAAATTTTTTTTTTGTTAATTAAGTTATATTTATATTTATAAAACTTAAAAGGCTGAAAAAATATGATTTTTGTTATTAATAGGTTAAGCAAAATCGTATTCATTTTTTTAAAAAATGATACTTATTGTATTTAATTTCTTTTATTTTTATTTTGAACTCTATTTTGTTTTTTTTTTTTATTTTTTTGCAAAAAAATTTTAATTAATTTTGTTAAGTTCTATTAATAAAGGTTAAAAAGCACTATCTAAAGTAGCACTATCTTAAGTAGCACTATCGATAGTATCGAATTTTTGCTCCCAAAACATCGAAAATATCGAATAGCGCCACTATTGATAGTTTCCCAGCCCTACTAGACACTACCTACACTCTAGGCCATTTTGCCAATTCTAGGATACAGCAGATTCTTGGTCTCTTTGTTGATCACGTTGGAGCATTCTCCAATTGTCAGTTGGCCCATCAGGAGGATTCTAGTCTAGTCTCAGAAGTTGCAGTGTACCTTATCCTTAGAGTTACGATTTAAATCTTTGTTCTACTCACCACTTTCAGCTTTTCCCACCACTTTTCCAGAGTTCGCATTGTCTAAAAGAAGCCTTATACAGCTGTAAGTGAAGGTAAAATTTTACTTTATATTACACAATGAAAAGGTAATACTCTTCGATGACGTTTGTATTGGGACTTTATCTAAACTTTGTTATAGCTAAAGTTAGCTTCTTCGATATTGAATTGGCTTTAATCAGTTGGGTGAATTATGGCTAAATTGACCTTTGCCAAATAGTCACAGATCGACTCTAATTTGTCATAAAATTCTTAACTTAAAATATGTGCCACTAGAGTTTTCATGTAGTATAATTTTGTGTTGTGTTTGTGTTGTGTTTGTTTGTTTGTTTTATGTGCAATAAGTTTATGTTATGAAGTTAGCAAGAAATTGGCTTTTGCATTATGGGCAAAATTTGACAAGAAACTTTGCTTACATTTACATTTGTTGCAACTTTGTTTATCAAGTTTCAATTCAATGATAATCTAAGGCCATAGTTTTTCCATCACATGCAAGTTTTTTTTTTTTTTTTTGACTAGCTGAACATACACAGATACAAATGTAATTAGATAGTTACATGTAGTACATAGATATGTATATGAAAAGTATTGAAGGAACTTCTTTGAATTGGGAACAAAGTTTTGTTTTCTTTACTTGAATGAAAGAAAATAAAATTGAAATTGCAACGAATTGGATGTGGGCTTTGGCAACAATGCAAAAACAACAAAAATCGACAAAAATTCGCCAAAAACCAAATCCCAGTTAATGCAACTACGGAAATGAGGCCAAAACAAACATATGTACATACACAATGAAGCAAAGGAAAATAGAGAGAAAGGGAGAGAGAGAGAGAGAGAGAGAGAGAGAGAGAGAGAGACTGTGAGGTAGCTTAGCCTGGCCAATGGATTTACTTGTCTATTCTCGCCTAGATTACGTGGCAAATGCAGGACCAACCGAGTCGAGTCAGTTGAGAATGATGTGAGAAATATTACCCAAGCGTATTGTGGCAGGCGGTAATTGGCTGCTTCTGTTCTGCTCTGATCTAGCTCGAGGCCTGTCGAGGCCCCTAAAACCCCACCTTAACCTCTCATCCTAGATCTGTGAAGGAGGAAGAAAAACTAGGAGAATGAAAAACTTCGCCTCAGCTCAGCTGATGAAAATGATGATGAAAGTAAATACAACTACAACTACAACTACAACACATATACACAAAAGTATTTCGCGCAAAGTATTTGGCGTACAAAATTTTGGCTGCTACTCTAAAGCTCAAAAGAAGTTTTATGAATTTTATGAAACATTTGACACAATTTCTTTTTAGTTTCAAATTCAAAAAACCTCACTTAACTCAATTAAAATATTTGACAGAAGAATTTAGTTATATTATATATAATTTGATTCTAACATTATTAGGGTATACAGTAGTCATTGTGTTGTATGTTTATTTATTATAGAAATGGTTAGTCTTTTTCCTTGTTAATTATGAACTTGTATGAAAGTTCTCTGTTCGCTGCTCCTTCTGCTCCAGCTCCAGCTGGCATCTCTTTTTGCATAGTTTTTGGGGCCATCATCAACTCTGAGCTGGTCTTGAGGGAAGTTGGACCGCAACAGCCATGCCATAGTTCAACGCTAAACTTAACTCTAGCCTCAGGTAGAAGAAGAATATCAACTCTTATGCTATAAAATTATCAAACATAACACGACAGAGACAAATGCCACAAAAATCTTATGTGTGTGTGTGTGTGTGTGTCTCTTTTTCTGTGTCTCCGTTTAGAGAAGAGAAATTTCAACGCAATGTTGCACTTAAAATTGTTTTCAGTGGCCCTTTTGAGCTGTCCGTTCATTCGTCTCCTTCTCCTTTTCTCTCTCTCCTAGAATATACATATATTTCTCGTTCTCTTTCTCTTTCTGTTGCACAAATTACACAAATTGAGTAACAATCTCCTTGAGGGCATTTCACAAGGTACAAGGTATAAGGTAGAAGTTACATATTTTATGTCCAAAAGCTTGACATTCCTTTTTGTCGACTCTCTCTGTGTGTGTCTCTTTGTCTCTGTGTGTTTTAGGCAAAGTGGCAAACTGTAATTTACTTAAATCAGTTTCTGCCCAAGGCTCAAAAAACATTCCATAAATATTTGCTTGGGCAATTGGCATTTGGGGATTTGCTTCATTAAATCGATAGTTGGAGAAAAAAAAAATAGAAAAGAGTTACAAGATCACATTTTGGTCTCCATTAGAATGACTCCATTAAGTTGCCATTTACTTCGTTTGTCATTCATTGACCTAAAGGCAGGCAGGCACATATTACTTTTCGCATTTTCGCATGCAAATGACATTTAAAATTACCCCTAATGAACCGACCCCAGATGGGACCCAAAAAAAAAAAAAAGAACCAAACCAAACATTATGGAATATAACAAACAAACCTCTCTGTCTGCAGTAAAGTTTTGCCACTCCTTTTTCTTTTGAGGGAAGCATAGAGTGGGAAGGGGTGGGATGGGGTGTGGTGTGTGTTTCTTTGATAATGATAATGACTTTTTGTTGCTGGAGATGATGATGGTGGCCCTTTTTAAATAGCAAACGCTGATGACACATTGTGTTGTTCGTGTGCTCTTTAAGAAGACCCACATCCATTCAAAAAAAAAAGAAAAACCCGAAAAAGAAACAGAAAAAAACCTAATAGAAATAAATATAAATCTTTGCCCAGCTGGAGGCAGCAGCAACTACCACAAAACCCAATGGCCATAACGCGGTTTGCCAGCTAACTTATTGCATTTTGTACTTTTAACATGGTAATATCTTTTAGCTCTCTTTCTTTCTCTCTTCCATTGGCCTCTCTGTTTGTGTTTTTAGGTAAATATTTTGTCCATGCTGAACAACCGAAATAAACCTTGTAAATAAACTTTAATCTCTGCGCTCGTTTGCATAAGTTACTCAATCTTCTATAGAAGATTCTATTAAAGATTCTCTTGCAGAAGTTTCTTGATTTTTTTTCTTTTTTTTTTTTTGCCAGGGTATTAAACAAGTCGAACTCTTTTTTCTATCGTTGATTTTCTTGTGTTTTAACACAAATTTATGCACGTATGAGCCGCAGAAGTTGTAACTCTTTTATTCCCTTACCGAAAAGGTTATGAAAACATTTTTAATCAGTTTGAAAACATCTGAACATAGTTTTTAAACTCTTCAGCTGCTTCTTCGACCCATTCTGTCTCTGAATTAAAAAACTTTTATTGAATTTGGCTCATCTTGGAAATGTTTAAGAACGGACAACAGCTAAAACGTTTCTAAGGGTATCAGTATTTCGGTACAACTCTTAAGCATAATGCAGTGAAATGATATACGATGTAGATGAGAGAAGAGAAAGAGCGAGAGAGAGAGAGAGAGAGAGAGAGAGAGAGAAGTAAGTAATGTCAATATTGATATTGGCCATATCATTTAGACCAGAAAAGTAGCAAAATGTTAACGAGTTACCTTACACTGCATTTAATTTCATTTCCTCTCGCTCTCTCGCCCCCATCCACCTTTGCCCCCCCCCTTCCCGTCGTTATCTATTCTCTAGTTTTTCGTCTATTTTGTGGTTTTCGCGGTTTTCATTTACAATTTTACTGGTGGGTTGCATGTCAACGTTGTCATCGTTGAGTTTTATGAATGCATTTTTAATATCTATAGACACAGTGTGTGTTAGGGTGTGTGTGTGTGTGTGTGTGTGTGTGTGTGTGTGTGTGTGTGTATGGGTGTTGGTTATTTGGTCAACATTTTGGGGATTTTAATTAAATTAAAAGCGACTGCGAGCGTTTTTAATATGTAAATTATGTGAGGATTTGCAGAGATTTACAATAGTTGACAGCGATTTGGAATCTCATTTGACTGTGTGTAGCCAAACATTATTTAATTGAGAGGAAAAAACAGAAAAAAAAAAAAAACAATTAAACATTTATAATGCGGGGAGTTAAGCTTGTTATTTAAAATTTTAAATGTGTTTAATGCGTTTCATGCACAACTACTTACACTTACACTACACTACACGAACGTGATTTGTGGACCAATAATAAATCAATAAGAAATTGTCTAGAAAGAGTTGTCTTTCTCTTTTTTCGTTTTTTTTTTTCAAATGTTGAAATCTCTATTCAGCTTGGTTGATCACGAACAGCAGCAAACCAAGAAGCAAAAAGAAGAACAGAAAGAAAGAAAGAATGATAATAAGAGGAAAAATTGTAGTATAAAAAAAAAAAGAAAAGGAAAAATGGTTGTCATCATCTTTTGATGTTTTGCTATTTGAATGGCTTACACAGGGATAATCAGGACAACTGTCGTTGGCATCACTGGTCAGAGGAAGAGCAAGAGCAAGAGCAAGTGGTGCCATCCATTCACTCAATCCATCTGTGGCTCCAGTGTTGGCTTTGGTTCTCCATCTGTTCTGGCTATCCTCTCACCTGGTTGTTGTTGTTGTTGTTGTTGTTGTTGTTGTTGGCAAAAAGCTCTTGCCATTTTTTTCCCCTTTTTTTTTGCTGTTTAATTGATGCTTGAAAAATGCAAAACTAGGCAGCTTAAATCAGCACACAAAGTGACACACACACACACACACACACAAACAAACATATTTCTTTTATGGCTGAGTCAAGAAAGAAAACTGCATAGAAAGAGATAGATACATATATCTTTATATATATATATATATATATCCAGAGAAAAACTTGTAGAAAAAAAAAGCTAAGCAAAAATTAGATAACAAGCAAAAATGGTTTGCTACTATCCAGTAAAAGGTACAGAAAAAAAAAAAAACAGAGAGACCCAGAGAGACAGAGAGAGAAAAAAAAAATGGTAAACGCTTGTGCCATATTTCTCCAAACTTTTGCTTACTCCTTCGTTTGCTTTCTCAACTCAACTCAACTCAACTGGACTCGCCTTGCCTCATCTCACCTCGACGTGGCTGCTGCACATTGAATGCCCTACGTCCCTCCACTCTCCCCCCCCATTGCCACAGCCAGCTTCCACCGTTGTTATCTCGTTGCTCTGTGGCGTAATTAAATTTACCTGTGCTTAGTATAGTTTTTTGAGTGTCGTTTGCCAGTGTTAGCGATGCCAACGTGAGAACAAGGATATATCAAGCAGATCTAGCTTGAAATGATGTTATAGAAATTTGGTTGAATGGCCAAATCGACAAATATTTTACCTGCAACAATAATCAGCTAAAATAAGAAAATTCGACTAAAATAGCTCAAAAACTAAGCTAATAGTTTGTTTTGGTATAGACAGACAAAAAAGAGTAAAACAAAATGTTCAAGTCTGTCTGTCTAACTTTTAAAGCACACCTCGTGAAATTTAATAATAGTTTATTTATGATTTTGCAATTTTCTTGATATATTAATTTTGAAATATTCTTCTCTCGGTGCGATTTAGTTGCCATCTCTAATTTGTATTCTCTTTCATATGGCCACATGGGCCACATGAGCCGAGAAGCATTGTTACTTTTCTACCTGATTCGTTGACTGTGCCACGCCCACTAGTCCACTCATCCTCATCTGGCATGCCCATATGTGTTGACAGGTTACAGTCCTTCAGTCCTTTAGTCCTTTAGTCCTTTAGTCCTTCAGCTTTTGAGTGGAGGGCAAACAGCAGCTCAACTTTAGCTTCCATTTCTGTTGTTTCACTTCTCTTTATTGCTCGCCGGTCATCTTCAATTTGCATTGATTAATTTAATAAAAATTTCTGACATTTTCACTTTGCAACCATAATGGGTGGCGTGGGGGGTGGTTGGGTGTCTGGTTGGTTAGTTGGTTGGACGAAAAAGCAATTAAATTCTCTTCAACTGCAAAACATTGTCATCAACATTCTATCTATAGATTCATTCATGACGGCGCTCGCTCATACTCAACTCAACACGAATCTATGTCAAAGAGTTTATAATTTATAAAAAAAAAAGAAACTCAAAAATTCCATTTAAAGTAAGCATTAGAAATTTGAATTTTGTGGTTAGAAACTAATTATGCGGGCTACACGAAACCAAAGGGGGGGGGGGGGGGGGGCAATGTGATCACATAATAAAGTGTTAAATAATGTAAATTTTGTAATCAGTAAACATTTCACATTAGGCCAGAGTTCTAAAAACGATGTAAATACCAGATAATTGTTGACCCCAGACTCAGACTTAGAAAACTGAAATGAACACTGAAAGAGCATAAAAGATGTATATATTAATAAAAGGATATTTGTTTCGAACAGGGTTGTCAAGGTCTGCAATTATTGTGTGAGAATCTTCAAAAAAAAAAAAAAAAAAAAAACAAAGCATTTGCCAATTATTTGGCTTCCCAACACAACGCATCAATTTAATTAATTTCAATTTATTTGTGATTTGTTGGCAACCCTAAACAATACGAAAGCCAAAGAACAGTTCTCAATTACGACACAAAATAATGCGAAATCAAAAACAAGAACAGGCCCTGATAGAGGCCATTTTTAATGAAATGTTAAACATAATGGAAAAACATTAAACATTCTTTTGAAATATTTCTTGGCTGGCATATTTATGAATCGATGCAAGCAAAGCCTTTGCGTTAATCTCTCTGATATATAGATTACAATATTTATACCCTGTACCCATATGTCCCTATGGTATATTAAAATTGCCAAAATGTTATGCAATTGGCAATGGAAAGCGTTTCCCACCCAATAAATTATAGATATATAGAAGTTCGTCCATTTATTTCAAAAATATGATTTTTATTGGCTCACTGAATTTCATGACGGGACGGCAGCCGGATGAGTGAGTGAGATGGCATGCGATTGGTATGTGTTCAGTCAGCGCTTGAGAGAGAAACAGATAAGGCCAGACATTTAAGGAAATATAACGAAAAGTGTCTAAAGGAAGCATTAGTACAGGGTAAATCCAAGTCGGTGAGTCGATTTGCTCACTTTATTTTCATTAATGCGAGAGAGAGAGAGAGCGAAAGAGAGAGAGAGAGAGAGAGAGAGAGATACATATAAACATATATACATATTTTGGCGTTGGAGTTGTTATGAAAAGAGTACAATGAATTCTGCCTCCATCTCCTCTTGCTCTTGTGACTGTTAGCAAAAATTGCACTATAAAAATGCAGTTTAATTAGCATATGGCGGCAATTAATTAATTTGTAAACGCGCTGCAATGTATGCTATACATTTTGCTATAACAGTACAAATGGCGTGTGTGTGCCTCTGTGTGGGCGAATGACGGGTTGGGACGAGCTGTGCATTGGATGGTGTCAACGATCTTAGTGGCCATTTTAAATCAAAGATTATTATATAATTAAATTGCCCAACGAATTGCTCACATAAAGATAAACAACTCATTATTGAAATATCGATTCGATTCTGATCAATTTGCAGACACACACACACAGAGCGTATACGTAATGTATTTGCATATATAAAAAGAAAATCATTTCGTTAATCCAACAGGCAACTTATAAGTAATATGTAAATGCATTTTAACTGTTTAATTATTGGCGAAAAATGTGACAGCCAATGAGAGTGAGAGAGAGAGAAAAAGAGAGAGCGCAATTTACCGTGTACAAAGTATTTATATAGATGAATACATTTTTGCATTTATGATGATTGAGTGGATGGCCGAGGTACGATATAAATATATTTTTATTATATGTATGTATATATGTTGACGTTGCTTGTGCGGCCAACCGCAACTGTTGACAGTGTAATCGACTTGCACTTTAAAAGTGTTAATTGATTGGCATATTATTTATATTCAGAGACAAACCAATTTGTGGACTAGTGGACTAGTTTGTTTAATTGCGGCCAGAAAGGTGAGAAAGAATCCCTCAAATCAACTGGCAAAGGTCACTGAAATTAGCAAAATGTTGACCTAATTTCCTAGCAATTATATCGCTCACTCACTTCAGCTAACTCTAAGGAAACTTAACAATTTCTAAGAAAATTACCTTTTGTTTAGTTTGGTTCTGCTTCGATTTATATGTCACTTAAATATAGAACTAAATTTGTCCATTGTCACAACACAATGATGTCATCTTTCTGTAACACATCCCCCCCCCCCCAATCCCCTTCTCTGACGAACAGAATTTGCAAATGACACAATTTGAAAACAGAAAACAGAAAACTGAAACTGAGTGGAATAACTTTACTCAGCTCGTCTCATTTGTAATCATTTGGGCGTTAAATTTTTCTTGCGCATTCATAGCCATGTTACTTATCCTGCACCCAAAAACCCACCAACCCCTCAACCCCTCAACCCTCAAACACCACCCACCACCCAGCGCAGAGTTTTTGACTGTTGTTTGCTGCTGTCGCTGTTGTTTTTTACAGCCTTCATAAATCTTAATTTTAGCGCATGCAAGGAACGACGACGACAACAACGACGACGGCAATGTTGCTCGTTTTGAAGTTTTGAGCTGCACTTTTGACGTTACAAGCTGCCGCTACCACAGTCTGCCTGTCTGTCTGCCTGTCTGCCTGTCTATCTGACTGACTGACTGACTGAATCTAAGGAGGAGAACGAATGAAGCAGCTAACTGAAATTTGTCGTACCCCAAAAAACAAAACAAAACAAAAAAAAAATGGGGCAAGTTTTACTTGCTTGCTTTTGTTTTTATTTTGGAGGGTTCGAGGCTCTTTTTTGGGATGTTGTGCCAAAAATTGCTTATACTCCATAAGAATTTGTTGTCTCTTTTTCGTCCCCCACCCCTCTCCCTCTCTCTCTCTCTCACTGTTCCACTCGCCCACTCTCACTCCATTTCATTTTAGTGCTCATCCCCTCTGGCTTACTTGAAACGCATTTTGAAAGCTTTTAGCTGTTAATGTGGCATAAATTTGTCTTTGTTGTGGGCGGAAATTGAAATAAAAAAATCAAAAACAACAAAAAAAAAAGGAAAAGAAAGGAAAAGTGCCCCAAGTCCGGCAGCAAGTGCGACAGAATGGATCTTCAACTCTGTTGTCTTTAATAGCATCGTCATCTGTTTGGCATATATAAATATATTGATTTTCATTAAAATTGAGGCAAATTGCCCGAGCCCACTGCCTTGCCCCTCTACCACTCGTTAAATTGGTGTCATCTTGCCTTGAAGGTCTGGTCTGAAGCACTGCATTCAGTTCACAGCTCCTCCTGCAGCAGCTCCATTGAGTGGGTAGGCCCAGGCCACAAATTGAGATTGATGACATGCCAATGAAGTTTATTGACAACGATGATGTGATTTTGGCTCTTTTTTCTTACTTTCCTTTAAGCCTCACACGCATTAAATTGGCTAATTTGTGTCGGAAGTGGAAATTTCGTGTTTATTTTTTGACAAATGATGTTTTAAATGAAAGCGGGGAGTAATTTATGCAAGCGGATTGGCTCACAAATTCTTCTTCTTCTCCTTTATAATATATCTAATCTATTGGACTAAGAGAAAAAGGAAAAAGAGAGAAATGTGTCAACTGATTTCAACAACGATTTATTATTGAGAATTAACTGTATTAGTTTAGATTTAAAATTTTTAATTAACCTTAATTTCAAAAATTAAATTAAATTAAAAAAAAAACTTCCTTCTACCACTTTTGGGTTCATTTAGAAGGTCTACGCAAGTGCAACCTCTGTGCATTGAATTGTTTTCGAATAATGTTGTGCAACATTTCGATATTGATGGCAACATTGTGACTAGTTGTCGCCATTGCGCATGCTTCAACTTGTATATATGTAGATGCAAGAAGCTATAAGTGTTGGCAACATGTTGCCAACGGTTTTTGGGACATTTCTGTTTGTTTCTTGGAATTGTTTTGATTTGCGCGCAGCTTGTTTATGTTTTTCTCATACTGACAGGTGGTTTTTTTCGCCTCTCACACATAGACACTCTGTGTGTGTGTGTGTGTGCGAAAATTTATGCATGGCAATTGCTCAATGTCGCCGTTGTCGTTGTTGTAGTCGTCTAAGTCATAGTCTTTCGCCATCCGCCATCTACCATCCGCCATTCCCCAGAGTCGAGTTACAGAGCATTTATCATTCCTGCTGCTGGCATTTATGTGTATGTTGCTGTTGCTGTTGCTGCTTCCGCTTATAATTGTTTCAATTGTCCCTTATGCTAGCTAAAATATTCAATTCCTACAGTTTTTTTCCACCCAAACACACACACACACAGGCCCTTAGCGCCCACAGGTATGCAATCATTTTTTGTTCTTGTTGGTTTTTTTTTTCTTCCGATTTTTGCGTGTTTTTTTTTTTTTTATAGTTTTATTTTTAGTAGCTAGACGACCCCGTTGCGATGATACTTCACACATATTCGACTGGAAGTGACATTGCTGCAGCTACATAGTGCTGGTCTTGTCACTTTCCACATACATAACTGGTGGCTCTGGCGGCTCTGGTGGCTCTGGCGGCTGGGCATCTTTGTTTTGGCCATATGCCAGTCGACCCAGTCGGCTCGATCTGCTCTCCGTCCCCTTGTCCCCGGTTTTTAGCTGGCTGTTTGCCATATTGCAGCAGGATGCCTGACGGCTATGCAGCATAATTCGTTTAGGCGAAGCGGGAGTAGTTTGCAGTTTTTAAGCCGCTTAAAGGCAAAAAAAAAAAAAAAAAAAAATACAACCGTTCTGTCCAGGTGCATGAATAACTTCGTTTCGTTAGTTGTTGTTTTTTTTTTTTTTGTTTTTTCCCTCTATTTTGCCTCGCTCAGTTCGCAATTGTGAGCCTATGGGCAACGATAATAACCGAACCGTTGAAAATTTGTTGCGTCTTTAATCTGAATGTTACCAGCTCAATTTCATAAACTAGTTCAATGATGATGCCAGCCAGAATCTTCTTAAAGAACTTAATGAAATTAGTTCGGGTTTTCTCTTTTCAAAAAAAAGTTTTTGTATCGTTTACACTAGTCTACAAATAATAATGTCATCAAGTGAACTTTGAAAATTAAAAATAAACAAGATTCACTAATATGTACATACATATGTGTAAGTCAGTGTAGTGTGCAAAAATAAACGTTATATTACAGTGCTTATCATATTTATAACCCACTTTAAAACAAAAAAAAAAAAAACACATTGGCTGCAAATTTTTCCCAAATGACATATTCCCTTTAAATCTTGAAAAATGAGCGGCTCAACAACTTGTTCACTTTAAATTAACGATTTCTTTAAAAGAAGTAAAAACAAAGAAAAAAACCCACCCGATGTTATAATTATGATAAGCACTGTACATAATTGATATGCTCTTTATACTATAAGCTCAGAGCAGCAGAACGTAGAAAAAAAGCAGCGCTGCAGCGACAAGCTACGCTGACCTCCCCTCACTCCCCATCAGCCCTGGCTGGCTCGCAGTGATTCTTCTTAAAGCAAATACTGAACGGTCCCTAGCAAGAGGGTGAGTGAGTGCAAGAGCGGCAACGTACCTGCTTCTTCTTCACGTTTTGCTATTGCAGCTTTGAGCGTGTATAGGCAATGGCAGTTCAAGAAGAAGAACTACCGCTAAGTGAACGAAAGTGATGGAGGGTAAAAGGGTGAGTGTGGGCGAGAGTGTAAGCGGGAGTGTGAGTGCGGGAGTGTGAGTGCGGGAGTGTGAGTGTGGGAGTGTGAGTGGGAGTGTGAGCGCCAGCGCGCTGCTCGCTGTAGCATAAGCACATAAGTACATAAGCAGCTGCGCCAGCGTAGATCAATCTCAGTTACTGCTGAGAAGTTGCCTCGATCGGTTTAGATAACGTTTTGTGTAGAAGGTGAATTAAATAATTTTGTTTATAGAAATTTGTTTTATTTAACTTATTAATTTACAATTTTACAGATTTAATAAAACTCAATGAAAGGCTATGTGAAAATTAAAGTAGTTTTTGGATCATTTTAACTATGAAAAAAACGGTAAGTCAAATTAAACCAATGTTTATTTATCTATAGTAAATGTGGCAACTTGCTTTTTTCAGATTTTGTTAAACAGAAGCAAGATCAAAGTAAATTTTCAATATTTATGACGAAAATTATCAAACGATTAAAAAACAGGTAAGTGTAAATACCAATTTATAAAGACTTAAACATTCCTAGAACACTCTTTTACAACAAATTTACACTTTTTTTTAAAATATATTATTTTAAACAATAATTTTTTCTTGCCTTGGGTATTTGTGTGGCAAAAACTTTAGTTTCATTTACCATATATGTATTTAGATAATGCCATGACATTGAAAGGGTTCTGGCAACATTCCTCTGTCACATTAAGCTGGGATTAGTCTAAATCTAATCGCTTTCAACATGAATTTTATGCATGGCTGTGCGGTAAAAAAGAAAAGCCAAGTGCAAGAGCATAACTTAGCCCTGACATCCAAGTGAGAAAACAAAGCCAATTGCCTTTGGCTCTACGCTTAAGCTCTAGGCAACTCGAAGGTGACTGCAACCTGCACTTATAAGTTACAAAAAGCGGATACTCATTTAAGTTGATTCACCGCACCAAAACAAAACAGAACAAAACCCAAAGCAGCAGTGCTAAAAAGTAGCGAACTGAACTATGTACATACATACATAAAAGACATGGGGACAAAAATATGGGTGATGAGGGGCGAAAGGAGCCAACGTCAGCAGCCAATGACACTTTATGACAATTGCACTTGGCGGTATAGAACGACCCCGACAACGACAACGAGAACGGCAACGACAACGACAACGACAACGACAACGAGAACGGTAACGGGAGCAGAAACAGGAACAGGAGCTGAAGTAGAAACAAAAGGAACGAAGTAAAAATCGTTCAGGGAAAAATGCCTGCTGCCGGCTGTCTGCCAACTGGCATCTCAAAGGAAATCCGCGCGAAGTAAGAAAAAATGAAAATCGTAAACAAAATGCCGGAAAAGGGCGAAAAAATATGGCAATGGGGACAACGGCGACAACGGCGACAACGGCGACAGTGAGAACAATGTGTGAGGGGTAAAAATGAAGGCGACCACGTGCTCCATATGCGGTACATGATGCGAATACTTAGCGCCAACGCAACCAACCAGCCAACGAACCACACAAACAACCAACCACGAAGTACAACAGAGAAGTAGTAGTATGTAGTAAGTAAGCATTATACATACATATATATATACGTCCCGGCATTGCGTCGCCGTGATAATGACTTTTTGTCTTTCGCTCAAATGTCACTTGATGCTGCTGCTGCTGCTGTTGCTGCTGAGACAGCGTCCTTTCGTTTCCTTTTCATTCCTTTGTGCTTCGTTTTATATGCCTCGAGGTTATTCAAGTTCAAAACCTGCAGCAAAGTTGTCTCCTGATTAATTGCCCATGAGCAGGAAGAGGGCTTTGCTCAAACTGTCACATACACACACACACACATACACACACTTTTGCAAGACTTTTGGAATATTGTTTTATCGAAAATTTAGATGCATTCATTACCAGAAAATCAATAATCAAAAAGACATGTAAGATAGTATAACTATCAATATTTCTCAATATTAGCCAATATTTTTTTTATAAATTTCAGCCATTACCGAAATGCCAAATAACTGATAAAGGAAACTGTAACTGAAACTGAAACTGAAACCAAGACCAAGACCACAACGAAAAACTAAGCCATGTCGGTCAGCTATAATCCACGTGCCTTGCCTCGTCAGCGACGTCTCGTGCCCAATCTATTTCGCAACATTTTGCTTGTGCTTAAGGAGGCGAAACGTCCCATGAGCGATGCGGAAATTGTATCGGCTTTAGCTTTATATCATCGCCGCACCGATCCGGAATTCCAGCGACAAGTGCGTGTCAATTTGCGGGATGGCGTTACCTATGGCATTTTGAGGCGTCAGCTTGATGTATATTCGGTGCGTGCCAAACAGTTGGCCGAACTTACAGCTTGGTTAGCCCCAAAACGAAAGGATTGAATGCCAATAGTCAAATTCCCCCAAATAATAAGAGAAACTTATCAATAATAATATTTAATGCATATCATTTAAATCAAATGGCGGGGTTACCAGAAGAATTAGGCAAAATTGTAATTGGAAAGTTATCTCTCTCATCGGGGTCACCTGAGAAAAAAGTTACAATTTTACAGTTTTATGAACATATTTAGAAAAGAAAAATATCTTATTTATCGGTTACGCTAAAAGAAAAAGCTCTATCGTCGGGGTCACCAAAAGAATTAGACACAATTTTGCTGGTTTCACGTTCGCCGAAATCACTAGAAGAAATATCTCTTTTGCCGCGGTCACCAAGACCATAAAGGAATATCTCATTGCCTACTCTCTCGTCGGGGTCACCTAAAGAATTTAGTAAAATTTCACTGTTTTTTTTTGCTTATTTAGAAAGAGAAACATAATTTTCCTCGGCGACACCAAAAGAACTAGACAAAAACTTCTCAATCGTCAGTATATCTTCGGGGTCACCAGAAGAAATGTTTTTTTTTTTTGTCTCGTTCGCCAAGGGACTTAAGAAATATTTGTTTAACTGCCTATTTGGGCATAGAAACATCACGTTCGTCGGGGTCACCAGAAGAAATATCTCTTTTGCCGCGGACACCAACACATCTCACTACTCACTCTCTCGTCGGGGTCACCTAAAGAATTAAGTAAAATATCACTGGTTTTTTTTTTTGCCATATTTTTTGTCGGGGTCACCAAAAGCATTAGACAAAGTTACCAAAATCATCTCAATCGTCAGTAAATCGTCGGGGTCACCAGCAGAAATATCTCTTTTGCCGGGGACACCAAAGCAATACGGGAACACATCTCACTACTCACTCTCTCGTCGGGGTCACCTAAAGAATTAAGTAAAATTTCACTGGTTTTTTTTTTTTGCCATATTTAGGAGGAGACACATATTTTTTGTCGGGGTCACCAAAAGCATTAGACAAAGTTACCAAAATCATCTCAATCGTCAGTAAATCGTCGGGGTCACCAGCAGAAATATCTCTTTTGTCCTTGAGAAAAATATTTTTTTTTTCTGGTTTTTGGGCATAGAAACATTACGTTCGTCGGGGTCACCAATATTTCATTGCTTTTTTGTTTTCACATTCATCAGAAGAATTAGGCAAAATTTCATTGCATATTTGGCATATTTATCAATTTGATTTAGTTAATCAGCTGAAAATACGGCGAAATACGTAGCACGATTACACATTGTATAATTATGCAAGTAAATTCCAACATAAATTGTGGCGCAAAGTTTGCACACAAACACACACACACACACACACACACACACACTAGGACCAGGACAACCCTAGGACCCTAGGATCACAGAGACCCCAGGTGGGGCAGATACATATAATTTACGCTAAGCGACTGCTCGCCCCCAGGCGCTTTTCGAGGGGGATTTTTGTCACGTCATGTTGCAAAAATGTTGGCGAATGCGTTTTGTGGTAAATATTTGCGGTTATCTAAATGAAATGCATTGCATTGCATTTGTATACTTTCGTTTTTCTGCACTGCACTCGTTTGGTTTGTTTCGGTCTGGCCCCATAAATCTCATCCCATCCCCCCCCCCCCCCCCCCCCCCCATCCACCAACTGACCTTAACGCGTTGCCTATTTTGCATTTAGACCGCAAAATATGTATGCAGTTTTTTTTATATATGAAAATCTCTGTATGTATACACAAATGTGTTCAATTAAAGCGTAAATTAAATGTTAAAAATCAAAAGGATGGAGATGAGAGAAATCTAAGGTTAATTTTTTGCCTGTAAATGCAAGTACAGTTGTGCTTTAGATGAGCAAGTTCAAGTGTCAAGTCGGGGTCGGTCTATTTTGTTAAAGTTAAGTTTGGCCAAAATGCAAAGTTCAACAAGAGTTGTGCACTTGGACTTGAAAGAGGGAGGGAGGTAGGGGGGGCGGGAAGTGAGGAAATAGTGTAAAGAAAGAAATGAAAAAAAAACTGAGAGCTTGGGTCACTTGTAAATTTCTTATGGGCCTAGACACACACACACACACACACACACACTACTCGCCATGTGAGTTGTTGTTGAAAGTTGTCAAGTTCTTTAAGATTCCGAGGGTTGTTGTTGTTGGTTGGTGTTGCTTTTGTTGTTCTTGTTCTTTCAGCACGCACAATTAAATCAAATTACCTTAAGTGCACTCGCCACTTTTTCACTGTATCAGGGGACTCAGTCTCAGTCTCAGCCTGAGCAATTAAGCTTTATGTCAAGTGTTGTTGCTTCGCCAGTTCTCTCTCTCTCTCGGTCTCTCTCTCTCTCTCTCTCTCTCTTTCTCTTTGTTGCTTGTTCTTTTTCTTTGTTCTTCTTTGTTCCTCTGCTGGGGCTTTTTTCTCAGAAAAAGAATGTGTGAATATGTAAGCCATTTCCGGCAATGGTCAATGAACCTGAAAGTCATCTTGCACTGAAACCAGCTACAAGGATATCAAACGTTTGCCATACATTAGCCAAAAAGGATTGCAGGCAAATGCAAGAAACATAAAAATTGAAGGCCATGTGTCATTTTTGAAATGCAATCGACAGATCTCACCATGATTATAACTTTGGCCAACCAGAAATGGTAGTCAAAGGGAAGGGGGAGAGGGTGGGGGTGGCGGTGGAGGAGAACTCTGAGCTGGCGTCTCTCATGTGTCACAGCTGTTGCATTTTTGCGCCTAAACTAGGCGTTTACTCAACCGCAAAACGCACACGTCTCACTTTGCCTTTTGACTAGTGTGAGGAAATGGGCAGGGGAGGTGGGAGGGGAACTTGGGAGGATGCGCCAAAAAACTCTCGAAAAGTTTTGCCTGAAAAGTCCAAACATATGTTACTGTTCATGCATGTTACTGCCTGCTGTCAGTCTTTATCTAAACCCCGAGCTACTACTAGTAGTAGTCACTCACTCAGTGTGTGTGTGTGCCTAGTTAGTTCAGCTGGCACACACCCACGCACACACACACACACACCCACGCACACACACACACACACACACACACACTTGTAATTAAAACAAGTTTTCTAGGCAATTTTTCTGCTCACACTTTTTCTCTCCCCTTTTCTTTTTTTTTTCGCCTTCTTTTTTTTTTGTTCTGTTGGTTGTTGCTTGTTGTTGGGCATGAAATAAGTTTTTGATAAGAAAGTTATGATGAGTTTTCTTCACACACACACACACACACACACAAACACACCCGCACAGCTGTTCTGATCTCATGTAGATGTACACACAGCTGTTGATTTTTGGCCAAATTGGTGCAAACACGTCTTGTTTTTGAGTTGTGGGCGAAACATGTGCAACTAATTTCCAGTTATCAAGAGTTGTGACCAAACAGAACAGAACTAACGAATAAGACCCCAAAACAGATACACACACACACACCAACAACAAGGGTCAAATGTTTGAGCCAAAAGTATGAAAGCCTAAAAAAGGCTAAGAGTGAATTTCTATTTCAAATTCAATTGGAAAACGGCAAATGAAAGGGCTAACAAAAAAAAAAACGTAGCGTTAATATACATAAATATTTCATATATGTATGAACTAATTTGTTTTTTTTTTTTTTTTTTTTTTGAGCGCAGCTAAATTTAGTTAGTTAGTTATTTTTTCTGTTTTTTTGTTAATTATTAATTTGGTTAAAACTTTAAAGTCCTAATGCCTAATGTGTTTGGACTAATTTACGTTTCCAAATAGATGTTTGTGTTTTGTGTGGTTTGGTTTGGTTTTGAAAATCCTCTAAACCCTCTGTCCCTCCCCACCGCCCGCCACTGTCCCCTCTGTAGCCTGTCTGACAACTGTCAGAAGTTTATTTATTTGACACTGAAAAAGTTGACACAAACACCAGAGTGAAACTGGTGGAGACGCCACCTTTTTCCCCCGAAATCCCGAAAACCCCATTTAACCGAGCATCAAACCCAAAACTCAAACCCTCAAAGTAAGGGGGCGTGTCACACAAATGAAATCCGATTTATATGCCTAGCCAAAATTGGATTACAATTGAGTTGTAATTATGCGAGAACAAAACGTTGTTGTTGTTGTTATTATCCTTGTTGTTGTCGGTGGGGCGGAAGTCCTTTCTCTGTTTTTCATGTCTAGCCATTGTAGACGATGTCTTTTGAAATTTCCATTTTGCATTAATTAAAACTGATTTAATTAAAGCCTTGTCAGGGATTTTGCTTTTGCCTTTGCCTTTTAAGTATTTTCTATGAAAGATGAGCACAGATCGAGAAGTGTAGAAAGGGATAATGGTAATCCAAAAAACTAAGCCCCCCCCCCCACAAAAAAAAAAAAAAACCAATCCAAATTCAATCCAAGCCTTTAGAATATGAAAAATGAATTGGTAACTGTGATTCAGTTAAGCAAAACTCATTCTTAACCGATTGAAGTATTGTTTCGAGGCTTATGGAACACCGATATACCATTTTTGGTGTGTGGACTGTGTTGTAAAACACACAAAAAAAAAAAGCTAAACTAATTTTCGTTTTGCCTTTGCCCATTTGTTGCCCTCTCTCTGGGCTTGAGCCAGTCAGTCAAATAAGTACAGATCGAGAAGTGTAGGTATGGATAATGGCAATCCAAAGAGCCGCCAAATCAAAGACTTGTGGAAAGTCAACCAAAATCCAATCCAATCCAAAACTTTGGAATATGAAAAATGAATTGGTAACTGTGATTCAGTTAAGCAAAACTGATTCTTAACTTCTTTTGAGGCTTATGGAACACCGATATGCCATTTTAAGATGCTTTTGGATGCCTTCTGGTCTGGGGACTGTGTTGTAAAACACAAAAAAAAAAAAAAAAAAACTAAACTAGTTTTCGTTTTGCCTTTGCCCATTTGTTGCCTAAAAATGGGTTTTTTTTTGCACACAAAATAAATATGGCAACAAAATGGCAAAAAGGGCTTGAGCCAGTCAGCCTAACGAACGCGCTTGGTGGGAGTTGGAGCTGAAGTTTTCTCTCCATCGTCGTCTCCGTTGTCGTTGTCGTTGTCTGGGCCATCATTATGTGTGCTGCTTGTTTCGGTTGTTGTTGTTGAATATGCGAAACACGTACTTGCGCTATAATTATTTTGTACGTGAATACGTGAGACCCCAAAAAACAAAAACAAAAAACAAAAAAAAAAAAAGAGAGACAATAGCAAGGAGAGCTTTCTTGGCAAGGAGAAGGCCTCAACCTCGGCTTGGCAAACAATATATACTCACACATACATGCATATATATGTATATGTATGTACATACATATGTGTGTGTAACTGTGTGAAGGATCAAGACAACTCTCAAGATTTAAGAAGCAAAAGTCAAGTTTTCTCAACATTTGATGGAAATGCAACTTGAATTAGTCTGTTGACAAACTAACCAAAATGTTTGGCAACTTTGTAAGACAGACAGACAGACAGACAGACAGACGACAGTGAAAGCGAAAACAGGAAGAAAGCAAGGTAAGAGACAGATAGACAGACAGACAGACAGACAGCTCAGGGGCAAGACAATGCATCATGGGTGTAGCGAATAGTTAAACTGAGAGGGGGGCCGGGAAAAAGGAAATATCTTAGTAGCATATTCATTGGCCTTTTCTAGCTGATTGGCCAGTTAGTTGAATCTTCTCTAAGTAGCTCTAAGTGGGCGGGGCATACTGACTACATCCATGTGAAAAATGCAGTTGTAACCATTTTTTTTTTTTGTATCCATTGTCGTTCTGTCGTTTCTGCAAGGAACACAGTCAACACGTGGGTGTTGGCTGTAGTTACCTGCCAGCCATTCGGTTTCACGACAGCACATATCAAAATATTTACAAGCGAAGCTTATGCCAGAGATTCTCCTTTGCTCTCCTCGCGCTCTCTCTTCTTTGTCGTTTTTCTTGCTTTTCCACCGCAGCAACATGACAAAAGATTTGCCGCGAAACATCTGCGTCCTGCGACGTGCAAAAACTTGTCTCGTTTTTTTTCTTTTTTTTTTTTGCATACGTATGAAATTGCAATTGCAGTTGTATGGCTTGAGGGCTGTTGCGAGTTGTTCTTTTCCTTCGTAGTCAAGGGGGGGGCGGCGAGGTAAATGGGTAAATGGGAAAGCTCACCTGTGCCCTTACGGCTTGGTAATTAGAATTTTAAGCTCCTACTTTGGGTAACAGACAAAAAAAAAAAAAGTAACCTAAATGGGTTGTGCTTATTATTAATAAAAAGATTCTAACTAAAGTTTTTAATTACAGAAAGCAGTTTCAAAACTCTTAACAGATTACAGATAAAAAAGGTTTAGCAACACTGATTCTAATAGAGCTTAAAAGCACTTTAAAAGCTTACAACAGATACGATTTAAAAAAGGGTTTCACCAACACTGAGACAGATTTAGAATTTTGCATACTGGTAAATAAAGATCAAAAATTACTCTCACCTAGCTAAAAAAAAAAAGGATCAACGTTTCATAATAACTTCAGCTGAATCATCAGTTTTGGCAACGTTAACCAACACTGGACCGAAACTCGAAAACTAAGTACCATGCAATATTTCAATAATCTTCTATATATATAAAAATGTTATGTTCGTTTCTCCAACATCTATGGATTCGAAAACTACTGAACCGATTGCGACCAAATTTTGACACACTATGGAGTCAACTGTCAGCTCGGTTTATGGCGCTAGCGCGAATAAAATGGGTTTTATAGTAGTTTATAAAAAAGCATCAGAGTGGAGAGAAGCAGTGAAGAGTACAGAGACTATTAGTTGCTTTCCAGAGCGTGCATGGTATTGATATTAGTGTTTAAATAAAAATGCAAAGTTGTTCAATAGCGATTAGTAAAAATATTAGTGACCTTATTAAATCCTAAGAATATATTTCGTTTTTTATTTAATTAAAAATTAGTAAAGTCATTTTCAGGTATAGCGAGACCAGGGAGTTATGGATTCATTTTTATGTGGAGGATTCCTAAGACAGGTCAGCTATAAAAAATAAAGTAGTGCATCATTGCAACGCTAAGGCGGTACGAAGTTCGCCGGGTCAGCTAGTGGTATTATATATGTAAATATATAGTTTTCATTATCGATCGTTAAGAAAATTGCCTACATAATGATGGGCCCACTCGTATTGTAATTTCCATAAAAGTCACACATAAAGTAAATAAGTTTGATTATTGCGGTGGAGTCGTCGATGTCGTTGATGTCGTTGATGTCGCGTCTGACGTTGTCATTATCCATCATCAGGAAAAGGTATGTCCAATGGGACAATGGTAGGCAACGACAACGAAAAGCCAGGGACCGACAGGGACTTGAGTTCTTTCAGTTGTTGCCGCTGTAGTAATTAACATTCACAATGAAAATGAAAACGAGTAACTCTTGTCGGTTGCCAGATGCCTGATGCCTGATGCCTGATGCTCGATGGCTTTTTTTTTTTTTTTGGGGGACCTGTCTGACTGTCTGACTGCTGTGTAAGAGCGGTAAAAGTTTTTAATAACCCGCAACAACAAACATGGGCAAGGACAATGAAGGACGACAACAACAATAACAACAACAACAACAACGGTAGTAGCAGCAACGGCAACAGTAACGCAGAGCAACCGCCAACAGCCACAATAATGACACACAAAAGTTTGACAATGTAGTCGTGCGTGGTTCCCGCCGCTGCCGAACTGAATCCGCTTCCAACAACTGCCCCCCCCCCCCCCCCCCACACACACACACACATACACACATAGTGTTGCCGGCGTGTCCAACGGAAAAGGATTTCAGCCACAACGAAAACAGCAATGAAAACCACAAAATGTTGCCCGAAGGGTTGGTTGGTTGGATGCATGCAACAAGACAGCATGAGAGGGTGGAGGCTGGGAGTGAGGGGGCACGTGGTGTGCATACGCAACATCAAATTGTTGACCACACGCAGAGGGAAAAAGAGAAAGCTGAAGAGACAGAGAGACAGAGAGAAGTAGCTAAAGCTTGCCTGAATGGATATTCAATTGCAAACGCAAGTGTGTAACAATTGAAGCGGTTTTAAAATAAACGAATGTGGCTTATTACGCATACACACCCACACACCCACACCCACTGCACACACGCACACACCCACACGCACAACAAAATAAATGTCAAATTGAAATTGACATGCTGTGACAGAGACCAGACACTGTCGGATCGTCTTTCGCACTTTTGGTTTTTTTTTTTTTTCTCGGCTAACCAAATCTGTGGGCCAAATCCACTGAGTAAATAACATTGCCATATCCGATTAAGGATCGAATTATACATTTCGACTCGATCCCATTCCAATTCAGTTGACTCTTTTTGTGACTTTCACCAATAATTTTCAATAATTTCCATAATTTGGCTTGATGGACAAAATTTTAATTTGACTTGATTTGGCCGCAAGACTCAAAACAGATTGTTAGCCGGGACTATCTGGGCTTTAAGCATGGATATAAAGGCATCCACAAGACCCAAGATGGTGGCTCAAAGAGTCACAAACTATAAAAGTAGCCGCAAGACTCAAAACAGATTGTTAGCAGGGACTATCTGGGCTTTAAGCATGGATATAAAGGCATCCACAAGACCCAAGATGGTGGCTCAAAGACTTACAAACTAAAAAAGTGGCTGCAAGACTCAAAATATCGGTACCAAGTCAAAACAGATTGTTAGCTGGGACTAGGGAAAGGCATCCACAGAACTCAAGATGTTGGCTAATTTCTTAACTAGAAAAATTCTTTGTTCTTTGGCTAACAAAATCAATCAAATTTGTTGCATCTTATTGACATCATTTGAGCATGGCCTGTGATTGACATAGCAGGGGGGGGGGGGGGGGGGGTGTTGAAGAGGGGGAGACGTAAGCAACTGAGAGAGAGAGAGAGGGAGAGAGAGAAATAGTTTTACAGCACGCATCATATCTCATCTTCATTAACAACCATCAATCATGGCTAGACCTCACCTTATGCTGGTTTGAGTGGCGGTGAAGGAGAAACAGGAGGAGTAACAGGTGGAGATAAAGGGGGGGTGAAGTAAACTTGGGTCTTTTATTGAAGTTACTTGCTTGTGCTGGGCATTAATTGCAACTGAAATCACTTTGAACTTCATTAAAAAGCAACTTAATCAAGTCAAGTGAAACTTTGCCCAAGCAAAGAACAGAGCTGAAAGATTGGCAAAGGAAGATGAAGAGGAGTAAGCAGTATGAAAGAATGAATGAGTGGGTAAGTGGGTGGGTTTTGGGTGGCTGTTTTGGCTGGCTGGCTGGCTGGCAGCACCTGCTTTTACCGACATATTGCTGAATTGCCTAAAAATTATTAATTAGCTGTGACGCCTGCCTTCATCTTCTTTCGCCCGCCGGCAGTGGTTCTTTTATCCCCCCCATCTCTCTCTCTCTCTCTCTCTCTCGCTCTCTCTCTCTCTCTTAAATATTTCATATTTAATTTCACGCGTAAGCAGCACATTTATTGCCACCCCCTACACCAACCTGCGCCCACTTACCTGCTGATGGTGTAGTTGTATTTAAATGGTTCTGCCACCCATTGAAAATTGGCAACATTAATAAAATTAGACCCAGCCATTTTCTTTCGCCATTCCTCCGTTCATCGCAAAGACCATTTCTCACTTATATACATACCCCTCTCCCCTGCCGGCTGCCGGCAGGCATCTTCATCTTTTGTTTTCATAAATACGCGCTCTAAAATCCTATTAAATCGTTTGCTCTGATCAAAGTCTATATACAACGCGAATGGGGCCCGCCGCCTTAAAGCACTTTTCTTTTACTTTTTCCAAACGAAAGAGAGAACTTTTACCAAAAACCAGCCAGCCAGCAGTTTGTCAGGTGATGCCTTCTCCTCCCACACACACACACACACACACACACACAGAGAGACAAATACATACAACCACCTTTACTCCCCGAGGGCAAATCACAAACGACACTTTGATGAGGGTTTTTGTTTTGCCATCTCTCTCTCGTGTGTCCTGGGTGTCAAATGCATTAAAAATGCCCGAGGTGGGGTTGGAGCAGGGGGGTGTGTGTGTGGAGGGCAACCCCATAAATTCGTCAATGCAAAAGGAAATCGAACAAAAAGATTCAAATGCAACAGAGAAAGAGAAAGAGTTAGACGAAGAAATAAAGAATTATATGAAATATTTTTAGTGGAATTTTTTTTTTGGCCACATAACTATAACTAAAATAAAATGTGAAAATGAAAAGTATAGAAAATAAAAAACAAAAAAAGCCACACAAAAATTCACTTTTCCCCGCCACTAGGAGGCTCATCTTCTGTATGAGCGAGAAAGCTATTATTGTCCACCTTACGTAGATAGCCCATTACAATGGCCTGATGGAGGGCAGCAGGCACCATGCGTTTCATCTCAATCTGTGTACGCTGAAGACGTTCGGCCAAAGCGTCTATAATCTCAATATACGATATGGGTCTCTTGATATCGGCAATTAGTCTCAAAAGAGACTGATAAACACTTGGGCCTCCTACAATAGTCTCGAATGCTGCTGCTGGCGTCATCTTTTTCTCCCGTTGATTGGTGTTGTTCCGTTGGCTCTTGCGGTTGCGTTTATTACGCGAACGACGATTTGGATTTGAATTTGGATTCTTTGGTGGCTGCTGCTGCTGCGGTGGTGGTGGTGGTGGTGGTGGTGGTGGTGGCGGCGACTGTTGGAATGTCTGTGGCACTGGCTGCTGCTGCTGCATGGGCAATTTGAGGGGATAAAACGAGATATACGGAGGCGGTCTATATGGTATAGTCTCAAAGGCGTATTGTTGGAGCGTTTGCTGATTCTCATCATATTGATAGTTGGAGTCCTGCGGATAGACAAGCAGGGGCGTTGATGCCGTATCATTTGTGCCCACCAAGGGAGCACCAGTCTGGCGATCGACTAGCTTAACAATATGTCCATTGATTATCGGATAGATATGGGGAGCTGGCTGATAGTAAACCAATCTAGATTCCCTATCTCCCACCCCATTTTCGCGTGCACCTTGATTGCTATAGTTAGCTATAAACATAAAATTACAAATTTCTTTTTCTTCTTTAATTTAATTAATTACACTTACCCGGACATGCAGCGGATGCTGCCTCCTCTTTGAACTTGTAGACAAATACCTTGGCAAATGGATTGAGTGATGAGAATTCTTTACGCTGATTTGGCCTCACATTGGCCACTTTCCTGTTGGAATCATCTTTGTTGTTGTTGTTGTTGTTGTTGGGCTCAAAAACCTTTGCGGCCGGATTGAGCGTAGAGCGGCAAATGCGTAAATTTGGTTTCACATAAGCCATAATTATTTTGGTTAGAAAAAAGCAAAAAAAAATATATATAAGACTATTGAAGATGAAAGGAGAACGACTTCCTTAGGTCACACATTCGCACAAGAGAATGAATTAATTTGTGAGATGAACTGCTGACAGTTGTTGAAAAATTTGTCAAATTAATATGCAAGGCCTTCTTGATTTAAAGGGAACTCTCAAAATCACAGTCATAGTGGGAGAGGGGAAGAGATTAAGAAGGAGAGGGAGAGGGACACTCTCAATAATCACAAGAGAGAATGGAACATGGAACGATTCTCTTCTCTTTTTTTTTTGCTTTTTGTACTTGACAATTATTTACACTCAAAAAAGTTTTGTCTTGCAAATGAAGTTAGCCAAGCAGAAGGAGTGGCAGTGGCAGGAAGTAGGCAAAAGGCAGTAGGCAGTAGGCAGAAGGATGCTGGGCTTCAAGTTATGTCATGCGACTGGTCTCTAGGGACAATTGCAAAAATTATGCAACTCTTGTGGTTGCAAAAACAGATGTAGAGATGAAAGAGTGTGAAGAGAGATGGAAAGGAACCAGTTGTCCTTGCAGACAATTAAGCAAGGACAAAGCCAGACAACGACACAGGCTTTAGAAATGCTCACACACACAGACACACAGACACACCGACACACCTGACTCTATCCTGTTGCTTTCTACACATGGAACGTACCGACCAACCCGTACCCGCCCATTCGTCCTTTCCTCTGCCTAGCAGCATAATGCCCATATCCATGAACATAATTTGCAGAGAGTTTCAGCATACCAAATACTAATTAAGATGCAGCAGCAACAGAGAGAAAGACAAAAAGAGAGAGAGGAAGTGAATTTTAGCCAAAATAATATGCTCGATTTATTGACCAACACTCGCTGTAGACTGCTGAACATTCTGATTGAGTTGCAATTGCTTTTCCGCCGCCCGCTTCTTATAGTTGGCATCGTAGTCCTTTAGCCGTTCCGGCGACATTAGCCAAATGCGGCGACGCGATGAGGCCGAGCGTCTGGCTAAAAGATGATGATCGGTCAGTCCACAAAGAGCCATGGAAATGCGACGGGACATCTCATGACCCAAGCACGTCGTGCGCGATTGTTGTTGCCGCCCATCGCTGCAGCTGGCATTGTCCACAAGATACGATCGCAGTGTGATTCCTTTTTGATGGATGGATAATAAATTGAGTTGAGTTCAGAAAGCAAACGGAAGAGATTGCGATTGCATTTGCATTGCATTGCTCATACCAACAATGAAAATTTTTGCCACCTCCCTGAATGTGGGTGGATCCCTGAGCATGTTCATGTCACTCGAAAATTAATCGAGTTATTCGCCAAATATATATATATATATATATATAATTATGTTTGTTAATGGATTATTTATTGTATTTGTGTGCGTGTGTATGTAGTGTTAGCTTTAGATTATCGAACTATTCAGATATACATTTTTTCCTCTGGTCCAAAAGCAAAGCAAAACGAAAAACAAAAAAAAAAAAAAAACCACACCCACTTAAACTTAGAGACTTTCTTTCTTTGAGAATTTTGGTGGAAATTTTTGTTTTACCAATCCCTAAATAAATCTGTTGTATTTCTGTTTAATATCGTGTGTTTTGGAGTACAAGGGAAAAGTGTGTGAAAAGTAGATCTCAACCTACTAGGGATTCTCTAAACAAAAAAACAAAAACCAAACTAATCGAGGCCGCCTGCTTAGAGTGAATACATTTATTGACGCAATGCAGCACTTGGAATTGAAACACGAGGCGATTTTGTAGATTGGAACACTATGGAATTGAAACCCTGTACAAGAATTTGACTTGGAGCACCTTGAACAACACCTATAACAATTGGCAAATGAAATAAAAGGCCTATATGCACAAGGGAACACATTGAAAATTAAACACAAGGTCTAGATGTTGAAAAAAACACCTGGAAATCGAAACACAAACTCTATATGTAGAAGCAAATACCTTGGAATTGAAACACAAGCTTTATATGTACAAGGAAACACATTGACACTGAAACACAAGACCTATATCTAGTAAGGAACGTCTTGGGAATGAAACACTAGGTTAGATGTATAAAATTACCGTTTGAAACACGCCCAATGTGCTGTCTAATTGTACGTTTTAAGCAGCCGGAACACTGGGAAACTTGGCAAGCCCATTGAATTGGAACGCTTGAAAACGAAACACACGTCACGCATTTATCCACTAAATGAATGCAGCTGTGGCTGCAATGGTCAGGAATGGTAATGGTAAAGAAGATGAAGTTCATTTGCTCTATCGACAAAAATTCATGAGCCCACTCGATGGGGTCTGACGGTACGGAACGAACGGACAACGACAACGAGGACAATGATGACGATTATGATGATGGCACTGATGACAACATGTGTGCCTAAGCGTCGTCTATAAACTAAAAGTGAAGTAGTATGAGTGTTTGTAGAGGCATTCTCCATAGTTGGTTGCCAATATGTGTGAAAATTTGAGGGTATACGACATATTTAAGAGACTCTTAGCTATTATATGAACCATTGTGGTCTCTGTCGGCCCTGAGTAGTGATGTTTTCGGTGTCAATTTACAGGGCAACGTCAATTCGTGGTACAACTCTGAACATTTTTTTTTCTTTTTTTTTGCATTTCACTTCACTCACTTACTCACACTTTCTCAATTTAACTTAATTTTTTTTTTTTTTTTTTTTTTTTTTTGTATTCCTCCTATAAACAGAAATGAAATTATTGCTGTCGCAGTCAACACCGCCCTCTTCCCTCACCAAGCTCTGCCCCCCTCAACCCATATGCAATTACCCACATGCAGTGATTGTCCACTTTGGGGGCAACCTACGAAAACACCAACGCAAAATCAAGCGGGAATCCAGAACTCTGCATGAGAATAGACAGGATAGAAGTCCCCCCCCATACACTTGTGTGTGTGTGTGTGTGGTAGCCATTGAACCACAGCCATCGGAACCGCCTAATAAACAGTAGTGTAGTAAGCTGGACAAACGTTGGTTGGGTGGTGGTCAGACAGTTGCTCCGCTTGGTGGGGGGGGGAGGGCAGAAGGGACTACGTTTATCCTTTGGCCATGCATGGCATGCAAATCGATTGATGTTGATTAGCATAAATTGTCTGGACCGCACAGTGTGTGTGTGTGTGTGTGTGTGTGTGTGTGTGTGCAATGAATAATTTTGGTGGTGCCATCGTTGTCATGACACGCCTCCTTGCCTCCTCGTTTGCACCACCAATTGTGCACTGGTTGCAACTTTTGCGCCATAATGCAATTTTGTTTTGCTTAATTTGATAGGCGTTGTCAGTTGTTTGCTAGTTCCTCAGCTGACAGGCTCTGAGAGGGGAAGAGAGAGAGAGAGAGAGAGAGACAGTGAAGTGAACCGAACTGCTGAATGGAATTGGCACTGGAGGACTACATCTCTTCCATCTATCACCAGAGTGTGTGCATAATCTAAAGCTATAAAAGGTATTGTTCACGCTAAATTGACTTGAATTGGTATGGAATTTTCGTGGATCAAAGAGAATTTTATATAATTCTATTTGTTTATTGTTTATCTATGTTACAGTGTTGGAAGAAATAATAGAAACGGCAACCCTTTTTTTTGTTTTCTTTGGAAATCATTTTTTCCAGTGTTGGTGAAATTATTCGGCCTAAAAATCAGTGGTTTAAGAATGTGGGATAGTAGTACTGTTATTTGCATTCCTTTTTACACCGATTTTCAAGCGAAACTTTTTCTTCTATACGCTTTTTAGTAGAACTATCACGTGTTTCGATTGGAAAAAATAATAGAAAAAACATTTTAGATCTCATAAAAGTAAATTTTTTGGGTTTAATTTTAATATTCTACTTTCAAAGGTATTTAATATCCATTAAAATTGTTTGTGTATGTAGATAGATTGATGGATTGGTATGGAATTTTCGTGGATCAAAGAGAATTTTATATGATTCTATTTGTTTATTGTATATCTATGTTACAGTGTTGGAAGAAATAATAGAAACGGTAACCCTTTTTTTGTTCTTTGGAAATCATTTTTTCCAGTGTTGGTGAAATTATTCGGCCTAAAAATCAGTGGTTTAAGAATGTGGGATAGTAGTACTGTTATTTGCATTCCTTTTTACACCGATTTTCAAGCGAAACTTTTTCTTCTATACGCTTTTTAGTAGAACTAACACGTGTTTCGATTGGAAAAAATAATAGAAAAAACATTTTAGATCTCATAAAAGTTAATTTTTTGGGTTTTATTTTAATATTCTACTTTCAAAGGTATTTAATATCCATTAAAATTGTTTGTGTATGTAGATAGATTGATGGATTGGAATTTCCGACATTGTGGCAAATGTTTTTCAGTTGGCAATAAACAAAAATATGAATCAACAAAATACTAAAGCAATTCCCTTAATGTCTTATTGTCATAGCAAACTACTTTTCAAACAGCTATTTCTTACAAACTCTCTCTTCCACTCTTTCTCCCTCATTCTCTCTCTCTCTCTCTCTCTCTTTCTCTCTCTTTGCATTGAATGAATTCCTCTTTAAGTATAATAGATATGCCCTTTCGAAGAAAGTTTGTTCAAGACCATGTGCTGCCTTCTTTTGAGTGGAACAAAACTTTTCCTATAACACAAACACACACAACACAACAATAGAAATGTATACACACACACACACACACATGCACGCACAACCCTGACATCATTTTCATTATGTTTTGCACAGCTTAGACTAATGTTGTGTGTATGCCTGACTAAAACCGAGCTTCTACATAAACTAAAGCTGAAGCTAAAGATCTGACAGCAAGTCCATCCTCCTGCCCCAAATAGTAGGCAATACATTTTTTTTTTTCGTTTCCCTCTGTGACGCACGCGATTCACATTACACACATATGGCATGGCATGGTGTGGCGTGCTAATCTGGCCGCCAATAACTGCAAATTAGATTGGCACAGTGAGACGATGATGGCTAGGCTGGGTCGAATGGGGCGTATGAGTGTTATGGTTCGTTTTCTCTCTCTCTCTCTCTCTCTCTCTCTCTCTGGTGGTCGAGTGCACGAAACTTCTAACTTTCATCATCATCATAATTGCGTGTGGCATTTAATAAATCTGAACAACAGCGAAAAACAAATCGACACACACTCAAACTGCAATCCCAGGATGCCAATATCCATGGATAGCCGGTGGGCGGGCCAGGGAACGGGAATGGAACTAATGAAAGTAATAGAAAACTTTTTCGTGCAAAAATATTTCTAGGCTCTCAGAATGAAGACGAACTCCAATTTACTCTTTAGACTGGCGCCACGCAGATTCCAAACATTTGTTATAAAAATTGCATTTTATTCAATTTTTATTGATTTTCCGCACTCTCACCTAGCTGAGAGAAGAGTTTCCGCATCGTTAATGCTGACGCCAGCGTCGCCAACTAGTCCCAGACAAGAAAAACACTTTCGGTTGGTCAGACCAGACCAGACCAAGCCCGTCTCGACCGACCGACCGACCGACCGATAGTCTTTACACGCATCAATGGGCAACCCACCGGCAAAATTCTGAAATGATGTCCACTCACTAATCGTAAAATAAATTATTTTCTTTTCCTTTTCTGCCAAGATGCTCCCTTGCCATGATTGTAAGTCATAATCCTTACATCACTCCCCCCGCAGAATGGATAAATGAGCTCAGTTGAGGTTGTGGTAGGAGTAAAGCTTAATTTAATTGCTTAGTTAGTCCAACTTTGGCTGGTTTTAATTGTTCCTAGTCACATTTGGAGCTTAGCCTAATCACTTGACTCGGATTAGTTAAAGTTACTACTTTTACACTAACAAAATAAAAGTAAAATGCAAGTAAATAATAATATGGGCATGGCAAATGGTGTCCAAGGTGTCATAAAAATATTAAAATCGCTCATACGCCATGTGTGAGTCAGCCCAAAATGAGGGAAAAATCATTCTCGTTTGTAGATTTAAAGAAATTAAAAAAAAAAACACCATATAACGAAACTAAAAGGCAGAGTTGGCCGCTAGGCGCGCTAAAGTGCTTGAGTGTCTCTTTCTAACTTTATTTTCGAAATGCAAAAAGAGTTTTAAATTCAAAAATTCTCTTCAACAAATCGAATTCGAAATCGACAAACGTATCAATATCAAAATGTTTGCAATGTAGTGGTCCATATTAACGTTGTTCAACACTGTTGTCAGTTTTGATTAAAGGCAATCGATATTTTCAAATGAAATGGAAATGAAGCAAAAGTTTTGCTCTTTTGCAATAAAGTTGATAATCAAGTCTGACAGTTACATTTAATCGTAATGAATCGAGTCATGGGATGAGAGAGAGAGAGAGAGAGAGAGAGAGAAAGAGGGAGAGAAAGATGACAGATAAGCCAAGGTAGAAATGAAAGAAACAACAATAATTTACCTGCAAAATTGTTCAACGCATTTTGGTCCAATACTAGAAAAATAGATTTCAATCAGAATTGCGGTTTATGGTCGAAAGGAAATTTCCAGCTAGCACGTGCCAGACATAACAACAACAATAACAACTGAAACAAGAACACAAAAGGGACTTTAACAATGATGAGATGTCGCGACATCATGTCCTCTCATGCGCCTTAACATTTCTCTCTTTCTTTCTCCTGTTTTTTTTTTTTTTGCCATCTTGTCGTTGTTGCTTTTATGCAAATTTTTGTAGCCATACATTTCGGTTTTTGGGAATTTTTGGCAGTTAAATTCGCTTTTGCCGCATTTGTACTTGATTACCCTCGCACACACACACACACACACACACACACTTGCACACACACAGTCTTACTTAACTGCAAATCGATATTTGTGTCTTCAAAGCAAACGCAAATGAAATCGAAACCGTAATCAGCATCTGTTTAAGAAGTTAATATTTAATTTAAAGTTATTCGAAATACTTTTTTACACTATTGTTTTGAAATTTCACTCTCTTTTCGGACAAGAAGTCTATACAAAAATTTGTTTGTTTTTATTTTCTTTGACAATGATTCATAGGGGCTATAATCGAGCGCCTCGTCCTCAACTTATACCGAATCTATTTAGCAATATTCTGAAAGTCATTGCCGAAGCAGAACGCCCATTGACCCATCATGAGATTGTCGAGGCTGTTTCCGAGCGCATGGATCGTTTCGATGAGGAATTGAAGCGACAAATAACCGTAAGCCTTCAGGATGCCCTCATCTATGGCTATTTGCGAGTGAAAAACTTTCGCTATTCAATAGTCCCCGATCGTTTGGATCCCAATGAGCCGCGAGAATTTCAACCATTTAATAAATTGCCAGTTACAATTCCGGTAGCCGAAACAAAGAAGCCCAAAGCCCAATTGGAAAAAGCTGATAATGAGCAGGGTACATCAAAAAGGGAAGCTGATCAAGATGATCAGCCGGAGACTTCGGCGGGTCTGCGCAAACGCTCGCAAAATCGCCAACAAGGGATGGCTACACTGGCAACTCTGGCCAGAATTAGCATTCGACCAGGTAATACCCAATGCCCAGGCACCGAAACAGAAGAGGAGACAATTGCCCATAAGACCGATCTGAGACCCAAAGCATTGCAACGGAAAATGGAGTGAACTTTCATCACAAAATCATTGTCAATTAACGAAATTTTAAATGGGAGAGTATGAGTGAATCTCATCATTGTGGTCGTCTGTTGATGCCTCTTGCCTTTTTCTTTGTGGTGGTTATCAAGGTGGGATTTCGTGTAATTAGAATTTCTGCCCCTGCCCCATTGACATCTCAGTAGGCTTATACTTATGGTTATATCAACATTACAAAACGTTGACTAAGATTTTGGGTAATTTGACCCCAAATAGCAATCACAAAGGGCTCGATCACACTTCCCTTACGTGTGTGTTAATATTGGTGTCAATTGTCAGAGAACACTCGACCTTTTGATTGTCGCGATGGAAACTGGCATACCGCCATTTTGCCCCATACTCGCCCCATTCTCGCCTCATTCCATTCTCGCCTACGGAAGTTACTGCATTTGAGGATTAGTCACGCTTATGATGTCCGTAGTCAAGCGTCGTACAAACCGTTGACCTGGCACCTGCACACACATGACTCTGGTCCCAGCATCATATGTGATAATACCTGTTTAGACTGTTGCAACAACTACTTTACCCCACCTTCTGTTTGCCTCCTTCTTCTTCTGTTGTGACTCAACATGCAGCAACCTGCTTGCTATCTTGGCACTTGTCCTGGCATGTGTTCTGTGTCTGGTTATTTTCACGCCCGTTGGCCGGGCCAAGCGAGCATGGCAAGTGCATTACCATTACCCACACACGCCCCAACCACCCCACCCCCCACTGTGGGTCAGTTCATTTAGTAATACGTTTAAGAGAGCAAGAGGAGGGGCGAAACTTGACTTTTCTCACTTAAATGAGATTTTGTGGTGTGTAATTTGAAAATTGTAAAATAAGAGAAAGTTTCGGAGTGAAACTCGCACTGAACTCACATGCATTTCGTTTAATAGTGTGTTGGGGTGACCCCAACGTATACAGTGTTGGGCAGCACACTAAAGAATAGTGTTGGTAAAGAAAATGTTGTTGGAATGACAAAAATTGTGTGTAAGCTAAGTCTCTTTTTATTTAATGGTGACCCATTATCAAATGTCAACCAGTGCTGGAAAACATCTGCCAGAGCAGCCCTTACTCTTTTCCTTAGGCAGAGAAGCATGTGTCCTCTTTTATAAGTCACGCAAAAGGTTGGCATTCCAAGTGACTTTTTGCACCTCAACGCACCCATTTCCCCCTCCCCCTTCTTTCTATTTATTTAGGATATAACTTTTGCGAATTTGATAAATTTGTGCTGCTTGTTGTTGTTGTTGTTGTTGCCCTTGGGCTAGGCGTGAAATTTTGACATAGAAATTTATGGGTTTTGGATTTGAATTATTTTTCCCTCCCTTCTATTTGTTGTGCCTTTGCTTGCTTGTGTGTGTATGTGTGTGTGTGTGAGTTTTGGTTTATTTTAGTTAACATATTCGTTTGAGTTTGAGTTTTCTTTTTTTTTTTTGGGTATTTTTTTTTTTTTTTTGGTTTTTTTTTTTTAAAACATTGAAATCGACAGATAACTCAGCAGTCGCCCTGTAGACTTCACTTCAGCCCTGGTATTATATATTATATACACATACACCCCCTTTAATTCGATCGGCAAAATTTTCTCTTTCGGCAGCACACAAAAAACTGTTATAAATTAACGTAACCGTACCGTGTTTAACTGTTGGGTATATCTATATATATATTATTTTGGGCCTTCTCAAGAGTCGCTAAAAAAAAAACGTCATCGACGACGAATTATTTTCGCCTGCCTGCGTTCGCTTTTCGCTAATCCGTTTGTCTCTTAGCCAACAACAAAAAAAAAAATAAGAATAATTCATTTCTAATATAAGCAGACAAAAGAAAAATACAAAAAAAACGAAAAAAAAATAAGACAAAACAAAATCCTTCCTCCAAAAAAAAAAAAAAACAAAACAAAAGCAGAAAAGAAAAAAGAGCCAAGCAGAAAGGACTTCAACTTCCCCGACGCCGTCGCCGCCAAAGAAGCAGAAGCAGAAAAGCAGCCAGCGCCAGCGCCAGGATTAGAAGATGGAGAATCTGCATATAAATTTAGGTGATACTCCCAAACATTCAATTGTCGCCAAACATGGCATCATATTGAGCCAAAGCTATGGCCAGAAATTTAGTCATGTCCATAAGATGAATCACAACAGCAACAGCAATAGCAACACCAGCAACACTAATACCAATAGCAACAGCAACACCAACAGCAATCACAAGCACAATTCAAAGGTATCCGGGGATCATGATCACCATCATCATCACCATCATCATCATCATCAACAACAACAACACAATCATCAGGCCCAGATGCAGCAGATGCACTTACAAATGGAACGTGCTCTCAGCGGTGACAGCAACAGCAGCAACAACAACAACCATCATCATCACAACAGCAGCAGTAACAGCAACAGCAACAGCAACTTGAGCTTGGGCAGCAGCAGCAATGGTTCCAATGCTGCTGCTGCTGTAGGTGGACCAGGATTGGGTCTGAATCTGGGTCTGGGACTGATACAGGGACAGGGACAGGGACAGGGACATCATTTTAACTATGCACATGGCCAGACGTACGGACATGGTATGGATAATGGTGATTCTCTGGCTGTGGTATCTGGCATGCGTGATATCAAAAATCGACCGACAAGCTATCTTACATCAGAATCTAGCTCAACGGCAGCAGCAGCAGCAGCAGCAGCATCATCACCTGGAGCAGTGGTGGGATCAGGTTGTTCTACTTATCTATACAATCCTCAGGCTGAATTGGCTGCCAATTCAACGCTAAATGCCTCAGCATCGGCATATAAAATCCATAATGCTGGCCCAGTTGCCAACTTGCAACAACATTTTGGATTGGCATCATCCTCCCAGCAACAGCAGCAGCAATATCAACAACATTTGCTACAGACTCCGCACAATCATCTTCACCAGCAGCAACATCTCCATCAGCAACATTCATCGCAGCAGACGCAGACACAGACACAGTCGTCATCAGCTTCAACTTCAACTTCAGTCCAGTCACAATCCCAGTCTCAGTCCCAGCAATCACATTTGGGACTATTGCCCAAACCCACTTACAGTGCTCCATCGCAATTTGGATCGGCTCATGCCTTGAATACGCTAACTTCGTCTAATGTCGAGCAGTGTGATTTTCAGCTAAATGTGGGCGCGGCAAGTTTTACGCCCTCGCATACACAGCAGAGCCTGTTGGGATTGCCGATCTCGAGCCAATCACAGCCGCTGCTACAGACGCCACATCTCAGCCCCTCGCAGTTGTATGTGAATAAGCCGCATAGTCATCATGGGCAGAGCATGCGCTGGCGTCGTCAACCGTTGCCGGATCTCTTCAATGCGGTATTGGGTCTGATGCGTGAACTAAATCGATCCGTTAGCTATCCGGAGATCATAAGCACTTTATCGATACGTTTGCAACGCACAGAGGCGGATCTGAAGCGGCATGTGCCGCATACATTGCATTCGGCTGTGACTAATGGTTATTTGCGTAAGGATGGCAATCGATATACAATGCTCTCGGAAACGGAACAGGTGGAGATAATGCGACGTAATCAGGAGGCGGCACAGAGGGCCAAAGAGTTGGAAAAGGAGCCGCTTTCATGGCGTAAGCGTTAGCTTGGCACCATTCAACCAAACCCCCGTCCCCCCCCCCCCCATCTCTACCCACTTTGCGGCAGGTGGCGAGCAAGCAAATTCAATTTGATATTTGACCGATTACCGATTACGATAAACGATTTCAACGATTATGATTATGATGCATTTGATGAACGATGATGACGAACAAACAACAATCACAAATGAAATATAAACATTTTAACCAAATGTGGCAATAGGTCCTGCTCCCCCCCCCCACTCACCCGCCAATCATCTACCCCCCCACCATTGGAACAATGCTTAACCATTTTGGCGCCACTGTTATTCGCATCAAGATCTTCTACTCATTCGATCGATCGATCGATAGATAGAGATGAGACGATGATATTGCTGGCCCGTTTCCGTTTTCCTGCATTTGCTGTATCCGATCCACCCAAATCCCGAATAACCGAAATAAATTCTCTATATAGACCGCTGACTCAGGAATTGGGAGCAAAAAAAGGAGATGTATCGGATATTACGTATACGTACACATATATATATATATAAAAATATATATATTATGACTTTGGTAAATTTCGAGCAATTCCTGCTACGTTATTAATTGATTAGTTTAATTTAATTTAATTTAATTTAATTTAATTTTTTTTTTTCTTTTCTAAAAATGTGTTTAATCTCAAAAATTTGAGTTGTTAACTAACTATGGGTTCGAAAAAAAAAAAAAACAAAAGGATATTTATATTTATTTGCAAACGATTCGGGTATAAATAAAAAATTGTAGTTTAATAAAAGTGAAACAAATGGTAAAGGAGGAGAATGAAAGGAGGGGGCGAGGCACAGTGGTTGGGTTTGTATAGAGCGCCAAAAGTACTTCTAGAGGAGATAAAAATCTGAAACTTTTTCCGAAATTCAATAAAAATAACATAAATAAAAAACATAAAAAAAATTTAAAAAAATATAAAAATTTGTTATGGAGATATCATTTTGAAATGTTTTCCAAATTTGTATAAAAAAATAATAAGTAATAAATGGATGTCTCAAGTCATACAAATTCCTTGCCACCCTCCTTCACCCTAAGAAAGAAAACTATTAAGAATAAAGTACAAAAATAAATGAAAATATTTATTAAATGTAAGAAAAAAATGTTTCAAGAAAACAATAATATTTTAATAATTAGGTTTACTCATCTATTAACAATTGGAATGCACTGTTTAATAATTTTGTCTTTTTTGTGGTAGGTAGTTTTCTCGCGAGGGCGTCAGCAATTATTATCCATTTGACTTGGAGTAAAAAGAAATTGTTAACTCGCTGTTTTCCAGTTATCTAACTACAAAGTATTGGCTTGCCCACCAAGTCAAGCCATCCCTCCAACCGTCCAACCATCCATCCATCCATCCATCTATCCATCCATCCTTCCACTTATTCAGCTAACTAACTATTGTTGATGCAATGCCAGTTGTTGCCAGTTGTTGCCAGTTGTTGCCATTTGTTGGCAGTTGTTGCTGTTGTTCTTGCAAAATATATAGAGCTCATCATGATTGTTTTGTAATTGGAATGCTGCGACAAAAGAGCCCCAGTGCAAACAGTGGATGGATGGGTGGATGGGCGGATGAGCTGGGTGGCAGCAGGAAATGAAGGCGCCTGACAGAATGCAAAAGGAAAGGCGGCAAATGTTGGGGATAGGGTGGATAGAGGATGGAGGATGGAGGAGGATGGTCGATGGACGGCGGGGTTGTTGTTGTTGTTGTTGTCGTCAACGAGTGAATGCCAACTCGAGTAACAATTTGCTTCAATTATAAAAAGCGTCGCGACAAAGTGGCGCCACACGAAACGGCGGGCGGCGGCGGCGGGCGTCGGGCGAATGTGACTGCATTACGTTGGGGCATGGGGCATGAGGGGGGGATGCTGAATGAAATGAGTAAACAGTGAACCCAGCGCCAGGACCAGGGCAAAAGTATTCGGTTGATAATCAGCATGGCGACGCAGCCAGCTTCAAGCTTCCAGCTTCAACTTTGCATGCTCCTTTGAGCCCCAGTAAATGCCTCAATGTGGCGGCAATGGCGGCGAGTCAACGACTGACTGGATGACGTGGCACGGCCTGGCGTCAACATGGGGTGGGGAAGGGGGGGGGGGGGAAGTGGGTGCGGCGTTTGTCCCTTTTGTCCTGAACTGATGATGGACGTTCTTGTGTCATGGCCATATTCGCTTCTGTTTTTCTTTATTTTGGTATTTCTCTCCCACTCACACTCTCTTTTTCTCTCTCTCTCTCTCTTGCTCTCTCCCTCTTTTATATTGCATTATAATTGCGTTTTATGTCGGACCTTAGCAATTATCATGGCAAATTCTTTTTTGCTGACGCCGCCCCCTCCGTTTCCTCCCTCCTCTACCTGCATGTTCTTGGGATTTGTGACCAGGATTCTGGCTAACAATAACTCCAGCTTCAGCTTCATTTTGCCATTTCCATTTCTATATCGATCCCGTTTATGCAGTCCATTGAACTTGTTTTGTGTATTTTGTGTGTGTGTGTGTGTGTGCCTGTGTGTGTGTGTAAACAAAAATGGCCACAACAACTTAGCAATTATCCGGCACAACATGCGAATCTCACGCTCTCCTTTTGCTTAAGCTCATTCCCATTACCGGTGCCCGCAGGTCCCCGCCTGGTCATGGAGTGTGTCCCATGGCCAGTGATGATTTACTATACTCATGTGATTCATAAATATCACTCATCAACGTTGGCTGATGGTAGGGCTTAGAAAAGAAGACTTCGCACCGGTCCACCGAGTGAAACGAGAGTTAACCCCGCACAAAAGTCCTGCAGATACTTTCAAAGTAGCCTTCCTGCGTGCCTGTGTGTGTGTGTGTGTGTGTGTGTGTGTGTGTGTGTAGTTACCTAGTAACGGCATCTACTACTCCACCAGAAAGTACTTCACTTTGCCAGATGGAGAGTTTAAAACGAACAAGACCGAGACACCAGTCAAAGTGAAGGCGAGGAGCATGAGCATGAGGTGGACATTGTCATTTATCATTGCTTGGGCTTTACATAAGCGGGAAGAGGGGAGGGATTATGGTCAGTAAAAAGAATAGCTACATGCCTTGACCATGTGAAGTTAGTGCACGATTTTAAGCCAAAGCCAAAGTTAAACCAAACTAAGTAGTACACTGATGGGGTGTGGGGGAGAGGGGGGTTGGGGGCGAGAGTGGAAAGAGTTTTCGATTTGTACTGCTTAATTCATTTGTACTCACTAAATATAAGGTTAATAATTTTTTTCATTTTAATTTTAGGTTAATTGGAATTTGCTTAGACTAGTTCGACTCAGAGGGGTGGGGGAAGGGGGGAAGGTCTATGGCTATAAATTTTCTTTGCATTTTACCTCGCTATTTGTAATTTATTTGCATATTTCTCTGTGACAGCCTAAAATTATGCTACAAAATGTTTGGTTGGCCCCCATCTGAGCGATTGTGAAAGGGGGAGAACTCTCTCTCTCTCTTTGTTCGCTACTAAACGCATTTACGTGTCAAAACTAATTTAATGTGCCGGCCCGAAGGGGGAGCCAAAACGAAATGAAACACAACAGTAACGGCAATGCTAACGGTAAAGCTAACAGTAACGGAAACGGAAACTGAACGCACTGTACCAACCGAGAGCAGCAGCGAGTGAACTAACCGACCATATTTTTCTTATTTATTTGTTCTACCGCCCTAACCAACACCCACACACACACACATAGGAGGGCGTGGGGCGTGGGGCAGGGGGCGTTGTTACACCCACATTTCTCACCTAATAAAATTACAAATGGAACGCACCCCCTGATGATGGCTTTCGTTGGTCTCTTTCTCATGCTGTTCATCCCTCACATGTTGTGTGTGTGTGTGTGTGTGTGTGTGTATGTTGCTCCAGTTTGCCCTTTCTAGTCCTTTCTTCCACACACACTCCCCCCCCCCCCCCTCCCCCACTCGCGCCTCTGCCGCGCTCCCGCTGCCCACTTTATTGTTTTTTTTTCCTTTTTCCCATTTCTTTTTTTTTTTTTTTTTTGATGTAAATTTAATTTTGGTTTTGCACATTTTGAGGTTGTGCATCCAGCAGCGAATGATGGGAAACAGCAAACAATGATGGGCAAGGAAAGTAAATGTCCTGCTGCTGTCGTCCCCGGAGTCCCCGGAGGCTTTGGAGCAAAGTAACAGCAACAGCAACAGCAAATGTAACTCCTGTAATGCTTCTTTCATCGTTGTTCGTTGTCATCAACATGGCATATGTTGTTCGCCTTTTGTCCAGTCAACCAACCAACCAAGCAACGCCCCTCTCTGCCCTCTTCGAGGACATTTGCCTGCATTTTGATTCCCTGGCGTGTGACTTGTCTCTTGGCTCTGAAATGCTTTTATCCTAGTTCGATTTCATTTCGTTTCAATTAAAGTTTTGTGCAATGTGATTTCAAGATTTCACCTAGATGTATATGAAATGTATATCAATTTATCAACTAGGTGAAACATATATGTATATATACATACATATATTTTCTGACTTTACCTTTTGATAAACCAAAATTTCAGATATAAAACAAACAAATACAGATAAAGTAAATAAAAGTGAACACAAAGCCAAACGATGAACCCATTTCGGCCCCAAGACTATCGAGAGCATCGACGGTTTGAGCATGCAAATAATCAAGAGGATCTCCAGCAACAGCAGCAACGTGAACAGCAGCAACAGCAATTGGAGGCATTCGAGTTACAGCGACAATTGCTGGCAGTTCAACAATTGCAACAGCATTTGCATCAACGGGACTATCGAGCCGGACAATTGGAACAATTGGATAGGGAGCAGCATGATGATCGTGAGCAGATGCAGCGTGAACCATTGCTGCCGGCACGACAACATGGCGGCAATATGACCGTACGTTTACGTCGACCCAATCAGATCAATATCGAACGTTTCATGTTGAGTATGCGCATCATTCTGCAGCGTCAGAGTGTCCATTTTGATATTGGCGGCGGTGATGGCATTCTCGTTTGGAGTTGGCGACGTCCAACTTTGGCCACTGGGCAGCTTGGTCAAGGGGATGGTGATAGTCCGGAGCGTTTGGCCCTGCGCCAGGTGCTGCCCACCAACTTGTGAGCAAGAGCAAAAGAGAGAGAGAGAGAGAGAGAGAAGGAGAGTAAGCATTTCCAGCACAGGATAACTTGAATTGGATTGAAGCATACATTGCGTCTGTGTGTGTGTGTGTGTGTGTGGGTGTGGATGTGGGTGTGGTTGCAAGTAAGCTTATAACACAAATTATTATTGTGATTTGAATGATTGAATGCAATTGAAAGACGAATACGAATACGAATACGAATACGAATGCGAATGCGATTGCGGATAAGGATATGAATATGAATACGTCAAAGACGAACGGTACAGTGACCATCGCCAACAACTCACATCAATCACATATTTTGCTATTATTATTATTATCCCCTTTTTGGGCTTGTTTATGTGGCTGACAGGCAGACGACAGACGTCGGACGTCGGACGTCGCAGACTCGCCGAATCGATGACTCTACGCACGCATATAATAATTTCCTGTTCAATGAGCAATTACCGTAATAAAGATACATCTCGGCTACTCTATTATAAGCATCGCAGATGCGGAAATCATCTCCTGCCTACCAACCAATACCATTTGCCAATACAAAAATAAACCCAGCAGGACCACGACTAAAACCAGGATCCCGCAATCACAATGGCACAATGACTCTGCTTCAGCTCGAGCTGGAAGATGATGATGATGATGATGGCGGCGGCGGCGGAGGCAACTGGAATGGGATAGGCGTGACAAAGAGATGGCCAACTTGTTATTGTTTTGTGGGTTTATTGGCAATTTGAACAGCCATCTTTGTCGTCGGGGTCACCAAATGGAAGTTACATACAATGTATATAATAAAGCTTCCCTCATATTGTTCTCTCACAATTATAGATAGCATTTGCTTTAAATTTTCAACCTAAAATGAGAGCGCTTGTAAATCAATCAAGGTAGTAAGAGAGAGAGAGAGAGAGAGAGAGAGACACAGACATAGATAGACAGTTACCATTAGCTTCAATAGAAGTCACTCGTACTCGGGTATACCGAGTTGAAATTCCGGGTTTGTCTGCCGCCATTAGCAGTCAATGGCAATGGCAATGGCAACCAGCAGCAACATTGAGCAGCTGTCAGACAGTGGAAGCATTTTCAAGTTCGGTCTTGGGCGAACCTTGGGGGGAATCCTTTGTTTTCTTCATCAAGGGCACACATTTTATTGCTTTATGCGTTTAATGAAGTGTTGCCAAGAGTGAGAGAGAAAAAGAGAGAGAGAGCGAGTGAGGGGGTGGGAGAAGGGGCGCGAAAAACCCTTGGGAATTGGTAGTGGAACGGAGACTGAGACACGGTCAGAACGTGCAACCCTTCGCTTTCACTTTTTGGGCTCGCTTTCACAGCATCCACATATCAAATATTTGTGACAGCGTATGACGTTGCCTGTCTAGTCTGACTCACTGACTGACTGACTGACTGACAGACAGACTGATTGATTGACTGCCAGACTGCCAGACTCCAGACTAGGTCTGTCTTTCATTTCATTTCACTCACTCTCCTCTCTCACATGTAATGCATAAAGAATGAAGCTTAAATAAAAGTTGGAAGATGAGAAATAGGATTAACTTGTCACACAATTGAATTTAATTTTCCATACACACAAAAAGCATCTTGAACCCCCACACCCCCCACCGTCCCCCTCCTCGTTCGAGCACTTTTTTTACTTTAGACCCTTCTCCTGTTCCTTCTTCTCCTTGATGGTCTATTTCTTTCGCATTGGGGAATAGAAGCTGCATTTCATTTTTTTGTTGTACTTCTTCTTTTGGGGGGCGCCGTGTTTTGTCGCTTTATACTCGGGGAAAATGCTTTTGTGGTTATGTTGAGTCCTCGTTGGGTTTTTTTTTTTTCTTCTTTTCTTTATAATAAAATTACCAGAGCCTGCTCAGAGATTTGTCAAAGCAATCAATACCCTGAGATATACGTTGATATAACTTTCGATTGGTTTCTTTGTCTGTTCCAGAGAGACAGAGAGAGAGAGAGAGAGAGAGACGACAAAGATGATGATGATGGCAAATTGAGGAGAAAGTTGTCTGTAACAAAATAGCCATCTTAGAAGGGGACTAAATCGTATGCAAAAGTATTGAAATCTTCATTGAATTCTCTGACAATATTTCATCAGGAAATGTTATGCCTTACTCTGGCTAGGCCCATGGATTGTTTTCATATAGTAGTAGTCCAATTCTTTTGACATCGGCCAGGGCCAGGAACAGGTAATTTACTCGGCTTCTCATGCTTTATTGTATCGAAAACGTTGTTCTTCCCTTCTCTAGTTTCGTTAATCGATAAGCCGCTTTCCACTGACATAAGCGTCAGCTTCTTCTCTAATTCTAATTCCGATAACCGATAACCGATAAATGAATCAAGTAGGCCATGTGAAATAATGTTAAACTGGAAAAGCAAGTCATTCTCACAGTTCTCGCTTCATTCGATTTCATTACTAACTTGAAATTTCTCGAGTGAAGAAGTTTTTTGTTTTTCTATTTATTTATTTTTTATTTTAAACGGGTGTCCTTTTTGTCTTTTTTTTTGTTTTTTGTAGATGAATCTTTTTTAAAGACAAAAGTTTTACTAGTGTCCGTGTTCTTTTTTTTTAAGTCTGAAGGTGCAAAGAGAGAGAGAAACATGTCTTCCGCTGGCCATTCTGAATCGGATACCGAATTCGGCAATGACTGGTTACAGCAGCCAATCAAGAGTCGCTCCTATTACAATAGCCGTTTCTGTAATGTGATGCTTTTGCGGCAGAAGAGTATGCCGCTGGATAGAAACGAATCGAAGTCATCCTCGGGCACCAGCACTCCGTCGACCTCGCCAACGCCATCCACCGATGCCGGCGATGCTCCTTCAACGTCGAGTCAACCGCGGCGTTCCCTGTTGCCTACCCCATCGACAGCTGGTGTGGGTATGATTCCTCCAGTGTCCTCCTCCTCCTCCATGCAGGCCAAGTGCATGCCCAAGGGAGTGGCCCGTTGTAAGGTGACGCCAACTGCAACGGTCTCGGAACCGCGACCCTATCGCAAATGCATTGAGATCAGTAGCCAGGATATTGGCGCCATTCTGGGCAGAGCTGGGAGCACTGTGTCCCGCGTGGAGCATCAATACAATGTGACCGTCTATCTGGATCGCCAGCGTCTGCTGTTAATTGTGCGTGGCCGTCTGCAAGTTCAGGTTAACGATGCTTTGGTCGATATATGCAAGATAATAGCCGATAATCGGAATCGTAGTGGTGGCGGTTGTTGGTCATCGATGCCCCAAATGGCCAGACAGACGGCGGCGGCAAGTCACAAGAACAGCAGCAGCAGCAGCAACAACAGTTGGCGCAGTACATCCACATTTCCCGGCATCTCGACCAAAAAGTTTCCCTTTCCGGCCAGGGAATTCACATTCAAATATCGAGAATCCGCCGAAGTGGCGGCCCTCAGCGAAACTGCTGCATTGGCTCTACGGGCCACAAATCACATTAGATTGGTGTACAATGACTGCGAGGGATTCGGCTTTAATTGGCCACGACCCATATGGCTGTTTGAGCAGGCCTTTGCCCAATATGGCAACAACTGGGCCCACATACTGCAGCAACGTTTCGGGCGTCCAACGGCCATACAGGCTCAGGGTTGGCCCATTTTGCTGCAGGGTCACGATCTGATTGGTGTGGCACGTTCCGGCATGGGTAAGACATTGACCTATCTGTTGCCCACTTTGCTGCACACTCAACGGCAAATGCGGCTCACCGGGCCAGCGGCAAGTGTAGGAGCTGAGGTCCTTATATTAGTGCCCACACAAGAGGCAGCCATCCAAGTGGACATTGAGAAGCAAAATTTTAGCAATGGCCAGATACATTCGTAAGTCAAAAAATCGATCGATTGATCGATTTATCGTTCGACTTATCGATCTCTTCTCAATTTGTGTATTTGTTTGCCTTTAGTCTCCTTCTGGTGGATGGAACAACGAACAGATTTTCGCAGTTAGATCAACGTATACATTGGATCATTGGAACTCCTCGTCGCATCGCAGATCTTCTTGATGACAAGGATCTTAACCTGAGTGATATAAGTCTGTTCGTTGTTGATGGTGGTCATCGGTTTTTGGAAATGGGCCTGGAGCCGCATTTGTATCGTATAGCGCAAAGCATGAGATTGGATCGTCAGAGCATTATAATGTCCATTAGCTGGAATGCCCAGGTCCATCGTTTGGCCAACAGATTGACATTGCGTCCAGTTTTGGTCTGCATTGGTCCACAGGCAGAACCAAAGAGACGCATTGCCGCCCATTCAGAGTCGGCGAATATTGTTGTGCGGCAATTGGTTTGTGTTCTCCAGGAGCATGAGAAATTCAACAAATTGATGGGATTCCTGGGTCAGATGACCCTCTACGATAGGACCATTATCTATTGCAGCTCCAAGGAGCGAGCCACTGATCTATCCAATCAGCTGACCATCAATAAGCTGAGCAACACCTGTCTGCATGGCCTTCTGGAGCACGAGGAGCGTTGGCAGATTCTAAGTGACATAAGCCGCGGTTTTGTACGCATTCTCATAGCCACGGATCTGGTATCCCATGGCCTGGATATTGAAGATGTCACGTGAGTGCGAAGTATTGCCAAATGTTGCGTAATGGCATCATCCTCCTCCTCTTCTTCTTCACCGCTCTAGCCATGTGATCAACTATGATTTCCCGCCGGATATGGCCGATTATGTGCTGCGTGTCGATCGGACTGGTCGTTCGGGGCGTCTGGGCACCTGCATTAGCTTCATCACCGGCACTGACGGTTCGAGGGCCACACAATTGATTTCCATACTGGAGGCTGGCTTGCATCAAGTGCCCATTGAGTTGCGCCACATGGCTCAACGTTTCAATCAAAGTCGCCAGAAGCGGCGCACCGCAAGTGCCTCCAGCTGTGTGAGACATACGCAAAGTGATGGTCATTCCGGCCTTACGGGAGATTAGAGTTACCAACCAACTGACTTTTAAGTTATTGTATATCAAAATTTCATGTTAATTTCCGGCCCCCCCAACACCCTTTTGCAATTTTTTTAAGCAGCACAGAATTACGTGAGCCTTTAGACTAAACGTGGCATTTGACCTTTATGGGCGCTTCTATATGAACCCTCTTGGTCATGATCATGTAGCTCAGTTGCCAATTAGACTGCTCTAGAATGCAGGTGAAACGATTCATCATATGCCTCACCTTAATAATTTGCTGTAAGTTTTTTTTCGCCAATATTTAAGCAATTTCTCAAGACAAATCTTTTTAGTTTGCACTTGGACAATGGCCCAAACTTCGATGACGACGACGACGACAAGGACTCCGCCTCCGTCTTCTCCTTCTCCTTCTCCTTTGACTCGTCGTGAGATGATTAAAAACTTTGTTGCCCAAGTGCAGCAATTAATTGGCAAACTGATGCAAGATTTGCAAAAAATTGCTAAATAAATTAAAATTTGTTATGTGAAATCAATGTACAAAGTGTGGTATTTCTTTGTGTGTATGTGTGTGCCATATATTTTCTTATAATTTTTGACGTGACTGTACCTGTAAGGCATAAAATCAAAGAAAAAGGGGTCACCACCAGTGAGAAAATGCCAAAAATTATAACCAAACATAGTTAGGGGGGGAGGGGGGTAGGAAGGGTGGTGAAAGTAAAAATATAACAAGTCGAATTGTGTATACTCTACAAAAATGCAATAATAATTCAATGTAAACAATTTTAATAATTTTCTCAAAGGAAAACAAACAAATTGTCAAACTCAAATCGTTTTCGAAACCATTTCGCATATGAAATGATGTACTCTTTGTTTAGGGTAAACGAACCAAAAAAAAAACGAACAAAAACTTGCAAGAAAAAACATGCAAGAAAATGTGTGTTAAGAAAATCTTAACGAAATTTCTCACGTTTGCCATAATTACGAGCAAAATACGTGACATGTGTTTTGACTGCGAAATTTTCGCTATCGACGCGGGCGAGAGAGAGTGAGAGAGAAATGAAAGAATGAAACCAGTAGGGAAAAGTCAGGCAACCCCACCCCACCCCACTCCCCCTCACTTTTTCCCCTATCTAAGCTAAGCTTTTCTCGCCTTCTCGGCAAGCTGTGACCAGTTTGTAATGCATATGCAAGACCTTCTGTTGAGGTTGTAAATGGTAATCATAATACTTAACCAATAAAAATCTGTACGAATAAGCCAAGCCAATTTCAACCCTTACCCCCTGACCCTTTTCCCCTGCCCCGTGTTTTGCCACCAGCAAAATGTCCTGTGTGTAATTCATAAAAAAAAAAATCTCTTGTACAAATGTTTGCGACTTTTGGGGCCAACATTAATAATGGCCGTAACCAAAAAAAAAACGAAGTTGATACATTTGAATAATTTAAGCCAAAGCGGTAACTTAAAGATGCTGTGCTATGCATGTTGCCTTACACAGGATTGTGGTTGTGGCAAGGACTCCCAGTGCGTTGCGTGATTGAATTGCTGCTTGATTGACAGTTGACAGTCGAAATTGATTTGGTTGTGTTGTCGCGTGGCTTCTTCTGGGTTGGGATGGGAGAATGGTAGGTGGTTGAAACAATTCCAAAAACGCTGAGATGGAGATGGAGATGGAGATGGAGACACACACACACACACACACAACGAGCTACACTTATTAATCCCTGGAGTGCAGGCGTGCATAAGTATCGGGCAAATGGATTAGAAATTTTTATGTTACATTTTTTTTTTTTTTGGTCTGATGGTTGGTTGGTTCTTTGGATGCTTGTCTTGACTCACAATGTTGTATTTCAATTAGATTGACTCTCGAGAGTGGTGAGTTCTGACATATGGAGCCACCTTCATTTGACATAGTTGTGTGACAGTTAATGAACTTCTGTCATCTCTTTGTCTCTCTCTCTCTCTCTGTCTCTCTCTTCATGCACCAATCAAAAGAATGCAATCGATATGTGTGAGCAGCATAAGCAATCGAGAATGAGAATGAGAACAAAAGCAAAGAGTTTGGGTCCTTAATGCAGTCAATTAATTGATGGATGATGAAAGTGAATGAAAAAAAGGAAAGAACAAGACTAACCGACTCGGATATAACCTGTACCAATGTCTCTTTATACACTCTTCTCCACAAACAAACACATACAAATCGTATGCCATCTCACTCACTCAGTTAAAAAAATTTGTGTGCATAACTTGGTTATTTTCCATACGATTTTCATGAAATTTGTTTAGTCGATACATATTATTAACAAATATATGTATACCAAATTTCATAGCGATATTTTAAATATTACGAGCGGGCGTGGTAAAAATTTAAAATAAACTATACACACTATACGAGTCTGCCTATAGTCTCCGAAATTTGAGATGGACATGGGGCTAAATCGACTTGGCTGATATGATGCTGATCAAGAATATATAACGCTTTCTTCTGTCTTTTACATACAATTTGGCGACATTAATATGCCCCTTTTATCCTATGGGTACAGGGTATATAATAAGCTTTGTCAGCATGATGAGAAAACTTTTGTTCATTAAATAATCTTCTCTGCCCTTCGCTTTTTGGCTAAAACTATATGTTCGCGTGGTCAAATACGAAATTAAATACGAATTTTGTCTGAATTGAGCTTAAAAACTGAGAAATTAGTTTGTCTCGAAATCGACAGACACAATTTTACTTTCATGCAAAAGTTTCCAAAATATTTATTTTTACTAAATTATTAAACATTTTTTTTTTTTTTTTTTAACAAACAATTTTTGAGTGCATGATTTTGTTTAAAAAGGTTTTTGAGGTCCTTTAGCCAAGAGCTCCCCCGGTTAGACCACTGGTTAGGCCACCTACGGCTCCTTGAGTTAGTCCACCGCCGAGACCACCAGCCGTTTGGCTGACAGCACCTGTAATCGAGTCCAATGGGGAGCCACCGGAAGAGCCACCAGTCAGACCACCGACAATGGGAAGTTTACCCACAATAGGCAGTTGAGGCAAAGCACAAATGGTGCCCAGGTAGCAGGCTAAAAAGGGATGAGGGGGGGGGGGGCGGGTTTTTAATTTCAATCAAAAAACAATTAACTAAAAGTTACTAACCACACAAAAGCAAAGCAACGAAATAAAGTTTGTTGAACATGTTTCTAGACCGAATTAAAGAATCGAACTGAATTGCAAATTGGCAACGAGTCTTGGCTTATATAGTCAGAGTTTGGCTTAGACTAAATTTAATTTAAGCACGTTTCAAATTCTGACAATCGACTAATGTCAGCTAAACGACGCTTCATTCATTACATATAGATAAGATTACTAGTTTTATGTGTACAAAAGTAGATAAAATGACCCCCCCCAAGCAGATGGACCGAATCGAATCGAACTGGACTGGACTGGACTGGACTGGACCCTTCCTTCCTCCTTCCTTTATTTCTTTCTTCCTTCATTTTCTGATTCTATTTGTAGTTGTGTTTTTTTGTTTGTGCATTACAAATTGTTTTTTTGTTTAAATACACATTTACTTTTCGTCACGTTCGTGTTGAATAATTAAAATTTCGCATTTTCTGCGTAATGCCAAATGCAAAAAAAAACAAAAAAAAAAAAAAAAACGGAAACCCATGTAAATACTTAATTAAAATTGTTTGCAATTTTTTCACACGAAAACAGAAAACAGAGAAAAAAAAAACATTGTCTATTTAGCTTTTTATTTTACTCATTATAGGCTAATTAGTTGTTGAGTACATTTTTTTGTTTTTCCTTTTTTTGTTGGTTTGCTAAATGTTTAATTTTGTGTATTACGATCTGATCGTATTATAAATTCATTTTTGGCTTTAACACTTGCCGCCCTTTTGACCAAGTTTACGTGACCCAAACGATGAACAATTTGTCAAATGTTTCCGGGCAAATGGCTGATAGCAGACAAATCGAATGAGAGAGAGACAGAGAGTGAGTGTGTGAGAGAGTGAGAGAGTGTGTTCTATACATATTCTTGAAAATCAGTTATCAAGATGTCTATCGACAGACAATTGCTGCTGACAGTCAGATTTGATAAGCGTATTAAGTTCGCTCATATCACGTACAATTTGGTTTCAGGTTTCCGCACATGTGCGATATAAAAATGAACCAGATGAATACTTTGAAAATCAGTTTAATTAACCAAATTTATAGAGCAGCAGCAGCAGCAGCAGCAGCAGCAGCTTCCAACTCTCAGAGAGCCACAAAATAAAACCATACAAAATAACCATCGAAAAAGCAAACCGAAAGCTAATTAAGGAAACGATAGACCAACGAGAGACGTATAGAGAAATGCCAGCAAAAAGGATGACAATGCCGTCACGTAGCCATATAATTGCTCTAGTTGTGGCGACAACATTAGGTAATTAGTATATAATATATGTACATATATGCCCCGTTCGTTTGTGCGTGGCTAAAACTGACTAAAACTCTAACTGACTGACTGATTTCTAATTGATTTTCATTTGTTTCGGGCCGGAGCAGCATTTGCAATCTGTTGTCAGCCATGTTCCGCCGCCGCCCAACAGAACTCAACATTCACGGCGACAATTGTCAGCTCGAACAATACGCTGCAGTCGGCGAATGGAGCAACGCGCGTAAATGAAACCATAACAATCAATATCAGTGAGATTATTGCGGCAGCAGCAGCAGCGGACACCAACAATACAGATACAACGACAGAAGCAGCAACATTAACCACTAGTACCACTGCAATAAGCACAACAACAACATCGGCAGCAACAACAACTACATCAACAAGCAACACAGAAGCTGCAACATCTACTAGCAGCACCACAACAACATCACCCGTAGCAACAACATCAACTAGTACCGCTGCAACACCCACAGCAACAACATCAACTAGTACCACAGCAGCAACAACATCTAGTAGCACCATAGCAACACCTACAACAACATCAACAAGCACTCCAGCAGCAACAACATCAACTAGCACCGCAGCAACATCCACTAGCACGACAACAACACCAGCAACAACTTCAACTAGCACCGCAGCAGCAACAACATCAACTAGCACCGCAGCAACATCAACTAGTACCACAACAACACCGGCAACAACGTCAGCTAGCACGGCAGCAACATCCACTAGCACGACAACAACACCAGCAACAACTTCAACTAGCACCGCAGCAACAACAACTTCAACTAGCACGGCAGCAACATCAACTAGTACCACAACAACACCAGCAACAACGTCAACTAGCACCGCAGCAACATCAACTAGCACCACAACAACACCGGCAACAACATCAACTAGCATCGCAGCAACATCAACTAGCACCACAACAACACCGGCAACAACATCTTCAAGCACCATAGCAGCAACGTCATCGACTAGTACAACAACAACACCAGCAACAACTTCAACTAGCACCGCAGCAACATCAACTAGTACCACAACAACACCTGCAACAACATCAACTACAACAATACCTACAACTAGTACAACAACAACACCTGCAACAACTTCAACTAGCACCGCAGCAACATCGACTAGTACAACAACAACACCTGCAACAACTTCAACAACTTCAACTAGCACCGCAACAACATCCACTAGCACGACAACAACACCTGCAACAACATCAACTAGCACCACAGCAGCAACTACCACCATCAGCACCACTGCAACACCGGCAATTACCAGCACCACTGCAGCCCCAACAACCACATCAACTAGCACCGCAGCAACAACTACAACTCCAACAACAACAACCACATCACCTCTCACCACAATGTTACCCTATCCCTATAGCAAGATCACTTCCACCAATAAGCCACAGCGTCGCCACCGCAAAGGACGCAAGGGACGTAAGGGCAAAAAGTCGCGTCGTCGCAGCACCACAACAAGCACCACAACAACCACTGCAGAGCCCATATCAAACTTTCTCGATGCAAGCGATGAGTATGATCAAATTGTTGAATTAGCCGCCAATGGTGTGCTTGAACCTTTGCCCGGTTTGCCCCTTAAGCTAGGCAACATTAATAACGAACGCATACCACAGTAGAGAACAAAAAATTGCTAAGACTAAATCGAGAGAAATTTGTTATACTTATTAAATTAGTTATAGATAGAAACAAAATAAAAACGTAAATTCGGCTTAAAGAGTTTAGCCTAATGAATGAATATTATCGATAGTTTTAGCTAAACCAGTGTGGCCAGATGTGCATTTAATTTATGTTCCATTTCCATTTCATTTCCATGTGCAGTTAACTCAATTAAAACTTCAATTACATATTCTACATATTTGATTGTGATTGAGATTAGATTTATCTTTTTTAAGGAAGGAAGGAGCAGCACCTGGCATTGCCCGTTTACTCCCCTCCCACTCCAACGTCACCTTTAATCCTTTCGGGCATGGCAACAAATTAAATAGAAGGCAAAAACTAAATACAAACAGGCAAATAAACAATTTGGTGTGCAATTAATTTAGCAAACTGTTTACTCAACACAAATAGCCAAACACACGCACACACACCTGCATACTCGTTTGTATTTGGCCTGGTGGTGGTGGTGAGTCCTCCTCTGAGTCCAAGATTTCAGAATTTTGCCTAGCCTAGCCCACATGGCCACATATGTACATGAGGCGCACTAAACAAATACAATTTAACTTCCACTTTCAACACATCACACAACATGCTGTTACCACACCCCCCCGCGCCCCGTGCCCCGCGCTCTACCTCGTTCTCTCCCTCTTCTCGCCAATTGACCATCACGATAATGGCCAGCAGCCAAGTCAATTAGCACCGCCTTGCAACGCATGCAATTAAAGTTGAACTAAACCCCAACCCCAAACTTACCCCCTGACATGCTGCTGACCCCTTATCCACATTCACAGCCCACACCCCTCACCCATCATCCATTCCATGCCATTAAAATCTGCCCGACAAAAGTTTTTTCCCCATTTTTTTTTTTTTTTGCGTTCCCCGAACTCAGACGAGAAATTATTACTCTCACTGGCAAAAATAATTCACTTACTAATCAAAGTGACAGCTGGGGACTGGGTCAAGGAGGAGGAGGAGGAGGAAAAAGAGCATTGAACTGTGAGTGTGTCTGTACTTTCAGACAAGAATGTCCCCCCTCCAGATCAATGGCATCAAAATGAAAACGTGTTAACGTGTCACAGTTGCAAAAACAAATGCGAATCAGCCACGTCCTTTGGGTGCAGGAGAGAGAGAGAGAGAGAGTGAGAGGGCGGGGTTGGGGGGGGAACTACTAGTCTATGCCATACATAGTTAGTTATTGCAATTGCTCGGTCTTATCTATTGGCTGCATTCATAAAATATTCAACTAAACTCTTGTAAATAATATCAGACTCAACTTTCACACAATCTCCAATGGAATGGACTTGCTCTCTGTATGTTTGGTGGGCACATGTGCCATGTGCCGACTTATCTAGTAGCACGTGCCCTCCGAAGTGGTTGAGCGGTGTCTTATTTTGGGTTATATAAGTGCTAACAATGCCCAACTTTGGACACACACAAAAAAGTTCAGAGACTCAAAGAACATGCAAAGATTTGGTCAACCATTGATGCTTCTGCTGTTGGCCTGCATGGGTAAGTTGCTGGTTGCTGGTTAGCTTAGCTAGTTAGTTAGTTAGTTAGGGTTACTAATGTTGATGTATATATGTATATATTGCAGCTGTTAGCTTGACCAATGGATGGCTGGTTAAGTTGCCCAAGCTGGAGAATCTGATGGAGAAACTGGAGGCCGAGAAGGAGGCTTTTGATGCCAAGAAGGAGAAAGAGCTTGAATGGTTTGGGGCCAAAAAGGATAAGGAGCTGCTCAAGAAGCTGGATTTTCTCAATTTATTTGGTGCCAAGGATGACGACGACGACGATGAAGAAGACGGCAAGAAGGCAAAGAAATTGGACGAGTGGGAAAAATTGAAGCAATGGTTTGAGGAGAAAAAGGAAAAAGAGCTCAATTTCTTTGAGGATAAAAAGGACAAAGAGCTGGAGCTGTTGGATGAAAAGCTAAGCAAAAAGACAAATAAAAAATCTAAGAAACAAAAGTCAACCACAACGGCAACGGCAACGGCGACAAAATGCTGTTATGGTTATGATGAGAGGGACCAGACCACAGCAGCTGCTTATTCATCCGAGCAGCAGGAGGATGATGTGGAGGACAACGAAGAAGAAGAGGAATACCAAAAGCAGCAGGTCACACAAAAATCGTGTCCAAAGAGCTATGGCAATTATGATGTACGAGACGATGATGCCGAGGGTATACGCTATTTCACCTGAATCGATAACGATACCGAGATACCGATACCCAAACCGCGTAACCGTAACCGTAACCACAACTCACACCAACTTTTGAGTGTCGCACATAATTACATTTTTTAATAAATATGATTAAAAGCAAAAGCAATATATATATATAGGGTAATGTATGTATGTATTCATATGATTGTATGTACATACCTACTTATGTATGTATATAAATATATGTACATATATGTATAGCACTTCTCACTCTCTATATATAAATGTAGGCTGCGGCAGCATTTTGTCTTGTCGTCTGCATATCATTTGCATATAAATTGAAATCCCTGGTTTCGGTTACGGTTTTGGTTCTCTTCTTCTACTTCTTTTACTCGTAGACAGCCAATATTTTATACATTTTATACTAACCTCCCCTTCCCCCCTCCCCCCCTTCATCCCATCCCTTTAGAATGTGTGATCCATCATAGACTAACGAAACGGACAGAAACGCGCGCGCGTCATACTGTCATCTACAAAGTGAAGGGGGAAGGCGAACAGTGGGGCATAGGGAGGGTCACATGGGGAGAGAAGGGGGGTTAGGTTGTTACAGTATCCAAATGACACATTGTGCCTATTATTTGCATAAAGAGTGAATGGCAAAAAAAATATGTAAAGAGTCCATCTCTCTCTTACTCTCTCTCGATATACTTATTTACCATCATCACAAAGTGGTTTATCCTGTCATTTTCGTAGTCAGAGATGAAAACATAAGACACTGCGACACACACCGCACACACACAGGGTAACCTATGCATATGTTTATATAAGGCTTGAATATTCATTTGGTATAGGTTTCTCAGCATTAGCTCTAAAAACTGAACTAAAGCAGGCTCAAGGTTTGTGAACAGTCGTCAGCTGTGCTTTTCCTTTTTTTTTCGCTTTATTTGGTTGTAATTCTCAACTAGTTTTAGCTGTGAAGTAGTGATATGGCATTAGAATGAACTCAAGTTTAAAGAAGATTCATTCGAAAGCTCATAATACTGCCTGCTGTCTGTCTGTCTGTTGATAGACAAACTAATTTCTCAGTTTTTGTGCTACTTTAGGCAAACTTTGTAAAAAAGCCTATTTTCTGTCACAGGCAAAACATTTGTCGAATCTCAAATAAACGAACCCTTTGGCCATAATTATCAGTCAAAAACTTTAAATCTGATATACGAAACTGCTTTGCATTTGGAATTGAAATATTAACATAAATTGAGCAAACAAAATAGAAATTCAAAAAAGAAGAAGTCGCAATTTCTTGCTCAAAAATTAAATCTTGCTTATAATTTTTTTTTGGTCAGAAGTGTGCAACGAATAGAAGAAAGCATCTCCGACCATATAAAGTATATATATTCTTGATCAGCTCGACGAGACAAGTCCATATCGCCATGTCTGCCTGTCTGTCTATCCTCTGAATTAGCGCAAACTAAAGCTAAAGAGCTAGTCTTCTATATACTACAGACATTGTATCATATAGGAACGAACGCTAAAAAATCTAGTTCTTAATCAATAACTCTGTAGTTTTTCATGGGATTTTATATAAAACTTATATCTCGCAGTTTGTTTTATATCCAAACGTTCATGCTAAATTTCATCAAGATCGGACTGCTATATAATATAGCTTCCATAGGAACCATCGGTCAAAAATTCAGTTTTAAACCAAAAACTTTCTTTTTTTTCAAGCGATTGTTCTAAAAATTATTATTAATCAGTTAAATTTACTTTTTAACTTCTGTGTCAAATTTGATCAAGATCGGACAACTATATCATATAGCTCCCATAGGAACAATCGATCGAAAATTGAGTTTTGAATCAATAACTCAGTTGTTTTCCATGGGATTTTATATAAAACTTACATCTCTCAGTTTGTTTTATATCCAAACGTTCAAGCTAAATTTGATTAAGATCGGGAACAACTATATAAGATAGCTTTCATTGGAACAATCGACCCGAAAACCAATTTTTGCCCAGCTTTTTTGTCATTTAACATAAAAGGTTATAAGTGAAGTAACTAAAGAGGAACACAAAATATTTGCAAGGGTATACAAAATTCGGCACAGTCGAAGTAAGCCCGGTTACTTTTGATTGTTTTATATTTTACACACATTTCTTGCTAAAATGTCTTACAAAAAAAATGTATTTAAACACTTTCAATTGCCTTTTATTGTACATTATTTGGATTAAATTGCAACAGATTTTAGGTGCACAAAAATCCCCAAAAAAAAAAAAAAAAAAATGAACAGAGAGATAAACCTTTATTCGCGTGTTAAATAAACAAATGCCATATGGACGAGTAATAATAATTTCTTCTGCTTGTTTGTTTTCATTTAGCTAAAAATTTTATGCTGATGCCATGCAAATTTTGCGCAATTTCTGCAACTGCCACCACATCCCCCTCGACCCCCTCCTTCACCGAACCACCCGCAAGCAACCCCTTTGGATGTGCTTGTGCCATTTCCATTCACCTGTGAATGGAAACGAATGGAAATTGTGTTTATTCAATGTTTGCATAAAATTTTGTTGCAATTGATTATGCATAAATTGTGAAAGTTTTTCTCTCTCTCTCTCTCTCTATTTCTAGGAGTGAAATCAATAAGCAGCAATTAAAACTATATTGTAGCATACTTTAGGGCGTCTTTAAAGTTGTGCATGTTCTTTACTTCCAACGAAGACAGAGAGAGAGTTCCCTGGAGGGCTTTTTCAGGTCCCCAACATAATCAGAAATTTGCACAAAACTATTTTTTTCCCAAAATGGAATTGTAATTGCACACACACAGAGAGAGACAGAGAGAGAGAGAGAAAGATAGGGAAGGGACAAGGAAAAAAAAAAGTTTTTTGGTTACTTGTTTTCGTCTTTCGCTTTCTTTTTGATAGCCCAATTTCTTTTATTTTGGGGGTCAATCTTGTTAATTTCAACAGAAGATAAACCATCCACCGTCTGCCCTATGCCAGACGTTTTTTCTTTCCGATTATACTCATATATATATATATATATAAGCATGTGTATGTGTGTGTGTGTGTGTGTGCTTGTCTATTGGGGTTAGAAAGTAGCAGAATGAGGGGTGATGGGGCAGTTCGTTTTCGGTAATCGCAATTAAGATAATCAAAAAAGTTTTGACAGTGGACTGTCAGTCCATGCGGTGTTTTTACTTTCGTCTGAGACTTAGTTTTTACCCCGAAGTTCCTACCAAGTTTTTGTTGTCCTGTTCAATTGCCAAAAAGACTGTGGAGAGATGCCGTTGCCCATGCCCATGCTGGATGCGGGATGCGGTCTGTACTTAGGGTTAAGCAAAAAAAAACGAAACGAAAAAGTCTATAAGAAAAATAGAAACCTACATATAAAAAAACTTTGCCTGGTCAAGATTGTTTTGGTTTTTGGGTTTGGTTTTGTGTTGTGTTGCCTACTTTTTGGCCTGGCCAGGGTTGCCAAGCTGCTGCCAAAGTTGTTTTGCCGTTGTTTTTGTTATTGCATACTTTGCTACTGCCGTCGCCGCCGCTTCAAAAACAGGCCAAAAAACTCTCAACATCCACTGTAGATTGAAGAAACACTGAAGTTGGGCTTGAAGTTGAAGCTGAAACTGACGCTGAAGTTTTATTGCCATGCCCTAAAGCCACGACCATGGACGGAAATTGGTTTTTGTTTATGATGTTGCTGTGAGGAACCATGAAAATGAAAAGGATGTGCGACGAGTGGAATGGTGAGAGGCTGCAAAGTTGGCAATTAACCTCTCACCCTCTCTTAGTCGCCTAGTCTCTCTTTCTCTCGCTCTCTGCAAAAATATGTTAGTATGTGGCAGTGATTTCAAAACCAAATGGCAAACGATACGATACCAAAACTCTCAACAGAATAACAACAATTAAATAATGTTTAATAGGAGTCAAAAGATGACTCAGCTGTCTCTCTCTCTCTCTCTCTCTCTCTGTTTGATCACACTATAGATAGTAGGTCAGTGTCTAGTAACGTCAAATATTATGCATAAGAGACATACAGTCACACTATATTTAGGGCAAGAAAGTCAATGAAAAGTCAAATAGTTGTCAAAAGATGACCCAGCTGTCTCACTCTGTTTGATCACACTCTAGATAGTAGGTCAGTGTTGGGTAACGTCAAATATTATGCATACAAAAAGACGGTTACACTATATTAAGTGCAGGAAAGTCAATGAAAAGTTAAATAGGAGTCGAGAGATAACTCAGCTGTCTCTCTTTTTGTTTGATCACACTATAGATAGTAGGTCAGTGTTGAGTAACGTCAAATATTATGCATAAAAAAGGCGGTTACACTATATTAAGTGCAGGAAAGTCAATGAAAAGTTAAATAGGAATCGAGAAATGACTCAGCTGTCTCTCTCTCTCTGTTTGATCACACTATAGATAGTAGGTTAGTGTTGAGTAACTTCAAATATTATGCATAAAAAAAGACGGTTACACTATGTTAAGGGCAAGAAAGTCAGTGGAAAGTTTAAGCATCACTTCTCCCACTCTCTTCCACAATGTTTTTCAGTTTTGATCTCTGAATGATTTCTGGATACCAAGAACTGGTATTTTATTTCAAGAAGTATTTGCCCTGGGAACTTTAGGGCAAAGTGCGACCTCTTAAAGAAGAGAAGAGAAGAGACTTTTGGACAATCATTAACATTCCATCGATCGACAGCTGAATAACCACAGGAGGTACATACATACATACGTACATAATTAACTCCATAATTGATGTTGATTGTAAAGGTAAATAAATGCCTTAAAATTTTTCCCATGTCTGCTATAAACGTGTGCTCTGTGCTCTGTTGGTCTTTCCAACTCATAAGCAACGAAATCAATTCTAATCAAATCAAGCAATGCATATATCAAACCTTAACCGAAAGGAGAAAGGGCAGGTAAAATCACAAAAATATACAAACGAGCTTTCTGTGTGGGGGTGTGTGTGTGTGTGGGTGTGTGGGTGTGCGACGGAAATGCCATTTAGTACAGCATAGAAAGGAGCTTCCGTTATGCGGATGTGCAGGGAGCAAATCCAAGTGAAAAGGAAAAGCCCCCACGCAAAATGGAAAGTTGGACAAACAGCAGCAGCAGCAGAAGAAGAACCCAACTCAATGGCTATTGGAACAGACAGGCGTCGAGACAACGCACAGACAGAAGACAGACAAAAATGGCAAAAGGAGGAGCAGACAGACAGACAGACAGACAGACGAGATGGCGATAATCAGATACAGAAAGAGAAATCAAGTAAACGGGAAATGTCTTACTTTGGGGTCAGTCTGTGCACGTACATGATGATGATGGCAAAGTTTTCGGAGGGGGTAGGTGGGGGAGGATAGCTTCCTCGCATAATTTATGCAAACTAAATTTCCACTTTAACATTTCATTCTGCTGCTGCTGCTGCTGCTGTTGCTGCTTATCCTTGCTTAACCGTACCACCCCAGCAATTAAATGGAACACAAATTTCTTGTACTTGTGTCCTCTTGTTGGCAGCAGCAGCAGCAGCAGCAGGATAGAAACCAGCAGCCAACAGCCCAACAGAAGCCAGAAGAGACTTTTGGCCAGTACTTGGCATTATTTATGGTTTCCTTTTTGGCCGTTGTCTCAAGTAGTTTCACTGGATGAATGATGCGTATTGCAATTAATAAGACCCTTTCTAGACCAAACCACCGCCCCCCCCCCGCCAAAAAAAAAAGAAGCACAAACAAATCAAATTCCGCAAAAAAAGGAAAAACGGAAAAACCCCTGTGGTCAACAAAAAATTTGCCTTGTTAGGCTGAATTTTCTGAAACCATCAAAGCCAAAGCAAACAAATTAAACAAAGATAATAACAAATATCTCTGCTTGTTATTGTTGTTGTTGTTTGCTAAAATAAACAATAAATATATGCAAATGACTTAATATACTTTACTTTACTTTACTTTATTTGAAACGCAGACAAAAGGGGCCACGTGTCTATGTCTAGGTCTAGAACTGGGTGTGGGTAAGGGATAGATATCAGGGTTGCCAGCATGTTTTCAATTGAGTTTGAGTGGCAATTTCCATATTTAATCAAATAAATACAGAGAATGTTATGAAACTAAAAGGTTATTAGAAAGAACTGGAATAATGCTTGATCGTTTCTGAGATTTGTTGCCAACGTTTCACAACCGAATGGCTTACACTTGCCGTAGATGCAATTTTTTATTTTGGTATTTATCAAATGGAAATATGAAGCCACACTTTTCTCAATCAATGTGTAATCGATCCTTGAACTCGTTAGTTTCTTTGATTTTTTGTTGTCGTCGTTGCGACATAAACAACAACAACAACAAAAAATAAGGAAAAAATCAAAATAAGGAAAAAAGGAAACCCAACAAATTGCATTTGATATGTAACGTTTTCTACATGTGCATGTCAAATATTATGTCCCTTTTTTTTTTTTTTTCGTTGTTCACCTACAGCGCACACACTCGCATAATCTGATGTAATCCTGTGAGCAGGATGAAGAATGAAGGATGGTGAATTGGTGGATTGGTGGGGAGCTGTTTGGCTCCCGTCGACCATTCAGTCAAGTGTAAAATTAAAAAATGTCAGGAAATTCCTTTGGGCGTCGCTTCAATGTTGCGCATTTTATATACATTACACGATGCCGCACAATCTTTGCCTTGCCTTGCCTTGCCTTACCATTCCTTTCTCCATCCTCTATCGCTCTGTCGTTCTGTTGCTCCTTCGCTTTTGTCAGTGGATTCCATTTTATTTTTTGATGCCCAGCAAGGAGATGACAGCAAAGTTCCCGCAATTAGCAGAATCCAACAAAAGGCAGGCAGGCAGACAGTTCAGACTGTAGAGAGAGAGAGAGAGAGAAGAAGACAAAGAAGACTCTTAATCTACGCATGGAATGATTCACTTTGCTCATCCTTGCCATTCGCTACGGCTGGTCGGTCAGTCGGTTGGTCAGGTAAAACCGTAAAGCCATAAAGCTGAAAGCAAATCTCGGCAATTTGTTAGATTTGGTTTTTTTCTTTTTGTTTTTTTTGTTGTTTGGGGGTTATCACTGAGCATGACGAAATTTCTTAAGGTCGTTGGACTTTTCTGGTCACAACTAATGTCAAAATTCAATTGAAAATTTGTAAAATAAAAACAAATAAAATTATGCAAATGGAAAGTAAAAGCAAAACTAAAGCAAGAGGGATGGATGGATGGTTGGATGGATGGGTGACCGACTGGTGGAATGGGAATGGGACAATGGGCACATTGGGGGATGGCATACATTCTTATCACATTACGTAACAGGCCGCAGACTTGGTCTCAAATAACCCACCCAAAATAGGGTGGTGGTTGCCCACATGTGTGTGTGTGGGGGTTGGCTACAGCCTACAGGGTGGACTGCGGTTGGGGTTGGTGGGGGGGGGGGGAGGTTTGCGTCTAAGAGATAGAATCTTGGGTCTGTGGTTCTATGTATTCACTTTAATTTTACGCAAAGTGGGGGCAGTGGGATCATGATTTCTAGCTGGAAATGTTACGCATTGTCTTTGGATCACGTTCTTGCACGATCACGTTTTGTGGCCTTTTGTGTTGGGCTGTATGGGTCATAATTTTCAATTTGTATGCCCAATATTAATATCGATTGAAAGAAGATAACATAAATATGGCATAACTGAACACATAACGCGCCCCGCGCCCAGCCAACTTGACTCAACTCCATAACAATAAAAAAATGTTACGCCGACACGCGGAAGTTTCCCCTTCCTCTCTCTCTCTCTTTCTCTCTCTCTCTGTGTGTGACTTGTAACCCTTTTAGGCTCATGGTAAAACACAAAAATAATGCAAAAAAAAAATAACGAAACAACCCCCGAATGCCCCTTGTCATTTTAGACACAATTTAAGTAAGCGTAAAACTGCAAATTGCTATTGGACAGAGGAAGGACCCAGTGTTGTCCTTATGCTCGTCCTCATCCTTGTCGTCGTCGTCGTTGTCGTCGTCGTCGTCGAGTGGAACACAATAAATTCAACTAGCACACGCTTTTCGCACTGTAATGCACTCTTGCCTAGCGACGACGACGACGACGACGACGGACGACGACATTGTCTCATTGTCACGCTTTGCCCGACTCTGCATAATAAGATGACAACGAACCAACCACCCAACCACCCAACCATCCAACCGGTTTCCGTTTTGCCCACCCACCCACATTTTGAACTTTCAGTGAAGTTCCAGAGCGTCGTCTACTCAAGTCAAGTTTCTTACCCGAAAGTCAATTTATCATAATTTAAAATATATTTGACTTGGCTTTAAACAAAAAAAAAAGAAAATAAAACAAAATACACCAGCAAAATGGGCAGGGGGTGGGGGGTGGGTGTTGGTGGATGGAATGTTGCTGGCAAACTTTAACTTGCTTAACATGTGTGTGTTTGTGTGTGTGTGTGTGTGTGTGTTTGTGTGTCCTTCTGTCAGCAAGTGTCCACCTAGTCATGGAATGCCCTCAGCTCTTGTAATCGTATTAGTTGCACATTTTATAGCTTTGACATGCCGCCCATTTTTCCATTTTCCCATTTTCTTTTATTTTCTCTTATGTTCTAGCCTGTCTGTAAACTTTTACTCGAAAGTCAGAGCCTGAAAATCTTTGCTCTTCAACCTTGTCACTGTGGCCATTGGCCAGTGGCTTACACAAATCCACATTGAACTAACACTTGAGAGAGTCTTGGAGATATGGAAACTTGGAGTAATTAAATAAGTTTCTCCGATTTCTTACACCAAAATTTATTTATTTACCTATATTCTTTGTTGTTCCTTTTTGTTCCCTTTTTGCTCATTAATCTTTCACAGTTGAAAATAAAAAAATAAAAAATAAGAAGCAGCACACGAAAATAAATTTAAATCTTCTTTACAAGCAAAAATCTAATAAAAATCCATTTCATTTGATAACAAACAAACAGAGCAGATGCTGCAGCAGCAGCAGCAGCAGCCTGGGGAAAATGGATTACAGCAATTTGCTTTGTTGCACAAACAGGAGCAGCAGGAGCAGAAGTAGAAAAGGCAAAAACGCGTCCAGAGTTGCTACTTCTTGCCTTGCCTTGCCTTGTCGTCGTTGTCGTTGTCGTTGCCTCAATGGATAAATATAAATGCTGACACCAAAAGTCTGTGCTTAACTCTTTCTTTGCATTCCATCTTAATACTCTCTGGGAAGGAGAGTATTTTAAAATTCTGACAGTTGGAGGCTTTTAAATATTTAAAATCATTTCGCAGTGTTGCGAAACGGCGCGACGTTTGAAAGCCAAATTTCTAATTTAAGTTTAAACTCAAACGTGTTTTTTTTTTGTTTCTATTCGGTGATCTTTTCCATGTCATGCAAGTTGGTCACACTTTTTTTCAGCTCATGCAATATTTGGCGTATTTTTCTTTGCGTTCCATATTGATACTCTCTAGGAAGGGGATTATTTAGACAGTTGGAGGCTTAAAATTACTTAAATTTATTTTATAGTGTTGAGTAACGGGGGCTAAAAGCCAAAATTTGTATTTTAATTTAAATTCAAACGTTCTCTTGTTGTTATGGTGATCTTTTCGATAAGCAAATCAGTCACAATTTTTTTTACGGCTGATGCAATACTTGGCGTCATTTCTTTGCGTGCCAACTTGATACACTCTAGGAAGGAGAGTATTTTGGAGTTCTGGCAGTTGAAATAATATCACAGTGTTGAATAACGGGGCTAAAAGCCACAATTTGAATTTGAATTTAAATTCAAACGTTCTTTTATTTGTTTTTGGTGATCTTTTCCATGGGCAAATTTGGTCACACTTTTTGTTGCGGCTGATGCAATATTTAGTGTCATTGCAAATTAATTTGGTTTTTTGTATACTTGAGCTTCGCATTGCTTTTGGTAAAAATAAATCATAGTTAAAATAGAACTTAGAAATTTATTCCATATGGAACCACAGAGAAATTGTTTAAAATCCGACATTTGAAGTTGAATTTGAATTCAAACGTTCTTTTGTTTTTTTTGGGTGATCTTTTTTTATGTCATAAAAGTTGGTCACACTTTTTTTGGCAGCTGATGCAATATTTGGCATAATTGCAAAAAAATTTGTTTTTTGTGGAACTTAAGCTTGAAATTGCTTTTGGCAAAAATAAATCTTGTTAAAAATATATTCTTTGTGTTAAAGTAATTAATTAATAAATATTAAGTACTTTGCACTTTGCACTCAAATTTGTTATCACTTTTTCTGTGCAAACTTGAAAGTATTTTTGAAGGCTTTTCAAGTGTTTTTACTAGTTAACTAGTTATAAATTGTTTCACAAAGTTTTACTAATTGTCTGAGAAATGTGACTAAATATCTTTCCTCCCACCTAATAACTACAAATATTAATAGACTTTTTTGCAGGCGGCGCAAGAAGAAAGCGAGAGAGAGAGAGAGCGAGAGGATGCATGATTTACATAATCAAGAAATAATTATGCCACAGATGCACAGCAGCAGCAGCAGCAGAAGAAGCAGCTAAAACAGGAGCGTTACGACGGAGGAGGAGGAGGGTTTATTTAATGGATCTACCAAATACCAGAGAAGGCAACCTATAAACATGTATATGGGATGGAATGTCAAAAGTTGCTAGACAGCCGATACCAGATGAGCAAGAGAATGGATGGGGAAAAGGGAAAGAAGAAGGGCGCCACATGTGTACAGTCACCTACCATGAAGGAAGCCCCACACAGTAATGGACAATTGACCCTCATCAGGCGGCGGCAATGGCGGCGGCCAAAGCAGCATGCGGTTACATTTGATGTTGTTGTCGTTGTCAAAACCCAACCCACAAATGATGCCATTGTACATGACAATATGTGGCCACCCCCATCATGGCCCTTCAAGCTGGCTGGCTGGCTGGCAGAAGCTTCAATAGGCATTTGGTCATAAAGCTTTTAAAGTAATTGCAGGGTATTCTGAAGCTGTACACAAACAGCAAAAAACGAGAGAGAGATAGAGAGAGAGAGAGAGAGAGAGAAAAAAGTGGACAACTCAAGCCATAAACATGCAAACTCAATTAAAACGATTTCTTATTAAGAGCATTCACTGCCGCCACTCATCGATACACACAGACACACACACACACACACACATCCTAGAGTCCAGGCCAGTCCTGGTCCTCCTCGTTCTCGTTCCTGCATGTCACATTTCATTAATTATCGTTTGTAAAAGTCACCACCAGAATTCGTTGGAACCCCAAAAAATAATCACAGTGGATGCAAATGAAGCAAATGATTTGCTCTCGCTCTCCCTCACCTATCAGGGTGAAGTCCAGTCCAGGTCCAGATCCTGGTCCAGGTCCATCTAGTTCTTAAGGTCAATGCCCACTAAACGGGGCCCCATCGAAAAGTTATGACCGGGAATACTTGAACAATATGTTGAAAATAATTCATGTATTTACAATAAGCAAACATTGTTCAAATGATGATTGTTGCAGTTAAACTGTTGCCATCCCCCACTCCCCCAACATGATGGCGCGCGTTCCTCCCCCCCCCCCTGCTACACCTTTTGTCAAATTGATGGCTAGACATGGTGCTGGCTGGCTGATTGGGTTAGCAATCATCTACCCTTCGCCGCTTGCCGCTTGCCGCTTGCCGCTTGCCGCTTGCCGCTGTTGCTTTCGGGCTTCAAGCGAAATATAGTGGATATTATTTATTTAGAAGCATTTGCGGCGGATCAGTCTCTCGCTCTCTCTCTCTCGTCTCTTTTATGGCCACATGTTGCTGCAAGTTGCAGGCGGCAACGGCAGCCAGCAATTTTATGTGCGGTCGTCTAAATTGGTGGTTCCCCCCCCCCCTCCCCAACGTCTTTGGCTACGACAAGCTTTTATAGTTGATTAAGGCATATCAAATGTCAAATGTCACTAAAGTCGACGGCCAAGTCAGTTGTAAAAACTAAACACAACAAAAAAAAAAAAAAAGTAAAGAAAAGAAACGTTGGGGAAGTTTATGGGGCACACACACACAGGTGAAGCATTTCCCCCGTTTTGGTAATAAAAAAAAAAAGGAAACAAAAAAGAAGAAACAGAGTTACACGGGCTTTGTATGCGGTCTTTCTCTCTGCGTCTCCCTCTCTCTCCTTCTCTCTCTCTCTCTCTCTCTCTGTGTGTGTCTCTGTAAGTCAATTGGCAATGACGCCGCCACGCCATGATGATTGCACACAAAGGTAGATACAAAGATACTTATTTTGCTTACTTCTTACAGGAAACGGAAATTGAAGCATAAAATTGCCAAGTTTGCTCCCCGAATACGGATACAACAATAACAACACGGATATCGGTTTATTTATCTATGAAAGGGAGACGCACACATACACATACACACACACATCCCATAGCAGGTAAGCTTCATTCAATGAATAACGAATTTTTAATACCCTAGACTAAGAGGAGTAAATCACTAGGGGAACGCAATTTTTAGCTGACTTTTGACCTTCTTTCTTCTTCGCCCAACCTGTTAGTGTCAGAAATTTATTCAGTTTGGTTTTCTTCGTTACACAAAATATCAAAACAGAATGATTCTAAAGAAATTTCACAAGGCTATAAGACTCATCGCTCGTTTTCTTTCTAAGAATAGGTTTGGCCAATTTAAAGTTAACAATTTCTAGAAGCCAAAAATGAAATGTTTAAGAAATTAGGAGCCTTCTCTTACTCTCTCTCTCTCTCTCTCTCTCTCTCTCTTACTTTCCTCTTGATTTTTAAAACTTAAAGAAAAGTTAGTGTCCTTGTGAACTAAATCCTAGAGAATCATTCTCAATTTATTCAACTCTGATTATATTCTCTATATAAAATTTCAATCATAACAAATCACCAAAAGACTTGAAATTGGAAAAACGAGCCAACTAAATCAGCTTTCCCGCTGACCCAATTTCCAGCCATTCGAAGATGAGAAATGTTTTGAAGCAAAACAATTTCAATTAAATTTGCTCAATGTGCCACTAAGCTTCAATTAGAAGGAGGTTCTACCTCCAAAAAATGACAAACGCTAAAAATATAATAAATGTCAAGATATTTAAAAAAAAAAAACCGAAAAACCCCAAAAGCCAGGATGAGAAGGATGCTTGCTGCTTGCTCCTGGCGTACAGTGAGTTGAAAATTTTAATTATATTTGCAATTGCAATGCCATAAATTTTTCAACGCACACACACACACACACACCGAATTAGAGGCAGGGGGAAGTAGAGGAGAGAAGAGGAGGAGGAGGAGGAGAGAGACTGCCACAAGTCTTGGCCAGAAATAGAAGGCGACACCTACACAAACCAAATATGTGGCAAGATATTTTAATATGTCCCAAAAAAGATAACAAAAAAACATTTCAGTTGAGTGTGTGTGTGGGTGTGGGTGTGTATGGGTGGATGGGTGTGCGTGTAGATGCGGAGTAAAGAAAACCTTAAATTAAATTGCAATTTGTGGCTTAATTTATTTTTATCGCAGTCAGAGCAGGAAGAGACAGAGTCAAAGTCGAAAGCAAAAAGTTAAAGCACACTTAGTGGCTGCACACACCCACCCACACACACACACACACACACTCGTACACCTGAATGGCAAATTTCGGGTTTCTCTATGTATATTTTTCGAATTTTAATTTCCTATTTTAAAGCTCAAGTTGGCATTGGAGTTACATAGCCTGGGCTGGCTGGTGGGCTCCTGTCTATGTTGCGTGCACTGAGTGTTTCCTTCCGTTTTTTGGCATTGGCTTTTGTTTTGCCGCCTCCTTTCCCTTTTGCCCGCCATTTCTTTCCCTTTCCTTTTTTTTTATTGCTCTTGGCTACACACTGTGTGTGTGTGTGTGTGTCTCTGTGTGTGTGATGGGATGTGGAAGAGATGGAATGGAGGTGTGCAATTTCACGCAAAGTTACAGCGCATCAATCAAAGTTGGCAGTCGACTTTGTGCCTCTTCTTCGAGTTAAGAGCGACGAAAAACGACCCACAAGTCAGCGGAGAGAACTGATTGTTGTTGTTGTTTTTTGTTCATCATCTGATATTTGAAACCCAATTTTGGCATTAGTGTATGTCTTTTCGATACGATCCCTGAATATCGTTCACAAATGACAAATAAATCGTGTCGATAACAACCGATAATGACCCACAATGGATGAGAGAGGGAAATCAGTCCAGTTTAGATTGAGATTTAGATATAGTTAGTAGAGCTAAAATCTTTGAATTGTTAAATAATAAAGCAATTAATCGGCAGGTAACTGATTAAAATGCAATTTAAAATCGTTATCGTCTAATAGAAAACGATTAGTCAGCAGGCAAGTGAGCAAAGTTAAATATAAAACGATTAATTGTCAGGCAACTGAGCAAAATGCTATTAGATGCAGATGTCGATTAATATAAAACGATTACTTGAACGATATCGATAAATATTTAACGATTAATCTGCAAGAAATTCAGCAAAAATGCCACTTAATATCGTTATCAATTAACACAAAGCGAATAATCGGTGGGCAATTGAGTAAAATGCTTTTTTATGTCGTTATCGAACAAAATGAAACGATTTATCGTTAGGCAACTGAGCAAGATGAGATCTTATATCGATAATGATTACTATAAAACGATTAATCGCCAGGCGACTGAGCGCAGTGACACATTATATCGTTAACGATTAGTTTGCAACTGAGCGAAATGTTATTTAATATCGTTATCGATATACAGAAATCTAAGATAAAAATGTGTAAACTCATAATTCCATGTTGATCCTCTAAAAAACTCCAAAAAGCTTGGTTGGAATATCGATTCCGATAACACGATCTTTAAACATTGTAAGCTGTTCCAGGACTCAAGGCTTAGATTACGCTTTCCACTCCACTGAGACAAAGAGAAAGGAAGTATGCCAAGGCGAAGTCATGTGGACTCTTTCTACTCACGCGCCTCGCCTTCTCTGTCCCCTTTGGTGACACCTTTTTTTTTTGTTTTTTTTTTGTGTGGGCATATCAAACGGAACGGAACTATGCGGAACGAACATGTGCAGCAACAACAACAATAACAACAACCACAAGAACAGCAGCCAAAACATGCCAGACAATAACTTCTTCAACCTGAATGAGAAGCTAGAGCTGGGAGCACCAGAATTCGGAGTACGGGGGCTCAGAAACAGGAGATCAGGAGCTAGCTGGGGTGGGGCGGGGGGTAGTGAGGGGGGCACAAAAGGTGCTGTATTTTGTAATTTGATGCCACAGGGTGCAGGACTGGCAGGAGAATGGAATGGAAAATATGTGTGGGGAGTGTTTGCTGTTGTATGAGGGGTGGGGTGGGGTGTGTGGTGGTGGGGAGGGTGTCGGCATAATAGGCGTAAACCGGAAGTTAAGTGTAAAAATAATAATAAAGGTGTATGTGTGTGTGTGTGTTCCATTGTATTGAGACTTACCTGAGAGAGAAGGAGAAAGAAAGAGAGAGAGGGATGGAAAGCTCCCTCAACCCTCTCAATTTCGACATGCCCCCTTGTCCTGTTATTTGTCGCACTTTTGACTTTTCCTTTTCGACGCTTGGCTATTGAAATTTATATACATTTCTCTCTTTCTCTCTGTGTGTGTGTGTGTGCTGCTGCTGCTGCTTCGTTTAGGGTAAATGTCTCCCCAAGGATAATTCGGGCATGAAATTACAATCGAAGTGATGCAAAAGTGTTGGCGCCTTTTGTCTACCTCACAACAACAACAACAACAACAACGCCCATTAAGTTGAGCAACAAACAAAAAGAAACAAAAAAATTGAACAATAGCATCGTTCCGGGCCTTTTTTTTTCTACTGCTCCTCTCCTTCTCCTCGTCGTGATTGTCTAGTGGTTGGTTGGGTGCTTGAGGGGTGGGGGGAGTGGAGTTGTTTGGGCCATCACGCCCACAGGTAACCCACCTTATCCAACGCCTGTAACTGCCTGCTTTCTTCTTCGTTCTCTATCGCTGATTTCCGTCTATCTGTCTGTCTGTCTGTCTGTCTGTCCGTCTGAGTTTGGCGTGAAAAAAAATGCCGTAAATAAATACCATCGGTGGGCACAAAGACGACAGGAGGTAAAAAAACAAAAAGTTGTTAGGCATTCCAGTTTGCTGTGTGTTTTTTTTTCAACTGAACCCCGCAAAAAGGTATGCGGATTTAGCGAATAGTTGTGGAAAAAGTGTAACAAAATAAAAATACGTTTTTAAAGTTAAATGTGGAAAGGGTCGTTAGGAACTAGAAGTCTGGCAGAAACTGTTTTCCAACACGTTAAATCCATCTAACCCACGGCCAGCGAACAATTGTCCATCCAACTTATCATATAAGAGGCGTGGCAAGGTTTTGGCAGCTAACTCCCTTCAACTTTAGCAACTTAGAACTAGAATTGTTAGCAAATTTTTCAGACTATCAGTCTCTTTAGATGTATTTCAATTTGAAGGATTATAAGTTCTAGTTGGTTTTTGATGAGTCTATTTCATGATTTGGTTACTTCTTGTACGAAATAAAGACATTCATTCTAGATAAAATTTGAAATGATGTCTAGAATTTTGAATATTCCTAATCCCTTAATTAAAACCATTCTATTAGCACTTTCAACTTTAGTATAAATCGATTACTTTCTCAAAAAGCTTTGTTGACAACTTTCTTTTTATAACCTATCATAAAATGGGTCATTAGTTGTTCGTAATGCAGAGAAGAAGACGTTTTTGAAACCCTTAAGTATATATATACTTGATCAGCAAAATAAGATGAGTTCATATAGCCATGTCCGTCTGTCTTTACACCTCTCACGCTCTCAGTGATTTAGTATATACTACTGTGGGCAAAAAGTAAGGTGAATTTGTTTGTAAAATTAAAAATCTTGATTTATTTTTGTAAATCAATTTTATTCCCTTTAAAGTATAATCCCCTCTCGATGGAACGTATTTTCCAATTCTCGAAACATGCCAAATAGTCCCAACGCCTTCTGCGATTCAGCTTTTATCTCCTCAATCGGCTTGAAACGCGTTTCCCGAAGTGGTCTTCTGAGATTCGGGTCAAAAGTCACATGGAGCCAAATTGGGCGGAATTAAGCTTGTTATTACCATAAGCAAATTAAGTTCTTGAACGGCCCGTATCGGATTACTATAACATATAGCTGTCATAAAAACAATCGTTTAAAAAAGGGGACCTTCTGAGCAAAACTTTTTTGTTTCTTAAGTTTTTAGATCCAAATTCATGACTAATGTCCATTGTTGTAGTTCGTACCTCTTTGGCAAATTTTGTAAGAATCAGAATACTATATCAGAGAGCTGCCATAGGAACAATCGGTCCAAAAAACAGTGAAAACTTTTTTGTTTCTAAAGTTTTTGAAGCCAAACTCGCTTTAAATGTTTTGTAAGTATCGGAACACTACAACAGTTTGGTTCATAGTTTTAGCGATAATGTTCAAGGACTGCAAGGGTATACCAGACGTTTATTCTATCTAAAAGATTTCAAATTTCACATGCACATTATTATAATCTTATACAGAGATGGAAAACTAACGATAGTCAAAACAGTCGATAGTCCCAATTGTTTGCTCGATGACAAAATAAAACAAAATTTACTGCGGAATAACAATAGGAAATTAAAATTACAAAATTGTCTTTGTGTTTTCTATAATTAGAAACGCCATTTTTGTTTTTTTTTTTTTGTGTTGTCTGGCGTCAAATGCTATTGGAACTATCGATTGTTTTGACTATCGATAGCCACTCTATTTGCAAGGACAACTTTGGGCTTTGTTGGTAACTTTCTGTTCGATCTTAACTAAACTGAGGTGAATGCAAATGTAACACGTGTTGCCGGACATTTCTTAAGGACAAAGAGCATAGCTAAAATTTATTCTAACTATCTTCTTCTTCTTCCTAGTTTATCCCTTTAAAAGACTGAAAGTGAGACAAGTTTTTGACTTTGATAAGCCGTCAAGAATTTGTGCCATTAAAATATTTTAAATTCCATCAGACAGAGACAGAAACTAAATGTATAGTCAGATTCTATATATATACATATATATGAATTTTTAGCCATGGTTAATTGTGATGATATCTGGCCGAAATGTGAAGCGTTGCCAATTGCTTTGGGGCAGGCAAAAATAGTTGCAAATGGGAATGAACTCTCTCTGTGTGTGGTTATGATGCTATTCATCAATTAACCTGGTTGGCAAATGACATTTGCATTGGCCTTCCTAATTAGCCACTGAGCATAGAATTTAGTACATATAACTAACTTTAGTTAGTTCATTTTATGGATGGCAAATAGAACCAAACTTGTCGCCGTTTATGTGGCTCTCTCTCTCTCTCTCTCTCTCTGTCTTTCTGTCTATCTCTTTCTGTCGAAACGCAATCGATATCGTGAAAAGTTTTTGGCCATATACATAGAAATAAACCCGTGTGTGCGTGTGTGTGTGTGTGTCTGTGTGTAAATAAAATGCAACAGACTTTTAGGCGCAGACATGTTTATGTGCTTGTCAGACAAGTTCCGCATGTAACTGCCATTCCCATGCCGATTCGACATACAGGGGGCATACCCCCCCTCCCCCCCTTCTCCCCTTTTTGGCCACGCCCTTGTATTTGTGTAGGATTCAGGTTGGTCGTGCAACTTGTAGCTATGTATACAAGTTTTCGTGCAACATTTGCGCCCATTTTCATCTTACTTTCGTTTTGCTTCGCCTTTTTTGCTTTTGGTCTATATACATACAGTATATATTCGTGTGTTTTTGTATATATTTATATATATATAAAGTATATATATTATTGTACATAATTTGCACGTGCTACGAATATCTAAAATTTACGAGCAACATAGACACAGCGAGAGCGAAAGTGCACAGGTCTCGTCTCTAAGATGAAATGGAATGAGAATAGAGAAGGAAGGAGGATGAAGGATACGGATGAATGCTGATGCGGGCGGGGCTGGTTTTGGGGGGAGTGGTAGGAGGTGGTGAAACCGTCGCTTTTGTCATGTACATTATTTTGCTTTCATCGGACTTTTGAGGTAAAAGTAAAAGTCCCTAAGCTTTAAATGACTACAACACAGCGAGACAGAGAGCGAGAGAGAGAGAGCGAGAGAGAGAGAGAGAAAGTGAGATGAGCACATTGCGGTGGTCGAAAGAAAATCTTCTTCCATATTCCCTTCCCCCTGGTAGCCTGTTTCTCTTTTGCTTCAACCTGCCCCCCGGGACGCTACGCCCCGCCACGCCCTGTGTATTCTGCACACTTTTACACGGTGGTTTTATGTTGAAAATAAATGTGAACTAATGCATTTTTATTAATATATACAAGCGTGCTGGGAATAAACAAGAAAAAAAAAAAAAAAACCAAAAAAAGTAGCCAAGAGAAAGTAGCACACGAAATAGGGAGAGGGGTAGTTGGGGGTGGGTGAAAGAGAGTCACAGAGATGACCACCACCAACACCCGAATGGATGATAATGCTCCTGATGAGGGCAATGAGGGCGATAAGGGCGGCGATGATTAAGCATAAAAACCGCAAATGTTTTTTAAATGCAGTGCAAATGTTTTTTGTTTTGTTTTTTTTTTGGGTCTCTTGGCTAAGTAGTTGATAGTTGAGACGAGTTTCCTGTGTACGTGTTGACTTCTCATCGAAAAGTCGGCTCACACATGTGTCCGATGAGTCAGCAGTTGCTCAAGATGCTCTTCCTATGGCTGGAATGGTGGGGGGGGAGGTTATTGACCCCTTCAAATGGCATTTAATCGATGATTAAGTGAGCAAAGAGTTTTAATTAAGCTAACAGCGAATAGATGCAGGTGAATGGACACAGGTGAATCCCACTCCGCACCCCCACTTTTTCCCCCCACCCCTCTGAAAGTCTTTTAGAAGTGGTTCTCTCTCGTTTTGAATGGCTTTGAAAATGAAAAGAAAATGCAAACAAACCAGAATGAGAGAAGAAAATGCAAAAGCGCGGCAACACTTTGCATATTAAGAAGTGTAAGTGACTGGGGGGGGGAGAGAGAGAGAGAGAGAGAGACGATAAGGGCAAAAGGGAAATAAATAGAAAAAGCAAATAGCGTCACCCCGTGCCGCTTTTCCATTGACATTTTTAGGGTTTCATTGTAAAGCAATTTAAATTATTGTGGGTGTGTGTGTGTGGGTGTGTGTATATATGTATATTTTATTTCTATTTGCTTGTTTTTGCTTCTCTCCCCATCCCCTTTTTCGTTCGTCGTTTGTTGCTTTTGCTTAACTTAAGCATTCAGGACAACGGTCCGCGTTTCGTATAGAGGCTTTTGGTTGATTCTATCCTGAATTTTGGATTCCCGTTCTCCTTCTACTTCTCCAACTTCGACTCCAGCTTGATTTTATTTTGTGCAAATTTTTCAAATGTTATCCTTAATTTAGTTTATAAGTATATGCCAGGCACGTACCAGGCAAATGACATTTTATTTGTGGATTTTTATAGACTTTCTCTCTCTGTGTGTGTGTGTTGTTTGTGTGTGTGTTGTGTGTGTGTGGGTGTTTGGGTGGTTGCTTGGGACAAAACCGAAAAATAGGTCGTAATTTGGTTTGTGTATTTTCCTTTTCAAAGTCATTCTCTCTTCTTTTTTTTTTTTCGTTTTCTTTCATTCATTCAGCTTCCTTTTCAGATGCTTTTCTTCTTTGCCCCTTGGTCACATGTGTCTTTGATGAGTCATTTGAATGGCTCTATGTGTGCGTAACAAAAAGAAAGGATGCCGTTGGGGGGGCGGCGATGGTTGGACAGGATATGCACGACGACTGCTATTGATATCTAGAAGAATTGCCTTTCCAATTGTGATCAGTTAACCCCTTTTTTGGCCTATAATGATCTACATACAAGGAAAAACTGAAAGAATAAGCCGACAATTTGAATACAAGCTGAAGGATATATGAACAAAGGATGCAAAGGAGCCATCTCCAATGCCAGCAGCCATCTCCACACGACATGCCCAAATGATAGATGAGAATGTAAACGGAAAAAGCTGGCAAAAATAAAACTGAATGAAATTGTAGAATGGACGAGAGAGGATATGTTCCGTATAAATGTATTACAAAAGCAACAACAACAGCAGTCCAAAGAGAAGAAACAAACAAACAAAATAGGTAAGAAAAATGCCAGCAAGTTGAAAGCCGAATTCAAGTTACCCTCTAACTGCCTGCTGGCTTCTTGTATTCACAGTCGATGTTACCAAAAGGCTCAATAGAAGGAAGACCCCCGTTTGGCCTTTTTAGGGGGTTAAAGGGTAGCAAAAAGAAGCACGATAAAAATGGCAAAGCATTCGCCACGGGAGCATTGGATTGTGGAGCTATCATGACCTGGGGACTGACGTGTACATGGACACACACACACACAGACACTGATAGGTGTGTGTGTGTGTGTGTGTATGCACAGGTTAGAAAATAACTTTCGCACAATAAAGCAAAAATTAAAAAGCGTAAACAAAATTCCTTTTTTTTTTTCTCACCTTTCATGAAGAAAATAACACAAGAAGACGTTAACCCAGCTGGGGTTAACACACCGCATCACATCTCACCCATTCGCCCCCCACTAAACCCCACCATGCTGATGAAAGGAACAGAAAATCTAGTCATACATTTTTGTCGAATGGAAAACAGTTCTACAAGCTGTTATACTCGTGCTCATTCTATGTGGACGAAGTGACCCTGCATGGCTTGGGGATCAGATGGATGGATTGCTCATTCCATGTGGACGGAGTGACCCTGCATGGCTGGCGGATCAGATGGATGGATTGGTTAGGCCAATGCGCATGGAAAACAGTTCTACCAGCTGTTATACTCGTGCCCATTTCATGTGGACGGAGTGATCCTACATGGCTTGGGGATCAGATGGATGGATTGCTCATTCCATGTGGACGAAGTGACCCTGCATGGCTTGCGGATCAGATGAATGGATTGGTTAGGCCAATGCGCATGGAAAACAGTTCTACAAGCTGTTATACTCGTGCCCATTCCATGTGGACGGGGTGACCCTTCATGGCTTCAAAGTGGATGCTTATCATTATTAGCTCTCCCTAACAATGGACGGCGGCGGCGGCATCAAATTGTATAATTGCTCCCATAATTCTGCCTGGAATGGCGTTTTGCATTTGTTACACGTTTCCATAACCATAACAAATTACTCAGGTCATCAATTATGAGAGTGCGGGTCGGCGCGGGTCGTGGCGGGGGCGGGCCATCACCTCAGAAGCTTGCAGCAGCAGCTTCTCTTAATACTCATCGGTGGGTTTTTTTTTTTTTTTTAAATTTTTACTTGGTTGTTGTTGCTTGGTTTTTTCTGTTTTTTGTCTTTTGGGCAAACTTTTATTGCTTTCATTATGATTTCATATGGCATAAAAGTCGAAAAGGTGTGAGAGCGGAAGGGAGAATGAAGGCACGTTCTCTGCATAGGAAGTGTTGGTGGGTGGGGGGCGGTTTGGGGGTTCCAAAGTTTTTCGCTTTTACGTTTGCGTTTTCCGTATTGAAGCTGACGCGCGCCCATTTGTCTAACTTGACTTGGGCAAGGCGGGCGAACGGGCGGTAGGGCGGGCTCTTGGGTGTTAATAATGTTATCTTTTATTTATACACAGTTGCGTTTTACAATTTCCCTCTGTTTGTTTGAGTTGACTTCAAACTTTTCTTCTTTTACGTTTTCGGGTTCGGTTTCGTTTTCAATACCCTGTAACCAAAATGTTAAATGTTAAGCATATTTGACTAGGCATGACTCATTTAAGTTAACCTAAACCGTTATTTTTTAAATGGTTATTTTTGAACCTATAACGGCTAGTTTATAATTTAGCTATTTTTTTTGTAGCCGAAACATCTGGCACTTAAAAATTTAGCCAATTTGGCCACTTGCTCACCACTAGTGAATGAATGTCTGGTCACACTGTCAGTTTTATTTTGTCGCGGTACGCGTTGCACTTGCTTGTGAATTGGTTTTGCATTTTCGTTGTTTTTGTGCCGATTAATCTTGATAAATGTTTAAACAAATTAGCTTAACATAAAGTTTATACGAACAGTGTACAAGGAAATCTATTTGCCATCAATTCGGCTTGACAATTTTTCAAATGTCACAAGAAGTCTCAAATGACGCCCGAATCTACATGCGAGTGTGTGTGTGCATATGTATGTTTGTATGTGTATGTGTGAGCGTGGCTTCTAATGCCTTTTGTGATTTTCAAGTTACTAATAAAAGTTTATTTAATTCGCAGTTTGTGGATTTCTATAATGCGACGTGATCAAAAACTGGCTTAAGTCTTTCAGAGACTCTCTCGAAAACTTTTAAGTAAGTCAACTAACAAATATTTGTTTATTAATTTTATTAATTTTTGTCTTTTTCAGTTCTGGCCATACCTACAGAAAAAAAGTGCGGCAAAAAGTGAGTAAAAAAAATTAACGAAAATACTAAAAGTTGATGTCATTTTGTAGACTGTAGGGTATCAAAGTTGTCATTGCTCTAACTTGCTGAGTAGATAGATTTTTATTTTGTTTTTTTTTTTGTTTTTTGGGAAAGTAATTGCATTTTGTTTACCTTTCATGTTTTGGGGCAGTGGTGGTTGTTGGTGAGGGGTGGGTGGGGGCCCAAAAGAAAACTCAAAGTCATCATAATGAATAATTTACGAAAACGATTCCAATATGTATTTAGTTTTTTCTTTTTCTTTTAAAATTTCAACAACAAAATAAATAATATTATAAAGATTTAAATAACAGATTTCTGCGGTATGCTGGGTGCTGCTGCTGCGCCTTCCCCTTTTTAGGGTCTGTAGATCAAGTTGCCGCTACAATTCTTCTGGCAGAGATAGCTAGGACGAGTCCTCCACTTGCGGCAATAGCGACGATAGCAATTGTTGGGATTGGGACTGGGTGGACGGGTTGGTGGACGAGTAGGTGGCGGTGTAGGAGGAGCGGCAGTTGGTGGCTGAGTGGGTGGTCCAGTTGGTGGCTGAGTGGGTGGTTCAGTAGGTGGCTGAGTTGGTGGTCCAGTTGGTGGCTGTGTGGGTGGTTGAGTTGGTGGTCCATATGGCGGTTCAGTAGGTGGCTCAGTTGGTGGTTGGGTTGGTGGTTCTGTTGGTGGTTGAGTTGGTGGTTCTGTAGGTGGCTGTGTGGGTGGCTCAGTACTTGTTGTTGTTGTATCAGTTGGCGCCTCAGTGGGGCAATCATTTCCAACCGTATTAATAATGGAATTCAATATATCAACATTGGCCAATACATTCAAATCCAAATCGACCAATTTCACAATACTATTATCATTGCCCACAATTTCCGTATCGGCTCCGGCTAAAACACAAACAAAGAAAATGGAAAATGTCAATTGAATTGATTATAATAATTTTCTGGGTTTTTTTTTTTTTTTGTGAATTTTTACTTACATTTCTGGCTATTACCAATACAGGCAGCTCCACTGCCCCTTATGGCATTGAGTAAATTGATATTAGCCAAGACATCGGCATCGACATTAACCAGTTTCACAATGCGATTATTGTCTCCTACAACAATTTGACGAGGACCCTCTGTAAATACAATTTGATTGCTTTGCATTTTAGATCTGAGAGTTTTTTGGCATGTGGGATTAATACTCACTTGTGAGCTTGTTGCCAATTTGGGTACCCGAGCTGCCGCTACCCGTTAGTCCAGTCAAGGCCAGGACACTGACTAGAACATTGCCATTTACGTCCACCAATTCCACAACATCGTTGTTGTTGCCCTTTATAACATCGCCTTGGGTTGTTAAGGAGTTTCCAATGAGAGTGCCGCCACTGCCATTGCCGCCAGTGATGCTATTGCCGGCCAAAACATTGGCCACAATAGGCAGACCAACATTCAAAAGTTTGGTAATAGCATTATTGTCGCCCGTTATGGTAGAGCCTTGACCTATAGAAAGGAAACAGAGTTTAGTAAGCCAATCTATTCTAAAGAAAACACAAAGAACTTACGGCTAAGTTGATTGCCAATTACGGTGCCTGTAGAACCAGTTGAGGAAGTTGGATCACTAGATGAAGTGCTGCCAGTCGATGAGCTGCCAGTCGATGTGGCGTCAGTCAAAGAGTTGCCAATCGAAGTGCCGACACTTCCACCCGTTCCCGATTTATTATTAACCACGCTGGTCACACTGTTAAGTAATCCAACCAGAGCATTCACCGGTACAGTTCCCGAAACTGCAGTCTGAACCTTGTTTCTGTCACCCTTGATGAATGTCTTTGGTCCTCCTAGGTGAAAAAAAATCATGATCAACAATCAATTGAAATTCTAATACAATTTCAAAGAACTTACTTTCAATCTTGTTGCCAATCTGAGTGCCCACACCATTGCCAGTCACTGAGCTTACTACCTTATTGAGAGCGAGTACGTTCGCTTGCACGGGAGCATCGAGATCGACCAAATTACTTTCGACATTGTCGTTACCGATAATAACTGATCTAGCCGAACCACCGGAGCCAGTACTAGAACCACTGGAGCTACCACCAGTACTTGAACCACTGGAACCAGTGGAACTTGAGCTTGAACTGCTACCGGAACTGCTTGGAGTACCGCTTGAAGAAGTTCCAGTAGTGCCAGAAGTTCCAGTTACAGTAGTTTTGGAGCTACTTAGAATGGGAGCCACTGCGCTAACTGGCACAAGAGCATTGACTAAGCCCGATTGCCCAATGTTATTGCCTGTGACAGAGGTGATACCGCCAACTAATGGAAGTGATGATAGTAACGACGAAGTGCCAGAAGAGGTTCCCGATGAGCTTCCCGAAGAGCCAGAACCTCCGGTTGCAGTATTTGTAATGGTGCTTAGTATGGGAGCTGCTGCGCTAACAGGCACAAGAGCATTAACCAAGCCGGATTGGCCATTGTTGTTTCCCGTGACAGAGCTGATACCGGCTAGAATTGGGGAAATTTCAAAAGTAAATCAATGGAATCGACTCTTATGACTGATGACCTACTTGAAGATGTTCCTGAAGAACCAGAACCTCCGGTTGCAGTATTTGTAATGGTGCTTAGGATGGGAGCCGCTGCGCTAACTGGCACGAGAGCATTGACTAAGCCCTTTTGGCCAACGTTGTTTCCTGTGGCAGAGGTAATACCGCCTGAAAGAGGTGTGTTAATTAATGAGTTCGACTTTGATTAACTAACTTAATGGCTTACCAACTAGTGGAAGTGATGAAAGTAACGAAGAACTACCAGAAGAGGTTCCCGAGGAGCTTCCCGTTGAGGTACCAGAACCTCCGGTTACGGTATTCGTAGCCTTACTTAGTATGGGAGCCACTACATTAACTGGCACAAGAGCATTAACTAAGCCCGATTGGCCATTGTTGGTTCCTGTGATGGAGGTGATACCGCCTATAAAATATAAATTTCAGAACTTAATGAATGAAATCGACTCTTATGACTGATGACCTACTTGAAGATGTTCCTGAAGAGCCAGAACCTCCGGTTGCAGTATTTGTAATGGTGCTTAGTATGGGAGCTGCTGCGCTAACTGGCACAAGAGCATTAACCAAGCCCGATTGACCATTGTTGTTTCCCGTGACAGAGCCAATGCCGCCTGGAATTGAGGAATTTCAAAAGTAAATGAATAAAGTCGACGTTTATAATAACTGTATAAATGGCTTACCAACTACTGGAAGTGAGGATAGTAACGACGAACTGCCAGTGGAGGTTCCCGAAGAACTTCCTGAAGAGCCCGAACCTCCGGTTGCAGTATTTGTTATGGTGCTTAGGATGGGAGCCGCTGCGCTAACTGGCACGAGAGCATTGACTAAGCCCTTTTGGCCAACGTTGTTTCCTGTGGCAGAGGTAATACCGCCTGAAAGAGGTGTGTTAATTAATGAGTTCGACTTTGATTAACTAACTTAATGGCTTACCAACTAGTGGAAGTGATGAAAGTAACGAAGAACTACCAGAAGAGGTTCCCGAGGAGCTTCCCGTTGAGGTACCAGAACCTCCGGTTACGGTATTCGTAGCCTTACTTAGTATGGGAGCCACTACATTAACTGGCACAAGAGCATTAACTAAGCCCGATTGGCCATTGTTGGTTCCTGTGATGGAGGTGATACCGCCTAGAAAATATAAATTTCAAAACTTAATGAATGAAATCGACTCTTATGACTGATGATCTACCTGAAGATGTTCCAGAAGAGCCAGAACCTCCGGTTACAGTATTTGTGACGGTGCTTAATATGGGAGCAGCAGCGCTAACTGGCACAAGAGCATTAACTAAGCCCGATTGTCCAATGTTGTTGCCTGTAGCAGAGGTGATACCGCCTGGAAAATATGAATTTCGAAAGTTAATGAATCCGTTCCGACACCTAAAACTGAATAAATGGCTTACCAACTACTGGAAGTGATGAAAGTACCGATGAACTGCCAGATGAGCTTCCTGAGGTGCCAGAACCTCCGGTTACGGTATTTGTGACGGAACTTAGAATGGGAGCCACAGCGCTAACTGGAACAAGGGCATTGACTGCTCCTGTTTGGCCAATGTTGTTGCCTGTGGCCGAGTTGACACCTCCTATAATAGGTGCGTTTTAACAGTTAACAGTTTTTTTTCTTGATGACCTAAATCAATTTCTTACCAATCAATGAAGAAGAACTTCCTGTACCAGTGCCAGTAATGCGGGAGCTACTTAGTATAGGAGCAATTGCTGAAATTGGTGCAAGAACATTGGCTATTCCGTTCGATTGGCCAATGTTGTTGCCTGTGGCAGAGTTGACACCACCCAGAAGGCCGCTCGGCTTGTTAACAATACTGTCCAATAGGGAACTGGCACGTTTAAATGGCACCGATGTTTTAGTAGATTTCGCATCGTTTGGTGAAACTTCACCACCATTGAGACTATTGAGTTCGGCCATATTGACAACGTTGCTGGTTGTAGTTGCTTGAGTGACTGTGGTTCGATCTAGGGCAGTCATAAGGCCTAATAGAACGGACTTTCCAACGCCCATATGAAGAAAACGGACTAACCAACTATCCGGTGAGGCGGCACAAAAGGCTGTCTGTTCGCCATTGGCAATGGCTGTGAGACTATCCATTAGCGAGACGGTCAACATGCTAAAAGCATTTACCTGTACGACACTCATGCCATTAGGGCCCACTGAAAGATAGATAGAGCATTAAGAATATTATTAGTCAAAATTTTACTAATTACTCGCTACTAGTTACTCGTTACTAATCATTCTTTACTAGTTACTCGCTACTAGTGATTCATTACTAGTTACTCGTTACTAGTTACTTGCTACTAGTGATTCGTTACTAGTTACTCGTTACTAGTTACTGGCTACTAGTGATTCGTTACTAGTTACTCGCTACTAGTTACTCGCTAATTTTCACTCGTTAGTCTTTGTTTACTCACTTTCTGTTAAATTATTAATTATATTCTGCGTCTCTCTGGTCGAAGCGCCACAAACTTTCAAAAGTGTCATTAATATGGCTCTCAGCTCCTTTAGATTTCTTGCTCGCAGAAAAGCCAAGACTGATTCACGATCATCTTGCAAAGCGGCATCATCATTTTTGGACTGACTATTCGTTGCCGTACGAATGTTTCGGCTACCTCCGGCACCTTCCTCTCGCAGCATTGCCGACAATTCACTTTGCGCCGTTGTTGTCTTTATAATCTGGACCACCTCCTGCTGGCTACAAGTGATGCTATTGAAAGTGCAGAGGGCCAAAAAGGATCTCAGGCTCAGGGTTAGGCTATTTTTATCCATTGATTTTTCGATTTTCTTAATAATTTTGCCGCAACTGGCTTCGGTTTGTCCTCCAATTAGCTGATCGATAATCACATCCATGCCCACATGTAGCCACACAACTCCCGCCTCCTTGTGTTCAAGACTGCGTAGTGATTTCATAGTAGCCTCCTGGAATGGCGTCAATTTGGCATTACGTGCCTGCACACTGGCCAAAAGCAGATCAGCCAGATCCTTGGCTGCCAAACGGCCAACATTCGTCACTTGGCGTACGGCCATAAACTGAGGAGTTTCCGTTGTTGTCGTCGTCGTCGTCAATGTCGATGTCGATGTCGATGAGGTTAAAGGCGGCAAACGCGTTGTAGGCTTTGCCTCATGCGGTATAAGAAAGCTGCTGGAAAGCACAAGAAATAGCTGAAGACGCCACATAATGATTGGACCCCGACTCGTATTGTGTTTGTTCAACTGAGCGTTGTATGAGCTTGTGATATATCTGAGCTATTGGCCATTCGCTTTTATAGCCACCAATCTCGACCCAATGATGATTATCATCATTGAGTTATCGAGTGCTGTGTGAGTAAATGCAGGTCTCAATGCAATGCGCTGATAACGAACTCTGGCCAAAAGAGAGATAAACGCTTTTGGCTTTGTCTCTACCACAACATATTATTGGCATGCCGCATGCAAGACGTGCTCTCAGATAGCAACAGAACAACAAACATTTCTGCATTCTTTTGGCCAATGCATTCATTGTCTCTTCCATCTCTTCCATGCATGCATATATTCAATTGATGTTCAATTGTTGAATGATGAATAGACCAAACAACAACCAAACCAATAGACAAACTAACTGAACTAAGGCAACGAATTGGTCATCAGCTAATAGATACAAGAATTTGTCTTATCTCTTAGATATCTATAACAATTCCTTTGAGCCTTGATTTAAATGGCTTAATTAGAGAACATTTTTATCATTTTGATAATAAGCCAAAAATACCTTAACGTCAAGGAATCCTTTTGTCTATTTTCTAAAATTTCTTTCTACTCTTCTTTCTACTTTTTCTGCTAAAAGAGCAGCGTTTAATGTCTTACTAAATATATGTTAATTAGTTAATAAAGCGAAATCATCACACATTTCATTTTCATTCACACTTTTTTTTTTGAGAGTTCAGTTTCATTCAGTTTTGTGTTAGATAAACGTTACCTAAAACAACTAACTAATACTTAATGTAATACTATATACTTGAATTTTTGGCAACAATAACTGCTCAAGTATATACATATATATCAATATATATATATATATTTTTGATTTATTTTATTTTTCTTTGACCGCACGTGACTTGATGTGCGCTTGAGTTTGAGTGATTTCCGCCTAGAGATATGAAACATTTGGACAGTTTTTTTTTTTGGCACACATTTGGCTGCCTTGGCTTGTGTGTGTCTATATAAATGCAACAAATTGACCTTCATTTTGTGCAGTTAGAAAATTTGACTAATAATGCCAAATTGGCAATCGTTTTTACTCTTGGCAATGGTTGCCGCCGTGCTCAGTGATTCGAGTTTAATTGGTTCAACAATGGCACAAACATTTACCAATGAGGATCGTGGTTCTATATTAAAATTTATGGATGTATTAATGAATTTTTTGGATATGGAAACGGAGAATGGTACAACAACAACAACAACAACAACAACAACAACAACAACAACAACTACTGCTGCAACAATAACAACAACAACGTTGCCTATTAATGCAACAGAAACGACAACGGCAACAACAACAACGACTACTAATGGCACCACGATCAGTGATAATAGCAGCTCCAGCAGCACCAGCACCTCATCCTCCTCAAGTTCATCTAGTTCCATATCCTCAAGTACAACAACTGAGAGCAGCACAATTATCTCGTCTACAACTGCAAGAATGCGAATTTGTTTCAAACGTTTTTGCTACAAATTCAACAACGATAAGGGCTATATTTACTGAGAAGTTGTCGAGTCTTTAACGAAATAGTTTAAAACTTACAAATATAAAAACCAAAAAAACAAAAAAAAAAAACAAGAAAAAGTTTCTTCTAAAGAGTCGTCTTGTATTTGAATGTTGTAAATTGGGCCCGACCCTCCAACACCTTCAGCCATCTCTCTCATTCGATGTTAAGGCCTAAAGAAATTATTTCAATTAAAAGTTTTTGAGCCAAAAGCACTTAATGCTGACAACTTGGACGTTTATGTGAGCAAATCTTAATTGTGCCAAAAATACCAGCTATAAATTTGTATTTGTTTTGATGTGTGTGGGTGTGGGTGTGTGTATATGTGTGTGTGTGTGTACACACACACACTAATAGAAACTGAAACTCTGACAGACAAAGCCCATTGGCAAAAGCTTTGTGGCTTTTCATTAAGTCGTAAACAAATGAAATTTAATTCCTAAAAAAGATTTTCCAGAATTTATTTTTACAAATTTGTATCTAAAATATATATACATTTGTATGTGTGTGTGTGTGTGTGTATAGAAATATTCTCTGATGTCAGTTGTGGGCCATCAAAATGGAATTTCTAAATGTGCGCCCGAAAGGCGGCAACAAAAAAAACCCACACAAGACCACAGTTATTTAGTTTTCTCTTCAATTATCTGTGTGTGAGTGTGTGTGTGTGTGTGAGCGTGTATGTGCTTACACAATTTCCAACCGTAATGAAGCCACAAAAAGGCATGGACTGCCAATTGACATTAAGCATGCTCAATTTTGTGAATTGAATATGAGAAATAAATTACTTTAGTGCCCAGTGACAAAAGACTTCACTTGTGCGACCTAAACGACAGTTGAGTTGAGAGAATGAACACAAAATAATTCAAATAACAAAATAATTGGCACATAAACATATTGATAGGTGCAGCTACAGCTTAATCTGTATAATAAATGAAGTTCTCGTCGGGGTCACCACAATGTTATAGCAAAGGTTTTTAAAAATTTTATATTGATGTGATGATAAAACTCAAATAAGGGACACACGTCGGGGTTACCAAAATGGTATTGTTCATACTGGGGCCCTCTCGTCGGGGTCACCAAAGTGTTATTACTCAAAAAAGAGACATCACGTCGGGGTCACCAAAATATTAAAACTTAAATTAGGGACACACGTCGGGGCTATCAAAATGGTATTGTTCATATTGGGGCCGTCTCGTCGGGGTCACCAAAGTGTTATTACTCACAAAAGAGACATCACGTCGGGGTCACCAAAATGTTATCTTTACTAATACTTAAAATTCAGTGGAATGTGATAGAAATAGATTCAAAAACACTTCGATGCTCACATATAGAGCAGCTGGAATATCAAATTTACAGAAATCTAAATGAAAATTTGTCACAAATTACATATTTCCTCAAAATCTTGAAAAATAAGTAGCTTAATATTTGAATTAAGGGTGAAAAACAACTTTTTCACTTAAAATTAACGATTGAATAACGAAAAGTAGTAAAAACAAAAAAAAGGCTCATCCATCTGCTTGTATCAAAATTTCACACAATTTCATGTTTTGGTGAAAAAAGAAAACGGAAACCGTTGGTAATGATAAGCACTGTAGAACATCTTCAATGAAGCCAACTAACGAAAAGCAATTTAAAATTTTATTAGGCAATCGCACCTTTGAATGAAATTCTATAACTATTATACACATTTCCCTGTTTAGCTAAAAAGAAAACAAATATAAGAATTTTCATATAAAATGTCATCCATTCAGCTATTTGGTGACAATTTAATTGACTTGTCCTCTGACAGTTGATGTTGATGAGTTTCCTTTTTTCGTTTGGCTTCATTGAGACACGTGGCTGGCCCATTTAATTACCAACTATGTATATTGTTTATTATTTGGCCTCCACATGCGCGTCAACAACAACTTAACAAAGTTATCACAAACAGAGTCGGGCGGGTTGACCGGGGCACGGGGAACGGGGGACTGCGGATTAAGCGACCGCCGCATGAAGCACTTTAAATTAGTTTTGTTGCATAAACAACAAGAAAAGGCGGGCCGGGCGGGCGGTCGGTCGGTCGGTCGGTGGGGGGGTATTGCTGCAGATAGGAGTAAATGGGAGCGTGTTCACAACTTTAAAGCCATTCGCGGGATGAGCTGCTTATTAACAACCACCAACCAACAACGCAAACTTCCCCCAAACCTTCTCTGACACGTGTCTCTGGCTCCTTCCAAAGTCACAGTGTGTCTCTTTCTCTCTCTCTCTCTCTCTGTGTGATATTACGCACTTTGCTTGTGGTGAAGAAAAAATAAGTACAAAAAAGGAAAAGTATATCCAATTACAATTTAATTAAGTTGATTTTAATACGTCAAAGACGGCAGTTTGACTAGCCGAACATTTATATACCCTTGCCAATAGTTTCCACTTTTGTTTAAAACAATTTTTAACAACCAACAATAAATTTAAGCCATCTTCCATCGGGCTGATCGTTGAAAAAATGCTTGCCAACTTTTTACAAAGACTTAAAATACTCTATTCTTAGTTGTTGGTATTGTGTTTTAGGGAATGGTGAGAGGGAGGGAGGGAGGTAGGAAATATTGGATTAGCCAAACGGAGTTAATTTAATTTAATGTGGCATACTTTTATGCTGGCGAGTGAGTGACAAATTTAAAAGCTAGTTAATGCACAGCATACTTCCGGGGGCAATGTGAATCAAAGAGAGAGAGAGAGAGAGCGGTAGGAATGCCCACACAGATTTCATATGAGATTATCAAAGACTTTAAAAACGGAATTCCAGCGAACAGTATATAAGGTGTGAGCCTCTTGGCCATAAGGACTCATCTCACATGTGTCTCAAATGGTGGGAGATGCTTTAACTAAGCGTTGCTCGTACTTCTCACTTATTTGTTGATTCTTTTAGGAATAAGGAAAAACAACGCGCTTTTTGGGTCTTATTCTTAATGGTATTACCCACTTTCTTGACAAAACAAACTCTCGATAGGCAAAATTTGTACAATCTTTGAGCGAGCGCTCTGCATGAGAATGCAGCCAATAAAAATTATTCCTTTTTTTTTGTTTTTTTTTCTTTGTAAAATAATGTTTCATTTAAGCCAAGGCAAGCAACCCTTTTCTTGTCGTCCGATGGGCGAATGTGCTGAAATTATTATTTACGAGCACATCCCGTTTCGCCCCCACCCCACTGCCCAGCAGCAGCGATCCCTTTTCTGGGACAAGAATGGAAGGGATGCAAAAATTTAATCATTTTCGATGTTCCCGCTGCGTTTTACGATGCCACGCGCGGCGCACTTGCTTATGCTGCTGTGCATGCATGTAGTACACAGGGACAGAGACAGAGATAGAGAGGAGAGAGGGGTAGAAAGGGATGGAGAGGGAAGGGCATACATACATAAAAAGCTTGCCATTTTATCACCAAATGACCCTCATCATTATCAATCGATGACAACATGGTCATGGTTAAGTGTTGTGCTCTGGTTTCCGTGTGTCTTTTTCCCCCCCCCATTTTTACGCCAAGTCGTTTAGTCGTTTGAATTTGATGGGCAGCAGATGCTGCTCGCTGCTCGCTGTAAAGTAGACTAAGCTTATTAAATTGTTGCAGACTGTACCCACAATTTGATGGGGAAAACCTACTTATTATGTCTGAGAGCATTTGATAGTGGCTCTTGAGACGGAACAAATTATTTTGGAAAGCATTTGTTTTCTGGTCTATGGAATATCCAAGTGGCCCAAAGAGAGCAGTCCAAAGTGAAAGAGACAGAGAGAGAGAGAGAGCGAAATTCAAAAGACTCTAGCAAAAAACTTGATTTAGTTTAGTGCAACTTGAACAGAATTTTAAAAAATTAATGATAATCTCATTAGAAGACAAAAAAAAAAAAAAAACTCTGATGCAATTTTCATGTATTTGAACTGGGCTCTCGTTTATTGTTACAAGGATTACAAGCTGCAAATCCACTTGGCACATGACGCTCAAAAACCGCCACCGCCACCGGCCACCGGCACCGTCTCTTGTCACGCCCCTTCACCACAGCTGACAATAAAGTGAGCCTGAGCCTGAGCCGCCCCTTCAGTTCTGTTCTCTTCTTCTTCTTTTTTTTTTGTTACGTTAGCCTATTGTGTATTGTGGCACATTGCTTCCTCTTTTTTTTGTCCTTTACACGTTCGTTTTGTAACCTAATCCGCTTAAGCCGTGAAAAGTGGAATATAAACGAGTAGTAGAAGAAAGAAAGGATGGAAGAATGGTCGGCAGGGAACAAGTGTTTGATCGATTTGATCCGTAGCTTTCTATAAATGCAATCACTCCCCCCTTTCAGCATGCATTGTCCTTGTTCTTACTTTCCTCCTACTTAAGGTGATGTGTTTCTCATTTAATTCAACTTTTCTCTTTGGTCAATTTGGTTGGCTCTTTAACCGGGGAATGAGGAAACCAAGTAGCGTGTGAAATGCTGGCTAAGGCTAAAGTAATCTGATCGCTAGAACCTAATCTAACAATAAGAATAAAACCAAAAACAACTACGACCGATGAGTCGTTCTATTGAGGATGATGATGAGCCAAGCCAAGCCAAGCAGTGGGGCGCAGAGCGTGGCCATTGTTCGTTTCAATTTTTGGCTATGGTATAAAGTTACCTATGTATGTATGTGCCTTTCTCTATTTACACACACACACATATGATATGTATGAGTGTGTGTGTGTGTGGTTAATATAGACAACTGAAACCAGGCCCAGATACGCGCTTTCTTGGTCTCAGTCTCGAAAGGAAATGTCAATATTTGTAATTACCACGTGGCGGCTTTTTGTTTTATTCTCTGTGCGTTTTCTAGCGAATTTCACAAGGGTCGGTCTCTGTTCCTCTCTCTCTCTCTCTCTCTCGCTCTCTCTCTCTCTCTGTTCCTTTGTCGGGTCATAAAAAAATCTAAGAAAAGATATAAATGAAAGAAATAGAGAACAATCAACAACATAGTAAAAGAAAAAACAACAACACAAAGCTGTTTTCCCTTCGCTCTTTAACACTCTCTTTTTATCTCTCATTCTCTCTCTCTCTCTCTGATTATTATGTAATACCAAATGAAATTAAGACACAGCTGAAGTTGAGGCTTTTATTTGCTTAAACAAAAGGAAATTATTTACTTTTACAGTTCTCTGTTTCAGCAGTCTTCTTCCGTTTCCGTATAATCGGATGTAAACTCAAACCGTGGGAGTTAAAATGCATACAGAGTTTCATTTTATTTGCCAAAGATATTTGAAAGCAATGCATTAAGCGATTTATCAGATAAAGTAGAACCGAAAAATGCATTTCAGCTGTTTTATGTTTTAGAGTGCTTGGCATAAGAATACGTTTTTTTTGGTTTGTTAACAAGTTACAAGGATCGCTTGGACACAAACGAATCAACGATGAGAAAGAGTGACCATTTTGGCCCAAGTTGTTGACTATCTTTTAAAGAACGTTGGGCAGAACAAGCCAGAAAGTTCTTCAGTTGCTTCAGCGTCCCTTCTCACGACTTACTTGTGTGTCTGATTAAAAATCTTAATTTGCTTGTGCGGCTCTAAGTTATTTGTGCGTCTCTCAGTTACTTGTGCTTTTTTTCTTTACTTCTTGTGCGTTTTCTTTTTTTTTTTTTTATCATTTCTCAGACTCAAGACTTGTGCGTCTCTCAGTTACTTGTGCGTTTCTTTTTCTTTCATTTCTTAGACTCAAAATCGTAACTCTCAGTTACATATGCGTTTCTTCTTTACTTCTTGTGGGTTTCTCTTTTTTCTTTATTTAATTTTTTTTTTCATTTCCCAGACTTAAAATCTTAACATGCTTGTGCGTCTCTAAGTCACTCGTTCCTTCTTAACTTCTTGTGCGTTTCTCTTTTATTCTTCATTTATCAGACTCAAGATCGTAACATGCTTGTGCGTATCTTAGTTACTTGTGCGTCTCTCAATTACTTGTGCGTTCCAACTTTGCGCCTTTTCTTTTTCTTCATTTCTCAGACCCAAGATCTTAACTAACTTGTGCGTCTAGTTTTAACAAGTTACTTGTGCGTCTCTCACTTTTGTTTTCATTCTTTTGATCTTGTGCCTCTCTTCTTATTCTCACATATTTTCTTCATTTCTCCGAATTCTTAGAATCTAGACTTGCTGTGCGTCTCTTCATTTTCTTCGCACTTATCGACTATCCCTTAGTTACTTTTACCTTCTACTTACAATTGACACATGGTTGGACAGGTGTTTCAGTGCTGCACATGTGAGAACTTGACTTGCCTAAGCAGATTTTCGATTTTCGAACTCATTTCATAATGAATATTGTTGTGGTAAGATGTTTTGCTTACCACTTCAGTGGTTCGGAGCAACCCAAGCAACATCCCACCAGTTCATTTCCCATCGTGTAATGGTAGTAGTAGTTGGATGTACATCAATTCTGGGAGCCAAACGACATAGTACTTTGTGTTTGACCACAAGCTATAATGAGTGTGTGTGTGTGTGTGTGTGTGTGTGTGCACCGGGCACAATAAGGTTGCATTGGTCAGTCAGTCAGGTGTGTATGGGCTGGGTGTGGGTGTGGGTGTCGTCAGGGTGTGTAGTTACTATTAATGTCCTTGTTTGTCGTTGCCATCATTGCCAGCAGGATGTTTGTGGTTTGGCAACTGAAATTGCCTTTACATTTGCTTGAGTAGGTGTAAAATTGGTTTATTCTATAAAAGGAGAGACGACTTAACAGAATTAATCTCAATATTCAAAAGAACTTGTAATGAATTAAATGAAAACTTTGTGCAAAACAAAGGTCATCACTTTCGGTTTCACTCAGTGGAGGATTTGTCAAAGGAAATTGAAGGTGTCTCAGAGTCATCTATGACATTTGGTAACCATCTTTTGATCAGAGCCATCAACCAGCATTTGCCATTTTCACTTTTTCATGTATAAGGGACGAAGTTGATGATGGCGGAAGAGCACGCGACATGGCAACCAAAGAACTTAAACATACACACAAAACGTGTGTGTGTGTGTGTGTGTGTGTCATGGGAGAGTGGGTCATAGTAGTAGATGACGTCCTTCTCGTATTATGTACTAGCAATTTGGGATTCCTTTTGTTTGTGTGGGTTTCTGGCTTTTCCTTCTCAAATGTCCCTGTGCCCGAGCAGCTCACATTGCACAACAACAACAAAAACAACAACAACAACGGCAACAATGAAAACAAACAAAACGCAGTTGTCCTGGATTAGTGGGTTCTCCTTTGCGCCTTGGTCTTGGGTCCATCCTGGCACAATATTTGCACCCGAAAGTTAATTAAGGGTTTCACAACGCCTCCTTTACCCTGCCCTCTCCACTCCGCTCACTCTCTCTCTCTCCGGTCACTATGCGAAAAATGTCAACGTGAAAAAAAAAGACAAAAAGGAAAAGTGAAATTTGGTCCGTGGTGCATTGAACCGCAAGTAAGCCAGCGCGATGCCAAGGCTACTACCAACTACCCACCACCAGCATCATCATCATCATCATGGCAGCAGCAGCATCCTTGTTCCATGATGGGGTCGTGGTCATTGGCCGCCACCCGCGGCTACATGGCCATAATTAGCTGCGGCCGACGCTAATTGTCCCTCTACCCCTCTCACTCTCCAGCAGCTAGAATTCGTCCCTGGCATCTGTGACGCTTTGAATGTGTATGTATGTGTGTGTGTGTGTGTGTGTGTGTGTGTGTGTTTTGCCGGTACCTTGACATCATCCGCATCCACATCCGCATTCGCATGTCCATCCCATCTACTCCCATCCTCATACTCATCATCATCGTCTTTGCCGGCTGTCCAATGTGGGTTTTGGATTCCACAGCCTAAATGTGTCTGAATGTGAAGATTTGTTGTTTGGCCCAGTTGTTGTTGTTGTTGTTGTTGTTGTTTGGTTGAAGTGATTTGCAATTTACACAGTTTACAGTGGTTTTTGCAGCGTTAGCATTGTGTTAGCCAAATGTTGCGGTAACTGTACATTTGTGTCCTTATTACATAACCTATTGAACCCCTTTAAAAGATCAAGTCTATTTGAATTGTTGAATATTGATCAGTTTTCGCCTAAAGCGGTGCCATACCTTTTGCCGCATTAACCTTCATGGGATCTCACTTCTATTTGGCTTATCTCTGAACAATTAATAAGAGAGATACCCTAACCTAAAAAAAGAGAAGACAACAGACGCTTGGAAGATGCTTGCTCTTCGTCGGCATATACTATAAGGCATCTGTATTTCCGAGAAAGAGATCTCCTACCAGACAGAAATCGTATGACTTTATGTCAAGCGACGAACTTCTCCTCTCCTCTGTGATTTGCACAATTCAATTTTTAGTTAATACTCTTCTTACTTTGTATTTTTTGTGTTTACGAGTTCAAATAGCTCCATTTAATCGAAATTTCTGCAAAATGTAATTAAAAATTGTATGAGTATACGAAATTAATGGCGCATTGCAGGGTATATAGAAACTTCGTCATGGCCTAACTTAATTCTCAAGTTTCCAAACTGATTTTTTGTCTTGATCAGCGCTTCAGTTTGCTTGTAGAATTGAAAGTATTCTTTACTAAGCAAATAATTTGAAGTTGGTTGCTTGCCAGTGACGTCATAAATAAACCATATATGCCATGACAATTGGTTCTTATCTGAGAGACTGACCCCCCGACCTTCCTTTGGCTTAATCAAAAAAGTTATTCAAACTATTTTCAACATTTTGTCTATTCTTTAGTCTGGATCAGTTAATGTCATTTTGCAAACTGTCACAACAATCAAAGGCGAGACGAAGCGAAGCGAGGCGGGGCAGGGCAGGGCGGGGCTTACATAGTATAACCGTTGACCTTTAATGAGTTGATTAGCCCAAGGGTTTAGGTTCACCCTCATGCCTGTCTGACTGCCTTGCCTCCTGGTGTCGACCACAACCGGAATAGAAATTCACAGCATCCGCTTCGTTATGTCCCCTCTCCCCTGTTCCCTGTTCCCGTCCCTCTGCCGTTACTATTTGGACTTCCGCTGTCAGAAACGTCGCTGGCGTAATCACAGTGGGCGGGGCTCAATGAGGTGACCACAAAAATTAAAAACTATGCAATTGTTGGGTGCGAATTTTTCCTTTTGATTTGTTTTGCCTGCACACTAACACACACACACACAAACAAACACACACACAGATAGCCGCAAAAAGTAATGAGCATTTCGTTTAGATTTTGGAATCCCAAAGAAGATGAAGCAGAAGAGAGAAGAGAGAAGAGCAGCGCGACCCTTATCACAGTCTGCTGTTTGTCTGTTGACCTTTTAGCTGGCGCGTGACAATGTCCATTTGTCCACTTTTCTGTTTGTTTCCCTCTCTCTCGCTCTATGTGTGTGTGTGTGTGTGTGCGCGTGGCCAAAGCACCAGCAGGAGGTCCTTATACCCTACCACCCCCTCCACCCTCTTCCCTTTATCCTCCCTCACTATTTTCTGCATTGTTTTAAAACATTTTGCCACGAATTGCGCAAAATGGGTCAAAGACGAGGACGACATCCTCATCCTCATCCTCATCCCTTGGTTACGTTGCCATTTTAGTTTTCAATTAAATTGCCAAAAATTATTGCCTGAGTTTGCTTGGGGGGGGGGGGGAGGGGTAAATGGCATTTGAAAAGGGGTTGGCGAAACTAAAACTGTGACCGAATAAACGTTTCCTCTTGCTTTGCTTATGAATCGATTTAATTAAATGAAATTAACTTGTGCAGTTAAAGTTTTAGTCATTTCTACTTAAATGCCCCGCCTTCACTCATTCCCCCCTCCTCTCTCTCTCACTCTCTCTCTGCGCTTTTTCAAGAAGCTCTAAAAATAAGCAGCGTAAAATGTTCCTCTGGATTAGCTAGGATGAGAACGGGGGGGCGATGCCCCCTTCCACCTTAAGGATACTGAAAGCTTTTTTGATCTTCACCGACATCATGTGCATCGAACCGAGTGAGAACAATTGAAAAATCAACTTAGAAAACGCATATTTAAAAATCAATTTATTTCTTCTTCTTTTGGCTTGGCCCTTTTTTACACATCTCTCTATATGGAAGGATAATGGTTGAACACTGAATACTATATAATATGTATAGCATATCCTCCATTGTGTTCAATTCGTAAACAATAATTCATCATTGCTTCCTTCTTTTATTTTGGTTTCTTTTTATTTTTTATACGATTTGTTTCCAAATGGAGTTTTATCTGTCGGCATCATTAGTCAGTCAGCCAGCCAGCCAGTCACCCAGTCGATGGATGGATGCTTCTCTCCCCCACGCCCCTCTGTACCCTGTTCCCAATTGCTAGCTGGAATTGCATTTGTGTGAAGTTAGAATATGCCTGGCGCAGACAAAAACCTGTCAGTCAGTTGCTTTTGTGGCTTTTGTATACCGAATTCAGATTTTGAACGGATGCAAAAGGAGAGCAGAACAGAGCAGAGCAGAGCAGAGCAGCAGGGCACACAGAAGGTAACTGAGACATAATGGATGAAATGCGATGAGATGGAACAATGGTTTTTGGGTTTTTGATGGGTATATAGAGGAATTGTCGACATGCCTTAAATTGCTTATAGAGTTATTAACCATTTTATAATCATTAGGCCACAGCTGAAATGGCCTGGACTGGGTCGTGTGTCTCTGTGTAATTTGAGAGTATTTGTCTTGCCAGATGAAGATGATGCTGGTCCCTCGCTCTGACCTGGCCATCATGGGATGATGCAGGTGTATTAGATTGATCTACAAATTAGAACGAATAGAACGAATAGAGATACATTTTTATAATAATTACACACAACAGACCCGACCCGACGACCACCCGTACTATAATTTTTTGTGGCTTTAGGCAGGAAGTTTAATCATTTTTCTTAAGAAAGCAGCCTGCAGGCGGTCAAAGGTTAACTTTTGCTTAAGCTTACGCAGTAGCTCCTCCTTCTTCTTCTCCGCAGCGATCTGTTTTCTCTAGATAGTCTAGAGAAAAGATTGCTAAGCACCATTTTTTTCATCAAACTTTTTCGTAGAGTGTGAACCGAATCTATTAGCAAATTGGGCATGCAAAATTGATTGAATTTTGAGATAAGAAGAATATATTTCCCACACACACACACACACAGTGCTCTGTGGTTCATTGGGTTCGATTCGCTACACAAAAAAATTGAAATAAAATTAACACACTTCAGAATCACGTTGGTCGGTCGATCCGTCGGTCGGTCGGTTGCTCGGTCGTAAATCGCAATTTAGTTTAGGTTTTTCGTTGGCAATAAATAAAGCGCAGCGAAAGTGCGACATGAACGACAAAATAACAATTCTATAAATCACTTATTGCTCATCAAAGAGGTGGAGGAGGAGACAAAGATGAGGGAGGATTCGCACATGGTGAGGGGGTGTGAGGACCGTTGATAAATTGCTTGGCAATGCCGCCAAAAATAAAAACAAAACAACAATGATAACTGCAGATACAGATTCGGTTTCTAACTGTTGTTGTTGTTGTTGATGTTGTCCCCCGTATCCTTGCTATCCTTGTATCTTTTGTCGGGCATCTGTCAGCTCTACGCAATTGCATTTAGTAAATTGCAGTCGCAACGCATTCAAACGTAACGCTCCATTTTCCACACACACACACACACACACACACACACACACACGAGCACACACACAGAGAGAGAGAATTTTCCCATTTAGCCATAGTTAGTTGTACGATCCGTACCCTTAATTGACATAGACGATGCCAGGCAATTAAAACCGAGCGTATAAAATGTTGCAAATGTCGAAATGTTGCTCGATCCACAATTTCGAAAATGGGCAACAAGTGTCGGGCCAGAAACATGCTGCTGCTGCCTGCCCCCCCCCCCCCCCCCCCCCCCCGACTGACTAACAGCATTGTGGAAAAGTTCTTTATTGCCCAACATCATAATAATAAAAAAAAAGAAGGAAAATAAAAGACAAAAACAAAAAAAAAATCATATACAACAAGTTAGGAAACTAACTGCTCATAAAACAAGTAAATACTCGTAATAATTAAAGTGGAGAGACTCACACAAACACACACACACACACAAAGAATGTTGCTTGTCAACATGTTGCTAAGGCCACTCAAACGATTGGGAACAGTCGAACGCACGCACCGTGGTACCAGGGCATACAATTATGTTCGTATGCTAAAAAGACTTTTAACTGGTTATGAAAATTACGTTCAGCTCAGTTTGAAAATTTTTTACGAGTTTTCCCGTGCACTTTTGTTTCGTTGACCTATTTTAAAATGATTTCAGCAGCAAGTTATTGTCAACTGACAACTAATGACAAAAACGAACAGAATACACACACACACACACACTTCTGCTTAACCTTTCAACTTGTGACCAAAAACTGGTAAAGTAAAAGAAATAAAGAAGAGCGTTTAAAGCTATTGTTGCGCTAACGGTAAAATACACTGTCGTTGTCGTCACCACCGTGCAATGCATCGTTCCTCTCTCGCTCTCTCGCTCGCTCGCCGCCCCCCTCTTATGCTTGCGAGCGCTGGCAACATATGCTTAGCAACATTTTCGAACGTCTCAGTCATCTGGCGGCATTTCCATTTCCATTGCACGTCGCCAACGCGCGCGCCGCTTTCAGTTGTATTTCAACGGCGAACGTGTCGAGTTGTAGAGCCCCGCATATACTCTCTCTCACACATTGTATATCAATACTGTTGACTCTCTCTCTGCCGCTCGCTCGCCCGCTCACTTCACTAACGCTCTCAATCAGTCGGAGAAGTCATTGCTGCTGACTGGCTGTGGAGTGTGTGTGCGTGTGTGTTAGTTGTTTGTTAACTTTTAACGGGCGCGCGCGTTTCTCAACTGCAGTTGTGTGTGCGGCGCGTATCTCTCACAGTACTGTACAAGTGTGTGTTTCTCTCTATATGTGCGTTTATGCGTGTCAGTGTGTGTGTGTGTGTGCCAGTTAGACAATTCACAAAATTGGTAATAATAATACTACAACATCAACAACAACAACAACATTCTTAATTTTTTTTATTTTTTTTCGCCCCTGCTCGTTTGTCCCCAAAGTTCTTAGGCATTTATTTTGTCTAAAAATAAGAGACAAAAAACCAAAACCAAAAATTCCTAAATTCTATAAAAACTATAAGCCAAATTACTCATATATTTTGTACCCTGTGGGCAAATTTTTTAAAAATTTTTTTTGTTGTTATTATTTTCTATGTCTGAGTCACGTGCCTCTTCGATCCATTTGTTAGCACATAATAAAAAATAAAAAAAACAGAACGCAAAAAAGTGCACAAAAAGAATTCTCTTTCAAAGCAAACAAATACAAAAAAAAAAAAAAAAAAATTTATTATAAAAACAAAGATAAAAAAGTAGAAACAACAAAAATGAAGTAGTGACGTTGGAAACAGGTTTTGCTTGGACCCCACTCTGAAATGACGCCCAAGTTGTGTTGTTGCTGCGGCGGCTGCCGCTGCTGCTGCGGCTCTGTGCGTTATTAACGTGTTCGGCATGCTTAACCTGCAACACTGAGCCACAAAAAACTATAGACATAATTAACAAAAAAAAAAAAAAAAAAAAAAAAAAAAAAAAAAACCAAACAGGCAACAAAAAATTCAAGAGAATTCCTTCTCTTTCTTCCTTCTCTTTGCAACAGAGTAAACACTGAAAAGTTTCTCCTCACAAAGACAGTGAATTGATCAATATTTTTTTTCGATTTTTCAAAACCATTTTGGATGACATGTTCATTCATTCTTAACTTATTTCTAACTCTGAAAATTGTAACTGAAATTCTCTTAAGAAGCTTTTTTTTAAAAAGTCTAAAAATTTATCAACATTTTTTTTACTACAGTTCACAAAATTGTTCAATAAGTTATTTTAACATTTGTTAACAAAACAAAAAAAAGTGCATACAATTTTCAAAAGTTTGCCAAAGCTTTTAAGGTGTTTTAAAGTTTTGAAATTTCTTCAACTTTTTACTTAAATTTTCCGGCATTTGTGTGGCAAAAAAAAACTTTCAAAATATTTTTGAAGTTTTCAAGACGACACATCATTTAAACATTTTGTCAATTGTGTTTTGCCACCTTTTCTTTCTCTTTTATTTAATTTGAACTAGTTTTAAAATGTTTTTCCCACTTAAATATTTCATTTTTCATTTTCTTCCTGACTTTTGCGCTACAAATTTGTCTCAGTTTTTTCCGTCAACGAGGAGGAAAGTTTGAGTTCACCCAAGACCAATTATAATTAGTCTGCTGCATATTTGAAAAGGCTTTCATTTCCAAGTAATTTTATGTAATTTTCTCGTCACTTAAAAAAAAGCGCACAAAAAAATACAAAAGAAAATGGAAAATGTCAAGGTCGTGTCTCAGTGAACTATTGATTAAATTTTTATATAGCTTATGATAAACGAGGTAATTGGACTTCTGAGCTAAACCAATTGTACATATGTAGTTGTAGTTGTTGGCCAAGTCAAGGACACAATTGCAAATGAGTTTAGATTCCAATGCTGATAGTGAGTCAGTCACAAAGACAAAGAGAAAGAGAGAAAAAGAGAGAGAGAGAGAGCCGCCGCCACCCTTATCACAGTTTGTTCGCTATCTGATAAAATACATAAAAGAAATATTGGGAAATCATGAAGAATAAAAATATGTTGGAAAAATGCCATCATGTTTTCTTTTATTTATTAATTTTTTTGTTATATTATTTTTTTGTTCCTCCTTTTGTCTATATCCTATTTAAGTATGCGTGCAGGCACACTTTGATTGCCGGCTCCCTTTTAATATTATCTCTCTCTCTCTCTTTCTTTCTCTGCTACAACGTGTTTCCTATTGAAAGTCAGTAAGAGAGTCAAGCCAATTTCCGTTACAAAAAAAAACTGGCCAAGAAGTGGTAGCACGGCATCAGGTTTTGGGCTTTCCTTTTGCTGCTTGCTAACTTAAGAATGCAAAAAGCCAGAAGACAGAGACAAAGCCACAGACGTTTGTTCATTCACACACACACACACACACACCAAGCGACTAAGACAAGTCGTCACACTCTCGCCACTGAAATCATTCGAGTATGACGCAGCCAACAACAACAAGAACTTCTTCACTACTGCAGTGACGCCGCTCCCCAGGCAAAATGTCTGTCTTCTTTTGTTTTTTTTGGTTGCTCTCTGAAGAGACATAATGCAAAAGGCCAACATTTGCCATTTGTAGTAATTGACTAAGGTTAACTTCACTTCACTTAACTGCGCTCACAATGAATTTTATTGCCAAAGTCGAAGGCTTACAATTTCTCAACTAGAAAGCTCGCTAAATATTTACTCGTTACAACAGTCAAAGGTTTCGAACTACTCAAGATATTTGCCTGCATTTTCATTAGACTCGTTAACCAGCAAACTCGCTGAATATTTACTCGTTACAATGGCCATTATTCACTGTTTTTGCAACTTCTCAAGAGTCGACAAAGCCACTCGTTAACCAATAAACTCGTTAACTCGTTACAACTACTCGCTGCATAATTACTCGTCATAGTAATTACTTAAATGATTTCACGTTACACTACAATTATAATAACACCGTTTTTTCTTCTTCTTTGCAGATTGACCACACACCAAATTAAAAACAAGCAGAAAAACTAACTGAACTAACGGAATTAAAATCGTATTAAAGCAAACTCAACAAGCAAAAAATAATTATTATATATACATACATACATATATTTTTTCCACATATATATTTTTTTTTTCGTGTGCGCGCCTGTGTGTAACTGAATTTAATTGTGCAAAAAAGTAATAATAACAAGAAACAAGAAGAACAAAACAACCGAAAAAAAAAAAAACTCAATTTCAAAATGGGACAAACACCAGCAAAGCAGCGTGTGAGTCCACTCGCTTTCATCGTCTATGTGATGTTATTGTGCGGTAGCTCGTTTATAGGTGAGTAACTCAATAACGTTCTTCTTTAATGCATTTTGCCATATACATATACATATATATATGTATATACATTCTTTTTTTTTTTTTTGTATTTTGCTCGAGTTTATGCGTTTATAATTAGACACGAATGCGCTACAATGAGATAAAGTTGTAAAGTGGGAATGATGGACACGACACGGACGAAGAAAGCAGCAGCAGCAGCAGCAGGGGGGGAGGGGAAGAAGGCAGAGAATGATTAGCGGAAAACATTCCTGTTTCATTTAGCGCATAAATTGAAAATTCGAATCATGTAGAGCAAGCAATATAGACACGATCGATCGACACGCATTATACAGATTTAATGTGAGTCTGGGTGGAAAATACTGAGAATCAGGGCATTAGCTAACATATAAAAACCAACTTCATATATACATACATATCTCTAACATCTTCATGCTCGTCATCTACTACTAATATTCCTCCTCTTACATGTGACCATGAAATGTGGAATATGCACGTACTTAGTGCCTGGCGCAAAGTAAATATATCCAAAAAAAAAAAAAAAACATACCAAAACACAAAAATTACTTATCATACAAACAGCCACATAGTCGTCGTTGTCGTCGTCGTCGTCTTCTGAACTCTTGTGTCAATATTTATTCCCAAACTCGCCATTATCGTCATCACACCGACGACGTCCAGACAAGAGGAGCCTAGAGCCGTTGAGCCTAGAGCCGTTGAGCCTAGAGCCGTAGAGCGTAGGCAAATATCATAAATATGTATATGGGTCTCATTAATTTGTGTAGCGATTAGTATGTAGTTGGGCCCTGGGGTAAGATATCAAACAGGAGAGCGCAGCACCAGATACTATCCAGATACGCGACTTGAGTTGTTGCTTGGTACATAATTGTGACATTTGTTGAAAGTCATTCTGTTAGCCCCGGTTACCACCTGACTAACCAACTAACTAACTAACTGACTCGGGCCATAAAGAAAAAAAAAATACTAAAGTTGTGCAAATATTTATAATCTGTTTTTTTTTTTTTGGTGCTTGGTGACAAAAAATTATGAAATGACAGTTTCTAAAATTTTGTAGATAGGCTGAGGAAGGAAGGAAGATTTCTTTTTAGGGCCAAGACCACTTAAGAGACTAACTGACTGACTGACTGTGAGAGGTGTCGCAAATTGTTATAAACTGGGTTAATTGGTCAAATAAAAGTTCTTCAAAATTTAGTTTTGAAATACATGTTAATACGGAGAAATGAAGTCAAGTACACATTGCTCTCCCTCTCTCCCTCTCTCTCTCTCTCTCTCTCTCTGGTTGTCTGACTAATCCAAGATCAAGCCAAGACCCAAACGTAAATGACCCGATAGATGATTCATTTTAGCACTGAGCACCATTAACATTGGCAACGGTTCCAAACGCTTCTCACATACAGCACTAATCACGCCACGCGTATCGAGAGCACCACGAAAATTGAATCGAGATTTTGGTATGGTACAATGATAGGCCAATCGTGCAATGGCCTGACGTTTCAATATATCCGCCTGCATTTGGACACTGGCACGCAAGCATTGGCCATATGTCTGGGAATAGCACAAATCCAAGGCATTGAGACTAATCGCACCCGACCATTGCTTGCTGCCGCTCTGATAGCGGGCCACAGCAGAGACAACGGCCGCCCGGCCGCCGGGCACCACCGTCTCCTCATCCTGTTGATAGATTAGCTCCACACCAAGCGATAGCGTTGCTGGCATCACCTCCTGCAGGTATGAGGCCACAAATACACCGGTTCGTTGCTTCACATTCACATTGCTCAATATTAACGAAAAGCTAAAATCATCGCCCAAATAATCCGTACTCAAATGACTATGCACCACCGCCGAATCGACCATGGTGGCTGTCAGTTTACTGCGAATGCGCGACGTTAAAAAGTTAATCACGCTGGCCGTCATATTCCCCTTGGCATCCATTTCGGCCATAAGCATTGGAACATTCTCACCGGTCATCGTGTGCTGATGATCGCCGGCATAGCAGGCATTAAACTGATACAACGAGTGGGCGGGACGCGACAATTGTAGGGCATGTCCAATGCTAAAATGATTACTCAAAGGCTTGTTAACTATTATCCTGAGACCCTCAAATGGTGACGGTTGAATATCACGACATTGTCGATGCAGATCAGCCACTAAGCCAGGATTCGTTCTCTCTAATCTTTTACTCTCAGTTGTGGTGGGTGCTGCTGGTGGTGCTGCTGGTGCTGGTGGTGTCGATGGTGGAACTGCTGGCGGTGCTGCAAAATGTTGTTCCTCTTTTCCTTGCCGTTGTTGATATTGTAGCAACTCAAAGCTATCGCTATCATTGGCCGTACGTATGCCAAAGAGGCCAAAGAGATTGTCGTTGTTTTTCTTCTCGTTGAAGGGTTTATTTGCAAATGCATTGCCCATTGCTTGATCAAGTCAAACTAAAAAGTTACAAAGAAGAAGAAAGCGTTTTGTTAGTCATTGACCTCTCTCTACACACACACACACACACAGACCGAGAGAGAGAGAGAGAGAGAAAACCGGCCAACAATTACCACATCCGCTTAATTTGTCGAATCATTTTTTTTTCTCTTTCTCTGTCTCTCTCGTAAAGAAAAATTAAGCGGAATTAATTAACGCAAGCGGATTTTGAACAAGAAGAAACTCTCCCATCGTTGACCCTTTTTCTTAAATGTGCTTCTTGTCTTTTAACCCGAACACCGCCGCGTTTCATATTTTTTATGGCCGCTATGTGAAAACAGTTTGTAACAGTTTCGACAGTTCGTTCCCTCGAAGGGCAAGTGTGTAGTAGTTTAGAGGTGCTTCTAATTAGCTGACTCAAAACTAGCCTAATTGGGCTCACTCACCTCCCCTCCCTCTCCCCCCGCCTGTTTGTGTTGTGCTGGGGTAAATGGGCAAACTGGCAATTGAAATGCGGGCTACATTTCACTCGGCTCGAACAAATGTCGGCTAAATATGCATTTGATTCTTGGTCAAATGGAACTTTCTCTCTCTTAAGTAGTGTGTGGATTACAAGATTCTCTCTCTCTCTCTCTCTCTCTCTTGGATTCTGTTGAAAGCGGAAAGTACTCAAAAAGTTTGGACTGCATTTAAATTTTTTTTTTTTTTTTTTTTTTTTGGTTTTGTTGCTTGTTCTTGGAATTTTGTGCATAACTTTGCCAATTTTTCCTTTCGTTTGCCTTCCCTTGGTCTCTCTCTTTCTCTCTGCGTCTGTGTCTGATAAAGTCAGCGGCCCTTGGGCTACATCAGAATGGGCTTGGGCTTGGGCTTGGTCTTGGCTCTTCACTCATTGTATAGAGATGAAGAAGCTTATGGTCAAGCGCCAGTCTTTTGAAGCTCTTAAAGTAGAGACACACACACACACAGAGAGATATACATAGAGACAGACACCGAGAGGAAAAAGGAAATTCCAATTATGTTGCAAGTCTGGCCTGGCCGTGCGTAGAAAAGAATTGTTGCTTGTCTTTTATAGTCGTCAGTCTCCCATCTCTCTCTCTGTCTCTCTGTTTGTATGTTTGGGTTCCTGTCTCTGCATTTGTTGCTGCTGCTGCTGCTGCTTCTCCTCCTTCTTCTTCTCTTAACTCTTTCTCTGTCGCCTGCAGTTCTTTCTTTCGTTTTTCTTCTTTCTATGCCTGCCGCGATTTTCTCTCGTTTTAATTTTAATCCAGTAACAAAAAAAAAAAAAAAGGGCATTTCTGTAGAGTTTGTTGTCGCCCCCTTCTCTCCACCCCCATCACTGAACTCCACACACCTCACTACCTCCCCCCCCCACACTTCTCACTCTATGGCAGCAACAAGAGCCACTTGCCGTCGAAACGATGGCACAATTGTCTTTTGTAGTAGGTACACATTATTGTTAAGGTTTTTTTATGTTGTTGTTGTTGCTGTTGTTGTTGTTGTTCCTTTTTACTCTCGCCCGATTTAAGCAAAGCATTTTGCTTTAATTAAAAGAAAAAGTATAACATTATGGATTAAGTTGCTGTGTGGCCAAAAACAAAAACAAAGGAGAGAGCGAACGAGAAGAAGGGAGAGCGAGAGAGAGAGAGAGAGAGAGAGAGAAGGTGCCCCCAAGGATTCCCATGATTAACTCACAAATAATGGGAGCCTGCCTGCTGCCGCCTGCGCTGCACATGTCTGTGAAGAAGAAAAAAAAGAGTTGATCCACAAAACAAAAAAAACAAAAAAAATGAGAAAAAAAAAAGAAAAAGAAATAATACAATACAAAAATAAAAAAAGGAAATACTTGCGCATAATTAGTTAGCATTGTTTCATGCAAATGAAGCCAGGCCGAAAAATGTTATAATTACAAACGGCAACGGCACAAATTGGCGGCCAACGTGGGTGCGCCGGGCCGCCTGCACCTCGAAGCCAAGCGTGATGGCCTGTTAAAGTTTTGACTGCAAAACTAATTATGATGTATGCAAGCGAGAGCGAGAGCGAGTGAGAGAGAGAGAGAGAGAGAGTAAGCGAGAAAGTGTGTGCAAGGAATGTGAAAATGTTAAATGGAAAACGCAGATGAGAAACAGTGTGAAGAATGTGTGTGTATGTCCAATTATTGTGAGTTTACTCCACCAGCCCACACTACGTTTACCCCCCTTTTTGGAACCCGCATAAGCAAGAGCCCCTACTCCCCCTCCCCCTTGCCCCTCCCCACCACCCAGTTCCCCCCACAATTTTGTTTTCAATTAAAATTTAGCTTAAGATGACTTACCCGAAAACTTTTAGATACACAAACCAAACATATAGAAACATTCCATTAATGCGCACAACATAAGGAACAAATCGATCCGGAGGAAGGAAGGAGAAGGCGGAACAGCAGAAGGAAGTATCGCAAAGAGTGAGAGAGAGAGTGCCACTTAGTTGGAAAATACTCGGAACTACTTTTACTTAACTTGGCCAAATTAGCACGAAAAGGGAACAGCGAAAATAATAAATAAAATAATAAATAAAAAAAAAAAAAAAAAACTAAACCGAAAATTATAATTTTTGTTTTTCTCTTTGTTTCCAATGAAATGTGTCTCTGTGTGTGTGTGTGTGAGAGAGTTGTTTCGTTTGCTCCGAGTTTAAAGTATATAAGAATATAGAAAATTTTGATTTTAAAATCAAAGGAGGTTGTGGGGGGGGGGGGGGGTAAGTTGAAGGGGTACAGGAAGTTGCCACTATGACGTGCCAGGCCTTACAAGTGCAAACCGGACCGCATCCCGTGGCATACGAAATTGAGTTATTAGACAAGAAGGTGGTTCGTTTCCCCTATTCCCCTACCCCTACCCCTTTCAAAAACGCCTCTGATTGGCATTCATGGCACAGCCAGAGCAGCAGACCCCAGACCCATGCCCAGACAAAAGGGACACTACCTGCCGCCTGGTTGCCTATCTATTGAGCCATCTAAAAGACGGTGGTCTCTGTCTCTGTCTCTGTGTGTGTGCGTGTGTGTGTGTGTGTGTGTGCATTTGGGTGCAGGTAGGGTAACCTGATGACGCCTGGCATACACAACTAATTGCTAATTGGATTATGTCTTACTCTCTCGCCTGCATCGGCCTCTGGCTGTGGCTGTGGCTGTCGCTCTGCCTCGGCTTCACGTTCTTCCTTAGTAAGGCATTTTAGTCTCTGAGTTCGTAAGGTCAATGATATCCGTCGCTCTCACTCACCCATCTAACTATGGCCTTTGGCCTTAATCCAAATGGGTGGGGGGGGGGGGGTGGTTGCATGTTTTTAATTGACTTGCATTTTGCAATTGCATAACAATGAGATCCAAAAAAGCAAAAGCCAGCCAATTGCACAACTAAATAGAAGCTCTCTCTCATTCTCTTTCTCTCTCTGTACCCTTCTCTCACCTCTTCTCTAGCTATGAATATGAATTTCGATTTCTTTTAGTTTTTTCACACTGTATTTGCTTCTTTTTTTTTTTTGAATATGTGCCCCTTCCCGCATCAGTTCCAATTCTAGTCCCTATCCAGTTGATCCCAGTTCGTTTACGAATCCAAATTTACCTTTCTTCTTCTTCTTCTGCTGCTACTTCTACTTGCTCTTGTTATTCTCCGTGTTGCGGCGTCAATTGTCATAGCCATTGACATTTGGTTTGTTTTGTTCGCCTTTGGCTCCGAAAGAGTTTCCATTTTGTCGTTACGTTTGGTTTTTCTGTATTTCCTTTTTGCGCTTCTGTAATTGGTAATGCAAAGTGCATTGAAGGTAGGATATCAAATAGACCCAGGCACAGGTACAGGAGGTCAATTGTCTCTCTCTCTCTCTCTCTCTCTCTCTCTCTGTCTGTCTGTCTGTCTACTGGCCACCCTCGGTTCATTTAAGTTTTTTTTTACTCGTTTAATCAATTCTTCTTCTCTATTTCGCATTTTTGAAGTGTACTTTTGTGCATTGTCCGGCAATTGTCGATGGACTGTCTGTGTCTGTGTCTGTGTGTGTGTGTGTTTGTGTGTGTTTGTGTGTGTGTGTTGGCCATGGATACACCGCAACTCCGAAAGTTCTTCACACAGCTATCATCATGGCTGTGGCGACGGTAAAAGAGTTTGAAGAGGTGAGTTGGTTGGTGGGGAAGAGAGGGAGAAGGAGAAGGAGAAGGGCGACAGGCAATTCAAACTGTTGGCAAAGAATTTTTCTGTTCTGTCAGGTCAATTGTTTTCATTGGATTTCATTTTGGCTTGCTTGGAAATTGCAATTGCTCTGTCCTCGACTTTGCATAATCCTCCTCGTCCTGACCAAAATAAAATACTAAAAAAAAAAAAAATAAAAATAACTATACACAACGAGAGAGTAAACCTATCCCCCCCCCCACACACACACACACACCTCACCTACACATACATATATGCATGAGGAGAAGAAAAGGCAAGACTTTTGTCCCACTCATTAACTCTCCTAGCCACTCACGCCCCGAAACCGAAACTCAAGCACTTACCTCACATTATTCCCACTCTATTTCTACTCCTTCTTATCCTCCTCCTCCTCCTTCTGCTGTTGATGCTCTTTCTCATTTTGTGTTTTTGTTCCCACCATTAAGCTTCAACTATCAGCTGCATCTCATCACAGTCTCACACACACACACACACACACACAGACACAGAGACACAAAGTAGGAGGAACAAAACGAAAAGTGCATCATCCTCTTCACCTCTCTTCCTTCCTCTTGTGTTCCGCTGCTTATGGCAATTTTCAGCATTTAACCAAATAAACCTTTTCGCCAACAGTTGCCCCAGCTCCAACAGTCAGGCCCCCCCCCACACATCCCTCCCCACGTTCTGGCATCCAGGCATTCAACCCACCAAGCAGTCATCCACTGCCACATAACATTCCCATTCACATGACGTGCTCAGTGCGCTCGGAAACGTCATTATCAACGTTTTTGGCTTCCTTCTCCTTCATCTCCTGCTTCTCCTCCTGTTGCTCGAAATTGTTGCATTGCATCTTTTTAATACCCTTGCCTAAAAAAAAAAAAAAGAAATGTTTGACCAATCTCCACACATTAAGGGCATTCGGGGCAACTCTTGTTCTCCCTGTTTAGAGTGTGGGGGGCAGAGAGTTAGCTTGGCTTAAGAATATGCCGCACAAGCACGGCTCACGTTGCCGTCTGTGTAGGCAATTGAAACGCTTAAGTTAGTCGTTTTTTTTTGTTTTTTTTCTTATTTTTTGGACTAATCCAGTTTCATTTACTTCATAAACTAGTTGCGGAACTTTTTTATTCAATTTAATGAACTAGTTCTTTAACTTTGTGTCAAACTTTCGAACCGCCCGCGCTCACTCACTCACTCACTCACTTTCCCATGGCCCTGAGATGCTGCTGCTGCTGCTCCATTTGACTGCCGCCTCAACCAACCAACCAACCAACCAACCAACCAACCATCCAACCAAGCAGAAAAAAAAGAACCACCAAACATCTCATCCATCCATGGGTAAAACTTTGAGAACTTTTAGTCAAAGCCCAACGCCAATGTGGAGGCCGACGTCGCCACTTTGGCTGACTGGCGAATTGTTATCCACCACGTCCATCCATTCATTCCCTACCTCCCTTCCTCCCTCCCTCCCTGCCTAGTAGTAGTAGTAGTAGTAGTTTAGCGTACATTTTCATAATTTTATGGCAATTTTTCACATGCGCCGCTTCTCTCTCTCTCTCTCTCTCTCTCTTTATCTCTCTCTCTCTTTTGAACAACGTCTTAAACAATTCTGTAAATAGGCCCGCTAGCCCGATTCGGTTAGCCAGCCGCCCTTCCATCATCAACAACGTCATCGCTGTCCGTCCATCCATCTCTCTTTCTCTCTCTCTCTCTCTCTCTCTGTCTCTCTCTTAGCTCTTTGTTTGCATTTTAGTCATGAACTTTTAAACATTTGTCATGCATAATTTGCGCACCAAATGTATTGGAAAGAATTTTAAATTGATTGTTATTGTTGTTGTTGCAGGATAAAACGGACTCAGCAGAGTCAGTTAACGAAAGAGTAAGAGTCAGACATTAGTCAGAGAAAGAGAGGGATCTCTCTTCCACTTCCCACTCCCAGTCCCCACTCCCAGTCCAGTGCCAAGTACACCCATCACTGTCAATAATTAGCTTAACCCATTAATAACCCTCAGCAGCATGCAGTTTGTTGGAATAAACTGTGAGTCAGCTCGTCCATGATATGATGATGATGGGTGGATGGTGGGTGGGGGAGGGGAAGGGTGGTTGTCCGCGGGTGTATTGCCTGCTTGCCCTTAGGATGATGGCCAATGCCAAAGATTAATGGTTGCCTCAACTCTTCCTCTCTTGTACCTGTAGCTGAAATTCATTCGAATGCCGCTTCCTTCATTCGTCTGTCTGTTCGTCTGTCTGTCTGTTTCAAAAGTGAAATTTCATTTACATTTTCGGTTGGTCTGAGATGCTTCTTCTTCTGCTGGACAAGAGGTAACTTATGGTTAGGAAAGATTGTTCTTCTGAATTCCTTTTCATCGTCATCATCTCATCATCTCATCATCATCATCTTTCGTCGTCGTCTTTTTTGGGTTTTATGCTTTTTAAGCTCTCTGCAGCAGATAGTGGGAGAGAGAGAGAGAGAGAGAGAGAGAGGGGGACGACAATGGGAAAGATGATTAAATTTTGCTGACTCAGTTTTTTTTTTTTTTTTGCTTTTTTGCACGAATTTTGTTTGACTGTGCTTCTTTCTGAAGGATTTGATTACAGTTTGCGTCTTATCTTGTATGTTCCCTTCTCTCTACTCCTCCTCCCCCCCCCCCCTCTTTTGTTTCGCAACAATTAGACAAAGAAAGGAAGAAGGGGCCACTTTATAAAATTCTGTAACATTACTTGAAAAGAATAGTATTCCATAATCAGAGAGATATGTATGTATCTTTAATTTATTTCTATGCCATGACAAACCAATAAAAGTAATTGTTAATGCACAATGCTTGCCGCCTCCTCCATTCTCAGAGAGAATCAATAGAAATTGCCAAAAGTGTGCGCCAAAAGGCGTCTAGGGATGGATGGAGGAATCTCCCGGGTACTACCGGCTATCAATATACTTGGCTCTAGTTGGTATTCGACATTTGATTTCTGACGCGTGTCGCTTTAACGGCTTCCAGTGAACGAACCATTTGCCGGAGGGTTGGTCGGTCGGTTGGTCGGTTGGTCGACCAAGGAGTGGCCCTCCCTCTTTAACTCTCACTTTTGTTTTTATGATTGTTTTAATTTTGTTTGTTGCAAACAAATAGGCGGAAAATGTTGTTAACCATTTGCAGGGGTTTCCTTCATCCATCCATCCAACCATCCTTCTATCCATCCATCCATCCATCCATTTAGCCGTAGTTCAATGAACGTGCGCGTGCGCGTGTTGCGGCCTCATAAATTTTTTGATTTATTAATTATTCAATTTCGTAAGAATTTGAGGGAAAGAAGCGTGTACTCTGGTCGTTTCTTTTTGGGTATTATCAGACGAACCAATTAGGCGTAGAACTTATTAAGGTTATTCCTAATGACAAATTGATGTGAAAGTGGAAGAACTGAATTTCAGGCAGATCAGATCGCTTAATTGTCTCTCGACCCGACACTACAAAAGTAAATTGGCAAATTGTAAATTGAATTATTTCACGGGGGTCGTCTCACTCAACTTCGACAACCTCTTGACATCGTTTTTTCCACGTTCTCAACGTCAAGAGGCTGCCTAATGACTTCCTTTGTCCCCCAGTTTCATCCACATGGCACTTTTTTTTTTTTTTGCTTTTCCCGCCGCAATTTGTCAACACGAAAAAAAGAATAAGAAAACACAACAAACATTTGAAGTTGAAGTACTTCTCTCCCCCCCTCTCTCTTTCTCTCACTGAGAAAAGCCTCACGGCTCTTTTTTTTTTTTTCTCTCAATACAGTTTTTCTTTGTGCGGAAGTTGTATGGCTGCTGGGCTGCTCTTTTACCATTTGGCACTCAATGAATCATAAAAGCGTTTGTTTTGTTTGTTGTTGTTGTTGTTGTTTCCTTTGACTTTTTTTTCGGTAGCTTGTTCGTTTGTTGTATTTTTCACTTAATTCAATTTCTCAGTGTAATGCAGCCAAACGAAGCGTGCAAAGTTTGGCTGCTGCTTTTGATGGACTCGAAACCACCGACAACAGGTGTTTCTGACTTTCCGTCTCCCACTCCGATTCCGTGTTCTCCACTCTCTCTCTCTCTCTGTTATGGGTTTAGCGATGCGTAAAACTGTATCCATCGATAATGACAAAATATTGGAAACAACAAAAGAAAAAGAAAAAAAACATGTACACATGCTATAAGAGTAGCGAGAGAGAAATAACAGGTGACCTGATCTCCCACAGGAAGTTCAGAACAAAAAAAAAAAAAAAAAAGTTGCTCATTTGCTGGTTGTTTTTTTTTTGCTGTTCTCTGACAGGAAGTTCGAATAAATGGTTATAAACATTTTCAGACGATCCATGAAAAACTACTAAATTGAAACCTTAAGAAGAAAGTTATAAAGTAAAAAAAGAAAAGAAAAGGGGGAAACAACTTTATCTTCGCGGTAATGCAAAAGAGACGCAAAACGCATAAGTATCTGAGAAACGCACAAGCAAAGGCCGAAAAATAATTATACAATGTGAGGTTTTGTATAAAGGAACTCAAGAACGGGATTAAAAACACTTAAGTAACTGAATGACGCACAAGCAAGTGCGATAAAGGGTCATACAATGTGAGGTTTTGGATGAAGAAACACAGAAATACCATTTTATCAGTAGAAAAATACAATAAAGTTAAAGTTCAAGTTATAAGAAAGGAATTAAAAACACTTAAGTAACTGATGACGCACAAGCAAGTTCAATAAATGTGAGGTTTTGGATGAAGGGACACAGAAATATCATTTTCTAGTAGAAAAATACAAAAAAGTTTTAAGAAAGGCATTAAAAACGCTTAAGTAACTAAAAGACGCACAAGCAAGTGCAATAATGGGTCATACAATGTGCGGTTTTGGATGAAGAAACACAGAAATACCATTTTGTCAGTAGAAAAATACAATAAAGTTATAAGAAAGGAATTAAAAACACTTAAGTAACTGAATGACGCACAAGCGAGTTCAATAAATGTGAGGTTTAGGATTAAGGGACACAGAAATATCATTTTCTAGTAGAAAAATACAATAAAATTTCAAGAAAGGGATTAAAAACACTTAAGTAACTGAATGACGCACAAGCATGTGCAATAATGGGTCATACAATGTGAGGTTTTGGATGAAGGGACTTAGAAAAATACAATAAAATTTCAAGAAAGGCATTAAAAACGCTCAAGTAAATGAAAGACGCACAAGCAAGTGCAATAATAGGTCATACAAGGTGTGAGCGTTATGGGCGGTTGGGACGCACAATCATAAAGGGTCGATAAAAGGTCACCCAATATGAAGCTAGGCGTGAAAGAACGCACAAGCAAGGTTGGCAACAAAAAAAAAAAAAAAGAAAAAGGCCAAGACAGACGCACAAAGTGTTAAGTAAAAAATGCTGAGACGCACAAGCAAGGTATGCGCTATGAAATGAACAGAACAAATGAAATCTTTTCATATCTAGGCAGATCCATCTCCGTTCAGTTCAGTCTGTGCGTTGTAGGCACGCACACAAACGTTTTAGCCCGTCATGTGACGACAACTTTATCTTTGCGGTAATCCCAAAAAATTGAATTGTAAACAATAATTATAAGTGAGAGAGAGAGAGGGAGAGGGAGAGAGAGAGAGGGTGGGAGAACGCTAGAGCACTAAACAAATGACAAAATGACAACAAATGTGCTTAATGTGGCAAACAGCCTTTAGTTTTTTAGATCCTTGGCTTAGCTGTAGTAGAGAGTGATGTGTGGTGGGGGAGGGGGGGGGGAAGGGAGAAAGGGAAGGGAAAGTGAACCAGCAACCACTGCAAAGGCAAAGGCAGAGGCAGAAAGAGATTAATGCTAATTGAAACGCATGGGCTTTCTCTTCTATTGTTGTCAAAGGCAAAAGACTGAGAGAGACCAAGAGAGAGAGAGAGAGAGAGAGGGAGAGAGAGAGTTTGCTGATCTATGGGATATTTCATCTTAAATGAAGTGTTAACAATGCTGCCAGAAATGGAAATGCCTTTTGCCATAAATCAGATTCGCAATTTGGCAAAGTGCTAAGCCAAAAAGACAAAGTCATAAAAGCACAAGAGAATGCCAATAGGCGGTATGTGGGTGGTTGGTGAGTGGTGAGGGAGGGGGGTGGGCAGGGGCGGTGGTTACACATTACAAGTCACAAAGATTTTGATTTAAGAACAATCTTTCTGCCAAGTAGATGCAGAGATAGATAGAGAGAGACACAGACATACGCAATGAGTCATCCCAAATGGGGCAGCAGCAAGAAGGGCGGGCAGATCACGTGATATCTTATATCACGACGACTCACGTTGCCATCTCTAAAATGTTTCAATGACATTTTGTGTTGCCCTGTGGCTCTCTCTCTCTCTCTCTCTCTCTCTCTGATTTATGCGACTGCAAAAATCAAATTAATATTTTCTTCTATATCGCTTCCCCTTCCTCTCGTTCTAACCACCCCCGCCTGGAATCGATAATGTTGTTTAGGCGTAGCGCCATTAAAACTATGCCAAGATTGAATCTTCCAAAAAAACGCAGCGGGTGATGGTATAACATAAATTGTTATGCCCAATTTACTTACCACTCACCCACCCACCCCGCCTCTCCTACAACTACACCGACTCTCTCTCTCTCTCTGTCTCTCTCTACCTCTCTTCGTCTCTCCCTTTTTTTGCTCTATTCATTTCATGTTCAACATTAATTGACATATTATGTAAACAGAATAGTTAACATTTTCATTCATTTCATTTGATTGCATTTAATGTCCTTGTGCTTCATTTATCCTAGGGAAAGCTCACAGCTGTATTTAGACAGCCGTAAAGCTAAAGTGGCAATGGCCGTACAATTGATATTGAAATACGGTGATGGGACTGTAGGGGAGGGGGACTCCCTGGGGTGACTGACAGCTCCCTTTCCTTCTGTCATTTCTAATTGAAAAAATATGTTGTACTCAATTTGAAATATTTAGAATTTTGGGTTTTTCCATTGCTGCTCTTTGGCAAACAGAGATGAGATACAGATGTTTTTTTTTTTTTCTAATTAAAACCAACTTTAATCGAAGCTAATAAAACCAATCGTTGTAGCTGGCTCATTGTTGCTAAATATAGCTAATAAGTGATGCTACCTACATATACTCTTCCTTCTCTGTTTTTTTTTTTGCTATTTTTAACACTAATTGCATTTAGAAGTTGCAGTTTCCCCTTAACCCTCATGCGCCTCCTCATTATGGTTAAGCGTTTTGTTGTCATCTGTGGAGCAGAGAGATAGAGAGAGCATTCGGATGCACCACTCGAAGTAATTCTATTTATATAAATTGTGTGCTGCTTGGGAAATGGGGATTGCAAACCGAAAAACTGATTCCCCACTAGGGATTGGCCGCCTTGCTGCCGCCTGCCTGCCCCTAGCTGAGGAGGATGAGTAGAAGGAGGAGGAAGGGGCGTAGTAGGGCTTGACTTAAGTGGTTGGTTCGCTAGACTCAAAACAAAAACACAAAGACAAAGCCAGCCAGCCCGCTACCATATATCAAAATGTGTAGCAAATGAGGGGAAAAGCTGACTGTGGGAAATTGTTTAACTAAATTATTTGTTTGGCATGTGTGTTTCGATTTCGGTTTCGGTTTCGGTTTCGGTTTCGGTTCACTAACTGAAGCTGCTTCAATTAACTAATCTCAATGAGAGTTCATGAATTGGAATGATTATATATTTCGACAAAGAGATGCCATTTGAAATAATTTAAGCTACAGTTCAAGATACATAGATAAAAAGGGGGGGGGGGGGGGGGGGGGAGAGAAGCAGAAGCTCCTATGCCTTGGTAAATTTCTTTTGAATTTTCATTAATTTCTTTCATCTGCTCTCTATATCGTTCTAGGTAAGTGTCAACTTTTGTTCTCATTCGCACCTTAAATCACTCGACAGTTCCGGCCGAGGGGAAATGATTCGATTTGAGTCCTTCAAAAATGAAATGGTAATCGGACACGGATTGTTGTATGTTTTTATGGTCTGTTTATGTTCATATGCCGCCGGCAAGTCATTAAGAGGTGACAATGCAATGCGCCCCCACACACACACACACACACACACACTCCTTGCTTGGCTTCCTTCTAAGGCTGCTTCCACTAATTGCAGGCCATAAATTTCAGAGTCTCAGAGTGGAAGAGAGAGAGAAAGAGAAACGGAAACACGCATAGGCATAAATTTACATAGGCAGCCCACCCACCCACTCACCTACATAACGAAATGTAGGACTCTCATCAAAGCTGAAAAGTGGCATCCTTTTTCCTTATGTGTCGCCTGAGGTGTGAACATGCAGAAAGAGGCAATCAAATTTGACACGTGTGTGTGTGTGTGTGTGTGTGTGTGTGTGTGTGTCTCTTCCTTATCCCTCGCGTAGGAGACAACAAACTTGAAGTTGTAGTCAATGTCTCTTCCCCTCGAGCATTTACATACACGACAGGAATGGGGATGGGTAGAGGTAAAGGAAAGGGAGGGAGCGGGGGCGAGAAGCAACAATTGTCTGTGTGTCGTTGGCTTGTTTTTCTTTTTTTGTCAAACTAAACAGCAGCTGCACATTGACATTGAATATATATTAGGGAACGTGTGTCGTCTGCTGCTGCTTCTCTGTTATTGATGTCAAAGGTCAATTGACAAAAATATACATACAACAACCACTTGAGAGAGAGAGAGAGAAGGAGACAGAGAGAGATCTAGTGACAAATAGTCATGAAAATGAACATAAACGATTATTATTATCCGTTTACCAAAATCGATTGAATATATACATAGTAAGCTCTCTCTCTCTCTCTCTCTCTCTCTCTTTCTCTCTATCTCTCTTAATGCAGCTTAAATCAGAATTTAGCCAAAAGCCATTGTCATTTACAAAATTTTGCGAATTAATAAACAATTATTAAATGCTTCACTTCGATAATGCCAAAATGCATTCACTTGTTTTGTGTGTTTTGTTTGTTGTTTGTTGACATGAACTAAACTCAATTAGCCCCAAAACTGAATTCAAACCCCAAACCCAAAACCCAGTCAAGCTTCTCTAACCCATTTACAAGACTCTTTCATTCGGTTGGTTCCTTTCTTCGCTATTCTATTTTGGCCAGTTTTTTTTTTTTTTTTTTTATTTAGAAAATGAATTCGGGTCAAACTCTAACCCACAGGACGAGATTCGTTCGTTCTTTAAGACTAGCTCTATTCCTTCTAAAAACATTTCTCCAACTTTTCTCCCTCTCTCTCTCGCTCTCTCTCTCTCTCTCTTTCTCTCTCTCTGTGTGTGTGTTTATGTGGCGCCTGTTTTCAGCTAGAGAACATTTTATAGTTTTGTTTATGCACCTACAACAAAAACATTACCAAAACAGATTTAGACATGAATGAAAATTTGTGTTTGGAGGGAGTAGGGAGAAGTTGTTGGGTGTAGGTGTAGGTGTAGTTGTAGACAGTGGGGGGGGGGGTGGTGATTGGAGAGTTTATTCACAACTCGCTTCACTTCAAAGTGTTTTTATTTATTTGGGGGGACACGACTGATTCTCTTCATCTCTTTCGCGTTTCGCCTCATTTTGGAATTGATTTTTATGAAATTTTTATCGTTTGGCCTAAAAATATCCCAACCAAAATGTGTCGCCAAAATAAAAACAACAACAACAATAACTGAGAAAAACCAAAAAACGAAAAAAAAAAAAACCAAAAATATGTATGTACAAAAGTATCTCTCGAAACTCTTGTATCTACGCATCTGCGAAGAAGATATTTTTAAAATCTATATAGTTTCTAGGGGAATGGGATGGATGGATGGGTGGACGGATGGATGGATGGTTGAATGGAAGATGCTGGCGGCAGAGCAGCTGCTGCGACTCATGAATGAATTTCTGGGTCAGCAGAGTTAGTCAGATGAAGGGACCAAAAATACAACCACCCCCCCCCCCCCCCCACCCTCTCTTCTTCTTCTTGGTACATTTGTGGTCGTATTAAGTAAAATTGTGTACCATCTATTCATAGAGAAACAATCGAAATGGCTAATTCTCACAAGATTTCAAAAATCTTTTGGCAATTTTCTAAAATTTCAAACACTTTCTTTATTGGAAGAACTCTTTAAAAGCACTTCGATGGGTGGTGGGTGCTGCAAGGGGGGGGGGGGGGGTAACTTCCCCTATTTGCACAAGCATCATAAACCACAAAAAACGATTCGCCAATTCATCTGAAAGTGAACAGAGCAACAGCAAAAAAACAAAAAAAAAAAACAAAAAAAAAATAAACTGCGATTTGTGCTAGCCAAAATATCTAAATACTTCGGACGCAACCAAACGGATTTCACAAAATTTGCACAACACACAAACTATTCTAAGCAGTGCGAAAGAGAAGGAGATAGGGAGAGAGAGAGAGAGAGTGAGAGAGAGGGTGAGGTGAAGGGATAAAGAAGTTGGAAGGGCTATGTTGGATGAGGACGACCATTCGAACTGCTGCACGCTTCAAAAACTTTGCCCTAGTGTGTGTGTGTGTGTGTGCTCTGTGTGTGTGTGTACTTTGTGTGTGTGTGTGTGTGTGTGTTCGTGAATAATTGCTAAAGAAAAAAACATTTTCGAGGTGCATTTCGAGCGGGTAAAATGCAAACGGCAAAAAACATTTGCCACACACAAACACACTCACACACACACAGAAAATTGCGACTCCGACTACAAAGATACCCTTTAATAATAATTCCCATTGACTTACAAATTTACCATCAATCAACAGTCACTTCAGAAGCCTTGCCAAATCGTTTAGTCTGCAATTTAACGAATTATTTTTGTGTAATTTTCAAATGGAATGAAGAGACATAGAGACAGAGAGACAGTGAGAGAGAGAGAGAGTTAGAGAGACAGCGAGAAACAGCGAGAGAGAGAGAGGGTATATTGATACTCTGGCATACGAAATGGTAACAAAAACAAGCAAAATCCAAATTAAATGCAAAAAACTGCATTCGCTTGTTGTTTTTAACGATGTGCCAATTGTTTTGCAGCACCAACAAACTACTTCAGATGCACACACACACACACACACACACGTGCACACTGAGCACACACACACACACAGAAGCAATGGCAATGGGCGCCAACGAAAATTTAGCCGCATACAATACAAAATACAGTCTTGCCAGATGCTTTGAAAGAACTACAAAAAGAAAGAAAAAAAACAAACTTAACAGGGAGAAAAAACTAAGCAAATACACATAAAGGCAAAAAAAAAAAAAAAGAAAATGAAAAAAACCAAAAACCAATCAGCCATATTAGTCAAATTGATTTGTAAACACACACAGAAAGGAAATTTCATTGGGCTTTTTTTTATTTATTTTTTTTTTTTTTTTTGAAATGAAGCAATTAGTTGGAGATCGACACTGAAATGCCATTTGGCCAGAAGGAAAATACAATAAAGGCTAAAGAAAGGCACGCAAAACGCATAAGTAACTAAAAGACGCACAAGCAAGTACAATAAAGGGTCATAAAAGATGAGGTTTTGGATAAAGGGACACAAAAATATCATTTGCCAGTAGGAAAATAAAACAAAAGTTACAAGAAAAGGGTCTAAAAACGCTTAAGTAACTGAAAGACGCACAAGCAAGGTTAATAAATGGGAGGTTTTGGATAAAGGGACACAAAAATATCATTTGCCAGTAGGAAAAGAAAAAGAAAATTACAAGAAAAGGATCTAAAAACGCTTTAGTAACTGAAAGACGCACAAGCAAGTACAATAAAGGCTCATACAATGAGAGGTTTTCGATAAAGGGACACAAAAATATCATTTGCCAGTAGGAAAAGAAAAAGAAAATTACAAGAAAAGGATCTAAAAACGCTTAAGTAACTAAAAGACGCACAAGCAAGTGTAATAAAGGGTCATACAAGGTGTAAGGTTATGGGCGCGGTTAGAACGCACACAATAAGGGGTCGATCTTGAAGCTAGGGATAAAAGATGCTGAGACGCACAAGTAAGGTATGCGCTATAAAATGTTTGATGTTGGCCATGATTCAATCCATCGTGAATGCATTTCCCGTCGACTACACTCGACAAATCTTAAGCTACAGGGTGATAAAAAAGAACAACAAACAGTTTGGCCTCATAAAAATCAAACAGTTCCCCCCAGCCTTGTCATCGTCTGTCCAAATAAAGCGTTTCAGCAACTTAAAATCATCATCATTCCATCAACATCTTCATCGTCATTATCATCATCGTCATCATGCTCATCCTCCCAGCATGCGCAAAAGTTATTAAAACTGTCGATGACTCTGGCCCGGTTCGGTCCGGTCCGGTACGGTTCGGTCTGGACCGTTGATTGCAAAAATCTGAATGACCTGTGGCTGCTGCTGCTGTTGCTGCTGCTGTTGCTGCTGCTGTTGCTTTTTCCAATTGACAGGGGGGGTGGGGGGTTTTAAACGAAAATATCCATAGTTTTGTTTGCCTTTGCTTTCCGTTTCAATATGATCGTGATGAGGAGGAGGAGAAAGAGAAAGAGAAAGAGAATGCTACATATATAGCCCACTTCCTCCGTGTGTGTGTGTGTGTGTGTGTGTGTGTGAGACTTGTCTAAAATTGACACATAAATTGCATTGTTTAGCCAACGGAATTGTTTTTCAACAATTTTGCTTATTTGCTCGTTTGTCCGCTTGTCCGTTTGTCCGTTTGTTTGTTTGTTTGTTTGTCCCTATTGTTTCATCCAATTTGAGTGTTTGTGCATTGGCTTCACTGGCAATCCATAAGCATTGAGAACATAAAGGATTCTTATAAACAAATTATAAACAAAGTGGCCAAAACAAAAAAACCAAAAAGGAAAACAAAAACCAAACTACACAAATAGACAATTTCATCTTTCATCTTTCAGAAAGTTTTTTTTTTTCTTGTTCTTCTTCTTCGTTTTTGTTTCTTGGGGATATGAAGAAAAGTTTCAAAAACCAATTTAAAACCAAGTATCGACTATTAGTTTTGCATTTGAATATTCTCGTCTTTTTATATTCTAATTTACTCTAACTTCATTGGTGGTTGGGGGGGGACTATGACAGAAATTTCTATTTCTATTTGACAACTAAAGAGTATTGCTCAAGTCGTAGGAACTTGCTGCAAAATTATTGCCGGCAGCAGTATCATCGATATGAAAAGTTGTGTCAGAGACTTTTTGTTTCATTCTGTCATTTGTTTGGCCCAAAGTCCTTGGGTAACCCAACCCAAGAGCCAACCCATCCATTGAGTCGCATTGAGTTGAAGAAATTCAAAGCTGGAGGATAAGATGCAGCAGCAACAACAGACAGACATTTGCCACATCGGTCAAAATGTTTTGCTCTCTCTCTCTCTCCCCCCCACTCAGCACACACACACACACACACACATAAGAAAATTATATTTATGGGCAATAATATTTCAACAGCATAGAAATTTATATAAACTTTCTCATACAACACAGATGGTAGAACTGAAGACTGAGTGGGGAGTGCAGAATGGAGAGTGGGAGGTGCGGGGCGTCCATATACATAGATAGAAATTATGACAAACCATGAGTTGGTAAGATTTCATAATGATTCTCTGTCTCTGGCTTCGGCTTTGGCTTCTGGTTTATGCATATTTAATGATATGACAAAATGCCCGATGGCAGACATCAGCATTATTTTGCTATATTGTTTTTGGGATCTTACGTAAAGAAAGCCATGTGTGTGTGTGTGTTGTGTTGTGTGTGTTGTGTGTGTTGTGTGTGATTTATATCTGTGTAAGTGTGAAATCAATTTGTCGAAATTCTAGCCCAATTGCGGATATTGTGTGCCGCCGCCAACATCGACCAAAAGTTTAATATTTCATAAAATGTAGACAGGCAGACAGATAGACATAGACATAGATATAGACATAGACTCATCTATCATGTTAGCATTTCATGGGAACTCCAGAAGTGAGGGCCGACCTATCCCTCCCTTCCTCTCTTTCTCTCTCTATCTAATTCTCGCTTAATAACTCAATTTTCATGCAGAAGGAAGGCATCCTGTTCTTGGTCGGTCAATTAAAAGACCATAAGTATCCAAAAACACACACACTCACACACACACACACAGGTGCCGCCTCACACTCAATCCCAATTGAGTTATAAGATCAAAGTCGTAAAAGAGAACCATTTGTATCTTCAGCCAGCCACGCCTCCTAATGTTCTCTCTCTCTCTCTCTGTCTCTCTGTCTCTAAATCGTCTTGGTTGCTGCATCGACTTTCACTCTAATTGCATTTTAATTGCAATGTTGCATCGACTGCCGCCGCATCGAACCCCCAAAAAGAGAGAGACGAGTGAAATGGGGGGGGATTGGAAAAGGAAAAACCCATAAGCGGGTTGTAAGTACCTACCCGAAACGTGTTGTTAGATTTTTGGCTGGGTTTTGTCTCTATCTCTGTCCTCTCCTCCTTTATTTTTTTCTACTCTCCTACAATTTTCTATGTTTTTCTCTCTCTCTTTTAGGGTTTTTATGTCCTGATTGCCCTCGATTTTGTCATTAGAGTTGATTCCATTTTATTGTTGTTGTTGCTCTCTAGTCGTTTGGCTGTTGATGTTGCACTTAAGTTTAATTGTTGTCGGATATTAGATGGACTAGAGGAAATTAGAGGATAGAGAGATACAAAGATAATAGAAAGAGCGAGTTTAAACAGAAGAATAAACATGAGTTTACTTGTAGCTGTAGAAGGGTAAAATAGTGTTGAAGCAAATCAAGGCTTAAATCTTCACTTGTTAACCAACACTAATGCATTTAGCAAACTCATTTAACGATTCTTACAACTTGCACTTCATTTTCTAGTCTGTCAGTTTAATTACAACAAAATCACAAGACTTAAATTCACTTGTTAATCAACACTTCATATTAGTGTGACCATGTCTATACGAAAAAGTTATAATCTAGATCAATTTGTTTCTAAGTTTCTTACAACTTGCACTTCATTTTCTAGTCAGTCAGTTTGATTACAACAAAATCATAAGACTTAAATTCACTTGTTAATCAACACTTCATATTAGTGTGACCATGTCTATACGAAAAAATTATAATCTAGATCAATTTGTTTCTTAGTTTCTTACAACTTGCATTTCATTTTCTGATCAGTAAATTTGATTACAACTAATCACAGTACTTAAATTCACTTGTTAATCAACACTTCATATTAGTGTGACCATGTCTATACGAAAAAGTTATAATCTAAATCAATTTGCTTAGTCATTTCGCCAAGTTCTTAAATAATATTTAATGACTTTTTGTTTGTCCCAATTTATGGATTTTGTTGTAGTTTTTCTTTCTTTAATGTGCGTGACCCGAAACTTGGTTAATTCTGCGAATAACCTAAACGGGGACGGGAACGGGGAACTGGAAACGGGAAACGGGAACGAGGACTGTGCATAGTCAGCTAAAACGGCAAACACCACAACTGCAGCAGCGAGAACAATGACTTGCAATTGTTATTTTTAAACATTTTCAGCACAATTATTAAGCGACAACCACAAATTGACCTCGTGCCGGTTTCGTTTGTTTTGGCTCAAGTCAGCATTAAAAATTGTCGCTGCTTTTGTTGGTTGCTGGTTGCTGTTATTGTTGTTCAATTTCTGGAACATTGTGACATTTCCACAGGCGCAACCACAACAACAACAACAACAACAACAATAGCACAGCAAACATGTCCCTAGCTTCTTCCATCCACAGGCCAACAGCAACTTGAGACCTGCAAAATGCCATAGCAACGATAGACATCTTACATGGACGCTGCTTGCCTGGTTGGCTGGCAAAAAAGGCAAACGAAACAGAAAAGAAGATGTCACAAGAGTCATCTCTCTGACTCCGAGATGAAGCTCCTCTGTCTGACTGCTGCTACTCAAACAACTTTCTGAATGCCAAGACGAAGAAGAAGAAGCTGCTGCATAATTTTTATGCACGCTTGACATTTCTCCAACTCTTCTCAACTCCTTCGCTTCGCTTCACTTCCCTCACTTCCCTCACTTGACAATGTGGCCAACAATGCTAAAGGCCAACAAAAGAGGCTAAAATGGAAATGCAGCAGCGCAGCATCAGCATGAGATTATTTTTTTTGACTGACTGACTGATGATTCAGAGTTGATGTCAAAAGGGTTGTGCGTATGACTAAAATAATCAAAAATTTTTAAAGTTATAAAGGCACGCCATAAGCCTGACCCCTGACCTTTGGCCTGGCCAAACGCTAATTAGGAATCAATCAAAAATGGTTTCTTTGTGTCCAATTGATCGGCGGAGAATCGTTCGCTTGCTTTAGGGGGGGACACAAATAAAACAAGCATACAAAACTGTCATTCAGCATTGAACGAGTTGAGGTGACAGCCAGGAGGAGGCCCACATCACTCACACACACACACACACACACACACACATTTGTTTCACTTGGCAAACAAAGTTTGTAAAATGCAAATGCCATGGCACATATCATTTTCATCATAATGTAGGACCACGTTCACATTTGAGGATTTTAGAATTGTTGAGATGAATCGAATAAGAGAGAGAGAGAGAGAGAGAGAGACGGAAGGGGTGAAGGGGAGTTTAAGTCCCCACTCCACACTCGACATATCACTGTGTCACATATTTTCAACGTTAGAGCGCTCTGGCATTTCAGTTGGCCAGTTGAAAAACTGTCACTGTCAGCGGAAACCGGAAGCTGACAGAGTTGCCAACGCTTACCATTTTCCGTTTGTCTCTCTCGCTCTCTCTCTCTGTGTGTGTGTGTTTGTGTGTCAGCTAACCCAACCTAACCTTACCCATTTAACAGCCAGAAAAGTTTTTAATGTTGTTTATGGGTTGCGTTTGCCGCTTACAAAGTCAGTGATTAAATTATTTATGACAGCTTTAAAATGCACTGAACTTTTTGTTGTAATTGTGCCATGCACTTTTGCAGTGCCACCATAAAAAGAGGCAAACTGGCAGTGTTGCCAATGTGGTCGGATGGCGACAATAACAATAAGAGCAACAGCAACAGCTACGGTTACGGCTACGGCTACGGCTACGGCAACAATGCAATGCAATAATAAACATTTACGCTGCAAGGAAATTAAGAAATTGAGCTCACCAAATGGAGAGAGAGAGAGAGAAAGGGAAACAAAAACAAATAGCACCAAATGGAGATATTCCTCTCTCTCTCTCTCTCTCTCTCTCTCTCTCTCTCCCCCTTTGTGCAACACTTTGTGGCTGGCAACTGAGCTTGATGCTTGCTGTTTGAGCCTTTTTGGTCACATTGTTGCTATGTTGCCATTGTTGTCATTTACAGTTATAATCATGCCTCTTGTCTGACTAACACATAGCCTTTGGGGTCTTCTCAGCCGCTACCCCTCCACACGCCCAACGCCTCATCAAACTGACTTTAATCACTACGAAATGCAAAAAAATAAGAACAAATATTCAAAGAAATTATTTTGCCTTGCATATTGACCTAAACAGACAACAACAACAAAAACAAAAAAAAAAGAAGGAAAAGTGCAATAAACTCAACTCTGCAACACAAAGAGAAGGAGGAGGTGAAGGAGGAGGAGGAAGGAGAGAGAATCCTAGCCAAATTTCTAGCTATATGAATGGGTTAACTTTTGTTTGGCTTCTTTTCATCTTCAGCGTCTAATTAAACTTTATCCACGCGACAGCAACAGCAACATTGCACTTCAAAGCTCACTTGCCGCCGCAACAATTGTGACAATTTTGCAGCAAGAAGAATTTTGTCGTTTTATCGTTTCTCATCATCAATTGACTATCATCTAGCATTTAATTTGACAAGTTGCCTCTTTTGTTTTGTCTCTTTTGTCTCCTCCACATCATCATCATTATCAATGTCATCATTATCCGCAACAGCACCTGCAGCTGGTGATACTACTACTACATACATATATATATAAATTAAGTACAGTTGCCACTGTGAACAGCTGCTCAAAGTGAGCAGCAAGGCGACAGAGAATATCTTCAACTAGCATAATTAAAAGTTCATTTTGGGCCAATTTAAAATAGATTAATGTGAAAAAAGTTCAAAAAAAAAAAAAAAACAAAATGTTACATTTCACATTAAGCAAAAAAGTGTCATTAAAAAGCAGCAGAAACTAAGAATTTAAGAAGATGTTAAGTAGCTACACTACCACTTTCCACTTGCCACTTCTCACCCACAACGAAGACTCTGCAAGAATCTTCGAGAGAGTCAATGCAGTGACAATTGTCCCATTTGTATGGCTCTAAAGTAGACAAGTTGACCCATTTAATGTGCGCCAAAGTTGGGCAGATAGATAGACCAGGCCAGGCCAGACCAAACCAAACCAAATGCTCTTACCCTGCCCCCCGTTCCCGTTGAGAGTTAAGTTGAGTTCCTTCTTCGTCTTCTTCTTCTTCTGCTGGTTGGTCTTCCACATCATTTTACTGTAACGGCTGTGCGAAATCGATGCGGCTTCAAGCGACATGCAACACAAAGTGCAGCAAGTTGTTGTTGTTGTTGTTGTTGTTGGCTAAAGACTGAAACATCAGAACCAAAGAGAAGAAGAAGAAGGAGGAGAAGAAGCAGGAGGAGAAGGTGGTGCAATGCGAATGCGAATAAGAATGCCGTTGACATCGATTGCTGGCTGGCTGGCTCCTGCAGCCAATGAGGAAGTAAATCGTTGATAAAGGTGCTGCAGCAGTTGCTGCTGCTCCATTATTGCCATGGCAAATGGAAGTATTTCTTATTGAATGAAATGGCAGTGGGGGGTGGGGGAGGGGCTAGAGGAGAAGACGGAAATTGAGACTTTAATGGCAGGCAGATCCATGGATATTTTTTAATAAGATGCAAATCCGATGAACTGTTTAAATCTTTTCACGACAACAACAAAAAGTAGTAGCCAAGGCGAAATGTGTGTGTGTGTGTGTGTTTGTGTGTGTGTAACCAATGGCAACAACGTCAATATGATGACTTCGTTTTGTTCTCTTGCTCCTCCTCCTCTTTCTTCTTGACTACTTCTTAAAGCTAACAGATCTCTTTAGCCAGGAGCAAAGAGTTTAGAATGTCGTTTTTGCAGGGTATAGAATATTCGTCATTAAACTTACTTCACTCACTTTTGTACTTAATACTCTTCAGCTTAGCTTGCCTTATCATTAAGCTGATAAGGCAATAAAGCGTGAATACGCTTTACTTCACTTGATAAACAAGAAAAAGCAAAAGAAAACCAAAAACTGCAAAAACTTTTCCCTAATAGAATTTAATTTTTTGGTAAATTATAGAAGCACAAACTTGCTTCGCTTACAGGGGGCGGGGCGGGGGGGTGTTTGGTGAAGGAAAGAGAAATTTTCAATTTTCATAAGCCAAAATAGCGAACGATGTGTGTGGGTGGTGGTTGGGACAAGAGAATGGAAAGAGGAACAGGCAGATGAGGCAAAAGAGGAGAATAAAAGGGGAGGAGGAGGGGGGGAATGGTTTCTCTTTATGTCTTGATTGTTTTTGTCGATGCTCTCAAGTTTTTTTTTATCTTTGCCACTGCATCTGAATCACGAATGTCAATTACTTTTCGCTGAGTTGAGAGAGAGAGAGGGAGCGAGACAAGAATCAGAGCATACATTAGGGCGCATTGTTGACGATGATGTCGCAGGACAAGGGACAGGAGCAGGAGAGGGAGTTGGCATAGTAGAAAGCAAAAGTTTGTCCTGGTTGCTGGTTGCTGCTGTCGATGACATCATCCGATCAGAATGCTGGCACGTTTTTAATGCCAAGTAATTTGCAAAATTCATATACACATATGGCAACTCTGGCTGGAAACTTCTATCTCTGTCTCTCTCTCTCGATTTTAGTAACTTTTGTTCATTGATTTTTTTTCTTTCTTTCTTTTGCAGGTATGTTGCGGCAATTCTCTCTTTATCATTTCATCTTACCGTTCTTCTTGCTTTCCCCTCGACTAAGTTAACTAAGCTAAGTATCCACTTGACTTTTCCAGTCTCTATTCTCTACTTATAATTAATTGATTTTCAATTTTCACACACACACACACACACGCACACGTACACTCTCACTGATTTATCGATACATGCAAACGTCAGAAAAGAATGCTGTGTGCAGTCAGCAGCAATTCACTTGAGTGCAAAATTGTTTTCCCAGACCCTAGACCCAAATCTCCTTCATCATCTTAACCTACCAGCCCCGCCTACCACCATCTCCCACTCTTTCTCTCTTTCGCTCTCTCTGCAGCACTTTACGCATCATTAAATGTGCTGCGAAATATTTTGCTGTCGTCGACAGCTTGAAAACAAACAAACAGAAACGAACAAAACAAAGACCAAAAAAAAAAAAAAAAAACACAAAAGACGAAACCGAAATGAAACAAAAATCTTTTAATATCTTCCAGACTTTGATTATTAATTGTATATTTGGGCAACTCTAACCAAAAAAAAATTTGAGAAAGAACATTTTGTCAAGGGATATCAACATTTTCCACTCAATTCAATTTCAGTTAGTTTCTCCTCCTTTTTTTTGCGGTTGAACGGGGCGGGGGTGTAGGCCCCCCCCCCCCCCTGAAAATCGAATGAAATGAAATTTCAAACCGCATAGAAAAACAATATTTCCCTTTCCCTTTTTGCCATTTTTTTATTTTTGTCATCTGATTTTTGTTGCTGTTAAGGGAAAAATCCTAAAAATACAAAATCATCAACAGAAGCAGACCTGTTCGAGTGGGTTTGGGTGAGGGGAAGGGGAAGAGGGGCGGGGGGGGGGGCGTCATAAGTGGGTGCATGGGGCAAGTTTGCCACTGTTGGCAATTGCAACGTAAATAGACTTTTTCAATGCACTTGACACATCCTATTAAATGCCAGAGACCCTCCCCCCCCCACTCCCCTCGGCAGACGACTACCCTAGCAGAAGGCTAAAAAAGACAGACAGACAAGAAGAGAGGGAGAGAGAGAGAGAGAAAGAGAGAGCAAATATGCGTTTCAATATTTATATGCTGTAAATTGCCAACTGACATGCCGCGCCCCTAACCACAAGGAAGAGAAGGAGGAGGGTGGTGGTGGGGGGGGGGTGAGAGGGGAACCATTAGATGGTTCAGCTAGATGCTACTTCAGATGGCACTCCATAATCATTGTCCATAGGAAGTTCTGAGACTATTTTCATGTAGCAGAGTGTTGTGTTAACGTATTTACGATATATATATACATATACACACATATATATATATATATACATATATATACCGATGCAACGAACTATCCTTCCGGCACTTTATTGGTTAAAAGAACGCCAAAGCGTATGGTCCAGCCATTATAGCTGACGATATTCAATTCGGTTTTTTTTTTATTTTTTTTTTGCATATGGCAGAGAGGAATCAACATGGCGAGAGAGAGAGAGAGAGAGAGAGATAAAAAAAAGGGACTACAGGATGCTGAGGCTGTTGCACTGCTGTTGTTGTTGTCGTTGCACGTATATCGACAGTGTGTGGCATGTGGAAGCCTTTTTAGTGACATGAAAAATGTGCAGCAGATATACAAAAAAAAACAAAAAAAAAAACAGAAAACAGAAAGAGTGCAAACTCTAAATAATAAAATCAAAATGAAAAGTTATTGAAAAAATATGGCCTCACTTTTGAAATGTATATAGTATATATACATACATACAACATATCTATGAATATATATCCCACATATATCCCACCCAAGACCCAAATGTAAACACAAATTTGCCTATACCCTATACTTGTCAGCTCTAGCTCTTCTATAATGTATATACTTTTGATATCTGCTATGGCAGAGAGTATAGGCAGGCATCACCTTGGTCCTTAAAAGGTCTTTTCCAAAGTTTAAAAGGTTTTGTTTTCCTTTTTTAATTAATAACTTCTTCATTCATTCATTTCATTTCATCGTCATATAAGTTAACAGAACTAAAGTATTTTTTGTATGTAGTGGGTAAAGGATAAAGGATGAAAAACAACAAAAACGGATCAAAAAAAAAAAAAAACAACATTTAACCACAGAGAGAAACAAATTTTATCTTCGTATTGTATATTGCCTGCAGTTCAGAACGTGGTTATGAATTGAATACGGTGACACGCACAACCAAACAAGAGAAAGGGAGAGAGAGATGGGGGAGAGAGAGAGGGAGGGAGACGGAGGAGAGGACACACCTATTAAATAACTACCAATGTATCGAATGCAGAACATTCTCTGGCTATAGTAGCCCAAAGTGGTTTCTGATTTGATTGCCGACTGTGATTTTTGATAGACCCCCCCCCCCTGCCTCACTTCTCCATTTAAATACCCTTGCCAAAGTGTGGGGTATATGCATTTCGATATGGCCAAGAGAAAGAACGTTAAAGTGAAGAGCATGCAAAATAAACGTCAATCCACTTTTCTTCTTTTTTTTGTGTCGCAATTGATGATAAGCCGCAAATGGATATGCGCTAAAAGGATCAAAGTGAGAAATTTTTGCAATTAGAATCGATTCGTTTTAAAACAATTTCGCTATATTAAGGTATTAGTTAGGGGGAGAGTGAGCAAAACTTTCAACTTTGAACCCAAAAAGAGAATAAGAGCCAGCCAAATGCAATAAAGAATTATCGAAATGTTTTCACAAGCATGTACATATAAACTTGTAACTGTGTGTACAGCAGTGTTCAGAAAAATAGGAATGTACAGAAATAGGGAGCGAAAAAAAAACAAGAAAAATGCGAAATGGCTGCAAAAATGAATGATTTTTTAAGGCGAATTATTAGATTCATCATCTCGATAGGGCAATGTTTTTCTCTATCCACCGAAAATGATAATTTATTACTTTTGTAATGTAAAACTTACTAATGATAACTTTTTTATATATAAATTCAATTTTTTTTTTTTAACTATTTTACTGAACAGGCAACTTTTGATGCTCGTGTTGAAAATCATTGAAAAAAAAAGAAAAAGAAACGCCAAAAGGTCAAAATTTGTTTGCTATTTTGTCGTTAACATCTCATTCCTTAAAATGTGTTAGCGAATGATCAAGTAAATGGTCACTCTATTTGAAAAAAAGTACTATAAGTGCTATACTACTTAGTATGCATTTCTATTTTTCTGAACATAGCTGTATATACATACATACATATGTCTCTATGGTTCTGTCATCGGTCGCATTATACGATATTACACAGTTAAATGGCATTCAACCAAAAAAAAGTTGCCATTGCCTTTGCTCTGCTCTGCTCTGCTCATAAATGGTAAGCAGAGTTTGCTTGCTTGGTTCGCAATGAAATTGAAGTTTATCGACATCGTTAAAATTATCTTTACGGGGCATCGTCATCGCCAACGTCCTCATCATCATCATTATCGTCGTCGTCATCGTTGGGAAGGATGCGGGTCGGTAGGACACTTTTTTCTCTCATTTTTTATTACTTATGCCGCGACGTACTACTACATCCTTGTGTCCATATAAATTCACATTTTCCACTTCATCTCATCTGTGGTAGAGGACCAGGACAACGTCGACGGCAATCTGAAGCCACTTTGCATGAACACATACATACGTACATACATAGATAGACATTCACTCCGGTGCGAAGGATTTGCCGTAGAAAGTTGACACACAAATTCGTTGCATAAATCTTAAGGCTGGCGTCAGATAATTCTCACGTAAAAAAGTCAAAAATGAATTACAATATGTCCACAGACAGACAGACAGACAGGCAGGCAAGCAAGCAGGCAGGCAGGCAGGCAGTGAGGAAGGAGGCGATGCACATTCATGCTGAGGGGAGGAAAAGCAACCAACCTCTATGCATATGAATTATCAATTGTGCGTGAACTGCTTTGATTTTCCATTTGGGTTCAAGTCAATGGCCGTGCCCGGCATACAATTACCCCGTACACTCTAAGCCAGACCAACGAAAAAAAAAAAAATAAATAAATAAATAAAAAACCAGGGGAAAATCAATAAATAATTCATTTTTTCTTCCTGATTTCGTTTCGCTCTGTTGTGATGCAAATGCGGAAGTGGTCATTTGTATGTATATCGGATATCGATATGCATCTTGTATCGACGGGCAGCAAATGCAAATTCCGGAGGTAAAACATCTGGAACGTCTGTGACGCTTATTGGAATAGATTAACGACAACTGAATGCATACTTTGGGCAAATCAAGTTTTATGTGCGATTGCCTATCGAAATCAGAAAGAAAATGATATTATCTAATGCCAAGAAATCAAAAACACATGAAATGAAATAAAATGATCGATTTTAAAGATATCGAAAATATATCGATAACATCCCAATCGACCGATTACTAATTTTAAATTTCATTTACGTGTCCAGAGATTGGTCGAGACCACATCACATCCATAACGCATGAAATGACACATAATATTCCAATTTCAAGATATCGAAAATATATCGATAACATCTCAATCGACCGATTACTAATTTTTTAATACATTTTACAGAGATTGTTCAAGGCCGACCATCACATCCATAACTCATGAAATGACACATAATATTCAAATTTTCAGATATCGAAAATATATCGATAACATCTCAATCGATCGATGGCTGATTTTAATTAAATTTACGTGTCCAGAGATTGGTCGAGACCACATCACATCATTAACGCAGAAAATGAAACATATTATTCAAATTTCAAGATATCGATAATATATCGATAACATCTCAATCGATCGATGGCTGATTTTTAATTTAATGCATGTGTCTAGCGAGTGCTGAAGGCCATTACATTTAAAACACATGAAATGAAACAAAATTTTCGATTTTCAAGATATCAAAAATATATCGATGACATTTTAAGTGACCAATCGGTGATTTCTAATTCAATTTACGTGTGCAGAGATTGCTGGAAGACAAACTTATTTATAATATACAATTTTCAAGAGATATTAAAAATATATCGATAACATCTCAATCGATCAATTGCTGATTTCCAATTCAATTTAGCCTCCTCTCTTCTTCTCCCTTGGCATTTGCAACGTGCTTCCTGTAACGCTGTCAGCATCAGGGGACACATCTTCCTGCCGCACTCATCGCTCTCAGTTAAAGCACTCAAGAAAAAGTAACCTAAATTTTCCATTGAGAGTTCTCTCATCCTCATTCCAATGTCCTTCTACCCAATCGTTTAGATGTGTGTGTGTGTGTGCGTGTGTGTGTGTGTGTGAGGGATAATAAAAGCACTTGTACACGTCATGTCATTCGGGTCCATTGTGTGTGGTGTATGGCAACCCTAATCAGCGGACACACCCAGGATCTATCTGCAGGCCCCCAGCATGCTCATGCTCCAAATTTGAAATGACACTTCAACTTGCTTACACTTGAATACGCATGCCAGGTCCAGGACCACTACCAGGACCAGGTCCAGGAGCTGCGCCTCAGTTGCCTCTCGAATGCACATTACCTCGTCTATAGTATATGCAGAATGGGTCCGCCGCCAGCATTAAAGGAGTGTGGGTCACAGGAGAGATAGAGAGAGAGAGAGAGCTGGCAAACGGAAGTTCATACTTCCGTTTTTCGTAGCCCTCCCCTCCCCCCCTGTTCCTGTCACTGTGCAGAGTTACATACATACCTGAGCAACGCTTAAGCGGGCCACCATTACTCGTTCTCTCTCACTCTCTGCGACCCTTCTTTAGCCCGATAATGACAAAAGTGTTAATAGCGCCACACGCTCGTTGCATGGGGCACTGAATGCACTTGCAAAATTATGCAGGCACTGTTGATGAAATACAACAAAAAACAGAGTAGGGGGGAAAAAAAAAGAAAAGAAAACGAAGACGTAGACGTAGACGTAGACGATGTGTAGAAGGGGAAAAAATATAGTGGGAGATGAAAAGAAAACACAGAAGAAGCATACCTACCTACCTACCTACATAGTGTTTGCGTCACTAAAAAGGATGCTGGCCCCAGCAAAGCGTGACGACGACGACGAGGACTCCCTTACACATCACCGCCTTGCACTTTGTTTCCTCTTACTTTACACACACGCACACACACACACACGCACACTACTTCACTTTTCATGCGCCATGTGATGTGCAAAGTTGCATTGCCCCGCAATAAGTGTGAGTGTGGGTTGTGGCATGTGAATCTCCTCTTCTCGTCAGCGTTTGGTCGTTTCGTTTTCCCCAAATCCCTTTCATTTCAATGCATTGACAGCGTTATCTCTGTATCTATTGCCATTTACTAGAAAAGAAGTGCCGTGTGCCCGATGTGCCATGTGCCGTGTGCCATGTGCAGTGCGCTTACCTTTCCTTAACTTAAGATGAGCCAGTGGAACGTCTTAAGTAGCACTCCCGAGTGCTGATGCCGCCGGAGCTGCTTATGCTATTAAGACATGCATCCTCGTTGTCGTTGCATTCAGATGTGGAAGCTTTTCTCTAGATAGATAGATAGATACAGAGGTGCCTTCTTCTCCTCCCCCTTCCTTTCCACCGGGCGTTCAATTAATGGCAACGTACAGTAATACCCACATATTCCTATGGCTTCGAATGGATTTATACTAAATTGCATTCAATTGCTGTAAGTGAAAAAAAAAAAAAAGAAATTACTTTCAACTACTTTTATGATAAGTAATTGAAATTCAAAACAATTTACACTAAGATTATTGCCGATTATAAACGATTGAAGACAAAAAAAGAAAGAAAAACATTTTCGATTTTGAATTTTCTTCATAATTTTTCATCAGAGTTCAATTAGCATTTTTTATTAGAATTTCATTGCTCCTAGTCATTGAGACATTCTCTCTTTCTCTCTCTCTCTTTCTCTCTGTGTGTCTGTCTGTTTAGCTGTCCATTTGTCTGCTGGTTGACTGACAACGAAATGTGCCATAAAAATGTCTTGTCACTTTTAGAGTTGAAGACCGCTGCCCGCCCGCCGCCCCCCTCCCCCATTGAAGCCCGCTGCTCCCTCATTTAATCGTGTGTAGAGTATGTAGTAGGCGTGACCCGGAGGCAGAGAATGAGCACAGTGGGAAAATGCCAACAAGTTGTTTTGCTGTCATTTTAACATTTCATTGCCAGAAAGAGACACAGACCGCAGTCTCCTCTGCTTTCTCCTTCTTCGTTCAACTCCTCCCTCCATCTCTCTCTCTCTCTCTCTCTCTCTCCGTCTGTCTGTCTTTGGCATAACTTAAGTATGTGGCAAATTTATTACAATTAAAGTTTTTTCGACCCAAAAGGAGAGGGGACCCAAAACAACGGCTCAACCCGGCTCAACTCGGCTCAACTCGGCTCGGCTTTGTGGCAGTGGGAGTTGCCGCATTTAAATGAGGCATGAACAAAAGGCAGGAGGCAACAGCAGCTACACTCAAATTAGATATGATGCCCGGCTGGCTAAACTTTATACCCTTCCTTTCTTGGTTAATCTGGCAACTTTTACTTGGTCGTAAAACTTAAAAAGATTATGAAATAAAAAATGTTAGTTTTAGATGCTCATCAAAAAGCAGTTACCTTTTAGTATGTAAGGGTATAATTAGCAAAAGCAAAGCAGAGGGTAAACAGTAGACAGAAGGGGGATCTCTATCTCTCTCGTCTCCGGAGTGAGATCAGGACGACGGCAAACCAGACGCCGCGCACATTTTGCCAAGTGATTTATGAGTCGCGCGGCAGCATTTGAGAACATGAATATAAATATGTATATAGAGATATAGATATATGTATGCTTGTTTTTTTTTTGCTGTTATGCTTCCCCACCCCCCATCCAACCCGCTCGCTGCACTAGAAATCTTAACTTGACTGGGGAATCGCCTGCCTGACACATGTCTGTTGGGGCCACATTTTGCCAGGCTTCAGGAGTAAGGCTAACGTTGGGCTTGAATAACGCAAGCGGGTAGGTGGGGTGGGGTGTAACTGCGGTAGGACGAAGGCAAAGCGGAGACAACAGAGTAAAAAGATATTTTTGCAATAAAAGTATAAACAGCATGCAAATATTTTCCATACAGAGTCAGAGTCGAAGTTCAGCAGCAACAACAACAACAACAACAACAACAACAATGGATACATAAATTTCTGCTATAAATTTTCTTTGGTTGTCAGTGGCATTTTCAAGTGCCTGCACCCTTCCTTCCCCCCTGCAGACTTTGTCTTCATCGTTCCTTTTTGGTCTTCGCTCATTTTGTTTATTTCAATGCCAGAACCACAAAAAGCATTTCATTTTGTTACTTTCTTGACCCCCAAATCTTCATCAGCCAGCCAACCATCCGATACTCCCCAACCCCACCCCCACCCCCACCCTAACCAACAATCTTTTGCTTCTTAAGTTGAACCAAATGCGGTTGCTGTGTGAATTTTAATTAAATATTTAACAAGTCAAAAAAGGAGGCAAGAAGAGAGTATTGTGTGTGTGTGTGTGGGTGTGTGTGTGTGTGTGGGTTGGGGAAGGATAAAAAGAGTTACAAATAGCTTTAAATCTAATCGTTTGCAAAAATGTTGAAAGAGCACAATTTCTGTTTTCTTTTTTTTGTTTCGAAATCGAAACTTTTATCAATCATCAAACCAATCTCCTCCAATTGCGCTTTGTTCAATTAAATTTTCAATTCACTTTGTTAAGGGCCCGGCCTAAACCTAAATATGATTGGCATATGCACATTCTGGCAATATTTCAATTAAATTATTTCAAAAAACCAGAAAATAAAATCAATTTCAGTGAATTCAACGCAAATCAATTTCAATATAACATTTTCATTACCTTTTCTCAATTTCCGTAGAAAAGTGTCAACCTAACATTCACCACCCTTACCTACCCCCCCCCCCCCCATAGTTGTTCGTTTGTAGTGTAAAAAAAAAAAAAACGATAGAGAAAACGAAAACGAGACCACATAAGTAAAATTGTTAATTATAATGGCAATTGAAATTAACTCCCACACATTTTAATTGCGGTTACATCAAGAGTAACGATGGAGAGAGAAAGAGTGTGTGTGTGGGGGGGGGGGTGAGTTCCCCTCGTTCAATAGCTAAAAGCGTTTCGCTCATTTACATGCATAAACATGTTCACACATATTGCACAAATTTCACATACAAAGCGATCCAACGCCGTTCGCTCTTTCAATTTTTGCATATTTGAAATGTATTTTAATTTGCTCGAACACGAATTAAATGAATTTCGTAGAAATGAATCAACCAATTGCAGTTGTTTCATGGAAAATAACAAATTTTGTGTCTACATATTTATTTTTTCTATCTCTCTCTCTCTAACACTCTCTAAAATGGCAGGAGATGGAGTGGAAAAGGTTGTGTAATACCCTTTACCAATGCTCTAAAGCTCTCTAACTATGTATCTAGCTGGCGCATAGTAAAAAGAGCTGAGCTGACCGCTAGGTGCGCTAAAGAGCATACACAAAACGACCTTAAAAACTTACTTCTTCATTTTGATTTACATATTTGAAAGGAGTAAAAACAAAAAAAAAAAAACAAAACTGAAATATTTATTTATTTACATACTACAACTATGTACATATATATATATATATACATAGATATATACATATGTATGGGCATTTGTGTGTGTGTGTATGTGTGGAATGGAATTATTTTTTAATTGAAGTCAATTACTTTGTGTGATGATGTTAATTGAGAGCTATTCTTCTCTCTCTCTCTCTCACTCTTTATCTATTTTTTGTATTATTTTTAAAAAACAATTCAAATACATAAAAAAGTACTTATTCTTCTTCTCTCTTCCTTCGTTGGCTTTGTGTTAAGTCACTTGACCTCTGTTTCAATGCATTTTTCTTTCATTGACAATGATCTCGTTGCTCGTTGTTGTTGTTGTTGTTGTAGAGACGACTTTCAGTTCCTAGAACATTTTGTCAATAATGCAAATTGATCAATGTTTCATTGACAATTGATGGCAGCAGCAGCAGCAGCAGCAGCTTCCAATTGATGATGAAGATTATTAATTTAAGTTGCATAAGAATTAAGCAACAATTCTGCATTGTAAATGTTTGAATAGTCTTAATAGCATCCAATATCAAATGGAATGCCAGACAAATTGAGGCCCAAAAAAACTCCAAGCTGGCACACCAGGTGTCATCATCATCCTTCTGCTTCTCCTCCTCCTCCTCCTGCTGGACACAGATTCCTTATTATTGACGATAAACTCTGGTAAAGTGATTTCAATAAGTAGTAACTAAAAATCCCAGGCCTAGCCCCAGCCAGCCAGCCAGCCAGCCAGCCACATTGAGTCCCGCATGCCATCCCTAGCCATCCCTAGCCAACCATCCATCATCATTGGATAGGCAAAGGCAATGACAGCTCAATTGTCCTGGGCCCAGGCCAAAAGCCACCATGCCACAGCAAATCCCAAATGCAAACGTTGCAGAAAAAAGGGCAAGAATTAAAAACGGAAAAGAAATAAACAAACGAGCCAAATCAAAGACCAAATTGATGACGAAAAAAAATTGAGCGAATGGATGGATGGATGGATGGACAGCTGCCGCTTGGGCCGTCGCCGCCGACAATGTTGCTTGGAAAAATTTTTGATCGATGTGCTCGTTGTCGCGAAGCTGCATAATTTGGAACTGGAACCTGGCACTGGCCTCCAGGGGGGCTGGGCCAATGGTGGATTAGAAATAGGTTTTACGGACTTTGAGCAGAAATCGATAAGAGCGAGAGAGAGAGAGAGGAGGGGACAGTAAATTTTGATTGATAACCCGATTGATAGACACCGTGGTAAGATTGAGATTGAGAATTGGGTGTTGACTGAATCCGTTCTGAGACTCAATTGAGCAACAACTTCAACATGAAACAAGCTAATTGAAACTGGGCATGTGATGATCCGAGGGAGAAAGAGAGGGAGCGACACACGCAGAAAACTAGAGATGAAAGCTCTAAAAGCTGGCTTTCCCATCACTAACTAAAATTGCAGTGTTTTATTTGTTGGAATGGAATGATTAAAGAGCGACAGATCCACCGAGTAACCCACCAATCCACCGACCCACCCACCGATCGAGTCGTTATCGTACATTTTGATATATCCAACTTGTTGGTTGACGTTTAATGAGCGTACAGTCGAATAGTCGCCACTACCAAGCTTCCTACCTCCCTCTCTCCCTACCGACAACAATTAGAAAAGCGCGTTAAATTATAGCATTTGGTTGGCTTCACTGCCGTCATCGTCATCATCGTCGTCCACGTTGTCCACATCGTCATCGTCGTCATCGTCGTCGCTGTGATGATTAATTAAATGGCATTTTAATGAGTTCACTGGCGGCCAGCGCACTGGGGGATTGCTCCACTGTCCACTAGACACCCCCTTCTTCTCAATTGTCATTGAATGTCATCAATAATGAATGAATGAGCCAGAATCCGGCACCAGAGAAATGTGGAATATGTGCATTTGGTTAATTTATGCAATTGAACTTTTGTCGTTTCTCGAAATATAATAAAACCAAAAAAATGAAACGCAAGAGAAAATCATCAGCAGCAGCAGCAGCAAAAACCGCAGATTATAGGTCATTCATTCATTATCCAAATCCAGACCCCAGACCCTTAAATGACTAAAGATCATACCAAACCGGGATTCAATTCATTCAAAAGGGCCAACCAAACAACAGGCAAAAAGTTTTTCAATCACGTTTCCTTATTTTCTTTACAGAAATCTGAAAAATATGAAAATATGAATGAGGTCTAAGAGTAGCAGAGAGAGCAAGAGAAAGCGAAAGGGGTGGGGGGGGGGAAGGTTATTTGTTTGAAAATGGCCATCCACATCATCCATAGGTACTGAAACTGAAAGTTGGCAAACCAAAAATAACCAAAAATAAATATATATATATATATATATATAACTTAAGCTTATTATGCGCGTAAAACTTTCGAAAAAAGAAAAACCTTCCGCAAACCCTTCATCGTCATCGTCGGCGTTTCTCGTGGCGTCTGGCGTTTCCTTTTTGCTTGTGTTTTTTTTTCTGTTACATTTTTGCATATTAAGTTAACTTGGCTCTGATAAAGTTTTTTTTTTTATTTTTGGCTGCTGCTGCTGCTGCGTTGTGTACAAAATGGCGTGTTAAGGCCAGATATGGGTTGGGTGGGGAGAGGGGGGGGGGGTGGAGGGTTGTCCTGTCCTGCTGCTGCTGCTAGACGAAACATGGCGCTGCCTGCAGCTCCTGGTGATGCTCTTCATCTGTTGGCTTTTTTATTTTGCTTTTAAGTGCTTGAATATGTCTTGTTAAGTAAGCAGTTAGTTTTATTTCTTATTCTTCTTTAGTGTCAAAGAGGTGGCATCCACCACCCCCCTTCTCCCCTTTTCCCCTTTGGGTTGGTGGTTGATGGTAGCAAAGTTTTGCCTCTGAGCTAGGCTGCTGGCAAAAAGTTACAGCGAAAAGTTATTTTTCGGTTGCTTCTTATTTATTTTTCTTTACAGTTTTGCAATGTTTTTCTTTTTTTTTTTTTTGTTACCCTATTTTACAAGGTATTCTAATTGCAGCACAATGTTTGTCACACACACACACACCACCCAGCTTGGTAGGGTATGAGCTAGTCTGATCAAAAATAAAAAATATAAAAATCCTTAAGAAATAAGCATATAAAGTTTTTCTTTTCTTTAAGTAAGTGAAAGGATATAAAAACTTTGGAATGTCGTTTTTGCTACATGAAATTTTTTCCGTGTTTTTTGGTCGAAAACTTTAGCCAAAACCCCCAAACCAAAACCAAGACCAAAGACCGAGGCCAATCGAAAGGAGTTTTTTTTTTTTTGGCCACCCTCTCTCTCTCTCTCTCTCTCTCTCTCTCTCTCTGTATGTGTCTCTCTTTTAGCTACTTTTGGCGGCATGTGTGACATAAGTAAGACTAAAAGTAAAGTGCCAAAATGTATTCAGATTAAAGATGAAACTTTCTACCTTCTAACCGACCAAATAAGCTGACAGAAATTCCTTTTTTTACGCTTTAAAGATGTTTGAAATGATCTAAGTATTACTTTTCTCTCTCTCTCTCTCTCTCTCTGCTTAAGCCTTCAGATCAGCCACTTCTCTCTCTCTCTCTTTCTCTCTCTTTTCCTCGTTTTTCCATTCTTCTTTTGTTTAGCAGCAAACAAAGAGATAAAAACTTTAACTACTTTGTCGCCACTTGGTTGCGACCCTCTCCCCCATTCACCCTCTTTGGTTGGCCTCTCATAATGACCTCATTTGTATTAGCATTGGCTATGGCCAATTGAGAAATGTTTGTGCCACACTTTTTCGGGATTTTCTAGGTCGCTGCCACCCAAAACTTTTCAAGTGCAAAAAGCGAGACAAAAGCAGCAACAACAACAACAGCAACAACAACAAATTGATTGTTGCCATTTGCTTTCATTCTCGTTGGTCGATTGCCTGTCAAAGTCAAAAAATGAGCAATCCTTTGGAACTACAATTTAAAGCTTTAACAACTCACACAAATTAAATGAAGAAAATTTAGTCAACTGACTGAATCAAGTATCAGCATTCAGCAATTTAGTATAGCATACTTTTAGGAATTGTTTTTAGAAAAAGAAATGCCTTTTTCTATGTTGTCTCGATTTAAATGTTTTGCAATTACCACGTGCCAAGTGATGGTATGACACACAGACACACACACACACACACACAAAGATAGAGAGAGAGAGATAGAGAGGCGTCATTCAGGCGCCCGACCGACAATCATAAAATCCTCTTGACGCAACACTTGAGTCCTTGGCGTACCAAATCATACGACAAAAAAAAAGCGAAAAACTGTCAGTGGCAAATGTGTCGCCTCGTCCTCCTCCTCCTCCTCCTTCTCCTCCTTCACCTCCAACGAGCGTTGGATGGGATGGCTGGCCTATTTAAAAATTCAAAGGGCATACACTGTAAAGAAGAAATGAACAAGAAATTGTTCGGTGGGTGTTAAGTCTGGCCACTTGAGGCGGTTGCCTCTGCCCCGGCCGTTGCCTGTTCCAGTTTCCTTTCTTTCGTTGTCGGCAAAAAAAAAAAACCAAATATTATAACGAGTGCAAATAAAACACAAATTTTTGTAGACTCTACAAAAGGGAATGGTTAAAGTCGTACGGGGGCAGGGGGAACACATTCATATTTGGCACGCATGCATGGCTAAAAAGTATGCCATCAAATATGCCAAACATGTTTGCCTTTATGCCATGTCTCTCAGCCATCCAGCCAGCCAGCCAGCCAGCCGCCTTTAATGTGTATTTTATTGTGCAAATAAATTTGTCCTTGAATACATTTTTTTTTGTTGTTTGTTAGCTAAGTGGCTAGGCGAGGGCGAGGGCGAGGTTGAGTGCAATTCAATAATCATCTGGCAACGCCAGACACCGCCATTTGCTTTTGATCTAGTTGAAGTGCTCATTTTGAAAAGCTAAATTTAGATGTGGGCCAAGAAAGAACTCTGACAAGGTTAACACTTGGGCACGTCTCGAAAAGGGGGGGGAGGGGGCCAGCAGCAGCGCAGTCAAAAAGGAAGTGGACGATTGAGATATATATGTATGTATATGTATGTACCTACAATCTGGTCTGAGAGAGATCGTTGGCGGTTTCATCTTACACATTATTATTATTTTCCTTATGCTTCGTTTCGTTTTGGTCATAATTCAAAACTAACTTCCATTTTACTGGAAGAAAGGAAAGATGGCGAGAGAGGAGAGTAGAAAAAAAGGAAGGGAAGGTGGATTACATAAATCAACAATTTTTGGTGGGTAGAGCTTTTGCGCAAAACTTTGTGCAAACAAATATTAATTTTAACTTTATGCCAGGCAAGCAATAAAAATATTCAAACTAAATAACAAAAAAAAAAAAAACCGAGAGAGAAAGACAGAGACACAGACACAGAGAGAGAGAAAGCCACATTTAAACATTTAAAGTGCAAAAAATAGGTTGAGTTTATATGGCGTGCGAATATATAATTTGCCATTTTTAATAGTTTTTCAACAATATTTTCGCTGGCCTTCTCCGCCTGCTGAAGCAATGAATTAATTGTGCAGTCCGCAAGGAAATGGAGAAGTGGAACACAGAGCACAACAACAACATCTGCCAGGATGGACTCGGTCTCGACTTTGCCACCAGCCGAACGCCCTATGTGGGCTGGGCTCGAATGGGCTCATCTCTTGTGATAATTCTTAAACGCGCGCGGTTTTATTTATGCGGCAACCCACACACAAAGATAATGTCTGTGAGTCTGTGTGTGTGTGTGTGTGTGTGTGTGCTGTGTGTGTGTGCTGTGTGTTGGTGTGCATTTTTATTTACGCAACATGCATTTAAAATAAAATAAATATAAATTAAGCATACGTCCCATTGCATCGGCAACAGAGCGCAGTTTCCTACTCCTTCTCTTAACCAAAAAAGAAATGTTGCATACTTTTGGTTGCTCTACAAAACTAAATAAATGAACTCTGCTTTGCCTGTGTCTTTTTTTTCACTTCATTTGATTGCAATTCCCAACTAGTTTGAGCCTTGAATGGTATGATATCAGGCAATTGCCAATTTGTAGTCTTTTTTTTTAGCAAAGTCTGCTGAGACAGCCATAATCTTTGCCAAAGATTGACCTCGAAGTCAAATAGAAAAATATTCAACTATTGACCTCTTCATTGAAGATTTCTTCTCACAACAAAAAGGTAATAAAGATTCATAAAGAGCATTGGTTAGTCATTATTTGTGTGAGAGAAAGGGATTTCGGTTGGTTGTTTTTGCTTTGCGCATTTTGTTGTTGTTGTTGTTGGTTTTGCAGTTGGCATGGGGCTTGGTGGTGGGGGGGGTCATGGGCATTAATTGCAATGCAAAAAGGCCATGCCGCATAAATTTCTCGTATTTAATTTTTGCTCTGGCAATGCAAAACGCAAAAGAAGAAAATGAGAGGGCCACTTGCTTTCAGTTTAATGCACTTGGTTGGTTCGTTGTCGTCGCCAGCAAAAGTGAAAAAAAAAACCAAAAAAAAAAAATTGAAAATTATTATATATATAAAAGAGTGCGGGAGAGTATTTGCGTTTTTTTTTTTTTGTTTTTCATTTATATTAAAATGAATAATGCACTTAGCAAGTAGAGAAGAATATTCCTAAAAAAAACAAAAAGTAGAGGCTGCTTTGTTCTCTCTCTCTTTGCTGGAGGGTGGGAGAGGGAGGAGAGCGGAGGGAAAAGTGCGATCGCAGCTGCAGAGCATTCTTAACCCTCCATAAAAATGCCAAAGAAATGTGGACCATATTTGCCCGAGCGAACATAAATTTTGCTTGTTTAAGTGCCAAGGAGATGGGCACAAACAAACAAAAAAAAAAAAAAAAGGGCAAACGAAAACTTTTGACTTTAGAGAACGAAGCAAACACAAATAAAGCAAGAGGGAGAAAGAGAGAGAGAGAGAGAGAGACAGAGAGAGCAAGCAAATGCCAACAAGTGGAGTTGAAGTTGGAGTTTTTGTCCAATAAAATGTCAAACAAATAGCCCAAAGGCATTTTCATTGTAAATGGTCATGAAAATTAAAATGCCACTTCGCTCTCTCTTTCTCTCCCTCTCTCTCCCTCTGTCTCTGTCTTGTGTCTTTGTCTAACTTTTTGCTTCTGGTTTTTTTTTTTTGCCTTTGACCCTCAGAACAATGGAGTTTCATGAGCATTTAATTGGCGGTAATTAGCTAGCTAAGTGCAATGAACAATAAGAGAGAGAGAGAGAGCGTCTCATCTCCAAGGCGAAAAGAGAACTACAACAACAACAACTAGAACAAGAACAAGAACAACTTGGGAAAACTAAATGAAAAGTTTCTAGCCATTAAATAGTTTCTAACTAAGTCGTAAGTCTCTGACTAATCGATTATAAATGTCAAAGTGAATTTTGTAAATGGCGCCCCAAAAAGTAGGCAACACAAAGGCAAATGTCAATCGTTTGTGTGCTGCCCGAATAAGTATGCTACATTATTTCAAAGGCCAATTATGAATGGGGCAAAACTTAAATTTTTAAACATCTTCTTTGGTTTTTTTTTGTTAATTTCACCAATTAAAAATGGCACACAGCCACATGGGCGTTCTGCTACCCGGCCACGCCCACTGCTGCGCTTTGACTGTGGCCTTTGTAAGGCAATTAAAATTAATTTAAATTACTTTTTGCTCTGTGCAAATGAGTCACTTGGAAAAATTACATACCACAAAAACTTACTCACTGTGTCTCTCTCTCTCTCTCTCTCTTTGCACATTATTTGCAGATCTGACCCAGGCCGAATTGAAGCCCACTCTGGAGATATATCCCATGCAGGAAGTTCAACGTAAACCAGTTGGCAAGCCACTCATACTCACCTGTCGTCCCACAGTACCCGAACCGGCCCTGGTAGCTGATCTCCAATGGAAGGATAATCTGAATAATACAATTTTACCCAAACCGTAAGTAAATCAAAAGAAGCAACATTATCCACTATCCACTTTCTCCTTTTTCCTCACAGATTTAGGCTATATACTATTTCAGTTTCTATTTATGTTTATAATTATTTTCTTTAATTTTATTATTATACCGTACCGATTACACACCGTACACACACACATACACACACATGTCTATACACACACGAAATGTAAAACACTTACCTAAACACCTAGGCACAATTATGATCCACTTTATGATTCCAAGGGGAATAGAAAAAATGTGTAAGTTTACATTTTATGTCCATGCTCTCTGCTCTAGCCATTTGGCCCAAAACTGTTGCTAAAAACCAACCAACCTGCATATCTCTTTCTTTGCTAGATCTAAAGTAAAAAATAGTTACTCTGACATGCCAAACATATGTACCTACATACATACTCCTCTCTCTCTCTCTCTCACTCACTCATTCTGCCTTGTGCTCTCCTTAATCCTTCCTTCCCAAGCCCATTTCCTGGCCAAATTTTTATTGCTGGCATGTGTTTTGTTACCCGTTTAATTTGTTTCGTTTTTGTTGTTTATTCATTTAACTTGCATTTGCATTTTGCGGCCAACTTCAACTTACACACACACACACACACACACACACACACACACCCCTCTATACATCATACATCTCATGCCATTTTCAACTAATCAAAAATAGTTCAACTTCAATCGATCAATTGATCAATAGATGAAAATGCTTTAATTGTTGTTGTATTCGTTGTAAACTAACCTTTACGAGTTGAACTCACTTTTGATATGTAAGGCATGAAACGCATTGAAGTAGTACAGTCAACATGAACAGTGAAAAGATGTCCCTAGGCATATAGGCAAAACCTTGAAAAAACGAAAAAACGAAAAAAAAAACAACTTTAAGAGATTTTCCTACTCAATGTGTCGTTGTTGAAGTTGGTTTTCTTTGCTCAAAATCAAATCAAACATTGCACAATTGCAGTCTCTTTCCACTCCCCCCCCCCCCACTACCCCTTTCCCCACACTCCCCCTTTTCCCAACGCTTTACGTTTGTGTACGTAAAAGCAAAATCGTGTTAATTAATTTGCCTGGAAACAACCTGCAGAAGTCACAGAAGGACCCTCAAGCAGACACGCACACACACACACACACACACACTCGGACCCTTGCCCAATTACCAATCCGAGCCCCCTTGCCCTACCTTCCTCCCAGAGGGAGCTGTGGCAATGCGTGTTATAGTACAGTAGCAACCAAAAGTAACTCACTATTTTGCGTGCCAATTAACCTAATTTCCACTTAAAGGCAAACTTCTTCTTCTTCTTCTTGTTGTTCTTCGATGTGGGCTTCTGTCACTTTTAATTATGGCTCCAAATTATATAGCCATCGCCGTGGCTATTTTTCAATTTTCCTGTTGCTGCCTGCGCCTACCCACAAAATGAAATATTTAATTTTCCCCAATGACACACGACGACGTCGACGTCGACAGTGACGGCGGTTGCTGTTGCTGTTGCTGATGCGCGCCTCTATTGCAAACGCAATGCGTCTCCTTCCCCCTTCCGCTGTCAAGCCCGCACCACCCATCCATGGGCTGCACATTTGATTGCTTTGCGTAGGGGGGGGGGCCCCTCCGAATGTGGGGGTTGTGTGTGAGTTGGATTGGGGTGCGGTTGTTGGTGGTGGGGGGGGGGGGGGGGGGGGTGGTAAATTGGTGTACAGGCCACGCCCACACAATACACAAAGCCTTTTTTGTTTTTTTTTTTTTTTTTTGATTCGCAATGCATACTTACAGGCGCGAAATGTAATTAAGTTCGCCAAAAACCGACAAAGCCTGCATATTCCCCTTTTTCTCTCTCTCTCTCTCTCTCTCTTGCTCCATATCTACCAGCAAAAACTTGCCCATTGAGTATCCATCCCCCCCCCCCCGCCTCGCGCCGCCATCCTTTCCCTACCAGTTTGTTTTTTGGGGCGAGAGTTTCGCTGTTTGATACTCACCACTCGAGTTAATTAAAGCGATTAAGTTGCCGTAGTTCTGCGGCCATGGGCACTGTGTTTGCCAGTGTTTTCCCCCTCTCCCCTCCCCCCTTCCTACTCCCTGTAGTTGGAGTTACCGCTTCCGTTAAAAACAAAAATTACAAATGAAGCATTTTTCAATTCCCCTCGGAAATTAGATTTAGACAGTTTCTGAGCTTTACTTTTTGTTCAGATCATTTTCTGTTAACTAAATTTGGAGTTAACTTCTTTATCTATAGAGGCTTTAAAATCGGGGTAATGAATAGCATATAGTTTTTATCTCTCTCTCTCTCTGTCTCGTGAGTGTATTATCCCTTGGAAATGGATTGCTGCGAGTTTTGTTTGTTATCTTTCGTCGTCGGCTTTTGGCAATATTTGACTTGTCTTCCTTTGCTGCTTTCTTTTATTCGTTCTTTTTTCTTCTTTTTCAACATATGCCGCGTGTTGGTCTTCTTCTTCTTCTTAACCCCAAACTCATTGCGTATTCAATAACAACAACAAAAACAACCACAACAACAGGCATCATCAGCGGCAACGCAAATAGCGCCACACGCAAATAGAGAAAATGCAATAAAAAAAAACAAAAAAAAAAGAAGAAAAAAATTTCATAGCATACCTCAAGGGGTGGTGGTGAGAGACAAGGACAACGTCAGCGTATTGTACCCAAGAGACAATCAAAAATTTGATTTTTACGTATGCGTAACGGGTTTCCTCTTATCCTGTCTCCTGTCTCCCTTAGCCTCAGCCTGCTCCTACGCTGGCTGTTGTTCTTCTTCTTCTTCCTCTTTTTCTCTTTTTTGCCGTTCTTCCTTTTTCATGTGTTTTTCGTTTTTCGTTTTTTTTTTTTTTTAGATGCACGCCGCGTTTGGCGCAATATTAAAAATCCAACGCAAATATGCAGCGATTTTTTTTTTTTTTTTTTTTTTATTTTGAAATTTGTTTTTGTTGCCCTTGCACAATGTCTTCATTCTTTCTGGCTGGCTGGTCGTATTTCTCTCGTCGACAGCTTTTGTTAGCATAATTTTTTGAGAGTTTTCTATTCGCACGGGGGTTTCCCCTTCCCCTCCCCCTCCCCTCTTTCTCTCACTGTGTGTGCTCCACGCAAATAAACAGAGGCAACGTTTTTCCATTTTTCTTTTTGTTCTTTGTGTTCGTGTGAGTGTGTGTGTGTGTGTGTGTTGGCAACAAATCGAACGCAGGTTGCGCGCACACACACACACACACACACACACCCGTACACTTTCAATATACAAAACCAATTACAATCGTAAAAACAAAAGTTGGCAAGAGACAAACAAAAATTCGAGCAGCGTTTCCATTTTGAGAAAAGCCAAAATTTCTATGCTCTATAAATGGAGCCAGGAGAAGGAACAGGGTCTCCGAATCTCATTCAGACAATTTTAGGATTTGATAATCTTGGCAAACTCCAGCAAAAACGATAGCCAAATGATTCTAGAACTTGTTAGTTAATATGTCCTTAAAAAGTTACAACGAAAATTGATTAATCGTCACACTCTACTTAGGACCACCACCGGTGGTCTCTATATCATCTATATCTAGGTTGGTTTATCATGACCCTTTACTATATCATCTATGTATATCTAACTACAATCGATCAGTAAGAAAAGAAAAGGTAAAAGCACAAAGACAGACAGACAGACAGACAGACAGCAAAATTGAAATCAACAACAAACAACAACGACAGCGGCAAAGTATGCTAAAAATATGCCAAGGCACCATTGCCTTATCCTGCCAACCCCGCACCCCCCCCCCCATTAACCCTTCATGCTGCCCCCGTCTTTTTTTGGCAACTGGACAAGTTTGGTATTCGCCCCAAAAACCAAAATGAAAACGAAAAGAGAAAGAAAGAAAAAAGTGTTCATTGGTAGAAAGAAAGTTTTTCGTTTGTTTTCATTTTGTGCTATTGCCTCTCTCTCTCACACACACGAACGGTGAGGTGGAGGGGGGAGGGGAACAACTGAAAATATAATCATAAGCGTTATGCATAATTAGTTTTTCATATTTTTGTTCTTTACAAACACAAAAAGTTTTTCCAATTAATTAGTAAGTGAGTCGAATGTTGGATCGTTGTTTTTTTTTTAAGCTTATCGATTAGTTGGTTAAAGATCACCATCTCTCATGATGACCTTAAGTTTGCCGACCCCCCCAAACAACCTTCCCTTCCCCGCGAAGCCAATCCACTGCCACTGAATGCAAATGCAATTTCCTTTTTAATTTTCTGTAATTGTTATGGTAAATTTTTTATGGTAAGAAAGGAATGTTGTGCGTGAAAGAAGACGAAGAAGAAGGAGAAGTTAAATTTACATGCAAATAAGCACACCAACACACAGGCACACTCCGACACACACACAATTACATAGATACATACTTACTTACTAACAGCGACAATGCTCATAACAATTATTATAAACATTATAACAACAACAACAACAACAAGAAACCACGTACCAAGTTACTAACTCTCTCTCTCTCTCTCTCTCTCTGCCTCTCTTCCCCTTCCGGTTTCTCCTGCCACTGCTCTTGAATTTGGCCCAAATTGTATTTAGAACGGGACGGAACCAGCCACCAATGTACACGGAGACTTTGCCCGGCGAAAGTTTAGCTTTAATGATTACCTCATTGTCGGTGGAAATGGGCGGCAAATATTATTGTACAGCATCGTATGCAAATACCGAAATACTCGAGACGAGCGTTACAATTAAAACTTATGGTAAGTTGCACATACATACATACATACATATACATTATAAGTATTATTATTATTATTATTATTATTTCTGAGGCGAAACAGCTGTTGCAATCGAAAATTGTTGTTTGTGAGAGGCACCGAATTTGCTTCGATCGATGCACACAACACGCAGGCAAATGCCAGAGACAGAACAGATCCCGAATGCTAGTAATTGCATACTTTTGGGGGCTAGAGTTGCAATTCAATCAGTCAGAGCCCGACCAGCTAGACAGGAATCTGAACCAGAAGTCATTCTAAGAACTTAAAGAACCTGAACAGAAGGCAGATTCAGAGGCATTTAGTTTGGCCTTATTCATTGCATACTTTTGGGAGCTACAGTATGGATCGATTCGATTCGATTAAAGACCGATGATGGGTCCGATGATGGCTCTTTAATCGTATTAAATCCCTTAGAGACTTTCTTCAATTGTAAAATAAGTCCCATTCTAGTTATTCTTAATCATTGCATACGTTTGGGGGCTAGAATTTCAATTTGATTCAGTTACTTTGGATCAAATTGTTGTTAGTTAAAGTGCCCGACCAGGAATCTGAACCAGAAGTCATTCTAAGAACCAGAACAGAAGACAGATTCAGAGGCATTTAGTTTGGCCTTATTCATTGCATACTTTTGGGAGCTACAGAATGGATCGATTCGATTAATGATCGATGAAGGGTCTGATGATGGCTCTTTAATCGAATCAAATCCCTTAGAGACTTTCTTTAATTGTAAAATGAATCTCATTCTGAGAATTTTAGTTTTTGCCTTATTCATTGCATACTTTTGGGGGCTAACGAATGAAATCCTTTCGATTATGAAAACTTTAAATTGACCTCATTCCTCAAATTAGTAAATATTGTAGAAATTCAGTTACACTGGCTCTTGGATTATGTATTACTAAATGTATATAAGAAGAAGAAGTAGAAGAAGAGAAGGCGAGAAAGAGAGAGAGGGATAGAAGGGGAGGTGAGAGTATTGTAAACACATATAAACACAAAATTGATGCGCCTCACACAAAGCAAAAGGATATCAAGAACACGTTGCTCAATAAGCAGCAGGCAAACCATACACCACACACACACACACACACACACACACACTTAGCTGGCTCGTTGACGTTCGAGCTGTTCCGAGCTAGTGGCCCAAGTCCACACACACACACACACACAGAAGTGGTTCCCGGATAGGGGAAGAAACTTTTACGAGATTGATTTTTCTAAGCAATTTAAAGTTGGAACTCCGCTGCACATACTCATTGTCGGTCCAGTCCAGTCCAGTCCAGTCCAGTCCAGTCCGGTCGTCTATTGGCGTGCACACGTATCCGCTAACAACTATGCTTGCTTCTTGGTCCTTGCTCCTACTTGTACCTGATTCCCCTTTTTTGTTCATGCCTCTTTGTCCACTTGCTTGCAGGTTGCTTCTGCCTCCGCCTGTGCCTCTGCTCCTGCTCCTTCTCTCTCTCTCTCTCTCTGTTGGGCAAGTGGAAACTCGGCCTCGACCGAGGCCTGAACACCAAAGTAAACTCCATTGAGAGACGTTCAATTGAAATCAAATATTTTGCTGTGCTACAATTTTGTTCTCTGATATGTGGGGGAGGGGGGGGGGGGGACAAAGTGCGAATTCCATACAGAGACAGAGACAAACGAGAGACCGAGAGATAGGCAGAGAGACAGAGAGAAACGGGAGATCGAGCGAGCCAGCGAGCGAGCTACCTTTTGTTTGATTTGCCTTGGGTAAATATCGAAATCAGGTCAGAACTCTCAATCTGTAGCCGCAGCTAGACAATAGTTTCACCATGCAGGATGGATTGAAGATATAATCAAATTGAGGTTAGGTTGCCATTTGTAAACATTCCAAAAAACAGTGTTGGAAAGCACAGTTAATGTGGCTTGGCTCTCTCTCTCTCTCTCTGCCTCGTTCACTCTATACAGTTGAGCAGTGTTGCTCATTTTGTCAGTGTTGCATAATTGCCGTTGCAGTTAAAGCATCTTAAGTGGTTGAGGGGGGTAGGGGGAATTAAGGGGAAGGTGGGCGGCGTCTTTCTTGCCGCAAAACCAAACTGACCAAACATTCAACAACACAGAAAACCCCCGCCTACTGGAAATCATATACTACATAGTTAGTTACTTATCAACACCAATGCTGGTCACGCCTTATCCTTCCCCTTCTCCGCCTCTCTTGCCACTACCTCTCCACAAACCGCAAGAACACCAACAACAACTAAGTTATTTCAACGTTGACAAACTCACACACAAGTTGCATTTAGTTAAGCAAATAAGCAGCAGCCGAGAAGAGCCTGGAAGAGCCAGAAAGAGCCAGAAAGAGCCAGAAAGAGCCAGAAAGAGCCAGAAAGAGCCAGAAAGAGCCAGAAAGAGCCAGAAAGAGCTAGGAAGAGCCTGGAAGAGCTGTCAGAGAAAGGTGGCGAAGGTTGAGGGGGTTGAGCAGGAGAAGAAGGCGGAGAAAAACAAATTGTAGGCGAATTGCAAGAATTTACTTTTGCAACAAAACCAAACACCGATGAACTGTTTGGTGGGGGGAGGGCGCGTGGTATGTATGTCAGAGGGGGAGGTACTATATACATATGTAAATAAATATATTCGCACAGTCAACAAGAATAAAATCTTGGCACAGTAGAAAGCATTATGATTTAATTGAGCAAAGTTTGAAATGTCCTGTGGGAGAACTTCTCCAACTGATCTCTGTCAAATTCCCTAAGGAGAGCTAGGCCCACTGTAAAACTATTTGCATCAACTGTCTGTCTGTCTCTCTGACTCTTTGTCTCTCTGTCTCTCACAGTGTTTCACTTACATTTCTCGTTGTGCCAGTTACAGCTTAATATTTCAATATTTATGCTTTTAATAAATGCATTTGCTGAAAACAAACATCCGGTTGGCTGGTCCTGGCTGGTCCTGGCTGGCCTGCATTTGCCATGCTGATGGGAGCTTCTTTAAGTCGTTCAGTTCATGAAGAAGAAGAAGAAGAAATCCTACTTCTCCTTAGTCCTTCTTAGTCCTTGTGTGTGTGTGTGTGTTGTTTGTCTTTGCGGCTATTAAATGTGAGAGCATTCAATTAAATTGGTGCAAAACTCTCTCTATATTGAATGACAAATGCCAAATAAATAAATGATAAACTTCGAAATATTTTCTTCACAAATCAACTAAATGTAAGACTGAGAGAAAGAGAGGGAAAGGGAGAGAGAGAGAGAGGGAGCAAGAAAGAGAGAAAGACATTTCTTTTGGGCCAACTAATGCGAATTATTAATGCTAATTGAACCTTTTTGTGTGCTGTACACACACACACACACACACACACACACACACACACACACACACACACACACACACGCACACACACACGCACACACACTCATAAGCACACTCACAAAGTTAGGCGACCTTAAGTGACAAAAAGCAAATAAATTCCCCCAATTTAATTATTAATAAAGTAAACAAGTCGCCTCACCGACTCAAAAATACCCTATTTCGTTAGATGCGAAGATCAAACACACACCAATCGCATGCCATCTCACTCACTCCCAGGCAGCCGCCCTGTAAAAAAGTTTGTGGGCATAATTTGACTATTTTTCATACGATTTTCATGAAATTTGCTAAGCTCCGATCCATACAAATAAATTAAATAAATTTCGTTACGCTATTTCAAATTGTGCAAGAGAAAAATCACGTTTTTCCTATGTACAGGTGCGGAAAAGGGGCGTGGCTTGAATTTGAAACTCTCCGAGATTTGCGTGTTCATACGGACAGACGGACATGACTATATTGAATCGGCTGATCAAGAATATACATATATACTTCATAGGGTCGGAATTGCATACATTTTGGCGACCTTAATATACCCTTTTATCCTATAAGTAAAGGGTATACAAATTTGCATTAAAAATCTCACCAAAGCAAAATTATTTTTAGAGAGTTGCATCCAAATAAGTTTAATGATTTTTGACGACTAATAACTGAAGCCCAAGAGTTTCAAAGATCATCCGTACCCGTCCCAACCCCCCCTCTTTCGTATACTAAACCCGTTTAGGCCATCCTTTTTTTTTTTGTTTTTTTGTTTGGTTTCGTTATTGCAATCATCTTTTGTCGTCCATCAAGGCATCTGCCTTTCTTGTTTTTTTTAATAACTTTCTCTCTCTTTCTCCCTGTTTTGCGAGACAACTTTTTCAATAAGTTGTTAGTCATGTCTTATTTTTATAAATTTTTATTTTTATTTTGTTGTTGTTGTTGTTGTGTTTTTTGGAGCCAGTATTCCCGAGTGAACCAGGCATTTCTGGCCGGGCTTTGGCTGTGTGTGTGTGTGTGTGTGTGTGTGTCCTTGTTCAAACTAATAATGAAATCGTAAACTAGTTCATCGTTTTTTCCTATATTTTTTTTATCTTTTGTGTGTGTGTGTGTGTGTGTGTGTCTGCTGTGTGTGTTGCTGTTGCTGCTGCCCATCAGACGTCAGTGGAAGAACCGAAAAGAATAGCAGCGACTAGTGTTTGAACAACAAAATCTCACACGCTACGACAATGCAACAACAGCAACAACAACAACATGCACATTGTGTGCCTTTGGCTCAACTGAAAACTAAGAAAAAAAAGAAAAAAAACAACGTTAGAAGGAGAAACGACAGGAGCAGCAACTTTTATTTATTTTATAGCATACAAAACGGGGGCAAAAGCGACATAGAGAGGAAGAGAAAGAAGTACGAAAGAGGGCGGCGGCAATAGAGACAGAGCGACAGAGAGGATAGCGAGAGAGACAGAAGAGAGAGAGAGAGAGAGAGTTAAACAGGATAAGGGAAAGGACAAGACTTACACTGCCAATAAAATTGGAAATAGAAAATGTTTTCATACAAAACTTTGACTCGTTCGTTCGTTCTAGCATTATATATACCTATTACAAATCGTACATATATGTGAGGGTATATATGTATGTATATTATTATGGCCAAAAGAAGAAACGAATTCTCATCATCAACTAAGATCAAGTCTTCTGTGTATCGCTTTTACTACCCTCCTGAGCATTATTTAGGAGGTTTATTTATTTTGTCCAGGGTACAACAACTTCTAGGCAGAGTCAGAGTTAGTTGCCCCTTTTTGGCCCTTCATGCTTTTGGGCCAAACCAAAATGTCGGACATCAAGCATTTTGGCTCAAAAGATTTTCGACAGTCAACATGCCAGACAGACAGACAGACAAACAGATGGCTTGTTATTACACTGATTTATAAATAAACTGCAAATATTTGAACTCAACACACACACACACACACACACATATGTGGGTGTTGGGGCCACGCCCCTCAATTTCCGTTTGTAACCAATATTTCAATAGGAAATGCATTTATTCGATGCCTCTCCAAATCGATTGAGTCGGCGGATCGAATCTGATCTGGTCTGGTCTGGTCAGGTGCCTGCAAGCAATTAACACCTTAAAGACAAAAATGTTTTTGGCCAATTGTGGCTGACTAACAACAGTTAAATATAGCCCCAAATGCTAATTAATTCATGCAAACTTGTCTCAAAGAGTTTCTTTTCTTTGCTTGTTGTCTGCTCTGCTCTACTCTGGCTTAACGCCTTGGCCAACTGTGTGGAGTTTCTTCCTTGACTCCATCAAGCATCTGGAAAGCTGCTTGTATTTGTCTTGCCCCATTTTATCAGAGATTTGTTGCCAAGGCGATGCGAGTAACTGGAGTACTAACTGGCCATTGGCGCCTTGTTTGAAGATGTGTCTGAGAATGTGTTTACTTGTCTGTCATTGCTTTGAGTAATTCCTTATAAACATTTTTTGTATTTTGCAGTTGCCATTACCTGGACAAATGCACCGGAGAATCAATATCCCATATTGGGTGAGGATTATGTGGTCAAGTGTGAGGTGAAAGCCGATCCCAATCCCACAATTGATTGGCTGCGCAATGGCGATCCGGTAAGTATACATAGCTAATCTCTCTCACACACACGTTTTAATCCCTGTGTGATCTGTGCAGATCCGTACTGGGGACAAATATGTGGTCCAGACCCATGGCCTGCTCATACGCGATGTACAGGAGACGGATGATGGCATCTACACTTGTCGGGCGGCTGTTATTGAGACGGGCGAACTTTTGGAGCGGACCATACGCGTGGAGGTGTACATAAGTCCGGTGATTACACATCTGCCAAGCACCTTGGAGGCCATTGAGGGTAAACCATTTGCTGCCAATTGCACCGCGACGGGTAAGCCAGTGCCGGAGATAAGCTGGATTAAGGATGCCGCCCAACAGAATGTGGCCACTGCCGATCGTTTTCAAGTGAATCCACAGACGGGTCTGCTCACTGTGAACTCGGTTAGCCAGGATGATTATGGCACCTATACGTGCATAGCCAAGAATGCGGCCGGTGTGGTCGATCAGAAGACCAAACTGAATGTTCTGGTGCGTCCCTCCATCTACGAGCTGTACAATGTGACCGGAGTGAGCAAGAAGGAGGTGGCCATCACCTGCCGTTCAAAGGGACGTCCCGCCCCGGCCATTACCTTCCGCCGTTGGGGCACCGAGGAGGAATATGCTCCTGGCATACAAGTGGACGACGATCGCATTGTCCTGGAGACCTATTTCAATGAGGAGCGTGGCGAGAGTTCCGGCACATTGCGCATTGCCCGCTCCCAGCGCTCAGACGATGGCCTCTATCAGTGCATTGCCCGTAATAAGGGCGACACTGCCTACAAGACGGGACACATTACAGTGGAATTTCCACCCGATTTTAGCCACATGAAGGAACTGCCGCCCGTATTTAGCTGGGAACAGCGCAAGGCCAATTTGAGTTGTCTGGCCATGGGCATACCGAATGCCACCATCGAATGGCGTTGGAATGGACGCAACATTAAGGATCTGTATGATACGAATCTTCAAATTGTTGGCACCGGTCCACGCAGCGATCTCATTGTCCATCCGGTGACCCGTCAATATTACTCGGCCTACAAGTGCCTGGCCACGAATATACACGGCTCCGCCGAGCATGATATGCAGCTGAAGGAGGCTCGCGTTCCGGACTTTGTTTCGGCCGCCGTGCCACGTCAATTAACCGCCACAACCATTACCTGGGACATTCGTGGTCCGCCCACTGAATTGGGTTTGCCCATTTTGGCGTTTAGTGTACAATATAAGGAGGCCTTGAATCCGGATTGGTCGACGGCTTTGAATCGCAGTTGGTCACCGGACTCACCGTACATTGTGGAAGGATTGAGGCCACAGACTTTATATAGTTTCCGTTTTGCGGCCCGCAATCAGGTGGGACTCGGCAATTGGGGTGTCAATCAGCAGCAATCGACGCCCCGTCGATCGGCACCAGAGGAGCCCAAACCATTGCATAATCCCGTTCAGAATGATAAAGAGGAACCGGTTGTTGTCTCACCCTATTCCGATCATTTCGAGTTGCGTTGGGGTGTTCCAGCCGATAATGGTGAACCAATCGATAGCTATCAGATTAAATATTGCCCGGTAAGTAGGAAACGAGAGGGGGGAGAGTAGAAGAAGAGGAGAGTAGTGCACTAACGTTTGGTTTTTACAGGGTAACAAAATGGCCGGCACTTGGACCGAATTGGAGAATCGTTGTCACACTGTCGATGTGGTCGAGACAACATCATATGAGATGACCGATTTAAATGGCAATACATATTATCGGATTGAGCTTAAGGCACATAATGCCATTGGCTATTCATCGCCAGCTTCCATTATAATGAAGACGACACGAGGTGAGTCCGATTCAGCTAATAATAATCTTGGCACATTGCTCTACTCGGCCGGCTACAGTTCGGGTGTCAGTTCGCTACATAAACATCTCACAACAACAACAACAGCCACAACAACAACAACAACAACAACAACATTATCAACAATTACAACAATCACAACGCTGGCCACAACAATATGCATAACATTATTTAGTGTCCTAGTGTCCTTTTCCTCCACGATGTTAGTCTAAAAAACAAAAAAAAACAAAGCAGAGAAATAAACAATCAATCAAACAATTCATCATTATCACAACAACAACAACAGCAATCATAAAAAATCTCTGCGATCATTGAAGCAATTCTTTTTACTTAGAAATCAATTCTCAAGCCAACTCTCTCACTCTCTCTCTCTCTGTCTCTGTCTGTCCCTCTCTCTCTCTGATACAAATACATCATATACCACATATATCGAGATATATATATATATGTATATCTTCTTACTGTTTTAATGCCCAACATATATATAAATATTTACAAAAAAAAAACTTAAAAAAAAAAGCAAAGCAAACAACATTTTTTGCATACATTTTGTGTAGTGCATTTCCTTTTCCTTTTTTTCTTTTTTTTGCTTTTCATCAGAAACATTTTCGAAATAATAATTTCTTTTTTTTTCGTTTTGTACTTTCGAAAGCTCTTTGTCTTTTGAATTTTTTGCATGTTTTCTGTGAACAAAATGAAGCACAATTTTTATATATAGATTTAAAATAGTTAAGTACACATTCCAAAAAAAAAAACCGAAAATCCCAGAAGAATCCAAACTGAAAAATGACAACCGATATTTTTTTTTACTTACCAAAAGTATTTCTCAAAATATTGCTCAGCTGAGATGAGTTCGAATCTGTATGGTTTTTTATTGGGGGGGGAGGGAACAGTCAAGTCCTCCCCTCCTAACGGAGAGAGTTTTCGTTTCGTTAGAATTCTTGTTGGCGCTAGAGAGAATCATCCCTTAAATTGTAACGTGGATTGTCGATCATAACTGTATTGTCCCCCGCTCGCTCTCTCTCTCTCTCTCTCTGCTCTGTCTCTGTCTCTATCTCTCATGCATCAAGTGTTGTCTATTTCTCACACACACGCACAACACCACCACCACCCCTCCCCCGCCCACCAACCACAACCACACACATTCATCTTGCTCATTTGCTTGCATTCGTTTTTACTTGTGCCCTAAGTAAGTTGCTCTCATTATTTTATTCTCGTTTGTGTGTGGTGGGTGTCTGTGTGTGTGTGTGCGTGCGTGTATGAGTAAGCGAGATACCACGAGAGAAACACGATTGAACTTGACCAAACAAAACACACAAAAAAAAATTAAAGACCACACCAAGAAATATGATGAACAAAATCCAAACACATAATAATATATATTTTTTTTTTTTTTATTTCGAAACTCTAATTTAGTTTAATTTTTAAATTTTATTTTATATTTTTGTGTGTGTGCATATTCATGATAACATATAAACGATAATTACTATATATATACATATACATACATACATATATCTACTTATATATGGAACAAAATGAACGAAATGTAAAACTCTAGTTTTAAATATCTACTTAAATTTATTATCATGCCCAGTCTACTACTACTTACATATATGTATATTTTCTTCATTAATAATAATAATAATAATAATATAATTTTTTATAAATTGATTGATACTTTTTGTTTGTTCATTTTTCTTAGACGTTTCTTTTGATTTAATTTTCATTATGTTTTTTTTTTTTTGGTTTCTTATTTTTTGTCTCTTGTAATTTGTATATGCGACTTTTTTTCTTTAATTAAGCCAAAATGAAAACGAAAACGAACAAAAAACAAAAACAAAAACCAAAACAAAAGCAAATTGAAATAAAAATTTATAAAATCAATGTAATTTCTTTTTTTTATTGCGCAATAGTGAGATCTCTTGCTCTCTCTCTCTCTCTCTCTCTCTCTGTCTCTCTCTTTCTCTCTCTCTCTGTGTTACTATATTTTTTGTCTCGCGCTGCTCGACTACTCTGTCTGTGTTTTGCTGTGACTGTACTTTTGTCATTTATTTAGTGTATTTAGTCAATTTGTTGTTTCACTCACTCTTATTTATGTACGTAGCTCAGTGAGTCTTCTGTTACTGTTACTGTTTCTGTGTGTGTGTTGTTGTCTCTCTTTTTAATTATAAAACTTAAATTAATTACTACTTAAATTAATAACTAAACTAACTTCTAATAATCGCTACATACTTAGCTTTAGTTAAACCAAACATACATACATATAATATATTTACATACATCGCTCCCTCTCTCTCTTTCTCTCTATATAAGATCACACAAACACACACACACACATAAACCGAAACCGCCCCGCCCCCCAAAACTAATCCAAAAAACTAACCGAAAAAAAACATTTTATTCAACAACCACAACCACAACAACAACAACAACAACAGCCAAATGTCCTAAAATATGCAATAATTCCCTTCTACGTTGTCTTCTCTAACCTCTTACGGGATTCTTCTTATCGCCCTTACGTAATACCGTTACGTAAATTTTGAAAAAACATTCTCATTTGCCATCCATTAAGAGATGTGATCATTCAATAATTAATAAGGCAAACTCGTTTCGTAGAAATAAAAGTGATGCATAAAGTATCGAAACCGAAATGTTGCCTCTAAGAACCAAAACATGTTGTTGAAGTACAGAAATTTTATTTTGAAGAACCTTAACATTGTATTAAAGTACCGAAAAGTTATATTGAAGAATCGAAACGATGTACTAAAAAACCGAAACGTGGTAAGGAAATACAGAAACTTTACCGCAAAGTTATATTGAAGAACCGAAACGATGCATGGATGAACCGAAACGTGTTATTGAGGTGCAGAAACTTTATGTTGAAGAAGCTAAACGTTGTATTAAAGTACCGAAAAGTTGTATCAAAGAACCGAAACTTTTCCTTCTTCATTTGCGCCAACAAGGAGCTTTCCTTTCGACCGCTCAGAAGCGATGAAAGCGATTTGTGTCGTTACTTATTGAATGATTGTTTGCAAATGGAATTGTTGTGAAATTTCAGAGGGCATTGCGTAACGGTTAATCAGAAAAAGCCCGTTTGTCTCGTCGTCTCCTAACAAATGAAGAACAAAAATATTCTTTTGTGTGTTTCCTTTTCTTCCTTTTTTTCTTCTACTACTTTCTTTGTTTTTTCTCTCTTTTACGCTGTGGGCAAATCCTAAAAAAAAAAAACAAAAAAAAAAAACTTTAATCTGACCAACCGACAAAAAAAAAAAACGCGTGCAAAAAAAAACACAGACAATCCGTATCCCTATACATTATCCAGTTCCACATCGCTTCGAATTCCAATGGCTCTGCAACTGTTGGCGTCGCCGTCGCTGCTGCTCCTGCTGCTGCTCTCCACCTTGAACCACGGAGGATCCTGGAGCTGGTTGTTCTTTTTCTCCTGCAGTTTTTGTGTGTAAACTCAAATCAAAGCTAAACCGAATCTTTACAAAACAATTTAGTAGCCAAAGCAAGCAAATTAAATGGATAAATGATTTACTTAGCAACAACAACAACAGAAAAAAGAAGTAAAATAAATAGCTCTAGGGCGGGGTGTAATATTAATATTATTCCATTCCTTTCCTTTATTATTTTTTTTTTTTTTTGTTTTCATTTTTTATTGTGTGCTAAGATATTTCAAATAAATGTACAAAAAAAAAAAATAAAAATATCTATGCATAGATCAAAAAAGCCAAAATAATAATCTATACAAAGAAAGAAAATTCAACAAAAACCCCATAAAAAAAAAAAAAAACAAAAAAAAACTTAACAAAAACGAAAAAGAAAAACATAATTCAAATTTAGCAAAATATACTTTTGTTAATTTGTTATTTAGTTTTCTAACATAATCACAAAAAAAAAAAAAAAAATTCGGAAACCGAAGTTACATATTATACAAGAAGAAGAACGTACTTCGGCTCTACCGAAGCTCTGTCTAACGTGGCGAAGCGAAGCAAACGAAGCGCCGCAGCATCAGTCGAAGCATGCAGCGCTACGGCAGAGCTAAGGCCCGTGATGGACCTTTGCCTGACACTTTGATTTTTCCGCATTCTATGGACAGTTTTGTCATTTGATCCGATTTTCCGATATAGAAATTTGCTACGCTAAACGAGAATCTCTATATTCATTCCCTCTTCTCCTCCTTCTCCTCCTCCCCTATACTAGCATTTCAGAAGAGTTATGTGAATCTGAAAACACTGCCAAAATATGAAGAAGAAGAACATATTTGTTAAACACTATGCAACAAACTTAGTGCACTTGAATTGAATGACATTTTCACCGAGACCGAGACCGAGACCCATCAAAACTTAAACTAAATTAACGGTACCTAGTCAGAGAGGATTGCACATGGCATAACCATAACCAAAACTTGTTGCACAGTGTAATTGAAAGTTTCGTTCGTTTTTTGTTCTCTCTTTTCTGTTTTCTTGTTGTTGTTTTTTTTTTTTTTTTGAAAGCAAAATCTCCACCGTTCAAAAAAATTGTTTGCTTTCTCCATTAACGTTTAAGGGGACAATAAATAACTAAGTAAAAGCAAAAAAAATATTTATAATCAAAAAACGAAAATAAAAAATTACACATTTCCAAACTACGAATTTTTTCACATGGTGTAAGCTTAAATAAAATTTTTATGAACAAAAAAAAAAACAAACAAAAAACCCAACTAACTAAACTTCCACTTAGCCAGCGATTGAACAAGAAATTTCCTGTATACTTACACAAAATATTTAAATGTGTTTTTTTTTTAGCCAAATATAAATATATACATATATAGAAAAAAAAAAAAGAAAAAGCAATAAAGAAAAGTAAGCATAAACAAATGGCAAATGAAAAGTGAAATAAAATGATGTGTTTAATAAGACATTTATATAGCCTATACGAAAGTAAACATATATACACACACACACACACACACATACGTATTTATATATATATATACATATACATATATATAGAGAATTGCATAAGTGTCAGTGTCATTGAAACATTTTATATACATATAATTATTTTTGTTTTTTTTTTATTTGCTACATTTTTTTGTTTGTTTTGTTTTTTTGTTACTTTTTTTGGGTAAATAAAATGAAACCAAGAAAAAGAAAAACAACAACAACAAAAAGTGAAACAAATAAAAGTGTGCAGGGGTGTGTGTGTGGGGGTGGGGGAGGGGAAAGGGTGGGTTGTTTGAAAACAGGATGTGGCTGGCTATCAACAGGTAAACGGGTGGGGGAGGGGGGGGAAGGCGATTCTTTGATTCTTTAGTTGGCCCACTGGCACCATCTAGCGGGCATTTGCCTACAAGTTAGTCTTAATATCTAACTAAGTTAGTTTAAGTAAGTTATAACTAAATATTTAACATTTGTACAAAAACAAAACAAACAAAAATTAAATGAAAAAAAGAAATACCAATCATAATGCACTCCTCCTCACTTCTCACGCTCTAAAATATGAATTTTCAATGCTTTCAATTACACACACACACACACACACACACACACTTACTTATACACTTATTAATTGTAAAAATAAAAAACTAACAACCAAAAAAAGAAAAACGCTAAACTGAAGCTTTTGTGTTTCTCGACTCTTTTTTAACTTAATTGCTTTCGGCTTGTGTATTATACAAATTTTGTATATCTCTTTATATACTATACATATATATATACATATATATATATATATATATATTTTGCATATTGGCATCTGTTTTATTTAGTTCTTAACTTAGTTTATTTGTTTGTGTTTTGTGGCTTCAAAAATTGTGACTTTCAATTGAAAAATTCTTCTCACCTTTTCTCACACAGCTCACTCTAATTAATTTTTAATTGAAATGCCAGCCAAACTATCACTCTCTCTCTCTCTCTCTGTCTATCTCTCTCTCCCTTTTCCTTTCTAACTGACTTGGACCCGCCTCAAAAAATTTGCTTAAGATTGCATGTCAAGAAAAGAAATAAACATTTTTTTTTTTTTTTTGTTTTTTTTGGCAAATTGGTTTTTAATTTTTAAAAATTTTCGTTTCGTTTGTCTTTTTGTTTGTTTCTTTTAATGAAAATACACACACAAAAATGTAAAATATGTTTATACAAATACCAAAAAAAAAAAAAAAAGGACAAAAAAGTGAATGAAGTATATAAGTTAAGGCAAAAAAAAAATAAGTGTGGATAAAGGTGTTCAAAGTGTAAGTGGCAAGCAGTGCAAGCAGTGGCCATCAACTGCTTGTTGTATGTAGGTAGATCGGACTTTTTTTTTATTAAGTCAATAATATTTAGTCTTAAAGCAACAAACACACAAACATAAATATATAAAAACAAACATTTCAATTAATGACAATTTTACTAATCCAAAATTTACCTCACACCCCCCCTCCTCCATCCACCACTGCTTCATTCATTCTCTCTCTCTCTGTCTCGCTTTTCCTGCCTCCCTCATCCGCCTATCGATAATGTATATAGGAATCGATGTCATCCAAGTGGCCGAGCGTCAAGTACTTTCATCTGCCGCCATTGTGGGCATTGCTGTCGGCGGTGTCCTTTTGCTGCTCTTCATTGTGGATCTGCTTTGCTGCATAACGGTACACATGGGCGTTATGGCCACCATGTGCCGCAAGGCCAAACGTTCACCCTCGGAAATCGATGATGAGGCTAAATTGGGAAGGTAAGCCACAAAAAACAAAAAAAAAAAACAAAATACAACAATCGAAAAAGAAAAACCAAAACTAAAAACAAAAATAATTTAAAAAAAAAAAACAAACTAATATTGCACTAAAAGTGATATTCGGCCTTTCTTTCTCTCTTCATCTCTCTACCCCCTTTCTAATTGAAATTCAACTTAAACGATTGTTAAAAAGCCAAAATTCTCAACGTCCGGACTTCGAGTACAATTGGGTCTATGCGCGTCCCAAATCTTTGCTATTCAATCGAAATTCCAGTTCCTTCATATTCGTTTAAGTCAACTGAACAACACCAAAGACAATAACACAGAAAAAGAAAAAAAAAACAAATACATCAAAAAACAGAAGAAAAAAAAACAAAACAAAACAATTTAGTGCAATATTAAAAATGTTTTCACACACACACACACGACAAAAATTACACAAATTAGCTTTAATTTAAATGTTTCCATAATCTAAAAACATCTGGCAGTTGGGCAAAATCAATGAACAAAATACTTTTTAGGCCAACGAAAATTCCTCTTAAAAACTTTCTCAGAGAAACACTCAAATTGCTTTTAGCACTAGTCTTTTGATTTCTTAGCTTAGTTTCAACTGAAGTTTAGTGTTGGCTAATGACTGGTTATTCATTAGTGTTGGCTAATGACTTGCCTTGCTAGCCGTAAGTGTTGGCTAATGACTTGCTATGCGTTGGTGATGGCTAACGCCTTGCTACAAGCTAGTGTTGACTAATGACTTACTCTGCTCTAAGTGAATACTTCTTTGACTTCAATTCTAAACGAATTTTTGGTCTTAAGAGTTAATTTTTAATGAAATGAAATGTTAGTTAGTTATAGAATAGAATTGATTTGTAGTTGCCACAAAGTGCCTGGAGCGACCGACCAATTGCCCGCCCACTGCTACAACACCCACTCAATTGTTACCTTTATTAGTCATTTAGTTTATCTCTCTCTCACACACACACACACACACACACACATATATATATACAAACTGGCTCACCACTCATCGATCACCAATTACCATCACATTTATCCATCATTATCCATTATCTATCTATTATTATATACTCTCTCTTCAAATTTCAAACCAAATCAAAATCAATACCTCAAATGAACCAACCAATCAATCATCCAACACAATACCCAAAAACCCAAAAACCAAACCAATTTAACCAAGCAGTCTTTATGGTTGGCGTTTTCCGCTACCTTATTGCAGTGGACAGCTGGTTAAGGAGCCGCCACCGTCACCTCTACCACTGCCGCCGCCAGTTAAACTGGGCGGATCACCAATGACATCACCATTGTACGTACCTTTTGTGTTCCTTCATTACCATTTCCTACTCCTCCTCTCTCTCTCTCTCTCTCGCGCGTTAAGCTTGCCTGCCGCCTCTCTCCTTTCTTTCTCTCTCTCTCTCTCTCTCGTAGTTTATTTACTTACTTTTTCGTATCAATCGCTCAATCGTTCATTTCGTTCATACATATAAGACCATTTCACATGTAGCGTTAGTTATTTGTTTTAGTTAGTCTTAGTTCTTAGTTAGTCGTTTGTGGTAAGTACTGAGACTTGAGAATTTCTATAAAGCATCTTTTTTTTTTTGTTTTCTCTTGTTACTTCTTTCACTTCTTTACTTTTGCCTTGCCTTGGCTTAAGAGTTAGTTTATGTTTAATGGGAAATGTTCAATGAAAGTAATTAACTTTTTTTTCTCTTTCTCCTCCTCCCCCTCCTCATCCTCCATCTTCTTCTCCTCTTTCGCAGAGATGAAAAGGAACCTCTACGCACACCAACTGGCAGCATTAAACAGAATTCCACAATTGAGTTTGATGGCCGATTTGTTCATTCTCGAAGTGGTGAAATTATAGGCAAAAATTCAGCTGTATAAACGGATGGACACACCCATGCACACACTCACACACACACACACACACACACACATCTACCTAGAATGATTGCTATGGAAAAAGAAAACTCTAAACACTCACCTAAAACTTTATACCTAAAGCCCAAGCCTATCTACAAAAAAAAACAACAACATTATGAACAAGAACAAGACGAGCAAGAAGAGCAAGAAGAAGAATTAAAGCCAAAAAGCCCCCAAAAACAAAAACAAAAAAAAAAAACAGTTCCAGGGGAAGCAAAGGGATTAGTTTATTATTATTTTTTTTTTATTCCTGTGTATTTTCAATTGATCTTTAAACTAAATGTCTTACTTATACACACACACACACACACACACCTACATACATGCATAGTATATATACACACATACATACATAACATACTCGTCGTACTCAATGTAAACCAGAGTTTATATATTTAAATAATTATTAAGCCAAAAAGAAAAGTTCATCTCTCCATTTTAGCTTCAACTAAGTTCAAATTGTTCGCAACGCTTTTTGCCTAGCTTAAGTTCAAAGACAAAAACGATAAATATATATACATATATATATATCTATATATATATGTATATATGTATGCCTACCTAAAGATCAATATATATATATATATATATATATATACATATATGTATATACACTTAAATTAATGCCTTACAAAACGCAAAATTGCAGTTATTTAGCATTTAAATGAAGAGAAAACAAAAGCATTAACAAAAACAAATTAATTAACTAGTATAACTAACTTAAAAACATGCCATAAATAAGTTAATATTCTTAAGTTTGCTGCAAAAGGAAACGAAATTCGCCCACCGCCCACCACCTTCCCCACGGTGAACAAACGAACGGGAAATGAGCGAAAATGCATTTTGATTTTCCTTTGTGTTTACTTTACATTACCTCCCCAACACCACCCACTCCCCCCCGCATGCATCATATGGTACTTAAACTAAAGACTTGTTAGACTTGGACGGAGAAGGAGAAGAATTAAAGAGAGCATGTCACCATGAAGAAGAAGAAGAAGAACTCCTCCCATCTCATCCATTTCTTAATTTTTTTTTTTTTTTTTAAATTTCGTTTCCTATAATTGGTATACTTAAATAATTTATTATTAAACAAACAAACAACATAACGAACAAATGCTCAACGTATGTACACACACATACACACACAACACACACACACACACACACACACATAATGGTATTAAAAATTACAGTCTAAACAAATGAATGAAATGGAAAATATATACAAAATGCTTAGCGTTTTTTTTTTTTTGTTTTATACCATTTTTGCTTTAACAATCAGAACGAAAAAAAAAAATTATGTAATCAAAGTGTTTTGTGTGTTAAACAAATATTTCAAAATCTAATACAAGTTGCCAGACAAAATTTTTCAACAATTTCTTCATTCAGAATTTGAATTTGCATATTGATTCCTTTTGTTTCCTTTCCTTTCCGAACCTTTGGCATTTGGAAAACTTTTTCAATTAGTTTCGTAACACTTTCAATTTGTCTGGGAACAAACAAAAACAAAATATGAAATATCGAGTTCAAAAATGAAATGAATATAAAAACATTTTAATATTAAATACATAATAAGTAAGTCTCTATAGAAATGCCAAAACCCAAAAAAATATTCATTCATTGATTTTGTTTAAGTGAATATCTGTGTTTTTTCTTTTCTTTTTATCATTTTTTGTACTCAGTTTTTTCATTTTATGTAAAAATTAACAACAACAACAAAAAGAGAAGTGTAAGTGAATTAAGCAAAATAAAAAAAGAAACAAAAACAAAATGAAAAAGAAACAAAAACAAAATGAAACAAAAAAGAAAATATTCACTTAATATACATATATATATAATTAAATATATAAATCTATATATATATACATATATACATATATGTACAATGTATTGAAATTTAAATTGTAAGTACTTTTTTTTCCAAACAACAACAACAACAAACTACAATTTGTTGTATGAACTAAAAATAAACAAATGCATTTTAATTTTGTAAATCGAATTTCTTTTGTTAACCTGATTTCCTTTTTGTCACTTAGAGCTTTTATATAGCCAGCTAAGCGTCCTCTGTTCTGTTGCCAGTTAAGCCAAGCGCCTTGTCAGAGCTTTTTCTAACTTAAAATACCTTTATAAAACCAAAACCAAAAAAAAAAAAAAACAAATTACGTGAAAAAGGAAAAACCCAACAAAGAAACAAAAACACAATTTTTTTTCGAAAGGCTACACGAAACAGAAAGAGAAAGAGCAAAATTATAAATGTAAAAAAAAAAAACGAAACAAAAAAAATTTCATTTGGATTGCAACATATAAAATATGGCAAAAGTTAAAGCATTTTGCAAAACCAAAAAAAAAATGAGAACAAAAATTTTGTTTGGGTTAGGGGTCAAAAGGGTAGCTTTTTATATACACATATATATACCTAAAGGATAAAAAAAATATCTAATGAAATGAAACGTGGAAAAATAAAATCGTATTTACTGTACTATTTGATTAGTGTTTGTCCTTTAGCTTCCTTGCAACAGCTCCTTGCTGATGCTCATTGAAAAGATTCGATTCGTTGTTGTTGATATGTTTTACAGGCCCAAAAATGACACCCAAATCGGGTGAAATATTTGAGGGCTTTACATTATATTTAACATAGAAATAATAATTTATATAAATCTCACATACATTTGACAAAATACACATGGTAAAATCTCTCTAGGAAGATGAGCTAAGTGTGTCACCTGCTTATGTTTAGGTAAGGTAAATTTATCATACATATGTACATAGATAGGATACATAGGAGAGGAGAGGAGTGGAGAGAAGAGTACTACGCTGCGATGAGCGGCCCTGTCGTTTATACATTGAAAAGTTTCTTTTGTGGCTTATAATTTAAACCTCCATGTGGTCATCGGAACGTTTGCCCTGACGTTGTAATGCCTCCTCGGCAGTGAGTTTCGTTTTCTCGGTCCTTGTATGCCAGACTAGAACATTACGGCAATGATTTGCCAGCGGTTGAAGCTGATCTCGTGTGGTTAGATGACGAAGAATCTCGGATTCTTGATAGCCACGCTGCACTTCGTAGGAGAAGACAGCCTGCGGATTTTTTATAAACAAATCCATGCTAATGGCAAAGGCGGCCATATCAATGGGAAAGGGACGCTCTGGCCGCCAAGCGGCATTGAAGCCAACCACTTGGGTCTTGTCATCATTGAGCAGTGGCCGTTCTACCATTAGGCCACCCACTAGACCCACAGGCCAGACGCCCACACGTCCTGGTTGGATTTTCAGCATTTCTACAAACAATTCCACCGAATAGGAATTATCGTCGTCCATAAAGAAGACAATCGCATGATGGTCATCATCGACATGACTCCGTAGCCAGGAAAGCGCCAGATTGCGTTGCTCAACGCCGCGCGGCTTAATCCAATTAGGATCCTTTCCCTGTAGCTTGAACTCTGGCGGCGTCTTGATGTTCAATTGTGTGGAGCGTTTCTCTATGCCTGCTCTATGCAGGAGATTCGTGACCAGGGGCGTGGTAACATTTGAATCTTCGACAATGATCCAATGGAGATTTGGCACCAACATAAATAAATGAGATAAGCTGCAGGTGCATGTGGTGCGTGAGTGGTCAATCGATCAATTGGGTTACTCTTATCCCACTTACCGAGTCAGTTCAGCCTTCTGGGCTGGTCGTGCGTATGTCGGCGTTATGGCATAGATTTTGGTCAACGTGTCCGCCTGTTGCTCGGCGTAGATGGCCTGAAGATATTCTGGCCCCTGGCAGGTGCGTTTCCCATTCCGATGGACCATCATCAGCACAATAATGAAGACAATGATGAGCACCAGGACTTGCCGGGGTCGTATGCGCACCTCCGTCATCTTGGTACATGGATTTGACTAACTAAATATTGGAATTATTTATAAATTTAGCTATGGCAGGCCAATTGTCTAAAACAAACAAAACGAAGAATCCAACTTTCTGGCAACATTTTGCATTTTGGCCAGTGCTACCAGAAGGTAAATTCTTCTTTTCCGCTAGGGGGCGCTGTGGGACGATGTGAGGTGCATATCCGTTATATATTTCAATTGAATTTCAAATAAGTTGGAAGGGAAATTTTGATTCCCTTGACACCTCTTTTTCAAGTGGTCTCTATATGCCAAGTCTACCGTCAATGCAATGCAATTAACATTTTATGGATTATCTTTCGTATATTATGAAATATTTGTGTTCGGGGGTCCAGACTTTAGTTCAACTGCTGATAATTTACCAACTGAAATGTCACAATGAGTAAACAATTTTGCAAAACAAATGTTTGTTTGTTTATATGTTATAATGTTTAAATATATACATATTTATTTTCGATTTGCAAACAAAATAGAATCATGGTTAGAAAACAAACCAAAGAAGTTTTTCGTTTTAACATATTTTCACCTGATTTTTAGTACATTCAATGCTATATTAATTTCTCTCCGTGTAGGGGTCATTTGTGGGGGCTATCAGTCGGCGCGGGGGGGGGGGGGGGGGGGGGTGTGCTGACAGTTGCTTTGTCCAGTTGGACACACCAAATGCCATCTGTGTGCACTTAATTGCCCTCCCCACATACGAGAACAGAATAAGAGGGCGAGCCATAGACATTGGCGCGACAGATAATGATAATTGATGAAAGATCTTCCATATAGATTACTGCCTCAGGGGTCATAAACAGATTTATTGTCATCTGGTTATTGTTTTTAGTCGCCAATTAAATTGGCATCGTTTCGGCATTGTTATAGTGTAGTTTGTTTTGATGAAATTCCCAATTTTTTTTGCAAGATAAGCTTAGATTTAGCTAGCAAGCTGGACTTTCTAATTTCCGATGCCGATGCCGATGCCGACGCCGATGAGTGAGGCACGTGTGCAAAAATGAGGCACCAGCTGATCGATCACAAATTGTAATAGCCCCACCGCTCCCTCCCCCCAATAAGATAGATTGTATTTCATAAGCGTGTATACGTGTGCGTGTGTATGTGTGTGTGTGTGTATTTAAACAACAGATATATGTGTTCTGTATGTACAATAACCAAATATATACATATAAGTACATACTTGTATGCCAAAGTTATCAGCAGGACAGCCAAAGGCGACAACAAAAAATATTCCTATGACGACGATAGTAAGACGATGGAGACGAAGACGACGACGTTGACGAAGTTGACGACGTTGACGACGACGATGACGAGGAGGAGGAGAAGTAGTGGGTATAGAACTATTTTGCACGCGTATTGGCTGTCCAGCTGCCTTAGTTCTATAGAAGAAACAACACGATTTATAGCATTCTTCATATGTGGAATGAATGGTGAATAAAAAAGGGGGTAGTAATTGTGGGGGGAAGGGGAGTAAGAATATTGTTTTGATTAGACACCGATGCCGATGCCCAAGTCAATGCGAATGCCGATGCCGATGCCGATGCCAATTTCGATTTCGCCTAAGTACAGCTACAACGACAGCTACAACAACAACAACAACAACACTCTAGTTAATAGTCAGTCCAGTCCATTGGGCGATACCACCACCGACTCGACTACATACATACATTCGAATTGTATTATGCCCAGATGTATCAATAGTACACAATGTTTAACAAGTGCCCAATGACTGCCGCCGCCTTATTGATCAAGTGGTCTGTTTAATAACTTTTGCGCCCCCATGCGGATGGGGTGAGGGAGCTGAGCTGGCTGATGATTGATAGTGATCAAATCCAACCATCCAACCATTCAACCATCGATAAGCAGACGTCATAAAAAAGAAAAAAAAAAAAAGGTGACCAATCGAATGATTAATGCCTGACGAGAGAGACAGAGAGAGAGAGAGAGACTAGAAACAATTGCCCAATTGATTTAATATTTGACTTTGGCTTTAATTGCACAAAAAAAAATCCCCCCCCAACGTCGTCTTTCTACCCTCTTTAAGGAGCTCCTACAAACCTCAAAGATCAAGGACATGTTCCAACTGGTTTATTATGATCGTATGATTCAACTTTCTCAGGAAACTAACATCAGGACGAGATAAGCCCATTTTGGCCCAATTGTTTGATCCAACCGGGCAACCAGGTCTGTAACATTTTCAAGAAGATCAAAATCAGAATATTTCCTCTTGGTGCATTTGTCCGCATGCAATATCAGATCGATGATCGATGTCTTGAGACTTAGCCGGACCATATAAATGGGCATATATTACGCATACGCCTCATGTGTGACGGCAAGCAACAACAAGAGAGAGAAAGAAAGAGAGAGAGAGAGAGAGAGAGAGAGAGTAAATGTGAGTGTGTAGATTAAAGAGACAGAGAGCGAAAGGGTAGGGGCAAGAGAAGGAGGAGGGGGCAATATTTATTTGGAGTCGACAAATCGACTTCAGTCGGTTTCAGTCAACAGCCAACGGGCGTCCGGGCATCACGTCTCGTGGTGTGCGTTTTAAATTGATATTTATTTATTTTTTTGCGCCCTATCCCCCACCCACCCCCGTTTAGTTTGATTTATTCATATTGTTTTTTTTTTTTTTTGATTTTGTTTTATTATTTCTACGCCGCAATTCCGATTTCGATTCCAACTTCCAATTCAGACTGATCAACAACAATAAACAAAAAGAAAAGAAAATGCAATCGTCGTCGCGTCTGTTGTAATTGTAAATCTTTTTATATATTTTCATCAATCGGAGCAACAGAAATTATTTGCCAATTTTCCATTTGCGTTTGATTAACAATTAAGAATGGAGGTCTACACTTCGGACAGTTCCGATACGGATTCGCGCGAGCAGAAGACCATCGATTTTGGTCGCATGAATCTGGACTTGATCACGCTGGAGGATCACCTCAGTTCGCCGCACAAGGCCCTGGCCAAGTCGAAGAGCGATATCGAGACGCTGCTGCTCAATCACAATCGTTTGGTCGGCCTGCCCAGCATATTGCAACAGTTTACCAATCTGAAGATACTCGATTTGAGCTCCAATGCCTTGACTCTGCTTCCGGATGCCATCTGCCAATTGCCATTGGTCACACTAATTGCCAAAAATAACCTATTGACCAACTCCTCGCTGCCCAAATCGTTTATGGCCAAACAACAAACTGGCGCTTCTAGTTCCACATTGAAAGAACTTAATCTTAGTGGCAATCAGTTGACCCACTTTCCCGAGCAGGTCACGGAAATGCGTCAACTCAAGTATCTGTATGTGGGCGGCAATAAGATCTCAAGCATATCCAAGGATATATGGAAAATGCAAGGGTAGGTTTAAACCATCGCTAGACCTCAATCCATGAATTTCATGGAGTCTCTCCATTGCTCATGAACTTTCTCACACTGAACTTTCCATTTCAATTTCCATTTCTCACTTTAACAAAATTGGAGCGATTGATCTCTCTAATTTTTCTCTCTCTCTTTCTCTCTATCTGTCTGTATCACACGGGCAATAGTCGTTTGACAAGAGTTTTGCTTACTTAAGTGTTTCTCTTCTTCTTCGTTTCTAACTTGACATTGGCTTAGCCCACATTTTGAAAAACCAAAAATGAAACAAAGTTTATACCCTTGAAAAACTGAAATTGTGATAGATTGAAACTTCTGAAAGTCTTAACAAAAATCTGCTAAAAAGGTTGATAACATTCTTGTTTGAATTTGGCCGAAAGGTTTGTTGGGAAATTTAGCACTTCTAACTGGCCCTTCCGTTTCATTCTGTTCCCCTGCTGTCTGCTGTCTCCGGGCCTCTCTAGGCAGTGTGAGTGTGTCTGTGTGCGCGTGTGTGTGTGGCTGTTGTCAAGCGTCTGCTCTTATTATATAGCAAGTGTTTTATATAAAAAAAAAACTGAAAGAAAGAAAAATAACACTGATAACACAGTGCGCCAGGCCAGCCCAGGCCAGGCACTCTTTTAAGTGCCCCCTCTCGTTCAGTTGCGTTCGTTGGTCGTAAAACAATACACAAAAAAAGAAAAACCAAATCTAACGAAAACAAGCACTCAAAAAACAAACGATTTCTTGACTGGCCATAAAGATATGGACTTATATATATTAATAGACATCATAAACAAAAGAAGCCAACAAAACGATAGCACTAAATTAACTAACTAACTCTAAACAAATGGAGCAAATTAAAAAAAAATCGAAATTGAAATTAGTTATCACAAAAAAAAAAAAGCCCGCCTCGGACTTGGACCCAAAACCACACACACACACACACAGAGTCAGAGACAGACAGAGAACACACACACATAGATCTAGCCTTGTAAAGAGGATCGATTGATCGATACTTGGACCAAGGGTTACCATATTGATTGATATCGATACTGATGAGATTATCTATTATCGATTGATCTCTGCATCTGACTCTGTGTCTGTCTCTGTGTCTCTGTTTATATATAGTATAATTTAACAATTTGCCGTTATCACAATGAAACACGTTTCCGATTTTCGATTCTCGATTCTCTCTTTGCAGTCTGCATGTACTCTCGCTGGGTGGCAACCTTATCAACGAGGTCCCTGAGACGGTGGGCTCTTTGAGCCAGTTGCAGGCTTTGGTGCTGTGCGATAACCTCATCGAAAATCTACCCATGAGCATTGCCCGGCTGAAGAACCTCAAGTCGCTGCTGCTCCACAAGAATCGGCTAAGGCACTTACCCAAGGACATTGTGGCCCTCAAGAATTTAACCGAGCTGAGTTTGCGCGACAATCCGCTGGTGGTACGTTTCGTTCAGGACATGGCTTTGAAGCCGCCAACCCTGCTGGAGCTGGCCGGACGCATTGTTAAGGCCAGCGGTCAGCGGCCCGGACCCTATGATATACCCCGTACACTGGCCGAGTATCTGAACAGTGCCAATTGTTGTGTCAATCCCAATTGCAAGGGCGTCTTCTTCGATAATCGGGTGGAACATATCAAGTTTGTCGACTTTTGCGGCAAGTACCGTGTCCCCCTGCTGCAATACCTGTGCTCCTCCAAATGCATTGAGCCCGAACAGACAGCATTGCGGTCGCCCAGCAGCAGTGCCAATGCCAGTGCCAGCAGCGGCTTCATGATGCGCAAGGTCCTGCTGGGCTAAGGCAGCTAACCCTAATCCAAGGAGAGCGCATGCGAAACGGGGGCGCGGCAACCGTTGTTGCCCGCACCCGTGGAGCAGGCATGCAGCAATCGCTCGCTCGGAGAACTCGAAAAAATGGAAACGGACCCAAAACGGCTGTGGCTGTGGCTGCGGCGGCAGGCCCGCCGCCGTTCAGTGGAAACCATTGACGACTCTATCAACAACACCGTTAACAAATTTGAATCGATTTGCTAATTATACATATTTTGTTTGTTTGTTATGCTTTGCTTACCCATACCAATACCCAATTATATGCCAAAGAATTTTTCAATTTCTTCGATTTACTATTTTCTAATTTTGCTAATACAAATTGCTACCCTCCAAAGTTCTCAATCACACGAGTTGTTAAAGGATTTGCGAGATATTGGCTATCATATCCTTGGCACAAAAGTCCTCCCTAGAGAATCTTCTGGGATCTTATATGGTCAGTTGATGCGGCCCAACAAGGACTTCAATCTGGCCAAAGGACATCCGTATCGGCCTTGAAAGAGTATACGTACTTTTCTCTTTTTTGGAGTTGTCAAATTTTTCTAAGTTGAATCAAACGGGGGAAAATATCGCAAAATCCTTGATATCTTAGCCCCTCTCATCTTTCTAAAGGACCTTCCAGGATTTTATGATGTCAGTTGATGCGGCTCGCCAAGGACTTCAATCTGGCCAAAGGACATCATGATAGTCCTTGAAATGGCCGAGTTATAAGGACATTCGTTGTTTCTTTGCGACCCCTTGGAAATTTTTGCGAAGAAATAAATAAACAAAATTTAATCAAATATATGTATTTGTTGTTGTTATTTCGGTTTGGGTTTTGTTGTTGTAATTGTTGATATGAATGATGTTGTTGTTGTAAAGATTATTGTTGTAATATATGTGGTTGTCGTTGTTGTTGTTGCTGTTGTTGTTGTGATTAATGATGTTGTTGTTGTTGCTGTTGTTCTTGTTGTTGTTGCTCGAAAATTCCAAAAAATTGTGCTGCATAATAAGTAAAATACCAGGCGAACAGAAATACATAGAAGGTGGATGATTTCTTAAAATCCCATATAAGTATGCAATGCAATTTTTACAAAAGGAAAACAAATTTAAAACATCCGCCTACTATGCACTTCTGTTGGCCTGGTATTTTGCTTTTTATTCGGTACAAATTTCGAATCTCGCTGGCTGAAAATTTACCGGCCGTTTTCTTCAAAAATCCATCTGAAATACCAGGCCAACAGAAGTGCATAGTAGGCGGATGTTTTAAATTTGCTTTCCTTAATGATTTAAAAAATTTTAATTTTGTAAAAGTTGTGTTGCATACTTATATGGATTGTTCACATTTTGTCCACCTGCTATGCATTTCTGTTCGCCTGGTGTTTTACTTTTTTCCCAGTACAATTATTGAATTCTCGAACGACAAGAATGACAACAACAAATAACAACAGCAACAACAACGACGATAACAACCACAACAACAACAACAACGACGACAACAACAACATCAACATCAATAATTACAGCAACCACCAAACCCAGATAAGTAAGCAATACATTTTTCCTTAAAATTCGTTTATTTATTAATAGCCCTGAAAGTATGCTACAAATTCGAATATAACTTAAAAATAACGAATACAAATAACATAAAACTGCTTATAACTCCGCAGGACATTGACCGATTTCGCCAGGACATGCCTCCAGGAGCAGAACCATCAATCTGCATTCAAAGATTTTCACTATCCTTTCTAAAATTATCCTTAATTTTTGTAAGGGGGTTAGTCGCAAAAATGGTTAAGAAGTCGAAAACAAAACATAAATGTCCTTAAAACTCGGCCATTTGAAGAACTATCGAGATGTTTTTCGGCCAGATTAAAATCCTTGTTGAGCCGCATCGACCCACATTATCAGATCAGATCATTATCAGATCCTGGAAGGTCCTTCAGGGAGCCAAAATAAAATGACTTTCTTGTTTAAAAAATAAAAGCGAATATCTGGCGAGTCCTTTTAAGGATCAGGACGATATGAGTGTCAAACAACTCGTCTCATCAAGGACTATCATGTGTGTAAAGCACATCACAATGGTCCTGTGGAGTGTCGAGATATCAAGAATTTTGCGATTTTTCATGGTTTTTTAGCGGTTTGTGCAATTTTAAGACTTGGAAAAATTTTACAAGTCTAAAAAAGAGAAAATTATGCATATTTCGGTTATTTCAAAACCAATTCGGATGTCCTTTGGCCAGATTAAAGTCCTGGGTCGGCGCCGTCGATAGACGTGAGAAGGTCCTCGAAGGTTCTTTGGAAAGTTACGAAACAGGACCTTTTCGTAAACTTTGACGTCTTGCATCCTTAGATAACCCCCACTTTTTAGATACCAATCAATAGAGCTCGTCAACGACTTCTTAGAAAATAATGTCCTTTCGTCCTATGGCATGATTTTCGGATTCTAAAGCTAAAAATCCAAAAAAAAACCCTTTCGAAGCCATAGCTCTAACCGAAACAATGTCGATCGATTTTGTTTTTTTTTTTTTTATTAAGTTTTTATTCGATTCTTTATTGAAATACACTTTCTTTTCCAGTTAATATTATTTTAAACACATTTGTTTTAAATGTAATTTTGTTGTTTTGTTTTTTTGGTTTTTTATATAGTCAGTTTTTATCTTAAATCGAAAATGTTTTAAATTTTTGGGTTTGGTGTTGGGTTTGTTGGCCCAAAATTAGTCAAAGGGCCCCCCATATACATATGTATATATATTATATATATTTCTATATAATTTGTTTTGTTTCTGTTTTTTATCTCTTTGTTTACGATATTTTTGTTTCTTTTGCTTAATTTTTAATACCTATGCGTTTATCCTTTTTTTGTTTCTTTTTTGTTAATTTAGTTAGTTTTTTGCTTTTCCACTTTTTGCATGTACAAATATTATAAGTTAATTGTAGTAGAGGGGCATAGTTGGGGGCAGGGGGGGAAGATTTTCATTTTGTTTGTCTAATAGTAGTTAGTAGAGCACATAAAGAAGTATACATATATATATATATATATATATATATATAATATGTATTTGTATTAATCTATATATGTGAGTATATACATTGGGGCGGTCCAACATTTTTTAAAGCTTCAAAAACTTCAATCAGAGTGAACATTCATGGGTCTTCTTCCTCTTCAATAGTTCTTGTAGACCCACACAAATTGTGTGTATACATATATATATATATACATTCTTGATCGGTGTCAGATAACAATTTATCGTACAGTTCACTTCGCTAAACCTTTCGATCTATTGATTTAGAAGTCTCCTCAGACTCAGGAAAACAAGCTACGACGACATGAAATAATCAACTGGTAGCTTATCGTTTTGATCAAGAATATATATATGTATATATATATATATATACATATGAATATGAATACACTGTGCACGGCTAAAGATTAGAAACTTTACAAAATAAATTTAAAATATTGATAAGAACAATCCGAAAATAAAACAAAGAGATTGGCCCAAAAAAAAAATCTGTGTCTTAGGTGCAATGTTCACGATTTTTATAGTACTTAGTTGAGGTCTACCCCGAAAAAACATTTGTCAAATTAAGCTTAAATTGGTTTATTATTGATTAAACACAATTAAAATAAGTTATTATTTAAAAATAAATTAAAAGTGATAAGAATCGTTTAATAAAAATAAGACAAAAACAAGAAAAACGAACCAAATAACAAGATTAAGTTTTATGATCATTAAGTGGGCTACCAAAAGGCAAAAAGATAAGAATTTGGAATTTTAATTTAATATAAATGTGATACATATAATGGGAAGGAAGGACCGCTCTAATATATATATATAATTGTAGGTATACACTTATCTAACGACTTACATTCCATTCACACACTTATACCAAAGACACAAATTCACACACTCAGACGCACACACACACACTCACATCAAGTTTACATACTAACAAAGCTTACTAACTAAATTTTGAATACGTCTGTAAATGTATTATTTGATTTTCTTATGTCATAGTTTAATATATCTTATCGAATGGTTATAGTTCACACATAGAAAAAAAAAAATTGTACATATACATATAAGTATATATCAATATATATACATAAATGTGTGTCTGTGTGTGTGTGTGTGTGTGTGTATGTGTAGTAGAAAGGATGATGAACAAACCAACAAGTGCATACCAGACGGAAATTAATGCAGGTTTAATTTGTGTTTTTTTTTTTGTTTTGTATCTTAACTTATATTTAACAACGACGACCACTTCCACATTTATCGATCATTCGATTAAGTTGCTTTCTATCGAAAAGAAAATACGCTAACTACGTGAAAACTGAAGGCAAGGAAGGAGGAAAATCATCATCATATTGGTCTGTTTCCAAACGAAATAATTGAAAAAAAAATTTTATTAAACAAGAGATGGAAGGAATTCATGATATTTTCTATTTTATATTATATATATATATATATATATATATATATATTTATATATATATCTATATATATACCTATATATTACACACATATATATTACATAAATACACACATAAGAAACTGTTCTTTTTTTTTTTTTTTTTAAATTTTTCGGGGGTAGAACAATTTTTGGCGTAAGGAAAGTGCAAAACGTAAAGAGATCTACCGAAAGTTTAGAAAGGTCAACTCATATCCTGTTGAATCTATTTTTGTTGATTGATTAATGTAATCCATTCCTTCTCTATACAATAAAATCTCGTTTTGATCACTGAAACTAAACGACTTTATAAGCTAACAAGAAATCTATGAATAACCCTGTTAAATTTTTCTAGAGGAAGTTTTCATATGTTTTTTTGGGGTTCTGCTGGAATGGGGGGGGGAGGGGGGGGTAGATATTCTAAGGACTTTCAATATATTGATAGTGGAACTGATGCTGACTGGAAAAGGAAACTAAATCATATACTCATACTATATATAACTTTATGTCCAACTCAATTATACAAAGCGTAGCCTCATTTCTTGTTCTAATTTTCTTTTTTGCGTTCTCTTTTTTTTTCTAAAATTATGATGCTTTTCTTTGTGTATTTTTGTTGTTGTTTTTATTTGTTTAAATAATTTCATTTCAATTTCTGATGCTTGAGTAAAACTTATAAATTTAAATAATTTGTGTTGTTGTTGTTGTTGCTGTCGTTGTCGTTGTTTCACCAACAACAACAATCCAAAAACAAGAATAAAGTAAATCAAATCAAAATTATACAGTACACTAAATAACATTATCTTTTTTTTTGTTTTGTTTTTTTTTTTGTTTTATTTTATCTCTATGTATATGTGTACGCAAGTCGTGTTAGGTATAGAAGGATTTTAGTTTGCTTGCTACTCTACGAGTTGACTTAAGTTTCAGTTTCTTTTTTTTCAGCTACTGTTGTTCTTTATATATATATATATATATTATCCATAAATCGGCATATGTATTACATGAATATATATATATATATATATATCGGTTTAAACGGCGGCTTTTTCGTTACTCTTACTGCTGCTGTGGCGGCTGCTGCTGCTCCTCATCCTCATCCTCATCATTAGGCGTATTTATGGCTGATGGCCTTATAAGCTACATACATACATCGATTTCTTATATATGTATATATAGTAGTACTCTATAATTCTATGTATATATATATATATTTATTTTTACATATATCAAAGTGTTAAACGCAAAATGTATCAATTGTTTCTTTGTTGGTTTCATTTCGATTTTGATTTAAATCGTCTTTTATATGTACATAAGACATTTCTCTAAAAATCGCTCGGTTTCTTTTTATTTTTGTTATTTTCAGTTTCTGTTTCTATTTTGGGGGTAAATTTTGAAATTTTAGTAGTTCGCAAGGCCTACAAACTAAACCTAATGACAAAAAACAAAAAAAAATTAATCAATTACAATCAGTTATAGTAAAAACGTTGCGTTTTAACAACAACAACAACAACAAAATTTGGAAAGAAAAAAAAATAATAATAAACAAACGTACAACTTGATGCTTGAAAAGGGGTGGGGCCAGATTTAATATGAATACATATATATTAAGATATATACAACATATATCTTATGTTTTTTTATTTGTTTTTTTTTTTTTTGTTTTCTTGGGAATTTTCCTTTAGACCTGAAGGGCAGTTTTAAAACTAGCATTTTCGGTTTAATATTGTTCTTCTTTTCTTCTCTCTTTTCTCTTTTCTGTTTTCTTTATATTGATTCATAAAATCCTTAACAACTTGTTTTATACATTTGCCTTTTGGCTTATGTTTAGAGTTTAGGTTTTAGTTTTAACTTTAGTTTAGTTTTAGTTTAGGTATAGATATATTTATATATATATATATATATATAGTAATAGTATAGTTTAGTTTTAGTTTAGTTCCACTTTTATTGATAATCATTTATATTGACAATCTCGAATCGCTTTCCTCTTCCTTAGTGTGTGTGTGTGTGTGTAGATAGATAGATAGATATATAAGCATAAAAGCGTATTGGCATTATCAATTAATTATACTGACGTCGACCAGCACAACGGAAATATATCATAATAGTTCCGAAACACATGTATATATACACTTACATACATACATATGCAGGAAAGTTGAATGAAAGAGAGATTTGTTTTGCTTTCTTCTGCTTTTGTTTCCTTTCTCTTTTCAAAATTAAATTGAAAGAAAAACAACACAAAATTGAAACGGAAGTAGGAAGGAGCGGAGGAGAAATGTGATAGATAATTAAATAAAAAATTTCATGCAACACAAAATCAAAATATAAGGTAAGTGAACTTTTTGTTTAATGTTGGGATTTTTCTGGTATAAGATTGGTAGTGAGGGGAGTGGATGATGTTTTGTGAGGCGGCGGCGGCGGCGGTGGCGGTGGCGGCGCACGAAGAGGCGACGGTAGAGAGATCCCAGATCATGATAGAGTTGATCCCTTTTAAGATTCTGGCTCCGGCTCCTCACTGTAGAAGGTCACATATTTGCTTTTGACTATGGCATTCCAAGCTAAAGCAAAAAAAAAGAAATAGAGAAAGTTTATTTTTCTTTTTTTTTTTGGCGATTTTTAAGAACAAATGTATGTAGGTGGTGGTGGTGCTTACTGGTGGCTATATAGTCAACTATCGGATCCGTGTTGTTCATAATTCCTGCTTGTCGTGCCATAGGCGGTGCTGGCAAATGATCTTCATCCGCCGCCGCCGCCAAAGATGCAGGGGGCGCAGTCAGCTCCACTTTGTTGAGATCTGGCATGAAGCTCAATTCGTGCAGAGTCTCATCATCGTCATCGCCATCCTGGTAGGCCATATAAACGGGCAGAGTAGTTTTGCTGGAGGATGAGGTGTTGGTGGTGGTTGCTGTCGACGACGACGACGACTTGTTGGCAATGATTTTGGTCGGACCACCAGTTGCCGGCAATACAAATTCTGGCTCCTGTGAATTGCTGCGACTGCAACTACTGGAACGCTTGGCGGCATCGGCAGCGGCTCGAGCAGCAGCTATTATGGCTGCTTCAATATCATTGCAGGTCTCCAGCTGCTGCATGGACACAAGGACATCATTGCTAGAGGCCTTGCTAATGAAATTGTTGACCGAAGTGTTGGCAATGATGCCACTATCATTTGACTGATTGGCCAAAGATGAAATGCCACTGCCACCTCCACCTCCAGTTGGGCCACCTGCAACGCTGCGACCACTAGTAGCTACACCACCTCCCCCTCCGGTTGAGGCAGATGACGATATCGAGGCAGATGACGACGAGTTAGAGGTATTCGACGACAACGTGGATGAGTTGTTGTTCGTTATGGCAGCTGTGTTGGCGGCATTGGGCGATGACTGTACAGCCTCGCCTGAGATCGAAAGCATTTCCAAAGTGGAGCTCATGTTAACCATATCGGACGCTGCACCCGAATCATTTAGAATCAATTGATCGCTACTTAGATCTGTTGAGGATTCTTTCAATTTTGTCGAGTGCTCTTTGGTCTCGGTCTCGTGCTCGTTCTCGTTCTCATTTTCGTTTTCGTGTTCATCCTCCTCTGCAGCTGGCTCCTCGTGCTCCTCTTTCATGTCCTGCTTCTTCCCCTCTTTAATGGACTTTTTTGTGTTCGTAATTCCCTGGCTCGATTCATCTATATCTTCATGATCATTGAACATTTTCAGCTCATCTTCATTGAAGTCACCAAAAATGAATTCATTGTGTGTTGCATCACGATCATCGTTGAGTATAATAACTGCTGGACGACCGGCTCCACCACTGGCTGTCGTCGAGGAACTACTAGCGGCAGCCACTCCCACACCAGGCGAAGTTACTCCTCCTCCTCCTCCGCTGCCGCCACCACCAAACTTTCCGCTTATCTTCTTAGTGCGATCCGTTTGGGTGGCAGCTGTTGTTTTCAGGGTGGCTGCCACCGGTGAGCAGGATGAAGAGGATGAGGATGATGATGATGACGACGACGCTGACGCTGATGCTGATGCTGATGCTGACGTTGACGTTGACGTTGACGTTGACGTTGACGACAATGTGACGGATGATGCATCCTCCTGACTAGTCTTGCTACTATGGTTGATACTTGTCTTCTCCTTGGGCTTGGCCTTAAGCTTGGCTGAGGTAGATTTATCGGCCACTTGCTGCTTAGCTGCAGCGGCAAAATTATATGATGACGACGAAGAGGCGGAGGAGGATGAGCATGAATTGTTGTAAGTGCTATTGGAGACGGATGCATTGGTTGCGGTGGTGCTGCCAGTCATGGCCACATTGCTGGTACTATGACGCTTCACCGTCATCTCCAATGCCGGGTATTGTTGATCCAAATTGGTGCTATTGAAGCTGTAGGTGGCCTCATTTTCCACGCTCTTTGACTTTTGCAAAGCAGGCGGTGACGAAGATGATGATGATGTTGATGTGGATGACGCGGATGACGACGAAATGCTACTTAAAGTGGCTGGGAGCGAATCAGGTGAGGCCATCTCAACATCGCTGGTGCTGCTTGCGGGCGTTGCATTCAAACTCTGTGAATAGCTAATGGATGCTGATGAAATAGCCGATGAAGATGCGGGTGGTGGAACTGTAGTTCCTGCTGCTGATGTTGCCACACCTGTGCCAATCCCCGCTGTTCCACCCATAACCACCGCCGATGACAGAAATGATGTTGGCAATTCGGGGAAATCTGGTTTTGTTTTGGTTTGTTTTGTGGATGACGACTTGCCAGCACCACCATTACCACCCACAGCACCACTATTAAATAGTTCGACTGGAGAGGATTCAGAATTGCTGGTGGCACCACTATTCAGAGCTGCCTCCAACCTCTTGCGGGCAATATCAGCATAGGAAATGGCAGCTGGAGGTGAATTGTTGTTGTTTTGCTTGGACTGTCGTTGACTAGCCGCCTGAGCGGATGTGGAAGAGGAGGAGCTGGTATTGTTAGAGTTTGCTCTGCTGCTGCTCTTTTTTTTGCCCGTCTGTATGGGTAATGAATGGACCGAGTCGAGATCACTGGAATCGGATTTTTCCGAGGGCGGCATCGATGATGTGGACTTGCGTCTGGAGCTATCTTGGTGGCCCCCCGAGCTATTGCTTGTCGTCGTCGTCGTCGTCGTTGGGTTCGTCGATTGGCCCTGGCCATGGGCCGAATGCACATGCACATTGCCAGATGGATGCGATGTGGATGTGGAGGATTGTTGCTTCTCCGCAAACTGTCTGTCTATCATTTTGCCATGTGGCGCTGGAGGAGGCGGCTGTTGATTGCCGTAATAATTGCTGCCGCCGCCGCTGCTGGTGCCGTAATGCTGTTGGACACGCTGGGACATCATGTTGGATGAGGCCGATTTCGTGATCGGTTGCATGCGCTGCAGATTGCCCCCGGTGTGGGCAGCCCCTACAGTGGCATCATCCATGGTGACGGCACGTTGCTTCTTTGGTTTCTTCTTTTTGGTGACCACGTGGAATTCGGCTGTCTCCGACAACACGGTATTTAAGGCATCCATTTCGGACATTCCAGCCAATGCGGGAAATTCCAATGGTAGCGCTTGCGTGGACATTTTGGATAAAGCAGCCGATGGCCAATCTATTTGGGATTGCTCCTTTTGTTGGTGATCGCCCAAATATTGCAGCTCCTCGGTGCCCCAGGAGCGACGCTCACTTTTACGTGACTGTGCACGCACTTGAACCGACGTTGTACCACCAGTGGACACCATTGTTGCATGGTGCGCTTGCGGCTGCACTTGCTCCTTATCGCAATTCTTATTGATATCTGCCACAGATGAGGAATTGTGTTTAGCGCCAGTTGTTCCACTTGTTGAGGATGCCGTCGTCGTTGACGAACCGCTTCCGGGTTTCTTTTGGCGCATCATATCCGTGGTGGCTGCCTGATATTTGTTGAGGTCATCGACCTCCATTTTGGAGCAACTGCGCAACTCCTCCAGCGAATTGCTCTTCTTCAGCTTGCTCTGCTTCTTGCGCTCCTTTTTCTTTTGGCCAGTGCTGTTGTTCTTCTCATCGTTTTCGATATACTTGAGCAGCTGCTCGACGGGATCGGCACCCCGACAGCCGGCTACAGATTTCTCGTCCACAAAATATTGTATAGTATTGCGCTCCTGTTGCGACTTCTTTTTGGACTTTAACTTGGTGGTAGTAATGGTAGTATTGGCGGCATTGATGTTCGTGGTGGTGCTGGTCGGGGGTGGCCCAGCGCCCAGTTGACTATTAATGGAGGCAGCCACAGCAGCAGCTGCCATGGCTGTGGTTGTGGTATTGGTGCCGGTGGATAACAAAGTAGAGACACTATTCTGTCGCTGAGTAGAGGATGAGGATGTTGCGGCTGCTGCAGCTGCTACGGAAGAGCCAGCAGCTGATGATCCGGTTAAAGAGCCGGCATTGGCTACTGCTCCCGCTGCTGCTGTGCCACCGGCTCCACCCACTGTGGTAGTGATTAAGGCAGTAAACTGATTCGAGTTGCCATTGGTTGATGCGGAAGAGGCACAAACCGCACCATTCCCTGCTGTTCCGCCTCCATATCCATCACTCAAGGCATTGCCATTCTCATCGAATTGACGCTGCTTAAAATGAAATAGAGATAGAGCGGAAGAGACAGAGAGATTATCAATATTGGATTGATAAAATTGTCAAAGTATTCCCCCCCTGCTTACCGATCCACTCTTAGCTGCCTGGGATGTGGCTGCTGCTGCTGCCCCTCCACTTAACATGCGTCCAATTTTCGATGAACGCATATCAGTGGAGGCAAAGGCATCAATTCCCCCGGCGCCTTTAGGGCCGCCAAGAGTAGCAGATCCTCCTCCACCATTGACTGTTGTGGTGGAGGCAGCGGCGGTGGCGGTTGTGGTAGTAATTGATGTTGATGTGGATGATGCCGTCTTGCCATTATCGCCATCTGTCGAACCAGCACCAGCACCAACACCATAGACCGAAGAGCAGGCCGTATAATTATCATTGAGCGACACATAGCCAGTATCCAATCTGTGCTTCTGTTCATCCATTGTCTGAGGATATGGCACGCCAGCGGCTCCTCCACTAACATTGGCCGGCACAGCCGGATACTGTTGTTGTTGTTGTTGTTGCTGCATTTGTTGGTTCTTGGCAGACAGCTCCAAGACGGAAAATTGCAAAGCATCATCGATTAGGAACTCTTTAACTGTGGACGCCGCATCCTTAGTCTCATTAAATGAATGCATCGGTTGTTGCTTTTGCTGCTGTTGTTGCTGTTGCTGAAGACCTTCAAGTATTTTGGCGCCCAAAATGGTCATGGAGTGCGTGTTAAACGATGATCCAGCTGAACCGGGATTTATTTTCTTTCCTTTACGTAACTCGCGCAATTCCTCCAACTGTAAGTTAAAAATACAAAAAAGGGAACAAATAAAATATATTTCAAAAATATTACAATCCAGTAAACTTTCGACTTACCGTCTGCAAGTCTGGACCGTTTGCCAGGCTCCAGAGTTTACCGTCCGGACTGATATCCCATCGATTCATGAAGCTCTCTTGTTGGTTGTTGGTGTTGGTGTTGGTATTGGTGGAACCAGCATCCATAGCCGCCTCATCATCCATATCGAATTGTGTTGCGGCTTCGGTTTCGGGTAGGCTTAGGCAACTGCCCGTTCCAGCCGAGTTGGTCGATGTGGTGGGTGTAACCTCTCCGCCGAGGACACCACCGAGTACACCGCCACTGCTGCCTAATATGTGTTTCAGTTTAGCCGCATCCATAACGGTGGCCGTTTCAAATTGATTAACACTGCTGGGCAGGCTTCCGCCTTCACGTTGCCGCGCCGAGACAGATGAATTCTTATTAATCCTTTTCGAGGCTGAAGAGGATGAGGTGGAGGAGTTGGTGGATGATGAATTTTGGTTGTTGTTGTTGTGCTGCTGCTGTTGGCGACGATTCATCGAGTTACGTCCTCCACCACTTAGCTGATAATCACAGTTAAAACGTTGATTGGCCGCCGCTGCCGCTGCCGCAGCTGCTACCGCCGCCGCAGATGAGGTGGTGGCCAATTCACTACGATGTGTTGCCTCGACTAGATCCTGTAATGAGCCGCCCTGTTTATGGCGATGCGAGCCAGACGATCGGTGATTGGTATGATAGCTAAAGCTACCAGCAGCACTGTTAGACGATCCTGCTGTACCTGATGAGGAGGATGCAACGGCTGCGGCGATGGACGATGAGTTTGTGGTGCGGGTGAGGCAGGTTTTAATGGCACGATACGAGTTCTCCTCGTCGTACTCAGCCTTTTTAAGCATTTGCTGTTTAGTAAAAGAAATCACACAAAGACACAAAATTTAAAAAAATAACTACATAAAAATACATATACTAATAAAAGTTTACACAAAGCTTCTCATAACGCTCCAATTGAAATAAACTACAAATTCGGTTTAGATGACAGGAAAACATTTCATATACTGATTCAGACAAACGGATGTTTGTATGTACATACATACATATATGTACGTACATTCATAGGAATTTTTATGCCCCGGGGCGAGGGGAGGCTTTGACTCAACTTACCAAAAAGCGTTGGCTCTTGTCTTTTCTATCGCCAGGATTGCGATACCAATAGGCCTCCTCGAGTAGCTTCTTCAAAGACGCATCATCGAGATCGTTGATCTCACTGTCCTCCCAGGAATCGTACTTTGTCTGCAATTGGCATATGAAGATTGTAAACACAGGATTAATCAAACGAGATCGGGCAAAACAAAAAAAAAATTAAAATAAAAGAGATTTCAGATAATTCACGCAGCACACAAAGAATAAAATTCGTGCTTAACCTCACAAGGAAAAAATAGCAAAAAATAAAAAAATAACAAAATAAAATTTGACCAAAAGGCTGTTACGATGTAAGTTCTTTCCTTAACAATTAAACTTTTGGTGTAGAGAAACAAAATAATAATAGTTTAAATATTTCTTGCGATTAATATATTGTTTTATCGTCGATTTAAAATTTAACTCGCATGTGTTTCGCTGCCTCTTCGTCGCTTTGCCTTCTTTGCGCCTTTGAGCTTACTTGCTAACTCACACACGATACACATACACACATACCACACTATGTACATAAGTGACTTAACAAAAGTAACGGTATATTTTTTGTAGAATTATGTATATTGCCATGGCAGAGTGTAAGCGAAATACCAATAGTGTGAGACAATAACGAAAAGTATAGCTATATCAGTTATCTCGCTTTAACAGTTTTTTTTTTCCACTTTATGCTTCATACTTGAATCCCGATTCTTTTGATATGGACAGAGCTTTGACATGGGGGAAAACTATGCCCATACATATATGTATACGTACATATGTATGTATGCATACTGATTGCAGCAAATACATAAATCTAACAAATTTTAATGGGGATAAAATATATTTACCCAAATACAAACATTTGCAAATTAAGTAATTTTATATGAGACTACAAGAGATGAAAATAGAATGCGTCTGCTGCTGGAATTGTGTTACTTAAAACTGAAGAATTGAATTACATATTATACTATATTTCACAAATCATTGAAATAATCCCATAAACAATTCTGTAATGGGACCTTTAATGGGGGACTGCAAAGAGACATTTATTAACCTCTTGGGATTTGGGTAAAATGACTTTATGCAACACACAGAACCCTTATTAAGTACAGATTTAAAGATTTTTAAACAATACTCTACACACTCTATCGAATCTTTGTATGTACATATGTAAGTTACAACTGCTGTACAAAGTGTATAGTCTGCCCCTTTTTGCACGAATTCTTGCTTCTTGTTTTTATCGTGTTGTTTGGTTATTAGAATGTATGGTTTTCAAGTACTGATATATGTACAAATTGAACTGATAAAAGTAAAACCGCAATAAAAGAAACCACCAAAATTAACAAAGAAAAAATAAAATAAAATGGCAACTACGAATCGTGAAAATACGTACATACATCGTCAGGTTTAATGACAAAAACCTTTATCCCAACCCTATTAGTTTTGCAGATTGACTTACCTTTTTCTTCTTCTGGCGCTTGCCGACATTCTGATCATCTTGGGTTTTACCTTTGGCTGTGGCCCCACCGCTAGTGGCCAATGGAGGTGACAATTTCAAATTGTGCACAGCAGCAGCAGCAACAGACGAAGCAGAAGACGAGGTCGTTGAATTATTATTCGTTGCACCAAATATAAAAGGTGCACTGACAAGAGATGGGACTGGGACAGATTGGTTAACAACATTGGGAGAATTGGTATAGTCATCTGTTTTGCATGCAGATGATGATGTTAGCTTGGTCTCTGGCTGATTCCGATTCTGTTTCAGTTTTGACTGCGTTTCAGCCGCATGCGACATCATGGTGTGCAGCTGTTCCCTTGAGTAAGGAGTTGGTGTGGTTTTTGTCGATGTCGTGGTCGTAGTGCTCTCATTCATTAGGCCAGCGGCAATTGAGACAATGGGCGAAGGAAATCGTTCCCGATCCCCTCCAGAAGCGTTTGCCACTGCTGCTGCTGCTCCTGCTGATACTCCAGCTGATGCTGCTGCAGCTGCTTCTGATGTGTCTTCTGTGGTGATTGGCGGCCTATCAATTTGTTCATTGTTGTTCATCTTTTTATTTTCGTTTTTGTTGGTTAAAAAAAAACCTAAAGGGTAAGTTAAGAAAAAAAAAATACAAACAAAAATCAGATATTAGATGGATTTGTATATGAAAGCGCAGGTAGGGATGGCCTTCGAGTAAACTTACTTAAAAACTGTTTTTGCCGGTGGTGTCGATTTCTAGGGAGACAGGCGGGCGCCTGGGCCCGGGCATGGGGGCCTGGCTACGAACGTAACAGCTGCTATTGCCTCCGCTGTTGCTACTTGTCAATGTATTTAATTATGGCAGTTGTCGTCTCCTTGTCTATAGTTGTCCTCCCCAAATTAAAGACTTTAGCCAGTAGACGTTGTTTCGACTAAAATCGAAATCTACAATAAACAAACTCTTTTAATTCTATTTTTTTGCCTGTTGCGGGTGTCTTGCATTGTCTATCAATTCATTAACATACAATATAAGCCGACTGTCTTTGATTTTGTATTTCATTTGCTTTTACTTTTAGCTTGACATTTCGTTAAAAAGATTTTTGCAAGCTGTGCAGTGTTGGAAAGTGCACAAATTAAAAAGGAGGGGAAAAAGGGGCTACCAACTTCTACGGAGAAATCAACAAAAAACACTGTAAAACGCAGCTAGCTCAGCCGAATATATAAAATATACAAAAATATTGTAGTTGTTTAATACGCAATGCCAATTGTTTTTAAATTCTTGCGTGTGTTTATTAGGTACTTCAACTAGTTGGCATCCCTGTTGACAGTTGTCAGTGGCAACACTAGAGCAAAACACGTCATTTTGCCACACAGTTTTTTTTTAGCAATAGGTTTTTTTTATATTGTATGTATGTATACATATGTATAGGCCGTATGTCATACATTTTTGTAAACATATATATACAAATGCTTACTATGCAGTTTTCTTAGGTATTCTCGTTTTGTTTTTTCATTTTTGTTTTTGTTACTGTCGAACACATTTGTTATTTTCGGTAATACATACGCAGCTGTATTAACCCTACACACACACACGAACACATACACCTAAACACGCACACACTACTCACAGAACTTAAATTCCTCGAACAGTGATTTGACTCTGATCTTCTCTTACACTTGATGTGTAGATGAAGTTAATATTAATAAGTTACACATGGTAGATGCTTGTTCAATCAAAATCAAACTGTTCATTGCGTTGTATTTTTAGCAAGATTGTTTAATTTTTGCACAGCACATGAAAAAAATTCAAGAAAAGAACTCTGCTTGGAATTATTGTTGTCGCGCTTTACTAACACTGGTCGTCAATAGAGATGGACTATATTGGCCTGTAACATTCTAGCGCGATGATGTCACGAATACATCTATAAGAACACACAAGCTTGAAAATATTTTGCACGGCATAGCTACAAACTATATTGGATTCAGCAAAAATATTCCATTTTTCAAAAAGCTAAGACGTAATTGACTTTCACTTCATCTGACCGAATTTGCTCGGGCTTGTGTTAAAAATACACCCTATTTTGGATTATTAAATTTTATAATAATTTCGCGCCAAGATGTGCCTGCAAATACATCGCTCATCGCTAAAAAGAATCTATCGTCAAACTTGCGTTTATTTATATACGGTCACACCAAGACGTGTTTTGTTGAATTCAATAACAAATTGATTTGTTTGTTAGTTGTAACAACAAATTAAAAACAAATGAAAATTAATCACAAGTATGAGTTTGACGACGATGTGGCCTCCATTTGCGAGTCGACGGTAAGTGTAAAATTTAAAATCTTGAAAACATATTAATAAAAATGTTCTTTGGCCTTCTTTGGTCTCTGCTATTGTTGCTGCCCATTCAGGCTGCTCTGACCGAGGGCTGTCGCCTGCCCGTGCGCATGCACAAGACAGATGATTGGCCCCTGGCAGAGATTGTAAGCATCAAGGAGTTAGATGGTCGTCGTCAATTCTATGTCCACTATGTAGACTGTGAGTATTTAACCAAGTTCAATTGTTTGAACAAAAAAACCATTGAAATCCCTTGCCTTTGAAAGTCAATAAACGATTGGATGAATGGGTCAATGAGGAGGATTTGTACACTCGAAAAGTACAATTTCCGCGTCGGGATGGCTCTCAAACGGGAACCAGCACAGGAGTGACAACGCCCCAGCGACATCACTCACTTGCCGGCAGTGTATCCCGACCCACATCACCTCAACATCCGAGTATCGGAGGTGTCTCGACAGCGCCTCCAACTCCCAGCGGCAGCGAGCTGGTCAATGGGAATAATGTTCTGGCTGCTGCTCTACAGAAACGAATTAATCGCAAGAGGAAAGTTCATGGTGGCAGTGCCTCGGGTCATCATTTGCAACAAAATGTGCACACGCCATTAAATGCCTCTGCCGCTGCCCATATGCACGTTACTGGCGACAGCCTAGTGACTAGCATACCCGCCTCTGTTGCTTCTGTTGCCGTGGCCGCAGCCGCCGCCGTGGACGTTGTAGCCACACCTAATGGCGATAACGATGGCGATGGCTCGCAGGATGGAAAAATTCCCACACCCAGGCAATCGGGCAGCATGGTTACCCATCAAGATGATGTTGTCACTCGCATGAAAAATGTGGAAATGATCGAGCTGGGCAGGCATCGAATCAAACCTTGGTATTTCTCACCCTATCCCCAAGAGCTATGCCAAATGCCCTGCATCTACATATGCGAGTTTTGTTTGAAATATCGTAAGAGCCGGAAATGTCTAGAGCGTCATCTCTCCAAATGTAATCTACGACATCCGCCGGGCAATGAAATTTACCGCAAGCACACGATCTCTTTCTTCGAGATTGATGGAAGAAAAAATAAGGTGTACGCCCAGAATCTTTGTCTGCTGGCTAAATTGTTTCTTGATCATAAAACGCTGTACTATGACACAGATCCGTTTCTGTTTTATGTGATGACTGAATTCGATTCGCGTGGATTTCATATTGTTGGCTATTTTTCCAAAGAGAAGGAGAGCACCGAGGACTACAATGTGGCCTGTATTTTAACCATGCCGCCGTATCAAAGGAAGGGCTATGGCAAACTTCTAATCGAGTTTAGCTATGAGCTATCCAAATTTGAGGGCAAAACCGGTTCACCAGAGAAGCCATTGTCCGATTTGGGTTTGCTCTCGTATCGCTCGTATTGGGCCCAAACGATATTGGAGATTTTCATTAGCCAGAATCCGAATACGGATGGCGAGAAGCCGACTATAACGATCAAGTGAGTGCAACTATAAAAAAAGGCAAAAATGTTAATAGTGGGAGTTGCTATTTTTTTTTCTTTATAAGTTTATTACTTCTCTCTCAATTTAATTCATTTATTTATTATCATACTGTCTCTCTTTACCCATACTTTTTCATGATCTTCAGTGATATCTGCGAATGTACTTCAATCAAAAAGGAGGATGTCATTTCCACACTTCAGAATCTTAACTTGATCAACTATTACAAGGGCCAGTATATAGTTTGCATCAATCGTGATACCATCGAGCAGCATCGTCGGGCAATGGAGAAACGTAAAATACGCATTGATTCCAAGTGTCTGCATTGGACCCCCAAGGATTGGTCCAAGCGATCGAAGTGGTAATAACAAATTCTCAATAATTTCTTCCCTTTTAACTCGACAAATTACCAAAATGTTTTATTCTTGAGAAAACTGACAACCCTTTAACCAATGTTGATGGTAAATGAGTCCGCTTAAAAAGCTCAAACGATAGCTCACCAAATTTATTTAAGCTTATTAACTAACCTTGTAGCACTTTGCTCTGACTATTATACCCTAAGACCGTGATCGTCTTGTGATAGTCATCAGATCTAAAGCAACTTCTTTAACGAAAGATCACAAATGTTTTATATATCTAATTAACCGTTATTGATTTTTATTAATAGCCTTCTGATTCATGCTGATCAGATCAGGTGTACAATACTTATGTATACTTTTTAGGGTCGGCTATGCCGGCGGTTCTTGCCCATTAAACTTACTAATTCAACATGTGAATTTTTGTAGAATGCCCGCTGCTACTGCTATCGCCTGCTGCCGCCTGCCTGCTTTCGCTCCAAATCTTGGCCAAGATTTGTAAATTAAATTAAAACAAGATTATTGTAAATGCAATTATAATTCAAATAAAAATGTAAATGTATATGTATTATATGATATGCAAGTGAAACTAGGCCTTGCCTCCATTTTATCCTGCCGCTCGTGACAGTTCAACGACACATTGATCCATAACCTGCTGGATTAGGGCCTCCATCAACTTTTTTATACTTTCAGCCATTTCGGCGTTTGATTTTTGAATCTCATTGATTTGCGCAAGGGCTCGCATCTGTTTAACCAATTCGTGGCGCGGTTTGTGTCTAACCCTAAGTTCTTCTACAGTCTCTTGAAGATGCAAATCATTCACCTGTATGGGTCGCCTGTCGCTGGTAAAGAAAGTCCTCACGGCGGACATACTAGCCACAGTCTCTTCCGCATTGTTTGTGTCGACTGGAGTGAGCTTGGTGTCCAATGCTTGGCGTAAGCCCACCTGCTTCATTATATCGCACAAGTGTTTGAATAAATTCAAATATTCTAATTTATTGTCCACCCAAGAGCGAGAGTGCTCCTCCACTTGACGCTGGATGTTCTTCAACTCATCACTATAGCGTCGCATGGCCTCCAGCTGGAGTAAGTCCTCTAAACGAGGGTCTATCTCTGGACTATAAGTCAATATCATGCTGCTTGGTAGCGTTGCGGATGTAATATTATCCATTTTGTTTTGAAAGGTATAAATTTAAATGGCGTGTGGGGTAATCGTTGTCGGCATTGTTATCGATATCAATGTTGGAAAGCGCTTAAATATTTGATAAGATTTAGTGTGGCCAGACGTAGGCTACACACACGTGTGGCGCCCAGCAGCAAAGAACAAAATACTCTTTAAGAAAGGAAAAAACGTTAAATATTTTGCAATTAACTAAAAGAATATTTTGCTCAATGGCACGCGGCAAGAAACAGAATCCGTTTGCAGCTCGAAAACGTCAAAAACGTGAAAATGTAAGGTACTACCTACTAAAAATTAGAATTGTCAATAATAACAATTTTGTTCTCCTATCGGATCCCTTAGGGCAACGAGCGCCCAGATCGCCGGTCTCAGCCATATGAAGAGATTAAGCGTGATAATGCCTTCTTCATCAAGTATTACAATCTGCAAAAGATTTGCGCTTCCGAGGAAGAATGGGCTCAGTTCCTGACTTGCATACGTGACAATTTGCCCACCACATTTCGGGTGACTGGATTCAAGGATGAGGCCAAGGCTTTGCTAAAGATCATTGAGACGGAAATGTTTTCAGAATATGTACGTGCTGTGGCTGAGCTACATCAAAAATTGCCGGAGCAAGTGGAGCGCCCCTTGTGCCTGCCGTGGTATCCCAATGGCATGGCCTATCAACTGCATTTGACACGCAAGGACATTCGTCGCTCAGAACCTCTCTTTAGGCTCCACAATTTTCTCATAGTAGAGACAACGGCCGGCAGTATAAGTCGTCAAGAGGCAGTATCAATGATACCGCCCATCGTACTCGATGTGAAGCCAACGGACAAAGTTCTGGATATGTGTGCAGCACCGGGCTCAAAAACGGCTCAGCTCATTGAAGCTTTGCATGCGGCTCCAGAGGATCACAGGATTCCACCGGGATTTGTGCTAGCAAATGATGTGGATAATAATCGCTGTTATATGTTGGTCCATCAGGCAAAAAGACTGAACTCACCCTGTCTTTTGGTGACCAATCATGACAGCAGTGTCTTCCCCAATTTGGTAAGGACACAACCGGATGGCTCCAAGTCCATACTGAAATTTGATAAAATCCTTTGCGATGTGCCCTGTTCCGGAGATGGTACGTTGCGCAAGAATCCTGATATCTGGATGAAATGGAATCTGGCTCAGGCCTATAATCTTCATGGCATACAGTATCGTATTGTGCGACGAGGAGCAGAGATGCTGGAGGTTGGGGGTCGTCTGGTTTATTCCACTTGCTCGCTAAATCCCATCGAGAATGAGGCTGTACTGCAACGCATTATTAAAGATTCTGATGGTGCATTGGAACTTGTGGATGCTGGTCACTTAGTGCCAGGTCTAAAATATAATCCCGGCATGACAAGTTGGAAACTGGCTACCAAAGAGGTGGATCAGGTGTTTAGTACCTTCGATGAGGTGCCCGAAAATCTGCATACAATCATTCGCCCCGCCATGTTTCCCCTGCCCGGCGATGAGATGACCAAATTGGGCTTGGAGAAATGTTTGCGCGTTCTACCACATTTGCAGGACACTGGCGGCTTCTTTGTGGCCGTCATTGAGAAACGACGACAACTGAGCTTTGAGAAAAACGATTTACAGACTTTACTCGAGCAAACGACCAAAAGCGAATCAAAAGAAAAGGGCGACGCTTCCCAATCGCAAGCAGGGGAAACAGAAGAATCTGCAAAATCCGTGCCCTGGGGTCCGCAGCGCACGGTTACAAGGCAGCGCCGTCGCCTGCACGGTTACAAGGAAGATCCTTACGTTTTCTTTGGCCAAAATGATGCCGATTATGAAAACATCAAGAAATTTTATCAGTTGGACGAGGCCCTCGAAAAGACATGCCTTCTGACCCGCTGCCTCACCGAGAAGAAGAAAAATATCTACTATTGCTCCGAGCCCATACGGGATCTGGTAATCAACAATGAGCACATCATCAAAATTATCAACACGGGAGTCAAAACGTTTGTGCGCTGTGAGAATCGACATACCGAGCACCCGTATCGTTTGGCCCAGGAGGGTCTGCAAACCTCCAATGCATTTATGGGCCAGAGTCGACGCATTGAAGTCGAACGAGAAGATCTAGTTCTATTGCTTAACTGTACGGATCCAACCAAGCCGCCATCTACACTTGATTTGAAACCAGCAACGCAGCAGCGTTGCAAGGAGTTGGGTAAACATAACACCAACCCATTAAGTAATTTTCACAGATTAAACCTGTGTTTTTTTTTTTTCTTCCGCAGGCGTGGGAAGCTGCATCCTGAAATATGTGGATGAGGCCTTCACCTTGTTTGTGGTCGGCTGGCGTGGCACATCCAGTTTGCGAGCATATGTTGATAAGGACGAGACAATTCATATATTACGTTTGCTGCGTGCCGATTTGTCCAAATTCGAGGTTAACAAATATGAGGAGGCCAAAAAGGCCGCAGCGGCGGCTGCAGCGGCAGCAGAGGAGGCAGCTAAAGCTGAACCAGAGCAAAAGGAAGAATCAGTGGTGCAGGCGGCAAACAAAGAAGAAAACAATGAAATCGCAGGTAAAAGTATCTCGCCAATGGACACAGAGAGTTAGTATAATCATTTCTCTCCACGCCTTAATAATTTGTCCAAGATTTCTATATACTGTATTTATACATACATATATATATTTATATATATATACATAAACGTATACACATTTGTATGCTAAGAATAAAGGGTTTGCTGAAACCTTTTAAACTTTTAATTTCATCTGCTTAATCTCTTTTAGTGTAGAATGGTTTTAGGGGAAATGAGTCCACTGCTGATCATTAATTAGACCCAACTTGAATAAATAAACGATTTGCATTCTTTTTGTTATAAAAATGTTACATTTATGTTAATTTTTTTTTTGTTTTTCCCAGTATAAATATATCATATATAAAGTATATAAAAAAAAGTTCATTAAAAAATTACACATACTCTTTTTTTTTTGCTTTTTTGTTTTTGTTTGTTTTGTGTTTTTTTTTTTGTTGATTTGTTTTTGTGTGTATTTCTCTTTCGTAGTTTTGATGACAAATGCCATTCATTCGGAATACGTTGGTGTGTGTTACGGTTTCAGATGATCAAAATAGTGTTAATTATTGCTGAAGTAAATATATATATAGATGTGTGTGTGTATTGGTAGAGTTTGCGTATTGCTCTTGGTAGGAATGATAGACAGAGAGGTAGAGTCATCCTCCTTTGTTGTTAATAATATTGAGAAATTAAATATCATGAAGGAATTCAAAGATGTTTTTTTTTGTGTGTGTATGTGTGGAACGTTTACATTTTTGATGGATGGCTTAATGCAGTTGGTTTTTTTTTTTTACGTTTTACGTTCTTAGCAATGAAAAACTAAAGAGAAAAAAAAGTATACATATTATATATATATATATATTTATGGAGAATGAGAGAGATGCGACAAGACGACGTAGTTGGTTTCTTTTCTTTTTTTAAGTTTTTATCTTATTTTGGCTTTAGGCCTGCTTTTCAGCTTCGATGACCTCCTTGGTGGGCAATACGTTCTTCTCGTTGGTTTCGGTGTGCTTCAATTTTTTCGCATCGAAATTCTCAATTCCAGCAATGAATTGATTCTTCTCCTTTTCCTGTTCAATTGCTGTGTCAGGAGAAAGAAAAAGTAAATTTCGATTCTTGGTGCTGGCTCTCTAGCTTAGCTACGACGATAGTGTGTGTACTAACCTTCCTTATCAGGCAAAGGATTCTTCTCATTGGTCTCCGTATGCTTCAAATTGTTTTGGTCAAAGGCAGTGATGCCCTCGATAATAGACATTTGGGTTTTTTCAGCTGCCACATCTGTGTGTCATATCCATGGATATGGAAATGTTGTCAAGATTATAAGTATTAAAAACGAAATGTAATACTCACCCTTAGCTGTGGGCAAAATAATTTTCTCCTGAGTGCTGGCATTCTTTAATTTCTTCGTATTAAAACCTTCCAATTGAGTCTTAAGGCTCTCATCCACCTTGGGCAAATCCTTGAGTGCTGGTGCTGGGGCAGCCATCTGAAAATAAAATGGATAAGAGAATCAACGGTTGGTCACAATGACTCTTAACATTTAGGGAGAAATGTAATCTATCTACATTGTGTTTGCATCCGCTTCTCATATATTAACAGTAACTCAACTTTCTCTCCCTCTTTTGCATGCACAACGGAAGTTTTGATCAATCGATAGCGATAGCGAGCTAGAGGTCAGGGGGTTCGTCCATAAGGCGGAAACGATAAAGCAGCAACAACTTCTTTATTGTGATTTCTCAATATGATTACGATTTGGATTACGATTAAATGTTACTCATGACAAAACAAAGATGACGAAGACCGATGACAAAATATTAAGATAATGATGAGGAGAATGACTCATGCAAAGGACTTCGAAACACTAGAGGGGCGCGGGCAGGAAGCGAACAAAAAACCGTGGAGAAAGAGTTCAGCGAACCTTTTGTGTCATCGGAGAGCGAAAACCAGAAAGAGCAACAGAGAGTGTATAAAAGAAAGACCACAGATTAAATTCCAATTCGATGAAGGAGAGAAAAAGAGAATCTCATACATGTACATATGCATGTGTATGTACAATGTACATGGATGTGTGTTTAATCATGTGAGCGTGTGCGTGTGTGTGTCTGATAAACATAACGGAGCAATGGTTCGCAATGTTTTTCAAAGTGTCGCCTTCACACTGAAACTGCATATTATCACGTTTATTTTTAGTTGCAAAATAAACTGCGTGCCTTGTTTCATGTTTGCCCTCCTATAATAATCAATTATTAACTTCTTAACGACCACTACCCACCACAACCCCCTCTCCCCTTCCACCTAACTAGTGAGCCATAAAGAAATGGTTTGTTTTTTAGTCATCAATATTAGGTGAATGTACATACAGACATATGTATGTATGTAAAAGCTGTCTCGCTATCTGAACGTCGCGACGTTGCACAGCTGCAAGCGTTACAAGGGCAGCGACCGTACCAAAAAAAAATAAAAAAATTACAAAAAAAAAACAAAATAACCTCATCAACAAATGAATCTATATTTATACATACATACATACAATATAACCATAAATGGTTATTTAGCTACACTCTCGGACAAGCCTCGATTGCCGCCAATCACGAAGATTCGTTTGACGACTACTAACAGTAGCTAAATACAAGTTGTTATGGGGCCAGGCAGTGTAGGACACCTTAAAAAGCAATTGCCAGCAGACTTATAACGGTTGCTATCTATAGTCGTATCAAGATCTTAAAATATTCTAAATAATTTTCACAATTGAAACTTCTAAATCATTTTACAGTTTTTTTTTTAGTGAAATATATCTATAAATTTGATTTGATTCACCATATACGTACATATGTATGTATGAATGATAGATATCAGTAGATCTTATAAGTAACTTTGCAAATTTCTTGAAAAAACAATTGTGCAAATGTTTAGCATGAACAAATTTGTTGTTGATATTTCAAAGAACTTTGCAGTGTGGCAAAGAGTTTTTTAAATTTAATTCGTTTCTCTTCTTTTTCTTGTTTTAATCAAACAAAGAGAATGAAGTGGTTAGAACCGGGAAAATAGGGGTGGGGGGGGGGGGGGAGAGAGAGAGAGAAGTCTGGCGGCGGCAGCAATTGGTAATCTCCTTGAGCCATAAAAGCAATAATGCCAAAAAAACAGATGCAATTCTCCTCTTGGCACATACATGCAAACAGTACATTACAAAAGTCTAAGTGCCAGCCAATAATATTAAATGTTAACTAACTATAATTCCAGTAAATTTTGTCAGACCGTCTAACTGGAAAAGTTTACCGATATTTTTTTGCTATTGTTAGCTTAAGATAAAAAAATAAAAAAAAAAACACAAAATATTGATCGTAAAGCAAAGCAAAAGTTATAGCCCGTTAAAGCTTTGAAACTGCTTGATGTGTCCATAGACTTTATTGATAAACTGTAAATATATGTATGTATGTACATATGTATGTACATACATGGTCGGTTTGAAGCCACCCGATGAATCATTCGCTAAACCACAGCCCCAGCCCACACTTCATTCTACTCCACTGTACTCTCTTCTCTTTCTTTTTGCTTTCCACAACTCAGCGCTCATTTTTTTGTTTTTGGGTTTTTTTTACTTTTATGGCCATTTTTGGTTTTCAAGAGCGGTAAATGGGGTAGGGCGGTGAGCGGGGGTTTATGGCTTTAGTGGCTGATTGATGATGAAGAGAAAGAGCCAGCTAGAGTCAAAGCCGTTAGTAACTCAATCAGAAAAAAATGTTGTATTTTTTAATTTAGTTTCTTTTGGCATTTTAAAGCTGGTGATGCGTGGCTAACGCCAGACAAAGGAATATTGGACGCCTCGATAAAGGGCAGGGGTGGTGAGGGAGGCGGAAGAGTATAACGAACTTGACAGACACGTCCGTTTTCCTCCTACACCCTCTTTCGCATTGCCGCTGTTCGGCTTGGCGACGAAGTCGACGCACGTCTGCAGTTGGTACATAAATTTTCAACACAGGCACACACACACACACACACATATATATATATATATACATGCAGATCCCTGCGCTGCGACATTTTATGAATTTTAAATAGTTAAACAATAAATTGTATGACGATTCTTTTTGCAGCTTGCACAAATTAATAATAAAACAATGAAACTCCAATTGGCAGAGCCACGCCCAGCATGCTCACACACTTATGTATATATGTATGCACTTGCAGATGCACATATGTGAGTACATGTACAGTATTTACTCAGTATATATGTACATACTAAGTGCATGGCTTGTGCGCACTTTTATGGGGGAGGATACTGTATTAAATACGCGTCAAACGACGCGCCCCGCCCAAGCCCAAAACCGAAGCTGAAGCCAGACGAAAAAGAAAGAAGGAGAGAAAGAAAAAAGCAAAAATGCCGGCCGGCTGTTTTTTTCTTTTTTTTTTTGGCAAATAAGAAGCTGTAACCTAACGGATACAATAAATAATATAATTTTATAACAAATCCCCTTGGGTTAGTCAACAAAGAGAAGTTGAAAAAACCAGTTGGCGAAACAATGAAGATGGAAATGAGACGGCGTCGCAAATGGAGGGGAGGAATAGGTGTTTTTTTGCTCATGGCTCTTTTTTTATTTCTTGCCGGCTTCAGTTTTTCAACTCACCTTTGTAGTTGATTTGTTAAATATTTGTTTTAAACACTTGGCAAAATTTTAAAGCTGGGCTTTATCTTCTCCGATTTCTGTGTGTATCTATATATATATATAAACCTTGGTGTATATATATATACAAATTGTATGCACTTTCCAAAAAATTTAACACTGGCTTTAAACTACGTTATATACTGCAATTTTTTTCTTGTTATTTTTCTGATTTTGGCTTTTATGAGACTTTCGCGCACCTGCGGCACAAGCGGACTCGAAGTAGCACAATTTAATAATGAAGATGAAGAAAAAAAAAACGAAGTTTTTGAGTTTTGTCACGGCGAAATATTTTGAATTCGCTCAGCAATTGCAATTTGGCTTAGCATAGTTGAGTATGGCGAACTGTTTATTTGCCTTATTCCGGCGAACAGAGTTGTGAATATCGATATCATTTCGACTCTCGTAAATCGATATAAATTTAAAAAATTAAAATCTTACTATGGGCAAACTGTTAAACAACAACATTTAAACTTTATTCTCTTGGCTCTTACTACAGTCTAGAATCTAGATGCAAATATTTTTTTTTGGAAATACAATAGTTAGACTAAAAAACAATTTCCAATTTTTTTGACTTTTTCCTTAATAAACATCCTGTGAAATCAGACATTTAAATAAAATATATTGCTTAATTTCAATTTAATTCTATTTAAATATACAAATATTATACATACATAAATTACAATTAATAAGGCTATGATTCACTTTCATATTACAGTCGTATATGTATATGTACATTATATTGTCTTTATATATTAAATGCAAGCCTCGTCGTTTTTTTCATGCAGGGATGTGGCTTATAGAGCCCCATGTGCTACGCATAGTTGGCCGATCGACACTCATTCCATATGTGCTCCATTTCCAGGGCATCACTGAAGCCATGGGATGCTATAACCGTGCTATAACTGTCGGGTCCGTAATATGCAGGCCGATAGAAATAGAAGCCATCACAGTGATGGACTGGAATTCGTGCTTTCAGGGCCAACATACCGAGATAGATGTCATCAAAGCGAAACAATGGCACTTGCCGACTTGTTTCATACATTTTGATCAGGGCATCACGTGAGAAAATAAAAGCTCCAGCTGTCACATATGGTGGCCATTTATCGAATGGATATTCCTCAAGGGAAACATACCATTTGCTAAACTTATGCCGCAATGGAGCAGTTTGAAAAACGTAGCCAGCAAAGAGCAAGGGTTGGTGATGAGTCTCATGCTCTTTGCCCAAAAATCGCAGCACATTCTTAATGGATACATAGTAGTCATCGTCCACGAACAAATAGAAATCGCTGCGATTAAAGTGCTCCCGCGCCCAGCGTATGCCCATCATGGTCTTAATGGTATTATTGAAATAGGTGTCCACAAATTCACCGTGGACAATGTCCCCATATTGCTTTGCTTCCCTGGCTATTTCTCTCTCCACTTCAACGTCTTCGCTGGCTGGCACGCCCAAGAGAAATACGCGACGTATTTTAACATCCGAGAAGCGGGACTCGTAGCCCCAAGTCTTTCGAATGACCTCTCTCTGCTTAACATGACCAATGGCACTCTTCACCAAAATGGTCAGTCGGGTGGGCTCCTCTTCCTGCGGAAATGCGGGCATTTGACGAAATTTGTAGGTATAGACCGGCTGAAGTCCAAATTCTGATTTCGAAATGGAACCATTTAATGGATAATAGTAATGCCTCTCAAAGTCCAGCTCGTTCAGGTGGGTCAGTATGCCGCAAAAGTCCAGTAAAAAGATTATAGGAACGGCTAGGCCACATTTAAGCAACAATTTATAATGTTTTTGCAGCATTTGTTTATAGTTCCTCTTTTACACACCTCCGACTCATACAGAAAAAAAATCAATGTACGTCAAGTGAACGCCGGTTTGTGAAACAGCACCAATGCGGAACAATGGAATTTGAAACGCGAACTAACGTTCCTTTTTGAAAACTACAAATTCAAATCAAATAGAATTTTAAAATATAGGGTATACAACACCACTATAATATTTATTCTTTTTCGATTTCCCATAACAAGACATCAAGTTACTTTAAATAAAATATAATAGTTAGGTCACATATAAACACAGTTAAGTTAATAAAAGTACGAAAACTAGACTAGATTCTTTGAGGTGAGGAGAATATACATATATTGATTGCTATTTCCCTATGCAATCGCCGATTTAAGTAGATCAACTACAATTGGATTACCTCCGCGTTTTGCATAATCTAAGGCGTTTAGGCCAAGCATATCCTCAGCAGCAGCATTTTCCATGTAGGGCAGGACATATTGAATCACTTCGGGGAAACCGTGAAGAGCAGCCAAATGCAAAACTGTACGACCTGATGGATCCGGCTGCGACAGATCAGCTCCCGCATATTGATACGATTTCAAACGGAGCAAAGAACCGCGAGCAGCAGCGGCGCAAAGCTGTTCACCCACAGCTCGAGAGGAGCCCGTCAAATGAGCCCCACAATTGATGAGCAACTGTATGATCTCGTGGTTGTCTGTAGACACGGCCTCCAGGAGGGCTGTGCGTTCATAGCGATCTCGTATGTGCACTGATACGCCGTTGCGCAGCAGATGCTTTACAATCTCCACATTTCCCAGTTGGCAGGCCAAATGGAGGGCGGTGCGGTGATCATGATTCGATCCAGACAGATCTGCACCGTATGCCTTTAGGTTATTGATTTTCTTTACATCCCCATCGACAACGGCAGCATTGATCATGGCCGGAAAGAGAGTCGCGCCCAGCTGGTCGAGCTCCTGGGGCGATGAGAGATGCAGCGAACGGGCAACTGCATCGACTAGATCATAGTCTTCCATTTTGGGAGCAATAATCGATGTTAATTCGCCCCGAAGATTTGATTGCATCATCTGCAGAATAGCGATAGCGATAACAATCTGTATGAGAGTCTGTAACGCATTTTAGTGTCAGGCTTACCTGTTTCTTAACCTCCAATGACCATTCCTCTTTGCCAATAACATAGGCCAGCTTGGAGAGAGCCGCTTCGGGCGTCATATCGTATCCAGGAATCACGCCCACGTCGCAAAGCACTTTCCCCGTATCATAGATGGCCGCCACTGAGCCATTTGGACATTGGGTGCAATTGATAATGATCACACCGCGATCGGAGGCTGCTTGAAGGGCATCCATGAGATCCTTGCGGTTGGAAGGTATATTGCCAGAGCCAAAAGATTGCAATACCACACCCCTCATAGGAGGGGCCAAGAATGCCCGGAATGTGGACAATGAAATACTTGGAAATAAACGCAAAAGGCCAACATTCTCGTCCAGGTTCAAGTGGACGCAGAAACGATCAATGCTACATGGTCGAAAGATAAGGCGATAATCAACATTCACATTAATGCCAATCCGGGCCAGCGGTGGCACATTGGGTGAATCGAAAGCATCTAATGAATTGGAGCTAATCTTAACTGTCCGATTGCCGCGCATTAGTTTGTGGCCAAAGAATATGCATACCTCCGGTATGATATAGTTTCCTGCTATAATCAAAGCCGAGGTAAAGTTATCCTTGCCATCGGTCCGCGTCTCAAAGATGGGTATTTGTGATCCTGTGATAATAACAGTTTTCCCGAGATTCTCAAGCATAAAAGACAAAGCGGAGGCGGTATATGAAAGCGTATCGGTGCCGTGTAGCACCACAAAGCCATCAAAGAACTCATAGGATTGCTGCAATAATAATAAAATGGAGCACATTACACATGTTTTCGAAGGGGTCTCCACTACCCAAACGTACGTGTATATCATTGGCTATGCGGGCCCAATCGTTCATCGTCATATTACTACTGTCCAGCAGAGGTGTATATTCCGTAATCTGATAGAGCACACGCCTCGGTTCGTCCTGCACATAGGGCAGGACCAGTGGAGCCATCGATGCTGACGCCCCGAAACGCAATTGCGCATATTCGTCATCATGAATGTTGGGATATTTCCTTATGCTGCGCACCAAAGCGTTTGGAATGGGCGCCAAGACTGAAAGAATTGTCTGGATGAGTCAATTTCACCACTAATAATAATGATGAATCAATATCTGCAATACCATGCCTGTCGTTCCGCATCATGCCAATAGTGCCACCCGTATAGATGACTTTAACGCGTGCCTCTTTCACATCCTGAGCCATTAGATTGCCATCGCTCTTGTTACGTCGCACACTGGGACTTTGCATCGTTGGCGACGCAGGCACCACATGATCAATCGAAGTAAGCCTCTTACTAGATGGAGATGGCATAATGCCAATGGGATCACTGGATTCCATGGCTATGGCTGGTGTGGCTGCTTCCACATTAGACAGATTCCCGTTCTCAGACATGGTGGAAAATCAGTTGAAATTCTAAATGTTTTGCACAAAATTCGAAAGGAAAATAGTTGTAGTTGTCGGTGTCGTTGTCGTTGTTGTCGATAGCGAGATTAAAAGATTGAGAATCCATTAACATTAACCTGTATGCTGGTCTGGGTGAGAATGGCAGTGTAAATGGAATCGTTCGGTTAGTTAATCACTGCCCACAGGCACAGTAGGTTATGGCTGTTTGTTTTTTATTTGCAAATGTTGTTATCAAGCTAACGCTGACTCTTGTTAATACCTACATATGTATATATTTGGTGATGCCGACGCACGTGGTTGTGGCCGTTTTTAATTACGATGACAATTCCCAAATTGCGATACCCATTGCTGTCAATGCAAATTAAAGCGAAAAGGAAATTGAATGGTATATATAATAGATATTTGATTTATCAGCAGGTTTTACCTTAAAATAGAAATACCACTGGGTCTCTGTGCCGGCCCCCCCTTTAGACAGTTGTGAGATAAGTCATAAATTTATATTATAGATAATAAAAAAATTCAAGTCGAAATGGAATTAATGAAATTGACGGATGGATGGAAAGAGATTATTGTGGATGGTAACGTTGTGGATGGTAAATTGTGTGAACAGCTGATCAGCTGACTGGCAAACGCATATGGTAGTCGATAACACAATTCTCAGTGGCGCCATTATGTAGAATATTTTCCAGCACTTCACACGCAGATTTCGAGATGAGAGAATGCAACGGGCTTCTTGGTTGGAGTTCGAAGCTTCCAATGTTCGAAGCGGCTCACAATGTTCGAAGCGGCTCACAATGCTCGAAGCGGCTCACAATGTTTGATGAGCCGGCTCTTTGTGTAGGTGAGAACGGGAGAGAGAGATAGGAAAAGAAAATGAAATGGAAAATGGTCAGTCGAACTCATGCTTGTGTGATACAGTGGGAAGCGTCTTAAGTTCATTTTTACAAAAATACAAAACAATCGATGTATCGATAGTAACCATCGGTGTTGTTTCCAGCTCTAGTCCAGGGAAAAACATAAAAAAAAGAAAATTAGCTGCGAGTGTAAATTGTATTAAACGCGCGTTCCCGTTCCCGTCCTTAACAATTAGTTTACCGCTTTTATGCTTGGTTTTATTCTCGGGTCGTTTATTCGTTGGACATTTCTTTTAAGTGTTTTCCCCCACCAGCAAAAAGTTTATGCGCGCGCGGCCATCTCCCCGCCCCATTAGACCCACCCACAGGCCAAGACCAAATACGAGGCCGAGGCAAACTCCCATTCCCAATTCCCAGCTCCCAGTCCCAGTCCCAGTCCAAGTCCCAAACCCCTGCCCAACATCCCATCCTGCAGTGTAAATAAATGGCATCCAGCAGTGGAATAGGAGGAGCTGTAGGCGGAGCTGGAGCATCTGCTGGCCAAATTGTAAATGCTGATTTGTGGCGTGAATGTGTCGCCTGGTTAACCAGATGCAAGATTATCCCACCCGACCACAAGGCTGCTCTGCCCGATGCCGAAATTCGCATACTGGCCATGACCCTGCGCGATGGAGTGCTGTTGTGCAATCTAGTCATTCACCTGGATGCCAGCAGCATGGATTCCCGCGAGTTCAATCGCAAGCCCCAGATGGCTCAGGTGATTGATTATTTAAATCTCTTTCCCAGATAAAGAAGCTAATAATGATGTTTTGATAAATTTCCGTGACTTTAGTTTCTTTGCTGCAAAAACATAAAATTGTTTTTGGATGTGTGTCACAATCATTTCGGGATACGCGACTCTGACCTATTTGAGCCAACCATGTTATACGATCTGACCAATTTCCATCGAGTTCTTATCACATTATCCAAGTTGTCGCAGTGTCGTAAAGTGCAGCAAATGCATCCGGATTTAATGTGAGTGCAAAAGAAAAACAAGTGAATCAGTTAAAAGAAATCTGTTGATTTTGTGTTTCATTTTTCAGTGGCTTCAATCTCCAAATGTCGCCCAGCGAACGTTCCCATTCGGATGAGGCCATCTACAAGGATTTGCATTCCACGTAAGTGAGACGAAGAACTAGAACTCCGATCAGTCGAGTATACATTCAAACATCAAACACATATACATATACCTTCTATATATGTATATATGTAAGATTAGTTCGCATTTGCCCATTTCCCCCTCCGTCTTATTTGCACTCACCTCAAAGAAAAAAGAAAACAAAAAAAAAATATTCAATCTCATTATGCGCAGACCCAAACCCAGAACCAGGCAGAGTTCCCGCTTCCTCACCGCGCGTCATTTTCGGGGTTTCGTGGAGAATGAGAAGGAGGATGAGGAGGAGGTGGAGTGGAGCCTCTCCTTATCTCCCAAAAACCAACAACAAAAAAAAAGAAATAACTCCAAAACAAAAATCCATGTTCAGTTTTTATCTAACTATTTCTATCTCTTTCTCTCTCTCTCTCTCTTTTCTCTATCATCTCTTTCGCTCTCTCTCTCTCTGTCTCTCTGTGTCTGTTTTCCTATAAAACATTACCTAAACCCAAACCTAACTAAAACTTCACTCGTTGTGTGTGTATATGCGCTTTTGTGTGTGTGTGCGTGTGCGTGTGCGTGTGCGTATTTATTGTTAATCCCAATCCCGGCCTGCTCCGCTGCAGTGATATGAGAAAAACAAGCAGCATCGATGCCTCCGGCTCATCATCGGGTGCTGAATATTCACTCTCATTATCGGTGGAAGATGAGAACAGCGATATAACCATCGAGAATGGCACTGAGGACATCGATGACTACATTGAGGACTCGCTGTCCAATATGTGCGACACTGCCATTGATAATGATAGTGCTGCATCTGCATCCGTATCCGCATCCGCATCCGTCCAAGGCAACAACAATTGCCTACGAGCTCTGTCGTTTGACCTAACATTGGATGTGGCCGGAGATAACGATTCCCATTTACCCGCCAATTACACCACAAATCATCCCAGTGATCCATCCGTAACGCCCACACCGGAATCAGCTGCCCTTCAGTTAGCCGCAGTAACGCCAAGCTTATCAAAAAGCTGCGCGCCAATCGAATCACCATCGTCACCCAAACCAAGCACATCGTCGGCTGCTGCTGCCGCAGCATTTGGCGCAGGATCTGCTGCCGTGCGCCATGTATCCACCTCATCGTCATCGTCGTCATTATTTGTTAGCGAGAGCCAGCGATTGCAACGTGCCGCCGCCGCCGTCTACAATTATCGATCTTCAATGGCATCCACCGAGCATGAGTATGCGTATATAAATGATATTTATAGCGAGGACGACGAGAAGGTCTACGAGGATTTATGCTATGTTACCTTCCAGTCAAAGGCTAAACCAGAGGTGTGCCGATCTTTCCTCCATCATAATATCTAACACACACACACATACACTACGTCACCCCCTCTGCTGTCATCCCCAATCTCTCGCTCTTTCTTTCTCTCTGTCTGTCTCTTATATTGTCTGTGTAAAAAATCATGTGTGATAGTTTCATATTCCATCTATTTGTAACCACTCTCTAGAGCCATAACAATCATCTGATATCTTTGCTTATAATATTGTGCGAGTGTGTGTGTGTGTGTGTATATATATATTCCATTCACTCATATCACTAGCTGCACCACCATCACTCACAACAACAACACCAACCAACCAACCAAATCTCCTTTTTGTGTTTTTGCTTTATTATATTCTGCTTCTGTTTCTATTTCCATTTCTGTTTTCCGAATAACCCAAAGATAACTCTAAATGGAATAACAATTTGTGTAGATATGTAGATGGATATATGTACATACATACATATATGTACACATAATACTATAGGGGATAACTGATAGTTATCAGTCGGCATGCGTATCGCGGCAGGAAACTGATTTTCCATGTTTCTTGATAACGTACATAAATACATACACACATATCCCAAATGTTCGTCGTTCTAATTGTGAGAGGACAATTATTTATTTATTTACACTTCTTTTTTTGTGTGCAATGCTTAATCATCATCATTGTGTAGTTTCTTTTTGGTTTTTGTTTTATTTAAATTATATATTGTTTATTTGCTTTTTGTTTATCACTATTATTTACGCAACGGATCGCAATGGAACCCCTGTGTTTCGAAAGTCTTTTGCTTTTCAAATACGTTTAAGAGGTTAATTCATTCAATTCATTTGCACAAATGAATGGCGGCTAGGCTACTTGGGATCACGGTATCAATCAGATCAATAAAGACTTTGTATCCTCTTCATTCTCATCGCTGCTGCTTATGGGATTCAGTGTATCCTTGCCAAGGGATAATAATGGCTGGACATCCAAATTGGGTGCCAATTGCTGTAGAAGCTCTCCAACCACAGTACATAGCCCCATAAGACGCTTCTCCATGCGTTGTTCATAGCGCCGACGATGCCTGTAATTAGAGCACAGTTGAAAGAATGATCGTATAGGGAATTGAATCTCATTGAACCTGTACCTGTAATACTTCTCCTTTTCACTTAATATCCTACGCATTGGTCTCCTCATCGGGGTAGAACGATGACTTGCAGTGTCAGTGCCAGATCCGGCAGCAATTTCACCATTGATTGAGGGATAGAAATTATTGTAGCAACTATTCGATAGGGAAATCTCGCCGCCAATCATAACTGGGCCGCATTCTACGTCATCCTCTAGTTTGGGTATAATAGGATCATGGGCCACCGTCTCCGTATCATCCTCTCGCATGGTGGCTTCGGCCAGCAAGCGATCCAATTCCTCATTACCCAAACATGACGAAGCCTCAATCTCATTTAATTCGACGGCCTCATGTTTATTTTCTGGTTCTTCTATGGCTGTCGCTTCCAATTCCAATTCGGATGCACTCATCATTGGAGGCGTTGTGGCTGTTGGTGGTTCCCCAAAACTGTGATCATTCAGCACTCCCAGCATCAAGGGCGACAGTTGACTTTCATCGCACGAGTAGACACTGGCAATTGCCAGTTTGTGTTGATTGCTTGACGGCTCATGCATATTTGGTTCCTTAAGGGCATACGAATGCAAATCAGCCGTTTTTTGATTCATATAGCTATGGATTAGGCCAAAGAATTCCCATTCCCTGTTCAGCTCCTCGATGCTCTGCCTGTTAAGTGGTCCACTTGGGACATTTGCCTTTTGTATGCGATACCGTTGAACCATGGCGAGCCACTGTTTCCTAAGAGCATGCTCACTGAAATCCCCAATTTTGGCAATTTCTTTAAACTTTCTGCAAAATTCAAATATGTAAGTAATTTAGTCACATGGTGTTCTGCAACCCAAAATACTCACTTCCATGGCTCGCCGTGCTTGGGGGAATACTTCGAGAATAGCTCATCTTCTGCAATCCGCTGCACGACCAAATCTCGTTTTTCTGCCGCAGACCCTATCACAACAGACAACAACAAACAGAAAATTTCAGATCAACACACACCACAACACGTGTTGTTACGGCTTTAGGCTTACATTTCTTGGAGCCACTCTTGGCATATGTATGGTGGTCCATATCTCCTTGGTTGAATCTGCCCTCGGTGTACCTCAGATGGGTGCCTTCCCAGAGCCTTTGTTTTTTTTTTTTTTAGATTATGAGAAATATAATTCGTGGCCGAAAACTATCGATGTTAAAATTTGGTTAACATTTTGCCTTTAACAGCCCCTTTACAGCTGGCGACAAAAGTTGTTATCGAAAAAGCATTTTTTTTTTAATCAATTTTTTTGTTATCGGAATTTTTGTGTTTGTTGTTTTATCGGTTTTTGTATTTATTTTGTTTTTTCTTTTTTTTTTCATATCATTTAGTACAACCGACAATATTGCATGCAATGGAACCGTTTACGATCACACCAACACAAAAGAGGAGGAGGTCTACCAAGACTTGTGCGCCCTGCATAGGACGAGAAGCCAGGTAGAACTCGAAATCCAGTTGGCATTAATGCATGAGAGATGCGACTTGATTTTGAAGTCATCTCGAATTTGTTTTTGTGTTCTCTGGCTAAACTTATGTATACAAATGTATCTCTCCTCCGATCCCGTCTCCTACTCCCACGCCGTCCGCTTTTCCTTTCCCCAATTTAGACAACATCAGCAACGAGTTTTGAGCAACGAGACTATGTGATCCGCGAACTAATTGACACGGAGTCCAACTATTTGGATGTGCTTAACGCATTGAAGGCGAAATTTATGTGTCCACTGGAACGGCATCTCAACCAAGATGAATTGCGTCTCATATTTCCGCGGATACGAGTAAGAAGAAAGTTAATTTTTCAGGTGCCAGTGCACAGCTAATCAATTTTGGTTAAAAATTCATTTTAGGAACTTGCTGATATACACACTAGATTTTTGGAGAAGCTCAGAGAGTCCCTAGTCACAAACACAAAACTTAAACTGGGCCAGGTATTCCTTGAATTTCGCGAACCCTTTCTCATTTACGGCGAGTACTGTTCATGTCTCCTGAATGCCATCGACTATCTGGCTGATGTTTGCAAAAAAAACCAGATCATTGATCAGCTGGTACAGAAATGTGAGCGTGACTACAATGTGGGAAAACTGCAGCTACGCGACATCCTGTCGGTGCCTATGCAGCGTATTCTTAAGTACCATCTGCTGCTCGATAAATTGGTAAAGGAGACTTCGCCGCTGCATGAAGATTACCGCTCATTGGAACGGGCCAAGGAAGCCATGATTGATGTGTCGCAGTATATTAATGAGGTGAAGCGAGATTCTGACCATTTGGTCATCATACAGAAGGTCAAGGACAGCATATTCGATCTTAATTTGCTGCAGAATGGCGATGATTTGCTTCAATACGGCCGCTTGTTACTTGACGGCGACCTTCATATTAAGGCGCATGAGGATCAGAAAACCAAATTGCGTTACGCCTTTGTATTTGACAAGATACTGATTCTGGTCAAGCCGCTGCACATTAAAACGGGTGACATGCAGTACACATATCGCGACTCGCACAATCTAGCTGACTACCGTGTAGAGCAAAGTCATTCGCGTCGGACTTTGGGTCGGGATACCCGATTTAAGTATCAATTGCTTTTGGCTCGCAAATCGGGCAAGACGGCCTTCACTTTGTACCTGAAATCTGAACATGAGCGGGACAAATGGCGTAAGGCCCTCACGGAGGCAATGTAAGTGATATTTAGAATTTAAGAAAGCAAATCCAGTTTTATAAATTTATTTATTGCGATTCGCAGGGAAAGTCTTGATCCCCCTGGCTGTCGAAATACAGATCACAAAATGGAAATCTATACATTCGATGCCCCCACCACATGTCGGCACTGCTCCAAATTTCTTAAGGGTCGCATTCATCAGGGCTATCGTTGCAAGGTCTGCCAGATTAGTGTACACAAGGGCTGCATTTCGTCCACAGGCCGTTGCAAACAGAATGCGGTAAGTGTGCCGCCGCCAGTCTGTGATCGCCAGTTATCTGAGTTTAATTGGTTCGTGGGCAACATGGATCGTGAGACGGCGGCAAATCGTCTTGAGAACCGAAGGATTGGGACTTATCTGTTGCGCGTGCGTCCACAGGGTCCGTCAACGGCCCATGAGACAATGTATGCCTTAAGTTTAAAGTGAGTTTCTAGTAAAAAATGTTTGCCTACTGTAAGGAGTATAAACAATACCATTAATTCGTTTTCATATGTCCCACTTTAGAACCGACGATCATGTAATCAAGCATATGAAAATTAATCAGGAGAACGATGGCGAATCCATGTTGTACTGCTTGTCTTCGCGAAGGCACTTCAAGACCATTGTTGAGCTGGTCTCCTACTATGAACGCAATGATTTGGGAGAGAATTTTGCGGGGTATGTATGGAAAATGAGTGTATCGAGCATTTGGGTAACATGTTAATTGTTTTGTGTTTTCTTTTGTCAATAGATTGAATCAATCATTGCAGTGGCCATACCGTGAGGTGATTGCTACTGCCCTCTATGACTATGAACCAAAGGCGGGTAGCAATCAACTGCAATTGCGCACCGACTGTCAGGTTCTGGTAATTGGCAAAGATGGCGATAGTAAGGGCTGGTGGCGTGGCAAAATCGGTGATACGGTTGGCTATTTCCCCAAAGAATACGTGCAGGAGCATCCGCCCACTAGCGATGAGCTTTGATATTACAACTACGAAATATACTTTGCTCCCAAAAGTACGCCCACAACGGCAGCCATGGCTGAATCACCGGTCTCCACACCGACTTCCACCACAACATGCATCGCCCCCATTCACGCTCATACCGTCGATCATATCCCCTAGTTAATTATTGAAATTAATCTGTATCAGGATTCTTCTCAATTTCATTTTGTTATTCGGCAAACGTTGTTCTAAGCGTGTTTCACTCCTAGCTCTCCATATATAGTAATCTTTTGACAAAGGTATTATATATGCCTTAGACTAGAACAATTTTCTGATTTAATAATGTGTTCTTATATAGATACGTATACTAAAATCGTTTACAAGAATAACGTATCGAAAGTCTCGCGAGTATTGCGGACTGTTTTTTCAAATCGTTTTCGCGCATATCGTTTTTTTTTTCCCATTTATTATTCGATTGTTTTTCGTTTTGTTCGTTAACCTTTTTGTGCCAACAACTGAACAATTGCAGAGAATTCATTCAATGTTACGAGTAGTTATTATTTTATGATTTATTTTTTTTGTTTGTTTAACATTGTATATGACAAATATACAATATGCGAATATGTTCACTTCATTTTTATTTAACGTGTATGCCGCCTGTGCATGACTGTGTGTGTGCGTGCGTCTGTGTGTGTGTGAGTGTGTGTTGCAAACAAATGGCAAGGCTTTAAAAGTTACTTGAATTGCATGTCAAAGAAAGAAAAGAACACACAGAATTTTAGACTATTTACTGAATCTGAATAAATTGATGAATGTAATCTGTATTTTGAAACACAAATGTTGTTAACATGAGAAACAAAAACGAAACGTATACAACGCGCTGAAAAATGAGCAAAAGGAGTAAAAAAGCTTTAGCAAAAATAATTATTAATGTCAAGATTCCAAGATAACGGGGTTTACCTACATATATATACATACATACATAGATAATGATAACTAATTATATATACGTATACCCACTTAAATATGTATGCATATAAAAACGCTAACGTTATTTTATAGCGACAAATTAGGAAACACTTTTTAAATGTTTGTAATATTGTCCTTAAACATTGAAGGCAAACTGCACAACAACGCAAACTACAAATCAGACCCAAAACCCATTCTTCATCTTTGATTACATTTGCCTAGCAATTTATACACAGATACAACTACTTACTATGCAAGAGAGCACCACTTATTCATACATATACATATGACAATACCCCGTATAAGAATGGTTTTGTGCCAAATATCACAATGATCGTTGTTGGACTCGACTTCATTTCGTCTATATTATATATTCTTTGTTATATTTATTTATGATAGGATATTCATGCGCACCCAAAATGATTATCATTTGTGAAGGGAAATTATAAAATTGGTTTGCTTCAAAGCCACACCACCCCACCCACTGAGAAAAGATGGCAAAGTTTCACAAAAATATCACATTTTGTTGATTTGTCATAAGTATATATAGAACATATGTAGCTTAAGTAGAAGTAACCTTCTCGCCATAGTTAGTGTTTATTTTATATCTACATACATTTTCTTAAAATTTTATGCCAAAGACCGAAAACAACGGATGTATCCATGGACTGACTAATCGGCCAGATTCCACCAAAAACAAAATGTTAAAAGGCATCTAAAATGATACGAGTTTCTCTCTCTCTTTTAGAAATGATAATCAAATGGAATTTTTGAATTGTACTGCCAAACAGTACCATCTTATGGGTTTCAGCGTATTTTTTTTTTGTTTTTTGCATACAACAAAATATAGATATTGTGATTTAAATATTGCATTTTACTGCATTCCATGAACTACAATATCCATTTAATAACTTAATAATAACATGCTAAAGTCACGCTCTCTTCCTCTCTCTCTCTCTCTCTCTGTCTGTCTATATCTCTGTGTGTCCATTTCGTCGATACATATTGAAGAAAATCAGTCTTCGTTGGCAACTAAAAACTTTACAATTAGAAATTTAAGTAATAATAACGTGTGCCACAAAATCGATAATTTGTCATTGCTTCCAATTTTATGATTAAATAATAATGCAATTGTCACAACAAACACATTTACTATATGAAGCAACGTTACTAAAGGACTTTTGTGTGAGTAAACGTTTTGTTGTTTAATTAAAATTAGCTATCTTGTTTTATTTTTTGGGGTGGCGGTCTGCAAATACCACTCACAATTGTATTATGATTGTAAAGTATCACAAGAACTCGAAAATATCGCATACTTTTTTTTTTAACATTAAGGAAATAACCTTTTTTTATGCATTAAACTACCGATAATTTTTCATTTATTTTAAATCGCTTGTGTCTAGCAAAGGCACAACACTATCCATTTTGGTTGGACTGTATAGAGGATACGGTGGACTCGTTGTCGTTACAGGACGCCGTCTATCGGCCAAGGGGCTACTTGTGCCAACGCTGCTGCAGCCAAAACCACTGCCACTGGAGCTGTTGCCTAGACTTTCCCGTTTATCAATTACGCAGTCAAAGAAGCGCGATAGCTTCACTGCGTCTGTGGTGCCAGCAGCCAAACTGCGATTGTCTCGACAATTTAACCAAATCTCTTCGGCGCCACATTTGTCAGCTGCAATATGCGAATAAAGGATGAGAGTAGGGGCGTTAGAAAAGTGTTCCGCTACGGTTGCAGGATTGCGTACCTATGCCGCCAGCTTTTTTCACTGCTGTTTTCGGTTGACGCTTCTTGTCAATTAGATCCAATTTGGTACCCATGACCAAAATGGGCATTTGGGTGGCACCCAAAAACTCTTCCATATCGAAACGCATATGGGAATCATTCGAAGAGTAACCAGACAAGGAGGACGACAGAGGTGTTGGGGGTGTTGGTGGCATGGAGGTACCACGACATTTATATGTATCCTTGCCCTCTTTGTTGACAATTTCAAAAAGCCAATCGAGCAATTGTTCCTGTGATTTGGCATTCGTAAGATCGTGAACCAAAATAATGCCATGTATGCCCGAATAGAAGACGCTACGTGTATTTTTGTGACTCAGTGAACCGCCAATGTCAAACATCTCGACAAAATAGGGACATTGGCGAGCAGTGCCCTCCTTGAATTCATGGATTTTCACTTGAATGTTGCATCCAACTGTCCAGCCAGGACGAATAAGGCATTCATTGTTTGCAATTAAATGCGTTAGACACGTTTTGCCAACGCCTTAACGAATGAATAGAGAGAGGAAATCAGGTTATACGGATTAGGATTGGCGAAGAACCGAATACCCACCAGAGTCACCCACTACAACAATCCTTACACGATTATTCATGTTGTTTAGAACTGTTGACATTTTGTCCAACCGAATCTTTAGATTTTACAAAGAGATGCCAGATCTTTTAGCGGTATTTGTGTTTTTTCGGACTTTAGTATTTTTCGGTATTTATTGACTCTTTCACAACACTGACTTATGACTAGTTCGCCTCAGTTCATTTAAAACGGATTCTATCTGATAAAAGTTCTTGTTTTATTTCTGCCTAATCGACCACAAGAAAACATTGACAACTTAAGATGCCAGTAAGCACAATATAAATTTAATATATTTTTTTAACTTGGTAAAAAAGATCTGAATTTTCGTCTTTAGGCCTTTCATTCGGAAATTGAAGAAGTCAACCGGCGGGTGGGAAATATGGCAATTTTACCACTACGTACTAAATTCCAAGGACCAGCGCCCAGTATTCAAATTGATAACGACATCATCGATGAGTCATTGTATTATTTTAAAGCAAATGTTTTCTTTCGTACATATGAAGTGAAGGCAAGTAGTACATGTATGTATGTACATGCATGTTGTATTTGGTATAGAAATGTCACTCATATCTAATCACAATGAATTTGTTATTGTGTTCATTTAAGCAGTCCGAAGTAGATCGTGTTCTTATCTATGTTACCCTGTACATTGTTGAATGTTTAAAGCGGTTGACCCCATTGTACAAATAGGGCGCATGCCCAGCAGGAGCTTTTCACTCTGGCAATATCCAAATTTGATATACCCGGCGATTCTGGATTTCCGTTAAATTCTGTATATGCTACACCCGAAAATCCCGATCTTATGCGCCAGTATATTCAACAATTGCGTCAAGAGACAGGAAATCGCTTGTTGGAGAAAGTGTTCCCCGCTGATTCCGCTGACGATAAGCCGAACAAATGGTGGATTTGTTTCGCAAAGAGAAAATTCATGGAAAAATCCCTATCGGGACCAGGACAATAACTTGACTGATCTTGCATGATTTTATTTGCTTAATCGAAATACTTTATTGTTTTTTTTACTCATATTTATAACGCCAAAGTTTTTCAAAATTTTCGATTGAACAATAAGCAGTTTGAACTAGTTCCAAAATTTAAGCGGCCATAACAAAATTTAAAAAAGGAATCCGCAATCCTTAAATGTGTTCTCTGGTTTCGTAATTGCTTACCGGGCTGATCACATTGATATAAATGGCAATTCAAGATAAAAATAAAAACGTATTATTAATCATTTATTTAAAACTTTTTGTTTATCATTTCTGCTGTTTTCTTTCCTCAAAAGATATTTTGTTTTTGTACGTAGACAAATCTTAAAATTACTAGTTACAAAACTGAAAACAAAAAAAAAATACATTTGTGTAGAAATTAATCTTAATTATAGATATACATAAACGTTAAAGGATTACATCATCATTATTTACAAACAAAAAAATACTTGGCAAGCCTTAATATGACATAAAGACATAGAATGAAATCGATCGTTGAATTAACCTAATTAAATTCTTTGACAATATCCACAATGCTCTGATACGTGCCCGCTACGATTCCCAACACAGCGACAGCGAGAATCACAATATTCTTCAAATATATCCAATGGCCCAGACCCTTGGGAACTTGGGCACGTGTCACAAAATCGATCAGAACGGGAATGACAAAGGCCAGGCATGTGGAGCAGAGGGCACCAATGAGGGAGATGAAAAGATTTAGTTGAGGCACCACCAAAGCAACGCAAACTGAACCGAATATTGGTTGTAAAATGATTATATGTACATATAAGATTTTAGTCATTTAGGCCTAAAATACGAATACTTACATGTCATCATGACCATTATAAATCTTAGACACACTTGTGTGGTAATGGGGTACTTTTGGGCACAACTATTGGAACGCTTCAGCGGTGGCCACAGGATCTTCATCATTACAAAGAACTGTATGGGATAGCCAAAGAAGACACCCATGGCAGCAACGATTTTCACCACCTGGGATAGCCTATGAGCCAAGACAAGAATATGCAATTATAAACTTATCCATTTGACATCCTTTCCTTTGTAACTCACACTTCCTCAACCTTCAGATTAAGCGTAATGCTTCCGGCGACATCCTCGCCCCATCTTGTGTAGCTAACGAAACCCGTAAAAATGAACAAGGCCGTGATGAAAAACATTGTGACATTTAATACACCAAATCGCTTGCTGAATTGTTCGGGATCCTTCATTGAATTTCTCAGTGGTAATATCAGTGCGATTCCCTCGTAGGAGAAGAGAGCCGTGCCAAAGAATAGTGACAACTGGGCGCCGCCAGTAAATAGATGACGTTCACTTATCGGCGGCATCGGTCCATTCGAGAATGCAATGGTCAGCGTGGCGATGAGCCCAAACATAAGAGCTACGTTGGCCAGCAGCGAGACGGGTGAAATATATTTCAAATTGGTCATGAGCGAGGGAATCATGGCAGGCAACAGAGTGATCAACATGGTCATGCTCATGCTAATGTCGACGCCATTTTGTTGGAGCACCTAAATGAAGGAATACAAAGAAAAGTATGTCAACAGGAAATGAAAAGAGCCTGGAGTTATGTAAAACGGAAGCAAGAAGATGGCTGCTGCACTTACCTGGTAGAGATTCTCTGTGATGAACACAAAATAAATGGCACAGAAGCCAAATTGAGTGACACACAAGAACATCTCGACAATTAGTTTCATTGCCCTGGACATGCGTCGCAGAGGCCTGGGTCCATATTCAAAGCACTTCTCCACCGTCTCGGGATAGTCGTAGAAAGTTGCTCCCGGGGTCCTTTCTACGGCCAGCATGGAACCCCGTATTAGCATTCGCTCGCAATGGACACACATCACTGCAATCACTGGCAGAAGCAGTGTGGCCCCCACCAGACCACCATTCTTGAAGCAATCGCCCATGGCGAAGAGGCCAGCGCCCACGCTACCCTTAAAGAGATGTGTGGCTGCCTCCAGATTGCTAGTGGCATGTCGTCTCTTAACCTGATTGCTTTCCGCATCCTCTGATTGTTTCTTTGATGCTCCTCCAGTTTGTAAATCCCCTTTGCTCGGGGGCGCTGTGATCTCGAGTGTTCTGCCCATGTCGCCAGCTTCGATGGCCTTGTCTTGATGCCGTTGCTCTTGGCGCTGCAGTTAATGGAAAATTTTTACAAAATATTCTAACCAAAGGCGAATGGTGGGGGGGGGGGGGGGGGGGAGGAGAGCGATATGTAAAGCTTATGAGTTAACGGTTCTTTGAACCAAGGGGCAAAGCAAGCAACAGACAGAGAAAAAGAGAGTGAGAGAGTAAGAGAGCATTGCAGTTGGTCCAACTAACACTTAACCCCAGAAAGCCAATTGGATTGTGCTTTCAATTTATATTTAAAACAATGACAATAAATTGAATAATTACATATGTTTTAAGTGGGTTTAACGAATTGATTTATGCTTTGTAAATGGAAATGAATAAATCACTTTATGTGTTTAATTGTGCCACTGCAAGGGGCGCCCTTTTTGTTTAGCCCCCCCCCCCCCCACCCAAGGTTCTTGTCTGAATTTTGACTTCTCTGGAACATTAAGAAAAAAAGCTTTCAAATGCATTTGGAAATGTCTCCTAAAGAAATTCGATGATGCTGATGATAGTTCCCATAAGTGATTCTTTGTTGGTTAATGCACGGAATTCACTTTTATGCACGGAACACTGCAATTAGTTCGAGAGTCTATTTCCAAGGCCACATTCATATTGAATTAATTGGTTTCTATGTTGTTCAATTAGTGAAACAGATTTCTCATTTGCATTTAATCTTTGTTAACAATTTTACGTTTTAAACTTTGAAGCTGCTACTTTTTGTGATTGTTGTTCTTGTTGTTGTTGTTTTTGTTGTTGTTGTTTGTGGAGTTTAATGCACTTAAAAGGCAAAAAAAAAACAACGAACATAATAAAACAAAAAAAAACCCGCTAATTGTTTATCGATGGGGGCCAATAAAACAGCTGACGCACTTGGGCACTGGTGAATCCATATGAATCGCAGGAATAAATCAGTTGAAATTATATACAATTAGTTAGTTAAACTGATAAGATCCCGTTAGTTAGATATATTATTAAATGAAATGTTCAGACATATGTAGGATATGTACACACAAACATATACTGATATGTATGTTTGTGTATCTTGTCTGGATCAACACCTGTGCACACTACCAATAGATTGGATTTGATTTGGCAAAACTGAAATGATGAATAAACACCTTTGTTTTAAAAGAATCGAATAATATTCGTATTATCGGAGCCAACGTTTTACCGCCGGACCGTGCGCGTCAAGAACTCAAACCAGACTCAATGCTTGATTTGAATTGGCCAACAGAAGCAAGCAAAGCAAAAAAAGTCGAGTCAGTCAAGTCCGAGACTACTCGGGCCGTGTTGCTGTCTCTGTCTCTGACTCCGTGTATATACAGTATATAGTCAGTCAGGTACTGCAAGTCGTTAATGACTTAACTATGTTTCGACATTCGCCATACCCTCTAAACAGCAAAATGAACATCAATGGGGCATACTTCATTCACTTAAACTAGATCTCTAACATCTAGAATCTAGCCATAACACACGCTGAGGTACATTAAAGTCGAAACTGTCGGTGCTCCAAATGCATTACATATTAGTTGATTAGTATAGACGTAACAGCATCAAAAAAAAAAAAATGTGTTCTACATTTCCCTAGAGTATAGAATACGGATTTACTTGTTGTCGAACAAGAATACTTAAAAGAATGCATATGGTCATTTACTTGATCGAACTAGGGGATCGGATTTAAGTGGATTTTATCTGCAATTGGCAATATTGATGCGGATTAAATCGGTTCAAAAGCGGAAACTTCTCCACAAATATGATCAAACGGTGTATTTGGTATTCGAAAGGCAAAAACTTAGTTAACCGAAGCAAATTTTAGCGTTTTGCGAAAATGTAATTCCCCACTAAACAACAAACAAATTAAACTTTACTAAAACGCAAATTCGTTGTAGTAAATGTTGTTAAAAATTGTAGGCGTAAATGCATTAAGAACTTTTAGATTAAACACTGCGCTACACGACAAACGAAAAAATCTCTCAAGACTGACTGATTGAAGCCGCAATGTACATACATACATAGGTATATTACATACATATGTATGTATGTATGTATGTATATGTATGTGAACGTCGTCACAGTTATGTCAGGCTAACATCATTTCATTATTGTTTACATTATACCTACAATACATTGTTAGAGAACTTTTACAATTGACAGAAGAAACCGTTACACAAACGTTGAGAGAAGGCCCTAGGATTGGAAGGAGCGATTACCCTTCGCCCCTTCGTCGGTTTCCTTATCCACACACTCGACTCACTCACGCACGTGTCTATTGATCGCATTCTTGGAATTGTCGGCGTGGAACGCCGAACATGTACATGCAAGCGCAACAAGTTCGTGATCGTTACACCTGATATCCCCCCCCCCCCCACAGCCACCCATCCTTCATTTCTTTACGTTCGCCTCGAACCAAGCTCATTGGAAGAAGCCTTGATTGAGTTTGAGTGGCGTTTGTTTTCGCCGTTTCCCTTGTTATACACTTTACGGGAAATGTGCAAAAGTAAGCATTCATTTAGTTTAGATTTATGTACATATGTATGTATGTACATATATACAAATATTTTTTTTTTCATTGCTTCATTCATTTTTTCCTGTCCATTTCCGTTTATAATAGATTTCCAAACTGTTTTTTTCACAACTCTCTGCAACGACTTTGAGTTGAAGTGTTTCTTGGGCATGAAAAAAAGTGTATAAAAACTTCGGTGCGCTGCAGAGCCTTAGATCTACATACATATATTATTTTATTTATTCTTACTGCCCAAGCGCCAGTTAAAATGAAAATGAGAAAGAGAAAAGAATGATAAACAAATACAAAAATATTTGTTTTGCATTCACCCTCAATCAATGCATCGATTCGATCGTTTGATCAATGTTTACGGAATTCAGCAATTGGATTATGCAAGATGTAATGTGGGTAGTATCTATCGGAAGTATTCTCCCAACTGCAAGGGTTTCCAGGGTTCAATTTCAGTCATCGTCGACAATGACAATTGAAACGATAATAATAAAAAAAAATATGTATACATACATATACATATGTATGTATATACATATGTACATATATATACGGTTAAGATTAGATTTATTCAGTTTAATGTGGATTAGATTATATTCTGCTCTGATATTCATCCATACATACATACATACATTGAACAACCAAATGGATTAAAAAAATGATTTTTATTTGTATCCAAATACATCACGTTCAAATTAAGGTCAATGTCAACTACCAAATTTGAATTTAAAACTTTAAATTTTGTCGATTTGCCGAGTCACGTGCCGTTGTAGATACAAAGGTATATATACATACATATCTACATATGTACATATGTGTGTATGTATACTATATATAGCAGTTTGGCCAGTTGATTAATAGAGAGAATGACATTTCTTATGATTTGATTTCAGTTCTGGTTTTGAATCGTTTAAACGGTACAGCGGATGAATTTTGTCCGCTTAAATGAGTTTGCCAAACTTGAAATTTAAAAGTTGAAAAAAAAAAAAATTACGTAGCCGTTTCGACTTTGTAATACCCTGTACTTAGAAACAAAGCTCCCAAACGCCATTCCATACCATCACTCACTCTTTTTGAAGCGCACCTATCGGGCAAAAAAAAGGGCGAACAAAATGTTTTTCCGATTTTTATGAAATTTATTATACCGAATTTCAAGGGCGTCAACTTTTCATGGGTCTAGTTCTTAAAGGAGTTCACAAGAAGAAGAAGAAATTTACAAGTTTATGCTTCTAGCTAAGGGTTAAGTTAAGTTGATGTATATGGTAAAAATTGTTACATTGATAAAGAAATAAATATTGATCACTGCAAAGGAAACACATATTTTACAGTTTCAATGGACGAAAAGAAGGAAACCGAACCGGAGACTGGACATTTTGATATAGATGATGTTTCTTCTCAAATCAAGCTATACTTTTGGATAAAGTTGCATTAAGGCCAAGTAAAGAGTGGCAGATCAAGGCAGAGAAAAGAAACCAGGAATGGTTTATATTACAAGATTACGGCTTCAAGGACATTTATCTTACCTCTTACCCCCATTGGACAGAAATCACGATTGCGAAGTATAGTAAGGCGACTCATAATTTATTTCATCTCATCACTTAAATATTAGGATACATACTTAGATAGATACATAGATTATAGTTAGAGTGTCCTCAAAACTAACTAATTTGCGGCACATTTGGTCTAAATTCGAGTGTTGGCCTCTCCATCGGATGCGTCATCAGAGTTGCTCCTCTTCGCCAAAGTGCTTGACAATCTGCTTGAGACTCTCATATGAGCCCGTGACAAAGCCCAACATGGCCAAGACCAAAATGAGAAGGTTCTTAACACAAATCCATAGACCCGGGCCCTTGTTTGGCTCACTCTTGGCAATTAGCTCGATGACAGGTGGAAAGACCAGGGCCAGTGCGGTGGAGCAGAGGGCTCCAATTAGCGAGATGAACAGTCCCAAAGCAGGCACCATTTCCGCAATGGCCACTGGCGGAAAGATAAATATGAAGATCAGGAGCATCGCGGCGGACAGGAGTGCTACTTACGTGTGACCAGGACGAGGACGGAGCGAAAGGCAAGTTCGCCCAAAAGGGAGCGACCTTCTATGCCACAGATTTGCTTCGTCTGTGGCCACATTATCTGTACGGCCACAAAGAACTGTAGCGGATAGCCTAGCAGGACGCCAGCGGAGACCATTAACTTTACAGCCTGGGCCAGTCTACATATGTGTGTGTGTGTGTGTGTGTGGAATGGATAATGGATAATGGTTGACAACTCTCTGTTGGATTTGATTTTCCGGTAGGCTCGATTCACTCTTACTCACATGGTGTCGCCCAGATTGAGGGTCAAGCTGCCGCCAACATGTTCTCCCCACTTCATATAGCCCACTGATCCGGCAAACATGAACATCACCGAGACGAGGAACATGCCCACATTAAGCACACCCAAGGTGCTCTCGAACTGGAGTGGTTTTCTCATGGCATTCTTCAATGGCATCACCAGAGCAATGCCCTCGAAGGCGAATATGGCGGTGCCAAAGAAGAGGGCCAACTGCGATCCATTTGTCCAGTAGGCGCGTTCCCCCACCTCCGGCAGTCCGTCTTTGAGGGCATAGTACAGGGTGATGGCCAACCCAAGGACCATGCACACATTGGCAAACATTGAAACGGGGGTCAGCCATTTCAAGTTTGTGATCAGTGAGCTAAGTAGAACCGGTATAAAGGCCAGCAGCATCACCAGATGCACATCCATATCGATGCCATAGGCTTGAAAGATCTTCAACACGAACGATTGAACGATTGAACGATTGATCTCCTCGCTAAACACTCCTCCTCCTTCTCACATCCAACTCATCCTCAAATTCCACTCACCTGTTTAACATTTGTGCTGATGAACACGAAATAGATGCAACAGAAACCCAGCTGGGTCACGCATATAAACACATCCACCAATCTCCCCATGGTGCGTGACCACCGTCTCAGTTTCATGGGTCCATTCTCGAAGCAATGCTCCACAGTCAGAGCATAGTCGGCGCACACGGATTCTCCTCGCAGGTCGCGCATCTTCTTCGAGCAGGCAATCAGAACGTGCTGGCAGTGGATGCACACAACCGCTATGATCACAGTTAGCACCGGAGCCACTATCAGTCCACCATTCTTGAATGCATCCCCCATGGCAAAGAGTCCGGGTCCAATGTTGCCCTTAAACAGATGCACTATGGTCTCTAGATAGCTTGGGCATGGGAAACGAGGAGTACATAAATTGTGATGAACTGGCGACTGGCGACAGAATTTAGTAGCTTGAGCGGTGGCGGTGGGAGGGGCGGAGTGGTGTGGTGTGGAGGGATTGAGGTAAGCCAGGTTACAGGATTAGGTTAGAGTCAGCATTGGATTCACTTGCACTTTTTTTTTTCGTTTTTGGTTTCACTTTTCAACAATAAAATTTTTAAGGAGCTTATGAAGCGACTAAAACGGTTAATTAAACGGTGATTAAGCGAGATTACTTTGGGTTATTGGGAATTGGCGGAATTAAAAATATACATAGGCATCGGCAGGTTAGGTTAGTCATAGGATTAAGCAGTTGGGAATTAAGCGGGTTAGGTTTTTTCCACAATCAATTAGTTAGTTAGTTCGGAGGAGCTGGATTAGTATTGGGAGTGCATTCCATACAATCCATACCTTGTGGGTGGATGGTAATCCTCATGGTTGGTGGCTTTCGTCTTCGCTTCATCTGGGTGAGCAATCTCTGTGGTGACAGCCTCGTCTGGATTTGTTCTCTGGTCTGGTCTTCTGATGGGTGGCGCCTTTGTTTTTTGTTTGAGTAAATATGTAGTTATTATTTATTTTTAGTTTACTAAAAATCCAAATCCAAAGCGGCAGCTGCTTTGCTAAAGAGAGCGGAACTGGACTGTCGGCTGTCCATCTGTCCATCTGTTCAGTTCAATTTGTCGCGATGACTCTTAATTGCTTTCACGCAAAACAAAATTTTGTTAAGTGGAATGGAGCTTAAATCATGAGAAATGCTTCCGTGTTTTTTTTTTTTTTTTTTTTTTTCAAGAAAATCTTTAATTGGGTTCTATTAAGTGAGTATTCGGAGAATTTGGAGAATTAAAGTGTGTTTTGCATGTGGCTTAGCTTATTATTTAACTCTAATAAAATGGAATATGAAATATACCGAATACTTATTGCAATATTTTATTTAAATGGACTTCCAATTTTTTATTGTTATTAAGTGGTTTTGATAAATTAAACGAGTTAATCTTCCATATGACATACACAATGGTTTTACCTACAGTGAAGCCTCCCTCAAATAGTTTCACTTTCGGTTTTCACTTACCTTAAAATGGGATACACAAAACAAAAATCAATTAAGTGACAATGCATCAACAATTGCCAAATCAACAAAAACAACAACAGCAACAAGAAATCTAGCCAGATATCTAGCACGTGCCTATAAAAGATAAAGCTCAATTGGTGCTTTTATTAAAAATAAAAGAAACACATACACACATACAGTGACGGTCAAAAAAATAAGCAAGTTAGCTAAATTTGGCCTTGAAGTAAATCGAAAAGGGTTTAATTTTTGAATTCCTTATTGTTTTGGTTTAGCCGTAGTCCAGAACAATATTATATTAGGCTAGTTAAGCTTTTTAATTAGCATATATTCTCCTAAATATTTTTTCATTTTTTTTATTCTTCTCTAGAATGATATAAGGAGTTAATCATTTATGACCTATTATTGTGATAAACTAGTGATATGACCTATCATGTGATTACAGGTGTATGTATGTACCATAGGTATGTATGTATCTGCTTTTGGCAATCAAACTATAACCTATTATTGTGACCATTGGTGTGTGTATGTAGCTGCTTTTGAGCTTTACAATCACTCTCACATAAGTGGTCATTGAATTTCTAGACATTGTCTATAGATCTGAAGTATGTGTACACACGATTTCGAGCCATAATAGATTAAGCCCATCCATTGTCTAGAACTGAAAACATTATTCACCTATCGAATATCCAAAGTGTGTAGAAACGTGACTTTAAATTAAATTCAACTTGTGATAAGTTGAAATTAATTGTGTGTAATATTTGCATTACATTTTATGGTTACTTTGTAATAATGACACGTCTTATCAGCAACTTGCGTTATTCGAGATGATGAACGTCTTGTTTTGGTATCACTAATATATACATATGTACATACATACGTATACATATATTTTCTGTCAGGTGCCTAAACTCTTTGGTTTCCGCTTGCGGTTTCTGTTAACCAGTTAACCAGTTGGCAACACATTGCCAGCCACTTCAACCGTATCTCCACCACATCAGATTCATTAATGAATTTATGAAATTAAAACGGAATCATCAATAATCATTGAGAAGTTATCACGTCAAAACATTTCGTTTACGTCTATATATTTCAATTTGGCTTTCTTCTTCCAGTCCTCTGTCACTCGCCAAAAGATAACACGCATCAAGTGTGGTACACACCACTTGACGCAGAGGACATGGCGCCGATAGTGCCAAGAAGGGGGATGGGCGACAGGGGAACTGGGGGGATAGGCGGGGACAATGGACAATGAGTTGTGATTACAGTTTTACGAGTGCCTTGTGCAAATCTAGACGCTTATCGGCAGCTAAAAGCAAGTTTAAACAAATTATAAATTGTTTTTTTTTTTTGTTTTTTTTTTTGTTTTGTTCTGTTTTCTCACATAGACATGAGAAGTGGGCCAGTTGGGCCAGGTGGGCAGCGGGTGGGCAGTGGGTGGTAGGGGTAAACTATGTTGAAGGAAAAATACCTTTAGATAAGGAAATGAAACAAAAGTGAAACAAGTAAGATTCCATTTGGTTAGGCAAAGAGCAATCCTAGACTGCATTGCCCCCGTCCCCCCGCCATTTCGGTTTTCCTTTTGACAAGAAAGTGAAAGTGACAGAGTGATTGAAGGCGAGTGCGAGTGGGAGGGGAACTTTTCTTACGTATGATTGTCTTTTTAATTTTTTTTTTTCTTTTTGTTTTCACTTGTCATCATCATCATCATCTCTCAATTCAATTTTCTTGCCATTGAATGGAATTTTTCCAAGTGCGTCAAGACTTCTCTCTCTTTCGCTTCTTATTCTTTGTTTTGAGTGAATTGAAACAACTGATTTTGGTAAGGGCAGCCCCCCCCCCACCCAGTGCGATACCATCTTAAGATGGGAAATTTTCAAAATTTACCCATTAAAAAAAAAAGTTCTCCCACGACCTTGAATATAAGTACATTCATATGAATCGAAGGTGATAATGGGATTTAGTTAAAGTAATTAAAAAATCAAAAGGTAATTTTGTGTGTGTGTGTGTGTATGTAGTTACCGTTATCATATATTCAATGGAATTCTGTCTAATCTCGTTAAGGCGTTCCATTAGGGCTAATAAATTTTTGTTCTCCCCACGATTTATTAATCTAAATCTATAGATAACGATTTATGTGCAACCGGTTCATGTTCGATATATTACCTCAAAAGCGATTTAGCCATGCGAAACGTTTGGATTTAGATTGACAATAAGACCGAACAAAACAAATTTAAATAGTTTAGTCGTTGTCGTCGTCGGGTTGGGCGGGGAATCCCCAAAATGAGCGCTGTTTGCTTGTTATTGTTTTTCGAAGTGAACAACTGGTTTTTCTATATAATTTTCCAAAAACATTTCCTCTTACTGCTTGGAAACTTTTACCTGAATAATAGATTGTTTTTCAAATTGATCGGATAAGAAACACAAGAACTATTCTTCTCAATATGGTCGTTCGATCTGCCATCTATAATGTAGTAAATCTATTTTTGACAGTTGTTTCCTAAATAATATAGTTGTCTGATCCGGCTAAGATCGGAATATATGCGGGGTAAATAGAACTCTTTCATTTTTATAAGCCAAAAAGCTTTTCAATCAATTATAACAGTTTGCCGCCTCTATTTGACACCTGTAAACCTGTTGCTGTTGTTGTGTTTGTTGTTGTTGTTGTTGTTGTTGTCGTTGCTGACTTTGCACTTGAATTTTGTGCTTTTGCAAATAAAATTGATTTTATGGATTGTTGATTTGCCGGCAAACGTAAATAGTTTTTAAAATTACAAATAGAATCAGACAGAAAAAATGTAAAAAAAATTTGTCTCTTTTTTTTTTGTTGTTTTTTACACACCTCAGCATCCATTTTTCACGTTGTTGTTGTTGTTGTTGTTGTCAAAGAACTCGGTCAGCGCACGAGATAAACAAGAGACGCGTAATTTGGCAAAACAAAACCAAACAAAAAAAAAAATTGTGTTCTCCTCTCGTTACCTCTTTTTTTAGACGTATTTTTATTTCTTTTTTTTTTGCGTTTTGTTAATGATTTATTTTTATGGCCTGTTTTAAAGGCATTGGCATTTTTGTTGCTTTTTCTTTACATACATATAAGCAACTGTTCGTCTTTCTTTCTTTTTTCTTTTTTAATTCTTTTTTTTTTTGGTTTTTTTGGTCCTCCGAACGGCGTTTTGTGTTGTTAATCGCTCCACGAAATCATCAAGACTGAAACTGGGGACCGCCGCCGCTGCCGCTGCCGCCGCCGTATTCGGTCAGCGGACGTAACTGAACGCGGTCCGCATTTGTTGTCGTCATCACTTGACACTGCCTCAAGCACCGCGACACCCCCGCCTGCCATGGCCCATCTCTTTTGCCTGCAGCACTTCTGCCTTCAGTGTAATCGTAAATCGTTTTACCGTAATACAAACTATAATAAAGCAAAAAAAAAAGTAGAGAACTTTCCGTTTCTGTTCGCCTGCTTGTCGATATCATTTTGGGCTTTTTTGCGTATACGAAAATATCTTAAAATCGAGAGAAGATTGTCACGTCGTTTGTCCAGCAGCAGCAGCAGTCAGTTGGTCTAGGGCCTGGCCTGTTCTCTCGGCTTCCCTCACCAAGAACCAGTTTCTCCTACACAGACACAACAGAAGAGACCCCTTCGCCACCCTCGCCATCTCTATTGCCCTCTCTCTCTCTCTCTATCTCATACTTTCAATGACGACGACAGCAGCCAATTGAGCGTCCAACAGGTTGTCACTCAAGTAAATGCTGAGAAAAAGTTCTGTAATTGTTGTAAGTGATGGCTGATGGTGAGAGGGGGACTGTAATTGGAGAAGGGGGAAGCAGGCATAACTTAGATTATTAATATTTTCATAAGCTAACATTCGAGTGTTTCACCTTGTCAGAAGATCTAACCGGTTTACAGTTGCATCAGCAAATATTTTATATTCTGCTTGCAAAATCTCAATTTGCATTTGATTTATGAATTTATCCTTTAGGCAAATTATCTAAGAGGCAACAGGATCGCCAACATATAAGATAAACTTATGCCATGTAGTTCCTTCTTCATACACCCTACACTTAGTGAGTGATAAATGAGTCTATTTAAGTAGACAAAGGTAAAGGGTACAGGTTAGAAGAAAGCACTTCTGACCATGGTCAGGGATAGCCGCTAGGTGCGCTGCAAAAGAATTTACTATATGAATTCAACTTCTACTTGCTGTGGAAGAGTTTAAATGTTGCAGGGTATTTTAGAGTCGAACGGCTTTTTGATAGAATTTGTCTCGTTTTATTCAATGATATATTATTGCGCACATATTTAATTTTTTTATTTAAAAACAAGATGCGAAGCTTTGGCGGTTTGAATACAAAAGAATGCCTCGTTCATCATACAGATACACGCCGCCGCCGCCGCCACTTGTGAATACAATTTAATTGGAATTGAAGAGAAGACGAATTGGATGGGAGCATGTTAGCCCGGACTCCAGAGAGATGCGGAAATGAGGCATGAAGACGTAAAGTCATAAATGGGGGGGGGGGGGGGGGGGAGAGCCACTCAAGCGAAGGGTGGCAATTTTTTATTTATGCCAAATATTCACCGTGATTTGACAATATTTACAAATAATTACATATATGAGAAATATATAAATATTGACATTTGGTTCAATTCGACTGGAATGCTTTAGCTCTGGGCATTCTTAGGAACAAAAGAGTGTTTGTAGATATAATAGGTATTTATCTATGTACATACATACATATGTATGATTTAGTATGTATTTATATATGTAAGTATTTATGAGAAACACCCATTAAAACTATTTTCGTCTCACCGAAATGTTGCATGCCCTTGCTAAATCTTGTGGTATTCAGAGACAGAAAGAATATTGCAGACACAGTGAACACTTCCTGCGAACTTTAGTAATCGCTGCTCTGCAACTGTCTGTCCAAGAGGGCGTTCACTGTAAATGTTTGTAAAGTGTATATTGTATTTTCAATGCCTTTAGATCCGTCTGTCAAAAGAAAGAGAGAGTCATAAAATATATGTACATACATACATACATACATACATACATATATACTTAAGACATCTGAATATGAATGAAATTTCATTTATTTTACACTGTCAATGAACCTTCTGAAGATATAATAGATATTTTTCCATTATAAAGTACTTAACTCTACTTTATCATTAAATTGGCAATCAATTGAGTGAAGAATTAATAATATTACTATTATCTGTATAAGAAAATAGTTTTCAGTTCTCTTTCTAGTTCTATTTCTCACGTTGGTCATCCAACATTCCATTAACTTTTGCTTTCAAAACTGCTTCCATTTCCATTCCTTTCCATTCTTATGTACATATGTACATATGTATGTATATATCAGTTATTTCTGCTAGTGTGTACATTTGTAATTTAGTGTGTGTTTAATTTTAGTGTGTACATACGGAATTTAGTGGTGATATGCCCTGCTTCTGGTCTAGAGCATAAAAAGAAAACATGTAATTAAAATATGTGTTTTTTTTTTATATTTTGTTTTTTTGCTTCTTTCGTTAATGTTTGTATTACTCTCTAGATTATTGTTATTAAATGGTATCTCTGCCTCCCCCCATCTCCGGCTCAACCCCCCCTCTTTTGCTTGCACATGTGTTTTGCCGTTGCCCTAAACGTTTTTTAGTAACGCTCGAGTAAATTACAGTTTTTTTTTTGTTGTGGTTTATTTGTTGTTGTTGTTAACTTCTTAGACGGGTCACGGGCTTTGTCGCTGAGTACGGTTACGGCGAAAGTAAAACACAAAAAAAAGGCCTCAGAAATGATTTAATTGCAGAATACGAAGAAAGTGAAAGAAACGATCTGTGGTTGGGTTTTAGTCGTTTCTCCACCACACTCCGATCCGCCCCTGTCCTGCCCCGCCCCGCCCCTTGTGCCATCATAGCGCACTCCGACAAGTTGGCTAACCTGTTAGCTATGTAGCTCCTAAGAACTTCTCTTCTTCTACATATATACATATGTGTACATAAATCCTGTGACCAGTTCTTGTCCCCCGCAAAAGCAAGAGTTGTCGCCTTTCCATTAAGTGGGCCAGGCCAAGTAAATGGCCTGACCGAGTTACTGATCCGTTGGGATGCGCACATACAAACATACATACATACATGTACAAAAAAGTGGAAAAAAATAAAGGCACTCCAAACTAAAGTCAAAGCTAATGCTTGAGCCGACCCAGAGATAGGCAGCACAGTGATTCAATGATTGGTGTAATAAAGCAGTAAGAATGATTGTTGATATTATAGCTACTAAGTCTGGAATTGACTGGAGATCTCTGTGGAGCTAGCTATGAATATTCTGGGCATGAGGGAAGAGGGATTCGGTTCCACTGAGCTCCCAGCAGTGGCGTGTCTTTAGTTTGTTATTCACGATTAGATCGGCAATTTGCAATGGTTCGATAACTGTCGCAAGGCCGGTTAAGCGGCAGAACATTTGTCGGGTCGAACTCCGACTTCGACTCCAACTCCGACTACGACGCCGACTCCGACGCACTGACATCTTCACTGAAACGTTACGGGCCAAAAGCCAAGCAGACGAGACTTACCCACATGTCTATGTACATATGTGCGCATGTGTGTGTGTGTGTGTGTGTGTGTGTGTGTGTGTGTATGCATGTAGTATGGGTAAAGGAAGACTTGCTAGATTAAAGCGGCGAGGTGGGGCAAATGGGTGGGATGGGTTGAGATATTGGCCTGTTGAATTTCACCGACTCAAGCCGGGGCTCGCCGCTTAACTTGGATGGCTGTTTGTTTCCATTTGTTAACGAGACTCTCAGGCAAACAGTCGCGCACGCGTTTTTTGAATATCGTAAAATTACGCTCGTAGAATGGCCGCTAAAGTTGAGCGAATTCGCTTGGTGTTTCACTTTCTGCTTGTCCAGTTGTTCGCTCTATGCTTGGCCTATGATTTCGGCTATCATCCCAGTGCCGAGGAGTTTGATAGTCTATTGCGCGAGACAAGAACTTGGACACGCGACTTGTTGGCGGATAAACAACAACAACAACGACAAGGCGAACGGTTTGTGCCCCGCTATCGACAGGATCTACGATATGATCATGATCATCGGCCGGAATTGGACTTTCAAATGTTTAGCCAAGAACAGGAACAGGAGCAGGAACAGCCCTACATTTATGAAACAGTGGAGGATGTGCCAGATTCCCATCATCAACCAGATACCATCCAAGTGCAGAGTCAACTGGTGGAGATACATGAGCCAGCTGCACCACCCACCCACGTGCATCCACCAACTCGAAATGCCACAAGTTTTCCCATATTCTTCACCAATCCAGCTACAGGCATAGTCTATGCTCTGAGCGAAGTGGGTGGCACCACCCAGCCACGGAATGACAGTGGGACGGGAGGTGGTGGCATTTCTATATACGTTACCAAGGCTCAATACGATGCCGATCTCAAAGCCCTGCAACAGTACTATGAGGAGCAGTGTTCCCTCTCAGCCCTTCCCAAGCCTCAGCCTAGTTCAGTATTATCCACACCCAATGTGACACCGCCGCCAATCGCCACTCATCGCCCACAAATTATTCGTCTAGAGAAGCCGAAGAAGACCGCCGCCCCACGACCCAGCAATAAATTGCCCTCCAAGCCCACTCCTCGTCCGCCGCCCATAATGGTCACCAGTGGGCCACAAAACTCCATAAGCGATCAGTTGCTCAAGCTACCCACCACAAAGAAGCCCTCTCAGAGCACCACGCGACGCACTCCCATCACAAAAACCAAGCGGAAAAAACGCAAGAAGAAACATCCGACGGGAATCAAGCGAAGACCGGGACACAAAAGCAACAAATCGAGTACTTCACCCGCCAATGGAGCAGCACCAACAATTGTGATCGGCACACGACCAGGTGCAACTTCCAAGATGACTACGCGAAGCCCTCCAGCCGCCACGCAGGTGGAGAAGCCGCATATGCCTCAGTCCACCACTCCAACGGGCACCATCTTTAGCCAGCAGCCGAACGGAGTTCCTCATCATGTTGGCCGCCGATCGCTAGAGCCCACGGCAGCCGCCAAGAGAGTTAGCCCCAGAAGAAGACCCAAAAGTAAGCCCAGACGAAAAAAGAACAAGCCAGAAACCTTGCCATCCCCAAGAAACAAAAAAACCGAATCCCACTCTCCTCTACCCCATGCGGTTCACCTTCTACATCGACAAAAGAATTCCACTGAAAGCAGCACTACCAAGTCGAAGTCGGAATCAAAGTCCAAGCGACGCCAGCTCAAACGTCGCCGTGGAGAAGGTGGCCCCAACTTTGACCTCTTCGATCTAATGGCGGGGGAGGATTACGATGAAGATGACGATGACGATAACGATGATGATGATGATGATGATTTGTATTACAATGACGGGGGGGAAAAAGAAGACTTTAAAGAACCTAGCAATACCAGCACCGAGACACAATCCGCTCCGCAAGAGGACAGCAGCTCAGCCGAAGAGGGAGCAGATTTTGGTGCCCTCGTTGAAGAAGACAAAGAGCCTCTCACCACATCCTCTAGCTTGCCGCTGCTTTCGACGACATTCGTTAATGAAGATACGGAAAGTAAGAATAGTCTCGGGAATAAGCGTATACGACGCAGACCGACCACCGCAGCCTCCGATTCGGATGAGGATTATGACTCAAATGATGATGATGATTATGATGCCGATGGAGATTCTGGTATTGGCGGTTTCTTTCGCATGATATTCTATCCCGTTCAGGTGGCCATGTCTCGTATTTTCGATGGTTTTACAACATCCACGGACGATGACGATAACGACCAAGTTGAGACTTCCAAGCCAAAGTATCCTGCGTATACGCTATATCATAGTGCCCACAGCAATGAAGCCCTGACAACGGATGACGATGACGACGACGGTGGCGGCGAGGGGGAAGAGGATGGTGGTTCGCTTGGAAGCTGGTTTAGCTCATGGTTTGGTTTTCAAAGACGAACCAAAAAGATTGGCAGCACAACGGTAATCCCCCTGCCGCCTGCCCCGCTGCCTACTCCCCCACCACCGCCACCATCAGAGCCATCGGGGTGGCTGGGGAGTTGGTTTAGTTTTGGTAAAGCCACCACAGAAAGTGCACCGGAAGCAGCATCCAGTGAGGATGATGACTACGACAGTGAGTTTTGAGATTGAGACGCATTGTGAATTGAATAAGTTCGATAAGTTCCTCCTCCTCCTCCTCCTCCTACACCTCCTTCTGCTCTTTTGGCCTAAGTGCTTGGGTTGGCTTAATTGAGCTTCACGTAAAGAGAACTAACTCTCCCTGCCTAACGGCCGTTCCGCTTTCTGCTCTAAAACTTTGCCACTCTTTTTTTTTTTTTTTTTTCTACCTTGCAGAATGGTTTTCAAGCTGGTTCGATTCGAAGCCAAAACCCAAGGCCAGACGTCGCACAACTTCGACAACAACCTCCACTTCGACGACAACCACACCCACACCGCAAGTGCCCATACTAACCATAGTCGATCCATTGAGAAACCCTCAAAATTGGATAGGAATACTAGCCCATCACATAGTTAATTCAACGGGAACGGGAACGGCAACGGGAACCACAACGACATCGACGACGACGTCGACGACAACAAGGAATCCCTTGATGCAGGCTCTAATGACTCGCATGACCACAACAACTCCGCAGCCTGATATGCCAAAAAGAATTAGCTATGATAAGTATCAAATATGGCGATTAAAGCCACAGGATGAGCCCCAAGTCAGAGCTCTGGAGCAGTTCAAGAAGGGCGAAGATGGCAACAAGCTGCAGTGGCTAAAGGGTCCCAGTTTGAGGGGACTTACCGATGTCCTGGTGCCACCAAAAATGCTTATCGACTTCCAAGGCACTCTCAACTTCGAAGGAATTGCCCATGAAGTGCTCATTTTCGATGTGGGCAAGGCCATTGCCTATGAGCAAACCAAAGAGGAGTATTTGTACACAACCCCGGTAAGTCCAAAGCGTCCGAACGCAGCCGCCAAACCGCAACACAATCGACCAGCCATGACATGGAACAAGTACCACGATCATGACGATATAGTCAAATATTTGGAAACAATACGAATGCGGCATGCCCAGCTAATAGAGCTGATACACATAGGACGCAGCTATGAGGGAAGACCCCTGATTGTGGTCAAAATTGAGTCTAAACAGACGGCGGCAGCAGCAGCAGCTAGTGCCACGTCCCAAGCAGCAGGACATAAGCGACTCAGGCACAAGAGGAAGCCGGGACAGGCGAATGCTGTATTCATTGAGGCGGGCGCCCAAGGTCTAGCATGGATAGGACCGGCGGCAGCCACCTGGATGATCTCGGAGCTTTTGCGTCTTATGAAATCGAACAGTGAGTACCAATCAATCAATCAATCAATCAATCATCCAGTCAGAAATTTGATTTTATTTCAACATGAAATTTTGTTGGGCCGTCCAAGTCAATGTCGAAATAGGCGGCACATTAGATCTCTCAGCCAGACAACAATGGCTGGGGGCTGCTTCATTTCCGTGGGTATGGCATAGCGCCTGGAATTCTGAAATATGGCCCGACCCTGGCAGTCGGAGTAGCGCATCTTGCCATTGGCCTTGCATGGCGTTAAGTTTAGTTTCTTGGCTCTTGGCAGGATGCGTTTGCAGGCGTTCCTGAGTTGTGCAATATTCATAAATTTTGGCTTGATGCTTGTCTTGCTTTTGGTCTTAGTTTTAAGGGCACATGCAGCTGGTTTAGCCCGCTTGGTCATGGAGCTGGAGGCGGAACAGGTGGTGCCTCTTTTCTTGCAACTTACGCTCTTCAGGGCTTTCGCTGAGCTAGACTTTTTAGGGACCGCTGACGTCGTCTTGACCACAGCTTTCTTTGTCTGAACGGGGCGACAACACGACCTGGACGACCCCGTCCGGTTGGTAACCAGCGTAACGCAAAATGCCAACACCAAGAGGCACAATATAATGGCCACAGCCACTTGAACATAACGATCGGCGTTCTTGAGATCAATCACCAATTGTACAATGTAATAGCCCAGGGTTATCCAAAATGTAATGGTGCAAATGGCAAAGAAACTGAAAGAGACCATAAGTCCTGAGTGGAAGTGGAAGGGGAAGTGGAAGTTGCTTACAGTGGTTACTTACAGAAGTATGCCCAGTATCTCCATTAGAAAGGTTACAAAACAATTGACCTGCTCGTTGCCAAAGATATTGATGCCAACGGGACCCCGTAGATCACCGCCGGGCTGATCGGGGCTGAGGGGATTGCTGGCGCCGCCCGGCAAGGTGGCCATGGATCGCTTGAAGCAGCCTTTGACACAGCCCGTGCCATAGCCACAGCTTTCATCGCACACTACGTCCTGGCCGCACATGCCTATAATGCTCACACCGCTGGCTTGTATATCGATGGGCCGACCCAGCGTATCCCTGCCCACACTGCGGTGCCTCTCCGCCGTGGTATCGCCATGGAGTCCGCCATGGTTTTTCACATTGCACGGCTGGTCATCGTGAAATGAGTGCGCAGTGGAAACGTCGAGGCTGCTGTCGCGACAGGATCGGCGGCCATAGATGGGACCGGTGAAGAGAAGCGGTCCACTGCCAGCAACTTTGGCAGTTGTTGCGCCTGGGACTCCCACCGCAGCGCAATTACATTCTGCTCCTTGGCTCCTGACTCCTGGTGGACCGCCCCCACAATTGCTCTCCGGGCGTTGGTTGGCGTTACTTTGCTGCTGTGTATTACATCCTGCTTGAGGTGCAGCTCGCCCCCCCGCCTGACCTTGGCTCGAGCATCCTTGACAGAGACCGCCTGGCCCAGCCATGGCTGGTTTACCTATTTGCATGCCATTTATACACTGGCCACAGATGCCAGCCTTGGCATTAATTGCCACTTGCTTGCCCAAGGCGATCTCTGCTTCCCGGGCATGGATCTTGCACTTTTTGCATGGGCAGCGCGGTTTACTGAACAGTCTGGACGCCATGCCCAGGCTGTAGTCGTTGGCTACCTGGGGTCCACACACACATCTGGCTGTGGGCATGGTCTACCGCCTATTGTCGGTTGCTGCTTTTGTTGTTGGAGCACTAAATTTTGAACTAACCCACTGATAGACTGATAGACTGGATGACAATAAATATGCTGGGGTTCCAGGTCAACTAGAAATCATTTCCCAAGGCCACCTAGATGGAAAAAAAAAAGAAAAAAACATTTTTATTTATTTTACCTTTACCCTCCACCCTTTTAGAGAGCGATGAGGAGCACGATTTCATACGAAATACAACCTGGTACATTATGCCCATTCTGAATCCGGACGGGTATGCCTATAGCCATGAGTATGATCGCTTTTGGAGGAAATCGAGATCTCAGCATGCGGCCAAGGCTCCAACAGGCCTCCTGGACTCGGCCATGACTTGGTTACAACAAAAGCGTGGCCCCAACAAGATTTGTTATGGCGTCGATCTGGATCGAAATTGGCTTTATCAGTGGGGCAAAAGGGGCAGCTCCAAGGCGCCTTGTAACGAATTCTATGCAGGCCCAGCTCCATTTTCCGAGCCGGAAACCAAAGCTGTTTCCGATTTCCTTATGGACTATCGTACACAGATTAAGGTAAATTTCTCCAGAACAATCGAAAAGTGTAATCAAGTTTGATTATTGTTTTTTTTGTTTTTTTTTTTTCAGCTTTATATATCACTTCAGGCCTATGGCCAAGTGGTTTCCTATCCCGTTAAGGCGAATTCCACTTTCAATTCGGAACGTTTGGATGATTTTCTAGATGTCGCCATGGTGGGCACCGATGGACTACGCAAAAAGGGTAGCAAGTCACGTTATAAGGTCGATTCGGCCAATGATCTCATCGAACAGCGATCGGGTAAATAAAATTTACAACTTGAAATTTTGAAAATGTACAATTTTGAAATTGCATTTCCAGGATGTGCAGATGCCTTTGCGGCCTATGAGATTGGCATACCGTTCAGTTATACCCTGCAATTGGCCGATAATGGCGTCCATGGGTATCTTTTGCCCAGCAGTGCAATTGAGTCCACGGCTCGAGATGCTTTCGATATAATCTGCGGCATGCTAGACTATATCTGATGCTTGACTCGGCTTGCGGCGATTAATCAATCACATTAGTTCCTTTTATTTTGAATAATAGGTTTTACTCTTATATACATATATATATATATATATTAAGAGATTATATCTAAATCGGACTGCACATTCAAGATAAACGACGATGTTCAAGAAACATTATAATTTGTTTATTGTCAGGGACTTCCTTTCAAGGTCCTTTAAGTTTTCCAGTTGCAGAGTTTGTGTAAATAATTGGTATTAGATTGGGAACTTGAGTATCCAAAATCAAAAGTAAATATCCAAATCAATCCACAATAATCGTGGAAGTTATTTATTTCAATCAATTTAGAAGTTTTTGTTTTTTTTTTTTTTTCTTTGTGAAGTATCCAAATTTTTCACACATTATTTAATCCAAGAAAGTTCATTATTTTGAATTATCAATGTGTCACAGGGCTTAAATACATATTAGCAAAGTATTATATTATTAATCTACAATGTTAATCATATGGATATCATCAGTAAATCTTAATTTATTAATACCTTCTTTTCTAGTTTTATGCGAAAGTAGACAATAATAAATATTTTATATTAATTTGTGTGCGGCTTATTGACCAAATGAGCGCCAGCTTAATCAAATGAACCTAAGTTTTATTCAAGCAAATGAAATTTTCTTCATTGACACACAACTTTTTGATGTTAGTTTCGAGATGCGAAATTGATAGGTATTTTTGCATGGATACCATGTGATTGAAACGTATTGAAACATATTCGGAGATATTTGATATGTACACAAATATGTCTTATGTAAAGGAACTTGTGGTGGATTGGGCACTAGAAGTTTGCGACTTACTGGAATCCTTGCGCTAAACCTATTGAGGTTGAGATCTTTGAGAAATTCGTAGAACATTCACTGTTATAGTAGTAGAGACCAAGTAGCAGCTGAAATTGAGCTGGAGTCAATGGATACGATTCCTTGGGCATTATAATAAGTGTGTCCACTCTGGCATCCGACGGTGGCATTTTGCATTTCTTGGTGTCGCGCACCATCCCAAGATAATTGGAAAAGGCCGCCGAACACTTTGCTATGTTACGTACTAGTTTATCTGTCGAGCACTGCTGCATAACTGGACGTTGGAGCATCGCCCAAATAATAGAATGCATATCAAATACGATAATATCCGGCAAGACTGCTTCTTCGAACAATTTAATTATGGAAAGAGGTGCACTCTCCATATCTTCCACGGCACAAAGTGTCAGGTTCAGGGCCAGCAATTTATATGGATTAGTGGCTAGATCCGTAACAAAACTGCTTTTGCGATGTGTGATTAGAAGAACCCGCTTATTGTTCACCGTTATTCGTTCGCATAGCTAATGCGTTAGATAGAAAGAAAAGAGATTTGGGAATTACCGCCAAATATTGCGCCTTTTTGTATTACTAGTAAAAACTTACCTTTAGAATATTTGTTGCGTATTCGCTGTTGGAGGTCAAGAAAATGTAATTGACAAGTGAATTATTAGGTTCTTTGCTCATACTAGGCTTATATATATAAATTATGTCAATGAAATTATTTATTTTCAAATACGACAATTGTTTACTGTAGCTGCTTAAAATATCAGTGATGCAAAATTTCTAATTGTTAAAATACCATGGAAATGTCAGTATTGGTAAACGGGTAATTTGTTGCTATAAAAATGGCGTTGCCAGATCGTTTACTTTCGTACTTATTTGAATTCTTTAAAATCGTTTATATTGGTTGGTATTATTTTATTCATTCCGCAAAAACTAAACAATAAATTGCACCAGAGGTACGTAAAAAAATGCACATTCGTTGTTTCAGCTCTTGCCATTAGCCATTTGCTCTACGAATACTTGATCCAGTATGTCCTTAAACTCCTGCGGGTACTCTGCGTCGTTCATAATCGCATCATAGACAAAAGCGACGTCCTGTGGTAATAAAAAAATTAATTTTGTAAGTAAAAACAAAACAATATTAAAGATTAATCTCTACTCACTTCGCTACTCGGTTTATTACTATCCACCTCACCCTCCTCATCGTCAATAAGACCATTTAAGTCGCCGTAGGCAATAAATGGCACCAGTCGTCGGTTAGTTGTCGAGCCAGTCTTTTTTGCCTGATCCGCTATATCATTCCGAGCTGGATTAATAACCTGCGGAATATAGCCAGGCGGTAGGAAGAAATCTTTGCACACAACGAAAGCTTCGATGCTTGAAGGTCGGGAACTCGGCGGTTTGTAGAACTCAAAGTGCTTAAAGAATGTACGCATTTGCGAATCAAGTAGAGTGGTGGCACTGCCCTTGAAGATTTTTGCCACAAAGCTGCCGCCCGGCTCAAGAACAAATGTGGCAATGCTGAGGGCGGAGACTAGCAACTGGTGTTGCATATATTCATCCATCTCATGAACACCAGTGACATCTGGGGCCCCATCACAAACAACCAACTGAGCCTTTCCGTCTTTAGCCTCGCCAAAATGTCCAATTATAGCTTCCGCTGTGCTCTCTTTCGTAATGTCGCCTTGCAGCTGAATTACTCCGCGAATAGGGGCCATTGCCTGCAAGTCTACGGCTATGATTTTCACCTCTGTTTTCTCATCTTCCGTCTCGCAAGTGTCATATAGCTGCCGCGAGAGTACTTGAGACCAGCTACCAGGCGCAGCGCACAGGTCGACCACCCGTTTTACATCTACACATTTGTAAGTATATTTGGTTTAAAATTCATTTAAACATTATGCCATAATGCCTACCCTTGAATATTTTAAATGTTTCCTCAATATGCATCAACTTAAATGCACTACGTGCCCGCCATCCTTCCTCCTTGGCTTGGCGATAATAGACGTCTCGCTTGTCCTTTGACGTCTTTCCCATTGCTTCGTCTGTTTGATATTGATTTCACTGAAGAAGACAATCCAACATGTTTATATACATATATTCCTCATGGGCATAGAAACAGACTCGTTAAAGTCATGGTTTTTGTATGTATTTTATCAAATGACTGACTGACTTTGTTTTTAGTTACACTTACACATGAACACGCGCACAATCTAATGCAATCGTTATCGCAGGGGTGCGTTTTGTAAAGAATCGATTATTGCTGATTTCGTGCGCAAATTGTAAATTTTCCAACACCACGACTTTGAATACAAAGAACAAAAACGAAACGCTGCTGCTTTTCCCGAGAAGTCCACAATTCGCAAACGCAGCTGGGGCTGTGCTGATCAGATTATAGATTAATATTATATTCACAACGACTACAACAACAGTAAAAGCCGACGCGTCATTTTCATTGTTTAGTCGTATTTTTTTTCTTTGTGTCGGCCATTTTGGTTGAAAATGATAGAAAGTAAATTTGTAACGCTTTTCGTGGCCTTGCTCTTGGGCATGAACTTGTCCAGTGCAAAGGACATTGCAGACGACTCGCCACATTTGCTGTCGGATGAGTTCATTGAGTTGATCCGCGGAAAAGCAGAGACCTGGACGGTAAGTTGCGCACAAATAATCTGGAGCTATTAAAACAGATGATTTGCTCAATTCCCAATTTCCATCCTGCAGGTTGGCAGAAATTTTCATAAATCCGTATCAGAACAATATATACGGGGCCTAATGGGCGTCCATCCTGACGCTGATAAGTTTGCTTTACCCGACAAACGAGAGGTTCTTGGTCATCTCTACGAAGACTCGGGCTCTGATGTACCCAAAGAGTTTGATGCCCGTACTAAATGGCCAAATTGTCCAACCATTGGTGAGATCAGAGATCAGGGGTCATGCGGTTCGTGTTGGGCCTTTGGAGCCGTTGAGGCTATGTCAGATCGCGTAAGTCCATTACCCCTTATTTGCTCATTCGATCCCCCCGCATCTAATTATATGGCCTGCTTATCTGCTGCCAGCTGTTTCTTATCGACATTGTACTGCTTCTAAAATTGCGTCGTCTCTTTGTGTAATTCTTTTTATTTGCCAGGTTTGCATTCATTCCAATGGGAAGGTGAATTTCCATTTGTCGGCGGATGACTTAGTCTCCTGCTGCCACACCTGCGGCTTTGGTTGCAATGGCGGTTTTCCGGGCGCCGCCTGGAGCTATTGGAAACGCAAAGGCATTGTTAGTGGTGGCGCCTATGGGTCTAAACAGGTGAAAACTGACAAGATACCCATAAAGAAGCCAGCAGTGTACTTAATTATAAATCAATTGGTTCTTGTTTTCACAGGGTTGCCGCCCGTACGAGATTGCACCATGCGAACATCATGTGAATGGCACACGCCCACCTTGCTCCGGTGGCAGTACGCCCCGTTGTCAGCACTTGTGCGAAGACGGTTATAAAGTGGAGTATGCCAAGGATAAGAACTTCGGATCAAAGGCTTATTCGATAAGCAGGAATGTGCTGGAAATACAGCAAGAGATCATGAACAATGGACCTGTAGAAGGGGCCTTTACCGTCTATGAAGATTTGATTTTGTACAAGAGCGGCGTTTATCAGCATGTCCATGGCAAGGAGCTGGGAGGTCATGCCATACGCATTCTGGGCTGGGGAGTCTGGGGCGAGAAAGAGATTCCCTATTGGCTAATTGGTAACTCATGGAACACCGACTGGGGTGATAATGGATTCTTCCGCATTCTGCGCGGTGAGGATCATTGTGGAATTGAGAGCTCCATATCGGCTGGTCTGCCCAAGCTATAGGCAAAGACACATTTTTAAATATATTTACTTACCACCTCTATACACCTTTACACATATTATTCACAACAAAAATAAAAAGAAACAACACCTCTTATGATATAAATAACAAGAGCGAATTAGTTAAATTTTAAAATTTCTGTCATAATGTGAACAAACGACAATATTCTGAAAACCAAATAAAAGACCAACTAATTTGTTATATGTACCTATGTAAATGTAACCTTACGATCTTCTTCTTTGAGGTATTCGTCACCAATTGTAAGTATCAATCATATAATCTCGAATAGTTATAAAATCTATACTAAATGTGAAATAATTGAACAGGTGCAAATTTATAGTTATTCGATTTTTGTCAACAAGTTTAATGGAATTCATTTTATGTAAAACACGCCCCCAAAAAAGGCATCATCTCTATTAAAAAACTTTGTTTACATAGCTTTTGCTTTTATTGGTTTTTCGATTTTTCATTTTTATAACATCAAATAGAACATTTTGGTATTTTTCATGAACCCTTTTTTTTTTAGTTTTGCTTGAATAATTAACTGTATTATACACATATGTATATATACATACACATATACATATGTACATACATACCTATATGTATATATATATATACTTATTTCTCTTTGATTTAACAAACAGCTTACATCGAAAAATATTTTTGACTGTTTTCATTTTGTTTCGTTTGGGAACCATCGTATTTTGAAAATTGCCTTTTCGATTTATAAGTATATAATATGTATTTTTATTAACGATCGTTTCAACGATTGGGAAAATAGTGTTTTAATTAGTTGATTTCTCATTGTAAATAGATTGCATCTGTGGCCTACATACTTAGGCGCTTCTATCAATAAATAATTCATCATTTCATTTGTAAATGAAAGATTATTCTCTTATCTTTAGTTTTGGTTGTTGTTGTTCTTGGACTTTTGCTCTTACGTAAATATATGTATATGTATATATATACATATTTATATACTGTTATTTGTATGTAAACAAGTTTTACTCTCTGTGCCTGTATTTTTTTCTTCTTCTCTGTGCTAGTTTCGTATGAATACACACTTGCAGGGGGAATTAGGTATCTCCGCAAGAGTATATAAACTTCGGAGTGTCAACGCAAAATTTTACTTGAATGTTTGCTCATCTTTAATCATAAATTTTTGCCATTTGTTTCTCTCGTTGTTAATGCACACAAAAATGGGGGGAGAGGGAGGGGCTCAGCTTATCAGCTAAATGGTGGGTTTTACTATCAATATACACACACTTATTTATTTTAGTTTCAAGCTTGTAGGAATTGAATTTAGCAAATTGTTTGATGCACACCTTGTTCCAAAAGAAAAGGGCAGTTAAACAGAAAAGTACATGAATCTTGATCAAATGTGGCAAAAGGAAATTGGGACTATAATTTCTTTGTACCATGTAGAAAAACCCAATGAAAAACAGTTAGAAAATGGTATTTTCAGTGAAAATAGGTACAGAGGAAGGAGAATGGTCTTTAAAACAAAACATATATTCGACCGGGAATTACTTAATTTAACACACACAGAAAGCAAGTTTCAATTCAAACACAATTTGAATGTCAAAGTTCTTAATTTAAGTTTGGCTAAGTATATTGCATACATTTAAGTATAGAGTCTACTACGAAATTGTTCAAATAGCTTTTGTTTCAGGAAGTAAATACATATATTTACATATACATAAACATATGTACAATGTATGTATTGCCTCTCTCTCGCTCTCTCTCTTTCTTTCTTTCTCTCTCTCTCTCCTTTGGTTTGGAATCAATTTGTACCGTGTTTTTTATCATCATACCTTTTTTGGTTTTATATGTTAAATAGTTAACTTGGGTGGACATACAGCACATACACACATATATACACCTGCATGTATATATATATATATATATTTATGTATATATAGATATATCTTATTATATCATTTAGGTTAAACATTTGCTACTAATGTTGCCTAACATTTAATTCAGGTCGCCTTGAGTTTAGGATTTTCGGAAGTTCTGCTTGAAATGATCTGTTTGTTTAGTTTGGTTTTTTGACAACTTTATCCTTTTTGTATCACAAATTAGCGTAGTTCGAAGACTTTTGGGGTTATAACGAATTGGGCTTGCATATATATATTTATGTATATATACATACATATATATTTCAGGGGAATTCTGCAATTTACATTATTTTTGCTATCACAATTTTAGAGTTTTCTTTTGATACAGAATTGGATTGTTTAGACGATACATAATCGGTTCAAATTGTTTAAGTTTGTTGATTTTCTTTTTGGTTTTGTTCCATTTTTTTGGCTTTTGTTTTTTGTTATTAATACACATTTACACACACATAGATTAATCGACTAATTTCTATAGACAGGTGGTGAATAGGGGAAAGCCGTAATTTCTTTTTTTTTTTGTTCTTTTTTTTCAATTTAGTTTAAAGAAATGCCTTTAATTTGATGTTTGATTTTTGTAACGCCTTTTACTTCGTCATGTCCACAGTTGCTTTTTTTACCGTTTTTTTTTTTAAGTTTTTATAATGGATTTTTCTCTAATCGGAAAATAGTACACTGAACGTGTATGTAAGTCATATTGGTGGTATATATATATAAAGATTTATGCTCTTCACTTTGGGACTTTGCAAGTTGCGTATTATTCATCTGTTTCTTATTTTCCAGTTAGTTTTTTGCTTGTTTTGTTTTTCTTGTTAGTATTAATGTGTTCTTTAAGTGTTTTGGAAAACCATCAAACAACAGGAGGAAACAGTCTTTCTTTCCAGGTACCTGAGAAGCAAGATGAAACAGTGAAATATATAGTACTTATATAGAAGATGTATGATTAAGTAAACAAAAATATATATGTATGTATATATTGAACAGCGCTCACAAGGCGCTTTAAAATCGCCTCAGTTTAAGCATTCTAAACTAACAAGTTTCCACTCACTTGATTTGACTTGATTTGCAAAAAAAATTTCATTCTACAAACTAAACATTGAGAGAGATTTTTTATCAAACATGGTGGGCCTTTTTTTTATGATTCCCGAAAATTAAATTTCCAATCTATCCCTTACTCTTCTTTCTATTAACTTCGACGATAGCTAGGTGGGCTCTTAACTAAGAGCTTAAATTTAAGTGACTAATATATTTATATACCATATACCAAGGGCGCTCAACCCTCGAGGCAGCAGAAATATGTTTCAAAAAAGAAATAACAATTACGCTTAATTGGTTGCCAAAAATAACGGCAATTTATGCAAATTAAACGACGAAAAGTTGCCAAAGTAATTTCTGTGAGAATGAGTTGCCAGACTGTTAAAAAGGTTGATCACCCTTGGTATATACTATAGTATTTATTTGTTTTTACATACTTACCGCGTGACACATTTGACTTCGGTTAAATGTTGTACAATTTTTGGTATTGTTTTTTGTTTTTGCTTTGTTCTCATTTGTTGTTGCTATACAATATATGTTCATAAATTATATACATCGAATAATGTTGCTTCTATATCGCGCATATATGTTATATGTACACAGAGATGTTAGATTGATATTGACGAAGTGGCGCGCTCTTGAAATAAAATACCCAGTAGAGATCCATTTTATTATCTTTTGCTTGGGGTTGGGTGTGAAGTCTATGTATGTATATATATACAATACACAACTCTATGTACATATTTAGTTGTAGTTCTCTCGTCCTGTTTCTCTCTGTTTGTCTCTAACGGATTTTAGTGATGACTCAAATAGGTTTTACGCTTCAGGTATCCGCTGCGTATGGGCGACGATAGTCCCGTCTCGTTGCTATATAGTTGTTGTTTTTTTTTTTTTTTTTTGTTTTTTGTGAATAAGTCAATGAATGGATGGTGGGTATAGTAGATGTGTGTCATGTTTGGTTTCAGTTCAAAAATTTCGTTTAAAAGAAAGATAAAGTTTATGTTAAGAACAGAGTGTTGAAATTTAGTTTCGCTCTAATTGTAAAACTTTTTTTCGGTTTGTTTTCTGCTGCTGCACAACACCAATCAGCTAAGAATGCATTATCAATTTACTATATAATTGTAATAAGTAACTCATAAATAAGTGATCCAAAACTAAAAGCACTAAGCCAAAAACAAAATTAACATCAATTTTGCTTAAATTTTGCCAATTATTTATATGTATATATATACCCTGAACCCCCCTAATAGAAGCAAAGTGAATGTGTCCAATTTTTTGGAATAGATTGTGGAGTCCGCTTTGAGTCGGCAAATCGGAGAAAAGGTAATTTAATTTGAAATTTACGAACTTACATTCGGCCGCAGGGGGGGGGGGGGGGGGTAGAGGGCAATCTAAAATCGGCATTCCGACTTAATGTTTATTTTTTTTATCAATACTTTTTATATAGTTTTGTTTTTTTTTTTGTATTTTTTAATGTGTTCATTGGTTTATCTGCATTGCATTTTAAACTTCATTCGTTGCTTGTTCATGCAGCCTGAGGTGAAGGAGGAGTGAAGATCCAGCAATTGATTCGAGATTTGATATATGTCATATATATATATATATATGTATATACGTTGGCATATAAAACATATATGATTGGTTTATGTTGGGCGTGGTGGTTGGTGTGGAAGCAATTGTTTGGTTTAAGCATATTTTTGGTTTATATAACAAACGAAGAAAAAAAAGATACAAATTGTAATATTATAAATCATATAATATATAAATCGTAGTATATATATATGTATATATATTTGCATTTTTGGTTCTTGTATTTATACAACTCTATATATTTATATACATATACATACATACATTTAATTTAATTTATTTCGCTGTGCGCTTTGATCCTTTCATCTGTTTTTATACTCTCGCATATGAAAATCATTTACAAAAGATAAAATATATATACTATCAATTTAATTATTTTTCTTTTTATAAAAGACAAATTTGATCGATATCGGATGACATAAATTCAATATACATATCTCAAATAATGCGCAAGTGTATAAAAATTTCGGCATAACCGAAATTCAATTGGCCCTCTCTGGTTATATATGTATATACATATTTGGTTGTATAATAATATCAGTTGATACTCTATAGGTATAAGAAATTGTAGAAATAATACATAAAACAAACTCTAGAACTTATAGCATACATAACATAATGTAAATAATACGGCATTTGTTCGAAAAGTTAACATAACAAAATAGAAATAATACATATGGTAGATATATCTTGTATATATGCAAAAAGACTAGGATTGGATGATTGATTGATTGGATTGGATGGTGGTGGTGGTGGTGTTGGTAGTTGTTGGGAATGGCATGGCCATAGAGTCCTCATTTAGTTTGTTGGCCAGATTGTTGCTTATGTTGCCGATGTTGTTGCCGATTGTGTGGTTATTGTTGTTGCTATTGCTGTTGCTATTGCTGTTGTTGTTGTTGTTGTTGTTGTTGGTCAATTGCAATTCAAAGGCGTTGCTGCTCCATGGGAGCAATTTGGTGCAAAAGGATGTAGACGCAGGGACAGCAGGGAACAGACCGATATTAAGTCAAGGGGCAAGGAGGAGGGGCAAGGTAAAGTGTAAACATTAAAAGTAATCTTTGGTAATTCTTGGCAAGGTAACATGTAGTTTGTGGTTTACATTCTGTATCATATTTAATATTTATTTGAAGCAGAATTGCTGATATTATTGAAAACTTTTCGTTCTATCAGCAATGCCAGTTTCAAAATGTAATTTTTTAACACACGAAAAGTATCACATATAAAACAATTAGTTGTGTTCATTGAACTATTGGACGGCACGTGGGGCATGGGGGGGGGGGGGGCGGTAGGTGAGGCAGTTATGTGAATTAGATTGGTGAATGGATGGATTGATTGCTTGATTAAATGTAAACAAAGAAATGATAAGACACCAAAAACTAAAAGCCGAAATATACAACACCAGAAATCATAAAACTAATTACAATATTATTATGCATACATACAAAACATTGGATGCCTATGTTTACACACACATTATGCATACATATATATATATATACAACAGACTGAGGCACACACACACACATAGAGAGAAGACACTCTCTCTATCTAACTCTCTTTTACGAGACACAACAGCCAGCCAGGCGTGCATCTTACCTTCGTCGTCGGGGATTTGCCGATTGTCCTGGCAGATTGAAGCATCCACGTGGTATGACCATACGGGCATTACCCTTAGCCGGACGTGAGCCGCCAACGGTTTGGAGACCAGCCAAATGAGCGGCATAGCCATCACTCAAAACTGTGGCATTCGATTGCAGTTTCTTGCTGACCTATAAAAAGCAAGCAAAATTCAATTACTGACAGAATCACTAGAGAGAGCCAAACCGCCATTGAGACATTACCTTGCCCACAATGAATATCTGTTCGGATCGCATGCCCACATTGGTGTAGACACTAATATCCTTGCTGCTGCCGTAGGCTGCAGTAATTGAGATTCCATGATTTTGTACCAAATTGTTAAGATAGGCTGTCTTATGGCCAAGAGGATCAGTGGACAAGCCATCGGCAAATGAGATCAGTCCATGGGGGAAATTGTGCTGGCTTAACCAAGAGACAACACGCTGCTGTTGCATATCCGGACGCCCGGTAATATAGATGAGTAGATAGCCCAACTCTTGCCAATGGCGGCATACATCCACAGCTCCAGCACGGACTTTGGGATCACGCCCGGTCACCGACATGGATGCCGTGAATGAGCCATCAATGCTAAAGACCACACATTCGGTGAGTGGTGGCACCACGGCCATGTAGCAATCAACCGATGTGTGATCACCGCGTACAACCATTTTAATGGGATAAATGCCATAGCCGAGAGATATTTGATCGGGTATGCTGTACGAGATGCGCCCATTTTTATCGGTCATTTCGGTGGTTAGGTAAGTCCATTCCCCAGCTGGCGGATCCTTCATAATATGCACATCGACCTTTTCGCCATGCAATGTGATCATATCGAGGGGTCCATACATGAAGCGAGCATTTAGACGCTGTTCCCGTCCCTCCTGAACAATAATGTCATTGGCCCGATGATTGGCGGCCACATTCTTTAGCTTGACCGAAGTACGTTTCTTAATCCATTTCTCGCGCGGTTGTCCCGGATGAAAACTGCTGGCATTGTCCTTGTCATCTTGCGAGCCCACAAACGGTATACCCTCAAATTTACCAATTTGCCGTAATATAAAGGCAATCACATCCGGACTCTCCCAATAGCTGGCATGAAACAAATGCGGCAACGCATGTGCTGGAAAATTGCTTAATCCTTCCGGGCAATAGAGAGCATAATCCAGTCGCTTAGTGCCCCACCATTTATTTTGAACTGCAAGACAACGTGCAACCAAAGTGAGATGGCATTTAGTATTAATGAATGGAAATGGAAGATGCTCCAACTTATTGGCTTAGAGAGTGAAAAGGTTTTCGCTACTAACTGGGAACATCTAAACTTACGGGAATGTATGGTACTAAGGGAAACATTCTCAATCAAACCAGATATTGTGCTCTGCATTGAGGCATCCGAGAGTCTTCTGCCGGCTAACAGGTTGTGACCATCGTTGAAATGCTGAGGATGCGATTGTATCACCTCCACTGCAAAGCCAAAAATTTGGAAAAATTGATTAGGATGGCGGTGAGGTGAGGGAGTCCTCTCTGGATTGCTACTTACATAAATGCAGTGGCTGACCATTACCAAGCGGATATTTGGCATATCTGGGCACATTAACCGGGGACAATATCGAGAACCTTGCACTGAGCAATGGCTCTAGACGCGAGGCAATTGGATCAGTTGGATGGAACAAATTGTAGACCTGATGGCAATTGGGTCGGGCCAATGCCGTTTTGGCATCGTGCAATTTACGGGCAGCCAATACCACAGATAACGGAGAACCAAACATAAAGAAATCGCTAATCTCGAAATCCAGTTTACTGCACGCCGAAGCAGCAGCGGCGCGTGAATCGCTGGACGAACTGGAGCGACGACGACGCGGCGATGGGGCAACCAGAAGACGTTTAGCATCCAAGTCGGCTGCCTCAATGAACGAACGAACCTCTTCGTGATGGTGATGATGATGGAGATGATGATCCATGTCCAGCCGAGAGTGTCGACTGTTGATTGTGGGATTCGGAATCGAATTGTTGGCATCACCATCGCCACCGGTATTCAATGTAGCTGGCTGACTGCCATTTCCAGTTCCGCCGCGACACAATGCCTCATAGGCCAGTAGTGAGCCCATGGAATCGCCAAGCATAACAATTTGCCCGGAGAAGCCATGTCCCTCTTCCGATTTCAAGAACTCATGGTAGACAATATTGGCAGCGGCCACCGTCTTATTGACTGTCTCTTGATACTCGGGCGAGGCTACTGAGAGCAGTGGAATCGCTCCAATGGGCACATCCGCTATATTGGGTATATCTGCGGCCGATGGTGAAGCATCAAATGAATACGGACTGAGGCTAGATAGAATGCCCAAGGCATCGGTGCATATCGATGGACAGGGCACCATTTTAATTGTCACATGCGTCAATAGACTGGGATAATGCTGCCGCATCACCGCCTCGAATGAGCCACGAAATGTTGTGACATCTGATTTCTTGGCGGTCAACTCACTGGCCGCATCCAACACGCTGCCAGCGTGTATGACAAGTATCAATATGGTGGTCGGACATGACGGTGTGCTCGGCGAACCCGGCGGCGAGGAGTCATGACTGCGATCCACGCTAGCCGATGAACGCAACTGCCGTTTATTGCCACGCTCGGAGGCGACACGCATTAGGAAATCCTGATTGAATATACTGTCATCCTGCCTGTGATGGCGACCAACTATGCCGGAAGAGCCGCTCGATGAGGTGCCGCCGCCCATGTACCCACCGCCGCCGCCGCCGCCACCGCTGCTACTGCTGCCGCCATGAGGAGGTGGGCTATCATCGCCCTCGCCAAGAAGTTCCAACGAACTCCATTTGGCCAATGAATTTGTCTCATTTGTGTCTAAAAATATAAATGAAAAAAAAAAACCGTTTAATACTATAATGGAAAACCAGAGCGAAGGATGTTCAACTTACCCAGGCAATCAAAGAATTCCTCATCTGAATTGGATTTGGAGTCCACTTCCAAGCGTTCCATACGCCAATTGGCCACCTGTGAAATTGATTGAATAAACCAATCCAATAATTTAAAGGCAAACAAAAAAACCTCATTAGTTTAAGATTTCAATTAATTTCTGAACTATTTAGTTTAACGAGGCGATAAATCTCATTGACCTGGCCAATAACTAACTAAATTGCTCCTCTTTAGGATTTGCATCGTACGAGGTTCTATTTGAGGGCAAAACATCATTCAAAACATTGAACAATATTATTAATTTTAAGGGCAACAAATTGCATTCTCATTAGGAGTGATTCTTGTGATTTGATTATTGTCATTTAGGACATGCAAATGCCAAGCCATTGAACTAAAGTGGGAAGAGGGGGGGAATGGAGGTTGGTATTGGATTCTTAATGGTGTAGGTGGAACTTACGTGTCTGGGTTGCTCTGTTTTGGCATGCAGCTTTTCATTTTTTTTTTGTTGTATGTATGTTTTAAGAGTTTTGTGATTTCGGGTTGTTGTTGTTGTTGTTGTTGTCGATTGTGTAAGGAAATTAAACAGATTTTTGGTAAGAGAGAAATAATACACACAAACAAAGACACAGAGAGAGACACACAGAGACTAAGACAGAAACTAAGAAAACGGAAACACAAAACTGAACGGACAAGAAATAAAGACAACTGGGCAGCTGAAAATTTCAAAGAATATTTCAATCGTTTCCATTCTCTAAACATACAGATGACACTGAAACGTACATATACACAAAGTAAATTGAATATTTTTAAGAACAGGGTGGCTGATATATGTATGTATATGTCCAGAACAGGTGGCAGCTCCAAGTCCATTCAAAACATTCAAAATTGACAATAGTCAACTCAATTCTCTCACCTGCAAATCAAAACTATGTGCCGAACCCACGGGAGAGTGGAGGGCTCCCTTTGAGCCAAATTTGCTTTTACTATTCGCACCGCCAATGCCAGTGGCCAGCTGAATACTCTGGGATCTCGAGCGTTGACTGGTCGCAGCGGATCCCTGGTTAGACCCCTGTTCCATGCCGGCGCCAATTGCATCATTCTCATCCTCATCATCGTCATCGTCGTCGGCCTCTTCCTCATCGGAACTGCCCTCAGCGCTAGGCGGCTGCTGTGTGACAATTGGTGGGATCGCTGGAGCAGATTTCTTGCGCTCACTACCACCGGCGGCAGCACCAGCAACGGCACTCGCCGCTGTGCTAACATACGCCTCCGAGTTGCTATCTAAAATCGAAAAGCAGATTCACATAAGATGAAATATGCCTCATCTATAGTAAGAAGCCTTCAAATACTAACCGGCATCGCTACCCTCTTCACCACTGCCCATTTTCTTGGCCAATGCCAATTGAGTTTGGCGTTCCAATTCGCGTATATCCTCAATGGTAAGACCATGCCATTCATCTTGCCAGGCCCAAGCCTGACGATGGGCACGCAACATTACCTTCCGTAGGGCTATATCATGGATGAACTTCTCCAATTTCGTTTGCATTCCCCAATAGCGGAATTCAACGCGACAGATTTTATAGGCAGTCATCAGGGACATGTTACGGGATGTTGGTTGCTTTTTGCCCTTGACTTCACGCCAATATTCCTCCAGCCAATCATCGCCTAGAGGGCCACGTCCCGTTTTATCCGATACAAAATGCTTTGGATCCTCTTCTTTTACATAATCACCGCCCCAAAGTTGATCCTTAACAATATCGATGACATCTAAAAATGATGTGACACATGAATGATGAGACACAGAGAGATTTTTTGGGGGGGGGGGGGAATGAGAGTACTTGCCCACAATACGATTACGTAGATCACTGCCAGATAGCTGAAAGACATTCTCCTGGAAGCCATTATCGGGATAATAATAGGTTTCAATGTCCAATGAGAATTTCTCAACAAATGGACAAGTATAGCGTGTTCTTGTGTAAGGATATGCATTCCATGCCTCTTCCTCCACCGTAAGAGCGCTTTTGGGCAATAAACCTGCAATTAGATCTTTATTTATGAAATCCGAAACCAAAAACAAAACGAAGGAATATGAAAAATCAAATGAAATGACATAATCTTTCTTGGAAATGATCGATCGATCGATCATTAATCCCTTAATCGGTTATCGGGAGAATACGCACTTTTAATCCAGCCGGGTAAATGATTGCCCACATGGTAGATTTTCTTTGTATATTGCCCATTGCCACCGGGTCCATCCTTATAGGGTTCGTTTATTATGATCTCTACTCCACTACCTTCGCCATGGCTCTCCTGACGACTTTTTTTCTGTATTAAGAAACACAAAAAATTAATAAATACCAAGATTATTAAAGGAAATATACCACGAAATTTGTTTCGTTAGGCCATGAGATATTTTGATAAACAAATAATAATGGCATAAATACTAAACAAACAAAAATGATATTTAGTTTATATTAAATCGGACAGATATAGCCGTACTATTATATACTAATGCCGAATTGGTTTATATTAATGAATCAGATTGTGTAGAACAACATAAGCAATGTATTCAAAACGCCATTATTAAAAGACTAAAGGTCAAAGGTAATACTCACCGCTATCATATACAGCTGGGCAATGCGATACTCCTCAACGGTAAGGGGCAACGGAATGCGATATTCTTTGATCAACATTGTGACAGTTTGCTTCTATATTGAAGGCGAAATGATGATTACAATAACGGATGAAGGATGATGCAGGTTGGCAGGCTGGCAGGTTGGGATCTGGCCCAATAGACTTGTTGGCTAACGCTTTCGTTTCCTTACTTTGGTATCACGACCTTCTTCTTCTATATACACACATAAGCACTATACACATACATATATATACACATATATATATATATATTGTATATATATACGTATATATATATATTCTTCTTAGCTAATCATCGATTGTTGGACATGGTGACCGTGGGTGGTACTCTCGCTGATGGTGGCCAATGTTGGCCTCTGACGTAGGTTGCAGTGTCTTCTCTATGACCTGTAAATGTCATAGAACAACAATAACAGCATGCTTAGTTGCTTAGTTTATAATTTAGATGGTCGTAGGTTAGTTAGGTAGTTTAGTTGCTATGGCTTCTCTCTCTCTCTCTCTCTCGTTTGCAAGTGGGTCTCTCTGTGTGTGTGTGTGTGTGTGTGTGTGTGAAAGCGTAATTTGAGTAATGTAAATTGGCATTTTATTTATTGATTTCTTTTCCCCCATGATGGATAAAAAGAGAGCGCACTTTTACTGTCAATTAGATGTGGAATGAGACAGACAGCAATGCGGAGGAGGATTGAAGCACAACCCACCCTTCCTTGACCGACCCACTTATTTGGGGGCTAGCTCCCCCTCCCAAACTTGTCGAATGATCCGCCACTGGGACACCCAATGACCAACAAGAATGTCCGATAAGGTCGCCTCTGTCTGGCGCAACAACAAAAATAACAACAACTACGTTTTTATCGTGCATAATTTTTGTTTTCGCTATTACCTTGAACCGTTTTCTGCTTTCTTTTTTACTAATTGGATTTATTGTTGACTGCTGACAACAGCAATAGCCAGATCAAAGGTGGTGGGCGGGAAAAAGCACACACACACAGACACACAGAGAAAAAGAGAGAGGGAGAGCTAGAGTGAGTGTGGGGGAAGAGTGTAAGAGGACCACCCTGTTGACGCAGTTAAATCTAAACTTTAGTAATTTTTTTTTATGTAATGAAAAAGGATTTACTAAACATCGGCCCTACGTCAGAATATATACACATCTATATATCTATATATGTACATATATGTATAGCTTTAATGCAGCCAAAGAAACCATAAAACTTAAATTAAAAAGAAGAATAATAAAGGTTTTAATCATATCAACATTTTTTATCAGCTTTTTAAGAGCTCGCAATTTCTCATTACGATGACGATGACATTCCACTCTATCTCCCATCCAGTTGATAGCCCATAGACTAGCCACACGCCCACACACACACACATACACACCGCACACTGGGCGAGGGGGAGGGGGGGGGGGGGGTTGGTTGGTAGGGGTTAGAAATGCAAAATAATACCAATCAATATTTATTGGGAACAAACGAACCATAAGGGGAGGCGGCGGCAAAAACATAGAAAAGAGCTGACAAATAGAAAAAAAAAAAAAATAACAAGGTTCAACGGGGATACGGGCATGGGATGGTCACATATTCACGCTCATGTCATGGATAGGTGAGTGGACAGTCAGGAAAGCAGAAGTGTCGTACACCTTTCAAAGTGTCAGGGCAAAAGTTTTAAAGCTCGACATTGTTTTAAGGTCATCTCCAAAGATAGAGAAAAAAAAAACAAAAAACTTTGCACTTTTGCATTATGAACGATCAGAGCTCCATTGCGTATATGTATACATATGTATACATAGAATGTATAAACTTTTGCTATGGCCCTCGTTGAAATAAATTGCTGACAATAAACCACACATGTTTAAATTAAAGACGGTATAAAGTGCAAATATGTACGTACATACAATGTATACAGTTACATAATATTTGTATAGAGGTAAATACACATACATGCATACATGTGCATATGTATACATATATACATACATACATATGTATATACGAGCGCCCATTATTTGACTCTCAATCTCTACAGTAGACAAAGCTGATCGATCAATGTCTATAGCGATTTTAAATGAAAGCCATGTTTATCTGAGAATTACATTGAAAAATGATTTTATACATATGTATGTATAATTCCAATAAAAACAACAAATTGCGTCCAGATCGGTTAACTTTTCTTTGCATCCTAAACCAAACTTGGTAATCAGATAAACCGAGAGAGAGAAAGAGAGGGAGAGAGAGGGAGGCAACAAACATTGAGATCAATGCCTAAGCCCGCAAATGAGCAAATGAGATGGACTACGATTATGACAACCAAGAAGCAGAAATGAAGATGGAGAAATTCTCAAACAATTACTTGAAGGTCATTCATTTGTATGACGTCATAGTAGAAACTTTGGAGCATACGTTATAGGATTCAATGGCCACGAAAATGCTAGCTCCTTGTTTTCTGCCAACTGCACAGGCATAATCAGTAGCAACAGCTGGACAGAGCTTGTTGAAAACTGTCAGCTGTTTATATTTATATGTGAGCGTTTGAGCGTGTGTGTGTGTGTGAGATTTGGCCTATCTTATTTAGTTTTGAATTTGTTTGCTTTTCTTTTTTGATGAAATACATACATAGATTATTGCCTAGGTGCAATTGGACCGCAAAGCTTTATTAGCTAAGAAAATCTGCAACGCAGTTAAAGGCTAAAATTGGCTCGGTCATCGTTCAAAGATAGTTTAGTTTAAGTTCAAAAGGAGACCTGCAGAAGCGTGAAGGAGAATGCACAATGTAAGTGAGTCAGAGACTCGTCGTATGCATTGGGGTATGAAGGTCACGCTTTAAAATTTAAATGATAAAATGGAATGTTGGATAATTCTTTACGACTACTTGAACTTTGCCCTGAATTAATGTGTGTGTGTGTGAGGCTTCAGGAGCGGTTGTTTATCCCCTCCGTATTTCAGTGCTGGCAACCAACCAAACGGTAAATCAAGCTGAAGCTTATGAGAAAAAAGCGACTGAAACTATCAGAACAAATGTACATAAAGCGGAGATGGAGGGGGGTCAGTTACACAAACACACACACACACACACAGAGACAAAGGTCGCCGATTGCTGTGCGCACCTGTGGCGCGCTTTATGTTTATTAATTATTTATAAATATAACAAAAGCAAAAGAACATTGTGCGTGCACCTGCTGCTGCCTAGGGCTCAGCTTGAAGACCTCGAGTAAGAGAGAGAGAGAGAGAGAGGGGGGGGGGGGGAGACTAACAAAAAAAATCTGTGGCCCTAATGGGCAGGCTCTTGTCTATAAAAAACATTTCCAAGTTATACCTGGGGGCCGTGGCCAATCCCGACGAATATACTCAATTTGCACGCAATGCCTAGGAAGAGCAGGTAATTACTTTAATTTTAATTATTTAATTCGAGATTCTTATCATAGAGTGCGTTACAACAGAGAGAGAGAGAGCGGGAGCGAGCAAGAGAGCGAGCAAAGACCTTGAGAAATTTACGCACTGCCATTGAAGCATTTTTTGCACATTTCTTCCACACATTTGGAAAACTCAATTTGTTTTTTTTTTTTGTTTTCCAGATTATTTTCACAGTTAGTCAGCTGCACAATTAACGGAACTTAAAAAAAATCAAATAATACCAATAGAGTAAAATGTATATGTATAAGTAGACACATATACATATGCAAACACTTATGTACGTTTTATTCTTTTGTGTATATGAGAGTGTGTATAAATAATAGCACAGATTTTTGGCAATGGTTTGTTATTATTCTTCCAGTTTCTTGGTTATTGGATTTGGTATTCACAGAATTTGATGATTGACTTTTGCTTGTTTTTTTCCATTTATTATTTCTGTTTTTTTTTACACATATTTCTGCAATTGGAAAATTTTTTGGCCAAGCGACCTGCGTACGAACGAGCCAAAAATCCAACGAATTTGCATGAAGTTCACTTAACGCTCAAATTTCCAAACAGGAAATCCATATGCACATCTCCTAGTCTATAAGTACGATATATCCCAATTGGTTGTTAATACCTTTTCTGTTTCGTTTTCACGCAAATAGCACAAACACAATTATTTTTATCAAAAAATTACAAGCGACCGACGCGCAACACACCCGCTCACCTATAAAATAAAAACAACAATGAAAAAGCACCAACAACAATGATAAATAAAATTTGAATTGTCCCACTATTTTACTTGAACATCTCCCTGTATTTAATGAGGGTTCCCAGTATTTGAGTCAAACAAAAACGAAAAATGAAATTCAAATATATCTCATTGTGGTAAATAAGACTAAAGTTCGAAGATTCCGCTCTATCTAACATTTCCCTTCTTTTTCCCACATTAAATCAAAATATTTTATAGCATTTTTAGAAATTTGTAACACAATATTTTTTTAGTGTATGCGATATTCATCATTTAAATGCCAACTGGAGGTACCCCAGCAAACAAAGCAGAGCCAGGACATTTGTTACCGCGATTACTTGGCGGGTTAATTATGCGCAGAAAAACATTATTTCTATGCAAAGCTTGAGCATAAAGTTGAACTTTGACATTTACACAAGCGCATGCTCAAAAAACACAACGATACAACTAACCAATTGAGAACTTCAAGATTGACGTACACTAATTTAATAATTGTTAAAGCCTGTGCACTGTATTATTAAGAACAGGATTTTTTGTTCAAAAATAAGTGGCAGTGTCCACAGTGGGCAGTGGACAATGACGCACCTAATTAGAAGGAAAGCCAAAGAATTGGCTTGCACATATATTTTCTACGATTTTTTCTGTTATATGTTTTGTTAGTCAATTGCAGGTTTCGAAAGTCAGTAATTCAAATATGTATTATTTTAAATTCAACGTCCGATAACTATCGATACATATTTTAGTTAAAATAATCGACTGTGACCTCCAAAGTGTCATCTATGATTTTACGGCTTGTTACGACAATAAAAAAAATAAATAGTTTTGCAATAAGATGAATGAGCAGGCAGCCGCCAGCGGCGCTAAGCTGGATGCCGTAGCGGCCGAAAAGAAGCGCAAATTTAACATACAAGGTAGTTTGTGTTTGTGTACATTGAATTTGAATTTGACTTGTGGTTCTACTTTAGCCGCTGCCTTTTTGGGCTTAGTTGGCGGTGTCTCGGCGCTATTTGGATTCTCCCGGACATTGTCAACAGCCAAGAAATCGGATAGCAAGGTGCTGCAACAGCAAGGCACACGCCAGGGCCTCATACTGATGGATGAGGGCTCGGCTTTAGCTCTTAGAGCCTTAGGTTGGGGATCCTTATACGCAATTTTGGGTACTGGAGCCTTTTGCTACGGCTTTTGGAAGCTAAGCGGAGCCAAAGATGTAAATATTGTTAAAATGAATGTGTTATTGATATGTAATGTTTTTTCATCTCACAGTTTGAAGAATTTCGCCAAAAAATGGGCCAATCTTTGCCACGCCTGTCTAAAGATGAGCCGCCCAAAAGTCGCACCGATTTCGATGGTTTAACAGATTTAATGAAATATTTGGCTGCCTGGGCTAAGGAGTGAATTGAAACTAACATACTTGGAGACTGTAGATAAAAACTGTTACATATTTACAATAGAATTATATTTTAATTTAATGCTTTAATATGCTTGGTTTCTTTTAATGACCGGATAAATTAATGGCTGTTGCCAGGGATTTTTTGTTATTTAACACACCTTCACAATGTTGCAATAGATTATCCTTTATTACTTGCATATATCCATTTTTTATAGTGAATTGATTCGCTTCATTCATAAATGCCAGAGAGGATCGTATGAAATTTTGTAAATTCGGTCCATTGTTTAAATACAATGTATGCTCAGGGCTAAGCTGTATGTGGTCGTCGGAGGCTTCCCTAGTTCGCTTATTTCTAGATGTATTTACCACAAAATCAATCCATTTCAGTTGGTCTTGTTTAACCTTTTCCTCGTATACCGCCAAGTCGTCACTCACCGATGACAAATCTGAAGTAACTTTATATGGACGGGGATGAGTGGGTATAAATCTAATATCTGATGCCAACTCTTACTTACATTCCTCAATATTGATATTGAAGAGACTTTTTGTATCACCGTGGCCCGGCTTCAGTGTCTGCTCCAACTGGGCGGTCACATTATGTAGATCAACATCGGACACATGGTCACAAGAGCGATCATTCGAGTTTACGGATATATTAGCATCGGCGTCAACATGTCCAGCTAATACTTGGCTTCCAATGCTTCTTCGGATTATTAGTTTAATGGAATCAACAGCCTTGGCATCCGCGTCCATCTTCGTTTGAAAAAATTGTCGAATAAATGTTGCCACATAAGAGAGTTGCCATTTTTGCGGTATTTTTTTTTAGCTATTTAATTATTTGGCTAAAAAAAGTATATTTTTATGTAGAAAATTATACTGAGTAAACGTTAACGACTTGTTTTCACCTTAAATCTAGCAGGCCCAGCATAATTATTTGATCATTATTTGTAAATATATCCAAATTAAAATAGATAGGAAAATTAAAAATAAAATAGAAAAAATTTAAGTATACAGATATATTCCTGGGTTTGTTTGATTCAACACAATTTTGGCTTCCCCCTCATTATGCTGATTTATGAGAGTATTATACGTTTCTTCTACCTTTTGGTGGGATGTCTATATCCAGCCTTTGCCTCATTCAAAATTCTGAATGGAAATGATAATGACACAAAAAGTGGTTCAAACCCTTCTGAAACTCAACGCAAATGGCTATCTTATTGGATTGTTTATGGAATTTACATAACAGTTGATTTCTTGATCCAAAAGATAGAAGCATTCATCCCACTTCCGTTTTTAATGGAGCTCAAATTATTATTTCTTTGCTGGCTTTTGCCATCAATTGGAGGCGGTCATAAATTGATCTACGATGAATTTATATGTTCGTTCTTAAAACAAAATGAATATTCTATTGATCAGGCTATAGTGCAGGCCTCTAAAACAGGGACTCACCTATTAGGAAAGTTCTTAAGTTTAACTTTTCGCCATTTGATTACGATTGGTGAAAGCTTTCTGTGCTTAATTCGACGAAATCATCAAACGAAAATAGGTCATCTGCGGTTGACTCCAAGTGTGGAGGTAATCATCGGTCAAATATTAGCCAAACGCAGAGGCAAACACAAAAAAGGATCGCCATCCAATCAGAGCCACTTTGATCTATTTAAAGATGTACACGAAGATCAAACTTCCGAATACAACAAGGAGCCAGAATATGGGGACTTAGACAATTTGCTTAACTATAAAGTAACGCAACCACCGCCTAATCCGCCACCAAAGCCAAAAAAGAAACAATCCAGCGACATTGCTATTCCTTCATCCTTGAATGGCATTATACATGAGCACAATGGGTTTGGTAATAGAGTTGATATGACCCAATAATAAGTATTCATAGCGTTAAATGCACCGACAAAAAGCCAAAATACTGTAAGCGGCATTTTTATAGCCAAATAACTGGATCTGGCCACCCTGTTAAGATAAGAGTGCTAATCAGCATTGAAATTTTAAATTAATTTTTTTTGAATGAATAAAATGATATGCCGTCTTTGCCTGGAGGAGTGCCAAGATGGACTCTCCATTTATGAAGTGGCAAAATTCATAGAAGAGCATCTCAACCTAAAGGTGACATTTAAACATTTATTCCTAATGCTTTCTTTTATTATCAAATGCCTAAATTTTGGATTTTAGTTGGAGGACAACGACGAGGACCTTATCAACCAGATGTTGTGCCAAAGATGCTGGAACCAGGTTAAAGATTTTCAGGAGTTTTGCCATATGGTGGACGAGAGGCAAAGGAACTTTGAAATTAAAGTAGAACCCGATGAGGAGGAGCTGGGCCCGGAACCTGCTATGGTCGTATGGAATATGGAAGAAGAGGTGGAACAGGAGGATTTCAAATACGTGTTGTGTGAAACAGAAAATGATGCCCTCAACGATGATCAAGAGGCAGCCACCGCAACAGCAACAGTGAAAGAGCAGCCAGAGGTATCCTTGGAAGTAGAGTTAAAGCCAAAACGTAAGAAGAGGCGTCTTGAAGAGCCAAAAGAGCCTTCGCTACCACGAAGACAAACCAGACAAAGAGGCCGGGAAGCAGCGGCAGCAGCAGCAACTAGAAAGCAAACACCTCCTCCGAATACTACATGTACTTCAGAAGAGAGTTTGCTTAAGCCTTTGAACATTAAAGCAATGGATAAAAAGGGTAAAAAGAGACGAGTAGCAGCAGTCAAAAAGTCAATACCTGTTCCGAACTCACCATCGGCATCTATTACTGTCGAAGAGCGATTAAACAAACGTTTGAATATCAAAGAAATGGATGAGTTTATAGCCGCCAATGTACGCTTGGATTGCTGCCTATGTGGAGCATCCTTAACCGACTTCATCGATCTCAAGCGTCATTTTCGCTCTGCGCATCAGTGTACGGGCTATGTAACATGCTGCAATAACCGCTACAAGAAGCGAACCCTTTATGTAGATCATTTGCATTATCACAAGGACCCTCAATATTTTAGCTGCCAACTGTGCCAGAAAAGTTTTCTCAATCGCAATAGCCAGGATATGCATATGTTTAGATTTCATTCCAAACAGCAGGAGCTAGTGCATCAGTGTGGCTTTTGTGAGGCGAAATTTGCCAAGAAATATCTCTTAACAATGCATCTGAAAGGGCACAAGCAGTTGGAACGCTCCGAGGAATGTGAAACATGCAGTAAAAGGTGGTTCTTGTGGGTCACATCATCCGGACATAATAATACTCTTCCCTACTTTTTAGATTTCGCACCAAATTCGAGCTTGCCGCCCATGTTAAGCGCATGCATGATTCCGATTTTACTCCAGTTATATGCGACATTTGTGGCACACATTTTCGTTGCAAGGCTAATTTTCTTATTCACAAAAAGTCTCTGCATCCCGAAGGACCTGTCGATGAAGTGCAATGTAAATTGTGCGGTCGCTGGCTAAGAGACGAACGAAGTATGCGTAAACATTTGGCTCGTCACGATGATCGAGATGGTGATACAAAGTATCGTTGTGCCCTGTGCCAGGTGGAAAAGTCATCGCGTGTGGCGCTTAGCAGTCACATGAGATACCATCATTCGGGTAAGAAGCACGTTTGCAATTTGTGTGGAAAGGAATTCAAGTTACCCAGAGCTTTAGCGGTAAGCACTCAGATGAAGTAAACCAAACAAATTTCTAACGACAACTTGTGTCGCTTCTTTCTCTTTGCAGGAGCACATGGCCACCCATACGGGTATCGATTTGTATTCATGTCCCTTTTGCCCCAGGACCTTCAAATCACATGCCAATATGCATAATCACAAAAAGAAAATGCATCCTAATGAGTGGGTGAGAAAGTACTCACAGCCCAGTAACAAATCCAGCGGAAATGTGAATTTAGAAGAAGCAGCTACTGATAAAATGGAAGGAGCAGCTACACATGCTTTGGTAGAAACAGTTTCTTACGACTCTTGTCCTCCTCCTACAACACCGGCAGATTGAAATGTATTTTTCTCAATAGTGTCATCAAGCTTCTCATTATTATGGGTTTTTTTTTATTGTTTCATTTGAAATTTAACTCAAATCTAAATTTTTAATTATCTTCTGTACCATTTTCATCTTCCCCGTCTTCGTCATCTTCATGCTCTTCCGTTCCCTCCGTTTCGTTTTCTGTGAGAATCGTTCGAATTTTCATAAGCAATTCCTTTTTTACTGCATCCGGTACCAAAGTGCGGGCCTTAGGTGTCACCTCAGAGATAAGTTGCTCCAGTGTTAAATTACTGTTACTTGTAACCGCTCCAGCAACTGTTTTCTCCATCAATATATTCCTACATAGCAGACGCACTTCGTCACGCCAACCGCATTCGGTTAGGCGATTGCACAGCAAATCCTTGATCTTGGAACGATCCCCGGTAAGCACAGTGTACTGGTCCACTGTATTGGAAACGGTCATGGCTGGCTTTGGGACAAAAATTGTTAAATAAACAAATATCCTTAGTTTGATAAACAGAATATTTCTACTTGTTTTCTTTTTATTTTACTGGCGGCGTCTGTCAGTGATGCTCAGCTTTGAAAAAGCGATGTCAAGTTGGCTAGACGTATGTTTCTCAGCCGTTTTTTAGCTAATTTATTTAGCGATTCCTTTCTAATGTGTTTGGCAACGCTGCAAGGCCAAATTATATCGAAATCAGCTGTTGCCTCCGTCTAATGGTACTTTTGAATCTTTAAATTTGGAAACAATTTAAATATTTGAATGGATAAAAACGTATGCCGACTCTGCCTGGAGGAAGGCCTTATGGAGGTGGCCTTAGGTGAACTAGGTAAATTTATCGAAGAACATCTTAAGGTTAAGGTAAGGTAGAACTTTCAATTGAAATCTTTTATTTTCTATAAAACGTCGTTGTAATTATTTAGGTGAATGATAATGAAGATGATCCTTTACAGCAGTTTATGTGCAATAGCTGCTGGAAACAGGTTGAGGATTTTCGAAATTTTTGCCTCATGGTGGAAGAGAAACATAAATTATATCAGACGCAACGACAATTTAAAAAAGAACGCTCAGAAGCTAATCCTGAATCGGAATCCGTCTCACTGTTTGAACCCCAAATTGATGTAGAACCTTTGGCTGATGCTAGTGAGTTCAATGAAATTGACGACTTGACTAAGCCGAAGAAAAAGACCAAGCAAACCAAGTCCAATCCTCCCAGATTAACTGCGCTTCGACTTGGTCTTCGTGTGCGCCCAGCAAAAATTAAGGATAAACCAGTGGCCAAGCGAAAACCCGCCCCGGATCCGAAAAGAAGTGTAAATACGAATCGTGAAATTGATCTTCTAATAGCTACCCATGGAAGACTCGAATGTGGCTTGTGTGGGGAGTCGCAGGCTCCGTCTCTAACCAGCTTTGCCAATCTAAAGCGGCATTATCGATCCCAACATCAATGCGACGGATATGTCGAATGCTGTCATAAGCGCTATAAGAAGAGATCGCTCTATGTGGATCACCTACGCATGCATAAGGATCCCAATTACTTTAGGTAGGTGCCCAAATGGAATCAAATCGAGCAGGCAAACGCATATTAACACTAAATTGTTGGTGCATTTATTTCCATATTTTTTTAGATGCAAAATATGCAGCAAGCAATTGGTTAGTCGCATAAGCTATGATGTACATATGCTACGATTTCATTCAAAGGAAGAATCCTTGAGATTCGCCTGTAGTCAGTGTTCAAAACGCTTTAGCAAACGCTTTCTACTGGACATACATTCTCGTGTGCATTGCAGTGACAAGACGGACCAATGTACTCATTGTAATAGATAGTAAGCTTAATAATTTTCTACTGGAGATTGATATTGTGTATTTATATTGAATTGATGTCATTTGCCAGCTTTGGATCTTCTGTTGCTTTGCGCTCTCATATACGCCGCTTCCATGATCCCAACTTTGTGCCCTTCATCTGTGAGTCATGTGGCTCCGAGTTTAAGACAAAACAAAATTTGGAGGTTCACAAGCGCACAGTGCACCTTGAGGGCCCGCAGCTACCAGAAGTTCAGTGCGAAGTGTGCCAAAGATGGCTACGAGATGAGAATAGTCTGCGAAAGCATATGTATATGCATGTGGATGCCGCTTCGTCCAAGACCTACAAATGCGAGCAATGTGGACAGGAAAAGGACTCACGTGTAAAATTGGCTGCCCACATAAGATATCATCATCCCAAAGAGTATCATAAGTGTTCGGTTTGTGACAAAGAGTTTAAAAATGTGCGGGGAAGGGATGAGCATATGGCCACCCATACGGGACGTGATCTTTACGAATGTGCATTCTGTGACCGCACATTTAAGAATTCCGGCAATATGCACAAGCATCGCACCCAAATGCATGTTAGCGAGTTGGCAGCACTGCAGCTACAAAAGACAATGCGGCCCAGCAAACGAAATGCCATGTTGAAGCAGGAAAGTGTCGATGTAAAATCCTCGCAGTCATAGGTATTTACGTATATATGTAAGAATGTTGCGAACAAATGTATTTTTTTACAAAACCTTCAATTTAAAATAAAAAAAAAGCTGTAATTATGTAACAAAATTTAATATCTATAAACATATCAAACTTTGGGTTTGGGGAGTTTTTAAAGCAATAATAAAAGCAGTTGAAATGCTGACGATTTCGGATTTGAGAACGTTTACACAATAGCAGTGTTGGAAAACTTTCTTGAATACCCCTATTTTCCGAATTATCGATTTCGGCGTGCCATCTCTAGAGGCACAGTTTTTGCCGCACAAATGGTGAATGCTGCATTTCTCCGCAGATTATTTCATCGCGTTGGCATAGTAAGTACGTTAGACCGCTCTGCAAAGTTCCTCTTATTTTTTTTTTCCGCCAAAAGTATATTATATTATTAATAAAAATAAAAAAAAAAAAAAAACACACAAGTTAGAAGAAATTTAAGTTGTACCCGAGACAGAATTATTAGTATGATTTGCACTAGAATCAGTTGTGTTCAGTTTTTTAATCAAAGCCCGCCATTTTGTTGAGCATGCACACGCACACATTAGAAGACCACTTTCGATTAGATTTGAGTTTACAGCAGAATAAACGATTTTCCTTGCTTTCGAAACTTTTTTTAATTCCTGCGTCACAAAGGAAACGTCTTTCTTCGGACGCTAAAGTACAGTTAACCAGAGTTATGGTAAGTAAACAGAAAAAGTAAGAAGAAAAAACTCGCAAACACAATTTTACCTATATATGGATGTACATATGTACATACATATTTTTGTAAAATGGTGGTGGTGTGACCTATGTATTAATAAATTGGTTTAACTTTCCATCTCTTTCGTTTTGAATTTTCAGAGTTTGTGCTAAGTGAACAGCAAAGTGAGTGCAGACTAGCGATCTGTCCCTTTCTCTCTTTCTGCGCGTCGTGTGTGTGTGTTTGCGGAGCCTACTAGACACGTCGAATCTTTTGAAATCAGCTTTAATTCACCATAATTTTTCTTTTTCTTTATTTTAGGAAATGGCGTCGTTATAACGAAAGGGTAAAAAGGTTGTTAGTTAGATAATAAGTTTTAGAATTCGGTCATTTTAAATTTTGAACCGTTTTCCGAAACAGAATTAACAAAACAAAAAAAAAAAACATTTCGATCGAACTAGCGTAGAGTTTTTATTATGAATCTTCTGACCCTCGGGTCTTAAGATACATAGTAGATTCTCCAAATATTATTTACATAAAAAGAAAAAAACCAAAATATGGTATTTTAACTGCACGATAACAGAATCGTGCGTTTAAAAATAAAATTGTTATACAAGCTGGTGTAACGTTTTACAAGCCAAAAAGAATACTCTAAGACAATTACAAAAAGGCATGCAAAATGTTACACAAAAAAATAATCCATCCAAAAAAATTTGGTTAACGTTTTACGCGCCTTAACAATTCACTTCAAAGAAATAATTTGTCTAAATTTCATATAACTTCCATTGATAGAGTTATACGACTTTTAGAAACATGAAAAAGGGCAGGAAAGGTGCAAAAGCAGTACGTTGTCTCTTTCTTTTTGATGTGAATGGTATTTCGCAAATAGAGTGGGATGACACTATACACATTATTGTATCGGACGCATGATTGTGTTGTTATATATATGTAAAAATGAAATAAACTTAAATATACAAAAGCAGCCTACATGGTGTTTTTTTTTTCATTTGCTGACTCAGAAATAATTCTTTTTAATAAAAGTAGAGTGACCGTTGCTCTGCTATCGGGACGCTTATGGGATCGTCATAACAAATAACTGATCAAACCGATCAGTCTTATATACTAAACGTTCATCAAAGTATAATGGATGTTGGTACTCATTTAACAAAACTATTTTATCAATTTTCCCTTTTTTGTTTGTGGATTAAGATATAGTTTCCTTGGTGTCAGACTACCGTGTTTAAGGAAAACGCAGATTTCTGTGCCTGAATTATGAGTGCCATCAATGCTTTCAGATATTGCTCGAGTTCCCTTAATCCCAAATGTATCGACTTTGGGGTGTCATCTCTAAATGCAGAAACGGTCATACTTCTGCATTTCGAGGCAGATTATTTCATCGCGTTGGTGTAGTAAGTACGTTAGCTCGCCGTTTAAAGTTTTTTTTTTTGTTTTTTATCCAATTCGCGTCGAATGTAATAATATAAATGCAAGAAAGCAACAGAGCTAGACCAAAAATATTCAAATTTTTAAAGTTTACGGCGTTAGATCATTTGTGTATAAGCTTTTTGTTTTGAGCCCGCCATTTTGTTGAGCATGCACACACACATACTGAACGATTTTTTTTGTTGGATAGATTTGAGTTCACAAACGAATAAACGATTTTCCTTACTTTTACAACCTTTTCTTAATTCCTTCGAAACAAAGGAAAAGTTTTTCTCAGGACGCTTAAGTACAGTTAAAAAGACTCATGGTAAGTAATTGGAAATCGCCCAAACAATTCTCCACATGTTCATATTTTTGTGGTGGTGACCTATAATTAATTGGTGTGACTTTCTGTCTCTTTCGTTTTGATTTTCAGAGTTTGTGCTAACTGCAGCAAAGTGAGTGCAGATTAGCAGCGATCTGTCTCTTTCTCTATCGTGTGTGTGTTTGCGGAGCCTACTAGACATGTCAAATTTTTGAAATCGGCTTTAATTTAACGCATTTCTTTTTCTTTGTTTTAGGTAATGGCGTCGTTATAAGGAAAAAGTAAAATGGTGTTACTTAGATTATAAGTTTTAGAATTCGGTCATTTTAAATTTTGAACCGTTTTCCGAAGCAGAAACAAAAAAAAAGTAACTTCGATTTAACTAACGTAGAATTTTTATTATGAATCTTCTGACCCGAGGGTCTTAGGATACATAATAGATTCTTCGAAAAAAAAAAAAAAAAAAAAAAAAAAAACTAAAATGGTTTTTAAACTGTACGATTGGGTCGTGCAGTTGAAAAATCAAAGAAATCAAGATACATAAACTTTTGTAACGTATTACAAGCCTAAAACAAATACTTCAAGACAATTATAAAAAGGCGTGAAAAATGTTACACAAAAAAAAAAAAAAAAAAAAAAAAAAAATTAAAGCAAACATTTTGGTTAACGTTTTACGCGCTTTAACAATTCCCATTAATGAAACGATTTGTCTAAATTTCGTATAACTCTTATTGTTCAAATATGTAGTTATACAAGTTAAAGAAACATGAAAAAAGGCGAGAAAGATACAAAAGCACTAGTTCGTCTCTTTCAGTTTGATGTGAAATATAGCTACTAGTGTTCCAATCATATGGCTGTAATTATTGTTTAGAAATTGAAAAAACTATTAAACACTTATTTGAAAAATAAACTTTTATCTTTGAAATATTTAGTTGACTTTGAAATCATTTGTATTTTTCAGTTTTCAAAAAAACCGTTGACAAAAGTTTCCTATGGTGTGTTTCCGTTGTCTAGAGTGACCATCACGTCGGGTGAGGTGAGTAAGTTGTATTGTCTTACGTTACGCTGCGCCGTAAAAGTTGTCTGGACAACACTGCGCAGCACTACTGAAAAGTGGCCTGGACAACGCTTCTTAACACTGCTGAAAATATTTACGCTGCAATTGAGTCGAGTCAGTGTTCCTTTTTATCAAGAAAGAAATACAAAATGTTTAACATAATAATATAATAACAGCCCCAATATTGATTCACAATTGTTGGCTCGCGCGCGTGTGTATGTAAAACCAAAAATGAAACATTTCTATTTGCGTATATAATATTCTCCTACACACACATATAAACATGCATACAAAGTAAAAAGCTGTTCGTTCGTTTTACAACACTTCAGCTGTCTCTGAGAGTTTGCGAGATAGAGCGAGACAGCACAATGATTAATTTGTCATTTTTGTTAAATGTTAAACTTTTTTTTTCGGCCTGTGAAAAATGTTTGCAAAATTCGTAAAAATTAATTAACAGTTATTGAATTTTTTTTTATTGATTTGTTGAAATTGCTTTTTGTTAAACATTGCACTTTATCCACATTTCGTCGCTTGCAGGTTGTTGGTCACACTAAAAATAATAAAAGACATATGTACATATGTTAACAAACAAAAATATGTTAACATAACAAAAAAAAAGAAAGAAACAACAAGGTTTTTAGTGCGTTTTTTTTTGTAGTAGTGCAAAATTCGCAGTATCAACAATAGTAACACCAACGGCTTCAATATAATAATCCCATCGCCATGGACTCGGATAATGACCAAGATTTCTGTGACAATGTCGATTCGGGCAATGTCTCATCAGGCGACGATGGCGACGATGATTTTGCCATGGAAGTGGATATGCCCAGTTCAACTGAACGCCAATTGGAAACGGATGATTACCAATATAAGGTGCTAACAACAGATGAGATAGTCCAACATCAGCGCGAGATAATTGATGAGGTTAATCTGTTATTAAAGGTACGGACAAATTTCTCAATATTTAAATGCTCTGTATGTAAGCGAATGTGTGTGTGTGTGTGTATGTTTAAATGTATGTGTGTGTATATGTGCGCTGTTGATGATGAGGGACTGGGGGCGACTAGTTGCAGAAGAAGAAAAAACAACAAAAATTGTGAAGGTCATTTGCAGTTGGTAAAACAAAAGATAGAAGACTCAATGGAATAGTGGAAGGAAGGGCAGGGAGCGGGGGCACTGTTCTTGTTTACAGTGAGTAGGGGAAGGACTCATCCTTATCATAATTATGCATGCATGTGTATGTGTGAATATGAAAAACGAACACTTGGTGATATTTGTTTATTTGTTTAGTAATAAGAGAGACACCTAATGAACTTAACATTTCTCCTATTGACAAAAATAAAAGTTTATGTCTGTTTACAGACTGTTAGCACGACTACTTAAAAAAAATCAACAAATAATATCATCGTTACTACAGGGGCTGCAGAGGGCGGGCAGTAGGCTAGTTCTGATTAAATATTTTGAAAAAAATTGTTAAATTTTGAGATGATTCGCATCTGGCTAGCCAGATATATATATATATATATATGTATATGTATATGTATGTATATGTATATGTATTATCTTATATAGAATGCATTGGCTTCACTGATGCTTGTTCATCATAGAAATCTGGCATTGATCCCGTTAACAATAGAATGCCAAGGCCAATTAGGAATGCCCTCAAACGACGTCACAATTTTATCATTTCTCTCACTAATTCCTTATATTGTGTCTTTTGTTTTGTTTTTGTTTGTTCTTTGTCTTTTGCAGCTCTCCACGCCTATAACGCGAATACTGCTGAATCATTTCAAATGGGATAAAGAGAAATTACTGGAGAAATACTTTGATGAGAGTGACGATAACACCGAGGAGTTCTTTAAATGCGCACATGTCATAAATCCCTTCAATAAACCAACTGAGGCGGTTAGACAAAGAGTAAGTGTCAAACCGAACATATGTACATATATATTTTATTCCTATTCGATTTAACTAATTGTACGTATTCCGTATTTATAGACCACAAGGAGCCAGTGTGAAGAGTGCGAAATATGCTTCTCATTGCTTCCGCCAGATGTAAGTTGAGAAATTCAAAATCCTGCAATGTCGAATTATCGGAATTATATGTCAAATGGAAGATAAGATAATAATTTGCATTTCGTTTTATGATATATAGTCAATGACCGGCTTGGAGTGCGGACATCGTTTCTGCCTAAGCTGCTGGCGCGAGTATCTAACAACGAAAATCGTTACAGAGGGTCTCGGCCAGACAATTTCGTGCGCCGCGCACGGCTGTGATATCTTGGTGGATGATGTGACCGTTACCAAGCTGGTGCCCGATGCTCGTGTGAAAGTCAAATATCAGCAATTGATCACCAATAGCTTTGTGGAATGCAATCAGTTGTTGCGCTGGTGTCCATCGGTTGACTGCACCTATGCGGTAAAGGTTCCCTACGCCGAGCCACGACGCGTTCATTGCAAATGCGGTCATGTCTTTTGCTTTGCCTGCGGTGAGAATTGGCACGATCCAGTCAAGTGCCGTTGGCTGAAGAAATGGATCAAAAAGTGCGATGATGATTCAGAGACATCCAACTGGATTGCGGCAAATACCAAAGAGTGTCCCAAATGCAGTGTGACCATTGAGAAAGATGGTGGCTGCAATCATATGATATGCAAGAATCAGAATTGCAAGCATGACTTCTGCTGGGTCTGCTTAGGATCATGGGAGCCGCATGGCTCCTCGTGGTACAATTGCAATCGTTACGATGAGGATGAGGCGAAGGCGGCTCGTGATGCTCAGGAGAAATTAAGATCATCGCTAGCCAGATATTTACATTACTATAATCGCTACATGAATCATATGCTATCTATGAAATTTGAGAATAAATTATATGCATCAGTTAAGCAAAAAATGGAGGAAATGCAGCAGCACAATATGTCCTGGATTGAGGTATAATTAACATCGATTCGATCGATAAATACGTATTAGTTAAATGAATACTACTTATTGATTGATTAATTGATCGATAGTTGTCTCTAGCACTAACAATTTCAATTTGTATTCCATTCACAGGTGCAATTCCTGAAAAAGGCTGTCGATATACTTTGCCAATGTCGTCAGACCTTAATGTATACATACGTCTTTGCGTATTATTTGAAAAAGAACAATCAATCCATGATATTTGAGGATAATCAAAAGGATTTAGAATCGGCAACAGAAACGTTGTCCGAATATTTGGAACGTGATATTACATCGGAAAATTTGGCTGATATTAAGCAGAAAGTGCAAGATAAATACAGGTGAGTATCAACTCTGAGTCAAAGACTAATCCAATTGGATTTTCAATTCCCATTTACATTTACATACATACATACATTTTCCTTTCTCCTGCAGGTATTGTGAAAAACGTTGCACAGTTTTGCTCAAGCATGTGCACGAGGGCTATGATACTGATTGGTGGGACTACACAGAATGACGAGAGTCGTGGTTGGATAATTAAAGAGAACATCAAACATAAAATTAAAAATTTCAAAAAGTAATGTTGAGAATGCGAAATGCTATGAAAGAAAAAACGAAAAACAAAAAAAAAAACAAAACCAATAGGCAAACGACACACACAACAACAAAGAGGGAGAAACTTTACCGCTACCATACACACACACACACATACATACATACAAACACACACACGCCACACATGTCCATATAGAGGAAAACCCTTTAAAAGGCAATAAAATTTTATATATATATGTGTATATGTATTATGTATACTTATATATATATATATAAAAAAATAAATGTATATATATATATATTTATACATATATATATATATAGATGTATATATAGATGTATATATATGTGCGCGTGTATGCAAGAACAACTTTTTTTTCTTCATTATACACAAATACGAGATTGAAATCAAGAGAAGAACAGCAAGGCAAAAGTAGAACAGAATGAAATGAATAACAACAACAAATACAGTCAGAGCAGAGAGCAAGCAGTCACAATGGATCAGCAACAGCAGCAGCAGCAGCGGCAGCGGCAGCATATAGAACATAATATTACAGTTACTTATTTGATGTTAATCTAAATGTTAAAAACAAAATTGTAATTACAAACAAATTTTAAATCACAATCCAATCATAAGGACGTGCGAGAAAACTACAAACAAAAACAAAAAATGAAAAGAAAAAGCTATAGTAAAGCAAAACAATAGACTTTAAGACAGAATTTCCACAATTCAGATCATATCCAACAAAACTTCAACCAACTCCAACCCCCTCCACTACGCCATTTTTAACCATACATTTTTATTCGTATTTATGTATTGAAAAAGTTAAAAGAAAATGATTAAAATAATTAATAATACAATGGTGGGTGTAGGCTCTCAATATCGGCATGTAGTTAACATCCAAAAACATCGAGACTTTACCTCCCTCTCCCCTTCCCATAGGGCTCTGTCTCGATTCAGAATTGTTGTTGTAGGTAAAGGGTATAATCAGTCAGTTCCAAGTTGTATAGTCGATTCCCCCAGAGTAAACCGTGACGACCCATGGCGTGAGGGTTCGATTCTAGTCTTAGCCGATAGATTTCAAGTGCAATAATCATCATATGAAGATTCACTGAACAATTAAAGGCCTAAGAACAATAGCCAAAAGCAACAGAATTAAAATTAATTTTAAAAACATTGTGAAATAATTTCAGAAAAAAATCGGTTTAAAAGATAAGAAACATTTGTAAAAAAAACTGTCACATTCGGAGAAGAAAGTTGCTCTGTGAGTTAAAGCTATACAAAAAATTTCAAAGAACTGAAAATGAAAAGCATTTTTTGATATTTGGTTGTGTCTACGAATCGGAATCGGAAGACCCAAAGCCCCGCCACTCGTTTTATGTCTCGATCAGAAATAAGTCTTGGTTTTATTTTTCTCCTTCTCTTTTTTTGTTTTTACATCAATAGAGTTAAATAATTTATAAAGAATTAAAAAAAAAAATTAAACAAAAAACCATTACTATTTATAAAGCAAGATCAATGGATTGAAGACCAAAACCGTATAAGAATTAAATAATTCAATTAAACTTATGTAAGAAAATCAAGATAAAATGGAACAGTTCTCTCTCCATCTACATGTTTCCATCACTCTTTCTCTTCCCTCGCTCTAAGCAGCACAAACAAAAAAAAAATCAATCAAATTGCTCTATATGTATGTGTGTACATATATATAGCAATATATATAGTAGAATGTCTCCCATTCAAATCGGGGATCCGTGCCAAAACAAATTTCGGTTTCGTTTCGGTCGTAAAGGGTGCTTCTTCAAACGGTTTTCTGTCTTTGGCTGTCTCCTTGATTGACATGAACCAAAATTTCAAAATATTCAACTGAAACAGTTCGTGGAGGGGGGTGGTGACTAATTGAAAATAATTTAACCGTTTGTATGTGTTTGTTTTATTTTTTTTTGTATCGAAGCCGAAATTTGTGTCTATGCGGATCCGTGCCTGAAAGCTTAACGGTAAATCGTTGTACATAAGAAAAATATATATGTAATCTTGACGGTTCGGTAACCCCCCCGCTCTCCACAACTTATTTTCCGGCATTCTCAATTCGTTAGAAGGAAAAGCTACTGCATGAAAACAACAAACAAAATAAATATTATATCCAATTCAAAAAGAAACTAAATTGCTGTAAAAAGTTAAAACAAATTGTTCAAATTGAAACAAAAATGATATATATATATATAGATACTTATATATATATATATATATAAAGAAGAAAGAACAAAAAAAATGATATATGTATGTATTATATATACATACATATATATATACAAATATGTAAAAGAAATGCTGTAAAAAATATGAAGAACTATGTATGTATAATTAAAGATGAAAAATGTTGCAAAAAATTAGTGAAAATAAAACAAAAACAAAACACAAAAAAAAATAATTAAAAAACAAAAAAATAAAATTTCTCTTTCCATTTACATATTTATTGCATACTTAAGGGCTCATCGTATTGGCGGTAGAGTTCTCTGTATTAGTTAGTACATACCAACTAAACAACTTTCTATTAATCAATTTGGTTCCATTGGGACTTAATCTTCCTGCCCCACAGCATCAGGCGGGCATTTTGCTTGCTGGAGCACGCGACTTATCTAATGTTTATTTATTCATTGAATTTTACAGCGAACAGAAATTAAAATTCAAATATTGACGTGGCGGCAAATAATCGGAGAAAAAGAAACAGTGATCAGAAGAGAGAAAGGGGGAGAGACGATTGCTGCTAATTGAATAAGTATATTTCGGGAATATTCATCAATAAACATTTATACTCTTTTACACAGAGTCCAATCACTTCCGAATTAAGTAAACATTTTTATAGTGCGATTATCTTAAAATAATGATATAGATGTTATTTTCATATCGATCGCAGTTCTATATCCAATAGCATCAACAATAAGGGCTAACTTTAGCATACGTATGTATGTATGTATGTCTCAGTCTATTTTAGCATCTCTTAAAATCTGAAGAATTACAATTTATTTGTAAATAATTTCAATTTAATAAATGGAAAATTGTAAGCTTTTCTATATTTTGCCGTCGATGTAATTACATTCGTAAGAGTATTCAAACTTTGGCATGGAAGAAGTTAACTTAGTCCTCTATGATTATTACATTTCGTGCGCGTGTGTGTGTAAGCACGTCACACGTGGGATGCCTCCTTGACCTAGCTGAACTCAATAAAAATAGCAAAGTCAATAAGAAGTGTAAATTGTATTTTCTATTTTAGAGTGTTGCGTGCACAGACATTATCCTGATGTCAATGGGTCAAGGGAAGCAAGACGATATGAACCCAGGCCCGCAAAAAATTTATTTTAAAATAGAAAAACTAAAAAAAAAATTATCCCCAAATTGGCTGCCAAATATAACGGCAATCTATGCAGCTAAAGCAAGCGGTTGCCAGAGTGATTTCTGTGGGAATAATTCACTGGACAAGAAATTGAGAGTTGCCAGACGGTTCAAAAGGTGGAGCACCAACCTTGATCTAGATTTTGAAAGGGGTCACGGTTTTAGTTATTCAACTACATACATAGCTTATATAACGTTTTTTTGTTTTGAATTTTTTAAAATTTTTTTAGGCAAGTTTTAAACTGTTTGTAGAAAATATATAAAAAAAAAAATATATTGGTAGAAGTATTGTTCCTTTTTTTGCATCGTTTATTATTACTTTTTTTTCTTGTTTTGTATAGCATATATAATAACTTGTTCTGTTCTTGGGTTTTCTTGTTTCTTCTTTTAACATAATTAAAATTTACAAAATTTAATTGTTTAATTATCATATGTAATTGTGTGTTTCACTTCCTGTGCTTGGGGCCCTACATAAAACGAAAGACAAAACAAAAAATTTCATAAAAAAAAAAACAAAAAAAAAACAAAAATATAGAAATAAAATGACATATAACAATAATAATCATAATAAAAAGAGGAATAAAAGTATATAGAGTAAGTGTAGTAGTAAAATATGTGTGTGTGTATGTTGGTGTGTGTGTGTGTGTATATGTATAACAATTTGTGTGTTGAGTTTATAATAATAAATTTATTTTGTATATATAATAACAACACTAATCTGGAACAGCAGAAGTATGTTTATATGTATACTCGATTTCGATGGTTAGATTGGGGGGGGGGGGGGTAGAGGGACTGCGAGTTTAAGGTGTGGGTGGGGGTAGGGGTAGGGGTTACGGGGTGGGGTGGGGTTTTTGCTGTTATAGCGATTTCAGCAGCCGGCGCCGGCGCTTGCCACAAAATGAACTTACAAATTACTATCGATCTAGTATATATATATATATGTATATATATTTTTTTTGGTTATCATATAGAATATATATATATATATGTATGTATATATATACGTATGCATATATCTATATACATATACACAAAAATCTATTAAATTTGAATTTGAAGGGTTTATAAATTCCATTAGAATCGATGATGAAGGGCAACGAAAAAAAAAAAAGGAGAAATCGTTAAGGCTAAATTTAAATAATTACTGACAAATCCACCACGCATCAGATCAACTCAAGTATCACAACTCATTCGCATCCGATCCGTTGGGATCCGATGCCAATGCCGAGAGGATAGGTTTTTGAATCGCTGTGCGGATAGATAGATACATATATGCCTTTGCTTTCTGCTAAGTAGTTAATGTTTTGGTTCCGGTTCCGGTTACTCGATTAATTCAGCTCCTTTCGCGTGGTATTGGGCAAGAGGAGACACATTAGGCCGCCACCTATAAGTAGGCCCGATACAATGAATGTCGGCGAGGGGCAATAGTTATCCAGAAGCTGGGCAATCACTATGTTACCAATGATGCCACCCAAACGGGCCGCCACCATGGAGATGGCCACACCAGTGGCACGCAGCTTGGTGGGGAATACCTCGGTGATCAGACAATCAAGAGCGGCATTTGCCGCCGATATGGCTCCACTGAATATGGCCGATACGATCAGATTCTGCAGGGAGCTGCGCACAAAGTACATCAATGCTGAACAGATGCCCGCCGTAAGGGTGCCGGCAATCAAGAAGAATTTCCTGCCCAGCAGATCCATGCCAAGGATGGCCAACAAATTGGCTGGCAGAGCGGAAGCCAGCGATATCAGCGACTCCATGAACACGGATGATGGTATATCGGATGAGCAGGTGCTATTGGCCTCATTCTCCTTGGCAATGCTAACCACATAGTCGGTCACAGTGCAGACACCGGCCGATTCGCCCGGGAAGGCCTTCTCGTACTCCTCAAAGCGATTGAAGAGCTCGGGGAACCACATCAACAGTCCGTAGTAGCCGATATGGAATGTAAAATTGATCGTAATCGATACAATGGTGAAACGGAGAATTGGTGACTTGAACAGCGCACGACTGTGATCCACCATTCCGCTGACCATGCGCGAATATTTGCCCTTCACTCCGGTGCTGCTCTCGTTTTGTAGCTTCTCATCGACCTCCAGATCATAGACCATATACTCGTTGGGACTCTTTTTCGTGTTTGTCACAAAAATGCCACGGAATATGGCCAAGGCCTTGTCCTTCTTGCCGCGGGTCAATAGGAATTTTGGTGATTCGGGCAAATAGAAGAGCAGGAAACCAACTAAGAACGATGGCGTCGAGCAGACCAACAGGAAAATGCGCCACGAATTGTATGTGAAATATGGTGTTATAAAACCAATTGTTGTTGGTATTATAAGCCAGGCTAAACCGGCCACAAATAGATTGCCAAATGTCCAGAAGGCAGCCATAAAACTCAACATTGAGCCACGTTTCGCTTTCGGTTGAAATTCAGCAAAATATGACCAGATGACGGGACCACTTCCGCCCAGACTGCAAAAAGGAATAGAAGAGAAAAGAGTTTTTTGAATCAATTTGAAGCGATTGGTGGGGTAGGGGGAGGGGGGCGGTGGGTAGGTAAGCTGAAAAGGCTTCAAGTCGCTGGAGAGGGCCAAGGTGATTATCAATTAGCAATCGATTGGCAAAAAAATGAGTAATAACAAAATTATGGGCAAATAGTAGAACGTGTGAGTGAGGGAATGACCACAATGAGTCAATCAGTTTTCCACCCCAAAAATATCCAATGCCAAAAACAGCAACAACAACAATAACATACTCTACTGTGGGGTCTCCTTATAGCGAGGAGAAGCCGGAGGAGAACTGGGTAAGTTACTTTTTTTTACATCGACTCAGTTAAGTCAAGTTGGAAGCATTTTTTAATTAGCATAAACAGTCACGATTTTTGTTGTTGTTATTTTCTTGCGGGGCAAAGAAGAAGAAGAAGAAGTTAAAAGTTAATTAAATTAACACCTACAAAATGCGAGCGAGCGATCCATGTGAGGTGCTCGGTGCTGCGGTGTGTCACTGCATCAACAACAACAACAATAAAACATTTCGAAATATTAAATAGACATAGGACAAGCCATAACATAGGCCTATCCCACCGCAAATTGTCTAGAGAAGGAGCACTCCTTCAATTTTAGATTACTTAGATCTAGTTTTTGTTTTTTGTTTTTTTTTGTTTTTTTTTTTGGTACTTACGCTGCGCCATTGAGGAAACGGAAGAACATAAAGAATGAATAGGACTGCGAAAATGACGAGGCCACAATGCAGAAGGCATTCATAAATGAGATGACAATCAAGACTTTCTTTCGTCCAAAGCTATCGGCAATGCTGCCCCAGAAATAGGCTCCCACCATCATGCCAATAAAGATAATGGAATTGAGCCATCCCTTGGTTTCCGTATTCAAATCCAGATCACATTCGGCCGATGGCAATATGAAGGACATGGATATAACATCCATTTCCTCCGATGTACTGACCAGGCCACAAATGGCCAACAGAATATAATGGAATTTACCATAACCGCATAGCTCGATGGCCCTCTCGAAATTGGCCACTATGGGGCGTGTGGGTATGGCCAAGGATCCGGATTTTTTGCTCCGTCCCTTGCCCTTGCCCTTGCCGTGACCCTTGCCGTTCCCTTTGCCCACATGTTGGCCATGCCCATCGTCATCGTCGTCATCATCATCAGCATCGGAGCCGCCGCCGCCATCGCCACCACCAGCAGCAGCACCGCCCAGCGCTCGCTCTACGTCCTGATGCTTGCCATTGGAGTTCGGTGAATTCGTGGGATTCACCGAATTTGTTACAGTTTCCGCCTCGTAGCCGCGATTATCGGCTGCAAAATGATATTCCGGTTGCTTAGATGATTGGCCCAAGGAGAACGGTTGAATGATCGCCCGATTATCGATGTGCTGCTGCAAGTTGGCAACGTTGTTGGTGGTCCCTGAAGTTGGGTTGATTTGAGTGTTGTAGTTGGTTGGTTGTAGGCCAGCTTCTACATTATAGGCTAAACGAGAGTCGGGGCAAGGCAATCATTATTATTGCGGTTATTTCGATTATTTCGGTTATACTCACATTCGCTTTTACCTTTTGCAGAATCACCTTCTACCATTCTATAGTTCAAGGTTTTTTTGGCTTTTTGTGCGCTTAGGCAAACAAAAGAAGAAAACGGGCGATGAAGAGAAATTGGGTGTATCCGGGTGGGAATTTACCAGGGGAATTTTCCTTCAGCTGTTTGTGAACTCAGGGAAAATTGGTACAGTTACGTTCAAAACTCTTGTTTAATAATATTCAACTGCAAAGAAAAGGAAAAACGAATTAATAAACGAGATTACCTCACAAAATGAAGTTTAAATGGAATAAAAAACCGATTGAATGATCTCTATCACAAATTTATTATTGTGTTTTTATGTACTTTAGAAATTTGCACTCTATTTTTTCCTTTTTCGTGTATTTTTGCTTAAATATTTGCATTTGCATGAACTATTTAAGACCTAAAAAGTATGGGGCAAGCCTTAAACTTGATTGATACATCTGGAGAACGTGACACGATTCTACGATTCCCCGATTCCACCCCCTTCCGCTCGCCCCCATGCAATGCTTTAGTAATTGCTCTGCCATAATCCCCACTGAGTGATTTCTAAAATAGTATAAATATAGAAATATTCATTAGATGCCTCTCAAATTGCAATCGTTACGCATTGTTAGTGCGTTAATTGCGAATAGATTGCTTCTGCTTTAGTTTCGGCTAACACATTTCAATTACACTTGACGAAAATCTAGCAAAGTTTGTTCTCATTCGACAGAATTGCCAGAATCTACATATAACTGATTTGTCAAAAGAAGTTTAAAAAGAATTTCAAACATATTGTTTATAGCTTCCGGGCTAAAGGTTATCTCTCAGTGTAGAACATAATTCGGTTGACAAGTTTGATTAAATCGTTTAGAACAAACATTTTGTATGCCCTCAATTGATGGGCTTTAGTTTTAATAATTAAACAGTTATTCAATAAAGACAAAACGGTTCAATTTTCAATTTTTAGTTTGTTGTCTTTTTTTTTTTTTTTGTTTTTTAACCTGGAAACAAAAATCAAATGACAAATTCTCATTCACAACCGTTATGGAAATGGTAGAGTGAAGGAAAACAGGAACAGCAGCAAGTAAAAAAAAAAGAGAAGGAGAGTGCGAGAGAGTGAGAGAGAGAGAGAAACGGTGCAGGCAATTAATTAATTGATTAATTAAGAATTGAAAGCTCATTGCGAATGCAATAAATGCTTCTCATCTGAACGCGAAACGCCGCCGCCTACACTTCCGCCACAAGTCTCTAGCCCTTCACCTGGCCTTGTCTGATCTGATCTGAGCTGATCTGTGAGGCGATCTGGAGAAAAATGTAACATCAATCGCAACATACATATGTACATATGTATGTATGTATATGTATATATGTATACCTACGTATCCAATACAAGTTTCCCCTTCCTTGCAATTGATTTTAATGTAAAACTGCGTGTAAAAATACAAGTAACACATTACATTGCATAGTTTTAACTGATTGACTGACTGACTGACTTCAATGTCATATATTGCTCGGGATCTGGATACATATGTACATACGTATGTATGTATGTATGTATGTGTGTAAGTATGTATTTAAACAAGCTTAGTTCACTTTGTTTTGCGTTTCGCCTTTTTGCATATTTATCACAAATTAATTAACACATTAAAATCAGCAAGCTTGTCTTACATTTTTTTTTTTTTTTACTATATCTTTATAATGTATTGTAGTTAGTAGTGGAGATCTATCAAAATATGTGAAACGGATCAAGTTTTATTTACAGAATGTTAATAATTAGAATTCCATTTTAATTGCCCTAAGAATTAATCGCAAGACGTCATTCATACGATAGTTTACATCATAAAAAAAAAAAAAAAAAATTGAAGAAAGAGAAAACTTTATATCGCATATTCAATTTTCAATTGTCATCGATCGCATCTCAGAGGCGTAGGGGGGGGGGGGGGGGGGAAGGGAAACTTTATAAAACTTTTGGGGCCTATTTTTTGGGTTTATTTTTCTTAGCCACCGAAGATCGGTGGCATCGCAGCAAATGGCTTTTAATATTGATTTTATTTGTTAATCGAATTACCTGTTGCCAAATAAGTTTGGAAAGTTTTTCGTTTAAACACTTGATTTATTTGTATTGATTACTTCTGGATTTGTTTTGTTATTTTGTAAATCTAATAGTTGATTATATTAATTATTAACGATATATTGTTGATAACAATTTGAGACTTTGGTTTTGGTTTACAACTTTTGTTTGGGTTTTTTTTTTTGTCAGCTGTTGCTGTTGCTATTGCTATTGTTGCACGACAATGTTGTTGATGGCGGCTGTTTCTGTTTATAATAATGTATTTTGGTGTTTATTGTGCAAGTTTTCAATTTGCAATTGTTGTTACGAAAGGCTGTCGAAAACATTAAAAACTTTAATTTTCTTCAATTGACACCAACAACCAACAACAACAACAACAAATGCATTCGCGGCATAAAAGATAACAACAAACGAACCAAAAAACGGTTCAACTCGCGAACTGCCGCAAAGAAATTACGGATACAAAAAATCGATGGCAATTGATCAGTAGTTACGACGTGAGAATTCGGACTCGGATTCGGATTTAGATTTGGATTTGAATTCGGATTCGGGTTCGGATTCTCGAAGGTGCGGCGGCAACAAAAACACAAAATAAACAAAAACACGTCGATGCTGTGCGCGAAACGGTGGAAAGTCAAGTATTTGAGAGGCCGTTAAGCGCCCGCTTAAATATACGAAAATGAAAAGAAAAAAAAAAAAAAAAATTAACAACAACTCAGCGAAACGAAATGGAAAATGGAACGTATAACATAAACCGAGCTTATCAGCAGTAGCAGCGGCAGCAGCAGCAGCAACACCAGCAGCAGCGACAGTGGAACATTATGACGATGAAAGCGCGCGCTCAATGCGAAAAGTGAAATGAAAATTAAATATTGCTTGAAAGTGGGTGGGGGGGGGGGGGGGGGGGGGGGGTTCTCGATAAGAAGTTAACTTACTTCTTCTATGCATGAATATTTGCACTTGAGAATTATTTCATTGAATTTGAACCCATTCATCATTGGGTTTGCCCAGATCGTCTACCAGATCTACCAGATATGCCAGATATGCCTGATATGTAGTTCCTTCCCTTGCCCAATCACTGAGTTTATACTCATTGAAATTGTAATTGAATGCAAGTCAATGGAATTAATTGAAACTAAATTGTAGTGAAACTTATGCAACGACTCTTTAATACTCTTTTTTGTTCAAATGTTAAAGAAGAATACGATTGAATTTCATTCGATCTTTTAGATTCTTGGAATAAAATTTTAAATCGTTATACAATTCGTATTGCCCTATTCATTATAGTATTTTAAACAGTTAAGAAACAAAATCAATTAACGACAACAGGCTGCGGCTTAAGTGTTCAAAAGAATAATGCTTATTGAAAATACATTGGCATTATTAATAATATTATTGTTCATATACGTATATATGTATGTATGTATGTATGTTCATGTATGTGCTGTTGTCATTGTGCGATTATTATTATTGATACATTTTAGTCGATCGTGTGTATTGACCATGTGACTCAGACTTGGATTGAAATCCCGAACTCGCTTAAGCCTCCTCTGAGAGTCGGAGATTGGAAGAGTGGGAAAGAGAGAATAAAACTTAACATCTTAATTTTCAAAAAAAAAAAATTATATGCATAATCGGCCATATTACATCATTTAGAGGAAGATTATAACTTTTATTTGAGTGGGAAGATGTCATTAAGTTACTTAAGAGCGTCCTACAAACGATCAAATCGATCTTTCGCTAATTGCTTAATTGTTTTGTTGCCTAGTGTCAAGTTTCCTACCCCCCCCCCCCCCCCCACCCCCTTGTTTATTTTGAACGATTTGATGTGAATTATTAATCATTATAAAACATTCATTATAGGTTTTTGTGACACCTTATTTACAAAATTTTGCAGCGTGTGTGTGTGTGTGTGTGTGTGTGTGTCTTTCTTCATGCCCGATATGAAAATCTATAACTACGTGTGAGATCTTACATAAGAGCAAATTTTTCTTCATGATCGGTTTTTTCTTTATTAAAGTGAAATGACTTCAGGAAAAGTTTCGAATGTCTGATTGCTTTTATATACATATATTGTATATATATATACAAATGCTCAAATATATGGGAATTATCGCTGAGCGAAACGTGTTCTTTGTTATATTTTCTCAACTCAGTTGTTTGAGGTGAACTAATTGCGCTAAAACTACGAATTTGACAACTTGTCAACATGTCTAATAAAAGAAACAAAAGAATGAAAATGAGAACTTTTCAATTATGATATTGACTGACAATTTAATTATTCGTATGATATAACCACAAAGAATTTAAGCGCGGCAGTGGAGGTAGAGAGAGTGAAAATAAGAGTGGGAATGAGAGAGAGAAAGAGGCTCCAAATTAATATCGGTTCTCTGCCATTTAAAAAAAAAATTGAGGTTCAAGTTCTTGCTAGAAAAACGTTTTAATGGTTAATGTCCTTGCTAGCCTGTTGATTGTTGTTTTGTATATTTTCTTTCTTTGTTTCTTGATAATTATTTGTACACATTAAACCGAGGGGCGTATTAATCTACAAACGATAGCAACAACGTTAACAACAACAACAACAAAAGGCATCTTCATCGTTTCCAAATACCCTGTATCTATAAAGAGTATATAAGGCACACATTTTTAAAACACAACTTTAACAGTCTGGCAACTCTGTGTGGCCCCGTTGGCCTGGTATTGAATTACCTTTTTCTACAACTTACAGGATACATTTAAGTCGGCCCTTTTCGAATTTATTTTTATTTATTGTTGTTGTTGGAAAATTTTCATCAATATTCACCCGAAACTCGTTCTAATTGGTTTTTATTAGTTTCAGTTTCGCCGCCCTCTTTTTATTTTTCATCTCAATTTGTTTGCTTATTGCTTTTTCTTCTTCTTCGTCTTCCATGTTGCTATTGTTATTTTTGTTTTTTGTTCTTTCAATTTCAATTTCAATTTCGTTGCACATACATTTCCATTAATTGTGTTCCTCCTTCATTTAATTGAAAAACAACAGAACCATAAAAACAGAAAAGAATTTCAGCAGCGAAAGAGATCTTTCGAAATTGGAGAAGGAGGAGGAGTAGAAGGAGGATAGGAATTGGAAGTACTCAAATGTAAACACCATCAAGATGAGTGTCAGTGCCAGTAAATAAGAATATATAGATGACTAATGGGCGCCAACTAAAGACCCGAAGAGAAGCTCTTTCAGTGGGCCAGTGAGATGGGCGTAGACGGAGGCGACACCTCCAATAGGAGGAGCAAGTGTAATCAGTTGGAGCCCATTCGAATGACTCATTTTACAGAATCTGTATTTTATGTTTCATTTAGTTTTCTCCATTGAATTTTTTGACATTTGTTGTATTTTCTTTAAACATTCTGAATATATATTTTGGTTTTTTGTTTTTTTGTTTTGTTTTTAAACAAAATGTATTAGTCATTTTTGTATCGATTTGGAGCTTTTTTTAACTTTAGTTAGCATAATTAATTTATGCATAATAATTTTTAGGAGGCCGGCGGGCAAAAAACAATCACAAAACTCTCTCAACTCAATGAAATCTGGAATAATGCCCTGAAATCCGCTAATTTATGTCTTACAGGAAGGAAACTGAAAGTGCTTCCCCATTATAATTAATCCTTATGCGAGGAAGTCTTTTGAAAGTTGGGTCTGGATCGGGTGAGAATGGGTGGCAAAGGGGTAAGGGTGGGGGGATTGCAAGATACGCACCTACTGATTTTTAGGAATGTTGGTTCGGCTGCCTTCTGGACCTTTGGCTAGAAAAAAAATTGTTGTTGTTATTATTATTTTTATTATTATTATTGCACGGCGAAATTGAACGGTCGAATCTCGATTTGGTATATCACTAGTTGGAGGAGCTCCACGCAGCTCCAAAAGCGCTTGGACAATGCGTTCAGATTGGCGTGGGGGCAACGTTTTTATAATCGGCCCAGAGTGGCATCACTGTCTCACCTCCTCCCCCCCCCCCCCCTTCTCCGTTTACTTGTTTGTTATTTCTTAGTGTCTTTGTTTTTGGGGATGCTGCTGCTCTCTTGCTCTCGATTGCTCTGCTTTTAGTACGCGCTCCCTCTCTCTCTCTCTCTTTCTCCCGCTTTTTGTGTCTCTGCCCGTCTAGCCATATCTACCCTCTCTCTCTCTCTCTCCCTCTCTCGCTCTCTGGTGTTCTTGTTGCTTCTACATCTCTGTGATGTCTTCTCCTTCTCCGGCGTTCTTGGTTTTGCTTGACGTTATCGGTAGAGCAGATCATCGCCGTTGCACACACAGTAGCCGCCGACAATGATGCTTATCAGAGACAAAGTCTCCTGTTCTTATCGCCGGCAAAGTGTCAAGTGGATGAGGAAAAGTTAGGGCTAAAAATACCCTATCTATTGTTAAGACCGTGCGCTAAGGCAAAAGCTTTGCGACACAAAAAATGAGTGCAACCAGAAATTAAGGGTCGTCAATAAGAAAGGAAACGAAACTGAAACTGAAGCGACCAACAGCGACAATATCCAGGCATAACAAAAATAGCTTTACTACATATATAGATAGGCATACATCATATGTACATACATATGTACATACATATATAGTATTTTGATATAATGTGTGTGTGTGTATACGGTAGTGCCTCGTGGGTATCTTTGCATGTGGCGGAGCGTATTCGCGTGCTGATAGCTTTCCACTGGTTCCCGCATCCTTCTTCTTGCCCATTGGTTGCTTTCGTGGCGGCAAAAGATCTACGTAATTTTTTATGCGGTTTTCATAAATTCTATTCATCTCTGCCACAAAATACAAATACCAACACAAACACACAAATACTCATAGAATTGTATAGAAAGATAAAGATAGACGCACAGAAGAAAACTTGCCCAAGTTCAATATGACAACGACGACGACGATTAAGAGTGATCGGTTACCGACAACAACAACAACAACAACAACAACAACAACAACAACAACAACAACAACAACAACAACAACAACAACAACAACGACAACAATCAACCGTTCAAGTGATACTCTAACTTAACTCACAAATATAAGGACTTTACGCAATTATTATTTCGAAAGTTTACAGTTATTTTTGTACAGTTTGTTTTGTATAATAATAAAACCAAATATGTCATTTCATCAGGGATTAACTTCTCAGCTCTCAGATCTTTCAAGTTCAACACTGTTTACACACATTCTGTCTGTCTGTCTGTCTGTCTGTCTATCTCCTTCTTATCCACCTCCACTTGCCACAGCTGTCAACACCAGGGCAAATATTTCCAAGAGAAGTAAAGAGATCATTCTGACAACCGTTTCCTAATCCTCGTGACCAAGAGATCACAAGAGTTTGGACAGTTGAACAGAAGTTGCATCGTTTTGATCTGTTGATGTGTCCTTTGCACTGAAAGCGAGAGCAAGAGAGAGAGAGAGCTAGAGCGAGAGAAAGAGCGAGAAAAAGAGAGAGAGAGAGAAGAAATGTTTCTTTTGCCATATTTACTTAAGATATACCATATAATCGCATATAAGTTATATAGGGCTGACGTCAGTGGTGGAGAATTGTGTTTATGAGTAGGTTTTATGATGCTGCAGGTTTTTATATTTTATAGATATACACACATAGTGTCTGTTGTTATATTTTTGTGACTTGTGCCACCTTATGAATTATGGTACCCAAGTTTCTTGTTTTTTTTTTTTTGTTGAGTTTTATCAGAAAAGCCTTAATATTGCCGTTTAATCTTTTTCAAAATAGAACGAGACAAGAGTTGTCAGATCAGGAAGAAGAAGTTCTTAGTCAAGGCTAAAGAGAGAGCGAGAGAGAGAAAGAGAGAGAGCCTAAGAAGTACATACAAAGTAAGCCAAGTAATTTTTTATGGCAAAACTTTCATTTGAGTAGTTGAAAGTTGTCTGTATAGCTTTCAACGTTTAAGTTGGGAATTACAACTAAATGAAACGAAATAAGGGATGTAGTCAAAGGAGTAGTTGTAGTTTACTGGAAAAATTCCACATCTATTAATATAAAATTTATTCCAAGAACTAAAGATTTGAAAAAAAATGTTTATCTGTCTATAGTTTTTATATGCTGTCATTTAATTATTATGATCACAACAAGAGATTATTATTATGAGCAACTTTTTAGCTAATTATGTGACGCACAGAAGTCGCTAGCAAGCTTAAAGTCACGTGAAGAGATAAAAATCGTTTTAGAGATCGGATTATATCTGATGAAATGCCAAGTCATCGACTTTGTCTCTCTCTTTCACCCTCGCTCTTTCACTTTTTATTATTAATCATTGGCATGCTCAATAAGAATTAAAAAAAAGGGGGAAAAAACACAATAAGATCTCTCAATGGGTTTGTCATCCATCCACACACACACACACACACATACACGAAAAAATATAGAATAACAAATGACAGACTGGATCCATTGGGCCAAACAGAGTAGAGCGATCCCAAGAACAAGGGAGCCCTGGCCCCTCTAGGGTGGGGTAGAGGATGGTGGCCGACGTAGGGGGCTGGGAGCCAGCATATTGCTTTGTATGACTAACTTGCCTCGCTTGAGCTTGGTTGGGCCTTGCTTGGGTGTTGGGCTTAAGCAGAAATCAATTTAATGCCCAACTTCAATTCAAAAGAATCTTCTCCGCAGCAGCAGCGGCAGCTGCAGCGCCATCGAAGCGGTTTGAATCGGTTCGAACCGATGCTAATCAACTCAGATGAACCTAAAAAGGCAAAAGCACAACGTCATTAACTCGTTTCGTCATCAGAAGTCGGAAGCTTTGTGGAAAGAGAAACAGTTATGAAATTGTTGGAAATCATTATTAGGCAAAGGATTTCCCTTCTGTTGGAACTAGTTCTTTTTAATGAGTGGAAAGTGCTTTAGTTGAAAAACGAAGTTCTAGTTGTTCTTTTGGAACCAGTTCATTCCCTTGGAAAATGCGAACATCACAATTGATAGTCATCCATCAATTAAGCCATTTCATGGGACAACATACATATGTATAGATACACTTTTTAAATGTATCTAGTAGATACATACATACTATACGTATCTATGAATAGGGCGAGACTGATTGTGACAATGCGTGGGACAGATTTCGGAGGGAGGAACCCAGGGATCTCTCTGTCTGTCTGACTGTCTGTCTGTCTGTCCGTCTCTCTATTTGTCTGCTTCAGTGGGTTTTGATTCGGAACGTTGCAGAAATCAGTGTATAACAGGTTTGCGGCGCCCAAAGGCTACACCAACAATAAACAACAACAACAACAACAACATTATTAAGCAACAATAACTAAATTGTCACATGTCGCTCTCTGCCTCTCGGACTGGCTGGCTGGCGCTTTGTTTTCGCTTTATGTAAATATGTATGTATTATTTTCATTTTTCATTTACTTTTTGTCTTTTTTGTTGCGTTTTATTCCCATTTCTCTACTCTTCCACAACTGATTTAAAATGTTTACAACTCATTTTGTGAGGTTTATCTTCTTCGTCATCATCCAAGGAAAGGCATCTCCACGGATTTATCCATATGCATATGTATATGTATGTATATATATGTATCTGTATCTGTACTATCTGAAAACTACAAACTTGTAAAGTGTGTAAAAGACTCTGTAATACTTTTAGAATGGTTAACGAGCGACACGAGCCACTTATTATATTATTAACTAAATATGCATATAAACATATAGTATATACATATATATATATGTATATATACATATATGTGGGGAATCGAGATAATATCGTGGGCAGGCCCTGAAAATGCAATTGCACTTGACTTGCCACGGATTTTGACCCTGAATCTTTGATTCATAAATGTGTAAGGTACTGTACGCCGGGGCCTTTTTTTTAATATTAATAAGACTTTCTATATAGACATTTAAATCTGTGTTAAGCTTCCCCATACATTCATTAATTCTCCTTGCATGAGTCATGAGAAAAATCATTCTCATTCATTCATTCTCTCAATTACTGGAAGAATAAGTCTTCGGAGAAGAGCATCTTGAAATAATCTAGTTGGGCCCATTTTGAGTGAGAAACATGATAAACTCAATTGCAATTTCAATTTCCAATTCAAATTTGTTTATACTTCTGTGATTTGGATTCGTTTAAATGGATTTTCAACTTGATATTCTATACAATTAGATCAATTATAAACATCACTGAACGAAGTGCTAGAGAAATGAGAATTGGCTTATGCTACGGGGTTCGGATTTAGCTTTTTTCAAACAATTTAATTATGCAGCTAATTGCACAATTACACAATAGTTAAGCAGATGGAAATGGATGGATGTTCAAGTTAAGGGGTATGGAGGGGTAATGGGGTGACAGAAGAATCAGCATCCGTTCTCAATAAAATTGCAATGTTAAACTAAACTGGTTAACTTAAAAAACAACGCCACACTTTGACAACAAAAATTATTATGAAAAGTAAATGTTTCAAAATTTTGACATTTCCCTTTTGTCGCCATTCACCATTCACCTTACGAATGCTAAAAAAACCAATTCAAATTGGTTCGAACCAAATTCAAATAAAACGGCATGACGAACATAAGTACATATAAACGATGCGTATTGGCGGGATAAAAATAAACATTATTATATTATATGTACTATACTATAGTATATAATACGCAATGTCTGAACAGGCAATGAACAAGAATCAAGAACAACATTGAACTTGTGAAATATGTTGAAATTTATTTGTTGACAGAACCAACTAGATAATACGTACATAAGTAAATGTTTATTGATTCTCTCCACCTTTCTATACGTCAATTTGCATTTTTTATTTCCACTCGTTAATTTTCCTTTGTCTTTTAATTAATTGCTGCTTCACTAGGTTCTCGATGCATTACCTTTTTATTGATCAAATCTCTGTATCCTCTGATGCTTAGTAATCCGACCTTTCTCTTATTTGTTGCACCTTGGAAACCTCCCCCGCCAACCTCCCCACCACACCACAGTACAGTGTTTATCAACACTGCACACACACACACACACACACACATTGGCTGTAGGACGTTGGGCTTAATATAGGGCAAGGGTACTCAACCCGTTTAACAGTGTGGCAACTCCCAACTTCTAGTTCACAGTAATCAAATTGGCAAACGCTTGCTTAAACTGCATAGTTTAACGTTTGCATTTGGCATGAGCACCCTTCATAAAGGGTATTTTAAAGTCAGTATCGTCACTTAATTGTAAGCAGAGTTTCTTTTTATATTAGTGGGAAATTATCACTAATATATTTATGCATATAAAGTGGTTGCCCAAATGGGGCGTGGTTATAGACAACAACAACAACCGTTGTTTATATTTTATGCAAAAATAACATGAGCAATAACAATTCAAATTGCAATTATCACTAATAATTATAACGATTGGAAGCTGCCCCTCATAAAAATGAGCAATTAAGAGACGGGGAAAGGAAAGCAGACACCACAAAAACAGAAAAAAATACGAAGACAATACTATGGGGAACTCTCAACTGGAATGATACCCCTTTAAATCACGAACTCGAACTTTTGTGCTTCTTCCAAAAGTGGAGATCTCGTTGGATCTCGAGATGCATCCCAGGTCAATCCAAATTCACAATCAGACAATTTCAAATTTGATTTCAATGAGCTTGAATTGATACTGTACTTACTTGAAGGTATGCAAAAGTTTTCCAATATAAATATACATATGTACATATATACTTGTATATTATTAAATTGTGTTTTTTGGTTTTGCTTTTTGAGCACACTTCACCCACTTTTCAGTTGTTTTTTTTTTTTGTTCTGTTCTGTTCTCAAGTTCGTTTACAAATACAATAAATGTATAAACAAGAATAAAGGAAAGCGAGAGAGAAAAAAAAAACAAATTTTAAATGAAATTGGTATAGAAATAAAAGTTGTGGATATAAACAATGCCGTAAGCACGTGAAGACCGAAACGAAACGAATACGTATACGCACCGTAACCGATAATCAGGTGGCTTGCCACTTCAAGTGATCGGTTGAAAATAAACCGTACCGATATGATTTTTCTTTACACCATGAATAGGTAGGTCTAAGAATCCAGACGATATAACCCAACGCAACGGAAAATTACCAAAGAGATAGAGAAACAGAGAGAGAGAGAGAGAGAGAGAGAGAGACACTTTCGAAATGGAAAACATTTTTAAAACTGATTCAATCTTGTTTTATGCGGCTCGGCCAGCAAAGTTCATTTTGTTGTTGTTTTTTTTTTCATTGGGCTATATACATTAGATTGTTTATGAAAATTAAAATATGTTCGCTCTGCTTTTTGATCGTTTTTTCAAGTTTAAGAACCTTGAAAATTGGTACTAGCTACGAGAAGGGCAAAAACCAAAGGTTATAAGAAACAAATTTTATAAATGTATTTTTCCTACGATTTTAAAAAACGTTTCTAATAAACATGCGTTCGGCAAATGTCCGGAAAAAGAAGAATTTACAATATTTTCGAATCCCTCTAAGAGAAAGAGAGTGAGAGAGAGAGAGAAAGAGAGAGAGAAATAGTGTTTGTCTCTCACTTCTGTGCGCTCTCTGGCTATTTTGTCTCTCATCATTTGTTTACTTCAATTATTAAGTATTTAAGTTTGACAATTTTCTAAATGATTTTCCATTTTTTAAGAAATGTCTCGTTTTAACCGGTTGAGTCCGATTAACTGCGTCAGAGATGAAGCAGCCAGCCACACAGTCAGACAGACCAAAAATAGATCACACCCAATGACAAGTGGGCCCAAAGTCGAAGGTGAAAATGCGGAAATCAATTTGTAATTTTGATCGTAATTATGTATGTATTTCTCTAGTCGCTCTTTCTCTCACTCTCTCTCTCTCTCTGCTTTGAATCAAGAAGGTAATTTTGGGAAAGAGGTCGCACAGGAAGGGTATATGAAGAGTGTGGTTCATCATCCTTCTCTGCCAATGTCAATGTTTCTTTCCTGTTTTGACTGGAAATTTGCAGTTTTCAGTTTCAGTCACTTGCCCTAGAAAAGGCTCTTCCCATTAATTAACCGAACGAAGCATTCAAAGCGTTTTCTAAATCTTCCAATTTTTCCCCCATTCACTTCTCATAATTAAATCTACTTAAGAGATCAGAAATCGAATTTGTTTCAAAGGTATCGTAGCTTTGGGATTAGGTTTTTATGACACTTTTTCTTTTCATATTTTTATCGTGACATTGATGACGCCTCCAATGAAATAGTTTCTATTTCTGTATCATCTTTTGACGTATTTCAAAATGTGTAGAGATGATGTCTCTCTGTAGACAAAATAAATTTTAAACAGGTTCGAAGAACTGTGTGGTTGCTGGTGATCTGACACGTGTCTTGTCACGCTCTATAGATCTATGTACTTCCCCTTTTGTTGTTGTTTTGTTTTTGATTTGATTTGATTAAATATATGTATATTGTATATAGTTTTTAAAAAATAATAATAATAATAGCAATGGAAGAAAACAACAAAAATTTTCCCACAATTTATATGTAAATTTTTCCGAGAAATAGAAATTATTTATCATCAATACGAATTCATTTCATATCCATAATGGCAATTTATCGATAACGCAATTTAATTTTGAGTCCATTTCCAGTTTCCAGAGTTTAGGGTTGCCAGGCCCAGTGACACTCTTTTCACATACATATGTCGACTTACATACAAAAATAGCCTGGTAGGTAGGTAGGTAGGTAAGTAGGTACCTTTATAACTATATTGTAATTGGTTGGACTTCAGTGTGTTCACATTGATTTGACATTTTATGTGCAAGTCATTTAATATTTCGTGGATTTTTTTCAATTATTTTGCTTTTAGTTAGTACATATATGAGATTTATTTTGAAGACCGATGTTAATTCGCTTTTCGGCTTTATTTTCTTTATTTTTTTATGGGTTATTTGTAGTTTTTCGTTGTTGCATTCGCATAGATAAAGTAACAGATCTGGTTAGCATTTAAAAAATTGCAATTTTCACGCTCCAATAATTGACGTAAAATTTTCTCATGGAGACTGCTTGATTTTTTCCGTTTTGTTAAATTTGTATTTATTTCTCTTTTATTTCTCTCTTTTATTTTTTTTTTTTTGTCGATATGTCGGATAATTTCAAATTTCGTGTGTTAATGTCGCGGCTTGAACTTTAAAACTGGGCGCAAAAATTGAAAACGTGAAGCGAACAACAACAACACACACACACACAGAGCAAAAAAGCAAGAGAAAGAACGAAAAAATGAAAAAAAATAAAATCAAATTCAAATTCAAATATTTCGCATTGTTGCTCAAATTCTCATTCGTTGCTTTTGTTGTTGTATTATGTTTACTACTACTAAGCGGCTAGGTGCACTGGGCCCCCATCTCCATAGCCGTACCCATGCCATCGTCCCTCTCTATATGCCCCTTCTCATATGGATATACAATGGGAGCTCGCTCAATGAGCTTGAGTGTCATCCACTTAGGAAGCGCCAACCACTGAACTCGCCAGCAGAGTAGCAGCAGCACCAGGCCAAAGGGGAGGCGATGGGTGAGGCCAGAGGTCAGCATGATGATCATCACGATGATCATGATGATGATGATTATAATACAATAGACAAGATAATGCTAGTGATGATCATGTAAATTAGATTTGGTCTCCGTCTCCCAGTGGAATAACAAGATCAGCTTAGATTTTCCTTTTTTTGTTTATGGCCTGAGGGAGACAGAAAAATATTTATAGACAAGTATTTACATATCCAAAATGATGAAAAGCAAAGCAAAGCCGAAAAAAAAGAAAAATTAAAATACAAAAAAAAAAAAATCTAAATTTCCCTACCTAAATTGAATTAATTCAATTAATTTGCATTGTAAGTGTATCAAATCAAATCAGAAATTCTGTAATAAAAAATGTGGGGAAGCAACTACTACTAACTACTACTACTACATACTATGAAGCGAAACGAATCAACATCAGCTTAAACGACCAAGTGGACGCCACTCGTAAGCAATTTATAGAGGGAGGCATATTAAATGGAAACCCCTTTATTACTGCGAGTAGTCAAACATAATCATTACGAAGAAATTTTCAAATTCAAATTGTTAACTGCAAGGCGGCACGCTGTTATGCTTAACACTGATTGGCTAACAGAGCGCTATTTTTTTCTGCCAGAGGGCATTAGTTTGTTCGCCGATATGACACATGCTTGACGTTTCACTGTGGCGCCCTCTGTGAAATCGATTTTTCAACACAAGGCAACTCTGGTGTTTATCGAGAATCAAGCCTGGGAACCGTTGAACTGTCAAAGGTTCTTTTCCGGTTTCGCTTACGACCAAGGAGGTAGTGATATTTTTTTTCTGTGAAATAATTTATAAACATCGTATTGAAAGTAAATTGTTTACGAAAGAAAACGAGTGAAATATAAGAGCAAAGATATTGCTCTGTATGGATAATAAACGATTTCCAAACAAATTCCATGATCAAAGGCTATAAATGCTGAAGAATCCGTCGTGTTGAATTATGTTTTTTTTTTGTTTTTGTTGTTTTTGGTTGTACAAAGTTTAAAGTGATTCTAATATTTGCCATGTATAATTGCAGATATATTAACCATGGGCCGTTACTCACGTGAGCCAGATAACGCCACCAAATCGTGCAAGGCGCGCGGACCCAATCTACGTGTGCATTTCAAGGTGAGGATCAAAGAACGCCGGTGGTTGTTGTTGTTGCGGATATATTACATATGTTCATTTACATGTATGCTAATGTTCATACTAAAGGCAGTTTAAAAATCAGTGTTCTTTCCTTTATATTATGGAGAGTTCACTTTTGCAATGCTGCTAGACGAAACTTTGTTAGTCAATATTATCAGCTGGGAGCAGTTTAAACAAACGAAATGGCTGCCCCCTTCCTCAAAATTTGTCTACAATATCGTATAACCATAAAGTATAATACGACGGCATGCAAGTTTTACCAAAATGGTTTATCTCTTTGAATCATTTGACGGTCCATTGCATGCCGAAAGCAAAAATCAAAAAGCCCAGTTAAAACAGCGGCCAGCTGCTTTTCAATGCGCGAGTCTCTACCTGTAGCTGGGCATACGTCTACGTCTAAATTGTGCTTATTAAGTAACCTTAAATGTTGTCTAAAAACGTTTACTGATCCCTGGAGTAGGGCACAACCAATTATAAGTGATTGCATCTCCCATATATGCTTTCATTGTTAAAACTTGTGCCCAAAAGTAGAACTCAGTCACTGCTAAAACAGCGGCGTATTTTGAGCTTATTCAATGCTCGCGTCTCTACCTGAGCTATGGCACAAATGTTAAATAATGCATTTTATCTGTTATTCCGGTTTCAAAAAAACGTGAGCCCAAATAAACAACGAAAACAATCGAGGCATAATGTCTATCCATTCATATCTAAATTCATTTTTCCTTATGTTTCTTACAGAATACCCACGAGACCGCCCAGGCTATTAAGCGTATGCCCCTGCGTCGTGCTCAGCGTTTCCTCAAGGCTGTTGTCGATCAGAAGGAATGCGTTCCCTTCCGCCGTTTCAATGGTGGCGTTGGTCGTTGCGCCCAGGCTAAGCAATGGAAGACCACACAGGGTCGTTGGCCCAAGAAATCGGCCGAATTCCTGTTGCAGTTGCTGCGCAATGCAGAGGCCAATGCCGACTACAAGGGACTCGATGTCGATCGTCTAGTTGTCGACCACATTCAGGTGAATCGTGCTCAGTGCCTGCGTCGCCGTACATACCGTGCCCATGGTCGCATCAATCCCTACATGTCATCGCCATGCCACGTTGAGGTCATCCTCACCGAGAAGGAGGAGGTCGTCTCAAAGACCACCGATGATGAGCCTACAAAGAAGAAGCTCTCCAAGAAGAAGCTGCAGCGCCAGAAGGAGAAGATGTTGCGTTCTGAATAAAAATTTTTAATATATTATGTGTTTTGGCGTGTCCTGTGGGGGCCCCAAGCGCTGATGTGTCAACAAAAAAACTAAAACAAAACCATCATCTTTTTTTTTTTTTAATAATATAATTTCCAAAAAGAAAGTTTTTGAATGTGTGCTGCGTGCGTTGGGCGAGGAGTGTAGGAGAATTAAGGCAAACTCGAATGCGACGAGCGTTTTACTTCAAACGCAATAAATGTTTATATTTTAAATAAGTTCTGGAAACCGTTTTCTTCTGGAATAAATATTCATCGTCTATCCTATATTAGTGGTAGCGTTGAAAATTGAACTGAAACACGGAATAACTTTTTGTGCAGGAGGAAATTCTGAACTTATTTACTGATATCCACAAAAGAAGCGTAGCAGCCTTTTAGGCTGGCAACAAAAAGGCATTCGACAAGTTGCATACTTTGAGGGAACACCAACTGAAATTTTAAAAAATTCAAACTGTTGTTTTAAGTCAATCGGAAAGTATAATACAAATAATTATACCAGAAACATATATTTTATTTTTAGACCATCGCAAAGGTCATACAAGTTACTTTTCTAATGTAGAAAGAAAATTCTTCAAATAAGTCACATTTATTTAGTGTCAAATAGTGAACTTGATGGAATTTATGAAGCTTCGAAGGTATTTTTATATCGATCGCGTTAGTCATTGCAAAAATGCCGTTCCCCCAAATGGATACTAATTGACCAGAAAGAGAAGCGAACCTTTGCCAGATCTTTGAACCGGTTAAAGTTGCCCCCCCCCATAACCCACATCCACCCTCGCTGCAATAAAGTTCTGCCAGTTCTTTAAGAATGTTTTTTTTTTTTTGAGTATTTTTAAGTCATATTTAAATTGTTATATATGTATGATTCATACCAAATAATTCCAGGTGCATTTCCACTAAATGATTTCGTTCAACGGTCTAAGATCCAAGTGAAGTTTGGGGGGCCGGGGGGTCAAATGTCGGAGAACTGACAACTGTCGACACGTGGTCCGAAAATTGTTATATGCCTTTTTCATCCAAGGTTTCCGCTTCCACAAAAAGCACTTAACTGGAGCTGCCAACCGAAGGTTGCCTTGAAATTCGCCAGTTGCAACTTTGCAACATGGCTGTGAGCGTTCAACCAAAACATCGACACCGACTAGCCGACCAAACGCCCACGCCTAATGCAAAATTGCACGTTCCGAACGCTCTAGCTAACGCCTTGTGTGACTGACGTCACAAATGTTGTTGGTAAACAAATTAGCATGGAAAATAAAAATCACCCAAAAAACACCTGCAAAACAAAAATCTTGTATCAAAAATCACCATTGAAACTGGTTTCATTGTCTCTGCTATGTACGGGGGGGCCGGTGGGGGATGCTATCTGCAACTTTCCCCCACTAGCCCCCCTCTCTCTCTCTTTCGATTACTATACGCCTTGTATGAGTCAGATATGTATACTTACATATATATGTTTGTTTGTTTGTATGTATGGACCAATTTAATGCACGCACCGACCAGGCCGGGCTTTCCTTCTTCTGCCTCACATTATGGCAAAAAAAAAAATCCCCCAAAATTGCTAGTCACTTGCAATGCTGGATCTTTCCTTTCTGTCTCTCTCTCTGCTTTGGGGTCCTCAGGTTTTTTGATTTCCATCCTGAGAAAGAACTGGCTTTTTATTTTAATGAATTCCGCGAACGAAGGAGCCATCCAACCAAAAGAAGCAAAAGAAGCTGCTCTTTTGGCCCTTAAGAAGTAAATATGTACTTCTTTATGTACATGCCTGGGATCGGGGTCCCATTTTTTGGTCAAAGGAAACCCTTAGTTATGAGAGCTAATCATAAGAGCACCGGGAACTTTGTGGAAACATACCATTTACATACATATATATATATATATATATATAGATGCGAACAGTCTCCAACTGGTTTTACTACGATGAATCGTTTATTGTTTACCTATGCCGCCTGCGTAGGTCTCTCTTTCTCTCTTCTGATCTCTGTTTCTCTGTGGAGAATAGCGCACAACAAAACAAATCTCAAAACGAAATCATTAAGATTTATGGATATATATGTGTGTGTGTAGAGAAGCCAGCATTCCGAATCCAGAACCCTTTTGAAATGGCATATCATTAATTTACTTTAAATTGGTATGACAAAATCTTTGCACCTGCAAGCGGCATATTTGTCAAACGATATCACAAAAAAAAAAAACAAAAAAGCCGCAGCATCTGCCCACCAACACCAAAATTAACAATCCAAAAAAAGGAGGCGCGACTTCGAGGCAACTCTTTGTTCTGTTCAAATCTGAACGGGGAGAACTATTTTTAGCCAATGCCAATGCCAAGTACAAGAAAAGGTAATAAACCCACCCAAAAATAAAAGGAAACCAGGGACAGGCAAACTTCTTGCCAATATGCCTCATGGAATATGGAAAGGGTATTAACATTCGTTGGGGCGAGCGCCCCCACACAAAGCCACTGCGAAGACGTTTGCTCTCAAAGCTCGACCGATCGATCGACCGACCAACCGACCGACCGGCCGACCGCTCGGCTTTCTTTCGTATTGTTTGCTGTGGCGTTCGGTTTCCTTTTTAAGACCATGTTGAATGGAGCCATGTTTCAGTTCTGTTTGCAAAACCCAGCCGGTTGGTAGTTGGCCATAAACAAAAAAAAAAAAGAAGAAACGAACTCAAAGAAACCTAAAAAGTTTCATTTCTTATTCTCGATCGTCTTTGGTTTTCTTTTCTTTTTGTTTTTCGCATCGAAGATCGTCGTCGTCGTCGTCGGCGTTATCTCATCTGATTGTGTGCATATGTATATATATATATATAATTGACATTGGCTAATTGAAACTTGTGAACGATCCAACAAATTGGCATCCCAAGTATAGTGGGAATAGTCAATAACACACAAATTTATCCAAATTGATTGAAGGGAATAATAAATCAACAAGTTCTGTGTGTGTGTAAATTGTAAGTGAAGAAATAAATTAATAAAAAACAATATATATATAGATTTCTAGAAATCAAATTGCGCAAAAAGTTTTCCCATGGATTAAACAAATATCCTTTTGCCTGTGGCAAAACATCCATAAAAGTTAAACGACTCTTAAAGATTAGTAAAGTAATTTTTGTGTGTTTTGAGTGAAACCTTTTAAAAACTATTTTCAATTTTTCAAATATTTACACAATGTTTGGGCATCGTTTTGTCAACAAATTAGTTGTAAATTAAGTCAGAGCAGGAAGAGACAGAGACAGAGGCAGTCGATGCTCACTCAGTATATCTAATCAGGCAGAAAATTGAAATGTTTAGACATATAGCTCGTACCTTTTGATAAGAACCCATCATCATCATAGGGAAAAACGCAGACAACAGATGAAGAAGAGATGTGAGAAAACCAATTATCAGCTTCTTATGAATAATGAATCATACATACAAGAGAAAAAAAAAAAACGTTTTGTGTGGGAAAAACCCAAACGTAGACTCGACCTGGCCCATACCCTTCCCCACATACTACTTTTGGCCATGAGTTTAACACGCGACAAGTAAATGTTTCGGCTGAGAGAGGCAAGAATTTGGAAATTTCCCCAAAATTATTCCATAGCTCTTAGGTAGAGGCATTCAGTTTAGTTTGCAGGGTATTTAAAGACAACGTGTTATATAAATTATGCATTATCGTAAAACATTTAATTAAAGATTAATTTTTGAATTTCGACAACAACTTTGACTTGTTCTCACATAAAATACAAAACAAAACAAAATTGTATTGTCTTAGTAAGCACACCGACAACAAGATACCCTGTAAACCCAACACAAAGAATCAAAAACCTCTACCTCTCTATTATTCCATAGATCTAGCACTTTTTAATGAACTTAATATGCCCCACTATCTTGTGATGGGTCATATGGGGTAAAAAGAAATCAAATAACTCTGCAGGTGGGCGTCAACAAAGTTGCCTGCCCCCTCCATTTCATCCTCTCCCTTTTCCCAGTTTTATAGTCACGAAGATCATCGCTCTATCTCTGGATTGTATTCTAATACATATTATTATGGAAAACACAAAAATTCATTAGCAATTGCATAAGTCATAACTGAGAAAGGGAGAGAGAGAGAGAGAGAGAGAGGAGAGACACATTCAATATGTATAAAAAAAAAAAAAAATTCCATTCTGTTTAATTTCTAAAAGTTGTACCTACCTAAATAAATAATATTATTAATGGGCAAAGTGAATGTCACTCATATTGACGCTTATTATTCCTCAAAAAGCACTCATTCCGCCATTCCTCCATTCCTCGAGCTTCTGATTTAAAGATCATTTGCCACTTAAATTAGTTCGGTAATTTCCGATCTCTGTCCAGGCAGGCAACCACCTGCATCTGGTAATTATCCCCACACACCGACCACGTTCACTCTAATTATGCGCTGTTAATTAGTGTTCAAGACATCTGGCCATATATCTATATGTCTATATAGTATATCATACAATATAGCCGAGAGATCTTTTGATATTTATGAGTAATTTATTAAGTGATCACAGTACTTAAACTCAAATAATTATATGATAATTGAATACACAAAAGAGAAAGGGCATAAAATATAAGAGCAAAAAAAAATATCGATAGATAGAATTGGAAAACCATTTCTTATAGCCTCATTTCTCATCATTTGATGATTTGATTCTTGGTCCTGTTCAAGTTCATCCTTTTGTGTCATAGACTCAAAGTGTTCCCATTGATCTCGCCTTATGCCTAATCGGTGCAGTCAACTTGATTTGCATTCGCTATTGTTGACGTAATTACCAGTAATTCGGGTTATATACACCCGGTCAAGTTTTTTTTTTGTAGAATCTCAACCGCAAAAGGGGCCGAGACGCGATGCGATGCGATGAATTGAGACGAGACATCTAAATGATGATAGGCAACTTTTGTAGTTGCTTGGTTTTTGCGGTCTTGTTTTTTATTTAATAGGTAAATACTTAGTTATAGATAGATACCTTTTAATTTATGCAAAACGTTTCCTCCGTCTGGCCGAAGTCGGGACAGTCAATAGCACTATATCGACACGTGGCCACGACTTTCCTCTGACCAGCTGGTGGCAGAAGAATTGATGACAATGATTTCGTATAGATCAAGCACATAAATCATGGCTCCATGGCATTGCCTTAAATTGTTGTACATATTATGATATAATAGCCTTGCTTTACATCCGTCTAAGATCGTGATATATGTATGTATGTATGTATGTATGTTTGTAGGTAGTTACTAGTTCAATGTCAATTGATATAAAGTTGTCAACCGGACCAGACCCAGTGCGTGACATGATTTAGGTTTAGCTTAGGCTTTCGCTTTCTTCGCCAAGGTTGAATAGGTAGGCTTGTGAGGGTGGGGGTGGGAGTGGGGATGGTGCTGGGTTAGGCAACTGTACCTACCACTAGATGCACTTGGTGTTCGTGCTTGCTTTATTGAAATCATTGAGCCGTTAAAATTTGATTTGAAACAATGGAACATAGCCCATGAATGATTATAATACATTAAGTCAAAAACCATAAACCAATAAAACTACTCAAATATTTATTACATTAGTTTGCATTTAATTGTTGCTCCGACAAGGAATTCATTGCCATAAATTTTGGTAACGTTTCGTATACTTGATTTTGACCTCTCTCTCTCCAGAGTTAGATTTTTAGAATGCAAATTCGTGACACACTCGAGCAACGCAATTCACTTGAGCAACGCTTGGCTGAACGCGTTATGAGAATTAAGCCATTTAGTCAGGGGGTGTGCCCTGAGTTTGGGATTATTTCTTTAGCTTTTTTATTAAGAACCATTCGATTTGATTTGAACAATGTTCGATGCTCTCTCCCTCTCACTCTCTCTCTCTCTTTAGAATTAATCGGAGAGTCACCTTTGCCTCATCGCCAGTTGTTGTAACCGCAGTCAAGGCCAACGTGGCGGCTACTTAGCCATTGCTAACTCAAAGCTGCAATTACATACATCCAATGGCTGCTCGGTGTCAAAGGGGCGGAATTGGCGGGGTGGGCAATATGACACCGCCAACAAGATGCAAATAGACAGACAATGCCAAGCACGGCTGATTGTGAGACTCACAGACTCGCTCGCAGACAGTGCCAGGTGGCGGCATTAGTTTTTATATTTTTCGCTATGCATAAATGTTTCATAAATTTAACAAATTAAGCAGATGTCTCAAGCATTAAAACGCTTTACAATTAGCAGCCATTTAGCTAAGTGTGTAGGTCTAATTAAATGATCGCGTGCTAACAGAGAATCAAATTATATGTACATATATTGATGACATTTTTTCTTTAGATTTTTGTTTAGAGTGTTAAATGAAAACAACTTGCAGCCAAAGTCACATGATTGTTCAAGCGGATATATTATAAGTTCAAGCGGCCAGTGAAAGTCTTAAAAAAATTGCTAACTAAGACATCACGTTAGGCTAGGCGCCACAATTGATTCGATCAGAGATCTTTGGCAAGCACTTAAATGCCCTTAAACAAAATGCTCAGTGTCAGGGTTAGGCACACATCACTTCCATTCGGATCTAATCCGACATAATTCTCTTGACGAACGTCAAATCTGCATAAGCTGCTGCTGCTGCTACCGATCTAGGCACTTCAGACGTTGCGTATACGACACGTGTGACACAATAGCTAACCATATGTAGATTTTTGATTTTGGGGCTTCATAAAAATCAAGGTTAGGATGATCTCTCTCTCTCTCTCTCTCTCTTTATCTCTCTGTTGTACCAGCAGTGTGGTCTCCATTATTATGAAAATTGCATTTGTCTTCCAAATCGATTCGAAACTCGGAAATGAAAACAATTCTATTGTAAAAACATTTTATATTATTATTATTTATGGACATTAAAACTGACGGCATCCGCATTCTTGCAAAGAATAGAACAAAAAATACTGAAGTCTACTTTGGACAAAGCCAAATAACATGTCAGTTAAAAAGCTTGACCTTGACGAGAACAAACCCAAAAAACCAAAGAAGCCAAAACCAAAAAAAAAAAAAAAAAGACATAGGCAGTAACAGCAAAAATAAATTAACTTGATTGATTAAGGGAAATTCTCCATGTGTGTGTGGTGTGTGTGTGTGTGTGTGTGTGTAGCTGGTTTGTTAACCTGTCAGAGAGTCAAGACAATGATTATTATAATGTCTGTACATAGCTGGCTTAATGGCGATTAAGCCAAAAACAAAAAAAAAAGAGAGAGATACATACATACACAACACACTTTTATTTGAAATATCAGAAAAGATATAGTTTAAAGGTGATTTCCGGCCATTCTCTATAAGAAATCTATATCAAAGTGTGTAATTTTTGCAGTTGCGAATTGTTTTGTAGACTTAATAGTCTTTCTAATCATGAATAAATATGATCAATTGAGTTCTAAATGTTTTGTGAAAACGTTTCTTTGATGAGTCTTGAATGGCCCAAACGAATGGCCATCACTTTGTGTATTTCAGTCACGATATCAGAGCAGATCTTACGGTCATTTCATTATGCAGGTGTTCGTGTTCGTTGTTCGCCGATACACAGAAGGCAAATACGAGCCATTAATTAAGAAGTTCTAACAGATTATTTGTCATTATGTCGCCCAGACCTGAATACTTATAATTGTCTCTCTCACTCTTTCGCTCTCTTGTCCTCCACGTGCACAAGTTTGGTTAATTGCAGTTGACTGTAGATTGGTATTCGCTTACCTAATTTAATTTTCCGGGCCAGACTTTTTGTTTTTACTGTTTATCTTCTTGTTGGGCTGATATTGATAGTTTTCGCGTTTCCAATTTTTCTCTTTTTTCGTTTTGCAGTCCACCATGATACCCATACTGGAGAAGCTGAGCGGCTTCTATAGCAGCTATGTGTTGGCCATACTCACCGTCGGCTATATACTGGGTGAATTGGGGCATTATCTGATTGGCGTTACCTCAAAACAGACAGCCATTGAGCTGGACTACGGAGATCATGCGTGCCAGCAAAATACGAGCATGTTCCATCGTCACGAGCTAACCACACAGTGTTCGGCGGTGATGAATGAGAGTAGTTGCCATGCGCTGGATTTCAATGGGACAGCATACTGTGAATGGAACTACAATGGCCTGGGCATTGATTATCAGATATTGGCTGGTCCCACATTCATATTGATCTTTACCATTGCCGGCGTCTTTATGGGCTTTGCGGCTGACAAGTACAATCGTGTGAAAATGCTAACAGTTTGCACCGTGATCTTTGGCATTGCGATTATCCTGCAGGGCACTGTGAAGGAGTATTGGCAATTGGTCTTGCTGCGCATGGTAATGGCAGCCGGAGAGTCGGGCTGTAATCCTCTGGCCACTGGCATTATGTCCGACATATTCCCCGAGGATAAACGAGCTTTGGTTATGGCCATTTTTAATTGGGGTATCTATGGCGGTTATGGCATAGCCTTTCCTGTCGGACGTTATATTACCAAGCTGAATTTCTGGAATTTGGGATGGCGTGTTTGCTACTTGGGTGCTGGCGTTTTAACAGTTATTGTGGCCGCTTTGACAGGAACAACCTTAAAGGAACCCGAACGCAAGTCCATTGGTGATGGTGATCGTCATACAACGGCCAGTGGAAAGCCCATTAGCCTGTGGCAAGTGATCAAGAATCCAGCCATGATAATGCTCATGATTGCGGCATCGATACGTCACTGCGGAGGCATGACATTCGCCTATAACGCCGATCTATACTATAACACCTATTTCCCCGATGTCGATTTGGGTTGGTGGCTGTTCGGGGTCACCATTGGTATTGGCAGTGTGGGCGTTGTTGTTGGTGGCATTGTGTCTGACAAGATTGTGGCCAAAATGGGCATCAGATCGAGAGCTTTTGTCTTGGCCCTTAGTCAACTGATTGCCACATTACCCGCCTTTGGTTCGGTATACTTTGACCCCCTGTGGGCAATGATCACTTTGGGATTGAGCTATTTCTTTGCCGAAATGTGGTTTGGTATTGTGTTTGCCATCGTTGTGGAAATTGTCCCACTGCGTGTACGCTCCTCAACAATTGGAGTATTCCTGTTTGTCATGAACAATATTGGAGGCAATTTACCCATATTAGTCGATCCAGTGGCTAAATCTTTGGGTTATCGTGGTTCAATTATGATCTTCTATGCCGGTTTTTATGGCATCAGTAAGTATAAATATTTTTTTGCTTTTTAAATATCTTAAGATATTAACTGATTTGTGTTTCTTTTGCTTCTGCTCTAGGTTCTATTCTGTTCTTCATCACATGTTTCCTGCTTGAAGGCAAGCCCGCTGAAGCTACAGTAGAGGATACACAGAAAAGTCACCCGGACAATGTGCTCAACGCTCGACACATGCACGGACATGATAACTCTGTGTTCACTGTAGATGAAACTCTGCCGCCCCATGCAAACAACGGCCGTCCCTCGCACTTGCCCCAACATCTGCAAATGTCCAGCAATGGTTTTGACAAGTCACAACAACAGAGTGCCCCAATGCGTCACAATGGCGCTGAGAGCAGCAGACTGTAGTCCTTTAGCGTTCGCAATTATTGTATTTTTTTTTTTGTTTAGTCCTAAGCGCTCTTTACTTTTACGGAAAATTTGTGTAACTCGTTGTATACTCAACTCATAAGGCAATTATAATTATGAATCGATATAAAAGCAAAGAATACATCAATAAAGTTATTTTGGTTTGTTATTTCGAAAAAGGAGTGTCCGTGTAATTGTAATGAAAATTCATATGGACCTCTCATATGGGATTGAACCCAGCGTCACGCAACACATCAAATTGGTCAGGAAAAAATTAATTAAGTCGTCGCGTCGAATATAATAATTAACTCTTTTCACAAGCTTACTTTTACACGCGCAAGAGCATTTTAGCGCACCAAGCGGTCGCCGTTTGCGTATAACTTGTTAATTTTAAATCCGATTTTATAAATAATAGATCCGCGCACACACTTTACGAGTCTACGTACCAAATTTGATAGCTCAAGCTCACGTAGTTTTCGACATATCGAGTTTCAGATGCAACAAGTTCCAATGAACTCGGCTGTTGATGCTTGTCCATAATACCTTATGGGGTAGAACATTTTTTCCTTTGCTTATTACAACAATCGGTAAGAACAAGTCCTTGAGTCAAGTCGAATTTTTCCAAATCTGGCCACCAATGACAATTATCTTTAATCGGTGAATCCAAAAAAAGAAGTGGTCATGTGATGTCGAGTATATATATATCAGTAAAATACTTTTCCGGTGAGCCTTCATAAGCCATGGGTTCAGGATCCTTGAGAGCGTTTTCGACAGTAACCCGCACATTAATGAAATTATTCAATGCGGCAAATATACGGACCTTACAAGATCTATGTGGGACCTCCAGTTAAAGGTCCACTATAAGCTAAGCGGGTTTTCGTCCTTTCAGTATGGACCTACGGCAGAGGCGTTTAATTTAAGGTTCAAAATATTACTGTTTTTAAAGCAGCTATATTGTCCTTTTTTTAATCCTTGTTTTTCCCAATCGGTATCAACGCTCCACTTGTACGAAGTCTTTTCTGTCGGCCTGCTTATCTAAATAAAAGTCGTTAGAGATACAGTGCTTATCATATGTATTTAAAACCCACTTTTAAATGACAAAACGCCTCAAAATGTTGAAAAATTAGTAGTTCAATATTTGAATTATAAATAATAAACAACTTTTTCACTTAAAATAAATGATTTAATAACGATTTTTTTAAAATTCATCCATTCATTCATTTAGGATTTGCCTTTTAAGATCTCCAACTGCCTCAAATTGGCGATTATTGGCAAACACCACACAGCAAAAGTTTACGGTTCTTTCTTAGCTTTCTATAAATAGAACACAAATTGCGGTAAATTCTATTGAACATGCTTCTGTCAACAAAGTACAGTAAAATTTATTTTTGAACAACCCTAAAAATGTTATTAAAATTGGTTGAAAGTTTGAGCTGCTGAGTGGGTTATAAATAGGATAAGCACTGTATTAATGCCATGGCGTTAATTTGCACGCAAGCAGTTCAAGTATGGCTGCGAAATTGTTCTCTGATTCCTTGTGGGAATAATTCCAGACATAACACAATAAAACGACGGCCACATTAAATATTATTCGATGTACAATAAATAGTTACCTCCAGGAGCAGTGAACTAAACTGTTACGTCAAGTTACCTCGCTAGGCCGAACTAACTAATCAGCGGGAATAACAACAAAGCACTGGCGAAACTTATACATATGCCTATGTAAATACCCACACACAGATTGTTATATACACGCGCATAAGAATGTGTGGCTGTCACTGATCAGTGTTGCCAGCTTTTTGGTGAAGAAAAAGCTGAACAAAAAAAACGCAACTATTTCACTTTTAAAATATTTCCATTCTATTTTAATAACACTAAATATATATTAATATTTATTATTTAAATTTTACCATGGGCCAGTACATTATAAAGAGGCTTTCATTTCATTTGCTTTTTTTGCGTAAGACTATTGCAAGCAGTTCGTGTTCTCACTCAACCGTCACACATACATATGTATGTATGTACATACATACATACATTGACACTTTTAATATTTGCTTTTCCTCTCTCCTTGCAGAATTTAATAAATTGTTGCCTTATCAACTTTGCTGGTCAGCAACATGCTTAACTATTAAATGGACTGTCCCACTTTGTAACATTTAGCGCATTTTGCATTCCCGTTTCAGACCTACTGATTTGCCTTTCCTATCAATATCCTCTCCTTTACATACATATTCCTTATATAAAATGCATCTTGTTCTTGTTGACATTCTCAAGGTGCCAGTGACAGCCGGTTGTTACAGGACAATACTAAAAATAATTTCTTTGATTTGCCTATTGTTATTTATTCTCCATACAAGTGAAATTCCCGCTAGGTGCAATTTACCAATTAGCTGGGCAAAAGCAAAACTCTAGAGTTGGCGACAATATAGCTAAATTGGTTGCACTGTTGCCGGTACAGCGTACAGTTGTTCGAGATGTTTCGTCATTTAAGCGTCGTCTGTCTCCGAGTCAACATCGGTTCTGCATTTTTTTTTTGATTTTGGTTTGTCATTGCGTTTTAAGGCAGTTATTTATTTTCAATGGCTACAAGCGAAGGAACATAAACTGTGGTGAGTCATGTAGCATAACTTTAACTATAAGATTATTTAGTTCTGACGCGTTGCAGAAAAAAAAATTGCTGCAAGTACATAAGTGTATAAATGTTCACTTTTTTTTTTCTCTCTTTGTCGCCCTTTGACTGTGCAAATGCGCTTTTATGTGTGTACATTCGTGTGTGCGTGTGTCTGCATTTCATTGTGTGCGTTCTTGTTTCGTGATTTACATTCAACGGAGTGCAGTGTTGATCAATATTATTGGTTTTCGTAGTAAACTAAAAGTGTAAAGAATTATTTTTAATAATCGATAAATATATATGTACTTGTCGATATTGATTTGAAAAAACCTTTGCAATTTAAAGCTTTGTGAATTTTGTGATTTGTTGAATCGGTTTAAGTCTCAAGAAATCTTAAGCTAAGAAGGGCAGTCGTGTGATATTTCAATTTACTGTTAACAGGGGGTGGCGAGAAGACAATTACGTTGTATATGTAAGGCATAATTGTATAATTTGCAGATCGTCACAAGTCCGCACGGAACCCTGCGCATGTGCTTTGGCAAATGTGGGGGTTCATTAGTTTTCCAAACTGTTTTTAACTAAACGCTCCTATGGGAGCTTTATGATATATGTATGTGGTCTGATCCGGCTGAATACGAGATGTTCAATGTTTGCACAATATGAAAGTTTCCATGCGAAATTTTAGCGCAGTAGATTTACCGGCTTCGGAAGAGTTTTCTCTGATCTAAACGGACGGTCAGACATGGCTATATGAATTCGTCTCTTCGTGATGATCAAGAATGTATATACTTTATATGAACGAAGACGCTTTCCTATATGTTGAACACTGCTGACCAAAACTAATATACCATTATTGCAAGACCTGGCCACACTTATTGTTTGGAAGTTTTTTATGTTATGTATGAAGTCGGTACTGAGTTGTAATAAGATTTAATGGTCAAAGGCTGCAAAGCTATATAAACTACAGCCGAAGTTAGCTTCTTTGATATTTATTATTACTTAGTATTTCCTTTTTCTAAATAAGAAGAAATGTCTGTATTTTCTAAAATGTAGTATAGTACTCACACATATTAAACTATGACTGTCATACTAAGAAAACCCACCTAATGGACATCACCTTTGGTTTGGTTATTTTTTTATGCAACATCTGTCTCTCTTGAGTGACTTAAATTGGGTGACGGTCAGTGTCCGCCACAAAGCTTCCAGTGCTTGATGAGGCCACATTGCTAAGAAATCAATAATTTTCTATGTGATGGTTTCGGCTTAAAAACTTAACAAAAGGATAATGTATTGACGTAAGAGTACAGTTAAATTAACAGAAAGAAATAATGCAATATATATTGATTTTGCTTAGGCTATTCCCAGAAGTTCTATTGATAATCTTTTTCCTAAGCTCTTTTATACAAACATTACTTCAACTATTAAGTTACTGAAAAAGAGTTTGGGGTTGTATGATATTTAGAGTTTGAATCTTGAAACAAGATTGATTTGCTCATCTTTTTAAAACAAGAAGGACACTTTATCTATTCTTTTTATTACAAGCTGGAGACGGTTGATTCTATGGGCAAAATCTTAGTTCACTAAGCCACTTTTCCTTGACAATTTTTTGTGTTGGAAAACTATTTTCTAATAACGGGATCAAATATGTATCTTATTTCAATTATTTGCGATTGTTTTAAGTATTCTATATTTGAAGAATATGAAGTATTGTATCATGAAGTATTTTCTTGTTATCACAGGCACATTTGAAATGAAATTTACTATAGTATACAAATTTTCGCTGATAATTTTTGCTATAGCGGCATGATCGATTCGGCTCCGAAAAATGATGTGCCTGTATCAACAAAAAGTTTAAATACGAAGTTTGACACAAATAGCTCAAAAACTAAGACTGGACTGGAGACGGACACAAGGTCACTGACCAAATTTATATTAATCTCTGCAAGAGCTTGTATGTAAATGGGCACATCCATCTCGGTGGCCATCTTAGCCCATTATTTTAAATCACATTTTTATGAAATGTGGGCGATCGATAGACACTTATAACGTGGTATATGCTAAACTTTGTTACAACCGACCGATCCTTTCTACACAGTACAGTGAAGATTTCAACCCACAATTTCTTTGTGGGTATATCAATTCACCCGTAGTGTGTAAGGTATAAAGGGCCACATTCGCCTTAAAATTCAGGACTTCTTCGAAAATAAGAAATCATTTAATCGACCCATTGGAGACTATCTTCTACTTTAAAAACGTTATGTAAAAGTATTTACAAAAGTTCTTACATAAGCAAGTAAGGATGAATCTTTATAAAAAATCGGGTTACGGAAATTATCTAAACTCGATCAAAGCAAGCATACAAACACATGTTGATGCTTACTGTACATAAGCATGTATGTATATACATACATATGTATCTAGTTTTATCGCAATACTGCGACTGAACCTGAGAGAAACAAAAAATAAAGAAATAAGGGTAAAGAGGAACACAAAGAAACGGACAGAGGAACAGAGACCAACAAATTTTGTATTCGTGGCGATCTTTGAATGAGAGCGTTACACACATGGAAAGAAACCCTCATAATATATAGAAATACACACACATGCATATATAGTAGCTACATAAAAAAAATCGACCTAACTGAAGTACATAAAGAAAACAAACACTGACACACAAACGAATCTGGCCTGCCACAGAAATTGACTGTGACCAGAGCTGCCACATTTGGCTAGAGCTAAAATAAAAGAATGTGTGAATAAAATGGACGTTAGTTAATAAACGATTCGCAATCAATTAATAAACTAATCTTTTATAAAAATTTCAATTTATTTTATATGTTTAGTAATTATGTGAACTGTTCAGTAACAGTTGGCAAATTCGAACTAAGTGGCAACGCTTTAAGTAGGCAGGGTTGCGTTTAAATAAAACACAAGAACTGCCTGCAAGAAGCGGGAAACGTAAATTGTTAATTTTAATACTGTAATAAATTTAATGTTTGTCCAGTTTGTAAGATGTTTGATTATATAGAGATACGACGAACTGATCCAGAGCTGGGACTGCTGTTTATATAGGGTCGGCTGCTGCTGCTGTCGCTATTGCTACATCTGTTTGCATTGTTTTTAATTTTTGTGTTGCGGTATGCGGTGAGCACTATTTAATATACACATACAAACAAACATACGTACAAACATCTGCATTTATTTATTAAGTTATAATGAGCTTTACTTAAAGCTTTCGGTTGGTGTTTGTTGCGGCATGTTCTACAATAGCTGCCATGGCCAGTCCTAGATTTTATGATGAACCAGATATTGGTATCCTCGCAGGAATGGAACTGTGGTCGCCGGCTGAATTCTATTCTTTATCTGATCCCAATAAAGCTGAGTTAATCCTACTGTGCCTAAAACATCATTGTTTCGTCGCTTTTATTTTCAGTAAATTGAGATAAATGTTTAAGAAAGTGTAAAAAGAAACTGGATTGAAACATGTCTGAAGCCACTAACATAGACGAAGATGATAAGGAGGAGGTGGAGATAATTAGTGTGGATGTCATGGATGTCGATAAAAAGTTACAGGAAATACGCGCCTATGTGCCCTTCATCAAGGATGTGATGAAGGCGCACAGGCGCACCTTAAACGAAGTACAGTACAAAAGGTTGGAAAAACTTGTAGAACTCCTGGGACAAAAGTAAGTTGAGAACTTTTACATTCTTCATTTTAATAATGGCAAACACTTTTATTAATAAATATTTTTTTTAGCAGCAAAATAGCAATACCTTTCCTACACAAAATTGAGAGTGTCATTGGGAAACTAAAATCCAGGTTTAGTTCGGTAAGCAGAATACTGTTTATGGCTAAAATAATTACTAAACAAATTTTTTTGATTTGCAGCTATTGGCTCCTATAGAAACTATCGATATCAGTAATGACAATGCTGCAACATCAACTCCAAAGCCATCAACTGCAAATCAAGCCCGTTCTTCCACTTCACCTGCATCTGCAAATGATTCACCTGTTGCATCTGCGTCTGCTTCACGGCCTCTCGCCAAAGTGTCATCATCATCATCATCACCAGCCTCTGAAACAATAACAAAATCAGCAGATGCTACCAAACCTAAAACAAATCCATCTGTACAAGAGGATGTACAACGAAATAGCAATCCAAGTCCTCCTCCTGCACCACCAAAAAGCAAACCACTAGAGGCTAGTGTAAAAGATATACAAAAATCCAGTGAGATAGAAAAGCCTTCGCGCCAATCTACCAGCCTCCCAGATGCGACAATCATTAATAGTGGCGCTAACACTGATTTTGTGCGTCGCAATCCAAGTCCTCTTCGTGACGTACAAAAAAACAGTTCGCTTTCAGCTACTGTAAAAGATATACAAAAGACTTCGCAAAAAACCTGCGTGGAAGCGCCAATGTGCCAACCGTCCAACGGCTCAGATGAGGTGACTCCCAAAAATGGAACTAGTGCGGATTTTGAGCGTCGAATTACTCCCTCGATTTCGAGCTTTTTCTATCGAAGAACTAATCCATCCTTTCGCGATGCCTCTGCACCTACTAATGGTGGCATTAATTGGGATTTTTCACGTTCTCGGGAGTTACAAAAAAACAATTCGCTTTCAGCTACTGTGGAAGATACACAAAAGACGTCATCGCCCAACGTCTCAGACAAGATGACCCCCAAGAGTGGAACTAGTGTGGATTTTGTACGTCGAAGTACTCCTTCGGTTGCGAGCGATTTCTTTCAAAGAACTAATCCATCCGTTCGCGATGCCCCTTCAACTAATGATGGCATTAATTGGGACGTTCTACGTCAAATTCCACCACCTTTGCCCACAAGTAAACCCGATTTCGTGCGTCGTTCACATATAGAAACCGAAGAGGAACCCCAATCAGGAAATTCGCTTGAAGAGGCTCGCAAAAAATTAGCTGCCCTACGGGGAGATATACCATTAGCCTCGAACAGCAATGATCCGCGTGGTAGAAAGCCCAATTATACGTCCAGCACAGCTGCTCCCGCTGCGTTAACAACAACAACAACAACGCAACCACCAAGGACAGATAGTACAAATAATGTGTGGCCCAGAACAGAAATATCAAGTACTGCAGTGGCTGGTGACATTCCTACAGTGCAAATTCCTATCACAAATCTACGTGCACCTCCTCCTAATTTGAATTTAAACCAGCGTCCGATACCTAGAGCCACTAACTTACAGCAAAGTCCACCGTCAGGTGTTCATCCATTCGTGCACGGCAGAAACTATGCAAAGATTACTGTGCCGCCAGCATCAGATGCACCATCATTTAACAGTAGTTGTCCAAATGCTCCACCAGAAATAAGGCGTGACCCGCGATGTCCAAATAAATACCCCACAGATTCACGTTATCAGAATAACAATTACAACAATGACCATAATACAACCAACCGGAATGGTGGTAGCAATGGCTATGCGAATGCAGGACCTCCCTCTAATCTCGGTCATCCTGCTAGAGTTGGCACAGGACCACATAATGGCGCTGATTCAGTTCATCTCACTTATCGTTCACATCGCGAGGCTAAGGCTCGAGCCGAGGCTGCTGAGGCAGCGGAAAAACAACGACAGTTTTTGGTGGACCTGAAACGGCAACAGGAAGCGGCCAAGAAACGCCAGCTTGAGGCAGCCCAAAAGCAGCGTGAGCAGGATAATTCAAAAGAAAGCCCTGCAGTAGCAGCCTCGGCCTCGGCTTCTATTCCAGATTCGATTCAATTGGACACTTCCTATAGAAATTGTGTGCTAGTCGGGGCTCCAGCGAAAAAGATTGACTTTCGCATTCCCAAGAAGACAACAACAACAACAGTAAATACAGAACCTTCTAAGGATACGCCAAAGGATTCGTCGATAAATAAGAATAATGCTCATCCATCGAAGGATAGCTCGGATAAAAAACTGCCAGCAAAGAACTTGGAGAGTCCTGATAATCATTTGGAAAAGAAGCCTACGTTGGCCAGTAGCCCCGCTACGGAAGCAGGCACTACTAGAGAGGTGGCTGTAAATGAAGAAAAGAAGAAAGAAAAAACCAAGAAGAAAGAAAAGACAAAGTCTTCTGATAAAATCAAGAAGCATCGAAAACATCGCTCCACCTCAGAATCGGGAAAACATTCGAAAAAAGTGAATACTCAGGAAGAGGAAAAGGAGAAAAGCGATAAAGAAAAAAACAAAAAGTTAACAACTAAAATTAAGATAGTCGGATTAACTGGTCCGAGTCCCCAAACCAAAGTGGTTATAAACCGTGAAGCAGACTCCTCTCAAGAGAGGGAAACAGAAGGGGCTAACGCTAATGAAGTTAAGGACGATAAGGCACCAGTTAGATCACGCATCTTAAAAAGACGTAATACGATGGCTCCAATCGCCAGTGAACCTTTGTTAGATAAAAGTGAACTAATGGCCCATTCCAGTATGGTTTTTGAGGATATTACGACCAAGCCACCAAGAGATTCAAATGACAAGGGTATAAGACGTACTCGAAATAGATCCAATTTGTATGAGGAAACCACTGATAATTGTAGTGTATCGATGCAAAATATCCTAACGGGCAAACGACGTACTCGAGGTGTACAGCCTACTAAGTACCAAACTGTTGAAACTCCACCATCACCATCACGGATTATGAAACGCCGCAATACGATAGCTCTTGGTCAGCTATTTGAAGATATAATGGGCGGCAAAGGAGGCAAAAGAGACAAAGGACATGGAACAAGTGATGAACAAATTACAGATGATTGTGGTCAATTAACGCAACAGATCATAACGGGCACACGGCATACTCAAGAAACGGATGTAAAGGAGGGGCCAACTTTAGCTCCAGCTCCTCCAACTTTACCTAAGCCAGCACGTATTCTTAAACGTCGCAATACGATGGCCCCAACCGCTGAAGCAGACTCCTCTCAAGAGAGGGAAACAGAAGAGGCTAACGCTAATGAAGTTAAGGACGATCAGGCACCAGTTAGATCACGCATCTTAAAAAGACGTAATACGATGGCTCCAATCGCCAGTGAACCTTTGTTAAATAAAAGTGAACTAATGGACCATTCCAGTATGATTTTTGAGGATCGCAATGCGGTGGCCTCAACCGCTAGTGAATCTTTGATAGATAAACGTGAACTAATTGACAATTGCAGTCGGCTGTATGAGAATATGGAAGAGTGCAAAACGGACATAATTGACAAGGGCCAACAACTTTCCCGAAGTGTTGCCAATTTGTTTGAGAAAAGTAGTGATAATTGTAGTGTATCGACGCATAATATTATAACCGGCAAGCGACGTACACGGGGCGTGGATCTGTCCTTTAATGAAACGTTACTAAGCAGAAATTGTTTCAAAATGGGACCAATAGCAAAGACGACGGGACCAAAGAGTAAAGTAAAGAGCGGCCAGAATCCTGCAACAGAAGAAACTTCAGCTGAAGAGGCTGCCAAAGATCAAATCAAGAATCAAACGAAACGTAAACGGGGCAGAACTAGCACTAAAAAATCCTTGACTCTAGCCAAGAAACCGTCGCTAGACAACGAAAAGAATACGAATGTTTCGCAAGAACAAAAGAATGCGGTGACTGCGACTATGACTGCGACTGCGACTGCGACTGTGACTGTGACGGAAGAAGTAAAGGAAAATAAACCGAGCATTCCTCCACGTGTGGTTAAGACTCGGCGTCCCAAGCGAAATGAGCTTGAGAAGCTAAATGAAGACATTGCCCAAATGTACTGCGCCGAAGAAGTGATGCGGGCATCGGGACGCAGAACTTGCACTCAGCATCCTTTACATCCCGTGACTGTTGAGACCACCTCTGTCGCATCTAGCCCATCACAAGTGTCTCCGCTGCCAATCCCTTCAGCCTCGTCGCCAGTATTCATAAGAAATGTGGCGCGACGTGGAGTTCCCTTTGTCAAAGGTCCGCGCTCTGCATACGATGGCTGCAATCGGGCCAGCTTCTTGACCAAAAAGTGTCGTATACTTCTGCAACGTGTCATGCAACCAAAACTCGATCGAATCTCAATTAATGAAAAATCCGAAAAGTCGTTAAATGCATCTAATACGGATACCGATAACGAAACTAAAAAGAAGAAGGAAGTGTTGAATATAAATCCCGATTGGCATGCCCTTTCCTCAGTGATAAACCAGTGTGTTATATGTGATAAGCCCATTAAGAAATATAATTCGGTGCACCATTATATACAATTTCATGGTGAGCCTTACGGAGCGCGTTTTGCACCCGGCATGCTCAACGAAATGCGCAAGAATCACGGAAATCGTCCAGTTTACTGTCTAAAGCCCATGACGACTTCCGCATCGAAGTGTCTGCGATATCGTTATACTTGTCCGTTTTGCAAACGTACTGCAGATCTAACCACGTCGGATTGGTATGATCATTTGGCCCAACATACAGGCGAATTGCGTTATCAGTGCTCGCAGTGTCAGAAACAATTCCATCGTCGATGTGTGGCTCAGAAACACCTGAAAACATGTCGTTCGAATGCAGAGATTATCCACAATGAGAGCTACACAAATCGAGCTCCGATTATTGTCTATGTATGTCAATTTTGTGAATTTGTGCAGAAGAGTCGCAAAAATTTGGTCAAACATTTGGAGAATCATCATGGCCTGAAAGAGGCGCCAGGAGGAGGAGGAGGCATTGATGATAAGGTGAAATCAATGCTGGAAACACTTCAAATCTATCATTTAGAAGGTGTACCCAAAGCAGCTCCATCCAAAAATGTGGACAACAATTCGACCACAGCAACGACCAAGACCAAGACCAAGTCAAAAATTAAGTTGCCTTTCATGTCGAAAAAGCGTAAAAAGATGCGCAAAATAATGCCCAAAAAAAGGTTCCGCATGATGGCCAGAAAAGCATTCAAGTTGGTTAAAACTGAACATGAAAATCATTCAATTGATGAGATTCAGCTAAACCAGGAGCAGGAGCAGCCAAAGGAGTCACTCGAAGAGAGAGTTGTGGAGAAGGAGGAGGAGGGGGAGGAACTGGTTAATAATAATATTCCCATGGTTACAATGTCGCTTCCTCAAATTTTACCCGATGAGGATCCGATGTTGGTAATTAACGAATGCAAATTGGAGGCCAAAGAGGATGGCTTAGAGAAACCAGCACAGTTAGCACAGCAAGAATTAGATGATGACATCTTATTCGTGGCCCAAGATTCTAAACCAGTTCTAAGTCCTTCTCCTTCAAAGACAATTACACTTATGGAGGTGCAGGTGGAGGAGGAGAAGGAGGCGGAGGCAGAGGCGGAAGCGGAAGCGGTGGAGGACATTATTGAAATTAAAGATGATGAAGACAATCTCTCTGGCATAGGCAGTGATGTATCCGATGAGGTGGATACACCAAATGAAATTGAGAATAACGTAACTAACGAAGAACTAAAGAAAAATGAGAGAAATACCAAATCAACCGATGAATGGATCGATTTGGAAAAGCGTGACAACCAATCGAAAACCAAATCAATTTTCAAGAAGTTCAATCGTTTCTACACACGCCTCAAGAAGAACGGCGAAGCTGGTGGCAGTGTGCGTACAAAATCGGCTAGATCGATTCGAGACAGTTCTGCCAGTGAGACCAGTGACCTCCAAACTCCAAACGATCCCAGCAAACTGATGCCCAAAATGACTGCTTTGGATCCACCATCCATTCAGACGGATGTCGACTTGGACTTGAACGCTTTGTCGGCGCCACCACCTCTATTGATGGCGCCGCCTACCCGAGTCGAGAACGTGGGCTTTCGTCGTGGATCCTATTTTTGTTTCTTTCCCAAATGCACATTCCTTTATTCCAACGAGGTGGAGGGCTTAGAGAATCATTTTGCTCTCGAGCATCCCGCTGTACGTTGGAGTGGCAAGTGTTTGGCCTGCCAAGATCAGTCTGTCCAACCGCCGGCGTGTAAAACCCCATGCTTGGCCTCGACAATAGCCCAAGAATTAAGTCATATGGTTAAGGAGCACATGGAGAAACTACCAGCGCCATTTACTGCCACAGCAAGTGAGATGATTGTCGTCGAGCAACAACCAGCAATTGAACCAATTCAGCCAATTGAGCCACAACCAGTTGCTGCGCCACAGCCAGTTACTGCGCCCAAGCTACGGGTTCGTCGTTTCAGTGGCGATCGCTTGGTGGCCGAAGTTGAAAAGGAAGCAAATATCTTAAATGTAAATAATAATTCAATGCTCAAGGATTTATTGAACTCAAGTCCTCGTCCTCCCAATCAACAGGGAATTGATTTCCATGCCGCTGGCCTGGGTGAATTCCTAACCACTAAGAATATGCCACAACCAGAGCCAGTGTTGGTCAACAATCATGCCAGTGGATTGGGTCTGTCAATTAATCAGGTGTTCAGTTTGGCTGCACCGACGCCTCAGGCGCCTCCTCCGCCGCCGCCGCCGCCGCCGCCGCCGCCTGCTGTTGGGGATTTTATTGTTACCCAAACATGTGTGACCAAGAATTTGGATGATCAGACACCGGCGCAAATAAATATTTCAATTAAACCAGCCCATCCGGCTCCCGCTCCCGCTGACGTTCCTCCTCCTCCGCCTCCTCCTCCTCCACACAGAGCAACTAGCGGCGTGGTTGCTGATCGCTTCCGTTGCATGGCCCCGAAATGCGGCTACTGTGCCCATACGGTAATGTGCATTCGTGAGCATATGAATTTCCATAGTTATAGTTTTGGTGGCAACGACTATTTAAGATGTGCCTACTGTGGCCACAATGCTGCCGATGTGAAGGACTATATCCATCACGGTACCACCATACATGGCCTGGCTTCGGTTAGGGAATTGGAGCTTGAAGGTGCTGAGCCAAGATCAACCGCAACAACAGCCACAACGGAGATGCCGCCATCCGCCATATCGGTGACTGAACAAATTCGTGAGGTATTAAGTCAGCGAAACCGCCAACCATTGGCATCGACGGCGACGGCAAAGGCGACGGCAACACCATCAGCTGCAACTCCTTCAACGTTAGGGGCAACATTAACGGCGCCCATAAATGCAACAACAGGTTCCGTAGTTCCCATTGCAACAGCCATTCCTTCAGCTTCCACAGTGGTTGCCGAACTTCTACGTCCTACAGGATACAATGGTAAGTCAAACTCAAACCCCATCCCAGTGCCTTCATGCATTAATTTCACTCTCTTCAATTGCATTCACAGCGGACAAACTTTATGCATGCCCCTACAAAGGTTGCAGTGCACCGCTTAATGCCAAGACATTTGTCAGTCACATTCGTTTCCATATAGCCTGCACCCATAATCAGGATGCGGAAGTGAAATGCAAATATTGCAATCTCGGTCTGATGCCCACAGAAATGCTTAATCATTTGCATAGATTTCATGGTAGACACACAATATTTTGTGCCATGTGCCTGGCCACCACATTCAATCGCCGTCTTATGCACGCCCACGCCAAAAGTAAACACGAAAGCAGCTTTGTGCTGGCCAATCGGCAATTGCAATTCCTGCCACTGTCGTCGGATAATACGGAAGAGACCATCGAATTGGCTGCCATTGAGCATCCGTTTGGCAAGAGCCAGTTGGAGAGTTTCCACAATCGCTTGAACAGTGAGTGGCTGAAGCGACAACAGAACACCAAATTGTGGTACCGTCACTCTGAGGTGCGTTTGTTGCCCAAAGTTTCATTGTTTTCGCATCATCTGAGATGTGGCGACTGCAATCAATTCGAGACTCGGGAGAGAAGAGCACTGCAACAGCATTTGCATCAACACAAGGTCATCGAAATAGCCGATGCGTATCAACTGGAAAAGACAGCGGTAGCAATGGCCACTGCTGCCAGCATTACTCCAACCATTGGCCAAGGGACAACTAACATACCCCCCCCAGTCGAGGCAACGAGGGGGGGCATGGCAGCCGGCAATCTTTTTAATACTCAACTTGATTTGAGAGCGGCGGAATTAAGCGAACTGAAGCCTGGTCAGCAACAGATTATGATGCCAAAAACGGTTTATGTGCCACCTGGCAAGCTATATCATTGTGGATTTGCCAGTTGCTTGCACTCAATGCCCACAGAGCAGGCACTACGCCAACACTTGTCCACGGGGCACAGCTATAACGATATATTGTCGTGTATCCACTGCAATAGTAAAATTGCCCACAAATGCACGACTGATACGCTAATAGAACATTTGGAGCTGCACAAACAATATGTATACCAGTGTGGAAGTTGTCCACGTTTTAGCCACAAACGTGGACTAATCGAACGACACATTCAGAAAAAACACCAGAACAATGTCGATGTCGATGTGATAATCTATAAACGGGATAAGATTGGAATTGGAATGTCTGCCGCTAAATGGTTCAAACCACGTAGGTCTTCTTTCACTTGCCCTAGATCTATCTTTTTCACTCTGTTCACTCTTAATCTCATTTCATTGCAGTCAATCCTCTACTTGCGGACTTTGTGTGCAATTTGTGTCACCATCGTGAGCACACGGCAGCTCAGATGATGGAGCATACGTTGCTTGTCCATAAGAAAACGCAACAATATTATTGCCCATATTGTTCAGATGAGTTCATCGATCCTGTGCCATTAATACTTCATATTCTCATCAGGCATCGGGATCAACCAGTGCAACCGGTTCAAGTCTATCAGCGGCTATCAGTGAAAAGTAGACTCATCTTGGGCTTCTATTGCCTGCAATGTAATGAAGTTGCCAGCACTAGGCAAAAGATTAGTAGTCATTGCGAGACAAAACACCAGTCCAAGCATCAATTCAAGTGTCCACATTGCGATTTTGGGCATAGTCTAGAGCGGAATGTGGCGAATCATATATTTGATCAGCATCCCTACTCATTGGGCAGGGCCATTATGCAATTTGAGCGTGTGGCCAATTGTTTGCCACATAGCATCTGCTGGACATATTTGGCCAAAGATATTGAATACCCGTTAGCGTCTGTCGCCGTCCAGCCGCAACAACAACAACAACAACAGATAATTGTGGATGAAATTGAGCTATTATCATCATCGGATGAAGAGATGCCAGCAGAGGAGAGCAACGATCATTTTGTAAGTACATATTCTAAATTTGTTTTGTAAGGCTAATCTTTATCTTGTTTTTTTTTTTTCTAGAAATATATTGAGTTTGCCTGCTCCCATTGCCATGAGACGAGCAACGATGTGGTTAATTTGCGTTTGAATCATTGGGCCAATACCCATGCCGATCAGCCCTTTTATTTTCGTGTCCAACCGCAGCTGCTCTGTCCCGAGTGCAAGAACTTTAAGGGAAATGCTAAAGCTCTGCTTGAGGAGCATCTGGGCAAAGTGCATGGCATAAGGAATATAGTGGCTTGCGATGTGCGGCAGCCCGAGGAATGCGCCTATTGTGAATATCGTTACACCAGCTGGCAGGATTTGGCCCAGCACATGAGCGATGTGGGTCATCGGGCCAATGATTTGAAAAATATTACTGATGTCGAACTCCTTGCTCTGAAGCAACTCGGAACGGGTGGAGCGACTGCGACAAGGCATGAATACTATCAGTGCATCATTTGTAAGGTTATTATGCCCACTTGCCTGGCTATGGGTCAGCATGGTCGTATCCAGCACTCCGATGCAGCTAATTTCTGTTTCCGTCGGCTTACCGATGAGGTGACATATCATTGCTTCTATTGCATGTATGCCTCAACGGACGAAATGCAAACCCTACGCCACATGCTCGATCACTATCCGAAGTATAAGCAATGTAAATTTTGTCATGGTCAAGAATTGCCAGAACCTGGATTCCAGGGATATTTACAGCATCGTGCGGCACATCCGTATGCCGATTTGAAGAAGTATCTAATGGAGATACATTATCAATTTCAAAATGGATTAATTATTACCAAAAGTAGTTTACGGCGTACAATGTATAGCGACGATGATCTAATGAAAAATTTGGATATGGAACTTTTGCGTAGAACTACTCCATGGATTCCAGCACCACAACCCATAACGAAACGCCGCAATACCCTCAGTACCAATGAGTCGTCCGTACAACCAAATACGAAAGCAGCAACAGCGCCAATTAGAGTAAGACCAGCCGTAGTACCCACTGCAAACGGTGGTTCGCCATCAAGAATGGCACCGAGGCCAATAAATGCGACTTTTGAGACCTCGTTCACTGGCAAGGCCACCACCACCAGCACCAGCACCAAAGCAGCAACAGCTCCTTCCTCATTAACAACAACAACAACATCAACAACAACGACTGAGCGTCAACTTCCTGCTCGCATTTTAAAGCGACGATACACGGTTGTGGGGGACAGTGCACTATTCTTGGAGGAGTAAATCCTATTCGCCATACTAACCTAATGCCAGAGTTACAAACTTAACTTTAATTATAATATATATGTATATATATTTTCTTTTTTTTTTTTGTTATTTTCTGTTGCTAAAGACTGTGGCAACAATTGTGAGTCAAAAAACCTAAGATAGAACTGAACTTTTTTTCTTTTTTTTTTGTGGCATCTGTAGTAGTTCTGGAACTGATTATGTATTGAATAATAACTATTAAATGCGAAACATAATGTTGGAATAGTAGTAACTTCTTTTGGGTCGAGGAGGAGGGTATGATCATAGAGGACAAATTGGTGGCCATATTTGTGTTTTTATTAATTATTTAAAAGATTTAAAACTTGTGTTAGTTAATCTAGCAGGCACCATTATATAGATATTGATAACTTGGCACTGATTTTCCTTGACGTTTTAGTACACTGGCACACCTCAGTTGATTGTGAAACTCACAGGGCGTAGAGAATGTAACCAATTCACCATTGCGTCGCACGCAAAGTGGACGATAATATCGTGGGCAGCTATATTCGCAGGTCTCTTCGTTCTCAAATTCACCAGGGATATTATTACCGTTTTTAGCAAGGAATTCCCAATCATCCTCTTCTTCTTCTTCGTCTTCACTGTTATCGTTTTCGTCATAGGAAGATATATCTTGATCATGAATCCCTCTACTATTATCATCATCATCATCTTCTAGAGGTTCCTCCCAAGACCATTCCTTCTCGATTATTGTATATTTGGTTTTACTAGCCATTATTTGGCTTAGACTTAGGCTTAATAACAAGGTCACAACTATCATGAAACGCATAATGCTTGGCGTAAAAGCTAAACTTTGACTGGTTTTGAAAATATTATTTTCATTAGAAATGCTCTTATATATATAGACTCCGTCGATGGCTGGCTATAGGCTTGCCAGTTGTGCAAATAATTTAAACCACTTTTTTGGGGGGGTTTTGTGTGATAAGTATTAGCTTTTGTCTTAATAATGTCTGTCACCACGTCGTACCTTCGGTCGGTCGTTCAAATTGTTGGTTTTTTGGGTGATAAAAGCTGTTTGTGCCTGTTTGTATGCCAGCGTGAATCAAGGGCAGGTCGGAACCTAGTAGTTGCACTCTAATTGTAAGCGCTGGAAAACAAGTGATATACATTTTTTTATTCAGTTTCATTTGTTCAAATTCACTCAACCATTACACAGTCATTAAATGTACATATGTAAGTATATGAGAAACTTAGACATGAAACGTGTTTCGTATTGTCTTTTTTGTTTTTGATTGTTGTAATTTTAATTAAGGCACATGGAATTAGATCTCATCCAAATATCCTTGCTCATAGGCATGACGCAGAATATTAAATATCTCCCGATTTGCCTCATCTCCAGCAATGTCAATGGATAGCTGATAGAATTCTGGTCCATGCATATTAGTTTCAAAGAGATTAGCAAGTTTATCGCATTCCTCCTGCTTGGCCACTAGCCAAGGTAAAAAGTGCATACAAATCATAACGCCATAAAAGGCATAACGCTTAAAGTGAGATTGAAAGCGTTCAAAACTGTAGCTTGACAAATGTTGATCCACCTGCTCCTTGGTTAGAGCATTGTCACCTTGATTGCGCTGTAGAACCAGCTCCAACATTTCGTACATATGATTGTGGTAATGTTTTAGAAGCTGCGGGAAAATCGTCGAACGTTCATCAAACGGAATATTCATGTACATGAAGAAACTTAAATCAATTGCGATTGTACTGAAACGCAATTCTTGGAAATCGATCATTTTTATATTATCCACTTTGCCATCTGGACCATAGTGAAACAAAACATTATTCCGATTAAAGTCGCCATGGAGAAAGGTGCTAAAATAGCTATCCGGTTGCGAGACATCAGCGGACTGGGTTCGTATGCGTTCAAGCAACTGTGCCGGCTTGTTTAAATATTTCTCTTTTAGCCTATTTAGGGCAGCATCAAATCCCATATCCTTTTCTATGGATTTCTGGCGTTCGTAATACTCAAAGAATCGCGCAAAGGCAACACCGTGCAGCACATCATAGATGCCAGGCGGCTGTCCTTCGGGCGTTATAAAGGGCAGGGGAACCACACCCGATTTCAAACGTTCGTGCACCTGCGGTTGCAGTATACGTGTGGCATATCCAAGGGCATGGTATTTTCCAATTACGGCGCTCATGGATTCCAGCTGATCGCGACGCAGAGCAAGCTGTGGCTCCATTGTATAGCCATCTTCTTTTAGATGTTTTAAGGCCAGCACAGATTCACGATCGGTGCTAAGATCTAAAAAGAAAGAAAAAAATGAAAATGGTTTTCAATAAAAACTCAAAAAGGGCAGAGTAACTTCTGACACTAACTTTCGATCAGGCCAAACTTGGCCAGGAAGGCTCGTGGCACAAATTCAGTAACGATTTCCGTATTTAGATGGCTGCTGCGCAGCAGATGCTCGTAGGCTGGCAATATTTCAGAATAGGCGTACACTTCATTGGCAAATTGCGTATATGAAGCACTGGTCTCACGGAACTCCGGTGAACCCTTCATGAATTTGATCACAACGGTTTTATTTACATTTCTTTCGTCAATCTGCAATTTCAATTCCACCGTGTACAGGGCGGACATAAAGCCGATCCCATTGGTAGAGTCCACAGAATGCGAAACCAATGTATAGTTTTTGCCAAAGTATTGCAAAATGTCATAGATGACATACTTTTCAATGTAAGCCACTTGTTGCTGTAGTGTAGACATTTTGCAGTGCCTTTACGAAAATCAGGGAGAGGGGGAAGAGAAAGGAGTTAGCGAAAATGGTAATGCGTTTAAACTGCAGCCTTACCGTTTTTATCACCTCTTCAATGACGTTTTTCATGCAACTGAGGCGAAGCTGCGTTAATCAACGCTCTTTTATAGTAATCAATTAATCTAAAGTACACGTCAAGCAACAACTCTACAATATCAAATGGAAATTGCAAAAAAAAAAACAACTTCAATGAATTCAACAAGAAAAGTGGGTTGCCGACTGGCGTATACCCTGCACAAGATAGGGTGACATGCCAGATAATTCCTTGGAAACACTTTAGTGTAGGGTATTGAAATCAGATAGCCGCTTTAGCTTTCGATAAGGCGAAAAACAAATTTTGATAGCGCTAAACAAAAACTTCCATTGTTATCGAACGAGTTTACATATTTTCGTGTTATCGTAGATAACTATCTACATGATTGAAAGTACTCTGGTCGAAATCGCAAAACAAAACAAAAAGCGGTACTGAAAATGCACCTAATATTGTTTTTTTTAAATTATCATCTTTACCCTAAGTAAGGCAGCCTTCTTTTCGGCTCAAAAATAGTTATAAGTGTGTGCAAATAAAAAAATGTTTGTTGGGTAACATTGTGGTATCGTTAAATGGTAACACCATCGATTAGAGTGGCCAGAAATAAGAAAAGCGTTGCTTTGCTTGCGTCTCGTTTTGTGGAAAAACGCGGAAAAACGAGTGAAAATATTTGTGTACAATCGTTTAACAAATGTATGTTGTTTGCCATTTGGCAGTTGATGTTCGAATTTATTGAAATAATTTATTAATTTACAATTTACGTATTTTGCATTATTTCACCATCCAAGCAGTGTGGGTGTGAGAGTGTGTGGAGCTGTCGCCATCTCACTCGCGCACCTTCAGGAAGCGCGCGTGCAAATAAAATCTCATTTGTGGCTGTGCCTGTGGCTGACTAAGTGGCTGGCTGCCTAGTTCCTGTGTGCCGACATCCACAACGGATCGCAATCGCAATTCGCAATGAGCACCACAACAGATTCCAAGGCGCCTTTGCGCCAGGTGAAGCGCGTACAGTTTGGCATTTTATCACCCGATGAAATTGTAAGTGCAAAAATTTCACTTTGACGCCATATTGAAAAAATTTATAAAATACAAAGAAAATTTAACAAAATATTAAAAACCAAAAACCGAACAAAACTAACCCAAAAAACTTCACTCGGAGACTTATGGTCTTTGCGGCAATGTAACTCAGAGTGATCTGAAAACTATAAATCCTTTTTTGATAAATACCTTTATGTCCTTTATATTATTATTAACAATGTCATGAAAAAGGGATTTAAATGATTCACATAAATGTGTTAACTTTTAGAGGTAATATCTTATCTATCAATCGCTTTGCACGACTTTATGAGTTACTCCTCCTTCAGTGAGAAGGGGTTTCCCCTATCTATTTCTGGCGTATTTCTATTAGATTTCACAACAAGTGCAATTTATTTGTTTTTTTTTTATTTGCAGCGTCGCATGTCAGTGACCGAGGGCGGCGTTCAGTTCGCCGAGACCATGGAAGGTGGTCGTCCGAAATTGGGTGGCCTTATGGATCCGCGTCAGGGTGTAATAGATCGCACCTCTCGCTGTCAGACTTGTGCCGGCAACATGACTGAGTGTCCGGGCCACTTTGGTCACATCGATCTGGCAAAACCTGTATTCCACATTGGATTCATAACAAAAACCATCAAAATCTTACGCTGCGTTTGCTTCTATTGCTCAAAAATGCTTGTATCACCGCACAATCCCAAGATAAAGGAGATTGTGATGAAATCAAAAGGACAGCCACGCAAACGCTTGGCCTATGTCTATGATCTATGCAAGGGCAAGACCATATGCGAGGGCGGTGAAGATATGGACTTGACAAAGGAGAATCAACAACCCGATCCGAACAAGAAACCCGGCCATGGTGGTTGTGGACACTTTCAGCCTTCGATACGGCGAACTGGCCTCGATCTTACAGCCGAATGGAAGCAGGTGGTTGAGCCCTCGCAAGAGAAAAAGATTATTGTTTCGGCGGAACGTGTCTGGGAGATATTGAAGCATATCACGGATGAGGAGTGCTTCATATTGGGCATGGACCCAAAGTATGCTCGACCGGATTGGATGATTGTCACCGTATTGCCTGTCCCACCACTGGCGGTGCGTCCGGCTGTGGTTATGTTTGGAGCAGCTAAAAATCAAGATGATTTAACCCATAAACTGGCCGATATTATCAAGGCAAATAACGAATTACGTAAGAATGAGGCCAGTGGAGCGGCGGCTCATGTGATTCAGGAAAATATCAAAATGTTGCAATTTCATGTGGCCACGCTGGTGGATAACGATATGCCCGGCATGCCTCGAGCCATGCAAAAGTCCGGTAAACCCCTTAAAGCCATCAAAGCTCGCTTGAAGGGCAAAGAAGGAAGGATTCGAGGAAATTTGATGGGAAAACGTGTAGATTTCTCGGCACGTACCGTCATTACACCCGATCCCAATTTGCGTATCGATCAGGTTGGTGTGCCACGTTCTATAGCCCAGAATTTGACGTTCCCAGAATTGGTGACACCCTTCAATATTGATCGCATGCAGGAGTTGGTGCGTCGTGGTAATTCCCAATATCCGGGAGCTAAATATATAGTACGAGATAATGGTGAACGTATTGATTTGCGTTTCCATCCCAAATCATCGGATCTACATCTACAATGTGGCTACAAAGTGGAAAGGCATCTTCGCGATGACGATTTGGTTATTTTCAATCGTCAGCCAACGCTACACAAGATGAGTATGATGGGGCATCGTGTTAAGGTCTTACCCTGGTCCACATTCCGTATGAATTTGTCTTGTACTTCGCCCTACAATGCCGATTTCGATGGTGATGAAATGAATTTGCATGTCCCCCAGTCGATGGAAACGCGTGCCGAGGTCGAGAATATCCATATAACACCAAGACAGATTATCACACCACAGGCCAATAAGCCTGTCATGGGCATTGTCCAGGACACATTGACGGCTGTCCGTAAAATGACCAAACGAGATGTCTTCATTACCCGTGAGCAAATGATGAATTTGCTTATGTTCTTGCCGACTTGGGATGGCAAAATGCCACAGCCTTGCATCCTAAAGCCACGCCCCATGTGGACGGGCAAGCAGATCTTCTCCCTGATTATACCCGGCAATGTCAATATGATACGCACACACTCAACGCATCCCGATGAGGAGGATGATGGGCCATACAAATGGATTTCACCAGGAGACACCAAGGTAATGGTGGAGCACGGGGAACTCATCATGGGTATCTTATGTAAAAAGACTTTGGGCACATCAGCTGGATCCCTGTTGCATATCTGTTTCCTGGAATTGGGTCATGACATTGCTGGACGTTTCTATGGCAACATTCAGACTGTCATCAATAATTGGCTACTCCTCGAGGGTCACAGCATTGGCATTGGTGATACCATTGCTGATCCTCAGACCTATAACGAAATCCAAATGGCCATCAAGAAGGCCAAAGACGATGTCATAAATGTCATCCAGAAGGCCCATAACATGGAATTGGACCCCACACCGGGCAACACCTTGCGTCAGACCTTCGAGAATAAGGTGAATCGTATTCTAAACGATGCTCGTGACAAAACTGGTGGCTCAGCCAAGAAGTCACTCACAGAATACAACAATCTAAAGGCTATGGTGGTCTCGGGTTCCAAGGGATCCAACATTAATATCTCGCAGGTAAGACAACCGATTAATGTGTGTGTGTGTGTGTGTGTGCTGGCGAAACATTTTACGATCTCTTTGACTTCTCCTTCAGGTTATTGCTTGTGTGGGCCAACAGAACGTGGAGGGCAAGCGTATACCTTATGGATTCCGAAAACGTACTCTACCACATTTCATTAAAGACGATTACGGTCCCGAGTCACGTGGCTTTGTGGAGAACTCGTATCTGGCCGGACTGACACCATCCGAATTCTATTTCCATGCCATGGGTGGACGAGAAGGTCTTATCGATACCGCTGTAAAGACAGCCGAAACTGGCTACATTCAACGACGTCTGATCAAAGCTATGGAGTCGGTTATGGTCAACTATGACGGAACTGTGCGTAACTCGGTGGGACAATTGATTCAGTTGCGTTACGGTGAGGATGGACTGTGCGGTGAATTGGTCGAATTCCAAAATATGCCCACGGTTAAGTTGTCAAACAAATCGTTTGAGAAACGCTTCAAATTCGATTGGACCAATGAGCGTTATATGCGCAAAGTTTTCACCGATGAGGTGATCAAGGAGATGACCGACAGCAGTGATGCCATACAAGAACTGGAATCCGAATGGGACCGCCTCGTGGTGGATCGAGACAGTTTGCGTCAAATTTTCCCCAATGGCGATTCCAAGGTGGTCTTGCCATGCAATTTGCAACGCATGATATGGAATGTCCAGAAGATCTTTCATATAAACAAACGCCTGCCCACGGATCTATCGCCCATGCGGGTGATCAAGGGTGTTAGAGGGCTGCTGGAACGTTGTGTCATTGTGACGGGCAATGATCGCATCTCGAAACAGGCCAACGAGAATGCCACATTGCTATTCCAGTGCCTGGTTAGATCGACGCTTTGCACAAAGTACGTATCCGAGGAGTTCCGTCTGTCCACCGAGGCCTTTGAGTGGTTGATCGGTGAAATTGAGACACGTTTCCAGCAGGCTCAGGCCAATCCAGGTGAAATGGTGGGAGCCTTGGCTGCCCAGAGTTTGGGTGAACCTGCCACTCAGATGACATTGAACACTTTCCATTTTGCTGGTGTGTCGTCGAAGAACGTAACTCTGGGTGTGCCGCGTCTCAAGGAGATTATCAACATATCCAAAAAGCCAAAGGCTCCATCTCTAACGGTATTCCTCACAGGAGGAGCTGCTCGCGATGCTGAGAAGGCCAAGAATGTGTTGTGCCGATTGGAGCATACCACGTTGCGTAAGGTCACCGCCAATACGGCCATCTATTATGATCCCGATCCACAGCGAACGGTTATATCGGAAGATCAGGAGTTTGTCAATGTCTACTACGAAATGCCCGATTTCGATCCGACACGCATTTCACCCTGGCTGCTGCGTATCGAATTGGATCGCAAGCGCATGACAGATAAGAAGCTAACTATGGAACAGATTGCTGAGAAGATTAATGTCGGATTCGGTGAGGATCTCAATTGCATTTTCAATGATGACAATGCCGATAAATTGGTCCTACGCATACGTATAATGAACAACGAGGAGAATAAATTCCAGGACGAGGATGAGGCCGTCGACAAGATGGAGGACGACATGTTCCTGCGTTGCATCGAGGCCAATATGTTGTCCGATATGACATTGCAGGGTATCGAAGCTATTGGCAAGGTTTACATGCACTTACCTCAAACCGATAGCAAGAAACGTATCGTAATTACCGAAACGGGTGAATTCAAAGCAATTGGCGAATGGCTGCTGGAAACCGATGGCACATCCATGATGAAAGTTCTCTCCGAACGAGATGTGGACCCCATACGAACGTCATCGAATGACATTTGCGAGATATTCCAAGTGCTGGGCATTGAGGCGGTTCGTAAATCAGTGGAAAAGGAAATGAACGCAGTGCTTCAGTTCTATGGTCTCTACGTGAATTATCGGCATTTGGCCCTGCTGTGCGATGTGATGACAGCCAAGGGACATCTAATGGCCATTACACGTCACGGCATCAATCGACAGGATACGGGTGCTCTGATGAGATGTTCCTTCGAGGAAACGGTCGATGTGCTCATGGATGCTGCGGCTCACGCTGAAACTGATCCCATGCGCGGTGTATCCGAGAATATTATAATGGGTCAACTGCCCAAAATGGGCACGGGATGTTTCGATTTGCTGCTCGATGCGGAGAAATGTCGCTTTGGCATTGAGATACCGAATACATTGGGCAGCGCCATGTTGGGCGGTGCTGCCATGTTTATTGGAGGTGGTTCTACGCCCAGTATGACGCCGCCAATGACACCTTGGGTGAACTGTAATACCCCAAGGTACTACTCTCCGCCAGGACATGGTAAGTGATATAACCATTGTGGCCATGTGGCTGTTATTCATTTAAAACTGATCATCATGCCATCTCTTTCTAATTCACAGCGAGCGCCATGACTCCTGGAGGACCAAGTTTTTCACCGGCTGCTGCCTCGGATGCCTCTGGCATGTCACCCAGTTGGTCACCAGCACATCCAGGATCGTCGCCAAGCTCTCCAGGACCCTCGATGTCACCATATTTCCCCACATCGCCCAGTGTGTCGCCCTCGTATTCGCCCACTTCACCGAATTACACAGCCTCGTCACCTGGCGGCGGTGCCTCACCCAATTATTCACCATCCAGTCCGAACTATTCACCCACATCGCCGCTGTACGCGGCTACAAGTCCACGTTATGCATCGACAACGCCCAATTTTAATGCTCAATCCACTGGCTATTCGCCCTCATCGTCGGGTTATTCGCCAACGTCGCCCGTTTACTCGCCGACATCGAATTTCCAGTCAAGTCCATCGTTTGCGGGCAGCGGCAGCAATATGTACTCACCCGGAAATGCGTATTCACCCTCCTCGTCCAATTACACATCGAATTCACCATCATATTCGCCTACATCGCCCTCGTATTCACCCTCGTCGCCTTCGTATTCGCCGACTTCACCATGCTATTCGCCCACATCGCCATCATATTCGCCAACCTCACCAAATTATACCCCGGTCACGCCCTCCTATTCGCCCACTTCCCCAAACTATTCGGCATCGCCGCATTATTCACCCGCCTCGCCGGCATATTCGCAAACTGGTGTCAAATATTCGCCCACTTCACCGACATATTCGCCGCCATCACCATCATACGATGGTTCACCCGGTTCGCCACAATATACGCCCGGCTCACCGCAATATAGTCCAGCCTCACCAAAATATTCGCCAACTTCACCGTTATATTCGCCTAGCTCGCCGCAGCATTCGCCCTCAAATCAATATAGTCCCACTGGCTCCACATATTCGGCGACAAGTCCACGGTATTCCCCAAATATGTCGATCTATTCGCCAAGTAGCACAAAATATTCGCCCACATCGCCGACCTACACGCCCACAGCACGAAATTATTCGCCCACATCGCCCACATCGCCCATGTACTCGCCGACGGCGCCCTCCCACTATAGTCCCACAAGTCCCGCCTATTCGCCAAGCAGTCCCACATTCGAGGAAAGTGACGACTAAATTTGCTAGTAAATTTCTCTTTTCTTTTCTTCTCTTCGCCTTTTCTTTTTTTCTTTTTCTATGATTTTAACATTTTAAGTTAATTTGTCGCCCAAACTATATATACATATATAAAATCTAAAATGTTATTATCACACACACACACACACACACATAGAATGTTTTTAAATATTAGTTATGTTAGATCACATATATACATATATATATTTTTATGACCACAAATTGCATAAATAAAATGATTTTTGTATATTATGGCAAAAGACTAAAAAAAAAAAAAAAATAATAAATAAATATATATATAACCAAAATAAAAATTTAAAAAAAAAATTAAATAAAAATAAATTACATGTTGGATTTACCCATCGATGAAAAGAAATCGTGTTTTATTTTTTATTTAATTCGCGCTTTTCATTTCATTTTTGAGGATTAGAGAGCCAATGGGGCCATTGCTGTATCTCATTGTATAGAGTCAGGCCGGGACTCTGGGTGGCAATTACCTGGGAAGCAGCAATTAGAGCATAATCATCGCTCAGCTCATCCTGTTTGACCCCACAAGTCAAGAGTTTTTGGGCGGCCTTCAGAGCTGCTGGCGAGGGAAGTTTATCTACAAAAACAAAAACCAAAAATAAGAGAAAACAAGAAAATTTTAAAAGTAAATACGAACAAGAGTGGACTACTTACTGCTGTAGTTGCCAATGAAGGCAATGCCGGTGCCGTTGGCATTATAACCATAAGTGTGGGCACCTCGAACACCCCAACCTGTGCCCTCGTAGACAACGCCATCGTTGCCAATGAGAAAACTAAAGGGAGATGGAAATGAAACAGTATTTATACACTGGCTTATCATCATCATCATCATCAGAGTATGTAGTTCCCCCTGCCTACTTGTAGCTTATGTCATTGTAATCCAATTCGCTCTGGGCATAGCTTTGGATGTTTTGTAGTATTTCAGCACAATCCAGAAATGCAGCACACTCAGAGGTAACCGTATGATGTATGACCGCAAAACGTATCGGACGCACTTGATAGTAAAGATCGCCGCGCGGAGGCTTGCCGCCCCATTGGCTCTTCGTTTTGATCTGCGGACAAGATTTATGATCACCAGCAATTGTCGCCCGATGGCTCTGACCCTGGTGTGTCACACAGAGGATGAGCATTAGAGGCAAATACAGCGGCGAGAGCATCATCTCTTTGTTTCCAAAGCTAAGTGTGAACTGTCCACTCAACGCCAGATCACAATTCTGTCGGTCTTATCATGCGGAATTTTATATATGTACATATATTCCCGAAGTGTTTAACCGATTCGCTTATTCTCCTCTCTCAATCGGTTGGTCGCATTGCGTTTGGGTAGCAAACCAGTTTGCAATTGACAGGGAATCCCCAACCCAACCCATCTCCATTCCCAGCATTAGCACAAAATTCTTTGTTTTTATTTCCAGAAATAAGCAATAAAGAGACACTCAATAAAATGACGTAGGCTGATTGAATCCATCAATTTGGCGCGTTGCTTTGTAGACTAGTCTCTGACGTGCCCAATTCGGTGCATTAGCTGATCCGATCAGATGTACATATGTATATAGTAGGCAGTTCTGTTTTCGGTTTTTCCATAATCTTTGCTTGAAGAGTCCGGTTCCGACTACGTCGATGCCTGTCCATAAGCCCATCCAGTGCAGGGTTAGTTAGCTAATGGTTCATGCTTCTACCTATCTATCCATTCCATGCACTTTGAACCTGTTTAGTTCCATGAACGTGGAATGGGAGCTTGTGAAAACGTCGATTAGACGCTTGAATGGTCGTTGAATAAAGTCCTGGACCAGGCGTTTTTTTTCTTCTCTCTTTTTGGCTAACGGTCGACGCACATGTTCGATTATATTAGCGCCGCAGCGCAGAAGAGCGACCAAGCAGAACCAGCACATGGCGCTTTGTACTACTGTTGCACTGCACCGCCTGCGTCGGAGAGGGCGAGGGCGAGGGAGGTGGAGTGCATGGGTTTTTTTTTTTGGTGGGGACATTTGTCGATAGTTTTTTTTTTTTTTTTTTTTTTTTCGTTACTGTTTCTGTTTCTGTTTGAGTGCGCAAGGGTAATGAGAGAGAGGAACCTGAGCAAGCGCAGCAGTGTACTAAGTATTCGCTGCAAAGTTTTGCGTCGTTCTACATTTTCACAGTTTTTTTTTTGGTTCCTTACCGTCCTGACATTCTGTAAACAGTTGCAGTTCGAGACGGAACTCAAAGCGGAGCTAACAAAAAAAAAAAAAAACAGACTACACACTAGACTAAAACTAATACTATAATAATTTTTTTGGTGTGCTTGTGTGTGTGCGTGTGTGTGCTGTGAGTGTGTCACGTGAGCGAAATTTTCGGTGCTGCTTTCTTTAGGGGCATGATTGTCAATATGCCTACTGTCAATAATAATAACGGTTTAACGGTTACCAGCAGCAGCATTTTAACTCAAAATTCTAGCAACCAAAATTCGCAAGGTCAATGTGATTATAGTTTTTTAAAGCGGAAATGTGAAATACAAATGGACGAGCATCAACAATCGACGCCGGCAACGATAGCGACAACAATAACGACAACAACAACAACAGCAACAACAACAACGCAACCTTATGACCATCAGCAATTAGAGACGAATCCATGGAAGAAACAACGTCTGGACGTAGACTATGATACCGGCTCTGGAGATTTGGTTGGCTATCAGCTTCAATTGGATACTCCAGTTTCACGTGTTGGCACATCATCATCATCGTCCTCGTTTATCAATGACCTATTCGCCTATGATAATAGTCTATTAGTGCCCAGTGCCTCGTATCCGAGTGCGCCCAGTATTGAGGATTCAGCCGTCGGTGGTGGGTCAGAAGCATGGCAAACGGGTGAGCTGCTGGAACTCGATCATCGTTATAATTCTGGTTTGCATACAACATCATCGTCGCCATCGTCATCATCGTTAAATGCTTCCCTGCCAGCGGGCAGTGCGGCTCCAGCAGCAGCAGCAGCAGCAACGTCAGCAGCAACACCACCACCACCACCACCACCACCAGCACTAGCACCACCAACAATGGCTCCATCGTTAGCCAGTCAGACAACGAGTACATCCACCACAACATCGCCGTCCATACAAATTCAGGTTTTGGCTTCAAGCCAGAATCAAAGTTTTCTAGTTCCTCAAAAGCACATCACTCCGAGTCGGAGACGCATTTCACTGAATTCTTTAGCCACTACCAGCGAAACGGAACCAGATTTCGAGGATAAAAATCTATCGTGGCTGCTCAATTTTAAGTTTGATGAGTTTCCGCACCTGTCGCCGGATGTTGGACGAGTCCATGGCCAGCATGCCAATGCCAATATAACGGATATAAACAGTGGTTCCGCTGGCGCTGGAACTCAATCCAGCAACAACAACAACAACAACAACAGCACAACATCGCCCTGTAGCTCCAACTCACCCACATCCGTATCGATGTCAGCCTCCAGTTGTAGTTCCATGATCGAACAGCAGCAACAGCAACATCAGCGCTCCCGTTCCCCCAAAAGCTGCTCCAGCTTAGCGCAAAATACTTCGTTAGGAATAGTGGGTGCTGGTGGTGGAGGAGTTGTGGTAACCAATAAAACGGGACGTAAATTTGAAGAACTTGTAATGGAAGTGACCTCAGAGCTAGATGGCAATGATATGATTGTGGCCGAACATGTTGTAGTTGAGGATACCACATCCAAGGCGTAAGTAAATGAGCCTTACTTAGTCCTTACTTCAATTTGTGAAGGACTTGCATTAATCTTTAGCTTGAAGCATCTAAAAGTAAAGAATTTTCCAAACTTTATTCATTTCTTTTACCATTCCCATTTTTATGTGCTCCTTCTTCTTCTTTGAATCGATGCCAACCCTCAACCTCTGCCAACCCTCTGCCTGCCCAACCCAATCGGATTTGGCCCCCAAAATGGGAACTACCACCGACGCCCAAAAAAAAAAAAAAAAACCAAGCAGGCCAAAAAAACCACCGTTTACATACACGGAACTCATCGAATACGCCCTCGAGGATAAGGGTGAACTGACGGTGTCGGGTATATATCAATGGATCTCGTAAGTACATACCACCCAGGCACCCAACCACCCACTCACCCACTAGCCCATCCATTATTCTTGCACCCCGTCGGACGGGACGCCATTTTGTTGTGTGTGAACTGACAGCCGGATGCGAATCCCATGCTAAATCTTAGGCATTTCTGTTGGCCATTTGAGTTTTTTTTAGAAATGCGCAAAGCAAAGCTGCCACTACAAGTTGATTTATTGTCCATGCTATTTGTTTTTGTTGTTCCACCAGTTGTTGTTGTTAATGTTGTTAGTGGTATGCAAAAAAGTTTGGATTAGCTAGCCATTCAACAAGTTAAATTTATAAAAGTTAACCTCAACTTTTCACAGTAGTTATAAATCAGATTGAAAAATTAATTAAAAAACTATTAAAATCAGTTTATTACGGTCTTTATAGATTGAATAGATCCTTAGGTTAATTACTGATACTCCCAGCTCTAAAAAAAAAACAGAATTGATTTTCAGTTCAAACAAAGTTTGCATAATTTGCTTATTCCACACCAGAAAGTATGCTATAAAAAGTAAATTTCTTTCGGGCCAAAAAAGATGACAAATCAATGGACAACATAATTCTGCTTATTAAAATTTATTCACAACCCAGTTATCATATTTGTCTTAAGCAGCAAACGGTACTAATAGCTCTCTGCCAAACAAACCGAACGTTTGCCAAAGGTTTCACATTGTGGTCTACGTGACAAAAATTGATCGTTGCTTTCCCTTCTCTTTTCTTCTCTTCTTGTTTGCTGCTCTAGTCGTTGTCTCAGTTGGGGCGCAGCAGCTGACATGCAGATTCAAGCGCACAAATACATTGATACCTCTCTTTGGCTCTCTTTGTGGCGAATCCCGTTTTAAGCATATGCTAGATGGGGGCGATCGAGTGAGCGGAGTGGCTAAATAAGCGTAGCTGCTTGCTGATTTATTGGGGGAAGAAGAGCGTAAGAGAGTTACAATATCTTTTTATATCAGAAATCGGCACAAAGAGAGAAATCAAAAATGAAGCAAATGCTGGCACAAAGAGAGAAATCAAAACTTATCAATGTATTTGTGCAATGTGAGTTGCTTTGCACTGCGCGAATTGATAAAAGTGAAGAAATTTTGCTGCAACGATCATATGCAAAAGAAAACTAGAGAAAGCAAGGCAAGGTTATTTTTTTTTCTTCAGGTGTATCTCCTTAGCAAAGCGACAAATGCATTAGCTCAATTATCGTCTTGGCCCTGGGGCTTCAGGATTTGTCACTCGTCGTTTCATTTGTTTAAGTTATATAGTTTTCCATATTAGATTTTTTATTAGGTTCCAACTAGGCAATTTTTGAACTATTTCAAATCAAATTTGATTTTTTTTTTCGTTAAAAAAGAGAAAATCATAATTGACCTTTTAGTTGTACTTTGTTCTATTTTTTTAGTTAGAGAACTTAAATGAATTTGAGCAAGTGGAAAACTAAATTTTAACTAATTTTGAATATAGATCAAGAGATTTGATGCATTTCTTCTTAATAAACTTCTTAGGATAATGATTACAAACAATTATTAATGTTTAAGGATGCTAGTTCTTATATTTGCTAGATATGTCTTGGCTATAAACAAAAAGTCTAACACAATTTTACATATCTACAAGTTATAGGCCTACAGTCATTACCTAGTTTTCATATTCCGAACAAACTTCTTGCTCTATCTCATCAAAGAAAGAGACAAGAAGGAAGAATATCAATTCAACTACAATAATAAAAAACTTTTAACACATTTTTCAAGGTTCGTTAATTTGGCCTGGTCCCCATATTTCTACACACACACACACATTCCCCTGACCCATCGCCGAGCTGCCTGCACCTGTAGAGAGAGACGAAAAGGGATAGGGGGGGGGGGGGGGGGAAATGGGGTGGATCCCTTATAGTAGACTCGAGGAATCAGTGTAAATATTTGAAGCCACAGCTACAAATGTTGCGTGTAAATATCCTATATAAATTTACATGCACATACCAAAAAAAAAAAATAGAAAAAAAAAACAACCGAACAACCCTCAACCCTCCTCCTTCTCCCCCCACAACACACCCAACCTCTGTCAGCCATCAAACTGTTCATTAAATGTAATGAGCCAGCAGGACCCAATCGAACTTTTTCTGCTGTTTCTCCTTCTTCTCGGGGGTTTGTGTGTGTGTGTGCGGAGGGGGGGGGGAGGGGTAAACTTTTCATTAACCATTCACAAATTTACTTTGTGGGCAAAAAGGAGTTGGAGATGAAGAAGGATGGGGGCGATAGAGAGGGAATTGGGTGGGGGGGGGGGGGGGTAGTAACTTACGCCCATGGTCATGTCCTCGCCTGTTCAAGGCAAAAAAAAAATTGCGCCTGCGCCTTGACTTTACCACCAACTCGGGTCACCCACGCGACTTGTGACCCTCGAACCTCCACATCCTTCTCTTCCAAAGTTCCTAAGTTCCTGCCATGGCAATTGCCCATGAAATTTATACGCTTCACAATAATTATTAATTGCAGGGGGTTGGGTGACGGGTAACGGGTGACGGGTGACGGGTAACGGGGTTGTCTTTCCGGCCTTTCTACACCTTTTACATGCATCAATGCATACATCAGGAGCAATTCGGCTTTGGATCAGGTGTTTGACATGCCCATGCCCATGCCCAAATGCTCAAGCAATTACCTAGGGACGGTGGTTGGTCTAAACTGGAAGGTGAATTCAATGTCCCTTCCGGTCAATTTGAATTGCATATTGAGTGTTTATTGGATGCGGATCATGCTCGATTGCACAGGACATGCGGACGGACGATAATTTCTTTAAATGCTTTTATTGATCTGCGTTGAAGTTTTTCTGTTATTCGATCAAGCCAAAGGACGAAGTCTCTCTAATCCTGTGCTTTAATTTATTGCTTCAACCGCTTCTTAATCTCAACCTCAAGCAGTTGTTTGAGGGGGCGTGGCTAAGACTGTTTTCATTTAGTTTTCCCCATTTAAAAACTTTTTCATTAAAAACAAAAACAAGTTGCCTTCTTGTGGAATGGCCATAAATCCATAAATTTGATTTACAACGCCAACCAGAACATTTTTTGTTTTGCTTTCTTTTTCTCTTTTTTAGAACAATTTATGCACTGGGTAAAGTAGAAGCAATATTATTTACATATATATTAATACTGACTGACACACACACACACACAAACATTTGTATATGTGTATGTATATATAAATGAACTCAAAATAAACCGCCAGAAGTAAAGTAGTTGGCTGTTGCCCAGTCTGGGGCTTGCTTTTTGCTCCTAGCCGCCATGTCAAAAAAAAAAAAAAAAAAAAAAAATTGAAGCACAAAAGAGAAAGGAAGAGCAAGCGAGAGAGACAGAGAGAGAGAGAGAGTGAGAGAGAGAGCGCGCAATGAGAGAATTGGTTTGCGTGCCTGGCACACCCTGATACGACCAGCCAACCAGCCAACCGACAAACCAACGAACCAACAACCAGCCAACCAGCCAACTAGTCCATCCAGCGACCATTTAGCCTATCAGACAAGAATCAAGAACTTTTTAAACATAGGAGACAGAAACTCAATCAAAGACCCCAAGAAATGGACACTACTCCAGGCATAAAATCCATATTAAAACCGTTTTTAAATTCATCTTTCTATCTAGGTACATATATCATTTAAGCATGTATTTTAAGAAGCTTTCGTTTTGGGTGTAAAACATGGACAATTTTCATAGATTTCATTTTATACTCTAAAAACGGTTTTAAGATTTTCAGTTAATAATAAAGCAATTCTTTAATTCTTCTCCCTTTCTCTTTGCGAAATGTCAAAAATATAGTTTCATAAAAAGACAATTTAGAACGTTACTAAAGAAGTTTCAAACATAGTTAAGCTACTTTTTGCTTTCCTTAAGAGGACCTCACGTCCTTTCTCACCCATTTGCATTATGTTACAGAATAAAATCAATCATTGAAGCCTGTTTTTGTTACCAAAAGGTGAGATCTGTTCTCGCTTTCGATTTCGAATCAAATCGTTTTACATATTTTTCCCACGTATTCCCTGTGTATATACTTATGTACATATGTACAGTGCCGGTAAAATAAATAGCACCAAAATGAGAAGCTTACTTTGATTTAGTTCGTAGTTTCTCTTCTTTTTCTCTTACTGACAATCTCTTTGATTTGGGAGAGCAAAAAAGAACTTAAATGATAACGGTTCTTCTCAGAACCAGAAGGCAAATCGAAAGAAGAATGCAAACTAGAGCAGCGCTTCTTAAACTTTTTTATATGTATAGCGACCCCCTTTAAGCTTAGGAAATTTTAAACGATATATGTATAAAGATATATGTATTAACTGTAGATGTAGATGTAAAATCGCACTATTTTACAATGTAAATAAAATAAGGATTAAAGAATACGTACCCATTCATTTCACATATATATATATATATATATATATAATTGGAAACGTTGACGGGATATCGGTTGTAATAAAACACAATAACACTTCCTTTTAATAGTCCCACAGTTTAAGAAGCACTGAACTAGAGAAATCATGATCAAGTACTTGTTGAAACATGATAAAAAATAAAATTTGGCAATTGGTTATTTTTTAAAGAAGATTTTCAATTGAAATAAGCCCGGATCATATGATCAATTATGATTGTCGTTACATTTATAGGGTATTTGGAATTCGGTAATTGGCCTTTTTAGATACCTAAAACATTTTGTTAGCCATCAAAACTGAAACCGAAACTGAAATTCATATTAGATCCACAACTTTACACATACAAACAAACACGTTCATATACATACATACATACATATGCATATATTATTATAACCATTACATTGGGTGGGACAACGGAGAGAGAGAGAGAGAGAGAGAGAGAGGTTCTAAGAGTGGCTTGGATGGTGGGTTTGGTGGGTCTTTGGGATAATGAAGCACCAAAAAAAAAAAAAAAAAAAAAAAAAACTGGGGGCATGCCGTGTATATCGACAATTCATTCCACAGAACGGCAAATCGAGAACCGAGAACGGAGTCAGTCACTCAATTCATTGACAATGATGACGACGTTGATAGCGGATATACATATATATTTTTTTTTGCTATATAAACTTTACGTATGTAGTTCTCAACCACCCCCCATCCCCAAGCATTTCCCCCCCTCTCTCTCTCTCTCTCTCTCTGGTAAAGCAATGTTGACAATTCGACAAGTGCGACAGGCCAGCACGAGACTGCTAGAAGGGGATGGGAATGGGAAAGGGGAAGGGAAAGGGTGGGAGTGTATATGTATATTTTTATGAACGTTTTTTTAGGCCCATCGATTTGGGCTGCATGTGATTAAAGTCTGCCAGACATGCAGTTCTGCTATAAACTATCAAAAATTGTAACATTCAAAAGAGAGATAATAATTTTTGCTAAAAAATGTTCAAGTTAACTTGCAAAACTTATTTCAAGAGACGAGCAGCAGGCTTAAGAGTGGGTGAGAAGAGAAAAAAAAAAAAGTCAGATAAGTCAGTCTTCTTCTAAAGTCCCGACATGCCCTTTAATTTGATGATGATAATGCGTCATGACGAGGTTCTCTGCGTGTCGGATATATGTACATGTATGTTCCATGTGTGTGCAAAAGGACTCCTACAATTGGAGAGGTCATTAAGGTTGTTCCCGGAATGGGAAACATAACGCGCGTTTGTCTTCAATAGACAAGCGTCAGTCCGCCGTTTCCCCATCTCCTCCTTCTACTCCTCCTCGTTTCATTGCATTACATTTCATTTATGATTCGGCAAGAAATGAAATGAAAGGAATGGAAGAGTAACGGGAATTGGAATCAGAATTCAGAATCATTTGGCTCGCGTGCTGAAATATTCAATTTTTTTTTTTACTTCTTTTTGCTTTTTATTTTTGTTTTGGATTGCTTTTACCTACGACGCGACGTGGACATGGGTTTTTTTTTTGTTTTTTTTTTTTTTTAACCAATGACAGAGTGGGGGTGGTTTTTACTGGCGCGTGTCTCTCAGTCTCTCTCTCGCTCGCTCTTGCTCTGTAAAATACTTTCCATTTTTCCTCTTACCCCAAAACCTAGCTCCGTCGTCGTCATCGTCGTTCATCGTTGAGTATGAGCTTGGCACGCGATGTCCTTTCCGGTCTTCGGTGTTTCTCTCTCTCTCTCTCCCTCCCTCTCTCTCTCTCTCTCTCTCTCTGTCAGTGTCGGGGTGCTTTTGTTGTTGGGGGACTGAGGAGGAGGAGTAGAACTCCATTTTTTGTTGTTGTTGTTGCCTATTTTTCTTCGTTTCCATTTCCAAATCGCCTGTTCGTGACTAAAGAATAGAACGAAACGACGCATAATTTGTGCCAGTACGCTGTCCGTATGGACATGCTGACTGTATGTGTGTTTGTGTGTGTTTGTGTGTGTTTGTGTGTGTGTGTGTTTGTGTGTGTGTGTGTGGGTCTGCCGCAGTGCCGTCGTGCGATGACGTGTTTCATGTCCATGTCCGTTTTGCCTGTCCGGGTTGGCTGCTTCTGTTTCTGTTTCTGTGCGCATGTTGAAACTTTAATTGCAACTGGTCAGAAAGACATAAAAAAGAAAAAAGAAAAAAAAACACACACACACTTTAAGCCAACCAATGGCAATTAAGCTGGAAATTCGTTTATATTACAAAATTTCTAATAATAAAATATATGTTTGTACTTATTTTTCACCTTTTTTTAGCGACCGCTTTCCCTATTACAAATCAAATGACGATCGGTGGAAGAATTCGGTGCGGCATAATCTATCAATAAATCCACATTTTCGTAAGGGAGTGAAGGCACCTCAGGGCGCTGGACATCTATGGGCCATATCTAGTGGTGATTCGGCTGAAAATGTTTTAGCCTGGGAGCATGTAAGTGGGCCATTAAAACGACAGGAGTAGGGAAGGTATTAAATCTTAAATATTGTTTCATTCATTTTGGCAGAAAAAACAACGTTTGGATTTGTTTTTCAAAATGGAATCAATCAATAGGGAGCGTATGCAACAACAACAACAGCAACAGCAGCAGCAGCAGCAACAACAATTGCAACATCAACAGCAGCAGCAACAACAACAACAGCAACAAATATGCAATTCACCTCAGAATACACAACAATCCACCAATTCGAATTGCCTCTACGATGAGGCGAATGTGGCAGCAGCTGCCCTAACGCAAGAAATGCTGCAACAACGTGGAGAAACATCACCAGCAACAGTAACAGCAACGGCAACAACACACCATCATCATCATCAACAACAACAACACCAGCAACAGCAACAGCAACAACATCAAAGACTTTTGCCCTTCAATGATCTTTTGAGTGACGAAGAGTTACGTAAAACGGCGGGACAAATCTTAAATGGCATACATCGAGAAGTTGAAGTGCAATCGGTGAATAGCATTATAAGTACCTATCATGATGTATTGCTGGATAATGGTAAGTTTTATCAACCTCACCCTCCCCCCCCATGCTCACTCCACTAAAACCACTTTTTGCAGAAGACTATCTTAATCCCATACACAAGGATGTGATAGTGACTGAAAGTGTTTTGCGCCAGCAGCAACAGCAACATCATACCCACCATCAACAGCAGCAGCAACAGCAACAACATCAACAGCAACATCAGCAGCAGCAGCAGCAGCAACATCATCAACAGCAGCAACAACATCAATTGGCTAGCAGTCTTAACCATCATTCTCAATATTATATTACCGAAATAGATCCCATGGAATTGGGCATACAAATGTCGCAACATCAAATGGAACCATCCGAGGAGGAGGTTCTCTTTAGCGATGAATTCAATTTGAATTATTTTGGATATAATCCGGGTAGCGATATAGTCGCTTGACCGCGCAAACAGCAGCTGCAGCAGAAATAACTAACTTAAAGTCTATTTAACAAATATCTGTATAAATATCTATATATGTATATATCGTATATGGATCCTAGATAAGTCTTAAGCCAATTCTCTTTAACCAAATCAAAATACTAGTCACACAAAAACAAAAAAAAAAAAAAAACAAAAAAAAAAGAAAGAAAGTAACATACAAAAAACAAAGGAACCACCTATGGACTGTAGGTATGTCTCCGTCTTCGTCTCCTCCTCCTCCTCCCCCCCCCCCCCTCCTCCTTATTCTCAATATGTATAGTCTAGTCTTCAATGTACCAAGAAAAACCAAAGTTTTTTTTTTATTGTATTTTTTTTTTTAGTTTAATTTGTAGTTTAATTTTTTTTAGATATTTAAGGTATATCAATATAAACAAAAAAACAAAATATATATAAATTATAGATAATATATATGTATACATACATATATATATATATAAATATATTTGAATATGGATAATATTATACATATGTAGTTGGATAATGAAGAAAAGCACTTAACTAACTTCAAAATGGTTTACTTCACTCATGGCAAAAATAAAAAAAAACATTTTTTACTCAAACGAAATTTTCTTTTAGTTGAACTTAGCTTTGATTCAAATCTAAGCTCATGCTGATCAAGAATCTATATAGATTCTTGCTTTAAAGCGTTATAAGCGGTGTGAAACTTGGATGGATGCCATTAAAAAGGTGTGAAACCTTAATACGCTTTGCTCCAACAAAATGTGTGAAACTTGAATTCGCCGCGCCCAAACCGAAGGGCGAAAGGGTTGATGCTATTTCCGTTAGTTTGCTTTTTTGAATTTATTTAGTTTCTCAATTTTTAAGTTTTTTATGACAAACTTATTTGTTTAAGTTACTTTTTGTTGCAGGCAAAACATTTGTCGCAGCCCAATCAAACGGACCACTGTAACTATAATTGTCAGCTAAGAATTAGCAAATTTCATACTAAATGTCTTGGATATTATTTCTTATCATCGACATTGGTTTTAAAATTCATTTTTCAATCAACGAAATGCTCATTTCTTTAAGGAAAACAAAACTCAATGGTTTTTTTTTTTGTTTGGCTTTTATTGGGATAGCTTTTATTAAAGTGGGATGGCCAGGGGAGGCGTGGGGGGAGGAGAAGTGGTATATACTAATGTATAGAGTGTATATATATATATATATATGTATAGGTACCTCCTTATACATGCATACAAAAATATTTATATGAATTGGCTGCCAGGGCGCATATCTAATATGATACAATAATTTATTCAACTTGTCTAAACTACGAACAAAAAGGACCAAAAAAAAAAAAACAGAATGAATTAATTAATTAATACATATATATACACATATGTAGAATGTATGTACATATGTATGTATATATAAATGTGTACAGACATTATTTGTATACATAAAGTTGGTATAATAATTAAAATTTGTAAGTAAGCATACATGTATCACAAATATTAGATTATTTTTAAGAGCAAAAGCTATATGTATATATATATGTATGTATGTATGTATGTATATAGTTTATCGTTCATAAAACCGAAAAGTATGTAATCAAATATGTAGTAGTAATTATTTATGTATTTGGGTATATATGTATTTAGGTGCAAAACGGATCGTTTCACAAGTGTGCCCGAGACACTAGGAATTGGTCCGGTCCTCTTAGGTTCAGCTGGAGCTTGAGGCATGGAAAACCGATATTTTTTTTTTATTTTATTATTTTATACAAAGAACATTTATAACATTTTTTAACTTTACACGCACAGTTACATATACATATGTATATAGATTGATTGGTTTTTTGGATTACAAATGATCGTAGTACCATATTTCAATTGGGTAAAAACTTAAACTGGTTTAAAAGTAATTTGGATAACCACCAAAAACAGTCAGTCAGCCAGTTAGTCAGACGGACAGTCCTCTCAACGTTTTGTTTCGCTGGAACGTTTCTGTTCACGGCTATCGCCACGTTCGATATACCAATTGTTATTGTTATTATGATGATTGCGTTTGCGCGACTGTTCACGGTGTTGCATCATTCGTTGGTGCCACTCGCCGCTGCCACTCTTGTCCTCGTCATCATCGTCGTCGTCGTCGTCATCGTCATGATCATGATCTTTGGCCATGTGCCGTAGCTTTTTGGCACGTTGTGGTGGTTGCTGTTCATCGGATTGATCATGTTCCTTGTAAAATTTCTTCTTTCTATATTGTTGTTCCTTTGAGTCGTATTCCTTAGAGTTGGCAGGATATCGCTGCTTTTTATAGAACTTTTGCTGTTCCTCCCGTGAATGATGCTGATGACTACCAGAAGTTTGGGCTGTCGATTCGGATGAATATTTAAGGTTATTCTTTTTATGTTGCTGTGACTTCTTGGAATATTCACCATTGCCCGCACCTGTGCCCTCACTCACACCACTCACACCATCAACATTTGTGCTGGCAGCAAGTCGATCTGTGACCTTTTCAAATCTCTGAAAAGTTTGCGATTGCTGTAGCACATCATTAACAACATTGCCAATCTCATCGACAAGAGATTCGGCATGCTCGGCGGATGATTTTCGATTCTCCAAGCACATGGCAGCGAATTCCACATAATTACCATCTTGGCATTTAAATGGGCGCTTTAGATCCTCTTTGGTTATGTCCACCGGTTGACCAGCCTCACCATTGCCCGGCCAGGCCTTAAATGTCTTTGCCTTACGTCCATGCTGTCCATGTTGGCTCGTCCCTTGATCCCTTGAGCTAAGATATTGCAATTGCTTTGAGATTAAATCAATTTCGGCCCTCATCAAATTGTTTTGCAATTCCAATTCGTCCAAACGTCGCTCCAAATTGCCCAGCGATTGCCGGCTCTCACCATTGCTGCCAATTTCCCATTCCGGATGCCGTAATTTGCCAATGAAAGCCAAAATGGCCAATGTGGCGCCCACATAAAAGATAGCATTTAGGCCACTCTGCACCAAGGGCGGCAAACGTTGATATCCACTAAGGGCAGATTTCTGTTGCCTCACCATCAGATTTCTGTCATTGTTATTTGAATTTGACGGCAATTCGTCATCGTCAGTGGGAGCAACCCGATCCTCCTTCTCCTTTTCCGCTATTGGGCGTCGTCTCTCCTTGAGCTGCTGATTGTCCTCCAGTTGCGACTCCTGATTAGGCAATTGACTGCAGCTGCTGCTGGTTGTCAAGACAATGGGTGTAGCTAAATCATTGAAATGAAGCAACTCGTTCAAATGATCGCGCAGAAAGGGATGCGGAGATATACGTTCGGTGCTCTCGCAATCGCTTATTATGGATATGCCATCGGATATATCATCAGCAGCTCCCACCGCCTGCACATCATCCAAGGGCTTCATGCATCTAAAAAGAAAACAAGACATTTTCTCAATAAAATAAAACTGGACATTGCCATATCCTCAATATGAGAAGGTGGAAAATAAACATGAAGCTCCTTCAAGTAACCAAAAATAAATGGATTCGATCTACCATTACTTCATTCTATATACTCTATGAACAACTTTCTGATATATACATACATACATACGTAGATACTTGGCTGGAATATTAGAATGGAATCGGAATCGAGAAAGTATCTTTTCTCCTCTGTAGCTTGAGCTTATTATGATGAAATTTCTGAGGTTCTTGGGAAATTATTCAATTTAGCGTATAGAAAACTTAAATTCAGTTGAATTTGATTTTGATTTTGGGTTTGGTTTTGGTTGTTGTTGACAACACTTGACTCTATTTTTAGGTCGGGGGGGGCCTTTCATATTTTAATGATACAAAAATGTAGTTTTATTTTTAGGACACATTTTCATTCATGCACTTTGGTGAGTATTGGTTTTTTTTTTTTTTTTTTGTGTTTTACCTATCGTTTGCATGCTTCTCATCGTCATTTCTTGGAACTGATCCCGTTTCCTCAGTGCTGCTATCACTTGATAATACTTCGATTCTTTCGTCTGGTAAAATGGTCCATGAATTAAGGGCCACGGAAGATGTTAATAATCGACGTGGCGGCGTTTCATTGCTGGAGGTTATTGATTCCGCTCGATCCAATGGCAATGGCAATACCCCTCCAATGTCCTCCTCATCTGCCATGGTTGGTGACCCTTGTTGCTGTCTGTTGTCGTTGATGTTAAATATCTCTATGTGTGTGTGTGTGTTTGTGTGTGTTTGTGTGGGTTCTTTGTTGTTGTCTGGAAAAAAAAAGTGCAGTAAAATGTGAAAAATACAGAAGTCGGAATAATTTTCGCTGTTTTCGTTTCTCAGTGCACTTTATCTTTGCCTTCGTCTTCGTCTTCTAACTTGACAGTTGATGCATTTCATTTTTGCATTGTTTTTGTTTTTGTTTCTGGGGCTCGCGACTTTTGTCACAGATACACAAAAATATATGTACCGCGTGTGTGTGTGTGTGTGTGTGTGTGTATGTATTTACGCTTTGTTCTTAACAATATTTCACCATCTTCTTCTTATTTAGTTACGTACTTAGATAAAGGCAAAACACAAAATAAAACTAACAAATGTCGCACTTTACCGCAGCGAAGAGAAAATACAACTACAACGCACTTGAGGCCAAACACACACGCACGCTCTCGCTTACACTCACATACACTCGCACTCGCATTTACTTACCTTGCACAAAAACACAATCATATGGTCATGCAGTGTGACCATACTTAGCGATGGTAAAAATACCAAGGCGACTTGGTATGTGTGGTAAAAATTAAATTTAAAAATCAATTGTAATTGAAATTATAAAATTTGCAATAGGATTTTCAACGACCATTTCAAAAAAAAAAGAGTTACAATTAGTTACTAAATATTAACCTCAGTTTAATGTGCCCAAGCTAGCTCTCTCTTAGTGAATGTTTCAGTTTAAAGTTTATGTTTTTCAATTACCGTTTTTATAATGGCTTCTCCATTATGCGACGAATTTCACCAGCAGCCTCTGAACTGCATTCCCAATCTGAGGATGTGGCAAACTGTCGCATCGCTAATGGCTGCTGTTGTTGTAGTTGTCTCTGTTGCTGTTGCTGCTGTTGCTGCTGCTGCTGTTGTTGTGGCTGAAGTTTTCTTGGTGCCGGAACAACAACATGGCCATATGGTATCTGACCATTAGTGTTCATTCTAGGAGCTGGTATTGGATAGACTCGATCAACATTTGCTGCCGCTACTGCTGAATAGCGAGGTATGGTCATTAAATTGGTTTGCTGCTGATACTGTTGCTGCAGTCGCTGATGCTGTGGCGTCCAATATATTTGACTGGCCTGCTGCTGCTGCTGCTGCTGATGGCTGTTGCTGTTGCTGTTGCTGCTGCTCCCTCGATCCAATATCAATGGAGTGGTCCGACCATCCGATCGTATATAACCCCCTGATGTGCGCATAAATTGTTGGAGCTGTTGTTGCTGTTGTTGCTGCTGTTGCTGGTGTTGCTGCAAGTTGTAGATACTGCTATTGTTTGGATAATCTAATAATTTGGCTGTCTGTATGCCGCCATCTTCAGTTTCGACAAGCACATACTGGGGTAATTGCTGACTGGATAGATATTGCTCCGATTCATTTGATAATAAACTATTACGCTTATTCACATGAGCATAGATCGGTGTCTGACCCTGTGGCAGACTCTGTACACGCAACGGGACCAATGGACGTTCCACTGATGCATACGAGACTGGTGAAATTTCGGCATGTGTATGCGTTTGATGTTGCTGTTGTTGTTGCTTCTCGTAAATGGGTTGCATTTTACTAGGCGTTCGACTAATTGATTTACGGCAAAATTCTTTCACCTTTTCAAGAATTTCCTCACGTGTTAGTAGGCCACCAATACGACGATTTGTTGTGGCGCCACCACCACCACTAGATCCACCATCCTTTCGTCTCATTACAACTGGCGGCATTTCAGTTTCACTCTCATAGCCGCGACGTGTCGGAATCATGTCATCTAACACACTTTGAGAACGAGCTGGTATGTGTTGCAGTTGCTGCGGCTGCAACTGTTGCTGCTGTTGTTGTTTGGGTGAGTGTATAATTGGTGTACCATCAAGTATCATCACTTGTCTATTCCGATGAATTCCAGCAGTATTGGCAATGCCGGAGAATGTATTCCGTTGAGCTGAGCCACGTATAAAATATGCTGTTGGCGTTGGTAAATGTTCATAAATATTTTCCTCACTTAGCTGTTGCTGTTGCTGCTGCTGCTGTTGCTGTTGTTGCTGCTGTTGTTGGAGTACCTTGTGATACAATTGACGATCGGTCACCTCTTTGATAGCTCGCAATTTCTCCCATTCATTTTGGCTTTGTTGCTCCTTCACTGGCGTTGATGTGGCCATGGGCTGTGGCTGTTGCTGCTGGCGATTCATTAGCTTTATTTGATTTCGATCCATTGAGGCGGAACGATTGAAACGATTCATTGGCATATCGGGAGAGATACCACGCCTGGGCAATGGTATTAAACTTTGTCGTTCCAGTGTGTTCCTTTGGAATCCTTCGGCTATTGATCGACGACCTATTTGATTTAGTTGTGGTTGTTGTTGTTGTTGCGGCTGATTTACAGAACGCTCTAGGAGTATGCGTCCTCGCAGTTCTTCATTATCGCTAATGCTATAAGTAGCCCGTTGTTGTTGTTGTTGTTGTTGTTGTTGTTGCTGCTGCTGGGGTACACTTGATAACTTATTGGAACGTTCCTGCAGAAGTCGAAGTCGAATTTCATCGTTTTCAGCATTATAAAGCATACGCTTTTGTGGAACTGTGACTTTTGGTATGGATCTCTTACTGGAATGCTCAACGGGCTGCAAACGACGCCTTATTTCCGTTGGTGACATCGGATTGCGCTCCTGTTGTTGCTGCGTTGCTGGCTTCGTCGCTTGTCGTTCCAACAGCAAACGTCGCCGCATTTCTAATGGTGTTCCCTGCTCAACAACTTTATTGCCATTATAGATCACTCTTGGCTGGGGTTGAGTTGACATCTCTTTGGGCATTATAATTGCCTTTCGTCGCGTTGTGGGAAACAAACTGTTCGACAGGCGCTGCAGTACGGATAATTTTTTGCTATTACTCTTACGCAAGGCCACCAATGATGGTGATTCGTTATTCGCATAGGGCAATGGTGAGGGTGTTAGTGTGGGCGTCGGTGTGGGCGTGGGTGACAATGGACTGGACATTATTAGTTCCCGTTTGGGCATCAGAGCCAAGCCCTTACGCTCGAGATAGGCCTGAAATTCATCCGAGCTAATGGTATTGGTAAATGTGCCCAATTTCTCATTGGATTCTCCGCCAGAATTGTTGCTCATCTTTTGGCCTTGGTCGTTATTGCTTGACATCGAGTCGTTGTAGTGATTATTGTGTTTATTATTATTATTGTTGTTGTTGTTGTTATTGTTCTGGGTTAATTCATCACTTGATTCACTTTTCGTTAACGGTCCATCGATCTCGTCGAGATCATCGTCCGAGCTAATTTGCAGCTTTTTCACACGTTCATCAAACTTTTTGGCATTCTTTGTCACTTCGGCCGGATTGAAGTAGTCACCATTGATTGGGGTACCAGTTCTTATTTTAATATTGGCCAATTCTGGATAATTTGGCTTCGAGCACTTTTTAAATGGAAGTTTTGTAGCCTCTTGTTGCAGTTGTTGCTGCTGCTGCTGCTGCTGCTGTTGGTTCTTAGTTAGCCTTTGGGCCTTGCTGGGTTGCGAGTTTTGAGTTTGCTTACGCTTTGGCTTGGGTATCTTCTCCTGAAACTCTTCGTATTTCAGACGCGCCAATACAGTTGGATCGTATACAAAATATGGATCGGGATTCTTAATATATGTTTTAACATATTTCGATTGATTAAGTACTTCTTCGGTGGTCACAAAGTCATCACCATTATTACCATTAGATAGATTCACTTTCTTCACCTTTCTTGCATTCGTCTCGTTCTTTTGCTGTTCGCGTTCCCTTTCGCGCTCCTTTTCCTTCTCCTTTTCCCTTTCCCGTTCTCGTAGTTGTTGCGTCACTGTCTTCCGTACGCTTAGTGTGGAACGTTTTGTGGGCACTGGCGGTGGCGTCTTCTTGGGCTCTCTGTTGATTGCATTCTTGAATGGATTCCGTTGATCAACAATTGGTTCACCAGTAATAAATTTCTTAATTTTCTCATCGTTTGGATTAAAAGTCACAGACTTTTTGGCCTTCAGAGGGATGAGACCACTGCTGCTGCTGCTGCTTCTGTTGCTGCTGCTGATGTTGCTCTCCTCGCTTTCCGGTGCCGTTTTCTCAAAGGATTCAACAATTTTCAATGGCTCGTGATCGTTGTCGATGTGCTTCTCCTTGTCGTTCCCGTTCTCGTTCTGGTTTTCGCTTCTGCTTATCTTATCGATAAAATCATTGATTATTAGTTCAACGGTTTCACTTGTTGGTGTTGTTGCACTCGCTTTGCAATCGTTTGCATCGACAATCGTGTCATCAGACATTTTTTCCCACTACGCGACAGCAACAACGGGGCAGAGGAATAGGAGCAGGAGAAGAAGGAGTAGCAGCCAGCGAGGGCCGTGGGGATTTGGAAATGGAGTGGAAAAGTGGAAGAGTTGGAAATTGGGTACACTCGACAACAATATTCGCCCAACATTGATATGGAGTTGATCTGGTGGTCTCTAACCGCAATAAATATATATCTAAAAAAGAAATGAAAACCATATTAATATTATATTAATGAATTCTCTGCTTTTAGTATTTACCTTATTCCCTGGAAGAGATGAACAAGTATTTCCTTTAACCAAATTAAAGCACGCCCTTAGCGTTAGTAATTTCGCCAAAAATTCCCCATTGAATTGTAGTTAACTGCAATGAAATAAAAATTAATTAATATAAAATGGAAAACATATTCTAAATCAAGTATTTCGTATGATTTTGAAGCGCTGTCTATACCTTTCTCTTGCAACGCCTCAACTAGTTGAGAATTACAACTAAATGAAACGAAAAATGTATAAAGAGATAAATATTTGGCAATTGCTTCTCATAACAACGACTTAAAGACAATTTGTTTAGCAAGCGAATGCAATAATAGATTTTTTATAAAAGTGTAAACGATTTTCAATATAAAATTTTATCAAATTTAATAGTTTTAATTGAGTTTATAAAAAATTTATGTTGAAATTCTTAGAAAATCAAATTAAATCGGTTAATATATATTTATATATATATATTATATTAGCTGTCACCCCAAGAAATGCATTTTTTTTATAGTTATTTCTAAGGGTTTTTTTTGTTTTGGACTTTTCGCACAAAAAAGGTCATAAAAATTCTTTAAAGTGGGGAATTCCTTTGGGATTTTTCTGTCATTACACAGAGAGTTCAGGCAGAAATCCCGTATGAGGAAGTTCATCTCGAGAACAGTGGCCCAGCTTGAGAATTTTGGGCTAAAAAGTTACTTAGCTTCTATTGATAAGATTGGCCAAAAATGTAGAAGATTCTAAATCTTTTGCCAAGTATCTTAGTTGACCTTTGAATGTGATTTGGTTATTCTATGGAGTTATTTCTCATGGTTTTCCATACATGTGTTTCTTGCTGGAACATATGGAGATTTGTTCACATATGTATATCAGTCGTTGAGATAAATATTTCAATAGATCGCTGTTTGACATTCATATGTTGTTAAGTCGGTCAAAGATCAACCAAGGAGCAGACGGCTAGCATCACGCGGCAGGCGGCAGGCGGCAGGGGTTGGCTAAGTGAAGAAGGAGGCAGAGTCGTTTCGGTCAACCGGTTTGCATTTCTATATTGCATGCATTCAATTTGCATATCTCAATGAGTTTCGATGTATGTATGTGTGTGTGTGTGTGTGTGTGTGTGTGTGTGTGTGCGGTTTTCTAGTGCACCTTGGATACGATCAGTTGGTCATTTAGTGTATGCCTAGTGAAATCGTTAAGCAATTGCAAATTAACTCAAATTCCCGCCGCCTCTGCTCTAGATATATCTCTATATATATATTCAGATAGTGTTAATCTTTCTAGATATTGCCATCCATATAAATCGATACAGAGAACAGGTGTCCCACGATGGCTTAACTAAATAAATTTCATGCGTAAAAATTCTATAAAGAAAACTTTTGCTTGAAATCACATAAAAATAAATTTCATTCTACCCTTCTAGCATGACTAAAACTGCGGGGGGGTAACGGGAAAGTACAACGTGCACCACCACCACCACCACCGACCACCGACCAACACCCTTACCGAGGCATTCACAATCAAAAATCCACCCTAGATCCAAAACCAAACCCATACCCAAATCAAGGGCAACTAAACTGAACTCAACTAAACTAAATGTCGGGGTGGAAAATGTTTTCTCTGGTCAATGTTTTCACAATTCCCATATACCCTACTCCTCTCCCCTTCTCCTGGCAAAATGATCTTCTAAGATCTTCGCTATGGAGAGTCAAACACTTCAACTCTAACTCCTTATAAAAAAAAAGTCCATAGAGTATAGAGACTTCCACTTGAAATATTTTGCCATTTATTTTGATGTTTGCTTTTCTTCTTTTCATTTTCCACTTCCTCAAAACAAGACAATGGTCGGTAAATAACTTGAAACAAAGGCTTGCAGCAACAACCAATGCGGGATATATAAATTAAATGAATACAGTAATTAAATAATTGGTTAACAATAATGAAAAACTCAATATTTACCATATTAACAGGGTCGATGGGTTTCCGTTGCCGAAACAAGATTCTTAAAAGTCTAATTGGGAGCTCATTTTTAGCAGAAAAATTTGCTTCGAAAGAAAACTAATTTCTCAAAAGTTTAATTGAGAGCTAAGTTTTTGCATTAAATTTGCTCAAAAGTCAAAAATGTGCTTCGAAAACTTTTCGAAAGGAACAAATTTCTAAAGAATTATATTAGGAGCTTATTTTCTAGCAGAAAATTTCCTTCGAAAAGGCTTCGAAAGGAACAAATTTCTCAAGAATCAAATAGGAAACCCATTTTTTTCAGACAATTCTCTTCAAAAACGCCAAATTTTTGTAAAATTTAAATTGGGAACTCATTTTTAGCAGTAAATTTGCTCAAAAGTCAAAAATATGCTTGGAAAACGCTTCAAAAGAAAAATTATATTGGGAGCTCAATTTTTAGCAGAAAATTTCTTTCGAAAACGTTTCGAAAGGAAACAAATTTTTTAAAAAACGCTTCGAAAGGAAACAAATTTCTTAAAATTTAAATTGGGAGCTCATTTTTAGCAGAAAATTTGCTTAAAAGTCAAAAATGTGCTTCGAAAACGCTTTGAAAAGAAACGAATTTCTTTAAAATCAAATTGAGAGCTTATATTTTGCAGAAAATTCTCTTCGAAAACGCTTCAAAAGCCAAAAACGTGTATGGGAATTGTTAATCGATAATGGAAAATCATTAATGAAAACTGTAAGTTTCATAGAATTTTTCATAAACATTAATTACTTGCTACACCTTTCGGCTAAAACTGGCAGCAAATGAAAAGAGTTATCGAGAAAAGGTCGCAAAGTGTGAGGAAATTGTAAATTGCTCAAGACAAAAGCGAATGAAGCTTGAAATGGAGATAACTTGCTGACCTCTTCAGCTTCATCCTGAGTCTCTGCTGTTGTGGCATCAACTGACAATCAGTTAGCCATAATTCTTATTTAATGGTATTTATTTTTTGTTCTTTTTGGCACATGAACCCAGACGACATTCGAGAGAGAGTCAGGAGTCAATGGCATAAGCTGTCATTCCATAGACATGGGGTCATACCCAAACCCAATCCCCATCCAGACAGTGAAAATTTATATACCATCTTGCAGATAAGATGCAGTAAAATACAGTCAAATGAATCATCGATTACAACTTACTACTACAACTACAACTGGTTGGAGGATGATGCGGAAAGAAAATGGGCAAAATATCAAAACTAAACCCAGCTGGTGGCGCATTTGGAAACTCTTCAAATTTAACTCGGTTGGTGGGAGAGTTTTTTGTGTGTGTGTGTTTCGACTTGAATTAGGTTGATGGTTGTTGCCTCTTGTAAATTGTAAATTGTAAATTGTAAACGTAATCGTGAACGTAAACATTTGAGGCAAAAGCCAATTGGGAGGGAATGTGTAAAAACAACAAAACATACGCGGCACGCACGCCGCAGCCAGGCCAACTGATGACTGACATTGACGATAAATGAACATGAGAGAGTCGAATCGAGTCAGAGTCAGAGTCTCGACCTCAATAAAAGGCAAAAAAACAAAAATCACACACACACACACACACACACATATCGCAATGGTGCACGGACGGACAGTAGCTACATAGTATATCTAGGCATCTACCTATGTATGTACATATATCTATCTATAAAAGATAGACGTCGCAATGTCTACGTGGAAATTTCACTCTAAAAAAGGCAATTGTAACTAACTGACTTCTTAGTCCTTTAAGAAATGTTTCTCAAACTAGGCAAATCATTGACCTAACACAGTTTTAGCCTTTCCCTTAATACGAGACAACTAGCAAATCTTTTCAAAACGAAATCAGTTCACTGAAACAGTATTTCGATACATCTAAAAACCAGCGACGTGCGCAGCTTTTCAAAAGTGTTGATAAACAAACAAATTATGGCGCTCTATATCGATAATCGGCAGCTTGATGGCCCTGCTTAAAACATTTCAATACATTCCAAATACAGATTAAGATTAACTAAAAAAAAACTAAAGCTGATTACTAATCAGAAGAAGTTCTTTGCACTTCTCCCAACCGATCCCAATATGAGCCTTAGATTTTGCGGCAAATGGCCCAAGTGAAAGATGAAGATGAAGGGCGTCAAAATTGCAAATATTTTTCCACAGTTTAATCTTATACCAATCGCAAGACTTAGGGGACTTATGTACATTAATTGCGTAAACTTCAAAGGGGGCGGGGAAAAATAAAAAAAATAGCTTATTTACTCAGTTATCATCAAAAGATAAGTTTCTGACATGGAGAGATCCAAATAAAAATTTACTTTCAATTGGGTTAACGATTCACCCTGTCCCTTCACATAAAAGATCCTAAAGGCGCCATTTTTATATAAATCCAGCCCTGCAAAAATTCACTACCCCTTTTGGCGGCTTCCATATATTTGCATTGCGTAATAACTAATAAACATTTTACAATTGGCAAATAATTTCCGCTCCAAATGGCAAAATAAAAATCAAAAAATGAACGACACGATTCTTTAGATGAAAAAAAATGCTTCTTCTCTGTCTGTTTTTTTGTTGTTGTCGATGAATTATTGTTGTCACAAGGAAGTGATTTTTGAGAAGTTACTACAGTTTAAAAATATTCAAATATTGCGTAGCACTAGACAAGAGAGTTGTTTGAAGTACCTCATTAAGGAGGATGGCAGAGGTGGAGACAGGGGGGGGGGGGGGGGGGGAATGGGCATCGAAATAGTTTTGCGGTTAACATAAACTCTTCATGCTCAATTTTTCGTGACTTTGTTTCAACTTTTTGCAGAACTTATGGGCCAGAGTTAGACCACACACACACACACACACACACGCACACACGCACACATGGACATTAAATGAAGTGTAGGGCAATACGTAGTACCGGCTCGCATAATTAATTGCGCAACACTTAAAAAAAAAAAGTAAAGATGAAGATGGGCGTTGGGGTGCGGGGAGCAATGGAGAGCTGTAGCGGGTGGCGAGAGTTGCCTTTGGGGGTTGATTTTTTGTTGTTGTTTTTTTCTGTTTGCCTTTCGTTTGTTTGATCTCAATGGTTAATGATCATAATGAAGCTGCTGCTGCTGCTGCTGATGATGATGATGATGATGATGATAGAGGCAGCGACCAGCCGGCTCAAGTGTTTGTTTTTATTTACGATCGTGTGCGTAATGAAATGCCAAAGATATTTCTACTGTGTCTGTCTGTTTGTGTGTGTGTGTGTGTGTGTGTGTGTGTGCTTATATAATGATAAGCATATGTTTTGATTTAGCAAATCTCTAACCAATTCATTCATTCATTGATTCATCTATATTGCCCTTATGACCTTTTGCCTAATAATCTTTGCCCAAACATTCAATTGCGCTAAAATTCCTAAATAGATGATAAAACAACAATAACAAAAAAAAAATTAATAAAAATGGTCGATTATTTCTATGAAATACCAATTAAACGAATAGGAAGATGACGTCGTCAATTGTTGTTGTCTCTTGGCCCCCACCAATTGACCCACAAATGGCATTCCGTTGTAGAGACCCCGGCACCGCAGTCGACCCTCCAGTCGTCGGTAGTCTATATCCATTTACCATCACCTATACCGATTCCCCATTATGGTTGAAAGAGTGATTTATGATAACGTCTAATAATAATATTGTTAAAGAGTATGGAGAAAGGCAGTTTAGTCGTCAAACCCCAAAAGGGAGAAAGGTTCTAAAGTTTTTTTTTTTTTATTTTATATGACTTTTTAGCCATTTGTAGAGATTATTAGTTGCATATATTTTGTGCAATGCGTGTACCTACTATTAAATATTGTTGTTTTTTATTGTAATGCCAAAAGCAGCTGTTGTCGGTCGATTCGTTGGATGATGATGACAATGATATTGATTGATTTAACACTCGAACCATAAATGGAGCGTTTCTTGTTTTGTATGATTAGATGGAGATTGCTGTAAGCACACGTCACAGTATAATACACACTTAATCTCTCTCTCTCTCTCTCTCTGCCTGTGTGTGTGTGTTTGTTTGTTTTAATGGTTAAATGACTTCACTGTATCTCTTATGACATGACGTCACTGGTCGCCATAAACCATAACTAACTTGGCTCAAAGTGAAGTTTGTTGTATGTATGTTGGTAAGAGACTGTGAGACGCAAGAGAGATGGAAATACATAGATTGTGCAATAAAATGACTGTATATCGGCTGGAGCTGGGGGGTCTCTGCTTGCCAAGAAGCACCAGAAGTGTACAACCATTATACAAAAACAACAACAAAAAAAGTACCGTTAAAATGCCATTTGCGGCAAGCAGACAACAACAAAAAAAAAGAAAAAAAAAGAGGGGAACAAAACAGAGATAAAAGAAAACCAAAGAGTAGCGAGTTCATTTCGAACGTATTCATTGAACTGCTCTCGATACCCTAGGACTATACATATGTATAACAACTAAGTATATACATATGTGTATCGGATAGATAGTAAAACAGTGAAAGCACGACAAACTGTATCGAATTGAAGTGAAAATTGGCAACGCTTCAACCTTAATGGAAACGAATGAGCATGAAACATCCGCACAAGCAACTCAGAGTGCACAAGAAACAGCCGCACAAGTAAAAAATGTCACAAGAAAGACTTAGTATATTAACTGAAACAATTTGGGAATAAATCTACTTCAAGAAAGTTAGCTAATTGTGTGATTTTTATTGTCTGCGATACGCACAAGCAACTGATAAAACGCATAAGCAAAGAAATTCTTAGTAAGAAAGTTCGTTGAGCTTCATTCTGCCAATGGGGGGCGTGCGGCATGCCCACTGCATGGCAATGGGTACTCAATTAGTGCAATTTAATCGTTCATATGCACTGCTAATAAGTAAGTAGTAGCAACATTTCTACATCAATACATTAAATATCGAATTACATGAGTCTTGTGGTCACCTTCAACAGGTGAACTACTAACCTACTACCTAACACACGTTCGCTGGCTCGCCGGGCCCTAGTTGGGGATGTATGTAGAAGAGGTAGGGGATAGGTATTCGGTTTTTCTCTTGTCTCTCTCGTGTCAAAATGCGGTTTGCGTATACAGTTGCAATTGTATTTGACAGATTTGCTTGCTCAAGTCCAATTTGTGTCACATTTTGGGACCCAATCTACGTATGAACATACATACATATATATAAATATATCTCCCTTTAGAGAAGCATTGCGCAACATTTTCATTTTAGAAGTAACCAACCAAAAATTCACAACAACAGCAACAACAACAAAAAAAAAAAAAGTGCTGTGTGTGTGACTTTTCCGGCAGTTAGCTTTTTCGTCACATTTACATTCACCTTTTGTAGGTTTTTTTTTTTTTTTTTTTTTGTGTAAAATGCATACATAAGTCATTTAATGATTTTGTGTGCATGTTTGTTTGTTGGTTTTGTGTGTTTTTGTTTTTTAGGTTTCAGTTCATAAATTATGATTCTGTTACATTACACACACACACACACACACCTACACAACGGTAGATTCACCTTGACAATGGTGATAACGATCACGACGATGACGACGACGACGACGATTCACTCACTCAGTTTGTGTGTGTGTGTGTGTGTGTGTGTGTACAGCTGTGTACAAATGTTTAACTCAAACTCGAAGAGAAGAGACTTTCGGTAAGAACCAAACCAAAGCGAGACGACAACATTTTTTGGCACTCCCTTTGGGGCTTGGAGCTCTGACACAATGTGAAATCCTTAAACTTAAACCGGTATCGGGTAACGACACTCCAGAGAAAGAGAAAGAAAGACAAAACGAAAGGGAGAGATGGACAACAAAAGAGCTAATAACTTAAGTAAAAGGCCAAAAAGCTCTGAGTAATGCCATTCACACACAAACACAAACACACCAAACACACACACATTTTAACACACTTGAACCAAAGTGTATTGACTCATAGGTACATACATCCGATTTTGTAAACCTTTGCAAAAAGTGCATATAACTTTAGCTTAAGAACCATTTCGTATAGCCATGTCAGCCAGGATCGAACAACTATAGCATATAGCTGCTAACTATGTAAGTTCAAGAGGTCAGCGACAAGTTAGAGTCAGAACGTAACCATATAAAAGACAAGAACTTGCAAGGGCATACAAAATTCGGCATGGTCATAATTTACCTAACATTGGTGCAAAACCGAAAATAAATGGGTTAGGCAATTACTCGTATTTCTTTGACGCATTCGAGACGACGCGTCGTTCCAGCATAAAGAAATTAGCTCATGCTGACCAAGTAGTATACGTAGATATATATATACTTTTCGATATCCGGTCATCTACCTTTTCATGTTTGCAAGACGGGATAAAGATTATAACTTTTCGCCTTTATTTGCGACATACACAAATCATAAAAAAATTAACGCTGTGGGCAGATTTTGACTTTAAAAGGACTCGCCCCGTTTAAGCAAAAAAAAAAAACAAATGGGCCACAATCAGTAATATTAAATAAGTCTTATCACGGCGACAGCATAAATTCCATTTTGATTGATTAATGAGATACACCCACAACAAAACCCAGCAACAACGAAGGTTAGATAACAATGAAGGTTAAAATGACCCATTTTTTTGTTTTGGCCAAGAAGGGTATTTCCATAGTTCATAGGTTGAGAACGAGAGAGAGAGCAATTTGAAACAAAAATCTTGAATACATTTAAATGGACCTTCGTGAGGCAAATTGAAAGCAATTTGATGCCCAATTCACTCTGCCAGCACTCTGGCTCGGTCTAGTGAATTGATAATGGTGGGGAGGGGGCGGACAAGCCAAAAACGTTTTCAGTTATATTTGCATAAATATCAATTCAGTTTTCGAGCAAGTGTACTAAATAAAGCAGCTGCGTATTAGTTTTGATTATTCGCTAGAAAACAGGTAACTAAGCAAAAGTCAACCAAATGAGCAACAGATTGCAAAAGATTAAAGCTGCCTCTGCCTCTGTCTCTCTGATAAGATAACAATTATGTTTGTATGTGGAGTATCTATGTATGTATGTATGTACATATCTATGTAACATCAAACTAATTGAAGGCAACGACTGTACTATACCCTGTATTAATTAAAGCTAACTCAAGCAATTCAATTCAATATCTTGAGAAGAGACAATCAAACTAAATGTAATATACCCTCATTTACCTAATAGAGTACAGGGTAAAAAATTACGAACGGATGAGAATTGTAGAACTAAGATGGAGAAACCTATCAACACGGACACACACACACACACACACAGACACAGAGACAGAGACAGCAGCAAAGCCAGCAGCGGCAGATGCAGATACCAGCAGAGGAACAAAACAAAACACAACAAAAAAAAAAAAACGTAACCAGAATAGCCAACACATTGACGAAGTTCGTATACCCTTAACCTTACAGGAGAGATATATCTATGTGAAAAAAGCCATCCAAGCATACATATATTACAAACAATATAGAACTGATATATATCTTATTGGCTATGGTTTGGCCAATTGGCATATGTGTATATATATTTAACCAATTGGAAAGGTGAGACTTGCAAATCTTAAGCCGTAGTGCATAAGCCTTAATGGTAAGGGTATCAACAACGAAAGCAACAAATGCAAGCCACAAGAAGAGCTTAGAGCTTGACTTGATTTTGTTACATTTGCTTTGCTTTGGTTAGTCTTTTCTTTTTTTTGGTTATTGCAGTTGTTGTTGTTGTGGTTTTTTTTATGCCGTTGCGCACAGTTGGGTTAATATTTGTGGAAAAGAAAAATGGTTTACCACCATTTTGTGCGGTGCGCTGTTTTTTTTTTTTTTTGGGCTATGGGCTACGGGTTGAGGGGCGGGCGGGTTCATTCACCGGCAAATGCCAATAAGAAGAACATTTAACATTCGAGTTGGTCTTATAAGAGTAGTAACAGCAGCGCAACAACAACAAATAGTGAACTTAAACGTTTGCACACACACACAGGGGGAAGAAAGAGAAAAAGAGAGAGAGAGAGACACAGATACAAAAACACATTCACACGGTGGTTGTTTGTTTTTGTTTGTTAAAATTAAAATTAAAGAAAAATGATTGTTGCTTTTGTTACAACTATTTGTACTCACACTTACTCATTTACCCATACATTCATACAAAAACACACACGCACACACACATACACAATGGCATTTGTTTATGCCGTGTACTTAACAATTAATTATTTTTTTACTTTTTTTGTTTTTTGCGTTTTTATGGGCAATTACCAAAACAAAAACTATAGAAACATCAGCAGCAAATGATTATTGTTCAATACACATTTGCCAGTATAAGCGGCGCACTTAAAAAACACAAGAACAAAAAGTCATGTAAAATATAAACCACATTTAGTCCGATTCTCAATCCCGATTTCAAATAATTTTTCAAAAATTTTCAACGTTTCACGCAACTACCGACAACCGCGACATCCGCAGTCGCACAACCGCTCACCTTCAAAACAAAAACAACAATGAAAGCCCAGCCAACATTTAGCGAGAGAGTAGCGGGCAGCAGCACATAGCCCAGCAAGCATTCATTGTGAAAAATTTTACCATTCGCGATGACGATAACCATTTACTCACGATTTGCGAGAAGTTATCGATAGTTACTCGGGTTATTTTAAGAGTTGTCTGCGATAATGCTCCATCGCAACTATCGCATGAGTAACAATCGATAATTGTGGCAATCGTAAATGCAGTGCTGCCAGACTTGGCCAAAAAATACGATTTCGATCATAATTTTCCTTATTTGGTTGTTTTTATTTTAGAGCGCGCCGGCTAATTTACCCACACGATACGCGATGAACAAAAGAAATAACAATAAAAAGAATTTCAATGGCAAGCGACGACGCTTTCCCAGTCCCCTGCAGCGTGAAAAGTTGAATCAGCTAGTGCTAAAATTGCTGCAATTGGCCCAGGATGAGCCGAGCAATCCGAATGAGGAATGGCAGCAATATGAAGCGCTACAAGTGCAATTACAACTGATTTTGGAGCAAGAGGAACCCATCCGGCGTGTGGTATGCCCAGATGCGTCCCAGGGCGACGACCAGACGCGTTTAGCGAAACTAGCCGCCTTCAGCGAATGGGCCAAAGCTGGCGGCATTCACAGTGACGGTGTGGAAATAGCCATCTTTCCTGGCTATCAAATGGGCCTGAGGGCCACCAAAGACATCAATCCCGATCAACAGGTCCTCAGTGTGCCTCGCAAGAGAATCTTCTCCGAGGAGCAGTTAACCAAAACGGAACGTGAATCATTTTGCAATTCCACAACCAATTTCAATCTGGCCAATGCTCTGGTTGTCGAGAAATCCCGCGGACCGGATAGCATCTGGAAACCATATCTCGATGTACTTCCATCACGTTACAACACCGTTCTTTACTTCACCGTGGAGCAAATGAGACGATTACGCGGCACATCTGTCTGCTCGTCTGCGTTGCGTCAGTGTCGGATGATTGCCCGGAAATATGCCAAGTTGTATGCGTTTGCGTATTGTGATAGCTCCTACCTCCGGCCAGATGCCGGCCTCTTTACCCAGCATGGCCTCTGCTATGAACTCTATCGGTAAGTGTGCGCTTAAGTGTGATAGTAAGTGGTTGGACCCCCTACCACCACCATTTCTCACTCTCTCCCACCCTTACCTCCCCAGGCAGCTGCCTCAACATTGTTGAGAAAACTTTAAGAACTCCATTAAAAATCATATACATGCATACTAACCTGTTGCATTCCCCTTAGCAAGATGCACTGACCCCCCCTCCCCCCATTTGCAAACAGGGCCGGTTTACGAATAAGTGGATCTCGAGTACAATTTAATTTTAGGTTGAAACAATGATAAATATTATATAGATTGAAATATGTGTAGGAATGATTTATGTAGCTTTTGTAGCGAGAGGTTAAGGCGCCCTGTCCGCCCACGACATAGTCCGGCACTGGTTGCTTCGCATATCCCCCCCCACCACCACCACCACATTCCATATCAAAATATGTTGGGTAACACAAAATTCTTTGCATATAATTCAGAGATATTTGTGTATATAGGTAATATCTTACTTTTTTTTTTGTTTTGTTTTTGTTTCTTTCATTTTTCTACATTTTATTTTCACAAATCAAATTGAAACTTATTTACATACATATTTTTGAGCGTATATATATACATATATATCAGATATATATATATATAGTTTTTGTCGTATATTTAGAATGAGAAATGAATCAAATTTAAAATTCGCCTCCAGCTAAAAAATAAATAAATTTTTCAACATTCTCTTGTTGCTGTTGTTGTTGTTGTTGTTGCAGTGCATTGTTAACATTTATACTAATAGTTAGTGCAGTTGTTGTTGTTGTTGTTTCTGTTTGTTGCCCATTAAATACTTCTAGATATATATATATATATATGTATATAAGCCTTGTTTTTGGTGCCAAAGAAACAATTTTCGGATTCGTTATTCTTCGCTTTTTCCACTCTTTTTTTTTTTTTTGTTTAACATTTATTGTCCTCATACAAATTTTTTCCCAAATTTTTATTTAATTTTTCTTTAAATCTATTTTTTTTTTTTTTTTTGTTTGTTTTTTTTTTGTTTGGGCTTAATAATCAAAGAACACAACTGCCTTGCGAATACCCTTACAGGAAAAAGTGAGCAAAAAGTGTTGCAAATTTCGAGAGAGTATTGGAAAAGTCGATTTCATTCTAGAAACTGTAAGGGTATAGAAACCTTGGCTAGCCAAAGTTTAAGTTTTCTTGATTGATTTCTACATTTTCTGCAATATTGTTGGAATGTTTGGAAACCCATTAGATCGGATTCTAAATATTTAGAATCTAAAAACAAAAAAAAAACTAAAAACTGATGAACTTGTAAGTCGTCCCACCGACTTTGGTATACCATGCATCGTATATTAAACTCATTTCACATGCCGTATTAGAAACACAGGTCATCCCGCTTATTCTTACAAGCTCACGAGCGCACCTAGCGGCTGCCTTTTTGGTTTTCAGGGCATAGCTTGGCTATTTTATATGCGATTTTAAGCAGTTTTGAGCTGCGTACACATTTAAAGAGTTCAGTTTGATCTAGTCACTTATACAAACGGACGGAGAGACAGACAGGCAGACAGACAGACAGACATGCCTAGATTAACTTGGCTGTCTACCATTTTACTCTACCGATGCATGGCATAAAATTCTTTTATATAAATTTTAGTCGTATGATATGAAATGATGAGAGAGAGTATAGAGTGAGTGAGAAAGTGTGTGAGAGAGAGAGCGAGCGATCTTATCATCACATTTATGTATATATGTTGGATAGTATTTAATTTACTTTGCAATTACTTCTACTTTAGACTTAAAAAAAAAATTACTATTACAATACAATTTCCCTTAGACTAATTAATCGACTAACATTTCGCCTTCTGCAAGTATGGGGGCACGGGTCAAGGGAGTAGGTGGAGGAGGGGACGTGTATATTTCATATAAAACTTTGCCTAAAACAACAACACGCTATTTTTTTTTTTTTTTTTTTAAATTGTTATCAAAGGATCCTCCTCTTAATGTGGTGGCCAGACTTAATTATCAAATGATTTGCGTAATGTATCGAAAAGATATTCTTGAACTTCCGGCGAATTGGGATCCATGGTATTTAGTTTCTGATGAGCAGCAGCATTACGAAGTGATAAGGTCAACGAGTTGGGACTACGAGCCATTAGAGTTGGTGGTGTTCCGGCTGCTGTTGCACTTGTTGTTGTTGTTAACGAAGTTGCCGTACTCAATGTGGTTGAGCCATCCCGTGTGAAGAGCAATGAACTCTGACGCTGCAATTGATGGTGTACGGGTGTCGTGCATGATACGGCTGTTGAGATGCTGCTAATGCCATTGCCATTGCCATTGCCATTGCTGTTGTTGTTGTTGTTTGGGTTGCTACTATTGCCCACGACAAGCTCTTCCATATGTTGACGCATCGAGGAACGTCGCGATGCCGAGGCGGTTTGAGCAATTTGCGGTAACTTACTCTTCATGGCATTGTAGGTCTTTAGGTAGCTTGTCTTTCGGCGACGATGCTGTTTCCAGCGGCAAACAACAAAGATTACCATAAAGGTGCCCAATGCGGTTAACACAATTGCCGCACTGGCCACAATGGCCGATCGTATGCCCGCCGGCATGCTGGCGTAGAGGCTGCCGTTGCCGATGCCACCACCACCACCACCCAAATGTTGTTGCGATACCACCGATGAGGTGGCTGCCGCTGCATTTGGTGAACGATGAAAACCATGACCAGATAGCTCCAGATCAAGCAAATCGTGAGCACGTTCCACCTCATTCTCAATGGTATCGATCACATCGGGATCGTTATTGGGTGCAGCAAGCAGCTGATGAATGTTGCGCGTGTTGCTGCCATTTTGAGTGGATCCACCGCCAAAGGGATTCACGCTTAGATCTATATCAATGGAATCCGATTCTGCTTTCGAATTGTCGTCGTCGTCCTTCTCCTGGGCATCCAGAAGCTCTTGCGAATTCACATTGCCATCGAGTAGAAGTCGAGGAGGTGGTAGAAAGTAAGCATTACGCTTATCCTCCGTGACACCGCGACGAACGTCTGTGGCTGTGGCCAGTGAGGCAAGTGCTAAAGTTTTCCATGATGGAAAGAAATCTAAAGATTTTTCGCCGCGTTGTTGTTGCTGTTGTTGTTGTTGTCGGCCCGTCGAGGAGGTTGGGGAATAGGCGGGTCCTGTGAAGAGAAGAGAGATTCAAAAGCAATTTGGGTAATCAAACTTAATAATGGGTTTTCTTTGTGTGTGTGCATGTATGCGTGAATGTGTGTGTGTGGGTGTGTGTAGCTGTGTGTGTGTGTGTGTGTGTTAGTGCGGCGGTTGCAGCGAGCTGTGGCGTGTGCTGTATACCTCCAGGATTGGCAAAGGATATTCACGCCAACTGTCAATTGTGTGTATCGATATTTCGTTCAAACATTTGCTATATCGATCACGATTGCATAATAATTTTCATTATCGTTATCGTTCGAGTTTACCAAAATTTACAGATGCCAAAATATTCACGTTCTATTCTCATAAAAGTTATCAATGGAACGATATTTTGTATCGATCGAAAGAATTATCGATCGATCGATAGTTCATTATCGATTGCCAATGTTTAGCACTTTAAAGTAAAGATTTTTCAACAATTTCTTTGTAAAATTTTGTAAGATTTATTTACGATTTTTTAAGATCGATAAAAAATCGTCAGAGTTAGGGATTGAAAAAGATCAGAATTTCGATTGAATTGAAGCGTAAGGAAGGCCAAGTGCTTAAGAGGGGTTTTTTTTTTTTTTGGTTATCGATACACAAATCGGTAATTGTTCGAGTAAAATGATCGCAAAATAATCGATAGTCGAGAGTTTTGCAAATATCCATGCCATTCCCGGTTGTTACTTACGTGTGCATTTGGCGTGCCGAGCCTGCTGTGCGCTTATACGCGTTTATATGATATTTGATATATGTGTGTGTGTGTGAGTGTGTGTGTGTTTATCGTAATTACCGATAACTAACGTTGGGTAATCGATTATCGATAAGCGTTATAGCAAGAGCTCAGCACGCGGCCAACACTCGCGCTGTCAAACTCACTACTGCCGCCACCGCCGACGCCGCTGTTGGCGCTCACGCTGAAGTCGCAGCCGTAATGCAGTAGTACCTCGATTATTGTTTATGTTATCGCCGACGCTGACACCGTCACTATCATTTGGCTCGATATCAATGATCGATGTGAAATAGCTTGAACCCTGCGAATCGGTTTTTATCTCATCCGGCTTCACACTCTTCAGGTCAATCAAATTGAAATGCGGAAAATTCTCAAATGCCGTCACAATATCCATATTATCCTGCAGCACAACCTTCTGGCCGGGATAGAAACGCGAATGCTCATCACCGCCATTCACAATGGTCGATAAATGCAATTGGCTAGAGCCACGTTTGCGATGCTCAATCAATTCCTCCAGCGTCATATTACGTTGCTCCAGAACCTTGAACAGACGATTACCCGAACGGCGATCTTCGATTAGTTCCAACAGATCGGTACGATCATCAACATCATCCACAATCACACCAAGACTGAGACCCAAGGGTGATTTGATTGATGGTGCCGGTTGTGCTGGTTGTGCTGGTTGTGGTGGTGCCTGTGATGATGATGGATTGAGTGGTGCTGGCACTCTCATATGATGCGTATTACTTTCCACTTCATCAAAGAAATTCTCAAGATCATCACCGCTATCGGCATAGTTTAATTCTTCGCTGTTATTGCCATTGGCATTGGCTGTGCTGGTGCTGGTGCTGCTACTGGCATTGCTGGCATCAACCATTTGATCCACCAGCTGCTCTTCCACACTCTCTTCAACCACATTTCTATCATAGTTATTGCCAATGAAATTGTCTTTGAAACGTTTGCCATTTACTTCCTTACTGCCATTACGTAGACGATGGTGGGGTGAGGAGGCTGTTGAGGATAATGTTGCTGGTGCTTCGCTAGAGTTATTCAACGATTCCTCTTCCACTTCCGTATCTTCTTCTTCTTGTTCTTCTTCTTCCTCTTGCTCTTCTTCGTCTGCCAGTTGATGATTAAGATGATGTTGATCGATGTTGAGAGTAGCCATTGTAGTGGTGCTGGGCAGGCTAGTACTTGTATCCACTTCTCCTTCTTCAGTGGTTGTAGTCGATATAGTTGTGGTGCTGGTGCTGGTGCTGGTGCTGCTCTTAAATAATCCTGGTGGCTTCAATGTTGAACGCATTTGTTGCCTCTTCTTATAGAGCGGCAAGCGAGTTGTTGTTGTTGTAGTTGCTGCTGCTGTTGAAGTGATGCTTGAAGAACTTAGAGGTAAAGTACGTCTTGTGGTGCCGCTCTCACGGGAAGAGCTACCAAAGAGTTTCAAACGCTGTAGTGTGGGAAATTTAAGTTTAGCCTTGGCCCCAGAGGATTCATCATCATTATTGCCACTGCCACCCAAATAGGCAGCTGGTATGCGACGCACAGTATTCTTTTGCCTATTTTCGGTATGTGTTCCAGTTGCTGCTGCTGGTGCTGCTGCTGCTGGTGCTGGTGGTGCAGAAGCAACCGCTGGAGATACTGCCGTTGTCTGCAAGGCCAGCAGAGCATTCTGTTTGCCCTTTAAAAGATCATCGAGTGATAGATTCTTTTTTTGCAATATCTCACTGAGACTGAGGCCACCCGAATTCTTTAATATATTCTTTAAATCCACTGGATTTCGATTGCCAACACCAACACTTGTGGCGGGCGGCAGCTGCTGCTGCTGCTGCTCCGGCTGCTCCTTCTTGGCCTGACCATAGGGACGTCTGTAGGCCTTGCTGGGATTGTAGTTAGTCGATTGCGCTGTGGCATCAATCATAGCTGTTGCCCCCAATTGTGATGGTTGCTTACGTTTTCGCACTAGCGCATCCGCATCGTCATCAACATGGCCACGCCAGTAGGATGAGCCGCCCATATCTTGTTGCTCCTCCTCATTGGCACCCATTGTGCCTAGCGGCAATTGGGGTCGACGTTTGCGTTTTCGTGTTATTCCTGGACGACGAGCAGCATTATCCTTGCCATCGTCCACAATCAGCGAGACGCCCGTTTGCAGCAACTGCCAAAGAGGAAGCAAGAAGAAGAAGAGAGAAAAAAACGAGATATGTATACAAATTTTGGCTAAAAGCAAAAAGTGGAGTGAGTGGGGAAAGACCAATTTATTGCTAGATTGATTGATTGATAAGGAGAAACCAAAATTTATAAATCGCTCAATTTAAGCTGAGCATTTGAGCGCACTTTAGCGCACCTATCGGTCAGTAAGACTCATGTTTTAATTAATTTGCCCATTACATCTCTTTCGAGTTACATTTAAGTAGCTTTAAAATCTGTTCAATATCAGTAAGAGAAGAGGTAAGAGAAAGAGATAAAGAGAGAGAGAGGGAGACGAGGGAGACGGCAGCCTCAGTGGCCGCTTTTGTCTGCTTCACATAATTAATTTTCAATTTAGCCAAGGCAGAGAGCAAAGCAGAAGCAGCTGTCATTTCATTATAATGATGATGTCTATGAGATTATTATGACATTGCATGTTTAGAGAGATGGCGAGGGGAGTGGGAGTGGGGAGAGAAAGGTAAAAGCTTTGTGGGTGGTCGAAATTTTTCTCTTGATTTCTCTCATTCACCATTTGGTAAAGCTAATCAGACTAATGCAAATGATGATTCTATCTAACATGCATTTTGGTTGCTTTCGCCTCTCCCTTTGACTGTGCACAGCAATAGCAACAACAACAACAACAATAGCTACAACAACAATCTAATCAATGAAATTGATATTTCGTTTTGTGGTTTTGCAATTAAATTTTGCCAAAAATCAATTCCATTTTCGTTGCTGTTTTTACCTTGGCCAACCCAATTTCAATTTCCCATTTTACCATCAAAAAAAAAAAAAAAAACAAACTTTTCAAACAAAGTAAAAACAAACTTTTGCAAACAGCAATGCAAAAGAAAAGCCAAAGAAAATGAAAGGTGACCAAAAAAAAGAAAGCAAAAACTAAACAATAAGAAATAAGAAATGGTTGCCCCCAAATGGTTGGTTGCATCTCTCAAATCGAAAATTCTCCAAGCATTACACGCATTTCTTTCACGTCATTTACTTGAAGATGCGACACATAGAGAGAGAGAGAGAGAGAGAGACAGAGAGAGAGAGAGAGTCATGTTTTTCCCCAAAATTTCCTTATGTCATCCTTGTCTCTCGTTGTTCACGTGTTTTTTGTTTTTCAAGTTTCTTTCTCTTGTTTCGTTTCTCCATGCCATTTCGATTTGTATTTGGCATCGTTCGTTTTTCAATTTAGTCAAGGATATTTCTTTTCTTCCCTGATTGCATGCATAATGAAGAGAGACAAACAGACAGAGAGAGAGAGAGAGAGAGAGAAGACACACAAATACATGGATACGAATTGGCAATTGAGTTGTAACCAAAGGTAGCAGCAGAGCATCACACCTCAAAAAAAAAAAAACCAAGAAATATCCATAGACAATGGATGGAATAGATGATGCTCTTACAAACAAACACCAAGGATATTTTGTTTGGTTATGTATGTAAGCATGCCTCAGGCATTATGTAACACGTTTTGTTTCCCTCTTTCAGTTGTCTTTTGTTGGAATTCTCTCACAAAAGGACTTTGGTCACGAGCTTTCTAATCGTTTTCTTTGCCACTTTGTGGTACAGTCGATAAAATATTTACTTAGTGATGAGTTTACAGAGTTTCGATTAATGATTCAGGCAAAAAGTTATCGAGGGGAACGTTTGGAATAAATGTGAAACATTCCATATTCCTTTATTTCTCATTTTTGTACTGTCTTTTGCCAATTATTGTTTACATTTTCGCAGTTCTTCTCTTTAAATCGATAAAACAAATGAAACAAATCATTGAACAGGGAAACATTCTCACAAATATCATTAAAAAAGTGAGCCAAAACGTGTGAGATAGAAACATTTACACAAACATCGTTTAAAGAGTGAGTTAAAACGTCTGAAATAGAAACATTCACACAAATATTGTTAAAAAAGTGAGTCAAAACGTCTGAGATAGAAACATTCACACAAATATCGTTAAAAAAGTAAGTCAAAACGTCTGAGATAGAAACATTCACACAAACATCGTTTAAAGAGTGAGTTGAAACATCTGAGATAGACACATTCTCACAAATATCGTTAAAAAAGTAAGGCAAAACGTGTAAGAGAGAAACATACACAAATATATCATTAAATATATATATATGAGTCAAAACGTCTGAAATAGAAACATTCACACAAACATAGTTTAAAGAGTGAGTTGAAACGTCTGAAATAGAAACATTCACACAAATATCGTTAAAAATGTGAGTCAAAACGTCTGAGATAGAAACATTTACACAAACATCGTTTAAAGAGTGAGTTGAAACGTCTGAGATAGAAACATTCACACAAACATCGTTTAAAGAGTGAGTTAAAATAGAAACATTTCCCGTCTTTGATTCGAGCTTAGAATGTCGTAAGCATTCTTTTGTTGTTCCTTTGGTTTTGCGTAATTTGATAAAAGTTTGAAATGTTATGAATTCCAATTGAGTTTTGGATTGTAAACTGGTATAACGGAATCAAGTCTTCTTGTTTAGTGGCATGAAAAGTACAGTCATTACAAAACACAAGCAGAATATGCATTTATGCATTATGCCTCATTCTGGGCTTGCATTAAATCCTTTTTCTGCATTTTGGAATTATTTTTTGTTTTCTTTCTATGTGAATTGTACTCACTTGGATATTAAAAATTCCTCTTGCTGCTTCTACTCACAAAGAGAAAGTTAAGCACTAAAGGAGTACACTTGGGTCTCTTTTCCCTTCATTATATCTACCTTTTCATAAATACTTTTCAATGAGTCAGGAGGAGGAAAAAGTCTAGGCGAAAGCCACAAAACAAAAATTCGACCTCTCTCTCTCCTACTCTCTCTCTCTCTCTCTCTCTTTCTCTGTGTGCCTTCAGTTGATTTCTAACAAAGTCAATGGCAAAACTTAGTCTCAGCTTTCTCTTTTGCGCCCCCCCCCTCTCTCTCTCTCTCTCTCTCTCTCTTGCTCTGTCTCCTTTTGTCCTTCTGTCCCTCTGTTCGCTCTTTTTAACCACTTCAAAGAAGTTGCTGGCTTTTCATAATTAAATTGAAAAATTTATGCACAATTAAATGAAAAACTTTTCTTTGTGGTCAAAAAAAAAAAAAAAAAAAATTAGAGTGAAACAAAGCTAGAGAGAAAAGCGTCCAGAGAAACGTGAAAAATCGAGAAGAAAATAAATAATAAGGAAAACAATTAGAAAACATTTTTTTTTTTAGAAATTTATCAGTTAATTTTGATTTAATCTTTTATTTTCTAGCTGGGCTGTTTCCACAGTGATGACTCGTCAGAATCTGGTGCCTCGGGAAATTGCAAGCAAAGATGATGAAGTTAACTCACCAATTTCTGCCTTGATTCCCTGCTGGGACATGGCCAACCATAGACCGGGTAAAATAACATCATTCTATGATAGCACTGCCCATCAAATGGACTGCACTGCCCAAGAGTTTTGCAAAGCTGGCGAACAGTTTTTCATCTATTATGGTGATCGACCCAATGCCGATCTCTTGGTGCATAATGGGTAAGTCTGATATATTAGAGTATTATCGGTGTGTGCATTGTTTGAACTCAAAAGTTGATTGCATTTCTAGGTTTGTTGATCCCAACAATAACAAGGACTTTGTGAACATTCGTTTGGGTCTCAGTCCCACCGATGGCTTGGCCGATAAACGTTCACGGCTCTTGGATCGCTTGAATATTGAGCATAAGGGCGAATTTCGTGTATTACCCGCTCCGGAGTATATATCTGGGCAATTGTTGGCCTTTGTGCGTGTCTTTAATATGTCCAGCGATCAGCTAGATCACTGGTGCAGCGACTTGGAGCGGGCTGTCGATTTGCTGCATATTGATTGTGCTCTGGAAACCGATTTGGAGACACGCACCTGGCAATATTTTCATCAGCGTTTCAAACTTTTGTTGGGCGTATTGGAGGCCACGTTACGCGAGGCCGATGAGTTGAAGCAAATGGCCGAATTGCAATTGGCCGAGGGAAAGGAGAATGGACAGCAGCAGCAGCAGGATCAAGGTATTGATCTAATGCTGTTGCAATATCGACGACTGGAGCGTCGAATTTTGGCCGAAGCCCTTGAATATGCCAAGGAACGTTGCAAGGTCTGAGAATTGATGGACACACACACACACACACACACACACACACACACACACACATCACATACAAATTCAAGTGGCCATTTAACGCACACTATTTAGCATTACAAGAGAAAAGTGAATGTAGTTTTTCATGCATAATTATTTTTTTTTTGTTTTTTTTTTGTCATTTGAATACTAAAACCAAAATGCAAACCAAAATCAAAATGAAATTTATATAGGAATAGAATTTAAATCTGACTAAGCCAGACTAACAACATGCAAAGGCCTTCATGCAGCTTCAAGGAACTTTCAATTTATGGCCTTTAATTTTTTCTACTACTCATAAAGGACTTGGGAAAGGAATGTGAGCTAAAAGATTTACTTTATCTATCTCTAAGAACGATATATTTCTGATCAATCTAGTTATAATTGAGTAATTGGTTAATAAAATTCCTTAAAAATGAGCTGCGTTAGGGTCTATTTTTTTTTTTTACAATTCTAAAATTTGTATAATTAATATTCTCTGTCTCTTGTTTCTTAGTGATTTAATAATTGTTTTGTAATTGTTTTCTTATTTTTTATTATTTTTTTTGTCTTGTAAGAAACAATGAAATAAAAGTTAATAACAAGTGAAATTTTTGCTAAACAATAGAAATGACAAAGGGGGGCCTCGTTGGCGTGTCCATCAGTCAGTCAGTTGGACAGTCAGTCAATCGGCTGGCTTCATTTAATGGCCAATAACTAATTGACTTGCCCAAATGTCCAGCTGTGACAGCCTCGAAAACCAATCAATTTGCAAAACGAACCAAAACCCAAACCCTCTTCTCTTTCCTTTCCTTCGCCTTACACACATACATACATATGTACATACATACACATAGTTAGATAGATGTAAAATATTTGATTATGCGAATGTATGTACATATAAGAGAAAGGGAAGGGGGAAAGATTCCGTCAAGCCAGCATGATGCCTCTGATGATACATTAACACCCCCAAAAACTCAGACACCCATCATCCCCATCACCCAGACAGATAGACAGGCAGACAGACAGAGGACACCCGTCGGTAGAGACAGGAGACACCAGACAGCAGATACACTAGATGGCAGCTTGATGACGACAACAATGCACTCCAAATTGCAGTTTCAAGTGATGTTAATTATGGTACCGATGATGATAATAATGATAATGATGATGATGATGATAGTATTGGTGTTGGTGTTGGTGATGGATGTCATGCCATTGATGAAGTTGCCGTTAAGTGCCAGCTGAATGCATATTTGAGATTCGTGTGGGCTTGCCCTACTGCAGCAAATTGCAATGGCAAACACCTTGAAAATATGTCATTGAAAATCGTTTAAATATTTATTGAGACGTAAGCCATTAGAATGACTTTAATTTTCAGTAAAACAAAAGAGGTTCTTATAATTATGGTCAAAAGTTGTTTTAGTCTAGTGTTCATTTGTTAGCCAACTAAGTTATTTACCGTTTGAATGTTCTAAAATCCTGACACTCGATTTGACATTTGAATAGCTATTTTCGGTATTCACATTTTCCGTCACTCATTTTGTGTGTCTCCGCATGCTGCCCCCTGCCTTCCTCTCAACTCAACACGCACTCGATTTCGGCAATTGAATTGAAAAGTGTTTAGGCAGTTGATTGGAATATATGTATGTATGTATATGTATGTGTATGTACATACATAAATCTGGGTCAGAGATGCTTTCGTCTCCATTTTCTCAAAATGCATCACACATATGTACATACATACATAAATGCTGGATGAGGTCTAGTACAGTAAGAAGAAGTTTATCCTTATCGTCACTTTAGATGTTTAGCCTGCATCTCACACACACACACACACACACACACACGTGCACACACACACACTTTGAAGTGTACTAATTGCTAGACCAATTTTGTACCCAGCTAAAGCAATTAGCAAAATTGCCTTGGTACATACAAACATCTATACATACATACATACTTATGCACATGCTTTCATCTATGTATGTATGTGTATGCATCTATACACAAAGAGAGTATGTGATGCAATGCATAGTGCCCGCATCAAAATTTTGGTAATCATAAAATGCCCATGGTCCAGGCTGAACAAAAACTTAAGCTGCTTAACATGTGCGGCAGATTTGGGGGTCATCAGAATGATGACCAAACCAAACCGAACCGAACCAAACCGAACCAAACCCCAAACAACAAAAGACAACCAAATGGACGAGGGGAAATGGCACTTGTTGACACATTGTGTCGACTAACGTATAATAAAAACAGGGTGACCTATTCACCATTCACTGGCCAACAAAAAAAAACTCTTTTTATGTCTTTCGAAGCAAACGTAGCACCAATCTTACATACGATAATAAGCACCGTTGGTTAAGAGCGAAATATACATGAATAGAATAAGCGGTAAAACATGGCAAATCACCTATCAATCTACCGTTGCAACTCCCTCTCAGCCACACATAAGCATAGAGAGCACAATTAAGCAAGAGTGACACTGAGAGAGCGCAGTTTAATGTGAGAGCGATTATTGCGATTTCATGCTAGCTCAGATTAGAGAGCGCAACTAAGCGCGAGTGACTGAATAAAAGAGAGAGTGAGAGAGGAGAGCAAGTTAATGTGAGAGCGCTTCTTGTAATTTCACCCACCCTTCGCTTAAAGAAGCTGCAACTGAGGGGAGAGCGCATCAGTTGTGGGGGCTGCATTGCTCCGTTCGGTTCGATCTGCGTTTGTAGTGCCGTTCTAGTGACGTCATGAGAATTCGGTAGTCGATCGTCAAGAAACTGGGTAAGCAATTAACATTTTTGTTCATATATTTTCTTTAACATTAAATTATTATTATTATTTTTTTTTTTTTTGCAAAGCGATGTTTGTTAGTTTTGCTCTGGAAAGTATGCTATGTTTTATATTTTTTTTTTAAATTTTTTGATGAGCTAACTCTACATTAAATTGCACCCTGTATTATTACTATGCTTCATGCTTAGTATCTGTGGGCAACTGTTTGGATTTGTATTTTTGTTTGGTTTTTTTTTGTTTTTTTTTTTGGAATTTTTTGGGAAATAAATCTACGCATTTCTCAGCCACATGGACACGTGGTTGGTTGCATGTTTGCTTAAGGCCTTATGTGTCACGTTGCCTGTAGCTCTCTTCTCTCTTTCCTCCTTTGTGGCGCTTAAGCACTTAAGCGCATTCCCATAGATTTCCAGGCGATTTTAACGATCGTTTGCATGCAAACCAAATAGTCATTGCAATTTAAGACTTTTTGTTGTTTTCATTATTATGTTATGTGGGATTTTATATGTCCTCCACACACACACACACACACACACACACACACACATTCACACAAAGCTTTTGATGTAGGAATTTGCATATGCCAATTGATTGAAATCATTTGCCTAAAAGTCAAAGTTTATATGGAAAATAAATGACATTTTGATTTGCGTTTCGATTGAATAGTAAAATAAGTTCACAGGCTAAGAAACTTCTTCAAGCATTATACATATAAATATTGTTGGGCACTTGTTGCCACGCCCTCAATTGCATTGCCCACCACACACACACACACACACGCACACACACACACACACATGTTGTGTGTGTATATGATTAAACATATTTTTCAGTTTGTAACGTTGGAAGCGATAGAGCGAAGCCAAATATTGCCTCAAGGATATATGATGGAGGCGCGGAGTGTATGCAATCTGTGAGAAAAAAAAAATAAAAAAATAAAAGAGAAAAAAAAAACAGAAGAAGAAGAAGAAGTTGGAAAGGTGGAAACGAGGTTGGCCCATAAAAACAGATTGTAATCTGCGTAAGTGGAAGTGGCCGCATTTGGTGGTTGGCATATGGAGAAGTTGCGAGTACTATACGGTACGGTTATGCAGAGGATGGATAAGTCCGGATGGCGGATACGTGTGGTAAAGGGGGCCCAGGGGGGGGATGGGGGAGCGGTTGTATGCATGTGCAAACCACGGTCATGCGGCATAAGTGGTACATACATACATATATGCTTCTCATGAGTTGAGAAAAACGTATAACAACAACAACAACGAAATACCAGAAAATAAAGCAACAAAAAAAAAAAAGCTCTTAAATTTTCCAACTTGCATATATTGAATTGGGTATTGTTTATATATACGTATGCTCTATCAATATTTACAAGAAATTCTTTACTCTTAAATATGCTTTACCCAACATCTCTTTGTTTCCCAAGGAAAATCTGGTATCGAGCAAAGCCCCCCCAGATTATAGTTGAGGGCCTTGATTTTCGAAAGGTTTTGTTTTGGCCAGGGTTAAATTTTAGTTTGAGAGCGTTTGTCAGTTGGCTTTGCATTCGTATTTTCTCAAATTGTGCAATTTGTTTGGGCCAAGAGCCACAACAGCAAATGTCACTTTGGCTTTATATGGGTTAATGCCACGCCTACGGGCGCACTCTCTGGCAAAAGTGCAGTCAAGTGTTTTGTTTTTTCTTTTTTTCATTTTATTTACGTAACAACTTTCTCCCGCCCCCTCATATATGGCACTTTCTTTTGTTGCATTCGTTGTCGCATTCGTTTTTCGTTTTATCCGTTTTTTCTTGTTTTTTTTTTTTTTTTTTTTTTTGTGCCCGTAAGCCAAGTGGCAAGTGGAAAGGAAAGTGTAAAAATGCAAAAATTAAGAAGAAAACTAAAAAAAACGAAAAAAGAAAATGGCTGCACCTTAAGAAGAAGACAAATTTATGCAGCGGGGAATGGGGAAAAGCGAAGAATAAGCAGAAGTAGAAGTAGAAGAAGGAGAAGGCGCAGAAGAAGACAACAACGAGACGAAGTGAAGAAAATGCGTCACTTTTAATTTGTTTGCCCATGTTGGCCAAGTTTTTCACCCTCTGCCAAAGCCTCATTCCACCAGCTTGAAGGTAGAGAAGGTAGAGACAGAGGCCTCCGCTGCTGCTGTTGCTGCTGTTGTCTGTTGCAACAAACTTGTCAAGCACTTGTCCTCGTCCGTCCTCTGCCTCGAGTGTTGCAATTAGCAAATAAAATAAGTAGCACTGAGCACACTGCGTGGGTATTGCCATTTTCAATGTAAAGTGGCAGAGAGAATTCTTCTCTTCTTCTTCTTCTTCTTCTTCTCTCTTGTCCTCGCAACACCAACTACAAGAAGTGCCAGAACAAGACGACGGAGTTGAAAGAAAAGAAACAACAACAACAAAATAAAAGAAGAATGACGACAACAATGGCCAAGTTAATTGCAAACAAACACGACGTGGCAACGACAACCAAACAACTACAGTGAAATTTTGCATAGAATTGTTTTATACATGTACATAGTAGCAATGTCAGGCAGGTACAGTCACGTGCCATGCAAATTAGTTTGCCCGACCAACCTAAAAGCCTTTGTTCAAGAGGCACACACACACACACAAACACTCAGCAGTAAGTGTACTTAATGCCTGTTTTGAGTATCAATACTTTATTGGTTATTTCTATGTGTCGTTAATCAACACTGTACGAAAGTGTGACCAGAAGTGTGCGATGATTAAGTGTGGTCGTCTTTAAAAGGGGCTCACATGGAGGCCTTTGTATTCGAGAGTATTATAAATGTGGGATAGAATAACCGTTTTGAAATTAAAAGGTATACTTATAAGATATTAAGTTTTGGGTACTAGTTTTTAACAAAAACTCTTAAATCGTTGTTAGTCAACATTTTCTTCTTGCTCGTTATTCTTTTGTTGCCACCTCGTCAAACTCGATCAGCTGTTCTGCCAGGGATCTGGCCATTTGGCGTTGCCATACCAGCTAATTGAGTAAGCCAAAGCAAAGCCACTCAATTGAAAGAATTTTGTGCCTTCTTTAGGATTTCTTTAGGGACTTTCTGTGTTAAAGAAGTGGCAAAACCAAATTAAAATGAGTTGCAAGTTAGTCTATGCCCCGGCTCAGTTAGAGAATCCTTTGGGATGATGTGTCCAAGAGTCAGAGAGAGAGAGAGAGAGAGAGAGAAAGAGACGCACTACTTTGCTTTGCTTTCACCGAGTGGGGAGAGCTGTCTCTGTGTTTCGATTAACATAATTGCACAGTTTTTCACTCTTTTGACAGTTTTCATAAATATTGAAACATAATTAATTGTGTGTCATTAAATGGAAACCAAGGAAAAACACAGAGTTGATATATGTATGTATATAATGTTAATCGGGCAGAGATTTGTGTAGTCGATTGATCAATCGATTCTGGTGGTAAATTTTACAGCAACAAGATGGCGGCCTCAATGGCGTCAATTGTTATTTCCGTTTCCGTTACGTCACTCATGGCCCCTATTCCGCCCCCGCCCCCGGAGAATTCGTTTGGACCAAACAGTTTCAATTTCTTTTGATTAACTACATTCAATTTGTTTTGCGGTAGCGTTTAATTGTTGTTGTTGTTGTTGTTGTTGTTGTTGCCCATTAAATGCATTTTAATTTATGTGCATAATTTTTCACACAATTCTGTTAAATGCGCTTAAATACCCAAACAAAAAAAAAAACAAAAAACAACTCAAATTGGGGCATAATTCATTAATTGAATTTCATTTTGATAATTTAATGCGTATTTTGTTTGAAATATTTTATGGAAAACAAAAGTGTTTAATACATTTTTATAATAATTTTGCTAGAAGGAATCTATTTAATTTAAAGGCAAGCAGACAAATGAATATTTAAGTTAGCAACTAACTAAAGTACAGTTATGCATATTAACTACATACATACAGTTAGGCAGCTTAGTTTCGCGCGTGTGTGTGTGTGTAAACTGTTACATTTTAAATATTTAATATTTCAATTATGTAACCACAATGACAAATTTCAAATATGCTCTACAAGGGAAACATTTGTTGATAGGCGTCAAATGTGCGGGTCATTGCTTGTAATGTGGGGCACACACACACACACACACACACACACACACACACACACACACACACACATACACGCACACTCGTTGAAAACAGGGTCCAACTCTTGTGGCCAGAAGGTAAAACGTCTCAAGTTGAAACTGAATGAATTGTCAATGAATAATTAAAAAATATTTTCAAACATAAAAACCGCAAGCAAATTACTGAAAATTGACCGCACTTAAAAATACACACACACACACACACTTATAAGCAAACACATTTCGGTATAAAACATAATTTAAATATTTAATTGCCAGAAACAATTTAAAAATTTGTTGTTTAAAGTCATAAAAAAAAAATGCATTTTATCAGGTAATTTTATGCGGATTCTCTGCCTGGAGACAGCTATGAAACTACCCCAAAAATACCAAGCAGTGGCGCATCTAAGGGGGTGATATGAGTGAAATTTCCTCCCAAAAGAATATTTTAGGCTATTTATTTTTAAATGATTTGAAATGAATTTGTCTGAAATGGGCACAAATTACCCTTCTCTCACCCCCGTTAAGACGCCACTGGCTTCATTGATTTAAAGGAATGGAATTTTCTATGGTGTCAAATGCTGTACGTATTAGTCGTCTCTTTGGATCTTATTTGTTAAAGAAATCTATTTAAATTTTGTTTAATTTTTTTAAACCTTTAAATTTAATGGGCAGGCTTTGTATTTGTGTGTGTGTGTGTGTGTGTGTACCTGTGTGTGTCCACGTGTAACAATTATTCATTGTCATTTTGACACTTTGCTTGAGGCCCCCAAAGGTATACAATACATAACAAATATAATGACAACAAAGTCTTGTTTTACAGTTTTTACCTTTATTATTTGTGTGTGTGTGTGTGTGTGTGTGTGTGTGTGTAGCTGATAGTTGCCTAATTTTCTCTCCCCTCAGCTCACCTAAACTCTTTCTTCTTTTGCCCAAATTTAAAGGCTCTTAAATGATGTTATAATTAGGTTTTTAAACTGTAACGTTCCATGGCCAACTACTCGATTCATTTATCTTCTTGGGTCGGTGAGGCTTCCTTTCCCTTATATACACTTTTATTCTATTGGTATAGGGTGAAAAAAAGTGCTTATTGAGATGTAGAAATCGTAAAATAAAATGGCAACAAATGTCTTAAAGACTCAAAAGGAAGTGAGAATGAAAATAAATATTAAAACAAACCTTAACAAAAAGTTAAATGTTTCAACTAAATCTGAAATGTTGATTATTGACAGAATTACAATTTCAGTTTAATACGTTATGACCATAAAAAAAAAACCTGAATATTGGTCAACAAATATAAACAAATGGCTCAAACTAAACGAGATAGAAAGAAGAAGCTGAAGCTAGAAGATAGCAAAGGAGCAGCAACTGAGATTATTCTCTCTAACTAAAACAATAAGCGATAACAATCATCATCAAATGCAATGGATATACAAAGGACATAATAGTAAATTTTCATTTGAAGCTTAAATGCCATCCTCACGCACACACACACACACACACACACACACACACACACACACACACACACACACACACACACACATTCCACCGCCACCCCCACACACACACCTGCACACTTTTACATAAGAGAGACATTCCATCAGTAATTAAAGAAAAGGCATTCCTAAACATTCTTTCTGACACTGATTCAAAGAATAATCGTTCTCAGCTAATGAGTATTTTAGAAATAGTCAACTTATATTTAAGTCTATGAATAAGTAACTTAAAATTTTGGAGTAATTTAATTCTAAATATTCGAAAAATCGCCTTGTCGACTTTGGAAAGACAATTTATATTCAAATATTTGCTCATTAGTATACAAATTGTTAAGCAAATGTTGAAATAAGCATAAATCGAGTCGATAATATTATCTATTGCATACTTAAGGGGGCGAAGTTTGCCTCTTAACCCAAAAGGACGGTGATTCAGCGACTTTTTTCATACAATTTCACCCTACGAGTGCGTGATACTCAAATGATTCACTTGCATTCATTGAGTAATCATTCTATACTCAACGAATGGCCAACTCAATTGATAAGAATATAAATAATTAACTTATAATCAGACAAAATGAATTTAAAATACTTAAAAAAAAACGACTTATGGACTTTGTAAAGTCAATTTATATTCAAACTTTACTCAACAGTATACGAATAGTTAAGCAAATGTTGAAATAAGCATAAATCGAGTCAAAAATAATATCAATTGCATACTTAAGGGGGCGCATGTAGCCTTTTTATCCTTTTAAGCCCACATAGATGGTGATTTGGCACCCTGATTCACTTGTATTCATTGAGCAATCATTCGATATTCAAAGAATAATCAACTTAACTCAAACCGGAAAAGTCACACGATAAAGAAAACAAAATCTTTAGTTGGTCTTTAAGTTAGATCTGTAGAAGTGAAATAACCTACTTATTGATTGACCCTCACACAGTTATTAAAGCCTACCACAGGGCGTTCAAGCATGCTAAGAAAGTGAAAAATATTTGTAAGGAAAATATTTTTTAATTAAATTTCTGTCTGATATCTAAACATATTTCTCTCTGTGAGCTGTGAGTTGTCTTTGGTATGTTTGCGTGTGTGTGTGAGGAAGAGGGGGAGGGTGTTTGGGGGCGGGGGGTGGTGGTGGAGGTGGGTATTTCGTCAACAGGCATCTCTCAATTGACAGCGACACACATAAAAGCTTTTAAATCTTAATAAATCTTGCATACAATTTCACAAAAATAAAAGCAACTCAGACGCAAAACAGTCAATGGAAGGAGGCGGAAACAGAAGGCAATGGGCATGGTTGACTGACACTGATGGGGGGACAGGAGCAGTCTGTCTGTGTGTGTGTGTGTGTGTATGTGTGTACTTTAAGTTGCTTTTTTTTTCCGGTTTGTCATATATTCAAACTTTGCTACTGGCAGCAAGAGAGAAAAACAAAAAGAAGGGAGCCATCCGGGGGTGGCCAAGAGGGCTTAGGTCATCGGTTGCACTTTGGGTGGGGAGGGAGGGGAGGGGGGGGGGGGGGACATTTACCTTGGCGTACAATGTTTAACAGTATCTAGGGTATTTACCTTCTTTTCTTTCTTTCTGTTTTTTGCTTTTGGATTTTTGATATTTTCTTAGTTTTCCCCCCCCCCCCCTCCCCCCCCCCCCTCCGCCACCAACACAACTCTTCTTGTTTGCATTCGTTGTCATTTGTTCCAGCTGTTCCATAAATATTTGAAATAAGATGCAACTTTGACTGATAAGGTATACAAGATCCTTAAAGTTGGCTTCAATTAGATACAAAATACTCTTCAAAAAGTGAATACTTCGAGTATAATTCAAGTGCCAAACAAAGCGACTCAATTTGAAAAAGCTTCTTAATCACATGCATTCAAACTGATTCACTTTGCTTTCGCTTTATTTGAATGATTTGCATGTGAAACTTTTGACAGCTCGCTCGTTCATTCATTTTAATCTTATTCAATCTTCATCTTTTTTTTTATTTTGTCTTTCATGCTGACTTTATTCTGTTTTTGAAAGTGATTTCCCAACATTCTCTGTAAACTTTCGCTTTTTGTGCAATATTTGAGTACAAAATTCCGAAATTTCAACAATTTTCGAAATAGTCTTTGTTAAATATAATCAAATTAGTATATTGAAATTGCAGACTAAGCTAAAGAAAATCTTTTCTTTAAAGGGGAATGAAAGTCAGGATACTAGAGTTAAAGCAGGTTAAATGGTACGAACCCAATTAACTAGAGAAGAACTGTGGACTAAGATTGCTAAAGCATCATGGCAAATTCTCATTATAAGCTTAGAAAGAGGAGAATTGAAACCTAATCTTGACCTGAATTTACAGTGTTGGCAGAAATAATAGAAACGGCAACCTTATTTTCTTTTGAAATCATTTTTTCTAGTGATGGTGAAATTATTCGGCCTGAAAATCAGTGTTTAAGAATGTGGAATAGTAGTACTGTTATATTCATTCCTTTTTACACCGATTTTGGCGAATCTTTTACTTTTATACGCTTTTTAGTAGAACTACCATGTGTTTCGGTTGGAAAAAAACAATAGAAACGCTCAGAATTTTTCACGTCTAAAACATTTTAGATCTCAAAAAATTTAATTTTTGGTTTTATTTTAATATTCTAAATCAAAGGTATTTAAAATAATCAGTGTTTAAGAATGTGGAATAGTAGTACTGTTATATTCATTCCTTTTTACACCGATTTTGGCGAAACTTTTTCTTTTATACGCTTTTTAGTAGAACTACCATGTGTTTCGGTTGGAAAAAACAATAGAAACGCTCAGAATTTTTCACGTCTAAAACATTTTAGATCTCAAAAAATTTAATTTTTGGTTTTATTTTAATATTCTAAATCAAAGGTATTTAATATTCATTAGAATTGGTTGTGATTTCTGTTTTAATTTTTTAACATTAATTAAAACCTAATCTTGAACTGAATTTAAATATATGGGCAGACTTACTTACTCGAATTGGATACATTTTTTAAGAGTTTGGGAATGTTAATCTAGTGTTAGAACCCATCACGAGAGGTTATGACCCTAGGGACTTCTTGAACCAAAGGGTTCAGAATATAAAATGTAAGTTAGCTGATGAGATGTCTAAATCGAAATTGAATAATGAAATTTTGATAATAAATCTATTGAACACACAAGTTGAAGATGTTGAATTTCCATTTTCTTGTTATACAAAAGGAAAATGCATGCAGAAATCTTTACAGTTTTCCTCTCTGAGTATAATTTCAAAGTTTTGCATTTTCATATTTTTTATTATTATTTTTTTTTTTTTTTGATGTATTTTGTTGTTGTTGAGCAAGTTTCATTAATTTATTTTATACGAGTTGCATGTGTGTGTGTGTGTGTTTGTGTGTGTGTGTGTGAGTGTATGTAAAAATGTTCACAACTAACTGCGTCACATTTTGCATAAGTGATGAGATCGATTTCCGTTGGATGTGCGTGATGAAAATGAAGGCGAAGACGAAGAAGACGACGAAGAAGAAGGCGAAAAGTAGAAGTAGAAGCAGTGGAAAAGTAGCAAGTGGAAAAGCTCCAGTCAAGAATCTCGGGTGAACAAAAGTTGCCAAAGATTGTCAACAGTTATTGCTTATGGCCCGACCAAAAGAGGCAGAGAGGTAGAAAGGAAAGGAGGTAAGGTTAGCTAGCAAGAGGTAAGAAGTTGGTTAGGAACAACAATGTCTCAATATATATATCAACTGTGTGTGTGTGTGTGTGTGCGTGTGTGTGTGTGCAGCAGAAAATAAGCCAAAAGTGCCATAAAATGTTTGCCGAGAGTTTTCAGCAGTTTTTGGCGCTTGGCTTTTGCCATGGCTTTTCCCTTTTTTTTTCCATTTTCCTCATCTCTCTCTCTCTCTCTGTGTGTGTGTGTGTGTGTGTGTGTGTGTGTGTGTGCCGTTGCTTATTTACGTTTTTATACAAGCCATTTATTTGCTTTTTCTTGAGGCACGTTACCAAAATCTACCGTCATTTTTCTTCTTTTTTCTTTCGGTGTTAACAAAGAAAATGTATGTTGGATGCTTAGTTTTGGGTACGGTGAATCAAATGTCACAACAATGTTTGCTTCTCACACACACATACACACACACACACACATACACACGCATACACATACATTGTATATAGGCATAAACATTATATTTAAAATCATCGAAAGTGAAAATTTGCATTTACCTGGCAAAGATGATATGATTAAAAACGGGAATTTGTTATATTTATAGCTTTAGCTTTAGCCTAAAGGATCAGATAAGAGAAATAATAGATTTATATAGATTTTGACATTTTTTTTTTTTTGATCTATATAAATTAAGACACATACCAATCTTTGAGAAAGTGAGAGAAGAAGTTAAGCAAAGTTGTTTTGTTTTATTTTAAGTGTGTTTACTAATACACATTTTTGACTTTGTGTGTGTTTGTGTGTGTGTTTGTGTGTGTATGCTGAATTTTGCATGACAAGCAACACAAACAATTGCAGAAGCAACAGTCGGACCGACTGGCCACATGACACATAAAAACCAGCATGAAACTGCCCTTAACGAGCGCATAAATCTTTAACTGGCCACACACTTATTCACCACCCCCCCTCCCCCCACCAAGTCCCTTTTACACATTTTCATTGTTGTGTTGCAATTGTGGTGTGTGTGTGTGTGTGTGTGTGTGTGTACCCCTGCGCCTGTTTCCTACAAATGGAAAGCAATGAAAAGCTTCCGCAAACATGGCGTCAACTTAAGCTTTAGTTATAATTTAACGATCATAAAATCTAAAAAAATACAACAACAAGCACAACAACAAACACCACCGAGAGGACAAAAAATAAGCAAATTGCTTCTAACATAAGTCGGAAAAAAGAAAACAATTTTTTAATTTATGACAGATTTAAAACCAGATTTGGAGTTATTTAAGACTGGATAATATTTGTCGTAAATGTTTAAAAAGGCAGTTAAAAACCATTTGGAGTTAAATTGACTTTATGAATTTTGGTTACAGTCATTGTTTAGCTCTTGGTTTTAAATCATATTTGCCGATTTTTTAGCTCAATCAAAGTTTCCCATAAAGGTTTCATAGCTTTGAGTTTGATTTTCGCACCAATTCCACTTTCTGTTAGCGTTTACCAACACTAAAACTGTTATATAGTTAAATTATATTAAAAAAAAAATATTCGTCGCGATTTCGTCATTTTATTTACATTGAAATGAAAAGTTTTTCGTTAGATTAGAAAAACAGACTTTCTGGCAGTGCCAATGTTAGAGGAGAATTATTAACATTGATCTAAATAGCCTTTGGTTTATTTTTAACGTTTTCCAACACTAAAATTAAAGGAACTTAGCAGTAGTACGCGACGTTTGATTCATGGCTTTTGGCTATGCTTAACGTCTACCAACACTAGCCTTGATTTTTAGCACTTTTTGATTTCTTTAACGTTTTCCAACACTAAAATTAAAGTAACTTAGCAGTAATTGGCGACATTTGATTCATGGCTAGATGGCTTTTGGCTATGCTTAACGTCTACCAACACTAGCCTTAATTTTTAGCACTTTTTGATCGCTTTAACGTTTTCCAACACGCAAATTGCAATAAGTTATCAGTAGTTAAAACGTTTAATTCATGCCTAGATGATTTTTTTTTGCATGAGTTAAAGATGTTTAATGTGAGTTTCTATTATCTTTTGTGATATTCTCTGAGGCATTCACTAATTCGCTGGAGTTTGCTTGCTTTTTACTTTGGCACATCATTAATTTTATATGCCAAGAGTTAGTAAGCGAGTCCCGCTCTATCTTTCTGTGTGTGTGTGTGTGTGGATACAGTGCACTTAAGTCATTTCCCCCCTTTTTTTTGCTGAGGATGTGTGTGTGTGTGTGTGTGTGTGTTTAACTTTAAATGCTTATTTAATTGTGTTAAGTGTCATTTACGCTGCCATCCATGGCATAGCATAACACACTCCCAATTCACATTTCTCTCTCACTTGGCTCTTACTTCTTTTGGCTGTTGTGCCATTTTAGCGGGTAAAAACTTTTAGCTAACATTTTAATTTATGTTCTGTCAGGCACACCCACACCCACACACACACACACACGCACACACACATACGCATTTCTGTATGTAGTTTTAAGCAATTAGTTTTAGTACAAAAGTTGGCAGCTTGCATATTCATTAAGCATAAGAGATATATGCTTTCATTTGGCATTTAACTGTACTTAGACAGATATCTACATATGAACATAAAGATACAGAAACGAACTTAAAGATATTTTTGATTTCCTTTAGCTTAACAGTATATTAGTTGAGTATAATTGCCATTCGAAAAGTAAGTGTGAAAAGCTTAATTGCTTAAGTAGTTGTTCCTCTCTCTCTCTTGTCTCCTTCTCCCCTCTCCCTCTTTTCTTTGTAACTTCTTATCATCGGATATCGAAACTTTTTCTCAAGTTTCTAAGTCACATTCCACCTCGTTTAGTTGGTTATTTTCTTTTTTATTGTGTTTTGTGTTTGAACTTTCACTTTTGGCTAAAACTTCTATTGCCAGCAGAACTTAATTTACATTTCATGTACTAATTAATCAAATTTAGCTTGTTAATAGAGTAATGAGTTACAAAATTAAGCCAAAATGAAATGAAGAAATTATGCACAATTTAGTTTTTTTTTTTTTAAATTCAAATTCCTCTAAATTATCTCGATTGAATGATGAGTGAAATATTTTGGAAAAACATTTCTTTTACCTACTTAATGTGAGTGTGTACATTCGTTTGATTCTGCTTCTTCTCCATCTTTTTCTTCTTCTTCTTCTTCTTCTAGTTTGGGGCTTACAACAAAATCGTTTTAAGCGCAGTAAATAGCATTAGGCCAAACTCTGGGGCCAAACTAATTTGTTGCACACATAAATTAAAATGCCAAGGCAATAAATAACGGCTCATTAAACATATACACACACACACACACACACACACACACACACACACACACACACACAAGTTCACTCATTAAAATGAGCTGGCCCTTTGTGTGAACCTTTAGAAAGTTAAGCGTTTTTGGGGGCCACGGATTGCATTTCACTTTATCCTTCCGGTTCACTCTGCTCATTCTCATTCTCTCTTGCTCTCTATCTCTCTCTCTCTCTCTCTCTCTCTCTATTGCCGTTAGGCGTATTTGTTTATGCAAATTGCCTGGGCGTCCATTGTTTTCAACGCAAACGCCCCCCCCCCCCCCAAATACACGCCCACAGCGGCTGGCAGTGTTGACAAACGCAGAAAAACCTGTAAATTTTGCATTAATTAGCAATTAAAAATCATAAATTAGTAATGCAATCAATTTAAAAATGCAACACTAATCAATTTTAGAGTTTATTATTTTTATTTTTTTTTTTTTGCGGGTTATCCAAGTTAAATTTTGTGCGTAAACATTGGCCCTCACATCCTCACGACAAAAATTCACCCAGCAAACATATTATCGAGTCGCGAATTAAATTGTCATTGAGCAAAATATTTATTAGCTTTAGATACACTGAAAGTGTAAGTAAATAAACTTTAACTCAAAATTTATCCACCAGGATTCTTGATTTTTTGAATGGTAGCATCTAAAAAAAGGGCTAAAAAATCGGCTAATTTCCCGTGACCCCAGAGAAGAAGTTCGAGCTCTCGCACACAAATTTATGCGATCTTTTTTCAAGCGATTGCCAACTCGAAATTCCAGCAAACACAGGCTACAATAAGCTACAAAACCCACGAGAAGAAATATAGAAAGATGTATGATGAAAAACGTCAGTTTTTCGATCTTCTTGAGCGCACAAGCGAAGGAACATAGAAAACGGGTAGCCCAAGGAGCCCTCAAGCGAAGGAATATAGTACGACCAGTTATAACAAAAGGTCGACCTGGCGAGCTCGATTCTTTTTTCATAATTTTTAATTATATGTTCTTTCGCTTGCGAGATCGTCCTTTTATCCTCATTCGTAGTTCTACAGTGCTTATCGTTTTATAACCCACCAGACGGTTGGGTGAGTGAGATGGCATACGATTGTTATGTGTTTGGTCTTCGGGTCTAGGGCTAGTCATTAAACAAACATAACAAAGAGTGCATAAAGGGCGCATTGGTAAAGAGTATATGCGAGTCGGTGACGCGACTTGCTTTCTTTATTTTCTTTGTTTTTACTGCATTTTAAGAAATTGTTATTGAGTCGTTAATTTTAAGTGTACAAGTTGTTTTTCACTCATATTTCAAATAATGAGCTACTCATTTTTCAAAATTATAAAAAAAATGTTTAGTCAATGTGTTGTAAAAGGTTTTTGTTAGAATCGATAACCGACTACAGAAACTTTTTTTTTTCGAAAGTTTTTAATGATGGATCATAACTAATTAACAAATATTTGCTTTAAGTCATTATATTGTTGGCCTACTTAAGTTTCTGGCCTCTTTAAAACCAACTAATTAAAAAATTTAATAATAAAACCAAAAATTCTCGAATGAAATGTTTTACAAACAATATGTTTGTTGGGCTGTCATTTCAGTCGTGGACATATGCTGATGCACTTATTGTTCCTTTGTGTGTTTGCGTCTGTGTGTGTGTGTTTGTGTGTGCGTATGGAATATAAATTATAATTAATTGACTATATTTCATCGTATCGAGTGGAAATTAAACATATCAAATGGTGTGAAATAATTTGTTGTAAATGTGTTGTGTATGTATTTTGACTCATTTTATGAGGCTTGCCAATTGGCTCTTTAAATAATGGCGAATGACAATATAGATTTGCAGTAACAAGGAGCCAAAAGAGCCAGGATATCCGGCATACACTTGTGTTTCATGATACGCAAAAACTAATTAAATGTTGTTTATCTATGGTAAATTGCGAAAAGTGAATAATGCGCATACGCCATGTTGAGCCAGAGACACTGAATGCTAGTCTATAGATATAAAGTGGCAGAGAGAGAGAGAGAGAGAGTGGGAAAGAGAGAAAGAGAAGAAAAAGAAATTGGAATAGAAATACTTTTGTCACGTTCATAATTACATAATGTATTATGCAGATTTTGCATAACAATTTGGCATGAAACTAGAGAGCAGACAACCAGAAACAAGACATAGCCCAGCTCTGGCAAGAGAAAATGCAAAATAAAAGAAGAGCGTGAGGGAGAGCGAGAGAATGAGTGGAAGAAGGAGAGTGTAAAAGGATTTTGCCTTTGCCATTATTGCACAACAATGTTGAAAGGAGCCCGTCCTTAAGGGCTTACAGACTGCACTACAAACAAGGCAAGGCAGCAAGGCAAACAACTCTCAATGCCAAACGAAAAGAAAAAAAAAACAACAAAAAAAGTGTAAAAGAACTATGCTAATAGCCAGCTTCTGGCTTTTGACTCGTCGTTATCGTCGACTTCGCGCCGTTTGCGGGTTAACTTTGTTGAGGTTAGCTGTGGGACACATTTGCCCGCTGCCATCTCTAGCTCTTTCTCTTCAAAAATGGACTAGCAAAAGTGTTGGAAAAGTCATCGTTTATTGATAGATAGATGAATATTCACTCAGACTTTATGTTAAAAATAATATTAACTCTTATTTGACTTAAAACAAAGGCTAATTGCTTAATAGATATTTTTCTAACTAAAGTTTAACTCATGTTTAAGATATTTGCCAACACTGTTTGCTGGCATTTTCAGCTAAGAAGCAACTTAGCGATATTTACCAACACTATTATGTAATAAAATCTATCCTGGCATTGAGGCTAACTCAATATAAAGTAGAACTAAATCTCATATAACCTCTTACAAAAAAAAAAAGAAACATGACCTCAAAATAGCAAACGAATCATGATTAAATGTAGTGGGAAAACCGCAGTTTCATGTGTACATAATTTGCATTTTCACGACGTTGGCACGACAATGTTCACGGTGCGAAGAAGAGGAGGAGAGTGGGGAAGATGGAGAGTGAGCTAAACTGGAGTTAGTTGTATGCATATGCAAAAACCACTACTAAAGGTTCCCCCTCTCCCAACTAAGTGTCTTTGTTTTATTAAGTACTTCTTGTATTATTATTATTAATATTATTTTGGCTTCTGCTTGGCAGGAATGAAGCAAAAAACTTTTCTATGAGACGACTGCAATTTCATGTCATGGATTTTTCTACTTTGACTTTCTTGCGCTAAAGTGCATACAAAAGACAAAGTAGCACGGCAAAATGAAGTAAGCGGGCAACAAAATGGCGAAATGGAGGTGGAGATGAAGGTGGAGATGAAGGCGGCGGCTGCTGCTGTTGTTGTTGCTACGTCTTAGACATGCATGCCACTAGGCAGTAAAGTAACAGGCGCCAAATGAAAGGCTTTTGGCTGAAAATAGAGAGAGCGAGAGAGAGAGGGAGAGCGGGGGGGAGAGAGAGGGAGAGAGAGAGAGCGAGGCAGCTGGCAAAAAAAGAGTGCAAGAGAAATGCCCAAGAACAAAAGAATCAACGCTTAACACAATTTTTTTTCTTCCTCCAACGCCTCCCCCCCCACCCTACGCCAGCAACAAAACCACCCACCGTCTAGTGTCACAGCCAGAAAAGTGCATGTGTGTGTGTGTGTGTGTGTGTGTACGTGTGTGCTGTTCCACTTGGGAGGCCTGTTCCACATGTTCTGTTGCTGATAGAATTTATTTAGTTATGCACACCTTCTATTTTAAGTCCTTTTACGTGTTACACGAACACACATTCAACTACCTACAACACACTCTCTCTCTCTCTCTCTCTCTCTGTCTCGGTGTGTGTGTGTTTGGTTTTTCTTGACTTTTTTCTGTGTCACGGGTGAAAAACAACAACAACAAAAAATACAACAAACCGAGATAACCTAAAATCAGAGCCAACAACATGAAAAAACGCAGAAGAAAAGTTTCAAAGTAACAAACAAATAATACAAAAATCCCTAAAATTCCTGGGGAGGGCAGGGGAAGAAGCAGAAGGCGTGTAGAGCTGGGTTTGAGCGATTTATTGCTAAGATCAAGTGAAATTGTTAATAAATATTGCCTACTTTTTTGGGCCAGCCAATTGTTGCCTTGAACGAAAGTGTTGCCTACTTTTTTGGGCAGGCATGCAACTCATTTACTAAGTAAGTAATCTTTGCTCTAACCACACAAAATCACAGCCAAACTCTTGACAAGCCGCAATCACCACACAAATTTCCCCTTTCCTTCTCTCAATCTCACTCTCCCCCCGCCCCACTCTCTCTCTCTCTCTACGAGAAAAACCGCAAAAATTTAACGTCACCGCAAATTTACAATACATGAAATTTTTAGTCATACCAAAAACGGCAAATAGTATCGAAATGGAAGATAGAGATAGAGTTGAGAGAGAGAGAGAGAGAGAGAGAGAGAGAGCAAGTGAAAGTGGCAAATAAGTAACCAAATAAATACAAACACATACATACATACATACATATTCCATCAGTTTCGCCTCCTCCTTCTCTTTGCGACTCCAGCTTGCCAATTTCTTGCAAATATTTGCAATGCAACACTTGCTCCACATTAACCACTGCTGTAAATTGTAAACTGGTAAACTGGTAAACAGCTCTATGCTGACCCAACTCCCTTGGCGTTCTCTTGCCTCAGTTATCTTTGATTCTGTTGTCTTTGGCGCCATGGATTAGAAGTTACTGGTTCGTATGCTTGGGATAATTAAACGCAAATTATGGCCAGGTGTGCATGTTTGTGTGTGTTTGTGTGTGTGTGTGTGTGTGTGTGTGTGCTTGTTCGCGCTATTCGCGTTATCTAGTCGAGTGAACGCCACCGTAAGTCAACAGTATTGCGGCAATCCAATTAATGACACAACACATGTCATGCAAACGAACGAACGAACAATGCTGTAAAATAGATAGCTTTCTCGCACGCACAGATGTTGTTCCCTGTTGAGATATCCTTTAAAAACAACATCAACATCAGATGACCCAAGACTGTACTTCAAAGATTATTGGACAAACAAAGTTCAAGCCTCGAGACTCGATCAATCGTTTAGTATATTCTGCAGAAGTTTTTGCTTCGCAAAGTAGAACTTCATCACTTCTTGAATTTCTAAGCCGCAACGAGTCCTTTAGAGGGCATTTCTCTGCAGTAATCAGAGCGAATAGGAATAATGATGAGATTGAGCTGATACGATGCATCTTTTTGAGTTAGCTAAGTTTAATTTGCCCCTTAAAGTATGCTATAAACAGTTAAAGAAATCAATTTGAAAAACTTAAGTGGCTTAAAAACCGCCAACATGTTCCTCAAATGTTTAAAAATTTGCCTTAAAGTAAGAGCTTGAAATGAGAATTGCTTTGTTTTCATTGTCTATTGCATACTTAAGGGCGCTACTCCTATTCCTCCCTTAGCTACTGTCTTTGAACTAATATGAATATGATTTTCACATAATTGACTTTGCTCAACATATTAATAACTTAATTTTCAAACTGTTTACAATTTTCTAAACGATAAATTTACCGACTTATGCCTGCCAGCTTCAAGCTACACACACACACACAGACACAGTGCAGTGCCACCTGAAGGTTGACGTTAATTTTGGCACAAATATTTGCACATTAAACATTCAGCTTTGTGCCTGGTCGAAACCAAAAACTTTTTCGTTCTTGCCCACACAATAAGGAAAATTGCATTTAAGATTTATAACTTTAAAATTTGAGGTAAAACGAACGACCACAACAACAACAACAACAATAACAGGACGAAGGATGACAATAAAAGTTACTCACTCACTCGGATCCCATTCCTCAACTGCCCAAATGAATGACAATAAAAGAAAAAAAAAAAACAAAAAAGAAAACAAAGGGAACGAAGAGGGAGAGGGAAATGTGAAATAAAGATGGAATGGCAAATGTGACAAAGCACAAATCAAATATTCCAAGGGCATAATAAATTCTTAAACAATTTTCTCATGCCCCCCAACTCACTCCACCACTTCAGCACACCACCATCGAAACCGAAACCGAGACCGAGTTAAAACAAATCAAAATCCATCCATCAACCTGAACAACACTTCCATTCTCTATAAAAACAAATACAAATTGCGCTAAACTTTTCTCTTTTCTTTTTTTCCCTCAGGCTTTGAATAGCCTCAAAGTGGGAGAGAGGACGGTGGGGGGGGGGGGGGGTGTCTAAAGCAGCAAAATATTTCTCAAATGTTAAAGTGAATGAATAAATAACTAGAGCAGAACGGAAAACAATGACAGTCAATTAGGCTGCATGCCAATCCAACAAAGCCAACAAAAAAAAAAAAAAAAAAAAATGCAGAGACTTTTCCTTTTTTTTTGAAAATATATACGAAATTCAATTTAAAGTAAAAACAAATAAAGACAAGAAATATATATAAAAAAAAAAAAACATAAAAACAAATTAAAAATTTAGAACTGTAATCCTGGAGACTGCAAATAGAAACTGTAAGAGCCTTTGTTTTCAACTGACAACTTTGAGTTCGAGTAAATTGTCCCAAAAAGATGAGCAAATCTGAATCTAAGATTGTTGAGGTTAATTTGACCAAATGCCCACATACCATGCATATATAATCATCACATCAAAATGCAACTGACTAACTAACCAATTATGAAAAATAATAAGAAAATGGGAAATGGACAAGCTAAAGTAACAGCACAAGCAGCAGCAGATGGCTAAACGAATAAGGATCAAGAATAAATGTTATCTAGCAGATGCTTTCTCTGTCTCTGTCTCTGTCTCTATCTCTGTCTCTATCTCTATCTCTGTCTCTGTTCTCTGCTGTCGTTTCAGTTACTAATGTAATTGAAATAATTTCATTTTGACATCAAATGTCTAAACGAGATATGGTTATTTATGAGCCAAGCCAATGCCAGAGGGAGAAAGAGAGAGAGCGAGAGAGAGCGAGAGAGAGGGAGCGAGAGATAGCATGCATGCACATACATGCATAGATAGATGCATGCCTAGCCAAATAACAATGGAAAACAAACTCAAAAATTGTAAACTAAACTAACTACTCTGACGACGACAATAACGGCAACAGCAACAGCAACAGCAACAGCAATGACAACGACAACGACAACGACAACGATGGCAACTGCAACTGCAATTGCAAAAACAATAACAATAACTACAACTGCAGCAGCAGCAGCAGCAGCAACAATGATGATGATGATGAAGGCTCCTCGACTCAACTGGATTCGACTTTGGTGCAAAATGTTGAAAATGTTGCCCAAATGTAGCCAGAGACTTTCTTTCATTTCGACTCACTCTGTCCCTCGCTTAGTCTGTACAACAACAAAAAGAGTAAGCATGAAGCAACAACAATAACAGCAGCAGCAGCAGCAGCAGCAGCAGCAGCAAGGGGGAACAATTGGCCTGAACAACAACAACAACAACAACATAAACCAACTGATGTCTAACCATGAAAGCTGCTCCTAGCTTTCGCTCTCCCTCTCTTTCGCTCTCTCTTTTCATACACTTTTTCTGCACAGTGGTTTAAGAGACATTTATTTGAATGCCATTTATAGTTTATATAGAAGACAAGAGAGCGAGAGAGAGAGAGAGAGCGGCGTAAAATGACAAAAAGAAGTTTAGAAAAAGTGTGTAAAGTTCAAGTAGAACTAACTTAAGAAGGTCTCATATTTCTTTTGTTGTGGTCTCCCTCTCTCTCTCTCATTAACAATAATTGAGGAGTCATTTCATAAAATTAGCATCCACTGTGCGTTGTGAGTAGCCAAGCGATGAGAGGGTAAACCGCATGCCAAAAACGGAAGTGGCATTGTTAAGCGGTTTATGTGCCTCATGTCTTTCACTCTGTGTGTGTGTGTGTGTGTGTGTGTGTGTGTGTGTGTGTTTGTGTGTGTATGGGATGCGCAAGCATGGTTGTCTAACCGTTCGTTTGTCTGTCATGTCTGGCCATGTCTGTTCATTCGTCTCCCTGTTGTTGTTATTGTTGTTGCCATGCGTTTGCATGCTAAGCACGTATTTCCGGCATAGTTTTTGCATTCGTTTTACCACCCGCCTACCGCCTACCCCCCACCAACCACCAACCACGCCGACCGGCGGCGGCTACACCATCGTCGTCGTCGTCGTCGGAGCATCCTCTAATCTTCTAAACTCTCACTGAGCGGCGGCTGTCGAATCTTTTCAGCAGCCTTTCAGTTAGTTCTTTCTGTCTTTTTGGTATTAGTTGGATTTTGCTTAAGTGCTTCCAAGTTGGCCTCATAAATCGCATCTATGTACAACCTATTTGTGATAACTTCTACTCATTTCACACACACCCAGAGACAGCAGACAGACAGAGTTATCGTCAGCACTCCTTTATCGCACAGCCGCCACTCACTTACACACTCATTCAGACTCCGATTCCGATCCCGCCCATGCCCATGCCCATGCAGTCATGTGTGCGTTAAAGTGCAGTCGAGCTGTTAAATTGCGCAATGATTTGCCACTGACTTGCCATAAGTTGATTTACTAGAAAATGGTTTATATAACACACACACACACATCCACACACCCACACACACACACACACACACATGCAAGCTGAATGAATAAAGATCATCCAGATAAAAGATTTCTCAAAAGTAATTACTAGTTAATTGTCTTTTCTTCTTGACTATTATCGATAATTTATCGAAAGCTTAGAAGTACCATCAATTGTAATTTACATTTTTTAAAAACACAACTTTCTTAATAGTAGATAAACAAAACTTTAATGTTTGTAAGTAATAAATAACTGAAGCTAATTTTTAGGCTGATTATATAACTAACGTGCTAGAATACGCCAAAAGATGAGCAAGAACCACCAAGTTCTATCATTGCCTCACGCCATGCTAAAACTAGTTGGGAATTGCAATTCATTTAAAGAATACAACTTGTCTTTTTCTAAAAGAAGTTAAACTCATAAGATTAAATTTACATTTTATTAATTTTTCTAGCTTTCTTTCACTTTGCCAAGCATGCGAGAACTTTAGCGCACCCAGCGGCCATTTCTGCCATTGTGATGAGTCAAGCTGAACATGAAATTTAGTGGCCTAAAATATGTAAATAGCAATTTTAATTAAACAAAATGGCATGGAATATTTTTGGCGTTCTGAAGTTTCGTCATTGGGGCAATTGAAGTCGCAATAAAATCTAATTGTTGATCAAAGTAACGGAAAAATGTTTCGAAATGATCAAGCAAAAGAAATCGAAAGGCTTTTGTGAAAAATGAATCATAACTTCTACACGGATTTAATTAAAACAGTGAGAATAAGTTTTAGTTTTTTTTTTTACTAAAACCCACACTTGAAAACAAAAAATATTTGCCTTAAATTTGGGTTACAGAAAAAAAAACACACACACACACACAAAGTAAAAATGAAAGTCAAACAAGAATAATTAAATCAATGTAAAAATTTTTGTGACCGCAAACCATTGAACCTTCTATTTCTTCTATTTTTTTTTTTTTTTTTTCGATATCCTTGTGCCAGCCGATGCCAGCTGTGTGCAATCAACACAGTGGCCACGCCCACATAGGAAGAGAGGGAGAAAGTACATACATACATAGTTCGGGGATTCATAATCCACACAACGGGCCAAAAAACATTAGTTGCCAACTTGGCCATTTCAGCCTCCAAAAATTGTATCTGTATCTGTATCTTTGTGTGTGTGTGTGTGTGTTTGTGTGTTTGTGTGTTTGCCCCACTTTGCTGGTGACAAATGTAAATTTGGATTTTGCCTACGATTTTCTCACTCTACCGATTTTAGTTCTGTAATTGAAAAAGCGTCCTCTGCTAATTGACTGTCCGAGTGACTGGCCCTGACACGGCTGCCACACATGAAAATATTTTTCGGTTCTTGCTAACCCACACACAAAACGTCCCCATCGCCATTATCTCTCTCTTACCCGCTCTCTCCCTCTCCCCCTCTCCTCCTCTCTCTCTTTCTCTCTGTGTGTCTCTTCTCGCATTAAACAAATTTGCTGGCATTGCTATTGCTTTTGCTATTGTTGTTGTTGTTGTTGGCCTGTCATGACACATTTAAAGTAAGAAACAATCAGGAAAAAAAACAAAAAAAAATTTATACACATATCCAAAAAAAGAAGAAAAGGAAAAAACAAAAAAGAAAAAAAAGAGAGCAACTAAGTGAAATTCAAACGAACTGGAAATCGAATGCGGCTGACAAACAAACCAAACGAAAAACAAAAAAAGCAAAGAAAAAGAGATGAACCGTTGCAAACGAAACTCCACACTACTCTTAACACACACACACACATATATATTCCACCCCCGGCTGTTCCTCTACATATCTTTTTGGTACCCTGTAACCAAGCATAATCATAAAGGCATACGCAAAATATGCCAGCAATATATAATTATGCATGATCTTTGTTCCACTGTACAAGCTAAGCTAAAGAGCGTAATTTGGGCCACTCTCTCTCTCTCTCTCTCGCGAGAGCAAAAGCATGAATGATCGAGCTCAGTTTTGAAGCGACTTTTACAAAAGCGGACGCGTTTTGATTTGTCTTCCACTTCCCCCTCTCTCCGCAATATACATACATATGTATGTAAATGGAATGCGATATTGTTTAAAAGGTGTAAAATACATTTGGTAAGGACAAACAATTAATTAATCAGCTTAGAATGTCGCAAACCGCATACATACATATATGTACATACATACATAGAACATCATAGGATAATAGAATTGTTTTGTTGTATTAATGGCGAAAAATTCCAAAGAATATGCTTGGAAAAAATCATTTCAAATACCATATTGAGAGCCCTTTCAGACCTTTTAACGAAATTGTGTATGACAAATTGGATGAAAGGCTAAAGAAATCGCCGGCTTGTCGTAGTTCTCAATTTACAAGACCATCTTGAAGCCCATGTGAACGTATGATATGTCGATCCAACTGGTAGCTCAAGAATATCGAAAGAGATTTTTAGAGCAAACCTCTTGCGGTCAACCAACTATAAACTCAAATTTTAAATTGACCTTTTTTTTTTCTTTGCAGTTTACAAGAAGACTTTTCCTAAGAGCTTTGACCTGAAATCACATCTGTAAGTACATACATATTTATTGTAACAATCTACAGGGTATAAAGAGAAAAGCTCATCATTCCTTTGAAAATTCTTTTGATTTTTTTTTTTTATTTTATTTTCGGCTTTTGCCTGACTGCAAAATTCTTCTGTCTTCATGTTTTTTGTGTTTTTTTTTTTGGTGTGGTAGCCAGCTGGCGAAAATTGAGTGGATTTTTCATTTTGCGCTTTTTTCTTCGTATAGGACAGACGATAGCCTTTAACCAGACAGCTGCCGGCTGGCGTTTGCCCATTGCCGACTGCCGACTGCATCCTTGCAAACGTTAAGTGTTTGAATTTAGTTAGCGCTTTTGATTTTTCTCACATGCACTTGCATTTCGTGTTTTTTTTTTTTGATGTTATTCACTTTTTCGTTTCAATTCATTTTTCAAGCCATTGAAGGATTTCTTTTAGTTTAATCAAGATCAAGAGGCATGACTTCTCTTCTTCATACATATATGTAGACATAATTGCCCCATTAACATAAATCGATAATATTTAATTGAGTAACTTGAGCTGGCAAATTTTATCATTAAGCCATTAAATAAAAATGACATTGGAAATTGTTATAACGACTATAATGATACCCTAACAAGAATTTCTGGAAGCTTCTTTACTTAAAGTTAGCTGAAGAAAGAGCAAAGTGAAGACCGACAATAAAGTTTGCCTCAATCTTTCAATTTTTGGCCAAAGTTTAGCCAACAGTCAATATGGTTTATGCCAAAAGAAGAGCATAGTTAAACATGTTTGTATGTATCTATATTAAATGTATAAAATACACAATTTTTTGTATTCTCTTTTTTTTTTTTTCCCAAGTAATTCAATTACAATGTGAAATCCTTTAATCATATGAATATTCATTATAATTGGCCATGCACACATTGACACGCAGCATCATGTGATAAGGGACAAACAGGACAGTTGGGGGCGGTTGGAGGTGTGGGTTGTGGGGGGGGGGAGGTGGTTGTGCATTTGCCTGTGGACATGGTCATGGGCGTGGCAACAGGCAAATGCATTTACCACAGCATTTCCGCCACAATGGCGATGGACCGATGGCAAAAAGCGGAAGTGCTGCACATACATACACATTTTCTCCCTTCCCTCTGTATGTGTGTGTGTGTGTGTGTGTGTGTGAGACCAACATCCGACATTGCTGCGTATCTTTAGCTATCGTCGTCTGTTTGTGTCATTCCAAGATACTTCATTCCATTTGGCTTCCGTTTCTTTATTTGCTTTTTTTTTTCTCTTGGTTTTTTTTTTTTGTCAGCAAGGCAAATTAATTGTAAATTGTTTTTATGTGTGTGTGTGTGTGTGTGTGCTTACATGTAGGCCACATTAATGCCTGTTTTACCATCGATTCGAAATTATTTCTTATCGACCATGGACCATGGCCCATAGCCACCTTTTGGTCCATTGGCAACTGTACGTAATTTGGCCATAATGCATTTAAATGGGCCAAGCATGACAACGCAAGCAAAATGAGAGTTTGGAAGAGGCGACTGGTTACAATGTTCTTATTTTAAGTTTTAAGTGGCTTTGCATTTGGGTCAGTGTGACCATCCGTCTGTCTGAAATTTTAGCCAAAAATTCGTAAAAAAAACTTCTTGTTATTGGTGGCAAAACATTTGTTGGAGGCAGCTTGATCGGACCATCATAATGTCCAATCTTGGCCAAAAACCACAAATGCAAAAATTTCAAAAAGTATCGTTCAATACAGTTTTCTGAGTCGGCAAAAGTTTGTTAGCTATTTAAAGTGGGTAGATAATGGGTATACTTCCAAAACGGTTAAAACTTTACATAGAATAGCCCTTCCAGGGGTTGAAATTCGAGAAAAGAAAGCCTTGAGCAGAAGAAGCCGAAAAGCTGAGTCCATATAATCATGTCTGTCTGTTCAAATTACTCTCAACTGCTCATTCAGTTTAGCTTCTCGAATCACACAGATCGGTCTACTATAACAATGATCGATCGAATTGATTATCTTAGTGAACTTCTTCTAAGCCAACAGGAAATATAGAAAATTGCAATTTAATGTGGCATTTAAATTGTTGTTGTTGCTGTTGCTTTTGGTCAAAAGTTTGTTATAATGTTGGCCATTAAAAGTTGATACGATGACTTGGCCAAAATGATGATTGTGATGATGACAGTTGGTCAACTAAAATTCTAAAAAAACACATGCCGAAAGGAATGTAGACGAAAGGTAAAAGTCAAGGGGACCCCAGGTCAACAGGGGCAAGGGGAAGGGCAAAGGTCAACTGTGTGTCTGCAATTGAATTTAAATGAAAAACCATTTTAATTGCTTTAATTAATGGCTCTGACGTGGCAACGAGCTTTTATGTGCATGGATTTTTCTTTCTGATTTTTTTTTATTTTTTTTTTTGTTTTGCATTGAAGCAGATTTAATTTTTTGCATTTTTTTCACCATTTTGATTTTTACTGCATGAAAAAAATAAAAAAAAAAATATTTTTTAAATACAAAAACAATAATAATCGAAAAAACAAAAAAAAAAAAACCTTCAAACTTTTACCCTGTAAACGAGAAACCACTGAATTTCAATTGAAAATCGATCAGTCACTCATGCGAGTGGATGTGTGTGTGTGTGTGTGTGTGTGTGTGTGTGTGTGTGTGTGTGTGTGTAGCGTGGCTTTTCTGTTACTTCCGTTCGGCGCTTAAAAGTGTGCTATGAACTATGCATAGCTTTAGCTTTTGGGTATTTCTATCTCACTCTTCCTCTCTTTCTCTCTTTCGCACTCTGAGTAAGTGGTTTGTATGGTTTGGTTTTGGGAAGTGGGTTAAATCGAGACTCAGTTTTTTTTTTTTGTGGGGGCATATAAACAATTCATATGCATTGCCTCTCATCCTCCTCCTTTTAGCCCCTTCAATTTATCTGTCTGAATGTGACCCTTTCCATGTGTGTGTGTGTGTGTGAGTGTCTCACAAAATCTATCTTGCCAAGAAATTGTCACGTTTATTGGCTGTTGATGGCATTCGATAATATTCGATTGATTTGATTTGTGTGTCGATTTGAAAATTTCAATGACACACAAAAACCAGAAAAGGACTCACGCACACAGAGACAAGGGACAAGCTAATTCCAGACGTGTTGAAGTTGCGATACTCTATAATGATATAGTTAGACGACTTTTCTGGAGTTGTAGTCAATGTTTCCATTTCATTAAGTTGTAATTCGCAACTAGTTTAAGCGTTAAAGAAAAAGCTTAATTGGAACAGATGTGAGAGAACTTTTCAGATCGTCCGTTTGCTCTGCTTAAAAGAAACAATTTCTGATACATTTTCATGATTTTAAATTGCATAAATTACAATTGAAATATTGAATACTTGTAATATATTGTAATATATAGATTTGGATGTATATCGTTAAGGATTATTTGTAGTAATTTGAAACAATTATTGTTGAAATTGCTCGACAGAAGCAAAATGATTTATTAATGACCCAAATGGGCTAACTAGTAACTGCAATTGGCAATCGCTTCATTACACCTCAACCACTTAACTAAACATACACAAACAAACACACACATACACACACACACACACACAGAGATAATTGTGAGCCATTTTCCCTGACAAATTGGTCTCAATTTACTCAATAATTCAAATCGTATGGGCCAGCCTGACTATGAAATGTAATCTTGAATAAGTTTACCATGCTATATAAACCTTTGCTTTAACCCACAACAACAGCGCTTGAACTTTGCCTTATTGACATGACCTACACATGACCCCCCCCCTTCCCCTCCCCCTCTTATTCATGCTAGATTTTTACTTGAACACCTTTCCAGTCAAGTGAAATCAACTGTCATGCAGTTTTAAACAGTTCACGAGGCGTATGAGCGATATTTGCACAAAAGACGAACAGACAAAGAGAAAAGGAGAGGAAAGAAGAGGAGAGGAGATCAAGTGGTGTGGTAGAGAAATTGTATAGAAGCTATCCCTAAGCACACACACTTTTTATGGTTATACACACACAAGTTTTATTTTTATTTTTATTTTTATTTTTTTTTTTTTTTTCTCTATACGCACTCTGAGGCACTTGATTCAATTCGTTCAGCCAACTAAGTGTGCCGCCGCCAACAACAACAACAACGACGACGACGTCGTCGACGACGCTGACGATTGTATGTAGTTAAGTGGATGAGAGGGTGCCACTTACTCCCTCCACTTCTTCTCCGCTTCTCTGGTGTCGATGGTGTTTTATTTGTTGCAACAGCAAAATTTAATTACAAGACAAAATGTCGACAGGCGAGTTTCATTTTATACAAATACAAAATAAATACAGAGAGAGCCTAGATACACACGCACACAGACGCACATATAATTCCTATAATTATGATTCAATGAAATGAAATGGTAAATTCAATCTGTCGACCATCAAATATCTCTCATTTACATGTTGAATACTCACTCACTGAATCACTTGTTTCCCGACTCACTAACTCATTTGTTCAGTTCTTTTGGTCAACTGGTCACACTTAAGGATCGAACAAGTGATTGAGTGAACTGAAAAGTGAAGGAGAGAAACGCTTTTTTGGTTGATAACATGTAAATTTTGTGTGAGAAGTTGCCTAAAGTTGGCCCAAAAATTGTGAAATGGACTAAACGTTGGCTGACAATAAAATTCATTTGACCGGGCAGCAACGGCAACCCACACACACACACACACACACACATACACATACACAGCGGTCAGTATTTGTGATATTGTATTTCGAGCAGCACCTCTGCAGCTGCAACATCCCCTTGGGGGTAGCTCTGTTCAACCTCTCAGCCTCCCTCTCTCACTCTCTCACTCTCTCTCTCTCACTCTCTCTCACTATCTCTCTCTCTTTCTCTTATGCATGCCATTGGAGCTTTTGCTCGGATCTCGTTCTCATATTTGTAAATATTTGCATTTTTGCGCTCTTGTCGCGCAAGCGAAGCGTATGCAATCGAATTGACTCTGTATATTGGCAGCTTTTCAACCGATACCAACATGCATACTATATATATATATATATATATATGTGTGTACATATGTATATAGCTTATATAGATGTGTGTGTGTGTGTGTGTGTGTGTGTGTGTGTGTAATGGCCTGCGAACAAGACATGCTTGCCATCTCATCCCATGGGACCAATAATGTTGAGCAACAACAACAACAACAACAAATTGTTCGACCAACATTTAAACATTTAAATGAGCGCTTAAGCGAATTGCATTTAACTAGACGGAACGGGGAGCGGTTGGCAGGAAGGGGGTGGGTGGGTGAGGTGTGCCAGTTTGCTTCACAACTCCACCGACAACAATAAAAAGTAACACATTTCATTTAACTAATTTACGTTTTATTGTTGCGGCCCAGTTGAAAATTTTGTGGATTTCATTTAAAATTTCGCTTCGCTTTTTTTTTTCTCTTTTTTTTCTTTTTTTTCGCCCCTGCGGCTTTTACGTTACGTCTGTGGTTGAACTATATCAAAATATTTGCATTTAATTTTAATTAGTTAAACTATATATTCAAAGAGAGTGAATTTAAATTTGAAACAAATTAACAACAACAATTCGGAGCTCTACTCTAAAAACTAACGAACAATTTATGTATGCCTCATGGCCTAAAAAGGAGTATTTCGTCTTGAGCTTCTGTTTAGTCCTTTAAACTTTCAAAGTCTATTCAACATGATAATAGAGACTGACAAAAATGAGCCAAATTCCAGTTCCGAACACCAGAGTACACTTTTCGTGCTCATGCTTCATGCTTTCATTGTTTTTCCATTGACACATAACCTAAAAATAAGCCCATAACCCATATTTTTCACATTTAAGTTAGGTTAGGTTAGGTTAGGTTAGGTTAGGTTAGGTTAGGTTAGGTTAGGTTAGGTTAGGTTAGGTTAGGTTAGGTTAGATTAGGTTAGGTTTGGTTAGGTTAGGTTAGGTTAGGTTAGGTTAGGTTAGTTTGGGTTAGTTTAGTTTGGGTTAGTTTAGTTAGTTTTAGGTTAGGTTAACTTTCTTAAACCGAAGTCAGTGTAGCCATTCGATTTGTTCTAAGTAAACGATAGAAATAAAAATATTGCATTGTTATTCAATACTTTTGAAATAGTTTTATAACCGCATTTGTTATTGTTTGCTTTGGCATTCAATTGACAGACAGACAGGTGTCTCATATTAGAATTCCTTAACTTTCATTGATGAGCTTTTTTATTTTATTTTAGTAGAAAAACCTGCAAACAATGCGCTTTCTGTTTCCCTCTGTTCTACCGTCCTACCGTCCGCATGTTTGTCCGCTTGTCTATCCATTCCGGTAACCATTGCCATCTCTCGTTATGCCAAGCTGAATGCACAACAGAAAAGGTGCTCAATTACTTGCTGCCAGCTTTATTGTATCCGTGTCCAGCATCAATGACTTGTTGTTGGTCAGCAGCCTCGACTCGAAAGCCACTTGGTCGTCTAGCTGCTTGCCCACTGGAATCGGCCAAGCAAAAGGAAGTCTACGAAGGATGCGGTTACCCGCTACGGACAGACACATAATGGTGCGGATTGGCCGTACAAGTGGATGTCGCTGCTGTCGGCGGCTGGTAACTGGTTGCTCTTGCAGTTGTTTGGCAACTGAAAGTCTCATTCAAATGCCACGGAAATGCGCTAATTATGCAATGCGCCCATTCAAAGGCACAAACAAAAGGTACAAGGAAAAACGGGCAAAGCTTACAACATTCAAATACCCTTTAAACAAATGCGAAAACTAGCTTAAAGAAGATTTTCATGAACTCTCTCGACTATCAGCTAGAAATGCTTTCTTCTTCCTCAGTGTTGTCTTTTTATTAATCGATTTCATGTATGCTATCGATAAATAACTTTATAATCGAAATTTGTGAGAGTTTTTTTTTGGATTTGTATTGAACAGTTTCTAATAAGTTTATGTCAATTGATTGATTTGTGTTGCTCTATCAGAAGCGTTTAAAAGGCGTCTTATCCTTAAGTTTTCTTAAAGTATTTTTGCAACTGAAAACCACAATTTTCCTGTATATATTCCTGATCATTACAGAGATATGAATTCATTCAGCCTTTTCGTTTGTTTCAATGCTGAAATATTTAATTTTTTTAGGCTTTAAATATTTGTAATTCATACGGTTCAGATGTCTATATCATAAATAACTTTTGTTATAAGAAACTTGTTTAAAATTAAGCAGTTGTTTCTGCTGGATGAGAAGATCGGATCTAGACTAGATCACTAGATTATAGCCTTGAGGGTATAGAAATCGAATTGTCCTTTAGTTGAGAACAAATTCCAGGGTACTTCATATATACCATCCTGTTGCTTGACATATTGGCCAAACATTAAGGCAACTCAGTTGGTAGTTGGCCACAATTTAACCAAGTTAATCCTAGGAGTCGGTTGAGTATTTGGTTTTTGTCGCTTTTAGTAGCGGCTTATCACATGCCAGCAGCAATGTTGACTTTTGCCAGCAAGAAGTTTTTCCGACTTTGTGAAACAACAACAACAACAACTGGTAGCTTGGCGTTTGGTGAGTCTATATCTCTCTCTCTCATATATGTATGTACTCCCTGTTTAATGTATATCTTTGAATAGAAAAACATTTCTTTTCCGTTAAAAAAAAAATGTGTTAGCTTTTTGGGTTTTGGCTTGAGTGAATGAATGTTTAACCATTTTCTGTGGCTGCAAAACGTTTGTCCTGCTTCCTATTGAGGCCATATACTTAAGAGTATACAAAATACCTCCTTTCCCAACTGCCAAGGTCTACCGCCCCCCCCCCCGTTCCCCCGTCCCCCCGTTTGTCTCAACATGGAAATTGAAATAGTTATGTAAAAGTTTTTTCAAAAGATATTCTCCCGCACTCGGAAACTCTATGGGAGGGAGCTAAAGGTTTGGCTGCTGCCTGGCAATTATGACTACAAAATCCCCAAGACCGACATCATTTATAAGTCCTCCTAACCCCACCCCTTTCCTTGACGCCAACTGGGCGTGGTTCATTAATACATCAAGCCTCGTGGTGCCTCGTGGTGCCTCGTGGTGCTGTTGGTGGCGGTAATCTCCGTTAAGCAGAGTGTTGCCCTTGCCAGCCCGTCCGTCCGTCTGTGCGTTCTGTACTGTATTCCGGACGTAGTCAGGACCCGGCATGCTAAACAAGCGTAAAACGTTCTTTCACCGGAAACTTGTAAATGCAACTCGCTAATTATTTTTCGGCTTGGCATGTAAAGAAGTCTTCGGTTAAGGCTTCAAACTCCAAACTTCTCTTCCCCTTCCTTCATCTGCTTTTCACCATTTTAAGTGGGCTTTGGTTCCGGTTTAACCAGCAGCAGCAAACACACTTTCCCACTTCTCTTTCCCTTCTCCTTCGAACGGCCCCCAACCAAGTTTTCGCCTTGCCAAAGACTTTGAAAAACAAAATTTTTGAAATGTTAAAATGAGAAACATTTTCGATTCTATATTCATGATCAGCATAAGCAGTCGAGTGCATCTAACTAAATGTCTGACTGTCTGTCTCTTTAGCTTGTCGTTGTCAATAATTACGTATACGCAGTGTGTTGTAGGTAAAATAAGCATTCCATAAAGTTTATATATATATATTCATGATCAGCATAAACAGCGGAGTGAATGTAACTTACTGTCCATCTGTCTGTCTGTCTCTTTGGCTTGTCGTTGTCAATAATTACGTATACGCAGGGTGTTCTAGGTAGAATATGCATCATCTGATGATATAAATCCTTTTTGCAACCTGCAAACTTCAAACACGAATACAATTTGCATTCACTTTTCTTTTGGGCACTTTTTAAAAATATTTTCGAATATTTCGCATAAAAATTTACTTGCATTTGTAACATTAATCGAACATAAAGTTAGATTACGTCATTCTTGTTAAAAGATTTTATAGATCTCAACATTTTTTTATAATTCTCTTCCAGCTCTAAGATGAGAGACAAATTTTTTAAAACGGTTAGGCAAGGAAGCTCTTCGGCCAAAAACACAATATTTTTCACTAACTACTTGAGTTAGGTCTTTAACGATTTGCATTCCAAAGTAATCAACCTTCAGGTCTTTGTCAATAACTGCAAGGACCTGTCAATATGTGTTTGACATTGTTGTTATGTCCTTTATTAAGGTATTTCTGCAATTTTTGCAAAGTGAACTTGAAGTGTGTCGGTTTTCCATCTGGCAATCTGCTTGTATTGATGACTGCTGCTGCTGCTGCTGCTGTACTTAACTACCTAAAAGGCAGATGTGTGGCAATGAGTGGGGGTTATGGTGGCGGTGGCGGTGGCGGTGACGGTGACGGTGGCAGCATTGCCATTTCCGTTTCCGTTGCACGTACATGGCACTTGGCCTAACTACTTGCTACACATTTAGATGGAGCTCCTTTCTCTGCCTAAATATGTGGCAGCAATATTATTGTTGTTGTTGTTGTTGTTGTTGCTGTTGTTGTCAGCTCATTTTTGGCCTTGCTCTTATTGTAGTTAAGTTTTATACCACCCATATTCTTCCGCTTTGCGTGTTGCACGTATTCTTCTCTCTCGCTCTCTCGCTCTCTCTTTCTCTCAGTCTTCTATGGCCTCTTTGCTTTCGTTATGCGGTTTTTGCTTTTCTTCATCGTTGTCTTCATCGTCGTCGTCGTCTTCGTTGTCGTGTCGCGTCTTTTTTCATCACACCTCCCCCCCCCCAAAAAAATTCCTTCATCAGCATCCGCTCCAGAGTCATCGGCATCATCGTCGTTTGTGTGCTTTACACTTAATTCCATTTTCACTTTCTTTAATGATGCTCAATTTTTTGCATCATTAATCTTTAGCGATTTTCAGCATTACCAGCTTGACTGACAACAACAAAGACGACTCAACGGGTTTCGCTTCAACCCAGCACCACCACACTCGCCCCCCCCCCCCCCTTTCGCCTTACTTTTCAGCTGGTCTCCGTTTCGACATCGTTATTCGCCCCAAATAAGTATGCAACAAAAGAGTTAACAGGAATTCTGCTTTCATTTTTTTTACTGTTTTTTTTGTTTTTGTTGTTGTTAATAATTATGTAAATTAGCAGCATTTTGTTTTAAATATTTTAATTACTTACTATGCGAATGCAAAATTTTTGTTGGCTAATTTCAATGGCATTTCTAATAAGTTTTATGAAAATTCTAGCAAGCGAAATGATGATGTAGCAAGAGCTACAGAGAGATAGAGAGATAGAGTGAGAGCGAGAACGAGAGGGAGGAAAGGGAAGACAGGTGAAGAAAAAATGGTTTTAGTGCGTAAACGTCTGCTATTAAGTTGAAGCAAAGTTCTTTACGCAAAATATGATTGATGAATTTTCATGAAAAAGTTCATCAATTTTCATTGCTTTGCATTAAAATGTTTTCTTTTCAAGTGGAAAACGATTAAATTATCATTAGGACCTAAATCAAAAAAGTCCCCAACGGTATGCAATAGAAAAACTAGAAAGAGTTTTTTTCAAACATTATTCGAAGAGCGAAAATGTAAACTAAACTGATTGTCAACTATCTATTGCATACTTAAGGGGGCAAGAGAGAAAAACTCATCCTTCTCTTATTGATTGTTTGTTAGCTGGGAAAAACCAAAAAAAAACTCTGCCAGACCGCCAAAATTTTTGTTGTTTCATTTTTTACAATCACTCTTCTGTCGCTCCCTCTCTTCCTCTCTGCCTCTCTCTCTCTTTTTTTTTTTGGTGGGGGGGGGGGGTTTTATGGCACACAACTAGAAACTTTTAGTGGCAACAATATAGTTCTGGTGGTCTCGCTGCTGTGGTTGTTTTTGTTACTGCAATTTCTTCTACTTCGACTAGCACTGTTTTATTTCAGCAACAAAATTTTTTTTTTTTTTGCCGTTTTCTTTTAACAACTTTAGTGCAATATTTTGTTGGTTATATGTACTTTTGTTTATTTCTTTTTGTTGGTTTTCATATTCTCTCATTTTTTGTTGTTTTGTTTTATACTCTTGCTAAGGGTATAATAAATTTGGTTCCGTCTGTCTGTCTGTTCCCTTGCAAATTGGTCTCTTAGTTTTTGAGCTTTCTCAATGAAATCTTTTTATTTCAGTTTTTTGTTGATATACGCAACACATTTGTAAAAATCGTTGCGATCGAAGCACTATAGCATTTAGAAATTGGTGTTCAAAAGGGAAATGGCTACCTTTTTCATCCGAAAGGAGCTCAAAGGTCTAAGGGAGCTTTGATTCGATTCCCAATAGAGTCAAAATGAATAATACGAATTCTTTGATTCGCTATCTTCAATACATTGTCTAAGTAAAGTTGGCTTTATTTTTCTTATCGACATTGACATTATAATGAATTTAATTTTTGATTGTAAACACGAATCGAAACGGATCGATCAAAGGGTGTACAAACGTTTGGCACGCCTCAAAGTGTTGTTTATTTTTTTTTTTTATTTTTATTTTAAGTTTGCAATAAAATAAAAGCCACATGGGGCAAGACACAGAGCAGAAAGCAGTGTTGGGAGCTTGGCTAGCCACTGCCCCATGGCCACAGACACGAAACGCGAAACTATAAAGCAAAAATCCCATTCAAATATACATATACATATATATATACATATAGATATATATGCAAGTACAGATATGTATATAGGAGGTGGGGGGGGGGGTGGTTTGGGGAGAGGGAGAGAGATATATATCGTACATATCGCACATTTATATATTTTCTTGCGTGCCCTGGGGCCGGTTTTCATTTTATTTTATTTTACCATTTGTGAATTTATGAATTTCGACCCCGTCGTTTCATATCCACCACCACCACCCCCCCTCTGTCTCTGTCTACCCCTACCCCACTACCCTTACGCCTTTCGCCCATCGGTGGCCGCACATATGCGGTTTTATATATTGACACTTAAAATTTATGGGACTTAAAATCTACAAAATGCTGCCACGTTTTTGCTCTGGCTCTGGCAAAGTTGGTTTCGGTTCGGTTCAGTTCGGTTCGCTTGGCTTGGGCTTTGTTTTGGTCATGACAAAAGCTTTGGCTATAGTTACGCAGCTTCAGCTACAGAGGTCACACCTCTGTGGAGGGGGAGAGGGGGGTATGAAAAGTTTGTGATAGAAAACAAAGAAGTTGAAATAAAACAAAGCAAAATGTGTAAAGAAAACTTGCCACAGCAAATCGTGTGTAAAATTAAACGGCCAATTGGTTAAGGAATATATTCAAAACGTTGCTCAATGGGGTGCCTCTCCCCCCACCACACACCCACCATCTCAGCAAGGAAATATGCTGAAAAGTATGCTACACTTTTTATCTCACTTGAAGAGTATTCACCCATTTTTGGCCTAAACATTTACTGCTAATTATTTTCAGTTTTAAATCTATCAAAAACAAATTAATCATCAAGGCCACAAATTGGCCAGCCAAGGCAAAGCCAAGCCAAAAAAAAAAAAAGGTAAACGTGGCACTTTCCATTTCACTGCTGATTTCATTCAGTTAATCAGCTTATTGGAACTTGAGGCTGAGACGGAGCCAAAAGAAACCAAAAAAAGAAAAACTCTCACCAAGTTGGCAATTACAAGAAACGCCACGGCGAAGGGTGGGTGGTTGGTCCGGTGGGTGAATGGATTTTAAACAGCTGTGAAATCGCAAAATCAAATTCAATTTACCAACCAACAAAAAAAAAAAAAAACGAATGAAAGGAATAAAGAAAGAAATCGGCAAAGCCTTTTAAGCCAGTTTTGGCCACATTTAGCTGGCAGCTGGGCCAAAAAAAAAAAAAGAATACAAATTTAATTAATTACCAAGATTAATAGCTAAAGGAAAAAAAGTATATGAACAACATTATTAAAGAACAACAACTTTACTCAACATTTTGCAGCCCTAATAATTGCTTATCGAGCAACCGCAAAAGCCACAAAAGTTCACACAAAAGTTCACAATGAATCAATTCAAAGGCATTTGTGATTGTGATTTGCCATGTCTTATTGGCAATATTATTGATTTGTTGATTGATTGAAAAAAGAAAAAAAGAAATAAGACTCTTACCTGGGTTGGTTGGGTGGCCAATAGTTGTTCGATGGGCTCTGCTGCAGTTTGTTGTGTTGCAGCAGCAGGTGATAATTGTTGTTGTTGCTGTTGCTGTTGCTGCTGCAGCTGCTGTTGCTGTTGCTGAAATTGCTGCTGATAGTGTTGCTGCTGTTGATATTCATATTGCTGTTGCATTTGATATTGCAATTGCTGATACTTTAAGTGTTGCTGCTGTTGTTGCTGTTGTTGTTGGCCATGCACTTGGAATTGACAGGAGCAATAGAAAACGATTGCCAGCAATTGGAACGTGTTGGCAACTTTGCGTGCTGTTTTATTTATTGCTAACGACGGCATGTTGCCGTCGTGTTGTGTCTTCTGTGTTGCTTTTGTGTCCTGTTTTCTGTATTCTATATTCCCTTTGTATATAAGTATTTCACTCTGTCTGTCTCTGTGTCAGTGTGTGTGTGTGTGTGTGTGTGTGTGTATGCAATACTTTTGGTTTGCTGCCGCCGCCGCCTTGGCTTTCGTTTCCTTTTTTTTTTTTGGTCCTTTTGGTGTCTACCAGTTGCAAGTTTTCAATGCTTTCAACTTGCTTGTTGTATAAATTTGTTGCTTGCTGTTGCTATTGTTGCCTTTATATCCTTTTTTTTTTGTATTTTTGGTTTTTTTTTTTTTGTTTTGTTTTGTTTTATACTCTGTTATTCTTGGGTGTTGCTTGCCTCAAAACTTTTGCCCCCAAAATGTTTGCCACTGAAAGAAAAACAAAACAGAACAGAACAGAAAACACAAGCGAAAGTAAGTTAAAGTTGTTCTTAAGTGTCAGACGTAAAAAAGAAATGGTTTGTTTATTGTCTGCCACTCGATAGAATGCTATGATATTTTTTTTTATGCCCTAACGAGGGGTAAGAAATTCGAAATACTTTCCCCAAACCGACCGCCCGCCACACCCCATTGTGGCATAAGATGTGACAGTTATTTCCCTCAACTTGAATTTAATGCATTTTAACTTGAGAGACTTGTTTGCGGATCAAAATCTATCCAAGTCATTTAAGTCTACAAATTTTAGTCTTAGCGAGCTTGAACTTGAAACTTTGATCATTAATAAATTTTAAGAAGTATATGGCATAGGATATAGCTATACCTTGTCTTGTCTAAATCCAATTTGGTTAAATAATAAATTAGGCTTACCATGTAGATGTCATAGAATCTGGAACTGACTCATTTTGCCGTCAATATGCCACGAACTTTCGTCTATCTTCCACTTGAAAAAGGCCAAGAATTAGGACTCACGATCTTTCTAAATAGAGCAAAGAACACACAGCTCTTCACTGCCTGATGCCATTTAAAAAGGACTAGTTTTAGAAAAGGATACAACTATTATCAGCAGACTTTGCTACCAGCTTTAAAATTGTTATGCCATAGCATTTTTGCAACGCTAAAACTAGTTGGGAATTACAATTCGATAAAGCAAAAAAATGCAACTCAAAAATACTCAAAGACATTGTCTAAAAGATCTGAGTATACCGACCACGCCACTAACTAACGCTGATCAAGATTATATAGTATGCTCCAATGCCTTACAAACTTCTGATCTGAGTCATTTAATCTTTTGCAAGGGCACAAAAAGTTGAAATTGAACTAGATAATCCAGATGATCACAATTCACATCAGCCGTCTATATATTTTGATGCTTTTTTTTTGGAAACAATAGTTAACATTTCAAATGTTAAACAAATCGTTTGTCTATTGAGAAAAAAACAATGACCAATACTTTGAATGAGATATTAGTTCATTTTAATGGACCGAATTAAGTTGTATATATTAGAGGTGGAGAACTATCGATAGTTTAAACAGTCGATAGTCCTAATGGCATTTAAAATGTGGATTGCTTGATACTAAAATAAAAAATGTGCTTTAAAGTGCGTCATCTATTCAGAATTACTTAATTGTTTTAATCAAGCAATCCACTTCTTAAATGTTATTTGGACTATCGACCGTTTCAACTATCGATAGTTCTCCACCTCTACTATATATATGTATTTTAAGAAGATCCTTTGGTTATAGATTGACAAGTTTTGTAATATATTTTCAGTCATCTTTAGCAGCCTTTAAGCTTTGAGCTTATTGAAAATATTGCAAGTAAAATTTATGAGTTTGTTAGGCAAAAGAAAAACGCGCACAAGAGACAGAGAGAGAGAAAAAGAGATGGCTATAAGTAATTGCCGCCTTTCTGTTAGCCATTATTGTATCCACTTTTTCAAACCCCTCCCACCCCCCATCCACAACCTCCTCCCCCGTCTCTCTCTCACTCTGTCTCCGTTACTTTGCCTCGTCGTTTGCCACATCAAAGTGCAATTTTGCAGTTGCTTTTATTGCATAGATATTATTTCCATGCCCGGCCTCTCCTCCTCCTTCTTCTTCTCTCTCCTTGCAATGCAAACACATTATGCTCATCCACATCCTCATCCACAACGTCATCTTCATCTCATCATCATCATCATCATCGTGATTATTATTATCGTTTCGCCAGCGTTTTCGGTTTTGGCCCACGATTTTGTTCAGTTTTTCTTTTCGGTTTTAATTGAAAAGTGAAATTTGTTTTGTTATACGAAAATGAAAACTTGTTTTTTTCTTCTTTTTCTTCTTCTTTTGTCTATTTTGTTCGTTTTGGCATGGCGGCAAGTGAAATTATAAACTTTTATTTTTTTCATCATTTTTGCATTAATTATTGCAATAAAAAAAAAAAACAATAATCATATATATATAGTTGGAAAATTATTAAATAAGAGATACAAAAATTTGAGGTCTTAAATTTTTATTTGCCTGCTGCTTTACATTGCCTTCTTTTGATTTGTCTGGCCATCAGGGACCTAAGTAAAATGTCAATTTAGTTATTCCTGTTGATGCTTATTGAGTGGATGGATTCTCAATGGATTTTCTATGGATTTCCGATATTGACTCAAAACATTGCCAAAGGCATAAAGTAAAATAAGAGAGAGAACGAGAGAGAGCGAGAGAGAAGTTAAGTGGAATCAATGTCGGCTATCAATCGTTTCCTGCACTTTTAATGGTTCAAATCCGTTGATGGTCGTTAATTTTATGTTCAGGCCAGTCAGCCAACCAGCCAACCAGTCAACCAGAGGGGGAGGGTACCTTCCCCATACCCTCATTTATTTTTTCTTTTATTACAACTTATGGCCACTAAAATGAGGGTGGCACTTTTGCATGCCAAGTGTGAAATTTATGATAAAAACGTGCAATGTGCTGATAAAAACAAAAAAAAAAAAAGTTTCACAGAGAGCGCCAGAAACAAGCTTTAACTAAGCTCTGGCTACGCATAGGGGGAAGGAGTGGGGGGGGGGGGGGTGGTGCGGGTAAACACCTTGTTGTTGCTTGTTAGGTTAATAGTTGCAGCATGCAACAGACTCTTCAACAGATTTGCCCCTATGATACATGAAATTGCAACAAAATTTCGCGTCTATCTACACTCGCACACACACACGCACACACACACACACACACACACATGCCCTTAGGCCATAGTTGGCCGAATGCAATCAGGCAACACGGCCACGGACATGATGATGATGGTGATGCTGATGCAGGCCAGCTCACTGCTCATTGCCAGGGCACAAACATCAAACCAAATTGGCCTTAGGGTTAGGCCTCTTCGACTACGGTTGGCCTAGTACGCATTTCTTTTTGTTGTTGCTGTTTTGATTAAAAGCATCCCGGCCTTTGAGGCCTCTCGCACACAGTGAAAAGGTGGAGCCAAATGAAACGCTCAACTTCTGTCTGTCCGTCTGTCCGTCTGTCTGTCTAATTTGATTTGCATACCAACAAAATTTCGATCTCACACCGTTTTTGCCATTGGCAATTGCCATTCTGATTGGTAGCAGGCGAAGGAGAAGTCGAACAAAATGAAAGTTACGCCACCGCCAAGGGGCAGAGTGTCCAGCAGCAGCCATTCAGTATGCATCCCTGGTCGACAGATTTACCAGAAATGAGAATTAGAGGTGAAACACGATAACGATAGTCGAAACAATAACGCTTTGAATGCAATTATCGATAGTTTACCACCTCTAATGACAGCGTAGCCAATTTTCTTTCGAAGTTAGTGTTGTAAAACGACAGAAAACTTAAGAAATGTATGCAACAAGCGCTGTAAATGCTTAGATACTAAGAGAATCCTTGAGTAGCCTAGCAGATGAATTAAGAGTTGATTACAAGATTACAATTATCGATACAATTATCGATAGTTAACCACCTTTAATGACAGCGTAGCCAATTTTCTTTCGAAATTAGTGTTGTAAAACGACAGCAAATTCAATAAATTTATGCAACAAGCGCTGCAAATGCTTAGATACTAAGAGAATCCTTGAGTAGCCTAGCATATGAATTCAGAGTTGATTACAAGATTACAATTATCGATACAATTATCGATAGTTAACCACCTTTAATGACAGCGTAGCCAATTTTCTTTCGAAATTAGTGTTGTAAAACGACAGAAAACTTAAGAAATTTATGCAACAAGCGCTGTAAATGCTTAGATACTAAAAGAATCCTTGAGTAGCCTAGCACAGTGAATTCAGAGTTGATTACAAGATTACAATTATCGATACAATTATCGATAGTTTACCACCTCTAATGACAGCGTAGCTAATTTTCTTTCGAAATTAGTGTGTGTAGCCTAGCATATGAATTCAGAGTTGATTACAAGATTACAATTATCGATAGTTTACCACCTCTAATGACAGCGTAGCTAATTTTCTTTCGAAATTAGTGTTGTAAAACGACAGGCTTAAGAAATTTATGCAACAAGCGCTGTAAATGCTTAGATACTAAGAGAATCCTTGAGTAGCCTAGCATATGAATTCCGAGTTGATTACAAGAGCTTCTCGAAAAAAAGCCTTTAAAATTGATGACAAATTGTAAGCTTTCTGCTCTGGCGGAATTAAAGGCAAAACAAGCTTTAGTCCTCTCGTTTCTTTTTTTTTTATTAATCATAATTCTTCAGCAATTATCTGTTTGGAGACACAAATTCCCAATTGGTTTTATTTTGCCTTGCGAGATTAGGGGATTATGTTTTCTCAGCCACCATGGCGTATGTGCAATTTGTGTAGGCACAAACACACACACACATGCATAGAGAGAGAGAGAGAGAAGATGCTTGTATTTTAATAATAACTAAGTGAGTTAGACCTAGTTGAGTTATTGGTAGTAGGATAGCATTTGAGCCTCGTCTGGCCCAGGCTCAACTGAAAATGTTTTGACAGCCGAGAGGCGAGAAATGGAAATTCCCAAAACTAATCAGCAGCGAGCACGGAAAAACGTGCCACAAGACATGTGAGAAATGAATCACACACACACACACATGCAAACCCATGAGAGAGAGCGAGAGAGAGAGAGCATCGGTTGGGCATCTCATAGTCTATTTTTTGGCTACTCGAAGGCTTCGTCAAGCGGACCGTTAAATAATAACACGCATTTTTCCAATGCTTACATTTTTCATGTCTCATAAAGCCCAAACATTAGAGAGAGAGACTTAGAGCGAGGGAGGGGTGGTGAGGGAATCTAGACAGGCAACGGTAACTGCACACAAAACCATTAATCAAATGCTGGCCCTTATGTGCGACAAACACACACAACGTAAGAGAGAGAGGGAGAAAGGAAGAGAGAGACAGAGAGGAAAAAAGTGGAAGAAGTGTTACACCAAGCCATTTAGTCTCAATATGAATTTGACAATTGCCAAAAATCCAAAAAAAAAACACAAATTTTGCATATGCTGCAAAAATGAAAAACGTAACAAAATAATATTTCAGAACGGTCAACAAATTAATCAGTTAGAAATAAAATGTTTAGCTAAAAGGGTCACTAGATTTACTTTCCTATTAGAGATGGGCAACGGCAGAAAGTTATCGATGATGTATCGAAAAAGCAACCTTTGCGATTGATGGATTTAGAGAACCTTAAGCAAACAACTCTCAAGTAAGCTTTGACATTCGAAAGAAATATGCCCAAAGTAGGCCTTGCCAACAACTAAGTAAGCCTTGACCTAACATCAAATCGAAGAGTACAAATCATTGTGATACGAGCTCATTACTTCTCTGCTCTTTGGCGACTAAACAAGTCAAAAAACAAAAAAAAAAAAAGAAAAGAAAAGAAAAGAAAAACCAATTTTCAAAAATGAACAACAAAAAGATGAACAAAAAGCCCAACTATTGGGAGAACTGCAAGCAGCACCAATTGGAGAAAACCGCAAGTAAACCCTCTGGCAGTGCCATAGCTCAGCGTTTGTTCGTGGGAGACCGCAACTCGATCACCACCAGCTATAGTGGACGTTTCCGCACCAAGGAAAACGAAGATGAGGAGGAAAGAAAAAAAGCCAAATCAAGGAACTGCAGTTGCTATCGCGAGAAGCAGGGCTGGGTGTGTGGAAAATGTCATCGTTATTTCTTTGGACGTCTATACGAACTATGCCCCTGGCATCAATGCATATTTCTGATGGATTTTCAAGTATGTCCCTACTGCTCGGCTTCCCTTGACCAGATCAAACCGTGTGGACTGAATGCGGATGAAATACGCCAAAAGGAAGAGCTGCCTCAGCTGCCTATCGAAGACGATGACTCGTAAAATGGAATTTACCTACCATCTATTATAATTTTTCAACCACATTACCAAAAAATGTGCCAAATAGATGGAAACTATCGATTGATTGATTCTTGTTTATTTATTGTTAAGGATCTCAGGGGGGGGGGGCGGTTAAAATCCAAGACTTTGTGGCTTACTTGAATAATTGACCTAGTCAAGGGCATAAGTTGCGATCTTCCCATTGGGTCAATGTCCCTCTGGGCTCTCATCGCCATTAATTTTCAAATTTTTCTAAACCTGGGATAAAGGGATAAGCTTCACTCGATGAATTGGATTTACATGTATTTAGCATTTGATATTAATTATGTTAGAAAAAGTTAAGCAATTCTGTATCATTTGCCCTTCAGTTTAAAGCGTGTGGAAGGGGGGGGGGGGGGGGGGGAGGTGGGGTGCTAAAAGGAGGGATTATTCATTTCCTGAAAGTGTATAGCAACTTCGTACACATTTGCATAAAAGTTACTCTTAAAGTTTGTTGAAACATTTTTGCATCACATTTTGCTATAGTTATTCGTTCTTGTTCAGGGCAAATAGAAAAATTACACAAGGTTCTCCACACACACACACACACACATTGGCACACACACACACACATTGGCACACACTCATACATCTATAAATATTTATTAGTGCAGCTGTCGGGTCTGGCTTTAACTTTTTTTTGTTGTAAGCCTCGTTATTGCCATAGGCCAAAGGGAAAGCCAAAGCCAAACTTTTTTTGTATAGTTTTTGCCTGACTTTATCCCAACTCTGCTCACACCATCTCATCCCCCATCCCCCATCCCCTCTCTTGACACCTCAACAACGTTTTTGCACCCCAACTCACCTTATCTCGGCTCGTCTTGTCTCTCATATATGTATAACACGCACACTAATAGGATGCAAATACATACATTAGACACCAATACCAATATCAACAACCACACACAGACACAGACACAGACATAGAGACAGAGACAGAGACATGCTCGCCCCAACAACTTTATTCGGAACATGTGTTTGCGCATTTAGTTGGCCATCTGACTATGCCATAACCAAAGGCATACGTGGCATTTGTGGCACCTACCAACGACCATAACTACACACATACATACATACAAATGTACATACATACATATATATAGATAGATAGGCACCTATCTGCTACTTAACCAAGTCAACTTGATGAAGTGAGCAGAAAGACTTGTTACAGGATAATGCAGCAGAAATGGAAGTGAAGCAAGAAACTCTAAAGACTTTCGGCTCTTTGAAAATGGCCAAAGAGAAGCATGAAAAATTGATACAATGCTGCTCACACAATTAGAACACCTTGACTTAAGAGAGAGTAAATTTCAGCTATGCTAAAGTTGACCATCGAATTGTTTCACATAATTTAACAAACAAATTTGCTTATTTTTCAAATAATTTACCATAGTGGCTATATAATATATATAGTAGTTCGATCCGTCAACAAGTTGAAGCCTTAGAAATGCATATTAGGAGCGTATTTGGTACTTGGGAAATTAAAGAAACAAAGTTAGTTAGTTATTAATTGATTGTTCCTATGGCAGCTATATGTTATAGTAGTCTGATCTGGACAATGCAAGAAATTAGTTTACCTATAGACATAAAAAGCTTATATATCAAATTTTAGGTCAATATCTCTTAAAACAAAAACGTAAGAGACAGACAGACAACAGACAAAGGGAAAGTCAGACAGACAGACACATGGACGAACATAAACATATCGACCTAGCTTCTCTTGATCAAGAATCTATATATGAAGTGAGAAACGTCTTATCTGCATGAGATAAGAAAAAAACATCGAGAAACATTTAAACAATTTAACTTGATATCTAGCTTAATTGTAGCCACTAACTTATAGCTAAACGAGCTACTGTAAATCGCTTTACGATATTCATTGATCGTTTTTTTTTTGAAAATTTCACCTTTTTTTTATATCGGACTATCGATAGTTTCAATTTTTAATCGATCTGTCAAGATATTGGAACTAGCCTTAAATGTAAAAACAAAAAAAATTGGCACAGTCACAAAATAATTTAAAAATTCCATTAAAAGGTGTACAATTTCTAGCCAATGAGTCAGGTTTAATCGGTTTGAAATTCGTCTCTTCTAAAGACTTTGGCCCAAAAACAAAGTCGTTGGCTTTGACAATTCTAAAAGGAGTATAATCAATGTCCACTTTTGAGTAGAGCATCACGATTTCAAAATAGTTTTTAAAAAATGTTTCAATCGGCTTTCAAAACATTCGTTTCTGTTTTTGTCCAACTTTTTGGTGAGAAATCGTTATCCATTGTTATAGCCAATTAAATTGATATTTCTATTCATTTACACAATGCATAAAAAAAAAATAAAGAAAAAATATATATAAACTGATTTACATTCGCCGTTAGAGGAGAGTAAAGACAATTTATGGATTTTATTTTTAATATACGTATATTTTTTAATAGTTTTTTTCTTTTGCGCTTTTTGATGTGGTTTTTGTTATCGTTTTTGTTGCTGTTTTTGTTGTTTTTGTTTTTGTTTTGCTGCGTGATAATTAAAAGGCATTTTTAATGCTTCGTTGATTTAGTTGGCATGTTTATGGATTTGGGTTTTCTTCTTCTTCTTTTTTGCCTTTTTTAGGGGCGTGGCCGTGATCAGTGATCAGCAAGACTTTCGTTTTTTTTTGTTTTGTGCGTTTAAGTGGAATGTGCAACTGCCACATGAATTGAAGTTAATTAATTTCGTTTTGGCAATTGCATTTGAGCTTGCACTATGCAAAAATATTTGATGCACTTATTGAATTGTATAGTTAGATAGTGAGGGGGCGTGAGTTAGTGGGGCTAGAGAGATTTATGGGCGTGTCTGTCTCTGTGTGTGTGTGTCGAATGTCAGAACTGCCAAACATTTGACAATTTATGTGGGCATCAGGCTGCTTCAGTGATATGTTATTTGATTATTGTTCAATTTAATTGTTTTTACAACATTATTGCTATTGGTCAATGGCCATCTGGGACTGGGATCGGGGTTGTTAAATCAGTTTATAGCATTAATTATGAATAATTAATATCCATTAAATGCAATGCCAAAATCCAATATGCAAAACTGTGCCACAAACTGTGGCACATTGCTTAAATAACCATATAAATATACTTTCAATTTGGTTAAATGGACAAAACATAGTTAAAATCATAAATCTGCCATATCGATAAATTAATAAAAAAAAAAAATCGACTCATCTTATGTAGAGTCTATATCAAATATCTGATTCATTTTATTGGCCTGCTTGACAGGTTTTAAAGTTCGATAAACTTGCCGATAAACAAGCGATTTTGCAGCAAAAAGGTAAGGTGAGTTCCTATTGATAAATATTCGTTTTGTTAAGCGATTAATCGACTTTGTGCAAAATTGTAAGCCCATATATTTTTACAAAGTCAATTAATGGCCTAACAATTGAAATATCGATTAATCGTTTAAACATATCGATGGACAAAAAAGCTATACAATGGATTCATTTTGTTTGCCTACTCCCTCGATAAATTTTCCGATTAGCAAACGATTTTTATATTTATTATAAGTCGAAACAATTTCCCATTGACAGATTTTCATTTGGTCAAGCGATTAATCGACTTTGTGTAAATATTTATACCCATCTATAATTTATATTTGTTTCCTTCGATTAATCGAATTTCAATTTCCATCAAATGGAAAGAGTTTTGTGTTTTCGTTTCATATTACATTTTTTGAGCCAATTTGAACCCTTTTTTTGTGTGTTTTTGAAATTTGATCAAATTTGAAGAAAAAAACCTTCGATTCTTACATTTTTTTTTTAATTGCATTACTTGTTATTAGTCTTTTTCCAAAATTGGGTTAAGGTTTATTTGAAAATTTCTCGTCGGACGTCTTTTCAATCTGCGAGCATTATGGGAGATCCCTTTGAATAATCTAAATTTTTAGTGTAAAATTTGAAATTGAAATTGAACCTCAAAAAAAATATTACACAAAAAACCATACCCGGGAAAAAATGCTTAATAGAATAGAAAACATTTTGGGTTACACTTTTTGTTATTTTTGTTGGTTCATTTAGAAATTTAACATTAAGAAGATGTGACTACCACTTTGTGAAAATTAATCAACTGTTTTAAAAAAAAGACATTTAAGGAATTTCTAAAAAAAAGTATTCACGATTTTCAGTCTAAAAGGATTATGCTAGCTATCTCCCCAAGTCATGAGGTTATAGATTGACTAATCTCTATTAGTATTTCTATAAAAAAAAAAACAAAATTTAAATAAATATTTAATGACTTCATTTAACTTACCCAATTCAATTAAATCGATGCTGAATTATGCTGTTCCTCTTGGAGTACAATCAATGACAATGCAAATAGAGTCATTCCGTATATACATACATATACATGCGTGTGTGTGTGTGTGCATGTGTGCATGTGTGTGTGTGCGTTTGTTTTTTTTTTAACGTAAAACGATAAGCGAAGTATAATTGCCATCAAACAATTGAAGAAGAGTTTCCCCCCAATCAAAAAAAAAAAAAAAAAAACCCACACACATACAGAAAATCAAATTAAAATTAAAAATTCCATCTAAATGTAAATAAAAATAACAACGAAACACAAAAAAAAAAAAATAAATAAATAAACGAAATAACAGACAAGCCCAAGTAAAATAAACAAAGGCATGAAAGGAGCAGGAGCAGAAGGAGCAGGAGGAGCAACCCAAATGAATGAAGCCATCAGAAGAGAAGAGAAGAGAAGGGAGCGCCATGTGCAACAACAGAAATTCGAGGGATAGAAAATGAGGGACGCAACAAAGCGACAACTACAACAACAAACAACAACAACAACCAACAAACAACAACAACAATAGCGACAGCGGAAAAATGTCGCCAAACGCAAATACTGCGGCACATTTTCATTCTTTTTCTCATTTTTTGTTTTTTTTTTTTTTTTTTTTTGCATACCCACCCATTGAATAATGCCGGACAACATGGCGTATTAAAATCTCTTTAAGGTGAGGAAAATGAAAAAAACAAAAAAAAATAAAAATTGTGTAAAAAAGAGGCTTCTCTTTAGAATGTTCAAATTGATCAACAAAATTCATGAAATTCCTTTTATTCAGTTTGCCGTCAGTGGGCGCCACTGTGCACCTGATAATAGAGGGTATCCTGTTAGGCTATACGGCCCAAAAAAACCAAAAAAAAAAACCTTACGGAATTTTCCTTTTTTCCTGCTTTTGAGGCACAAACACAAAGAGACAGAGATAGACCCATAGCCAGAGAGTGAGTGGGGAAGAGAGTGGAACGGGGAGTGGTAAGCCTGCGGGCCAAAAAATTTTAGATTTTCATTTCGTTTTTTTTTTTTTGTTGCTTTTGTTGCTCCGTTGTTTGTCACTGTAGCTGACAAATGCCCCGTCAATGCACATAAATTTTTAGTATTATGTTTTATTTCATCTTCTTTTTTTATTTTTTTTTTTTTATCAATTTTCAAAAGGTTTTGTCTCTTTGTTTTTGGTTTTGTTTGTTTGCCAGTCAAACTATATATTTAAGTCATGGAAAATAAAGAAAATAATGAAAGCAATTATTGAAGTCAGCAAGAGACTAACGAGCGAAGAATAATGTTGTATATAAACCTCAAAAACAGATTGAGAATGGCCGAAAGCAACAAAAAAATGAGACTAACCGAAACTGTTTAACAACAAATGCGAAGGATGAAGGATCAAACTAGAACAAGTTCTTGACTTTTGTTTCGAAGGGGAAGAATGGAAATTTGTCATGGAATATTAAGAGACTGGCTAATGGCTTACCAACTTTTGTTTAAAACAATTTGAAAAAAGAATTTCTAGAACTTCCTTTTTGGGCATAGCGAAACATTAACCGAAAAATAACAACAATTCCAAGCAAATCTTTGTCTTCGATCACAAGATAAACATATTTCCATATTGGTAATCGGCCAAATATATGTATTATATACTTATTGTCCATTATGCCTTTCACTTGTCATTCTTTCTATCTTGTTTTTGAGGGGAAGGAAGTGACTAACGCTTGTCAATTTAAGCAATTCGACAAGTTGAACCAAAAAAAAATTTCACTGACAATTAACAATAAAATTGTCGAACCGGTTTAATTAGGGGGGTGGGAAGGGGGTGGGGGGATGAGGGGCGCCCACTTAAAGGCGTTGAAAAACAAAAGAAACTCGCTATGCCGGCGAACAAAAACAACAACCGAAACCGAAATCGAAAAAAAAAAAAAGAAGACGAAAAAACTTTCGCTAAATCAAATTGCGAATTGCAAATAATGCAAAATGCGAATTGAAAACCAGTTGAAAAACAATTTTTAGCAACATTAAAAATGAAAATTGCAGAGTTTACTTTGCACACACAACGCACACACACACACACACGCACACACACAGGCCGCACAGTAACAAAAATATAAACAAACAAACAAGAAACAAACAATTCAGTTAGCGGCAGCAGCACGTGGCCAAAAAGCGTTACCAATTCTCGAACCAAGAACAAAAAAAAAAAAAAAGCGCGCAAAACTTTTCATTGACTATGCGTCTTGGCGAGTGACACTCTGTCAATCTGTCACTTTGTCAACCGTTTGACTAGTTTGCTGTTGCTACTGTTGCTGTTGCTGTTGCTGCTGTTGCTGCTGTGGCAACTGCGAGACGAGGCACACACGCTGAGCGTTCGATGGCGACTGAAGTTGCCGTTGCCGCCTGATAATGCCGCATGCGATGGCTGTGCCACAAAACAAGAGACGAACGAACAACCGAAACGACCGAAACGAACGAAGCGAGCGAACGAAGATGAAAATGAAAATTTTCACAGGCCGAATACACAGACTTAATGCATTTGTTGTTGTTGTTTTTCTTTAACTTTTCTTCAAGTGAGTGTGAGTGTGTGTTGCAGACTTGTTTTACCACTTTTCCCCACACACACGCACACACACACACACACACACACACACACACATGTAGGCAAGTGCAGCGTCTGCATTTTCCACATTGAAGCCGGGCATGGTGAAAACTTGCTCCCAAAATGAATGAGCAATCCAAGAGCAAGTCCAAGTGTCGGCTGCAGCCTCTTCAACAACAACTAGCCACCTGCCACTTGCCCCCCCACACACACACACACTCACACCCACAGCCATCCACCGCCCACCGCTTTGGAGCGGCTCAAATGATTATTGCAATTGTCTGTTCCGTTTCATTTCGTTTCGTTTTTGGGTGTTGATTTACTTTGATGGCATTAGATTGACCAATAGAACCAATTGATAAACAGATAGACAAGTGCCACGACCCTTCCCAATGACCCTTAACCAGGGTTTGATCCTTGGCGAGGTGTAATTAAGAGGCTCAGGGGATGATCAGAGACAGTAAGATGAGGAAAAGGAATCACAAGTGGAAATAAAAAACAAAAAAAAGTGAAAATCCATAAGAGTAAGAAGAAAAGGAAGAAAAAGAAAAGAAAAAAAAAAGCCAAAAGTAAAAAAAAAGCAGAAGACAAGAAGAAAGGAGAATTGTATGTCAAAATTGGCAACAAACAGCAGACAGAAGAAGGACGATAATAGAAAAGAAATACAAAGAGAAGAAACAAAGAAAAACAAGTTAGAAAACAAAAGTCTAAAGGATACGACAAAAGAAAAACAACAACAAATGAGAGGACACTTAAGAAAGAAGCCCAAGCAAAGAGGTGAACGAAGAGAGAGGAGAAGAAAGAACAAAGAATGAATGTACAAACCAAAAAAGAAGAAGAAAATAAACTATGAAAAATTGTGGAAGAAAAACTAAGTATAAATAAAAGTAAGAAAAACCAAAAGACAAGAGAACGAAAGAAAAGGAAAGAGTAGAAAAGAAATATACAAAAAATATTGAAGAAAAAAGAGAGGAAAACAAAATTAAAAAAGAAAGATAGAAATAAAAGACATGACAAAAAGTAAAGCAAGAAACTAAACTAAGCAAAGAAAAGAGAGCAAATATCAAAGTATAAAAGTACAAAAAGCAAAAGAAAGAAAATAAACCATGAAAGATTGTGAAGGAAAATGAAAAATTTAAATAAATGAAAGATAAGTCACTAATTGATATCGATTTTTTAAACAATTTTAATCAGAAATATATCATTCGATGGGAAAATTTGTCTACATTCTCTTGTAAATTAACAAACAAAAAATGGGAAAGCAAACCTACAGAAATAGGTGAAGAAAGAAATAAACAAAACAGAAGGAAAAATGAAAAAAAAAGAAAGACAAGAAGAAAGGAGAATTGTATGATTTTTAATGAATTATGATTCTAAAATGACGCTAGGCTAAGAGATCCGAAAAAAGGAGAATTGCTAGTAAGCAAATTCTCTAAGCTTGAGTAGACCTAAAACTTTCTTTAAGGGAAAGGAATTTGAAGTTTATTTTAGAAAAATCAATGCCAAAAAACAGAGTTGCTCAAATTTACAGCAAAGAATCAGTTTTTAAAATATGGGAGCATAAAGTATTCTAGTTAAATGACCATCACTGTTTCTAGCGAAACATATTTCATTGATTTTTAATGCCTTGGTTAATTGCTTCACTCAGAGGCTAAATCAAAGGAATCCTTTCCTTTCATAGATATTGGTTTTGAATACAAATGCTAAAAAGCTGCTTAGTGGTTCAGTCGAGTCCAAGCCGTAATCCAATTCAGCGGACACATGACGGGATATTGGGCACTATCTAAACACACACACACACACACACAAAGGAAGAAGAGGGAAAAATAAAATCAAAAGCAAGATAAGCACCTCGGACAAGGGCGTCACTTTATCCTTGTCCTGATCCTTTCCCCCTTTCTCCACATCAGCTTACAGTTTTGGGGTCATTTTTGGTCCCATGTTATGTGCATTTTATTCTTGCCATTTTATCCTTTGTTTTTTTTCTCCCTCTCTCTCTCTCTCTCTCTCTCTCTCTCTCTCTCTCTTGCCTTGCCTTTGTTACTTTGCCATTTTGTTTTTGTCTTTTGCATTTCTCTTCCGGTTAGCATTTTTTTCTTATTGTTTTTTTGTTTGCGCCATTTTTGTGTTTTTTTTTTTTTTATTTTTTGTTCTACATCTTTGACAAATGTAAACAGTCGGTTTTTTTTTTTTTTTTTCGTCCTTGCTTCAGTGAGTGTCAGAGGCAATGCCGGGGTGAGCTTTTCTCTTCAGTTTTCATTTCTACATGCAAACATTTTCACTGCTAGCTTTTCTGCCTTTGCTTCTTCTTCTTCTTCTTCTTTTTCTCCACTATCCTGTCCTTGATTGAGGTTTAAATTTGGCTTCGCTTTTTCTCTTTATTCCTTTCTCTGTCCCCCCCGCCCCCGGTTTGCTTTCGAGTTAATCAGCTTATCGTGTCAGTTTGACTATTAAAACGGTTTCAGCTACCTGGCCAGAGACAGAGAGACAGTGAGAGATAGAGAGAGAGACAGTGAGAGAGAGACAGTGAGAGAGAGAGAGAGAGAGAGAGTCAAAGTCATGTGTGTAGTACTTAAAGGAACCTAATTCTAGAAATGAAAATTCACTGCAAGAGGTTATTAGGTTATTTCGAGGTTGGCTTAAGAAGAAGTTCATTTTAAGGACACAACTAAATTTCCATTACCTTTTTCTGTGGGCTGCCCCTCCCCACAAGTCAGGCCCTGCCAAAAAGAGAGCTCCGTGTAGAAGGAAGAACTATCTAAGAATGGAAAGAACTTCTTTTAATTTTGAAGTCGTTTCTAAGACTAATTATCGATCGACCCCACAAGTCAGGCCCTGCCAAGAAGAGAGCTCCGTGTAGAAAGTAGAACTATCTAGGAATGGGAAGAACTTCTTTTAATTTTGAAATCTTTTCTACGATTAATAATCGATCGACCCCACAAGTCAGGCCCTGCCAAGAAGAGAGCTCCGTGTAGAAAGTAGAACTATCTAGGAATGGGAAGAACTTCTTTTAATTTTGAAGTCGTTGCTAAGACTAATTATCGATCGGAGTCGATTATTAATATTTCAAAGTTTCGATAACATGCTCAGCAATCGATTGCATTGCGTATGAATATATATAGAAAGTGAGGCATGGTTGGCTCTACATGGTTGACTTCTGTTTGCTGTTTGCTCGACTAACCATTGGACAATGTTACACGCAATTCAGGTAATTTCACCTGAAGGTTTCCATGACTTTGACTTTGACTTCTAAGACTAATAATCGATCGACCCCACAAGTCAGGCCCTGCCAAGAAGAGAGCTCCGTGTAGAAGGAAGAACTATCTAAGAATGGAAAGAACTTCTTTTAATTTTGAAGTCTTTTCTAACACTAATTATCGATCGGAGTCGATTATTAATATTTCAAATTTTCGATAACATGCTCAGCAATCGATTGCATTGCGTATGAGTATATATAGAAAGTGAGGCATGGTTGGCTCTACATGGTTGACTTCTGTTTCGCTGTTTGCTCTACTAACCATTGGACAATGTTACACGCAATTCAGGTAATTTCACCTGAAGGTGACTTTCCATGACTTTGACTTTGGCGCAAAAAAAAAAAAAAAACAAAACAGGATTTTCAAGTTGTAATATGTTTGGCTTTTGGTTTTTGTTTTTGTTTTTTTGCGAAAGTGACAAGCTGCAAGTTGACAAAGAGAAGGCAAAGCTCGCTCAAGCAGGCGGCAAGAGAAAAAAAAAATATTCATTCATTGATTGCCTCTTTTGGTATTAGTTTCAATTTATTTCACTTTGAGTGTGATGGATGGCAACTGGCGACAAAAAAGCATTCAACGTTTTGGCCAAAGCCATCAATTGCAAGCAACACAAAATGCTTTCACCCCCCCCCCCCCCCCCCTTCTGCTCTTCTCTTCTCCTCTGCTCATTGATGGGCAGCAGCAGCAGCAGCAGGGTCATCTTCTCGATTCTAGGGTGTGGCCTAGGCTGGCTGCCAATACTTTCTAATGCCAAAACAATTGTTGCACAAAATAAATTTATATGAGAGAAAGATGGAGAGAGAGAGAGAGCGAGCGAGGGGGGGGAGGGGGGAGTGGTAGAGTGAGATAGAAGATTGAGTGGAAAGAAATGTTGGAGAAAATTGCCATGCAATCAATTGGTCCATTGTATCTAATAGTTTAAAAGGTGTTTTTTTTTTGTTTTTTTTTGTAGTCTTCCGCCTGGGCATTAGGCTAAGCAAGCAAGGGAGTGGAAGAGGCAAGGGGAATGAAACAAAACTTTTGATTTAATTGAGACCACCAAACAAAATAATTGAACTCTATTTGTTCAATTGCCAATATGATTGGCTACCAATTGAGTTTTCTACTGAAATTCTCTTACAATTTATTAAAAAAAAAAAAAACAAAAAACAAAAAAAGCTTTGCAAACTTTACTTTACTGTTTTAGCTCACTTTTAGCCCTTTAGCTCTAAGTGAAATGTAAATGGCTACGTAAGAGTCCAGTAAATGGCAATTTAGAAAAACAAAACTCATATACATAACCTCAAAAAACACTCGAATATTGTTATTTTTGCTCTTTTAGGTTAGGAATATTAAACCAAAGTGAATTAGAATTAGCGCCTTATCTGGTCTCTGGTTCTGCATTTCGACTCATTTTTGTTGGCCTTTCTGTTTTTGTGTTGTTGTTTTATATTAATTAACTCCAAAGTTAGGTTAGGTAGAATCGTTGGAGGTTCTACTTACTACTGATTTGTTCTCAGGCATATGAAATAGGAGTAGTTGGAAGTCCTTTTGGACTCCTAAAATATGGGCTAAGGGTCTCTCTGGTAGTCTCTGGGACAATCTGCCCTGAGAAGGCCAAAAACAATTGATTAACAATTGTCAATTGAATTGAAAGAAACATTTTAAGTGACAATTTAAATGCATCTCATTTTCAAGTTTATAATTCTCACTTGTTAGTTTAAAGTCAGTTAATTTTTTTTGTTTTTTTTTTGCTTTAAGCCAGTCTGAGCCGGGCATTAGTCGGGCTTACAGTTGAACTTTTGTTTACAGGCCAATGAAAAATATTTATTTATCATGTCGAAGTTGATATAATTGCATAATCCATCTGATTTACAATTGTCAAATAGTCAATATTATTGATGGCGGCCGCCAAAGGCCAAAAAATTAAAAAGGCATAAAAAGTTGTTGTTGTTTTTTTTATGTTTAACCAACTGCTAATTAGATGCATGGCCAACAGCAACAACAATGGACAACAAACAAGTGGAATGAAAATGAAATTGAATAAATAAAAATTGTCAAGCTATATTTATTAAATTTACACAACATCCGCTGCCGTTGTTAACCATTTCCGTGTACAAACAAAATGGCCAAAAAAAAAAGAAAAACAGATAAAAAAAAACAGAGAAAAAAAAGTAAGCGGTGCAGTGGGCGCAGACAGGACAGGACAGGTGGGTCAGCAGGAGTGAGAGGTTAAAGGGGGAGTAGGTAGCTACTCACACACAGTTTTCCTCCTCCTTTTTTTGGGGGGGTTTGCCATGTAAAAACCGAAATATGCAAGCAATAAATTCATGTGGAAAAAGTAAATGAAACAAGAAGCAACCAAAAAAAATAGAACATACAATTTAGCCGACTCGACTGCGAATTACCCTGTTAACAATTTAGTTTTTAGCAAGAACAAGAAAATTCGCTTTATTTTGCTTAGTCAATGAAATTCGTAGGAACTACTTTTCCAACGAATGGGCCAGACTAGGGTGAGGAAAAGGACTCCATAAAGAGGGTATCAACGGAATGTGAAGGCGTGACAAAAAAAAAATTATAAAAAATCAAACAAATATGCATGCAGGAGGAAGCGAAAAGAGCAGCAGCAGCGGCAGCGGCAGCGGCAGCGGCAGCGGCAGCGGCAGAGACAGAGACAGGTGAAAAGGCAGGAAAAGGCTTCTACAACGAAAAACTGCAAACAAGTGCAAAACCATATCAATAGCAATCATGACGATGCTTCACTGGATGAAACACACACACACACAAACACACAAACACACACACAAACACACACACACAAAAAACTGTGGCAACCATTGTCCATCACACTTTTTGCCTTGGTCCTTTGGTCTCCTCTTATTCTCCTACTCCTCCTCCTCCTGGGAATAGTTTGTTGTTGTCTTTCACGTTCTTATTTCTGAATTATGTTGGACAAAACTTACAAAAAAAATATATATACGCAATTTATGAGAATTGAAAAAAACCACATTTAAGACAGGCAACAACAAATTGGTTTAAATCATCAAAATCAGAACAAAAATTGCATATATAATGCTGATCAAGGGGGCGGTTACACCTATTTTTTGGGGGGGGACCTGCCTTCTCTAATCCCCTTTTGAAGACCCTAAACCGGCCCTGTTGAATGGCATTTGCTTTGAGAAAGAGAGAGAGAAAAGAAGGCTTTAAGTTTTAGAGATTTAGTCCAGAAACATGTCAAGGGGAAAAGTTGTGGGGGGTCCTTTCCCCTTCTTTCCTATAGAGTTATTTAAACTGGAACCTAAAGGGACCTAATGAACTAGCTTTACCTAAAATTCAGTGTGATATTTCGGTCTTAGCCGGTTGACATCTTGCCAGATGTTCCACATAAACCGGTCGTGATTCCTAGCGTTGCCGGATTGTTAGGATTGTTAGATCCTTAAGCTAGAAGTTCGTTTATATTCCTTTCGACCATCTCTTTAGGCGACTTTGGTAGTTAGGCTTTTAGGCAATTGCGCTGGACATTTGTGTCTCCTGGACATTGGACTCCCTGCACTATCTGCAACTGGTGTAAAGTCCGGTAAGGATGTCCGTAAGCCTATCAGCTGTTTCTGCTCTTCCAGTCATTATCAAAACCTAAAATTTGGGCTATAGAAAATGATCTTTCATCAAGAAATCTTTTGAGTTTTTTTTTTTGTAGTTTTTAAATCTTTAGCAACGCATCAGTTCAAAGATATTTGAAACCATTTTGAAAAAAAAAAAGAAAGAAGACTCAATTATGAAGGAAAAACTGAAAACCATCCGAAGAATCTTCTATAGATTATTTGGGGTTTTAGTTTTTTCTTTTCGACACTGATTAAGGCACAAGGAAGTGAAAGATGTGCATTTTAACCGCAGACAGCTAACCGCATTTGGCCTTTGACCTTTATCATTACTCATGGTGGTCTGAGCATTTTTAGTGATTTCTCGTTACCCGCAGGTGTGACAAGTGTGAGACATTTCTCGACTTTTGGCCGAATATCTGCCAAAGCAAACACACAAAGGGTAAACGAGAGGCCATGGGAATTGCGAGAGAGACCCAAAGAGAGAGAGAGAGGGAGAGCGAAAGGGAGCGAGTCAAAAGTCCAATAATAAAACGTTTGTGGGAATGGCCAATGTCAAGTGTGGAAAGCAAGCAAAAAAAAAACGACGAAAAGAAATGGTCAGCCATTGACCGGAAAATGGGAAAAGGCGAAAAATCCCCCCCAAAGAAAAAAAAAAAAAAAATAAAACTGTGTCAAGCAACGACAAATAAAAAAAAGAAAAAAAAAACCAAGTGGCAACCCTGCATTAATCTTCGAAATTTGTTTTTTCTGCAAGTTGCGTTTTGCCTTTTTGTCCCGGCGGCTGGGGAAATTTATGGGCCGCGGCCTTTCACCACTAATTCAAGTGCCATTTGAAGTGTGCGCCATGTGACCAAGGTTAATATGGCTTAGCCAACACCCCACTCCGTTTAAGCGGTTAAGGGTTTCATCTGCCAGTGGGGTGCGGTGGGGGTAACCCCTCTGGCAATTTAACGCTTACGATTTGCGTTGCCTCGTCAGGGGATTGCAATTGAATGCCAAATGCACACAAATTGCTAAAGAAAAGGAGCACACAACAACAGCAACAACAGCAGCAAGAACAACAAAACGAAAAGAAGGAAAATGAAAATAAAAATTGCGCTGCATACTTGCAGGCGCCGCAACCGAAAAGCGCAGTCAGGCAGTCTCCCCAAGGGAAGGAAACAGAGCGAAAGAGAGATTGAAGCTTTTAAAATTCTCCCACAAATGCAATCCACTTTTTTTTACCGCCCCCTTCCGCGCTCCCCTCTCTCTCCCTTCGGCTCTTTCTCTCTCTCTCTTAAGTTTTATTGCCGAGCCCTGAGGTCTTTGCTATGCCTTTTTCGGTTTTGGCTAATTAAATTTTATGCTTGGTAATTTTTGGTTAAAAAAGAGAATGAATGAAAAAATCCAAAAAAAAAAAAAAAAGAATAAGGAAAAGAAAAAGGAAAACTCGGCGGGAGACCATCATTATGTTCATGTGGCTCCTTTCTTTTCTGCCATAAATAACTTTAATTGATGCCTAAATTGCGAATTGATGTTGAATTTCTCTAAAATTTTGCTCATTTAATCATTAGAAAACTGCTCAATTGTAAGAATTATTTCAATTTTCGACTCCAACAATGAATTAGCATCAGTTTATTCACATGAAATGCTGTTTTGATTGTTTCTAAACGATTAACTCAACTTAAAGTGATCGTTTTTAAAGACTTAATCAATTTTGATCATTCTGATCGATCGCTCAACTCAATCTGATTATTTTGAAAGATCGATTGAGCCGAATTAGCAAAGAGTCAAACAATCAATCAGTTTATTTAAATCGAATGCATTGATCCACCTTCTTGATCGTTTTACGACAATCGCTCAACTCGAAGTGATCATTTCTGAAGGACAATCAAGCCGAACTCGCCAAGACTCAAACAATTTTGATCAGTTTATTCTGATGAATATCTATGACGATCGCTCAACTCAAGGTGATAATTTTGAAAGATCTATCGAGCCAATTAACCAAAGACTCAATCAATTCTGATCAGATTATTCAGATCAAATGCGGTGATTTGCCATTTGAATTGTTTCTAAACGATTAACTCAACTCAAAGTGATCGTTTCTTAAGAGCAATCGATGCGAATCACCAAAGATATAATCAATTGTGATCATTCTGACTGAACGCTCAACTCAAACTGATCATTTTGAAAGGTCGAACGAACAGAGCAAAGGCTTATATTTCTTTTTCTATTAACTTAAGCACAATTCCATTGACACTTTGATTTTCTTTTGACCATTCTTTTAGCCAAAAAATTGATCTATTCATTCTAAATTGAAGCTATTCGATTCGAATCGAGGCAGAGCAATCAATGTGAGAAAAAACTGAACTAAATTATGACACATGAACATTTTTTACTTACATTCTCAAAAATTTTTGTTTTCAATTTGTAATCATTTTCACTATTTCTTTGTGATTTAAGCTTTAGTCTTTAACTAAAATCATTTTTGTGCTTAAATTGCCTAAAATAACAATTTTTGAATATTATTGAATTTCAATTAAACAATTTAATTGGAATTAAATTAGAATTTTGCTCTCAAAATAAACAGGCTCAGTCATTTGAGCAAGCAAATTCAATTTGCACAAATAATAATTTTTGTGGGTTAAATTTTTGTATAATTTGTTTTACAATTTTTTTTTAGATTTTTATCATTTTTTTTTTTGGTTTTTTTTTTTTTTTTGTATTTGGCTTCTCCACTCGAAGCAAAGCAGAGGTGAATTTGATGCAATTAAATTTAATTGTGCATAAATTTTCAATCAAAACGGCTACAGCCACACACACACACACACACACACGAAAGAGAGAGTGGGAGAGAGAAGGAGAAAAATGGCAGTTTCCTAAGCAAAAAAGCGAGAGTCAAGAAGAAGCAAAACTACCAGAAACATTTTCCATGTGCAAGAGAATAAAACAAACAAGCAAAAATTAAGAAAGAAAAAATAAGTCAAATTGCAGACTTTTAGATACTCTTTAAGCCAAAAGAAAGTTTATAGAAGTTTTTAAGAGAATTTTGTTATTTAAAAATGATTCTTTAGAGTGCCAAATTCTGACTGTCAATATTTCTTAAGACTTTTCTTAGCTCTTGGCCAACAACAACAATGCTGAGGGGTGGGGGGGGGACATAATAATACTTATATTTTAGTATATATGTATATGAGAAATGGCTGACAATATGTGTCCAGGAAGCGGATATTAAAGATGAAGAAAAAGAAAATGAAAAATTAAAATGAAAAGCTGACATTTGCTGCCAGACTTGATTTATGATTGTGCAGCGTGGGAGAGGGATGATGGGAAGAGGGGTATGGGGAAAATGGTAAAAATCATTTTTTATTACTTTATAACCTGACTCCTCACCTTCTTGGCGTGGCGTGTAGATGGCGATAAAAGTGCTAAGCCAAATCGGACTATATTAAGCACTGCCACCAAAGCCAAAGACCTCTGCTCCTCTCCTCCTCTCCTCTTCTTCTCCTCTCTTTCACTCCCCTCCCCAACCAATATAACATTCGAAAGTTTAGAGCTTAAATGCAAACTTCAGTTGCAGCAAGCACGAATTGTGTACTTGCCCCTCACCTGCTCCTTCTAACCGAGCCAAACCCGACCCCCCCATGCAAAAGTGCTTACGCTTTTGCAGACGTTTTGGGCCAATTGCCCAAAAAGCATTCAGCCATTCAAGCATCTCAACTCGACTGGCCAATTGGTCTTTTCTGTCTGGTTTATACATCTATTTACCCAAACCTATCTCTCTCTCTTTCTCTCTCTCTCTTTCTCTCTGTCTCTGTCTCTCTATGGTTGACCAGCTTACTGAAGCGTAAAAGGCTTAAACATCCGCCATTTGGCTTAAGGATGGGGCGCATCCTTACACATTTGCCACAGATCTGTATGAGTATCCTTTTGCTTGTTCCACCAAAATTTCAAGTCAATCAATCCTAACTTAAGAACGATATTGAAGCGAGTAAAGGATCATTCAATCATTTTGTTACCTTGCTCATTTCCAACTGATATAAGTTTAATAATATATCCAAGTTATACTCACATCGGCTAGAAGAGCCTGAATTGAGTTCTATAACAATTTTCTAACAGTTTTTCAAGCACATTTTTCTTTTTCTCCAAGGAATTCCCAAGAATCTTTGATGAAAATCATTTAGAAAAGAACTGTGAATTTTGTAATTTTGAATAATTTTTTGGTTTTCTTTATAAGCCAAATAAGTCACAAAGGGATTCAATCTGGCGATCTGATTTTATTTCGTTTTTTTCGATGTAGTGTAAAGAGCTCCAAGAATGTTAAAAAAAGACATCATTTTCTTTTAAAAAACCTTTCCGATTCGTTCTAATTGGCATCTGAAACATTTGCTTAGTCAAAGTTGGTTTGAATCTGCTTTTCATTACGCGACAATTGAAAAGTCACGAAGTCTCTTCGAACATTTTGGACTATTTTATTATTTCGTTCGAAAATAAATTTAGAACTCGAAAAGAGTTTTTTAAGCTTTGAGCTCTGAGAATGGGAATTGAGAATTTTCCTACTGCTTGACAAAGTTTCATTGACCTAGCTGAGCCCTTGCAAAATAGAAAATCAATGTATTTTGTAAATGTTCAAATATCAAATATATTTATGTAGGTATATATCTCCTCTATATAGGTAATTTTTTTTTTTTTTATTGTTTGTGATATGTTTAATTCGCTGCCAGTCAAATGTCAAATACGTTGAGCTGGCAATTTGAATTTTGGTTTTTATGCATTTTGTCGCATGGGAATTTCATGTGAAACTTGAACACACACACACACACACACACACACGCACACACTTGCACATGGCCACAAAACATGGAGGAAAAATCAAATAAATAAAGGGGCAGCAACTAAAATAGAACAAATAACAAAAAATCAAAAAACCAAAAAAAAAAGAGGTCCACAAAAAATACCAAAAACAAAAATTGCCAATGAAATCACACAAATTGAAGCTGAAAATGAATGAAACAAAATTCCACAGGAAAAAAAAACACCGAAGTTTATATGCTCTTCGATAACAAAAGGGAAATCCTTGTGTTAATATGGCTAAAGCCTGAAAGCCTGAAGGCAAATGCCAATGCCATAGAATGGAGTTAGGTCGGCCTTCCGATGTCCTTTTTTTGTGTTTTGGAAAAAGGGTATAAAAATTATGGGCAAAAGTAAATCTATTTGTGTGTGTGTGTGTGTGTGTGTGTGTGTGTGTGTGTGTGTGTGTGTGTGTGTGTGTGTGTGTGTGTGTGCTTTAGCAATTATGCAATAAGAGACAAATTGAAATGCATAAAATGATAGAAATAGAATGAAAAGGGCCGTATTTACTCTTAACCCTTGGCCCTTATTGGCCAACTATCGAATTGACAGGTGACTTGACTGTGGCAGGGGTGGGGAAACGGGGCTGTTGGCCTGTCAGTTTGTTAAATTGAAATGTTCCTGGAAACCTATAAATTACACACACACACACAAACACACAAGCAGTTGCAGCTTAATGCATGCCAACAAATAAAAATGCAACGCCTCCACCCCCCGCCCCCCCTCCCACACACACACACACACACTCACATACACACACAGCCAAGCGAATCGTTTTGATATGTGGGGTAATACAAAAAGCGTAGCATACTTTTGTGGTCCATCTTTTAACATTCGTTGGCTTAATTCACCGTGAATTGTTTAAAAAAAAACCAACAACAAAAGATCAGAGAAATATTTAGAAAAATATTCATAAGCTACTAACCTATCGAATGTTGGCTAAATGGAGCGCAGAAAGAAAACACAAACTAAAAATGGATAACTAAGAACTAAAATTGGCTCATTTTATATTCGCCTCCCCGTTTTAATTGAGATATAGCCCCCTACCCCACCCACCCCACCCCTTATAAGTGAGGTGCTGGCTGCTGGCTCTTGTGTCTAATCCATGATTCTCAATTCTCTATATATAAATTTGAATACATTAAAACAAGAGATTAACTATCCAAGGGTAAATTTTGAATCCAAATAATTTGATAACCGAAATATTGGTTTCTTTAGTGAAGAGAGGGAAGAAAAGAGAGAATAAAAAAGACAGAAAGGGAAAAAGAATAAAGAAAGAGAGAGAAAAGAGAGAGAAGTCAGAGAAGACAGAGAAGACAGAAGAGCCAGAGAAGACAGAGAAGAAAGAGATGAAAGAGAAGAGAGAGAAGAAAAGAAAGAGAAGAGAGAGAAGACAGAGAAGAAATAGAAGAAAGAGATGAAAGAGAAGAGAGAGAAGACAGAGAAGACAGAGATGAAAGAGATGAAAGAGAAGAGAGAGAAGACAGAGAAGACAGAGAAGTCAGAGAAGACAGAGAAGACAGAGAAGACAGAGATGAAAGAGAAGAGAGAGAAGAAAAGAAAGAGAAGACAGAAGAGAGAGAAGACAGAGAAGAGAGGGAAGAGAGAGAAGAGAGAGAAGAGATGAAAGAGATGAAAGAGAAGAGAAGAAAGAGAAACAGAAGAGGGGAGCTAGAGAACAGTAAACGAGAGGTAGCATCAGTCTTATTGATATTCCAAGTTTTGCTTGATTTTTATTGTTGATTTTCATGCCACGCCCCCACGTCCCAATTAAGGTAGAAGGCCCTATGGAATGCACTTCACAAAAATCGAAACAAAATTATCCAAGTTATGCGCTTAAACGTTAGACGCCCAACAGAGTTGGCCGCTAGGTGCGCTAAAGTGAATAAAAAAAAGAACTTTGTTCTTTCATTTGGGGCTTGGTTTTGCCCGGGTAACCTTTACTTTTATTACCCACACTTGAAAATTGACACTTTAAAATTTAAAAGTTCTTTACTATGCCGCCTCCGTCGACGCCTTCGACTACGTCTACGTCTACGTCTCCACCTTAGCCTTCTCCGCCTTCGTCGACATCTCAGCTTCTGCCCCCGCTTCTTCTGGTCCCTCTCTGTGGCTCTCGACAATCTTCCTCAAGCTTAACTGTAGATATCGGGCAATGGACGATGCTCCAGACTGGTGCCAATGGCAGTTTGAACGCATTTATCGACCATTCTAATGCGTCGGCGCCTCGCGCATTCGTGTTCCAAGTCCCGATTTAGATTCATTCGCGGCTCCTTACGATCCAGCATGAAGCAGGCATGGTTACTGTAGCTTCCCACCCCCCGGACGCTCCACCATCTCTGCACATCGGGATGCTTCTGCCGCTGCTCATTGGTCGTTCTTAGAGGAATACGATTGCGCATAGAGAGCATGGCTTGTGGCGTTTTGCGTGTCTTTGGCCGATGAATGCGTATCCTTGGCCCCTTGTCCTTTTTCTTCTCTGCTGTTGGTTTCCTTTTCTTGAAGACCATTAAACGTCTTTCGGTGCGACAGGGACAGGCATGATTTACAGGATCAGTCACAGGATTGGTCACAGGATCAGTCATAGGATTATTCGCAGAGTTATTCATCTGCCGTTCGTAATCGTCCAAATGCTTTGAAACGACTTCATATAATTTTTGACTCTCAGCCCAAGACATTTCGATTGAATTTTGATCCTTTTTCAAAAGTCTGCTAAAAGAAGAAAAAAAAATTATGAAAAAAAAAACAAGAAATCTATATATATAATTTAAAATATTAGATCTTGCTTGTTGAACGCTTCAAACTAAAATGAACTAAAACTGGGCCCGGTCTACCCATACGATTTTCTCTCGTTCCATTCGGATTTCATGGCCAACTTAGGCCAAGTAATTTGGCCTACTAGATGACTAGAGTTTCCCCATAATTTGACCAGGAGTTCAGTTAAGCTCTTGGTTAATTTGTGGTGGCATCTCTCTCGAACTTAGGGCCAACGAGTATTGGAATCGATGTCAACAATTTATCGTTTATCTGGACAGTTGAGCACAAAATGTAGCTTGAAGAGGTGCCAAAGCACACCTGGACACACACACACACACAAACACACACCTGGACACACACACACACACACACACACAAACACCCATAAAATTTGCATTTGGCATTGGCAAAGGCAGAAGAAACTGAGGCAGGGAAAACATTTGCATTTGAGAAAATAACTTGGTAGGAAAACTCAACGGGCATTTCATGGGGAATGGTTGACGGCACAGAGGGTGCAGGGGGTGCAGGGGGTGCAGTGGGTGCAGGGGGTGCAGTGGGTGCAGAGGGTGACTTAACTCGTAAAGTGTAAAGTAAACATTTTGTGTGTGTGCAATTAAAATGAAAAATAAATTTACCAAGTAAATTGCTTGCTAAATATTTATAAATGCAGTTTAAGAATATTTTCAAATCGAAATCGTTGCTACAGAAAACCCAACAGGAACTCATATCTAAAATTTCTTTGCTGTTTCAAGTGTTGAAAGAAAGGATTTCCAAAGGACATTCAGACCTCAAAGATAAACCAAGCAAGCGAAAGAACATTTTGGAATACTTTTTAGTCTTGCCTTGAAATGCTTGTCAATTGAATTAATTCCAAAATTTCAGCCGATTTGCAAGACTTATATAAGAAGTGGCTATAATTCGCAACTAGTTCAAACTGTGTGAGGCAGCGAAAGAATTTATTAAACAACTCTCAGTTGCCTCAGCTTATATTATAGTAAAAAAGCGTTTAAACCATATGCTAAGCTACCCAAGCATAGATTAATTCACTTGGCCACTTGGTTCTAGACCAACTCTGTTTACAAGGAAACGAGGGGAGGCTGGGCATGTGGGCAAATTTACGACAACGAGAAGTAAAACAGAAAACCGAAACCGAAACGGCGAAACAAAAACAGAAAAAAGCACAGAGAACAGCAAAACGAAGCCGAAATAAAAACAGTCAACTAATTCAAGCTGACAAGCCGTGGCCAAAAACCAAAAAGCCTTTAAGCCATGTTACAAGAGACCCGAATGTCACATGGAAGACAGAGCAGAGACAGAGACCAAAAGAGGGGGAGCGGGAGGGAGAGTGGGCTTCCCACACACACACACACACACACACCTCAGTTTGGCCTTGTCAGTTGACGCCATTTTGGGATGACTTGTTTACCGCAAGTTTTTGCCTGTGACTTGGGTTTTGATTGCGGTTGCCTTAGAAGCAAGTTGCCACTTCTTTGCCCCTACCCCTCCCCTACCCCTATCTCGTCTCACATTACCCACAACTCGATCATTTTTGGCAATGCGAAATGAAATTGAAATTGTGATGGGCAGAAATAGAAATTGGTATTTAGTTATTTATTTGGTTTTGTTTTACTTTTTCTATTATTTTTTATGGTCACTTTAAAGATTTATGTCTCTACCTCTCTCTTACTTTCTCTCTCTCCCTCTCTCTCCATTTTTGACTGTGTCTGTGGCATCAATTCAAATTGTTTATGGCATCACATGGCGTATACGCAATTTGTTATAATAAACATGTTGCTCAACAGCCTTTCTGCCTTTCGCTCTTACATTTTGTGTGTGTGTGTGTGTGTGTGTGGGGGGGGGGGCTTTTTTTTGTTGTCATCTTCTGCCTCTGGTCTGGTCGTAGTCCCGGGCCTGCCAACTTGTCAAACAATTTATTACGCTTGTCCTTTACTGTTGGCACTCTGCCTCACATCATGATTTATGATGGTTTCCCCATTTTATTTTTGTTTTCGTTCTCCATTTGTGTTTTAAATTAAATATGTCTTAAGTTATTTTGCTTCGATTTAAACATGTTTTTTTACTCCCTCTCTCTTTCTCTCTGTCTCTCTCTCTATGTCTCTGTCTGTGTCTCTATTTGATCTAAGGTTGAGTTGAGATGATTTGAATGTCCTTAGGTGGGCAAGTAATGTAGAAGAAATTCTTGGTTATTAGGTCAATTATCAAGTTGAGAAACTTTATCGATCGGATGAAGGAGTTTTATTTGTTGTAGGATCATCAAGAGACATTGTTGGCTCTCTAAATTTCACTTAATCCCTGCACTGATCGCTGGAGAGAAAAACTCAATCAGGACTCAATCACACACTGAAAACACAATTTTCACTTGGCCATCTAATTGACAATCACATTGCTTGGTTTCGTGGCTACTGATTTGCCCTTTGCCCACCGACCAGTGGCCCGAAGGGAAGGGTAGGGAAGTGGAAATGCTGGCAAATGGCAAACCTTTTCTTTTTTCCCCACTTTCCCATTCTCTGACATCTATGACAATCAAATTGCAAATTAAATCACAAAACAGAATTAGACCAGAAGCAGAAAAAACCGGAAAACGAGAAAGCGAAATGCAAACTGAAGGCGAGTAAGAAAAAAAATAATAATAAAAGGGAAAACGGGCGAAACGGGCGCAACGGAGAGAGAATGCGAGAAGGAGGCAAAGATAAAATACACCAAAAGGGTCTGTGGCAATAAGAAGGAAAATCGTTTAAATGCGTTAGTTAAACAAGTCAAGTTATAAGTTCATTTTCCGGCAACCGCACATATCCGGCCAAGGTAAGCGTAGAGCGAGAGAGAGGGAGAGGGAGAGAGTGAGAGGAAGAGAGTTGCCTCTTTCTGTCGCCAAAATAGAACAGAAGAGAACAGCAGCGAAGCGTGTGATTCTATAAAATCGAGTGGAGCTGGAGCTGAGAGACCTGCTGACTGTCCAACTGACAGTCTGCTGGTGTGACAGACTGACTGACAGACGGACGGATGGACGGCGTTCAGCAGGGAATCATTGTCGCTGCAAGCGAAAAGCATAAAACGAAAAACCAAACCAAACCAAACGAGACCAAACCAGACCGAAAACCTGAACCAGAACCGGAAGGTGGCACGGGGCTAACCATGCAGCAAAGCCAACTGAAACTTACACCCCCCCCCCCACACACACACACAAAAAATGAAAATGAAAAACGACAAAAAAGAGTTAACACTCCCCAGTTGTTCGTTTGTTCGTTTTTTTTTTTTTTTTTTTGTAAGCGTCGTCTACAAGGAGAAGGTGGACCAGAAGCCGAGACTCGGTCTGCTGGCTTTTGCCACTCAACTGGACTAAACTGACGACAGCACAGCTGGGAGCTGGGCGACTGGCGGACGACACGGCGACATGGCGTCCGGGTGTCGGGGCAACTGACTGTCAACTAAAAACTTGATCAAAATTTACAATATTTTGGCATAGACATAGAGACGGCACACTAGCGCACCCAACGGCTAACTTTGTCCTCTGCCAATACTTAGTAGAGCTGGAAAACTATCGATAGTCGAAACAGTCGATAGTCGCAATAGCATTTAAAACTTTGTTTGCTTTGATGCCCAGATAAACAAAAAAAAAAAAATTTAGAAAAAAATTAAAACAATTAAAACTAATTCGAAAATATTTTGTTTTTCATTTTGGTATCAAGCAAGCCATTTCTTAAATCTTATTTAAACTATCGACTGTTTAGGCTATCGATAGTTTTCCACCTCTAATACTAACATGCATTAGTCCCTAGGGCCTTAGCAGTTGGGGCTGTTCTTTCGCCTGTGGCTATAGCCAGGATTTCATATCGAAATCGTTGTCTATATTCTAGAGGATCATGCACTTGAGGACACTTAAGACCTTGAGCATATCTTTCCAAAACAAAACCGAAATTAAATGCTGCATTCAGATGTGAATTTGCCACAGCTGCAAGTTGTCACCGTCAACCCACACACACACACAAACACACAATCACACACACACATACATATAGATTCTGTCCAAGTTGTCAAAGTGAGAAAGAGAAGTCAAAGGGGTGCCAAACGAGAAAATGGCTATCAGCAACAACAGCGACAACAACAGCAACAGCAGGAGAAACAGGAGCAGCAGGAGTAGGAGCAACTGTATCAATGGTGGTGGCAGTGGGTAGTCGTTTAATTAGCGTAAGTAAGTGACATCGAACTGTCAGTTCCCCCAGTCACCTGGGTCCCGCTAGCTTCTCTACCCATCACACCATTTCAACCATTTCGAACAGACCAATGTGTGTGTGTGTGTTTGTTTGTGTGTGTGTGTGTGCTTTGTCAAACCAACCACGATGAGCAAACAGTTTTGGTTGAACAGAAATTTCGCTTTGCTTTCATTTGCGCGATGTCCCTTTTTGAGGTTTTTGCAACTGTGCTTAACGGGACTCGGGAATCAAATGAAATCGGGAGCATTATGAGTGGACAGATAGATCCACAGACAGACAGGCAGACAGACAGACAGACATATATACAGACATCAGCATGCATTTGTGTTTTATTATCAATATTAAGTATACGCCAGGTTGTGCTTTAAAGTAGTTACTTACAAAAAAAAGCAAAGCAAAGCATAGCAAAGCTTGACATTAATCACATTAATAATTGAAATCGTTTTCTTTTTTAAGAGAAGCGAGAAATCAGCTATGGTAGCTTGTTTCCATCTTTTCTTTCTTTGAAGCTTTGTGTTCTATACATTTTTTTGCATAAGTGATGGCTGATTTTCGATAACTCACCGATAACTAACTAAATCAATTTAGCGGTTTTAGCGGGAAACAAGTTAGATAGATACATAGATGGAAAAAATGGACTCAACATGCTGTGAGAATAGTTTTTAATGAGTTTTCCATTGTAGAAAATTGAGATGACTTCTAGGCTAACGACTTGTGCTTGGTGGGAGCTGGAGCCGCCTATGTTATGCCATCATTCTAATTAGAAATGTGAACAAATGTCGCATAGCTGGAATTCCGATGTACGCTGGGCCTGTGAGGGGGGAGGGGGGATGGGGGATGGGCTGGTGGTGGTGCAAGTTGATGCATGTCGCTAACGTTTCTCCTTTACCCCAAAAGCTTCTTTACAAAATGCATTTTCAGCTGCCGTTTTCACTGAAAATTGGCTTATTTCGTACACACACACACACACACACACTCAAATTTATATATATTTATATGTGTGTGTGTGCTCCTGTTCCTTCTGCGTTTGTACCTTCTCCTGGATATTTCGTTATATACGTATACGTTATTTAAAGTGTAATAAATTTTCGTATGGCAACGGACTCTCGACTCGCCTTGCCTTGCCTTGCCATGGCTTGGCTTACCATTTATTCGTTCCCTTTCGCTCTAAGGTATGTCGGTCTGTCTCTTTCGAGCTGGTGTTGGCAACCTTGTACCATTGCATATGCAGACGTTGCAGGTCGGGGCTGCTGGGGCAGGCGGTAAAGAGAAGCCGAGGCTGCGACAGCTAGAGCGAACGCCATTTGCCATTAACATGGCGCACAGTTGGAGCATTGCAATTCCCCTTATCCCGTTCAGCACTCCCCTGTGTGTTAAGATGGTTGGCTGTGTCGTCGGTTGGTCGGTTGGTCGGTTGGTCGGTCGGTCTGTTGGTCCTTCTGTCCGTCTGTCGTTTCTCTTCTGACCATTTCTAAATGCAACTGGTAAAAGTTTTACGAATTTCATTTTTCGGGCCAACTGTGGCCGTCAATGTCGATTAAGAGATTTAACGGTGCATGCAGTGGAGCAGAGCAAACCTCGAAGCCCTCACCAACCCTCTACCACCCCCTTAGAGGCAGGCCTGCCTTGGTTGTGCCAATGCGAGGGTCACACCAGTCAGAGTAGTCACATGAAAATTAAACTTTAATTCTCAACTGAACAAAAATGTTCAACAAATTTTTGTGCAAAACTGTGGGAAACTGTGCGTACCGAGAGATCAAATCAAAACAAGTCCCAAGCCCAACCACCTGGCCCACCCCATTAGCCCCATCTGACCCTGCACCTGCCTACTTTGCCATACTCCAAGTCACATCTCTGCCTCCTGCCGTGTCGGGCATAAATGACGTGACGCAATGTTGTGCAAAAATGAAAGAAATGGGCGCTCGATGAGTAGAGAGGAGTTTGTGTGGGGGGAGGGGATGAGGATGGAATGTCGGGTGTTGACATGACACCAAAGTGACTCCACTTTATAGTTTTTGAGTAAGTACGCAACAATATGAGCGAGCAAGTGCATAAATGAATGCCACGACAGGAGAACAGAAAGACAGGAAGACCAACAACTGAAGGGGAAAGAAGAGCGAGAATGAGTATCATCTCCTTTGCTCCATGAGCTCACTACTTGCATGTCCATGGCACATGTCTGACTGTCAAGAGGTAGAGTAAAAAGGACTAACAGACAGACAGACAAACAGACACACCGAGCGAGGGGGAAAAGGAATGTGTAAGGAACACAACTGCTTGAAATATTTATGACCTTTTACCCATCTGAGTGTCAAGCAGTTCGCTCAATCCAATGAACCAACGAATCTTCTAGAGTTTGCCAACAAGAATCACTCACTTAGAGTATACACGATTCGTATTTAGGTTTCGCTTAAAACTTTGGCCTCTCTTGGCTTGATGGATGTGTCCTTTTGCCACCTCTTTCTCCTTTTTCTACATCACTTCACTTAACTTTACTGTACTCCTGATGATGATGATGATGCTGCTCATTCCTTCTTTGCTTTATTATAGTTTTATGGTTTCTACGTGCGTTTTTTTAGAGGACAACTAACCAGAAATATCGCCATATGAAATGTCATGGGTGTCGTTTAAGTTCCAGCTTAAGATACTAAACAAAATCTCTGTCGCTCACACACACCATAAAGAATAGCTAAAACTTGTTAAACACTCAATCAATCAATCGTATTGGAATTATCTTTAGCTATGCGTGACCCTTTTTGAACTTTTATCAAATTATGTTTAATACAATTTCATTAACTTTTACCTTAGCGTGATTTCAACTAGAGAGAGAGAGAGGAGGTGAGGAGTGAGTTTTATGGCCACTTTGGATGTCATCGTGTCTCACACACACACACACACACACAGTTGTCAGTCATACGCATACTTCAATTAGCACATAATTTACTTTAGTCTCATCAGAGTTCGTCGTCAGTGAGCTAATTGAAGCGCTTTTAGTGCCAGCTGAAACCATAAAAGCAACAGCAATCGAGGCAAAAGGCATCTTGGCATGTGCGGAACAGCCCAACTATCTTTCCGACCCACTTACATATACTATATACTATACTAAAACCTACTTAAAATCTATGTACACTGAGTGTTGGCTGTTTCTGAATGGACTCTCTCTCTCTCTCGCTCTCTCTGTGAACATTTGCCTCAGGGGCGGACTTGCCGCAGTCCTTTGGGGTAGCATAAGATTCAGAAGAAGGTCAAAAGTTTGAAGAGCTATCAAAGCCATGTGCCATTTGCGAACTAGAACTGGTTGCGAATTACAAACTAATTTGAGTTAAGAACTTGAGAGAAGTTCGAAATAGATTCTAGTAACGGGATTCCCCTTCGAAATTGGCGTGACTTTAGTGACCTTTGACCCCTTGATTAGACATTTCATACGCCACTGAAGTAAATGTAGTATTTTAATTTTGCATTAGCCCAACTAAAAGTGTTGAAACTCTACCAAATTTTGGCACCTTTATGGGTAACATTTTACGTTCTTGTCACCTTTTGCTCTAGGTTTATTATTCCTTCACATTATCTCTCAACTACTTAGGCGAGAGAGAGAGACACTCTCTCTCTCTATTTCCATCTCATTCTCTTATTGTTTTGTTTTCTTCCGCCACTTATTTGCGGTTTCTGTTTGCTAATTAAAACCAAAACAAATGCAATTTTCACCATGCAGAGTACGTGAAAACTGTCAGCAAATGCACAACAAAATGTTGACCGAGAGTGAAATGCGGTTTAGTGGGCTAGGGCCAAGGGACAGAGAGTTGTCCCCTGAAAGGGTATTGTCGAAAGGATTGTGGGTTTGTGTGGTTAGCTTAGCCATGGCAAACAACCGCAAACAATAAGCAAGGACAATGCAAATGAAGTAGTGGCTATCATGTGAAAGGACAATATAAATGTGACAACTGAGAAGTTTTGGGTACTACTTCTCATTCTCTTTTCTCTACCTCTCTCTGTCTGTTTTATTAGCATGCTTCACTCAGCCAACTTTGCGGTTTGATGAGCTTCTTCTCTGAGTGTCATCTAAATCATACTTTCCCCCCCCCCCCCCCCCAGAAACTCTCTTAAGAGATAATTTCACTGTCGATTGATTGGAGCTAACCAAAATCTTTCAGGAAAGAGAGAGAGATGAAGCACTTGTCTGATGACCATTGTTTTGGACACAAAATGTCTGGCCATGCCCACAGAATGTCCCCACACACACATTCTACTCAACTCAACTGGGTCCAAACTAATGCCATAGTCACGCCGTGGTTATGTTGCTGATGGCTCCGACGTGAAGGGAAGGAAGAAAAGTCATGGTTTATGCTGCCGTTCCATTATGCCTTTGTTTGCGGCCCACATGGCGTATGGGCAACATATTGTGTGCGCCATTGTGTTCAGAGATGCGCGTCTGTCGCTGATTTTACAATTTGCATCTCTTTGTGCAATACTCACGCACACACACACACACACACACACACATTCTGCGAGTGCAATTGCAACTCAAGGGCGACATTGAGAAGGATAAGGTAAAAATGCAAAACGACCTTAAAAACGACAGTCAAAGAGAGACAGCAGAGATCATTAAAATGAAAACCTAGTTCTCTAATTGACCCAGTCGGAATTCTCTCTCTCTGTGTGTGTGTGTGTGTGTGTGTGTCTGTGTGTGCCTTCTTTTGAGGCTCGGAATCAAATTAGGTCTCAGACAGACAAGATTCAAAAGGTAGAAAACCAAAAGCAAGCAGCGTTGGCATTTTCCATGAAAAATTATGCAGAAAATATCTAGAGTGGAGTGGGTGTGGGTCGTGGTGAGGTGTTGAGGGGGGGTTTGTGGAAAACCGGTTGACTGGAACCCCAATTATGGCCAACCAAGAAGAAGAAGAGTAAGCAAAAGCGACAGCATGCATGATAGCCCAGTTTGTACATTGCTTTTGCTGTCTGCCTAATGGCAGCAAATTTTCACACTATTTCGTTCTCTCTCTCGCTCTCTCTCTCTCTCTCAGACTTTCGCCATATTTCTCTGTCAGTGTGTGCATTTTTATTTCCCAGACAAATGGACACGAAAGAGGTCATAGGTCACAATTTTTAGCTCTTTGCATAATAAAAATTGCATATGACAGCATTTTAGTGGGACGGGTGATGGGAGTGGAGGGGGGCGTGGGGGGAAAGGGGATTCCAGAAAAGGAAAAGAGTCTTAATAAACATTCATACATAAATCAAGCCGCAAATTGTAAAATTTCTTAAAGTTAAAAAATACTTTAAGATATTACTTTCATTTTTAGAAAATATAAGAAGAAAAAAAACACGTATACGTCATGTGGGCCAAAGAGAGCATCACTTATGCACTGCACTCTGTCAATTTTTATGAAAAAAAATCTTTAATTTTTCTGTATTTTATTTAATCATATTTCAGCTTAACCACCGCCCTCACCCCGCCTCACTCCACCGCTTGCCCCTACCGAATGGAATTGCATTTGCAATTTGTTTTATGCTCCCAAACTGCATTGCAGTGACCCATGACCATCTGGGCCGATGTCGATGTCGATGTCAAAGCCGCTGCAGATAAGGATGTGCGTATTCACATTGATGGGGGTGGGGGTGGGGGTCCGGGATACAGTCAACGTCACCGTCACCGAATTTCATTTTTTTTTTTTGTCGCTGGTCCCGCAGTAACCACAATAATGGTCCATTGCATCAGACAACGAGAGAAAAGACCATGCAAAAGGGTTTGCCTTTATGATTTTTTCATGGAATCTATACTTTTAAATCCTTAATATTTTGTTTTAAAATTTAACAATTAAGTTATTAGTTTGCATTTTAGTCGTCTGAGAAAAACTAGACCTGAATTTGTAATTGTATTTATCCAAACGAATTGAATATTTTTTGAACTTAAATCTTAAAACTTAAACGGAAGCATCGTGAAATTAAGTAACTACAGTGCTTATCATATTTATAATCCACCATTAAGTTAATGGTTCTTTCTAAGTGTTCTATAAATAGAACACAAATTGCGGTAAATTCTACTGAATATGCTTCTTTCTGTCAACAAAATAGAGTAAATTTTTTTTTTTTTCAAAAACCTCAAAAATATTATTACAATTGGTTCAAAGTTTGAAGCTGAGGTGGAAAACTATCGAGAGTCAAAACAGTCTATACAAACAAAAAAAAAAAAAACACTTTTGATTGCAAAGAGGTTATAAATGGGCGTTCCTTATAAACTTTTTAAAATTATTCATGAGAAAAAATTAAAACAATTTAGAAATTCTGATTCATTAATTTTGGTATCAAAATGTATCACTTCTTAAATCTTATTTGGACTATCGACCGCTTAGGCTATCGATAGTTTTCCACCTCTACTGGATGGGTTATAAATATGATAAGCACATTGAAGTAGATTGCTTAATTTGAGTGCTTCTTTTTAAAGCTTCTGAAATAGGTTAGGAAATTTTAGATTCTCATAGATATTCGTTTTGGTCAACGCATAGAAGGAAGCATCTTCGACCAAATAAAGTACATATAAACATTTTCGATTAGCAAAAATGAGACAAGTCTGTCTGTCTGAATCAGCGTTAACTACTCTCAGATCACTTAAGCTACAAGGCTGAAATTTATCTCGGATTCAGATGGATCGGACCACTATATCATAGAGTTACTATATAAGCAATTGGTTGAAAATAGAGTTTTAGTTCAATTACTTTGTTGTTTTTCTTAGTTTGTTTCACTTTAAGATATCCGTGTCAAAATTTATCAAGATCAGACTACTATATCATAAAGTTCCCCTAGAAACAATCGGTCTAAAAAGTAGTTTTAGATCAATTATTTTCTTACTTTTCAAGCGATTGTTATAAAAAATTAATAATTGTTTGTTTAATATACTCATAAATATCTGTTTTAAATTTAATCTAAATCGTAAGAATCTATGATATAGTTCCACAGTTTATGTGAGAGGAGAGAGTAAAACAAAATATTTGCAAGGGTATACAAACTTCGGCATGGCAAAAGTAATTAGATCAATATTTTTTTTTTGGTTTCCATTGAAGATTGTTTGCTAAGCATTTCGGATTAATTTTTTAAGTTTTTCATGTTATTTACCCAAAAGAAAAGTTATAAATTATTTTGCATTTTGTTTGTAATAATGTCACGCCCTCTTTTCCCATTTCAGTGACCATTTCACTCCATTCGAGGCTGATGGAATATTTTCTTTAACCTTATTTCGTTGCCAAGTCCAAGTAAGTTTACGTTTTGTCATTAGCATAATAAAGTCAGCTCAGAAAAACAACAACAACAACAACAACAAAGGCGAATGTTGAACTTTATGTGGTTCGCCAAAAAATCTTACATGACCCTTTTTTTTCTCCATATTACCCCATATTACACCATATATCCCCCATATTGTCATACTTTGTGCATAATTATATAATAAATATCATTTCCCATGGAGAGAGAGAGAGTACGTTCTACATGTGTGTGTGTGTGTGTGTGTGTGTGTGCTGGTGTGTGTGTGTGTGATGATGAAGCAGGACAAAAAGTCGCGGATACTCTCCATATTTCGTATCGTTTCGGTTTTTGAGGGTTATGTGTGTGTGTGTGTGTGTGTGTGTGTGTGTGTGTGTGTGTGTGTATGAGTTGTGCCTCGGGTCAATGGCAACACTCTTGCCATCTCTCTCGCTGTCTCTGTCTCTCTGTGTGTGTGTGTGCCAGTCTCAGCCTGCATTTTACACACACACACACACACACACACACATACATCTGTATATAATTTATTATTAAAAAGGCTTAATGACAAAACTTTTAGCATTTTATACAAAATACAAATTACGAAATATGCACGCCAAACAAAATTTTCCCCGGCTTTGGCAGATGAGAGAGAGTGAGAGAGAGTGTGGGGGGGGGATATGAATACGTTGTACTTAGCTTACTATATTTTGTACTCTCATATGAAAGTTGTGCATTTCTGATGATTTAGCCTAATTTAAATGTGCGCAAAATGGCAAATTAATAATGTAACTAAAAGCCAGACAAATAAGCATAAAATTAAATTATACTCAAAACACCAAAAAAAAATATTAAAAAAAAAAATATCAAATTGTTTGTTTGTTTGTTGTTGTTTTTGTTGTTGTTTAATAGCATTTATTTAATTATAAAAGAAATAAAACAAAATCTACTCAAACTAATTACGTGAGTGGAAAATATAAAATTTCAAATAAACATTTTGTTTAATTTGTTTTAAGAGAAACGCATCAATTGAATTGAAATTGAATTGAATTTGATTTGATTTGATTAATGGCAAGAAATTTAGATTGATAATTGAAGCTGATCGAATTAAGGAGCAACTGCTGACCCCTACAGAACAGAGGTCAGAGAGTCTCTATAGAATTTAGTAGATGGAGCGTAGCGAAGTTTTTCCCCGTTTTCCCTCCATCTTGACTAGGTATCTTAATTGTTATGACACAGAAGAGAGAAGACCCATTTAAGCCAAGTCTAATGGCAAGCCATTCGCGTAAGATAGCCTCACAATTTTCATTCATTTTGTGCTAACAAATGCAAAAATTTCAATGAGAATGGTGAATCAGTTTCTTGTGAGGAGTGTGCGCACACAATTAGCGGCAAATGGTGGAAAATCTCTGTGGGGAAATGCTCCTAAAAAAGGAGCACTGAAAAATAAAGCTTTTAAGATTGTTCTTAAACATTTCTGTCACATTTTATGATTATGATTATTTTGCTGTTGTGGGCCATTTAAAGCTGAAAACTTTGAGATACACACACACACACACACACACACAGACAGTCTCTTTAAAGCGCAGTGCTGGTCGAGTGTTACTCCTCCCCTCGCCCCCCAACGAATCCTTTTGACTCCCTTTTAACCTCTTCTACCTAACAAGCCATAGCAAATCAATTATTTCATATACACCCCGCTTTTCTACCCTCACCACCACACACACACACACACACACACGCACACGCACACGCACACACATGCGAAACATAAACACTGACACAGATATATAGACTAAACGGAAATAGCCAAGATTAGCCGGCAATTTGTTGCTTTTCGCTTGCCGCTTTTGGTTTATATGGCCATTTGTAAGCCGATTTCATTGCGTTTTGTTACCGTTATCGTAGGGATTAGAGAAAGAGAGAGAGAGGAGAGAGAGAGCGAGTCAGGGTCGCCCACTGTCAGCTTTGTAAAAGGGCCTTACCATAGAAACTGTTTCAAAACACAAAGGAAAAAGGAAGCATTTGAATGAATACTTAAAAAAAAAAAGGACAACATTTTCTCAGCTTTCTCTGCCTCTGTTTAGAATTTGTTTAATTTATGAAAGTGTTCCCAAAAGATGAGAGTTCTATTTTGCTTAAGATCCATATCTAAGAATAAACATTTTAGTTTCTAGAATTTGTAAACCATTTCCATACTTTCTAAAGAATTTTCGATAACTATCAATTTGATAAATGGAGTTTACATTTTGTTGTCTTAAGAGAAATTTTCTTGCACAAAATAACCGAAACAAAGTTTTCAATGAGCAATTTCTATTTGTTTTTTTGTTTTTTTTTTTTTTTGCCTTGTGTGACTTGCCGCATATTAACTTGGCCATAAAGACGCAACAACTACAACAAAATGGCTAACTAGTTGCTAACTAATTACCAGAAAAAAAACGCATTTACCCAAACACCTTAGAGAGCGAGAGAGAGAGAGCCAGGGTGGGGATGGGGATGGAGATAGATAGACCGAAGGACAACGAAGGCGTTGGCCCACTTAAGTACGTTTAGGGAAAACTTTTTCTACCAAGAAAAAGCAATGAACTGTGTGTGCGACCCTGGCAAACATTTTCCTGGCACATCGTCGCCAAGACATGAAAACTTTTCCAAGTCAGTTGACACACCCCTCACCCTTACCCTCACCCTCACACAAACACACCCACAAATATATATATGTATACGTAGAATTGCAAAATGTTTTTTAATTTGACCAAAAAATACTTTCGCAATAGTCACGACGGTGACAACGACAACGACAACGAAAAACAAAAACTTATGGAGTGCAGATCCAACAACAACATTGCCAAAGCCCTACAAACAAGACTATATATTTCATGTATATATATATATACATATATACTCATTCCTAGATGACGACAAAACTGAAGCCAAAGCTTTAAAAAAAAAACAAAAACAAAATAAAAATCAAGAGACAGAAATAACATAAAATCCGACTTCAAATTGGCATCTCGCTTACTCCTCCTTCAAGCACCCTAGCGCTCCTAGCGACCAACTCTAACCTTATGCCTGTTTCTACTCATAATTTAGCTAACTTGAGCCAATAGAAAAATCCGTTGAGAACAATTAACAATTTCAATCATTTGGGCCTTATAGCGTATATATACATATATATTCATGATCAGGGCAAAACAGGACGAACCATTTAGCTTGGGAAATAATGTATTAAAACGGACACCAAATACAAATTGCCGTCATTTACATTGTCTACTTAGTGACTATGAGGATTGTGGGTGTGGGCCGCATAGTAAATGGGTTATACATATGAAAATATGGACAGGAGAATGGCCAGAGGGCCAAAGGGAGAGAGGATGGGATGGTAGAAGGGTAAGGAGAATACCAAAAGTTAACAACTGTGTCTAGGCACCCATGGACATGGCGTATAGTAAGTTCTACTAGAGCAACAAAGAGAGAAAGTAAAATAATAATAAAAATTGCACGTTACGCTTGGCTCAGTTATGGGAACGGGAGCAGGAAAAGCAGCAGCAGCAGCAACGGCAGCAACAACCGGAACTGCACAGCTGGACAAGGCATATAGAAAAAAGTGTGTGTGTGTGTGTGTGTGTGTGTGTGTGTGGGAAGGACTGGAGGAGCTGTCTAATGTTTATGTATAAAATACCGTCCGACATTTGAGGGAGGGAGATGCTTGGAGTTTTGCCGGAAAGTTTCCCTGTTATTTCAAGTTAATGAAAATGTAAGACGGCAGCCTAGATGAACGGATAGCCTACTCTACAATAGGATAGATATAAAGAGCAGAGAGAGAGAGGCGACAGCGGACAGTGGATGGGGAAACCAAATTGTAAATTTAAAAAAAATGCTAAAAAAGCAATGCCAACTGGCAACTTTTTAATTTGCAATTCGGGAAGCAAAAGCCTTCAAATCAAAGACCATAAACTAAGAATAAGTATTTAGAGTCCTTCTGACCTAAATGTTTCACTTACAAGAACATAATATGTGTATATAAATATATTTCTGTTTAATTAAATTATACATTTTGTTTTCGTTTTCGTTTTTTTATAATATTGAATGACTAATGGACTCGGGGCACAAACAATTGAAGAGGCTAGGGACAAAAAAAAAAAAACACAAAAATCACAAACAAAGTTGTTACCAATTCCGATAAGTTAATTTGAATTACGAATCGGAATTGAGAGGCAACTTAAACTGATTGCCTATTTAAACTTATACCAATTCACTTGGCCCTATTCAATGCGATTTACAAAAAATGCTCTTGTATATATATCTATATAATAAGTAATATCTATACATATATTTGCTTTTTTCTTCTCTCTTTTGGTACTATATCAAATGGGTTTTCTTGTATAAAATCTAAACTAGATCTGGTTTCTTTCAATTATTAAATTGCCAAATGCCTTAAATTCTATATTGCGACTTTTGAAAGAAACATAAGCAACACGAGCAGAACGAAGGACACAACAAAGGTCATAGGGTATAAAATTAAGTATCTGTGTATGTATGTATGTATATGTATGTATATATAGAGCAGAAAAGCATTATTATTATTAACATGCAATTATTATCATTGATTTGCGTTGTGTTTCTTGGATTTGGAGCAGTTTGTCCTTCCTTCTTCTCTGGAGCTATCGATCCCTCATCATTCACATACCAGCACGCTCCAGAGCGCTAAGTTGTATGCCCAAACGCTCCTCCTTGGCCTTACGCTCGGAGCTAATCTTCTTTGAACTTTGATAGGTATTGAGAAAAGTTTGCACATCGATTTTACCATTGAGAAAATGTTCCACATGACGATCACAATCAGCGTCTGCATTCGAGGCAGCAATTTGAAGTAACTCCTGCAATAGAAACCGAGTGTAAAATGTTGGCCACATTGATGGTTAAAGTGCATCCATACCCGTATGTGCTGTGGGGCATATTCCTCGGATTTCTTCAAATACTTTTTGTTCAATTGATCACATTTCTCGCCGAGAGTTTTGAGTGCCGTACAATCATCACTGAGCCTCCGCTTTAGCTCCACTAGATGTGTGCCCTTGTTCTCGTTCTCACCTGCAATGGACAAATGGCGTCAAATGATTTACGTTTAACTGCATATGCTCTAAATGCTTACGTGATATATTCTCCACTTGATTCATCATCGAGTCAAGCTCCTCATTTAAATGCTGCACCACGGACATTTCCTCAATGAAATCGTCAAAGAACTCGGGATCCCGATCTAATTGCTTTAGTTCGTCCAGCGACAAGGTTGATAGATTTGGCATGTTGCATTCCTCTGCATTTAGTTTCATATTATCCTGATGTGGATGCGTATGCGGATGCGAATGTGGATGCGAATGTGGATGCGGATGTGGATGCGGATGCAGGGTTGTACCCTGCAGTGGCGATTGTTGTGTTGTGGTGGGCATTATTGTGGCTGTTTATGAAAAAGATTGAACTACAAATTTCTTTAGAAAATATTGATATAAGCATTAACAGTTAAGCCTACTTGGTAATGCGTAAAATGTTGTTTTAGATTTATTGCTGCTGTTGTTGTTGTTGTTGTTGTGGTTGTTGTGGTTGCTACTTTGAGCGGGATCCGCTCCTGCGGTCGGTCTTTGGTTGAAGTGGTATTTAAATTATCTGATTGGAAATAACATACAAACAAAGCAAAAATTGCATATTGCTTCACATATTCAATGTTGCTTGTCACAACTGACGTCAGCTCACCTGTTTCAGTAGGACTTTATATTTTGTTCAAATTTATTTTTGTTTTGCAAAAAAAAAAATAATAATAATAGTTTTCTGGATGTCTGCGGTTTCTGGTCACACTATTTAAACAAAAGCGACAGTGGCGCTATCTATACAAATTGCGGTTAAAAGAAAAACGGTCATCGAAATCGAGTACCACCTCTAGTAACTGCGCATGGCACATCTCTAAATTGTTTATATTTTGCTTTAATTTTACATAACAACGAAACAAATACTTGCGAATATAAATAAAGATGGCCTTGTTTGAAATGAAATGGCTGCGCCGATTCGTCCGTCGACACACAAATCCCATACCGGAACAAAGGGCTGAACTATGGAAACGTCGTTTGAGTGTGGGCTATGCAATTTTAGCCTGGCAGGCATTCGGATTCGTCTGCTACATGATCTATACGGGACGAAATGATTGGGCCAAATACTACGGATATAAAAGTGAAGAGGATGCAGCCATGTCGCCGGCCCAGCAATTTTCCAGACACATCAAAGTTGAGGGCACCGGCAAAATTATACGCTATTCTGGACTCAGCAAAGTGGAGGAGGTGCCATTCGATTCGGCCGCAACAGAGAAGGTCAAGAATTAGGAGAGACATTAAGAGTCAGTTGTAGTTGTAGGGTTTTATAATTGTAAACTGTACATTAATTAAATTTATTCAAAAACTGTCAAAGGATAAATCGCCAAAAGTCATCTACTTTAAGTAGTCTAAATAAACGACACAGGATATCTGAAATATGTACATTAAAGAGGCAAGTTAAAAACTAGGCGATTGCGAATATTAAGCATTAATATGTTCGCCAATTTTCTGAATTTTAAATGTTCAGCACAAAATTAGGGAACAAATTGAAACACTCTAAAATTATGCAACAAATATTTTACAATTAAACAATTTCTGCGAGTGTGTTAAGGTCGAATAAGCTAAAGCGCATTGCGAACACGTCTAAGGAGATTTTGGGGTTGCAACGTTTATGTGTCATTTTAGTTCTTGACATTGAAACATATGTAAGTGTTAATGTAAATTTTTGATTTTTCAAAATTCAAAGAGATAAATAAAGGCCGATAAAATATCGGCGATAGGAAAAATATCGATTTTTTCAGATGTTCACAATATTGATGTATCGGTATTGTTGCCGCCACTAAATGAGTTTTTGTGTTGTTTTTATTTTCGAAGTGAGCGGGGCGCACGGTCGCGGTCGGTTTTCGTAAAAAACAAAGTAAAAGAAAAAAAAACACGACAGACGGAACAACAACAACATGCAATATTAACGGTAGGAAGATAAAGTCCTTGACTTGAGAAAGAGGACGAAATTGCAACATGTTTTGGCATATTTATCTAATTGCCTGCTCAATTGTTCAACTGCAGCAAGAACTACAACAAGTGCATCAAAGCCACAAAAAACATAAAGCGGGACGCGACGTTTAAAGCCTACGCTTAATGTTAGTAACAAAAAATTGAAGTAAACAATGTTTGACGCAAAAAAAATGCTGTATGAAAAACAAGTTAAAATACTAAAAATAAAATTAAAACTAGAACAACAACAACAACAGCAGCAGCAGCAACGAAAGGCGCAGCAAAAGAAACATACAGCTGCAGTAAAAGAATGAATAAAAATAGAAATAAAGATTTAAATGAATATTAATCAACGGACCTTTTGCCATTCCTCTACCCATGCCCCTACCCGTCCGCCTCTCCTGTCGAGGTCAACGCAAATGTCTAACGGGACAACAACAGCAATTGCAACTATCTCTTTTACTCCCATTGTACGCCGAATGCCAGTGCCTAGCCTCGTCTAATTGGAATTTGTGGAAAAGAAAGAAATATTTTAAAAGCCGCAAACGAAAAAAATGAGAAATAATTGCTAATTAGTTGCATTTGTTGTCGTTGTTGTCGTTTTTGAATGTCGTTGTTGTTGTTGTTGTTGCTGTGGCTGTGGCTCTTGTTTTATTCTTGCAATTTCTTGCTTTTAATGCGAATTTCTAATGCAATTAAGCGCAGCTGCAGCTGTGTTACAAAAAAAAAAGATGAAATAAATAAAATGTGTTTATAATTTACTCCTCTTTTTTTTGTTGTGTGTGTGTGTTCGGTTTCTCCATTTTTAGTGCAAAAAAAAGAAACCACAAGAAAATAAACGAAATACATAAATAACAGTTGTTAGTGTTTGGCCTAGCGAAAAAAAAGTCAAAGGTGCAAGTGGTTTATACCCTCTCGCACACACACACGCGTGAGTGAGCGAGTGAGAAAGAGTGGCACAGACAAGTGTACCGTTGATTGATTGTAACACAGGCCAACAAAATTGTGTGACCCAGTCCCTTACCCAAAGAGGCGATAGAGATGCCAATGATCTACTTTAGTTCAGTCTGCAATTAACTAATGAAAAAAACCCCAACAATTACAAGTCATAAAAAAGCCATTAGTCTGTTTTTACTTTGAAATGTAACCTACCTCCTCCGGTCATGAAACTCGAGAATTAACCTTTTCAAAGATTTACGCTTTTATTTTAAAAAAAGGATTAATGGATACTTTACAATATTAGGTTAAAGTTTATAATATTTGTGGCTTCTATTGTTCGCAATTTTGTTGGCCTGTGTTAATACCGCTGCTGCGACTGCCACTGCTGCTGCTGGCTGCACTTGCTTGGAACATTTTTACCGGGTAAGTAAAAAAAACATACATACATAAATGAAATGCTAGAAATAAAAAAAAAAATAGAAATTTTGTTGTTGTTGCTTCTGCGTTGGACTATTAAAAAGACATTAATTATATAATTTAGAGGTGAAACCTTCCACTTTCTGCTGCAGCATAAAGCAACAATCAAGAAAATGTATAACAACATTAATAAGCAAAACGTAAACCATAAACAACACCAACAACAATAACGACAATAAGAAGAAGCAGACAAAGACGTAGACGAAGAAGAAGAGAAAATAACCCAAAAAAAAAATATAAATAAAAATCATACATATAAATATTTATGTATGTATGAAAAAAAAAATAGAGTTTTAGAAAGAAAGAAAAAAAACTCAGTTTCGGTTTCTATTTTTATGAGAAGTAGCAAATGAAATTATGCATACATTCAAAAAAAGTAGACATTTGTGTGATACCCTGGAATTTAAGCATAATGTATTCAAAGAAAATCAAAAAGAAACGATCGAACCAATTTAATTTGCACTCTCGATGATGGCTCTCGATTCCCCTCATCTATTCTTCCCCTTCTTCACAAAACGATCAGTAGCACGAGGCGAACCTTTTGCAATCAGTTGTGGATTACAGGGTATTAAAAATGAAACTGTTTTCTAAAAATAATTCATTTCTAACAAAACGCGAAATAACAAACAAAAAATGAAAGGAAAACGGACTTATAAAAATTCAAAACTGAACAATAGACAAGATAAACGGGTCAAACATATTTCGAGTGGCAAATGACATATTGAAGAGAGAGGGAGACAAAACAACACACAACAGTTTAGAGGCGAGCCCTTTAAAAAGCGCTTATTTTGAACGTTTAGTCAAATTGGTATCGAACCAAATTATGATCCTAGACAATGGTCTGGGAGTTTTCTTTGCTGTAGTTAGTCTCATTGCGTTTCTCTCTATCTCTGAATAAACCGCTGCGGGCATTCTGTAAGTGAATGCCCCCTTGGGCAGTCACTGAGTTCTGGTTATAATGTTTAATGCTCTTTTTTTTTTGTTTGGTATTTTGTATTGTATGTCATGCTCAATGGTTTTTTTTTTTTTTTGGACCCGGCTAGAAAACTAGCCAGTGGCCAGTGCCTGTCTCTGGGGTCGGTCTCGGGCTCTGGGATCTGGGCTGAGAAATGTGAGATTCAAATGATCCCCAAGCTTTTGCGGTTATCAACAACGACAACAGCGACAAAACCGAGCGATAAGTGACGTTGTGTCGGCGCTGGTCATAAGCAAGTAAGAAGCGTTAAAAAAGTAGCAAAAACAAAAAAGAAAAATGCGAATGGAATATAAAAAAAAAAGAAGGTAAAAAAGGTAAAATAAACCGCAAATACCCCGACTCGCTTTGTGGCTTTGCGGTTCCCATTCTACCCATTCTCTTCTATTTGGTTTCGTTCTGTTCCGGTTTGCTTTAATTCTTTAACGTACAACGTTTTTGATAAGCCTAGCCACGCAGACACGCACCTCGCATCGCCCCTTCGCCCACTCCCTCCTCGCCCGGCCCCTCCCCATCATACAACTCTATATACCAAGCCTAAAGAAGACGTCATAATAAGTAGATAGTAAATGAAGAAGGAAAATGAAACTGAATGTCATCATTCCATCCCAGCCATCGATTTTTATTATGATCATGCTGTTGGTCATTGGCCTCGCGCTTTTGCCATTTGAGTGAGTTGGGGAATCATCAAGTTTTGCATTTCCACAAATGTTGAATGTCAATTACAAAAACGACTAGCGGGAAACAAATTTCGAATTTTGTGGAAAAGATGTCAGATCTGGTTGAATTTAAATTTTTTTCGTGACGGTCTTTTGGATACTTTGTTATTTTTAAAACTGCATCAAAATCGAAATTTTTCGAAGACAAACGCTTTGTCATTATCACAGAATGTCGTTTAGTTTTTGCTTTTGTTGATTTGTATATTTATTCAGTGTCTCACTAGGATTTTCACCGCCAATCGTTTTTGGAATACAAAAAATTAAAATTTATTATCATTTTCAAATTTGGCGCTCTTTCTACACAGTGGCGCTTTTTGTATCGATGTTATCGATATATTCGTTCATTTTTTGCTTATCGAGAGAGTAGATTTTTCCAGCTGTCTGGCAACACAGGTTGCCACTTGTTGTAAAAATGTAGTTGTTGTTGTCTTGCAGAAAAACTGAAACAGAAAACGCGCGTCGCTTTGTTGTCAGTTTTTAGTTTCTTTTTTTTTTCTATTTGCGCCGCCGCCGACGCCGCTGTTTGCCGCTTCGTGATGTGTTTATTATTATAAATTGTTTTGTTGCTGGTTCTATATTTTTTTTCTTGTTGGTTTTCGCGTTTCTTTTTTTTTAACAAATAATTTTTATCCTAAAAAATGTACATACTCTTCTCGTATGTTTATATGTTGTCGTATGTTGTGTGTGTTGGTGTGAAGTTGTCTTTTTTTTTAGCTGTATTTTGCTGTCGTATTCCGGTTTCTGCGAGTGCGAAAATTGAATGACAGAGAGAAAACTGACTTCGACTCCCCTCTCTCACCCAACACGTACTCCTCGTTTTGTGCCTTTTACAGTTATTTGTAGCAAACAATTAAATTATGCTTTCCCTGTGCGTGTGTAAGTGCGAGTGTGTGTGTGTGTGTGAGAGTGTGTGTTAAATTCATTGACATTCTTTTTATTCACTTTCATTCAATTTTATTTCATTTGAAGGGCACCACATCCTGCTATTTGGCTCTCTTTGTCTCTCCATCTCCATCTCTCTCTCTCTCTTTCATTACATTCCCTTTTCTCTGCAGTTGCAGATGCAGTTTGTATTTGTTTTTCGTTTGTGAAGTAGAAAAAACTTTCAAACCTTCAAATAAACATCTTAATTTGATTGTTTTTTTTCTTGTCGGTTTCCCCACGTTATTTTTCTAGCTTATCTAATACAAAAAAGCAAATTTATCATTGCTCAAGCTAAACAACTTGTGAGAGATAAACCGAAAGATAAAAAAACTGTTCATGTTCACCAAACGCAATTTTTTAATTGCGTTAAATAAACAACAAAACCAAAAACAAAAAATCCCATAATTTTTGTGTTTTTTATTTTTTTTATTTTGCTTGCATGATGTCACTCTATTTGTTTAAATTTTCGTTTGTTTTTCGTGTGGGATGTGAAAAATTTCTTTTAAAAACCAGAAAGAATCAAAATCTGGCCTTAAATGGCAACATCATAAAATCATGGCACGACCATTTGGCAACTCTGTTTATGCTGCAGGCCAGCCTGCTTGGAGTTGGCCCGGTTGGTTGGACAAATGGACGGTTGGTTGGTGGGTCAGTCAGCTGTCAATGTCAGGTTAATAATAATAATGCATATTTTCCATATTTCCATCACTTTTCTTGATTGTAACGTTTCTTCATGCCATGACATGAGTGAGTAATCCCCCCCCGGCCTTATGACAATGAAAAAAGAAAAAAAAAAACACATGAGCAAACACGCACACACATGCGCAACAGGCGGCAATGAACCAGGAGCGGACTCTTACTCCCTACCCTACATTTGCACTTTTATTAACTTTCTGCAAAGATAAGTTGTCGTTCCCAAATGCTCCTCAATACGTTCTAGCATTTATCTTATCAACTGTTGAACAAGTTTAAAAATATAATTATTACTATTATTACTTTTTTAGTTGCATTGTGTTTGCTATTGTTATTATTAGCAGTGAGTCAGCTCCCTGGACTGTTGATGATAAGTGTATAGAGCAAAATGTGAAACCGTTTGTCACTTAATTGACTTTTCGGCCCTCCCCTCTCCTCGCCCATTCCGCTACTGCTTCAGCTGTGGCGCCTTTCCCATCCCCACGAGAGATGTTAAAATGTTGACGTTGCAGTTGTCGTTGTCGTCGGCGTCGGCGTCGTTGTCGTCTTCGTCACCAGACTTGGGAATGAAATCTCTGTGTCTCTATCTGTATCTGTGCTTGGCCTTTTTTGAATTTCAATTGCATTATTATTTGTTAACTGCATATTAATTAAGTGTGAGTCGAGCCGGCTCTCAGTCTATCTACAGTCGAGCAAAAAAAAAAACCTCAACATACGGCACCGTTTCAATGAACAGCGGGCATTATTTGGGGGACTTACACTTCAATCGATCGCTTAGAATTTGAGCTTTTTTTTTTGTTTTTAAATATTATTATGTTTCAAACCCCTTGCTCTGTCTCAAATACATGCAATGACCCTCAAAAATGAACTTGCGTTCGTTCACTTTATGTAGGTGACTATATTGTTTAAAAAATGCAAGGAATTTAAATTTTAAGTCGAAGCTATTGGCGAAATGGCACACTTCTCTGCAAAAGTAAAAGAATCCATGGCTGGCATATTTACTTCTTTCCTTGATTGTAAGAATGTCGTGTAACTATCCGAAAAAATGGATTGAATCTGGGGAAAACATTGTTAAGATGCATAAAAGGCGGGAGGAAGAAGATTCTGAAGAGTCTTTGTAATAATTTCACTTGGGTGTTTTTTGTTCACTTGAATGTAGCGATATCTAAGCGATAAATGAGCGATTACCAACCGATAAGCAATGGCACAAAATGGGGGCACACGCACACGATTGTTCGCCTCAGCTGATATTCAAGTTAATACAATGCAAGTGACTGTCTGTTCACACGCACACACACACACACACACACGCACACTAACAAGCTATTGTGGCATGCCACAACAACAACGAGAAACAGCAACAAGACAAGAAAACCTAAAAACATAAAATTTTCACTTTAGCCGCGAGCAAGAACGAGATGAGTAGAAGAGAATGAATTAAACGAACGATTATAAACGAACGATTAACGATTAGTTTAACGATAAACGATAACCACAATAATCGAACAATAACATTTTATGGTTTACGTTTTGCACCAACTATAAATCAAATCTACACAAATCTATCGAAAAGAATAAACCACCAAAAATGATCAAATTAAAATCATTATTCCGCCGAGGACAAGGAACCTCGAGTTCCAATTCCTCTCAAAATTCATCATCGGCGCATAAGCAACAACAGCAGCATTCCAACAACAATCGACAGAAATCTCAATCCAGTACATCTCTAAATACAGCACACGAGCAACATCAGCAACAACAGCAACAACAACAGCAGCAGCAGCAAGCAGCAACAACAAAATTTTATTCAAATAATGAAGGACAATCAGCTGGTGGCGCCACCTATGAACGTGGAGTAGATGTAGGTGATGAAGATGCCTTATTGCTAACAAATCAACTGCAACAACGACGTCAGCAACAGCAGCAACAACAACAGCAACAGAGCAACACTCTGCCGCAAAAGAAATCCAAATTGAAAGGACAAAAGCAACCAAAGCAATTGCCACCCATACAACAGCAGCAACAACTACAACAATCAGCTGGCAATGAATTTCATGAACAACAACAACAGCAACAGTTGCAAATGACTTCCATTGCCGCCGCACCTCAAGCAACAGCAGCAGCAGCAACAACAGTAGCAGCAGCAGCAGCAGCAGCAACATCTAACGTCAACAATCGAAATCTTAATTTGAATAATAATCACGGCCACGCATTGGCCGCCCTTCAAGATGGCGGCGTTAGTGCCGCCGCTGCAGCCGCCGATTTCTATCAGCAATTGGCAGTAGCAGCAGCAGCGACAGCAACAGCAACAACAACAACAACACCTGGCAGCATTTCGTCAACATCAACTAATTCATCAGCAACGCCAACCAACGCCATTACCGACACCAACACCCATCAAGCTGCCTCCTCCTCCAATTCCTCCTCCTCTACACTTCCAGCAGCAGCAGCAGCAGCAAATGCATTTCCGGCTGCCGCTGCTGCTGTGGCTGTTGCAGCTGTTGCTGCCAGCAGTTATCAGCAGCAACAACAACAGCAGCTTATCAATATTGAGCAACAACAACAGCAACTTTTAGAGGTAAGCATGCATAAACATAGATAATTAAGAAATTAATTAAGAAACTGCGCATCATCAGCCAATCAAGATTACTGCGTCCTGTTGTTAGTATTGCATGAGGATTCAAATTATTACATATTAATTATTGCCACTTTCTCTCTCGTTATTCCTGTTTCTCACCGATGCAGGCTAACAACAAAGTGCAAGAGTTGCATATTCAGGTGGAGCGATTGGAAAGCGAACACATGCAGCTGGAGACACGCATCACAGAACTGTTGCCATACCAAAGCGAAGTGGCCAAATTGAAGGGCGATTTGATTAAGATGCAGGTGAGAGAATGCAAAACTCAGAAAGTTAGTTGTGTGTCTACATGGGTGGGTTAGGGGAGTTATGTATGCGGGGGTGGGTCTTACACTAACCACAAAAGCTAATGCTTGTCATGGCTCATTGATAGACTTTCGGGGCGTAGTTTAAATGGGTTGGTTGGTGGGGGGGCAGTGGAATGAACTTTCAGATGCGATTCATAGAAGATCATTTCACGCCATTTGAAACCCTTCCAGCCCTTCCTCAAAGGATGTAGGTTAACAGGGTGGTGACTATAACCTTCCCCACTTAACAACTTCCATGGATATGATGTTGTTGTTGTTGCTATTATGATTATTGTGATGATGACTAACATTGCCTCGCCTCTTGCGGGGGCGTTGCGCTTGGCTACTTTAACCAATTTATTGATATTCAATATGCTCTAGTAAATAATAAAATTGCGCTCCTTTAATTGAATGTGTTTCGTAACCAATAACAATAACAACAACAATAACATCATCATCATCATCATCATCATCATCATTATCGTCGTCATCATCATTTTTTTTTTTCTTTTGTACACCTGTCGCTCATCTGTCTGTCTATCTACGGTGGCTTTAATTACTCTTTTTTCCCCACTAATTCTCTCGATCTCTCAGAATCTACAGGAGAAAACACAAATGGAAATTGGCAATTTGAAATATGAAAATGAATCTTTGCGCAATCGTTTGCGGGACGTTGTTAATTCACCATTATCAGATGCGGAAAAGCATCAGATTATACAAGATTCGCAACGTTTGCATAGCTCAGCTCCTGCCTCCATAGCACTACCCAGTGTAAGTGTCAAAAAAAATAACAATTGTAATCACATTAAGCATGGATTTATCACTTACCTTTTTTTTCTCTGAATCTAGGCAATTGAGGGTATTCATGACAGTGGAACACCATGCCTTACACCCGACTGGGATAAGCATTCATCGTCGAGTGAAATATCAGTAGCTTGTCTGCAGGATAAAATCATACAAATGGAAGAGACGCACTATTCGACCAATGAGGAGCTGCAGGCTACTCTGCAAGAGTTGGCCGATCTGCAAACGCAATTGACCGATACTCAGACTGAAAATGAACGACTGTCCGAGGAGAAGGATGTGCTCTTTCAATCGCTTTGCCGCCAAACTGAAAAGCTCAACGAGTCGCGAACACAGATCACAACGCTACAAGAGCTCCTGCTACGCGACACAAAGCAAGCGGCTGAGGTAACCACCTCGGAGAGGGAGAAGAAGCTTTTGGATTTGATTAAAACGTCACAGGAGGAGCGCGAGGTGGTGCTGCTCAAGCAGGAGGAACTGAATGCGGAGCTAAGTGAATTGCGTTCCGTGTGCGATGCCGGGCAACTGGAACAGCAGCGGCAGCGTGAGCGCATTGCCCTGCAGGACTCGCAGCTCGATGCCTCGAATGCCGAACGCAAGCAAGGCGAGGCTCAATTGTCGCAGGCCAAAGAGGAGATCTCACAGCGGGCCATCGAAATCAATCGATTGACCACTCTGCTAGAGAATGCTCGATCGAAAATTGAGGAGCTCGAGGCGGATTTGTCGCGCGGCGATAAGACCGATCTGAGTGATGTTCTCGATGCGGCGCGCCGTGAAAAGGATGCGTTAGAGGAACGGGTGGCTGAGCTGCAGGATCAGTGTTCACGCGGTCAGGCCGAATTGAGGCGTCTGCGGGAACAACTGGCCGGCCTCAGCGAGGAGTGCAAGGTGGCCAAAAACAATGCCAAATGTGCTGTATCCCATTTGGAATATCGTCTCGAACAATTGCAAAGCGACAAGGATAAACTATCCAGCGATTGCCAATCGCTTGAGGAGCGTGTGGCCGAGCTTCAAGTGCAATGCAAGTGTCATCAGGAGGATAAGGCCCAATTGCAGCAGCTATTAAGCGAGACTCAACGCCATTTGGGCGACATCAAACTGAAGTTTAGCGATGCCGAACAGCAGCTTGATAAGGAGACGCAGCTACGCCGCAAAGAGGCTGAGGAGTGGCAACAATTTCAATCGGATCTCTTAATGACCGTTCGGGTTGCCAATGATTTCAAGACTGAAGCGCTTAGCGCTCGGGAGCAGCTCGTGCTCGAGAATAAAACGCAAAAGGAGAAAATTCGATTGCTGGAACAGCAATTGGACAAACTAAACACTACTAAAACGGAGACCCAGCAATCGGTCATCTCCACCGTTCAATTGGAAATGGCCTCGCGTCGCGGGAGTAAACATAATTTCAATCGTCAGGATTCACGGCTTTCAGTGAAAACGCTTATCGAGAGCATTGAGAATAACAAGCCGGTAAGTAAATCAGCATCATCTAGTCTACAATCAATTTTAATTTCATTCAACTCTTCTCTTACAGCAGGGCAAATCATCGGATGAGGTTGAATCAAGGTATAGCTCCACATCTAGTTTAAATAGCGGCACTCCAGAGATGGGCAACACACCAATTATACTGCCTCCCTCCAGTGATTGGCATGAGAGTGTAAGTAAAACGACAATTCTGAACGATCTTGGCCAACTGAATTGATTTGTATTTTTCTTTTAGTTACGTTTACCCGTCCTGCAGAGCAGCAATCTTCATGTGAGTGTCAATAGTACTGGCGGTGTAGGCGGAGGCGGAGGAGGAGGAGTTGTCAATGCAACCAAAGTAACCTTGCCATTGCGCGAGCAACAGCAACCGGCGGCAGCAGCAGCAGCAACAACAGGCTCAGGAACTGGATCCGCTGCTGCGACATTGCCGCCAACACCGGCCACACCGCCACCCTCAATGGTGGGGGTGGTGCCATCCAGTCTGACAACGCCAATGAAAACGCCCAGCAATAGTCAATTGGTGGGTAGTCTCAGCTTTGGCAATGTCTCAAAATCATTTCTCACTGGTAAGCACAGGCACAGATAACAGGGAACGTTTAAAGATTTAGATGACACAGCAGTGTTCCTTTAACTTTTAGGTGAGCGCAAGGATCCACTCAATATGTTGGCCAAAAATGGTGGCTCCAAACGTAATGCTCTACTTAAATGGTGTCAAAATAAAACCGTTGGCTATCGCAACATTGACATCACGAACTTTAGCTCATCGTGGAACGATGGTCTGGCCTTCTGTGCGATACTACATTCCTATTTACCGGATCGCATACCCTACGACACCCTCACTCCGGCCAATAAACGTCGCAATTTCTCACTAGCCTTTGCGGCCGCCGAATCAGTTGGCATTGGCACTACCCTGGTGAGTATATATCCAATTCAATTAACATGATGAAATGTTAAAATCGTTTTTCTATCCCCTTGTAGAATATCAACGATATGTGCCAGATTGAAAGACCAGACTGGACACAGGTCATGTCCTATGTAACGGCTATATACAAATACTTTGAGACCTAAACACACTTAACGGAGCGTTCCTGCCGTTTGAGCCTCCTCCTCCTTCGCCTCCTACACTCTTTCTTCACAAAACAACAACAACAACAACAAACGCGTCTTTTGTATATTCATTCAGCATTTCTCTTATTTATTAATACACTTTAAATACACTGCAAAAGCACGAGCCGGCCGACTTACAACTGATTTTAGAAACATATTATAAAGGACGTAATTATGCAACTAAACAAATTGTTAGTGTTTGTTTGTTTTTAACTGAATTTGACCAAAACGAAAGCTATCTCCATATTGTCGGCCTGTGCTATATATAGAATCTATATATATATATATATAGTTACGATAAATGCAAATACAGCAAAAAGTCTTAGTCTAGGCAAACAAAATTAAATGCAACTTTTTTTTATTATTTTTTTTTTTTTTGTTTTCGCAAACGACGAAGAAATTGTATTTAAAAAGACGTTCAGAATGGGAATACCTCTATGATAAGTTCCGTGTTGTTTTTTTTTTTAGTGATCAACTTTTACGCATTTTATCATTTTGCTTGCATTCTATGGACAAAAACTAAAAAAAAAAAAACTTTATTCAATATTTGATATTTACTTTGCAAATTGTTAAGCGATGCTGATTAAAAATAAGTATTTTGAGGTCGGACCGGTTCGACCTCTTAACCCATTTATGAGAATGTCTTCTATTTTCTATTTCTATTTCTTTTTTTTTTTTCTTTGTGTTTGAATATGAAGAAATATTGTATTAATTTTTATGCTTGAGACCTACAGAGTTTATTTTTATGATAATTAGATATATTCAAATCAAACAAAAACAAGCAAATAAAATGGGCCGATTAGCTTTAGCATATTTATTATATATGTATATATCTATTATGTAAAACGAAAACAAAAAAGAAAACACAGATACAATTTTATTTAATCTTTACGAACAACAAAAGCAAACTGTATTTTTATAATTAATTTAAAATCTAATATTTAAACAACACACACAAAAAAAAAAACAAAAGCAAAAAACGCAAATAAATGAAAACATTCGAAACTATATGGAATGAAGAAATGAAGGATAATTTAAAATTTTCACGTAAAGCGGAATATTTATATATCAATTTTTTTTTTCACTTCTTCCGAGAATTTTTGCATTTTTGGTGGGTTTTGTGTCCTGAATTTCTCATCTTTTTCCTGTTTTTGATAAAACGAATTCTTTACCGCTTTTGGCTTTTATTGAGCATCTTGAGAAAATTGGATGTAAGAGTTTAAAAAATTTTAACAAATTGAAAATTTTAAACAAAAGTCAAAGAAAATGTGTTTGTTATTTAAAAACAATTGCAGCTTTTTACACGAAACGGCAATAAAAGCATTTTTATGCTGAGGGCTTTATTTGGACGCTTTAAATACATAAATCGGGTCCAGAACATAAATAAAAATCTAAATAAATGCTAGGCGAGACAAGGCTGATTCCTAAGTAAACTACAATGCTTATCTTATTTATAATCCACTTTTCAATGACAAAAACAAATTTTCTGCAAATTTTTTCCAATTGACACATTCCCTGAAAGACTTGAAAAATGAGTAGCTCAATATTTAAATTATGAGTGAAAAACAACTTTTTTACTTAAAATTAACCATTTAATATTAATTTCTTAAAGGGAAGTAAAAACAAAGGAAAAAAAGCACCCATTTGCTGTATCAAAACTATAGCCCCAATATATGTTTTGGTCAAAAATCTCCAAAACCGTTGCGGAATAATGGTAATTGGCGATTATTGGCATGCACCCATCTTGCAAGAAATAGACTCTTCTGACTCGAAAAGTGAGGTAATATTTAATCATAATTAGATAATGGTTTTCCAAAGGGCATTTCTTAAAAATGATCTAAATTTACTTAATTAAAATATCTGTAACTCAAAAAATTTGCTTCGCACTTAATAAAGTCAAATTTTCTACTGGGCGCTATGATATGCAAAAAAGGCAAGCAAAGATGCGAGCACACAGCAGAAGTTAACGGTTCTTTTTTAGTTTTCTTTAATAGAACATAAATTGCGGTAAATCGAATAAATATGCTTTTGTCAACAAAGTACAGGAACAATTTTCGTTTAAAAAACCTTAAAACTATTGTTAGAATTGCTTCAAAGCTTAAAGCTGCTAGGTGGGTTATAAATATGATAAGCACTGTATTATTATTGTTGATATTATGGAAAGTATAGTTTAAGGATGGGCGTATAGTGGCTCAGCAGAGGGAGCAAGGTCGGAGCAGGGATGAGAGAAATTCGATTTCGCAAGTTTTGCCCATTAAAAGCGACTTTTTCCGAGCAACCCCAACAACCAGAGGCTACAACACCCATGAGAAGAAACCTAGGAACAAGAATTTCAAGTAACTTCGATTTCGCAAGCTTGAGATTTTTACAGAATCGAACTTTTTATCTACCCGAAAAGTTGTTGTTGGTGTTCCTGCTCTGACGTAAATTTTTCGTGCCCATTTTTGTTAACTGTGGGAATTATTAGGGTCAGACGAAAGGTGCTATCATTCGGTATGTTAAAAATTTTATAAAGGATTCGTAGCTTTATAAAGAAACAAAATCTATCATACTTCACTTTATCATGATCATTTCTTACGCTTTGCTAACTATCTTTCACCACACTGATAAATTCTAGGGAAACCGTTTTTCGTTCCTCTATTTGGATATATTTCCGTGTCCAAATACCAAATCTTTTTGAAGCTCATATTGGCTTCTTGGGTTTCGTTTATTCCAAGAACCAGAGTCAATCCCATGTCTAATAAAAAGTAAAAAAAAAAAACGAATACCAAAATAAATGCTTAAGATTATTTTGAGATATTTTTTTGCCATATTAAACAGAAAATTAAATATGTTCGCTTATTGATTGATCATTTATTTACTTATATTTTGTTTAAATGGACCACTGAATATTATTCTTATGAGTTTTTACATAAGGTTTAAAATGGAATACCTTTTTACCAAGTTAAACAGTCATTCTTATTCTTAAAATGTTTCTTACTTTCATTCCTAGACTATATAGTTAAGTTTACCTGCTAGTTTCTACAGGAATGTGGTATTTTATTTTCTTAATATTTATTTGAATATCTTTTGCCTTTTAGATTTCTCAACAGAATTTTGAGCTACGCATATAAGAGAAATATCAAAGTGGAATATTCAGAGAACTTGGTAGAACCAAAAGATCTTGCGAGGAAAGTGGTTGAAATAAATTTCAAAAACTTGATTGAAAAACTTTACGAATCTGGAAAAAAAAATTTGATTTGAGAAAGGACCTTTTCAATTAGTTAACCTGATGTGTTCTCAAACGAGTTGGGCAAATTCCTTCCTTAAGTCCTTTTCAACTGGATAACAAAAGATTATGGCCTGACATCTACCAACAAAGACGACGCTGATGCCGATGATGCCGATGATGATGATGATGATGAGGGAAGAAGGTAAATTAAATTTTTTACTTTTCATCTTTTGTACTTTCATTTCAAAAATTGTAAGTCCTCTTATTAAAATAGATCCATCTTGTGCTGCCGAGGGAAAACCCAATGGAAACCAAGCCAAGCCTAAGACCCAACTGCCACCCAAATCCACGCCTCCAATCTGAAGCCTACAAAAAACAAAAGGGAAATCAAATCCCTGGCTAAAAATAAGAAAAAGAAAAACCGAAAAGAAAACAAAATGGCGCTCTCATAAAAGAAAATGAGGCAAAATTTCCCCAACTGAAATTTCCCTTAGGATACACAAAACTTTGTGTGTGTGTGTGTGTGTGTGTGTGAAAGAGATGCCACATGCTGTGCAGTGGGCGGGATTACACACACAAACACACACACACAGAGAGATAGAGAGAGAGAGAGAGTAAAGCAAGGTGAGATGGTGGTTGGACAACAGGCAGGGCAACTGAAAAGGATGTGGGTGTCCTGTTATTTAATTAAGTGCATAAAAGTTACGCGCCCCGCCGCACAGGATGAGGCTCACCATGGCCACCATGGAACAGCGTGCGATTTTTTAAAATTAAAACAAGCTGATGATTGATGTACTCGACGCTAATAAGTGTCCGACAGCTGCCCTCCCCTCCCACCCCCACCCCCATCCACCATTTACCCTGATTCCCTCATTTAACTTTTGAATTTTCCACTAAAAATCCACGTTAAGAAGAGAATTTGGCTAACCAAAGAAGTATTTCCAGACTGGAATTCGGATTTCAAAAAGTTAGTTGACGATTTTGAAAATTTAGAAATTTCTTCTTGAGATTTTGTTCTTCTGATTGAGAGATTTTGTGAAGAAGGTGAGAGAAGAATCACTTCAATGTTGTCTGACTATCACCTTGAATAACCTTTGGCCAGGACAAAGGCAAAATCCAAACTGATTTGGCAATGGATATTATGGATTAGTTTCGCATGCGGGGTCAACTCTTTCGTTTCGTTTAATCTGTCTTCACTCTGACAGTGGCACGTACTGTCAATTAGGCCAATTTCTCCCCCATCTCCAAACACGCCAACACGGACCTTTTAACGTTTTGGTCTTTACTCTTTTGTAATGTCCGGCACATGCCATTCATTCATTTGCCCATTCACTCACTCACTCATTCACTCAGTTTCCTCAGTGTTGTTCGTGGTCGGTCAAAAACACACAAAAATTAATGCTGACGCATCATTTGTTTGACCAAAAGTAGAGAAAAGCGAATGAAACGAAAGATAGAATTGTGCCCGGTCATAAATCAAGAAATCGGTAAATCAATTTCAATGTAGTCCGTTCACAATTTTAATATACACAAAATATGCGGCGCAAAGCACAATGCAACTGTCCACCCACCACCACCCAACCACCCAACCACCACCCAACCACCCATCCACCCACCTATCTTAACCCACTGTTTGCCCCTGCTCATTCATATACAAAAACTCATTCTACTGCAACTATAAAAATATTATCTATAGTTTCCACTTAGCTGCACAGACGGAGCCACGGGGCCACGGGGCAAGGGGGCCAGGCCACTTAACAGCAACTAGCCGGACCCGGAGTCTCATACTTGGACACGTAAACGGTGTACGGCAACGGACTGCAGGAGAAGGAGTCAAATGATGGGGTTCACGGCGTAAATCATAACGGTTAATGTGCACTCATAAATGGATAAAAGCAAGCAGAGTGAGTTCACGCGAATCTCCCTTTTGACAAAGCACATATGTGCCAGGACGAAGGACAATTCTCATACTTGCTCTCATTCAGGTCAGGCCAGTAACGTTTTATGTGTATGTGTGTGTGTGTGTGTGTGCGAGTGTCATTTATGGGTCATTTGCTTCGAACAGAAACAAGTGAGCCAAGCAAATGGAAATCGTTTAAGTAGCCTTTAGCCTGATTGAATGAAATAACTTTATACTCAGTCTTCTGTTATCCGAATTGATATGCATTCACGATTTATTCTTGGAGAAAATGGTCAAATGAGTTTTTAGCTAGTTAACAGGTTAAAGAAAGCGTTTCCAACTCCCTAAAGTATATTATATTCTTGATTAACCGAGTTGATATGGCCCGTTCACCTATCTGTTTGTAGGAGTGTTGAGAACTTGGCAACTACAGCTCTAAGGCCCATTTAATTTCATGAAAAACGATTGAAAATTAGCCAAGTTATAGGCAGAGTTGGCCGCTTGGTGTGCTAAAGTGCTTGTCTAAGAAGGAGATGGCCTATAATGGCTTTTTGGCTGTTAGAGTAGAACAAAATATAGAGACCACCCAAAATTTCCCCTTCTACTTCTCTCTCTCTTTCTCATTGTATCTCTTTTCGTTTCATGTGTCTTTGTCACATCAAGTTCTACTTCCGGCCAAAAGAGAGTGTCTTAAGGTTCTTTCCCTTAGCCCTTTTTTGGTATTTCTTTTTTTTTTTTGTTAACACTTCCGTTTGCGTTTGCATAAATCCTGTTGACTCGCTTGTCAACTTACCTAAACCTTCAAAACTAAATGACTTTTGCGGCGGAAACAGAGCCAGAAGAGCAGCCTACAAAAACTCGAACTCAAAAAAATTTTAAATAAAACCAAAAAGAAAGGATTATAATCAAGTAATAGAAATCGATGGATGGCAACTCACTATCAAATGCAACTGGGCAACATTTCCGGTTACCAAACAAGAAAAAAAATGAAAATAAAACTATTGTCGACAAAGGAAAATGAAAAGAAAATCTCACATGATGTCCAGTCATGAGACGGCGGCGGCGGCGGCGACTTGATTTCCTCTCCTCTCACACAAAGAGCTTTATGATTTTCCGGTCAATACAAATTCGAACGGGCAGCAGCATCCTTACAAATCAACAAGCATGACACATTGGCTAGGAAGTGCTATTAAAAAAAAGGGAATCAAAAAAAAAAAAAAAGAAAAAAACCGAAATAACCGAATGAATGAATGAATGAATGGATGGATGGATGAATGGAAGGGCCAACGGCCAGCCAGCCAATGCAATGACAATTGACAATGAGTAAGTGTTTTCTCTTTCTCTCTCTCTCTCTCTCTCTCGTTCTCGCTCTCAAGTCGAACAACAAGTTTTTTTTCTTTTTATTCTCATTTTTTTCTGTTTTTTTTTTTGTTGGCATTTGCTTGGCAATTGAACTAATGGCCAATAAATTATGATTAAAATAAGAAGACAAGCAAAAAAAAAAAAAGAAAACAAACAGAGTAAGAGAGAGAGAGGGGGGGAGGGAGAAAGCGAAAGTGAATCTGTTTAAATATGTTTGTAAATTAAATAGCAAATTTTATTTCAAATGATTCAAGTCAACCAGTTTCTAGTTTTTTTTTTGATTTTAACATTTTTCTTTAAGACTTACATAAACGAAAATTCTTTGTTTTGTTTATCTACAAAAAAAATGTCGAAAATTGAAAATAATCAAAGATATTTAGCAAGAAATTTACACCTTAAATTAAACATTAAATATTTAAATTATTGAGAAAAATGTTCACGCAATTTATTAAGGATTATTTTTATAAGCAAATTAAGAATAATTCAATTACTAAAATCTCTTGACTTATAAAATCGCTTAGAACTCTGATCAAAAGTAAGAGAAGCCCAAGAAAAAGTTTAAAAAAAGTTAAGATTGCAATGGAAAATAGTTTGAAAATATTTAAAAAAATATTCTGTCTCACATTTGCCAATTTTTGAGAAGCATTTTCTTAACTTGTTTTTAGCACATTAACAAAAGGCCAATTACTAAAATTGATCAAACTTGAATTGGGTATAAAAAGTGCTTTAAAAGTTATAAAAAAATCTTATTAATTTATTCACTAATATTGATATATACATTTAATAATGTGAGAGTAATATTCTAAGGATTAAGATTTCATGCTTTTTTTTTAAATATGTAACAATTTGCTAGATATTGATGCTTAAGGATAATACATACATTTATTATGAGATAAAAAAAATCTTATGAAATCTCTTTCAAGAGTGTCTTAATAGATCAATTGAACTAAAATTAAAGTTGCTAAGAACTCTAATAAAAACTCTAATAAACAAAGATTATTTTGCTCAATTGATCAAACATGAATTTGGAATTGATCAAGAAAAAAGGTTCTGTCTAACAATTTCCATCAATTTGCAACAACTGGTTATAACTTAGGATTTATTTTGAAAGGACTCTTCCTCATATGTAGGAAAGAATGTCCTTGCCCCAATCCAAAACTGTTTACGGGGCCAGGGGAAAGATGAACAAGAGTTCATCTATTTGATTCCGGAATCAAACAAAGTGCGGAAGAATAAATACGTTTTACTATTGCCTTCGCCCCACCCACCAACTTGCCTCTTGTTGCCGCCGCCTACTGGCAGCTTTGTTTGCTTCCTTTTTCTGGCCTCATTCATCCAAAATGTTGCCCTCTGCTTCTGGTGTGTGTGTGTGTGTATGTGTGTGTGTGTGTGTGCTATCACTTTTGCCAGACACTTTGATTTGCACGCATGAGCTGCTCGTGAATGTCCGTCTCCATCCCCGTTACCACCCCCCCCCCCCCCCTGGTTGTTGTTGCTAACCAGATTTCAATTTGTGCTGGGACAAAAGTGTTTATGAGATTTCAGACCACGGGGGAGTCCTTTTGACTGGAGATTTGACTTGATTTGCTCTTTTATTGTTTGTTGTTTTAACACCCTCGCCGGAGAGATTCGTTTCTCCGCACCCCCCTGTCTTCACCCTGTCTTCTCCCTTTATCCCATTCCGCTCTTCTATTGCTAGTTTTGATGTAATGTGACATGATGGCTTCATCAAAAGCGCATTAAAAACAAAGCGTGTAAATTGTCTTTTATGTAAACAATATAAAATACAAAGTCCCCAAATATATATATATATATATATATATATATAGGAAAATTGAACAATCCAGGGCATTGTGGAGGCCAAAAGAAGCAAAAGCCATAAGGTTCTATGGCACATTTACACTCCTCATCACTTGAATAGGACAGCCTGTACGGTCAGAACGCAACAGAAACCTCTGGAAAAGAGCCGTTATATTTTTTTTTTTGCTTTGTGTTGGAATTCGTATGAAATTGAGTAAATTTTTTCTGTCACTTGAATAGAACATGCATTTAGTTTGATCGTTTATTTTGGCGAGTGATCATACAAATTTTGTTAAAGGAGGCTTTTTTTTGCTATTTTCGAGTATTGGCTTTAATATAAAAACAAAATGGGTCGAGGAAAGTCCTTAACTGATGGACTATCAATTGCAAAAATAGCCAAAAATATCAATAGAAGTCGACATGTCATTTCAAATTTATATTTATAATTATATTTCAAAACTATAGCAGTATCATGAAGTTCTTCATTTGTTTAAAACATAAGCATTAAATAATCTTTAATTTAAAAAAAAAAATGGATCGCTAGCTTTATTGGTTGGGGAGTAGTGTGTCATGGAAAACATACGTTGGAGGTGTCCTATTCAAGTGATGAGGAGTGTATGAGCGTATTGCTCTCTGGCCATTCGTTTCTTGGCTCGTAAATTGAAAGCAACAACAACAACAACAACAAATTTAACCATTATTCAAAAACAACATCCTCTCATGATTTATTTATGCCAGCGAAAACTGCAAAAACTAAAAAATAATTACAAAAGAAAACCAAAAAAAAAAGAAAGAAAGAAGCCGAACATAAGAGACCAAAAACAAGACCAACTAACATGGCTAATACTCTCCATGCACAGATCGACTCAATTGGAATGGCCAAACTTGAAAATTATTAAAAAAAAAAAATAAGTGAAATTAATTTTTGTCTGTCTGTTCCCAAACAAACTAATCTCTCAATTTTAGAGCAATTTTAGCCAAACTTTATTCAACAAGTTTCTTATTATTGCAGTTAAAACATTTGTTAAAAGCGACCCGATCGGACCATTATGTAATATAGTTTTATCAAAAAAAAAGATGAGAAATATACCTTGAATACCCTTACTAATATATTTGGTTTATCTGAAAAGGCAAATCATGGCAACAGCAGCAGCAAAAGGATTCAGGCCATTAAATTCAGGAAGTGTCGTGTTGATAACCCCAAAAATGCAAATATAATTTATCAAGCTATATACAGGTCAAACACAGGTTAAAGAATCGTTGATAAGTTAAGCCCCCCCCCCGCCCACTTCAAAAAAAAAAAAAAAAACTTACTTTAAAAATGTGTTGAGTTTTCTTTTAGTTGAATGCGATTTGTTGGCTAGACAAAAGTTTCTTAAGGTTAGGTGAAGCAAGGGAAGAGGAAGATTTGGGAGGGGGGGAGAGTACGATGCGTCTAGGAAATACAAATATAAATAAAAATGCCGTCAACACGAATTAAGCAACCCTTCCGTTACGAATAAATCAACAAATTAAACGCATAGCAGACCACAGAGCCCCCCCCCTCTCTCTTTTCTCTCTGTGTGTCTCTCTCTCCCCCTCACCACGCCCTGTTAACCACTCCTAAGGGCCAATGCCTTTGCCTTGGCATTGGTCGGAAACGGAAAAGCATACACAGTTAGCCGCACATCAAATTGAAATTTTTGTCGGGCCACTTTTGAAGTGGCCTTAAATTTGAAATTGAAATTTTTGGCAACCGCAGTTAAGTCATTTCGCTTTAAAAGCAAATTACAAAACAGTCAGCAAACAACTTTCAAATTGGATTTAAAAAAAAAAAAACCGAAATGAAATGTCGTTGAACGGCGACACATTTCCGTTTCCGTTTTAACTCTGGCCAGAAGCAGCAGCAGCAGCAGCAGCAAAAGGATTCGCCCATTTGGTTTTTGACTTTTACGTTTCATTTAACAAACGATTTCATTAGCTAAAAAGGCGCAGAGAAAGAGGAGAGACAAGCAGAGAAGGGTCTTTGGTCCTGTGTGTGTGTGTGTGTGTCCATATGTCCTTGCGGAAAATCGCTGGGGCGGGTGAACTGTGACCCTTCGCTCGTTGTTGTTTGTTGCTTTTCCTCTCTCTCTCTCTGTGTGTGTGTGTTTTCTTTTTTTTTATCGTCATTCAAGTTTGTTTTTCCGCTTAAAGTATTTTTATTGAATCGTCTTAACGTTTTTTATGACCCACTCCTCTCTTGCCCGTGTCTGGTGCGTCAGAGAGGAATTGCTACGCCATCCTTTGTGCGTATCGGGAAGGTCCATTAATGCTAATCTAAACAAATTTTTATCATTAAGGGGACGCCCTTTTGCTTCGGATATGCTACTTCTTCTTCTTCTTCCTCCACATACACTTCCCCACATAGAAAATATTGTCAATCAATTCAATTACAAGTTGACATCATTGTTAGTTATTGTTGACGTCAATTGTCCAGCTCTCTGTCTACATATACTTGGGACTTGTGATTTATGTGTGAGTATCCTTGTCCATCCAAAGCTTGTGTGTGTGTCCAGTCAGCCAGTTAGCCATGGGGGCAAAAGTCTCTTCCGTTGCCTTTTCTTTGTCCATAAATTGTAAGGAAAAACATTCAATAATTATGTATAAAGGGCACAATAATATCGTCTTAGTATTCATCAGTTTTTTTCGTTATCCTTAGAACTATTTGCTAGCCTTGTGCTTAGTTTCTCTTCTCCCCCATCAAACGTGGCAGTCAAGCAATCTCATAGAAATTGCAAGCATTTTCACTGGATCTTGTTGATCTTTTATCCTTGCAGTTCTTTGGAGTGTTATAGTAATCCGATCAAGTCAATTGCAACAAATGTTCTGACTGCAATAATAAACAGCTTAAATACAAAGTTTGGCCAAAATGTCTTAAGAACTGCGTAACTAGTTTGCCTTGAAACAGACAGAAGATCACTGAGTAAAATTTTAGAAGATCCTCTGAAAATGTAAAATAATCGACTCGATTATACCCTATACCAATGCGCCCTTTATTTCTAGTCCCAACTCTAATTCCCTCTTTCGCATGCGAAAACCAAACACATATCAATCGCATGCCATCTCACTCACTCACCCACTTGATATTGCTTTTAGAAATGTTTATGCCTATAACTTGGCTATTTTACATTAGATTTTCATGAAATTTGGTAAGTCGATACATTATTATTAAATTATTTCAAAGGCGGAGGGGGTGTGGCAAAGTCTCCAAATTTGATGACTCTAGCTCTATAATAGTCTCTTAGACATGGACATGATCATAAGACTATATCGATTCGACTGATCAAGAATATTTGTATAATTTATCGAATCGAAAACGTTTCCTTCTGCCTAAAAAACTCAAACTCGTTTAATAGGAAGCTCAAGTCAAGTCGCCTCCCTGGGCCAAAGGATGGGCTACTCTCAAAAGGCTAAATTGGATTATTCTTTACCGATTTTAATTGAAGAAAAGCCTCCATTCAATTTGTTATAATTTCGTGTACACACCAATTGACCACAAGTGTTGTTAGGGCCACTTGAATCAAACATCTGCCTTCCTTTTGTGGCCTCACCCTTGTGCCAAGGATCTTGCCAGGAGGCCAGGAGTGGCTGCTGAGGCGACTCTACTCAAATTTCAATGTGAACCCTTTTGCACTTCTCCCTCATCATCCCGCGCAATTAGGCAGCACACACACACACATCACGTCATCATGTTGCTCAACCCTTTTCGCCCTCGCCCTCGCCCTCGCTCTCCCCTGCCCCCCAAAAACCAGACTTAATGACTTCCGTTTTCAGATTCAAAAAACGCGCGCGAGCCACTCGCCTTGCTTCTGCTTTTGGTTAATTGCTGTGAGTGAGAAATGCCGATTGATTGATTTCTCTATTGTCTGTCTGTCTGTCCGTCTGTCTGTCTGTCCGTGTTTGTTTGTTTATTTATAAATAATAATACTTTAGTGTGCCATAAAGCAAAGGTTAAAGGGAGTGAAAAGAAACCTGAAACCTAAGAGAAATAGCCTTGACCATACACACACACACACACACACACACACACATATTAACCCTATACCTATGTCTATATCTATTCGTTTTACCCAGGTGAAATTACTACTAATAGCTTTGTCTCCCCCTAACCCTCTTTCCCCCCCCAAACTAGCACGACTCTTTTTGTTTGTAAATTTGAATTTTGATTCCAGCAACACGACACGACAAACTCATATCAATATCGGCATCGTGGGAAGCACTAAACACACACACACACACAGAGAGACAGAGGACACTTATTCATTCTATGTATTCGTTGGCATAATATTCATATTCAAATTAGTCGTCGCCACCACCAATCAAACCCGAGAGCTAAAATAACTTTCCGAAGCGAGGTCATGTGAAAGTGCAAATTTTTATTAGTTTAATGGTCTCCTTTAGTTGTTGTTGTTGTCCTTTTTGTGTGTTTGTTAACTTTGATTTCAGTTAAGAGAGACTCCTTCGTGAGTGAGTTGAGCGCGCCTTTTATGCAAATCATTCTGTAATGCAATATTTAAATTGATGTTCATGCCACGTTTCCACAACACACGCAACAAAGTAATGTGAGAGGGGGGGGGGGGGGGTTAGGGAAGTTGGGCGGTGAACAGGTTACGTTCCCCCCTACTACTAAAGTTCATTCAAAAAAATTATTTCGTGGGAATTTCATTTGTCATAGTTGATATGGAAATTGTATTAAAAACTATCTAAAAAAAACTTTGAGACTTGGCAGAATTTTTAGAGATCTCCCATTTAGTAAAGTTATGTCATTCGATCTGCAATTGTTTTGATAGAGAAAATAATCAACTAAATGCAAGAGAAAAAAAAAGTAATTTCTAGAGAAGATTGAAAAAACTTTGCAAGGGATTTGTTAATTTAAGAACAAAGTTCAGTACAATGCCACAAAGACCTATCTAAATTCAATATAAACTAATAACAAAAAGTCACAGGGTGTACTCCCCCCCCCCCGGGCTGGTAGTCTAACCACACAAATCGACGAACATATTGGCCGCATCTTTATAAATATTAAAAGTGTGACTTACACCCTCATCCAGCAAACAAAAGGGAGAGTGGCAAAGAGACACAGAGGGGGGGGATGAGAGAAGGGACGTGTGCACGTGTACCATGCCAACACCCAAAAAAAAAAAAATGGGAAGTGGGTGTAGCGAGTTTGAGGCAAAAAAAAAAAACAATTGACTCTGACAAGATTACATGCAGGAAATTCAATTTTAAAAGCAGCTGCCACGTGTCCTTTTAGTGCTTGAAATTGTAACAGTTATTGAGCTGATGGTGCGGTGCGGTGCGGTGGGGGATTTGTCGTGGTGGTTCGACAATTGCTATGAAACTATGAATATGTAATTCCCTTCATTTGGTCGATGAAAATTGAGCAATAAACGATGACGTTGAATTTGGTATTACAAACAAAACAAAAGCCCAAAAAATTCTTCATACATTGCCGACCCGAAAATAGCCAACGCCAACGCCAACGCCGATGCCAACGGAAACGGAAACACACCACCATCACCACCGCCACCAAGGATGGCTATAACGACGCTGAAAAGGACGACGACGTGTTAATTTGCAGGGTGGCTTTCGACAACAACAACAACAACAAGAATAACGTTTGCCTGCGGTGGCTAAAAGGGCGTGTGATTGACTTAATTGACTATGAAAATGAGTAATTACATGCAGATAATGACGATGGTTCGCGAAATGAACAAATAACCAACACTGAAACACTAAAACACTGAATAACCGAAACACTGCACAAGCACTGCGCCAAAATTATTAGAGAGCAAACTTTTGAGCATCACAAAAGCTCAAGCTATGTGGCTAGTTGATGCACAAGTTTCACCATTTTGTGCCTTCCGCACAAGCATGCCGAGAAGTTCTATTCCTGAATGAGTTGTACTTCTTGACTATCGAATCGGAACCTTAAATTGTAGCGAAAGAAATTCAGAAGCAGAGGGCTTGGTAACGCACAAGTAAGAATGTGGCTGAGCAACCGCACAAGCATGCCGACAAGCTGCATCCCTAAACGACTTGTACTTCTTGAATAAAACGAAACCTCAAAGAAAAAACTTGAGTTACTTTTTCTGTGAATGTGTCGAAAGGGCCGCACAAGCATGCCCAGAATTGGTTGAGTAACAGTATTCTATACAGACAGGCGCACAAGCAAGCCAGAAAAATGTATGAGCATGGTGACTAAAACGCCGCACAAGCATGAGCAGAAACAATTTTTAACCATTGTCGTTTGGGAGACAATTTCTTGTGTTTTTTGCTTACAGTGTAGAACCGAGGCATAGACATTATTAAATTTTTCACCCACTAGCCGCAACCCCTTACCGCAACAAGCAACAAGGACGGGCGACGGGGGACGGGGGAAGGGGGACGGGCGAACGACTCTAAAATGCGCAGCACATCAACTCTGAGACTTAATTTGATTTGATTTGATTTGCAAGCGCCCACGCCAAACACAATAAAAGGGGCCCATGCAATCCCTGCCTGCCTAAGGTGGGCGGGCAGAAAGGTCACCGTCATCGGCGACCCCCTACGGTTTGGTTTTCCGGCCTGGCTGGCTTTATTGCGCCACGACGTTTGGGCTAATTAGAGTTGCGTTCGCGACTTTGTATTTATTGGCTCTGGCAATGGAGACGGAGAGAGACAGAGCGACAGAGCGACAGAGAGATGGGCAGTTGGTTTCGAAGGATTCGCACATTATGTGGGATCGCGAACATTGTGTGAGAGTTTGGTCATTAAAATTGCATTTGATTTGTGGCCTAAAATAGAAAGCATCAGCCAATTAAATCAATTAACTAATTTTTCTTAGCTTGACTCATACAGTTAACTAGTTAATCATTAAGTTTTATTTTTAAGATCCTTTAAAATCTGCTATATTGTCAGGATAATAGCTAGCTGAATGAGAGGACCAAATATCTCTTTATCATTATTCAGTCACAAGGATCTCATTTCCTTTCAAGCCTTTTCGTCTAGAACAGGCTTAGATAATTAGGTGACAGATGGGACCTATTAAAACCTTTTAAGTTGGATATAAGATTACCCCCCCCCCCCTCCCATGAGAGAGAGAGATAGAGAGAGAGAGAGAGATAGTCGAGTGTTATTCGAATCTTATTGCTTGTGTTATTAAATCAAAAACGCAATTAACTTTGGCCTACATATATATATCGAGCTATGTGTGTGTGTGTGTGTGTGTGTGTGTGTGTGTGTGCGGTGTGTGTGTGTGTAGAACATGGCGAACGTTAACGATAGGCCCCCACTTATCGATTATTTTATTAATTGTAATCTCATTTATTTGCTTTACCTGACTCGCTCTGTTCTGGTTCTCTGTTTAATTTCTACATTTCATATTTTCATTTTCATTTTTGTTTTTCCTTTTTTTCTCATTTTTTTTTCATTATTTTCAATATGTGTGATAAATGTATTTCTTTGATCAGACAATATACTACACTAACAAAAAAAAGGGAAGGGAACTTACAAAATTTCAATATTTGAAATAAAAAATTTGGGCCAAGAATTTATCTGAATAGATTGAAAGTAAATTTTTTTGTTAAGATTTTGTCCATGGTTAGTGTATCCAATGGTCGAGGTGTGGCTAGACCGTTATGTGGGTTTGGCTTTAATCAATTTTTCATTACAAACTGCCCAGCTCGGACGTCATGATACTGTCTCTGATGTGTGTGTGTGTGTGTGTGTGCGTGTGTTCTATCTCCTCCTCGGGGGACGTTATCAATGCCAAATTTCAACAATAACAACAATGGGTTAACACACTCAAATCGGGCCCGATCTAGTGTGTGTGTGTGTGTGTGTGTGTGTGTGTGTGTGTGTGTTGTAAGTATGTAAGTAAAGTAGGTGCTCCTCCTTGAAATGTTTTGACAAGTGCCTTTGTAGGCGCCCAACTTGAAGTAGTGACTCGCCAATCTGTGTGTATATGACTTTACCTTGTTCTCTTTACCCAATTACAACCAACCAACGAGACCCCCTCCTCCCTCTCTCTCTCTCTCTTTCTTTTTCTCTTTGTTGGTGGTCAATTGAAATGGAAAAATTCCCATGAAAAACATATGAGTCAAATGTTGTTTTTCCTCAAGTTCTCGAACCTTTTTATTAAGTGATTTGTTATTTTACTGCAATTGTTTTATATCTCATACGGCTTAGCCTTAAATTGCAATAAACAATTTAGCAAGCAAGTAACTTAGATCTCTTTTTTTTTTTTGCCTTATATAAGCAATGCTCCTTGTCAATTCGAACAGAGCTGATCAAAGATCATGTTGATCAATTTGAAATCTTTCCCGCCTTTTTAAAACTTGAACCCTTTGGTTAAAGATTAATAGCAACGCTATTATAGGGTGAGCCCTACTCCCTCTCCCTCTCGCTCTCTTTCCTCTTTTTTTTCCTCTCAAATTGAGAGAGCCATTCTTGCCTAAAAAAGAGCTTTAAGCTTCGATTTTCAATTGACATAACCTCAAAAATTGCATTTTTAGCTTAGTATAACGGTAATCTGTTCATTTGAATTTCAGATTAGAACTCAGTCGACCCTAATTCATAGGTATACTCTAGCGAGATTAGACTGAAACTTGTTAAGACATAGATCAAAACAATCCTTTGGCATTTAAATATTTTAAAACATTTGACTAAGTAAATTTTTAAATCAATTTATAAGTTTTATAGTTTGAATGAGCTCAAAGCACAGCTCCAAGAATGAACAAGATTTTCGCAAGGACTTCACTTTGGCAAGCTTCTTGGAATGACCCGAAAACCCTTTCACTTAGTCGCATCTCTGAATCTTGGATGAGCTTCATTCAATCAAGTCGATGATTCCGATTCGTAATCTAGAAGAAGAATTAACTTTTTTCAAAGATTGCTCTTCCTTTTGCCCCTAAATTCAACCCCCCCGGGTTTTGTTTTTTTAATGGGTTTTTGGTTGGTTTTTTTTTAGTGGTAACTGATAAGCTTGCAGCTCGCTTTACGTACTACTTACTTACTTGACATGACGTTCATGCATGCTTGACCAATGTATCAACATCATCATCATCATCGACAATGGTTAGTGATCGGGGCCCCCCCGCCGGAAAGGTGTCTCCACAAGGCGGAGGTTCTTGTGAGACATATCGCTCTGATATGGCTAAGTCAAACAGTCAATTGGTAACTGTGCTGGCTGGCTGGCTGTCTCTCTCTCTCTCTACCCCTCTCCCGCTGTCCTGTCCAGCCAACTCTGCACTTGGTCTGGTTGGCAATCAGCTTGGCGCAGCGTGTAAGCGCCCAATGTCCACTATGCCGCACGGAAACTCAATGGAATCGCTTTGGCTTATCGGAAAGCAAAGAAAAAAAAAAAATAATAATAATACAAACAAAATCAATCTATATTGACATATATATATATAGATATGTGTGTGTGTGTGTGTACTTGTGTATATACAATATTTGATTAGTGTGCGGGGCTGCTGCTGCTGCTGCTGGGTTCAATATCAGTCTTGAGCAGTTATTATTATGCCCCCCTAATCTTGATCATTGTATTGAAATGTACTTTTGTTGTGTATCGTTTGGGGCCCCCAATATAATAATCAACATCCTGTGCGATAATGTGTGTCTCTCTCTCTCTCCCCTCTCTCTGTGTGTGTGTGTGTGTATGCAAATGGGACTTAAACTTTGGTAGTTGGTTTAATCGCTTATCGATTTGTAAGTTTTATGATCACAATCATCAACATCTAATTTGAAAACAGAGCATACTAAGTATATACACATATGTAGAGCTCTGGTAATTATGAGTACTCCATAAAGTGTTGCACCATAAACGAAGCCCAATTATTGGGCACTTGTGCTAATTGCTCTACTCCATTGGCCATAGCCACTAAAACGATCATCATGTGGGGGGTGAAATAGCTAATTAGTTGGATTATATAGTTGGATTAGAATTGTTAATCAGATGTGAACAACAACCCACAATATATCCCCCTGTTAGCCTTCTTATCTCTCTCTCTCTCTCTCTCTCCCTCTCTCTCTCTCTCTCTCTTCCTTTATTGCTTGCCATGATGCAATGTCTTTAAAAGAAGAAATTTCCATTCGATTCCATTCTAAGCCCATCGATCCAAAGACCAATTGTTCCATCGACCTTCAAATACCCTATAAAAAGGCTCAATATAAACTGAAACCAAAATCAAAGATAAAACTTGCTTTTGCGAGGCGTCGAACTTTAACGAATCTTAAACCAATTTTAATGAACAATATTATTATTCGACGGGGAATATTGTCAACTTCATTTTATAATTTAATAAATTAAATTAGTATAATTTTTCAATAACTTACTAACGAAAATTGGCGCCAACTCAAAGCACTTAAAAAAAAAATCCATAGAAAAAGTCACATTTTTCATTAGCTTCAAATCGATTTGTGGGTTTCTTTTAGTCTTACAACTTCTTCAATGCATTCCCAGATTTATCTTCAATATTGGCTCAGGTGTGCCTAATTGAGGGATCAGGCCAGATTTTGGATTCTTTCACTCAAATGCCAAAAGTTAAGGTGATTATTTATTCTTAATTCTGTTGATCGAGAAGTCGCTGAAACCATAAATTATTTATGTTAAAACTTTTCTCACTAAAGCTTGCCTTCAATATCCTTAAAATTGATTGTCAAAGGGATTGTCGTTTGCCTTCATTCTACCTAGTTGATGGGAAATGTCTGATAATGTTGCTCCTTTAGACTAACTCTGCGAGTCACAATTGTCCCTTGAACTGACCCAAATCTAGGATTGAGAAGCATGTGGAAACAGTTCACCAATTCAAGTTCTTTTCCAATCCTTTTTGTTCTCTACAAGAGTGAATGAAACCTTAACTCAGTTAATTTTTGTTACATTTTTTTTGTTTTTGTTTTGGGGGAATAAAACGTACTTACTGATTCCATAATTTCTCAGTCATTTTCGATAATTTCCCACATAAAATAAATACTATAATTTAGCTTAATTGTTGGCTACTGGTGTTATATGTTATTTGTTGTTGTTTCTTTTCTTGTTTTTGTTTTGTTGTTTTCTAAGATAAACACCAACAAGAATAACTGCAACAACAAGAGCAACAAAACAAACATATCATAAAATATATATATATATATAAATTCGATGTATATATTTTTATGGTACTTGAACAATCGTTGAGTTTATTGGGGGGTTGGGGAGAGCCGTGTAAAAAGCGTTGCTCTTGTTGTTGTTGTTGCAAAAATATATATGGCCCAAGTACTTGATGTTTATTAATAACCCCCGGAATTATTATTATTACGTATTGTCCATGTGTGTATGTGTGTGTGTGTGTGTTTTTTTTTTTTGTCGTTGTCGTTGTCAGCGATCACTAATTGAATACCCCAAAAAAGGCTTTGGCACTCACTCAAGTATATTCGGGCCATTTGGATTGAATTGGATGAGTAATTTAATTTGTATTTGTCGTTTATTAGAATAGCACTCCATTTAGTTTTATGAGATACTCCAAAATATCTACTTGACTTTCGAGTTTTTTATGCTTTTCATTTGCGCCTTGTTTTGCCGACGGTTCCGCAAATGGAACGGAATGGAATGGGATAGGATGGGATGAGAGAGAGAGAGAGCCCTTCATATCGTATCGTATCATATCGTATCGTATCAGCAATTAATAGGGCATCGAATTGCATTATCAGGTAGCTAAAATATGGTTTTAATGACTACCATTTTTATTATTATTATTCATATAATATTTTTGTTATTATTACTTATTATTTTGGTGCCCGTCGTAATCATTAATGGATTACGATGGCAATCGTCGTCAAACGGTAGCTAAAAACCATAATCAAGCCATATTTTATGGCCCAATTCTACCCAGTACCAGTTATTGTATACCATTAGCCCGTCATATACATACATACAATAGGCCCCATCGATGCATGTGTGTGTGTGTGTGTGTAACTCTTTTGTGCCATTGTTTACCAGATGATTAGAATTTGGGGAAATTGCCAACTGATCTGTCGCTTGATTCGATTAAAAATCCATTTTCTTTCAGTTCTCTTGAATTCAATTAACTTTATTATCCAAACGATTAGGCATATATTAGGCCATCAAAATAGTTCCATTGCCGTAGATTAGACTTGTTAACATGTTTCCATAAAATTTCTATAAATTGGCTGATCAGCCTGGCTGACTTTTAATCACCCATAGAATTCAACTAACTCTCTTTTGACTTGATCTTTTCCAAATCTATTCCTGTTACTAAGCTCAATAGTTCAATACTAGCAAATAGTGAAACGACTTAACGCAAAAAAGCTAAAATTTTCTCTCTATATACATTGCGCGTCATCAGGATAGCACACTTCTTTAATTTATTTTTATTTAATATTTTTCGATAATTTTTTTAAAAACTACAAGAGTTAAAAATTTCAAAATACTTTGTAATTGCTGAAAAATTGATAACCAAATTATACAAGAATTAATGTTTTTATATATTCAAATTTTTTTTAATAATTTCTTTTTCAAATCAATCAATGATTACCAAAATTAAGTCATCAGGTTAGCACACTTTGCGATATTTACATTTTTCTCACTTTTTCTAACAAAAATTAAATTTTTTTAGGTATCTATTCATTAATTTGAGTAATATTATAAAATGTTAATAATGAGTTGACCCTCCTTTTTTGTGGATGACCTTATAGATCCGATTGGGTAGCGAATCGTACAACTTTCCGATATAATTTAATGATATGGATGATCCCTTGAATCAAATCCTCTTTGGTGGAATACTGCCTTCCATACTGTTCAATACTGTTTTCGTAAACTTTACGGGAAAGCCATCCCCAAACGTTTTCTTTTATTTTGATGTCCGGCGAGTAAGGTGGCCACTGCAACAAATCAACATTTTGTGATCCAATCTACGATTTAATAGTCCGGGCTGTGTGGATTGGAGCATTATCATGTTGAAAATGCCATTGCCGATTTGAAATGAGATTTTTAAAATGTATATTTATTGGAATTTCTCTTTTTAAATTCATTTAAAACAACTTAAATGAAGATAAAACTTTTTAAAGATAAAAATAGGTTCCAATTTGAATTTGAATTTTCATAAAGAAAAAAAAGCGAAAGTCGGGCTTCTCTGTTTTTCGCACTAAAATTGGTTTTCGGGCCAATCGTTTATACATATGGGACCCATACGATATAGTCGTCCGATCTTATTTAAATTAAGCACAGACCTTAAAGAGCATATTAAATTAAAAAATATTTATTTTCATAGCAATAACATGAAAATGAAGAAAGTTATGAGTGTAATACTGAATTTTTGAACAAACATTTCTATGGGAGCTATATGATATGGTGTTTCGATTTTAGTGAAACGAACGTTTAACAGTAAGACAAACTAAGATCTGTTAAGTTTTCTGATAATCCCACTGAAATCAACAAAGTTTTTGATCCAAAATTCCATTTTTTTGGCGATCTTTAGTATGGGAGCTATATGATATATTGATTCGATTTTGATGAAAGCAAACTAAGGTATGTACTTTTTTTTAAATATCCCATAGAAATTAACAGAGTTATTGATCCAAAACTCTATTTTTGAACGATTGTTCCTATGGGAGCTATGTGATATGGTGGTCTGATTCGGCTGATTTCGAGATATACAATGTGTGCAGTATATAGAACACTGATTTAGACATGGCTTTATGAACTCATCTCATTGTACTGATCAAGAATATATATATATACTCTATATAGTCGGAGATGCTTCCTTTTCTGATCAAACTTAAAACATTTAAAAAGGATTTTTTCCACCCATTGAAAAGTAATTTTCTTTCTTTAAAAATGAATTCAAGAATTTTTGCATTTTGATAATATTTGTAAATGATTTTTATTAAATCTCTAAAATGTAATTTGTTTCATTAATTATTATTATCATAATTATTAATTAGATTTTAACATTTATCTGAACTCATTACACACTATAAATTCAAAGAGTTTTTTGCTTTTGCTTTTTTTTTTGTTTTTTTTTGGTTTTTTTTTTACACAGGAAAAAAATTGTTGTAATTACATCTACGACTATTCATTTTGTTGTTGTTGTTGTTGTTATATATATATACACATATGTATGTATGTATGCATGTATGTATGTGGCTATGTATATAGAGAGTTATATGTATGTATGTATATAAAAAAAATGGCTAATTAAATTCTTTCTAAGTTTAAAAAAAAAAAAACGAAAAAAAAATAATTAAGTTGCATTTTTATAGATTTTTCTTGTTATTGAACACTAATTAATGATTAATAAGTAATATACAGTTTAATTTTTATTTCTATTATCTAGTGTAGAATTTTCTTAAGTTTTTTCCACTTTTTTCTTTTTGTTTTATTAGTTTTTAGGAAGAGTTTTCTATGTACAAAAAGGAGAGGACCAAAAAAAAAAAAAAAAAAAAGAAGACGCTACATATCTACAGTCTAGTTCTTTTTTTTTATAAGCATTATCAACTTGTGTGTGTGTGTGGGTGTGTGTGTGGGTGGGTGGGTGAAGGAAAAAAGGAAGGCGATTTGACCCTCGCAAGCTTTTGAGCCTGGTTGAGGTGGGGGGACAAGAGGAAAAAGATGATAAAATCAAGAAAAATATTCTTGTTTTTTTTTTTTTCTTTTTGATGTGTGTTTGTTTTGTTATTGTTAACATGGGAGTTACACATCTCTTTAGTGGGGTGAAAGTGGAGGGGGGAGATATTTGTATGTACATGCAATTGAATATGTGTGTGTAGGTGTGTGTGTGTGTGTGTCATTTTGGGGAACTTTAGACTTTGGCTTTACTGTTTGTGTTTTGAGGGTTTTTGATTGGTTACTTGTTAGTAGCCTGGGGGAAGTGAGGAGTGGAGGGTGGTGGGGTGGGTTTGTGTATAGGGACTGGTCTTGAGTTGGTCTTGAGTCTTGGATATTGCACCAGATTAAAAATGAAACAGAAAACCAAATATCAAAGAGAACATGGAAAGTTTGAAACTCAAACCACGGCCGCCAATTGATGTTGTCGATTATTCGAGTTTCCATTTAGCTGCCACTTGCCGAGCTACATATACTACTCGTAGCCGAGGAGTCTAGCAATATTAGGGCCACCAGGCTGCTCTCTGGGCATGCGCATGCGCATGGGGATGGGCGTGGGCATGGGCATGGGCATGGGCATGAAGGCCGGCAGCTGCTGCGGCCACATGTTGATAGGCAGCGGCTCCATTGAGGGCCACCAGATGATGGGCGGCTGCATTCTGCATGGCCGTGTTCACACAATCCTGGGCCAATTTGCTGCCGGGATCAGTGCCGCCGCCCAGACATGGCTTGCCATTGCGCACCAACACGGGAACGGCCACACGGCGCGGTGAGGGCAATGCCGACGGATGATGCGGATGTGTGGCATGTCCGTGCAACAGACCCGGATGACTCTCGTTAGCCCTTCTCGTTCTGGGCCCGCTTGGTCTTGTAGCGATGATTCTGGAACCAGATTTTCACCTGGGTCGGCGTCAGGCGTATCAGGCTGGCCAAATGCTCACGTTCCGGGGCACTTAGATAGCGCTGCTGGCGAAAACGTCGCTCCAGCTCGTATGTCTGGGCCTTGGTGAAGAGGACACGTCGCTTGCGCTTCTTATTCGGTATGCCATCGCTGCCATTGGCTGCTCCGCTGCCCTCGCCATCGTCCACATCGTCGATATCCTCTTCGATGCCATCCTCGTTGAGGCTATCGTCGTGGCTAATGGCATCGTTCTTTAAACTGTTATTATTATTATTATTATTATTATTGTTGTTGGTGTTATTGTTGTTGTTGTTGTGAAGAGCATGAGCCGCCGTCGGAGCACTTGGATTGGCGCCGTGCAACGTATGCAAAGCATCACCGACCGATAACGCATCGCTATCCGCGGAACGGCTATAGCTCTTATAATCGCCCGATAAGGCGGGTGAGGTCTGGCAATTGGATCCGATATATGTGTAGGATACCTCCGAGGTAACTGGCGAAGTGCTATCCGGACTGGCCGGCTGTTGGGTGCCTGCAAAAAAGAAGCGCAAAAAACACCAAAAATAAGTAAAATCTTTTTTTTCATTGCCTACTTTTCGGGTGCAGGCAAATCTTTCGACTCACACACACACACCCCTAAAACTAAAAGTGTGAAGGGATGGGGAGGGGGGGGGGCGTGCATGAGATAGCTGAAAAAAAAAAAAGGAAAAACTGGGAAAAACTGAAAAGTCAGTTGGGCAAACACACAAACAGACAAACAGAAATACTCATGCATAGGTAAAAAAAAGGGGCGAAACGCCAACAAGGTTTGACAATACAATTGGATTAGTCCTTGTGGTTGATGATGATCAACCGATGCTGAGGCAGCCAGATGTCGGTCGGTGATGGGGGGAGGGGAAAAAACAACCCCTGCCCGAACAACCCCCCGATACCGACCCCTTTGGCCAACCTTCATTGCTAATAACGTCAATTAGGCGACAAGACCAACTACCTGGCTGGTTGTTTGTCTCTCTGTCTGTCTGTCTGTCTGGCAGGAGCTCCTGCAGAGCTATAGAAAACTGACTGACTGACTGGGTGACTGACTGACCTTCGGCATGCTAATGAAAATGCATTTTGTTGAGCGAGCCAAATACCTTTACCTATTGAACAGATATTGGCATGTTTGTGTGTGTGTGTCTGTGTGTGTGAGACAATAGGGCACAAGGACAAAAGGCAAACCTCAGTTGGTTTCATCCCGACTCTTCCGCCTTCCGGTATCTATAACGCCCACTTTTGATTTATCATCAGGGGCGTGTACAAATTGAATTTCTATAACCACAAAAGATGCAAAAGTCAAAAAATTCCATCTAAGACTTTGGCAAATCGAAGAAAATGTTTGGCCCATTTGGCCCCCTGCCACCCCCCACCCACACACATCTAAATTGCCTTCACCATGACAACTCAACAAATTAATAACTTAATACAATCAAAAAAAAAAAAAAAACGCGAGTCCTCAACTTACAGCTGTGAAATTTCCCAAAAAAAAAAGAAACCAAGCAATTATAATTTGTAGCAAAAACAAAAAAAAAAAAAGGAAGAAGAGACACACCGAGAGAGAGAGAGAGAGACAAAGAGAGAGGGGAAGAGAGAAACAGGACAAAACGGAAGTGCGTGCCATAAATTTCGAGGCTATATGAAAGGAAAAAAAAAACGAAACGAAAAAAAACGAAAAACTGTTTGCCTCGCAACAAAACAATGGACAAAGAGGGGGAATTGCCCAGACGTTAAATCGAAAAAAAAAAACAAAAAATGAAAAACAAAAATAACAAAATTAATCCTCAAGTGTGAAGCGCATACAAACTATTAGTCAAGATTAAGGGAAAGGGTCACAATCGATGCAGGATCGTGGTGGTTCGAGGGGCTGCCACTTCGCATTTTGAAGCACCTGAAACGACATTGACTTGACTAGCTGGATGGATGGATGGTAACGTTTTGTTGCGTCTGCCAAATGGGGCGTGGCAAAGTGGTCATAGTCCAACAAGGGTTAGTCCAGTTGCATGCAGAATGCTAAAGTTGTCGATATGCAAACACAGCTGCCTCTCAGCCCTCAGCCCTCAGCCCTGTGAGGCAATTATTAGTCGGCGCCCTTAGCCGACGCCCCTCATCCTTACTTAAGAAGATCGTAGCGCAAAAAGCTCTTCATACATTAAGGTCAACATTAAGTGTCGACACCCTCTCACTTCAAATTGATGACTTAGTTCAATTGTTAATAGGAATCAAGAACTTAAGTTCTGAGATTGATCAAACACTTCTTAAAAAACAAAACATTTCCTTTATGAGGTCATTTCGGTTGTTAAGGTTTAAGAGAATAAGAAACCCAAACGTTTTTTAGGGAACTCTCTGGGATTCCTGGAGATTTAGCTCTCGATCTGTTAGCCATAAATATTGGCATTGATCTTTCAGCTTAAAGCGAGTTAAGGCCAAGGTAAAGCTTAAACTAGAACGAAAGATTCGTTCAAAAGATGCCAAATTAAAGATGATTCTCCTTTTAAGAATATTCAGATAAACAGATAAAGAACAAGGACTCTAACGGAATGAATTCTCAAAGTAACTTAAAAGTTCTGAGATTGATCAAACACTTTTTAAAAAAAAAACATTTCCTTTATGAGGTCATTTCGGTTGTTAAGGTTTAAGAGAATAAGAAACCCAAACGTTTTTAGGGAACTCTCTGGGATTCCTGGAGTTTTAGCTCTCGATCTGTTAGCCATAAATATTGGCATTGATCTTTCAGCTTAAAGCGAATTAAGGTTAAGGAAAACCTTAAACTAGAATGATTCAAATGAAAGCTTAACGAAAGGTTCCTAAAGATTCGATCAAAAGATGTCAAATTAAAGATGTTTCTCCTTTTTAAAATAAATTCAAAAGAACAGATACAAGGACTCTCAAAGGTTCATGGGCGTCACTTAAACTTACCGTATAGCTCATTCTCCTTGATCCACGCACTGCGTCCCGTATGAGATAGCATTGTCTGGGCCATGTGATGATACGATGACATCTCATCCGTAAAGCTGCCGGCAAAATTCTTGGGCAAATATTGTCCGGCGGCCACAGCAGCGGCAGCCGCTGCATTGTGGCTGGCCAGCAGCTGGGCAGCGGCCTGCGCTGATGCCGCATGGGCATGTCCGGCCGCATCGGAACCGGAGCCGGCATGATGATGGGACAATGGGGTCAATGCGTTTTGCACTTGATGATGCGAATGCGGATGCGAATGCGGATGATGGGACTGTTGATGCGATTGCTGCTGCTGCTGGTGCTGGTGCTGGTGCTGGTGTGTTGGCTGCTGATGATGCGCCTGATGAACGGAATGGCCATGCTCTGTGACAGAATCTGGTATGCCATGTGATGTGGCAGCTGCCGCTACGGCTGAGCCGGGTGTCGCTCCGTGTTCCGTCTCACCGCTGGCAGCTGTCAGGCTTGTGGCATTGGGCGCGGGCGAAAGGTTTGCCGTGGGCACTGTAGAATGTCCATTACCATGTCCCAGTCCATGGCCATTTGTGGACTCTGTTGAGCCCAATTCAGTGCTCTGCTGATGATGATGATGATGATGGGCAGCCGCTGCAGCGGCTGCTGCAGCATTCTTTAATTCGGAGCCATCCAAATTGAGTATATCCGATATGTGGAAGCCCGAACGCTGGGATGATGGCACCTTGGCATCAAATAGACTGAAAAGGAACAAAAAAAAATTAAATCATGTGAAAGGAAGTCAATGAATTGTTGTGAATTTTCTGCTTGCTAACTGTATGTACATCCGGTGGAAAATCATGAATGAGTTTTTGAGATGTGCTCTACCTGTTTGCCACGGCTTGTACCTGCTGCTAACGAAGGATGGATGGATGGAAAGGATGGGTCGGTGACTTTCAGCAAAATATTCAACCGTAGATAGGTCCCTACTGGCCTTTGATTAACTTTGATTAAGTGCTGACAAATCGTGGGATTATTGACACCTTCTTCTGCTGCTTCTTCTGCTTGCTTCTTCTTTTGGCTTAGTTTTGGGTCTAATGCAAATTTGATTTACCATCAACAATTAAAACACACACACATAGAAAATCCGGTCAGGGCTATGTCTGGTGATCTGTGCTACCTGCCACAGCAGCAAAACACGCCTCAACACACACACACACACACACACACACACACACAGGTTTGGCGCAAGTTTCGCGTTTTTTTTTGTCTCCTTCCGGTTTTTCCGCTCACACACAAATTTTCCCAAATGTGCATGCGAAATTCCCACGCCAGCAGCAGCAGCAGCAGCAGCAGGACCAGACAGAGTCCAGGGGCATTCCCCGCCAGGTCTTAACGGAATTCCCAATTGCCCTACAGACAGTGTGACGACGCCGCGAAATGCGTCATCCAGTCAGTCATAGTCCAGTCCACTTTGTTGTCGTCGTCGTCGTCTGTTGCACACATGTTGAACCGTATTTGGGGTTTCCCTATCACCAACATCGAGAACCATCGAACACCAACGCCAACCCATGGGAATTTCTAAGCCTCATCATATTTATTTGGCAGGCCAGCCAAACGAAATGCAGAAACAAGTGCGAAGTGAAAAGAGAAAACAAAAATTTGCCAATTCTCTCTCTTTCGCTTGCTCTTTCGCCGGATCGTGTTTAGAGGGGAATTACATGAAATGGATTTAGTATAATTTACTTAAGGGCGGGCAACTTGCTTGATTGGATTGGCCCAGAGTCTGTGTCTGGGAGAGAGATCAACGAGGGCTTGAGACTAGACTCCTAGACTAGACTAAATGGGTTGGGTTAAGTGACTCTCGGGCACATGTGAAGTTATCCTTGTTGTTTTGTGGCTTACCCGGGCAATGCATTCCGCAAGGCTGCTGGATAGAAGGCAGCCGGCAAAAGGGCATGACTCCATGGCGGCAATAGTATGGGTGACCAGGGCAGGAAGGGAGCGGCTGCTGCTGCCGCAACGGCAGCCGATGAGGGTACTGCCATTAGACTGCTCATGCTATGCAATCCGGGAAATCCGCTAAAGGCGGCAGCTCCCGTCGGTATGCGTAATTGTTCCGTGGCCGATAGAGTGCCGCAGGATGTTGTTGTTGTTGTCGGAACTGTGGTGCTCGCTGTGCTTATCAATTTAATTGGACGAATTTCCCGCTCTCTCTCACGTTCACGTTCCCGTTCCCGTTCACGATCTTCATCTCGAGCGCGATCTTTGCTCCGTTCGCTGGCATTTTCCTGTATTATTGAGGGCGTTGATGTCCGTAATGGCCGTTTGGGTGTTGTGGGCGTTGTGGGCGTGACAGGACTAACTGTTACCGCACTTTGCGGTGAGGCAGGCAAACTGCCAGCACTGCCCAGGCCGCTGCTATGTCCGCTACTTAGCTCCCTTTCCCGTTCCCTTTCCCTTTCCCGTTCCCTGTCCCTGCTCTCGCCGGTGGCACTTGGCCGCTTGGTCGTTGGAGTGCGCTCCAATATCGCTGAGCTGGTCATTGTGCGTTTAGATCCAACTGTGGATTCCGTTTCCTTCTCTGGTGATCCTTCGTTCGATTTGCGTCTCTGCGTCGCTGGGGCAGGCGACGTAGAGGACGACGAGTTCGACGACGACGACGACGACGACGACGACGCGGACGACGACGACGGCGACGACGATGAAGGATTTTTACGTTTCTCCGCCACTTTGCGGCCGGCACCCACACCCACACACACACACACACACACACACACAAAAGACACAACAAAACCAACGAAAAAAAAAAAACAAATAAAAACCGATTTAAATATTATTTTGCACTTTGTGTTTGTTTGTTTTAAATGAATTCTTTTTTGAGATTTTTCTGAGATTTAAAAACTACTTGACACCATAATTTGTTGGAATTGAAGCACTTTCCCGAATTGCACCGGATTGTGGCGAATTGTGCGGTTCTTCTTCTATTTTTAATTGAATTTAATTTAGTTTTGTATAATTTTTTGAGGCTTGGTGCAACGTTTTGTTATGTTATGTCGAGCCGCACTCTAAACATTCCAAACTGAAGTGTCATCAACAACTAACGAGACATCAAGAACTCGACACGAGTCCAACCAGCCAACGGCAGAAAAGTACCAAAAAAAAAAATACGCTTCGCTGCACACACACACACACACACACACAGCCATACAAAAGGGATATATATAGGGTGTCTTTTGGTATATGAGGCATCTCTTCACAATTGGCTCACACACACACACACACACACACACACAGGGGCAGAGAGATGGAGTGGAGAGACTACTACTCTCTGGCTGTTGTTTCGCCGCATTTTCCACTAAGTGGCTTCTCATGTCCTTTTCAACAAGGATACACTACACACAAGCGCAACACAGAGCACGAGCAGCACTGTGAGTGGCCCATTCAACCACCAGCAGCAGCAACAACAACAACAAAAACCACCACCACCACCAATTCAGTGTGTGTGTGTGTGCGAGATATCCTTGTTGCTAGACAAGGAAGGCACGCCCAGTTATTGAGTCACAGGCAAGGGACCAGGCCAATCTATAGCCATCTCGTTTACACTCATCAAAGTTGTCGAGACGAGTGGGCACTTAAGTGTGTGTGTGTGTGTGTGTGTGTGTGTGTGTCTCGGTGTGTGTGTGTGTGTGTGATGGCCATTGTACCGCTCGAGTAGGTAGATAGGTCGCTTTAGTCGCCAGCCAGTCAGACAAGTCCCTTATTCTTTTTTTTTTTTTATTTTCCTTTTACTCTTCCTCCTCCTCCTACTCCTCCTCCTCATCATCATCATCATCATCTTCTTCTTCTTCATCTTTTTTTATTTTTTTTTTTTTATTCATGCTCCTCTTCCACTCCCCTTACACTTGATGTTGTCAACAATTGCTGCGTCATTATATTGTATTTATCATTATCATCTCTTCAAATAACAGAGAAACGAAAAGAAAAGCAAACAAAAAGAAAATAGAACTAAAAAGTCAGATCCCCTTATATAGGCCACTATATAGTAGTTAGTTCTTTGCCAATCTTGTCTAATTAATCTCATTAGGCTACTTAATTTGCATTCTTATAATTAGCAATGTTTATTCTAAAGTTTAAGTAAATTTCAGTTAAATGATTCTAAATTTAAAGATCAGAAAATTCAAAATTCATTGAGATCATTTCATTTATATAAGATCCATTAAAAGTTTGTAAGAATGATTGATCACTTGATCACTTGTTAGCCTCAAAACGTAGAGACCATTCGTCATGGTCTATAGATATATTTTAAGGACCTTGTCAAAGCTCTTGAACCATTTGAAGAAAGTGTTTTTTTAGAAAATGTTGAGTAAAAAAGTATCAAATTTTTGTTATTTCTTTGTCATTCGAGAATTGTTTCCGATTTCTTATGTACATACGAGTTTGTTTTTTTTTTTAGTTTTTTTGTGAATTTTCATTAAAGAGGTCAACTAAAGGTTTTTTTTGTACAAATGTTTTGTCGTGACTTGTCAAGCACCATTTGAATTTCGATTTCACAAGCAAACCCATGATTACCAACAGATCCTTAGCATGCCATAACTCATACACACACACACACGCACACATAAATGTGTATGTGCATATATGTATCGGAGGACACACCCAAAGGCATAAACGGAGAAGGCTAAGCACTAAAGCGGAGCCCTTTTTAGAGGGCATGCATATAGGGAAAATGGGGAAAATAGGAAAATACATAATCAACACAGCCATTAGCTAACTTGGAGCGATTCGGAGGAGAAAGATTCCGTAGCGGGAAACAGAGAAAAGTTGAAGCTGAATTGAAAGGAAGAAAAAACAAAAAAAAAATGTAGTAACATGGCAGACACATGGCGTGCCAGGACGCCATCTAATATGCTTCATACCCATATACACCCACCCATCCAAACCCCCCACCCACCCACACATACATACGAAGGTACAGGCATACGTGGTGTGATTAGTAAGTAAGTCTAAAGGTGGGTTTCCAATAAGCAAACAGTACTAGCTAACTTGAAGGATAATGGAGGAATGTCCATTAGCTAGAAGAAAGACACACATTTTTGTTTTAAAAAGGGACCTAAAGTGGTTTAGTTAATTAATTAATTTAGTTTTTAAAGCCTAATTACAGCCCCCCCGATGACACGACCTGACATCCTTTTCTTCCTTTTGAAAAACTCAGAAATATTTTCATTTTACGTTTTCGTTCTTACATTCGTTTCATCAAATGTCAGTTCAAAATGATTGATTCTAAAGAAATTTCATCTATTAAACTCCTTGTAATGTTCAATGGGAACCCTTTATGCTCAGTTCTAATTTTCAATCGTTTGTGTGTTTTAAATTTAATTTAAGTCTGAATTTTTACTCACAAATACATATAACAAATTCTGATTCCAAATCGGAGTAATGTATAAACGATTTACCTTAACGAATAACTTGTTTATAAGAACAGAAATAATTCCAAGTTTTCGCCAATTTAAGGACTTTTTTTTAGATCACATATACATATAACAAATTCTGATTCCAAATCGGAGATATAAACGATTTAGCTCAACGAATAATTTGTTTAAAGAAACAGAAATAATTCCAAGTTTTGGCCAATTTCAAATTCTGATTCCAAATCGGAGATATGTATAAACGATTTACCTTAACGAATAACTTGTTTATAAGAACAGAAATAATTCCAAGTTTTGGCCAATTTAAGGACTTTCTTTTAGATCACATATACATATATTAAATTCTGATTCCAAATCGGAGATATAAACGATTTAGCTCAACGAATAATTTGTTTAAAGAAGCAGAAATAATTCCAGGTTTTGGCCAATTTAAGGACTTTCTATTAGATCACACCTCGTGTGTATGTAAGTGTGTGTGTGTGTGTAGGCATGTACTACATACATATTACATATATGTAGTTACATCAAATGGAATATATATATAAGTATATGTATATATGTATGTATGTTTATATGTATTTAGAGATTGTATGTAACCAAGAGAGACCCTTTACATAACCCGCTCCTCCACCTTCTCCTTCTTCTTCTTCTTCTTCTTCTTCTCTTGCAACTAACACTCCAAATGTGGATGGTGCTGGTACTCCATGTCGGATTACAACACGCACATCTATACTAATACACACACACCAACACACACCAACACACCAACACATATGGCCAGCAATGGGGGAAATTTACGTGTATTGCCGTCGGCATTGATGCAGTGGCCGATGAGCGCAAGAAGAAGAACAAAACGAAGAAGACGAAGCCGACAATGACGACGTCGACGTCAACGCTGCCACTGCCACTGCCACTGCCGCTGTTGCTGCTGCTGCTGGCGTTCTTAAAAGTGGGCGCGTCAGCAGCTAACTGTAACTGTATGAAGCGTTAAACCAATCGTATGGACTGTGCAAGCGAGATGGCTAGATGGGCAGAGAGCACTTGCGCGCATGTTTGGGAAATTTTTTCTTGTTTCTCGCGTTTTGTGTGTTATTTATTACAAAAGGATAACGAGTCAAGGGAAATTTTTTGTTCGTTTAGCTCACGCCCATTTATTGTCGGCGTGTCTCTCTGTGTATGTGTGTGTGTGTGTGTGTGTGTGATAGCCATTGTTATGCGTCTTAATGATGATGTTGCAAGTAAAAAAAAAAAAAAAAAAAAAAGCCTTTCAGCGTCAACGTCGGCCCGTCGCTGCGTCGCTGCGTCGCTGCGTTGCTTTGGTCTGCGTTTGTTAGTGTTAGTATTGTTATTGTTGTTGTTGCTATACGTTTAGCTTCCGCAGGAAGTTTAAGTAGCAACAACAACAACAAATATATATAGGTAGTAGATATTATCTCTCTTCTTGTGGCATTCAAATTACATACAAATTCAATTCGTTTCTCGCACAAAAACTTGTTTTATTTTTGTTTTGTTTTGTGCTTCTTTATTTTCTCCATATTTATTTATTTTTTTTTTTCTTTTCTAAGCACTTCAAAACTACTTTAAATGGTTTTGTTTGATTGTGTTTCGGTTGTTGGAATTGTTGTTGTTTGGTTGTTTGTTTGCTTGTTTATTATTTGCTTGTGTCCACTTGTAGTTAGAATATTTTCTATTTAACCTTAATAAAAGTCCTTGATCTATCTTAATTAAAGAAATAATTCATACTTATTCAAACTTATTTATATTTTCTGCATTTCAATTGAGACTAACAACTTTCTTAACTTTTGTCCGCTTAAGAGAATTCTCTAGTTTAAACAAAATGAATCTTCAATGTCTTTTCTAACAAAGAAACATCTAAGTTGGTTGTTTAATATTTAGAATTGAAATTTTTGTAAAAGTATTCATCAAAGTATTAGCAATTTTTATACATTTTGTTAATTTATTTCAGTCAAGAGCGCCTCTAATGATTAAAATATTTTACATAAGAAGCTCGAGGCTGAGATTTTGTGTGAAAATTGATTTTATAATAAGTTAACTTATTGACAAGTCATATTTACATATGTGAAACATATTTGATCAAAGAAGGATTTTTCTTAAAAATAGATAAGAATAGTTTTATATTCAATTGAAATTTCACAATTTTAATCATTTTAGATCATTTGTTATGTATTTCAAGTGACAAAATAAGGGATCATAATACGAGTATCTGGGAGCTATCTTTAAGGGGGAGGGGGAGGTTAAGCCAACCAGTTTCCTATTCTTTTGATGGGTTTAATAAGATCAACTATTGAGCTTTAGCTAATTATGTCTATTTAGTGCTAATTGGCCCTTCCCCCCCCCCCCCTCGGAAACGTGAGCAACTCTTTAGCATGACCGAGCAGCTGGCTGCAACAAAAAAAAAAAAAGATGCACAATCTTCAATCTGCCAGGATCAGGACTCTGAAGTGTGACAATATGTGTGCACACACACACACACACACACACACACACGCACACATAGGCCTAGATATCAATGGGAACATCGTGCACAACAACAATTAACAACAATGAAACTCGAGGCAATTTCATTTCTATTACCAAATGCAATAAAATATGTTGAATGTCAGCAATGGTCTGCGGCCAGGGGCAGGGGCAGGAGGTAAATCGCGTACGAATTCCATGTTAGGGGCGGACGATGACTACGACGACCGAACACACTAACACCAACAACCCCAATTAAACGCTTCGTTTGGCAATGAGCGTAAAAAATCACATACCGAAAATTGAGAAAAACCGAAAGGTGTTTGCTTTGTCAAGAGAGTGAGTGAGAGAGAGTGAGAGAGAGAGTGAGAGAGGCTGCACACACACACACACAGGAACGCCATTCATTCAATGCTCGTTTATAAGCAGCCCCGCGCTCATCCTCATCCTCATTCTCATTCTCATTCTCTTGCTCATTCCATTGTCATCCATTTTAATTTACCTTCCGGTTTTCCTTTCTTTACAAAAATTTCATTTTCAAAAACTAAGAGTCGATCCCTCTCTCTCTCTCTCTCTCTCTCTGTCTCTCTTCCTCTCCTCCCCTCTCTTTGGCCCTCGCTGCTGCTGCTGCTGCTGTGCCTTTGACGGCCATGACAATTTTTAGGGTTCCCAAATTCGTTGCGCGGAAGTGATTTACCCAAAAAAAAAAAAAAAAAAAGAAAAAAAGAGAAGAGACAAAGTACATAATATCTCTCACTACGGACACGGAAGTTCCATGCTCCATGCATCAATGTAGCTCTACCTAACCCTCTTCCCCTCTCTCCCTCTTAACAATTTGATTGATCTTTCGGTTGTGTTTAACAAGCTGGGTCATCGGGTATCGGCTATCTGCTATCGAGCCCCTTTTTTCTTTTTGGCGTGATCTTTGTCCATTTGTTGTCGCAAACTGTTTTTGTTGATGATGTTATTGATTCCAATGAATTCTCTGGACATTTGGCAAAAATTGTTGTTCAATGCCCAATGTAGACCCATTTCAAAAGGGGCGTGGCTGATGTTATTCTACTTGAGAGTTGAGACTATGAAACAAAGATGAGTAGGAAAGAGCGAAGCGAGAATTTCTTTTTCTGCTAAAGACATAGAATAAATACAGCTGGATGCAGCAGATGCAAGGACATTGCAAGGACATCACACATATAGAGAAATGTTTGCTCTTTGGGGATCGGATTGGATTGGATCATTGGAAATGATTTTAAAAAATTAGCATTGAAGAGCGAGAAAGGAGAGCAATAGAATTGTCTCACTCCTTTTCTTCATTTTTATTTCTATGATCGGCTTATAGCCCATTTACCATTTATCCATTGCACTTCCCTGCCCCCCCCCCTTCCCCCCACATCATTATCATTAATAAGATGACAATTCGACGATTCGAAATTCCAAATGCAAAAAGGATTTGCCCAGCTCAAAATTTAGATAAATAACTTTATACTTTTAATGTCATTTACGTTGCTGTTGTTGTTGTTGTTGTTGTTGTCCTGCTTACTTAGTTGTTGTTTTTTTTTTATTTGAATTGCTTATGGCATCCCTTTCGAGCAAAGAATCTAATGCCATTTCATGGCTCTCAAAATGAAAGGACAATGGCATGAAGCAGCAGCGGATGTAGCTGCACTTCAGAGAGAGAGAGAGAGAGAGAGGGCTAGAGGGGGGTCATACATCTCATTGATTAATAAAAATAAGAGACAATATAAAAAAAATCCATTGCCTGCCTGTGAGGTTCAAATTGTGAGTGGACCATAAACCCAAAAACAAAAAAAAAAAAAAAAACAAAAAAGAAAAGAGACTTGACAAATGGGTTTTCCACACTGTGCACTGTCCTGTGTCCCACTGTGCCCTTCTCAGTTTGTTTGTCGGCCAGTTGGTCAACTTCCTTTTGCCATTCATATAGATAGACACACTTCCTATTTCAACCTCCCCCTCCCCCTCCCTTCCTAACAATATTGCCTTCTTCCTACTTCCTTCACAGCTTGATGCTTTTGGGCTAGGATTCATTTGCAATTTGTTTCAAATGTCCTTAGCAATTGCCATCAATGGCACAGTGTGCCTTCCTCCCTTCCTTCCTCTCTGTTCCTCACCTCCTAAATGACACCTTTTCTCCCATTTTTGGCTTGTTTTTGTGGCATTGTCTATCATATTAATTGAATTCCCTTTGAGTTGAGATTCAGAACACTAAGATTTGAGACCATTTGGTATTCGAAAAACAAAAAAAGAAATTAAATTGGAATTCCGAAAGATCTTTTTGAATTTAAATGGAAGCGTTTTGGAGTAAGTTCTAGAATAAAAAGTCATTCGCTAAGCCGGTTTTTAGAGGAAACTAATGGATATATATATACAAGATGATTTGGAGTTGAGTTAACTTCAAGCTAAGTAGGATAGAATGGACTAGGATCAACGAATTTCATCGAATATTCTTGTTTGCTTTGACTTTTCTCTTTGCATTTTTTCCAAGTCCCCGGAAACGGGGTGGAGAGGTCATGAAGGGGTAAAGGAGTTAAGGCACTGACACGGCAGTCCTTAGACTCCTTGTTCGGAGTTACCTTTCCTTAGTCCTTAGTCCGTGACACTTCACCCAATCACATGCTTCATTATAGGGTCATCAATTTGGCAGCTCGGCCAGATGTAAATTTTATTGTGTTATTTTCACATTCGCATGAAACAAATATGCATGCGATGCCAAAAAAAACCAAAAAAAAAAACTAGCTGACAAACTGGCATTAAATTTCACCAAGTCACGCGTCTCACGCGACACAAAACACAACAAAAAAAAAAAAAACAAGAAAAAATCAACAAAAAAAGAAAAGAAAAAAAAACACACGAAAATTGTGAAATGTATCAATTTCTGATTTCTGACTGAAACTTTTCCTTTTCTTTGCTGACAATTTGCTCTGACATGCAGAAAGTAGTCCCGTCCCCCCCCTTCCCCCCGCCTCCAACGGCAAGTGGACGCCGTTTTTTTTTTTTTGACAGCGCCATTTACGAGCTTTTCCCCTTGTTTCGTGTGTGATGTGGTGGAGAGAGTATTATATCCAGGGTTATTGCCAGGGTTGTCGAGCTTAAATCGAGTGAAATAACACTCGATAACCCTGCTCTCGTAGGTAAGCCAAATTCCAAGAATTTCAACTTTTTAATATTTGATTTTTAGAAATCGTTTTTAAATAATCTAAATAAAGGTCTTAACTTGATATTTCAATTTAGTTTTCTATGGCCATTTTGAATTGGAAATTGATATTTTATGATTAGTGAGGAAATTTTTATATTCTTTGAGGGCCTTCAAATTTTTCTTCTTTGTGTGTTGGAATATCAAAGAAAAAAGAAAGTAAAGCAAGACGATCAAAGGACAGTCTTGATAGTCTTCTCTATTCTATGTTGGTATCGGATTAATTAGATCTTCACTTTATAAGATTTTGAATATGATTTAAGGAAGTTGTTAATTGAATATGTTTTATTCTTAGCTAGAGCAAGTGTAGCTATTTGAAGGTCAATGGTCAATGAAGAAGTCAAAGAATTTGATGTGCTCTGCATATACATAGGAGAAACCAAGGGTCTGGGGTGTTGGCGTGGGGGGTGGGGGGGGGGACTGTGTTTACTTCCTGATTTTGGGCTCATCCAGTAACCTCACCAAATAAAAGCAACAACAACAAACGCCAACGACAACATGTGGACATATTCCCAGGCATTTGAAGTTTGTGTTTTTTTTTTTGGTAATATCGAAATATATGTATGTACATATATATGTATATATGTAGATGTATGTGAATATTGTTTTGAGTTTTTTGTTGTTTTTTTTTTTTCCTTTTTTGGAGTACGTTCAACTTGACTGGTTGCGTTTCCGAATTGCGTTTGGTAGAGCTTCTGCTGGGTTCTTCTTGTTTGTTGTTGTTGTTGTAGGGTCTTTGTTTTCTTTATTAATAAAAAAAAAAAATGAAGTAAAATTATTATTTCGAACTTCATATTTCAGGGCGGTTAGACAAGTGTATGGCGTGTCCTTTTTATGTCCTTCAAGTTGTTTGTCGTTCGTTGTCGTTTGCATTTGCCGTGGTGTTTTCCATCCTCAAGTGTGTGCAGAATGAACTCCAAATAATGGAATGGTAAAGTTTTCTCTCTCTCTGTCTCTTCTCGGTTTTTTTTTTTTCATTGCAAAAGAGGAATTGCCTCATAACATGAACTAAAGTGTAAGAAAAATTGTTCGCTTGCCTCAATTTTAATTAGAGAAACAACAACAAGAAAGTGCAAAGCGAGAAGGAGATGGAAGGAAAGTAAAGGACCTGCTGTAGCCTGGCCAGGGGAATTCCCTGAGAAGGTGCAAAAAAAAAAAACAAAAAGAAGAAAGAAAGAAAGAAACATGTGAGAAACCCAACCGAAAAGCATCAATGAACCTAATGCCCGAAGAGAGCGTAACCGTAACCGTAACCGAAACCGTATGAAGGGAAATAACATGACATAAAATACAAATAATAATAATAATAATAATAGAATTGGTTTTTATTTGCACAAACAGAATTATCCGAGATTAGCCGAGGGTTCGATGCAACGATTATGGGCAAACCCAATTAAAGTAAAATTTCTTTTCTCCTTTTTTTTTTTTTTTTGGTGTTAAACTTCACAGTTTTGCCGAGTCGAAGAGAGGGTATGCGTGTGTGTGTGTCTGTGTGTGTGTGTGTGTGTGTACATGCTGTGTGATTTTCCAAACGATTTCCCTCTAAACATGTGTTTTGGTTTTGTACACGAAAAGCAAAAAAAAAAAAAAAAAACCCCGAGACAGAGGCAGCTAACCGAAAAGGTGACAAAGTGGAAATAATGCGCATTGTTGAGAGCACTCCCTACCCTCTCCTCTCACTCCGTCCCTCTCTGAGACTGACTGACTGACTGACTGGACAACGACTTATCACACATGCCACATGAAACGAACCCATGAACCGAACCGAGAGCCTCATGGCCAGAAGATTCAGTTTTGGATTTTGCATTCAATGCCCATTCACTTGGTCCGCTCACAATGCCGTAACATTGGCTTAGATCGAACCATTGTGCGAAAATCATGGGGGCTTAAGATTCCGAACCGAACCATATGCGATCTCGATTTCGAACTGGATCTCTTTCCGTTCAATTGTCTTGCCAAAATTCGCAATTATTGTTATGCCATTAAATGCTAATACCCAGAGACCGCACTTCTCTTTGAACTTCTCCTTGCCCCTGCCCTCTCTCTCTCTCTCGATGTTGGGCCTTTATTTGTTTAGCTGATTTCAAATCAAATTGTTTTTAATTGGTCTTAGCCATTTCCAAGAAATATATTTTGACAGTTTCGAGTGACAGGTGAATCTCTAAACGAAATAGATTTGCGATCAATCTTTAATGAGTCTCTAAATGAGTTGAAGGATATGCAAGGACACATAAACTTCAAGCGAGTAAGAGAGCTATTTTTTTACCGACGGCATTTACAACTGATTCGACTGATCGACTACTTACACATTTTTATATACATATGTAATAATTTGGCATTTGGCCTGAATTGATATTGGGTTTGGGTTTTTACTACTTACTCATAGACATGCTTGTTGTATTCGTAATCCTGCGGCATGCAATAATCCTGTTGATATACATTGTTCGTGTAATAGCTGCAATCCTCAAAGTAACCACAATTCGGATTATAATTGCTCATAATTAACAATAAATGAAGTTGGCGTGTTCCAGCCAGCTGAGTTGCCCAAAGGAACAAGGAACAAGGCACGGGTAACGGGTAACGGGGAACACACACACACAAAATGAGTATAAACAAAATCACGAGCGAAATAAACCAACAAAAAAAAATAATAATAATAATAAATAAATATATATATTGTATATAAAAAATATATATAACAATATTTTCGTTGTTGCACACACACAAATTGTTTTTTAAGCCAAACGAGTTGTTGTTGTTGTTGTTATTATTGATCACTTCGATCGTTTTTTAATGCACCTAATCACTTTATAATTTGTTGTTACTTTGATTTATATATGAAACTTATTGGAATCCATTTTTTATTGGCACTACATTTTTGCCTACTTTTCGTGGTTTATTTTTCTCTTTTTAAAAGGACGCGCGCGCTTTTAATGCAGACCCCAAAAAAAAAATGGTAAAATTATTACCAAGTATGTATTAAGTTAGTTAGTTAGTTAGTTAAAGAGTTCTTTACTCGAGGGTCTGCAATTTGTTCGATGTGTTGTTCAAAGTGACACTGACGTTCGGGCACTGGGATATCATCGTTTGGGGTATGGAACCCTGATGCGATGGCACGATGATCCACACACACACACACACACACACACTCACACCTGGTCGGGTTGGGTCTACTCTGCTCTCCTCTGCTCTGGTCTGGAGTGGAGTGAAGTGGAGTGGCGCAACGTTCGACACTTTAAATGCTACAACAATCACTTATTAAAGTCAAATAGGTATTAAACAAAAAAAAAAAAAAAAAAAAAGCAGAGAGCGACAAAAAAAAAAAGAAGAAGGCAAAAGCAACAACAACAACAACTACTATAGTCAGTAGGCAGGCAGGCAGGCCGGCGGGGGCACAAAAACTGAGTTAAACAAATATAAATAAAGTACACATATCGATAATGTTGTCCATGTATATGTACATATGCACATATATACATACATATTAGACTGAGTGAGCGCGCTGCCAAAAGATATCGCCTCGGTCCGGGCCCGATCCCGGGCATGAGCGATATACCTACCTACCCACCTACCTTCATAGTATACAAATACAAAGCACGGACATTGCCAGTGGGCAGGGGAGGAGACTGGTGTGTGTGTGTGGGGGGGGGGCATTTCAGAGATACCCAACCGTATACGAACCGTTGTTCACTCTGTTGATTTCAAATCGGGATTTTTCGCTCATATTTGTTCTTGATGTACATATTTCTTCAATTCTCTGTTCTACAACCGATTTAGAGTTAGCACAGTGGGCACAATAATAATAACCATCTACAGTGGAATAACACTATGCAAATACAATAATAATGTTCCAACAATTTAGACATATATTTGTTGTATCTACTACTTTTGGATTCGAGTAGCTAAATAAACTAGAAATCAGCCTAAAAAATCAGCCAAAACTACAAAAAATCAGCGTTTAGTAAAATGTTAGCCATTTCGGTTTTTAAGCTTTTAAATTCACAATTTTTAGTTGGGGAAATTGTTTCCTAAGTTATTTATGACACGTCGCATGGGCTCACTTTAGGATGCAGGACGTGAAATAGTAAAAAAGGACGTGAAAGGTCATTTTACTGGGGTCCATGCCAAGCGACAGCGACATTTCAATAGTTTCTAAAAGAAACCAACAAAATTCTTGATATTACAGAACTAGCAGAATGTCCTCTACACAGACGATAGTTCTTGATCTGACAAGTTGTTTAAACTTATTTGGCTCTGTTCCTTTTAAAGATTCGCAAAATATTTGATATATTGAGTCTTGAGTATTGAAGTTAAGAGATAACAAAAAAAATTTTGTTTCAATTAAAAAATGCGTATATTCTTTATATTTAAAAAATGAAACTTTCGTAGAATTTGCTCATTTTTGACGAAATAAAAAAACTATTTTGCTAATACTGTATCTTAATAAATAATAACACTTTAGGGATTTGCCTAAACTATAATTAGCCAAAATTAAAAGGCAAAGAGCTTACAGTGAAATTCTAGTGAAAAAATTTACTTTTTCTTAGCTTTTTGAAGAATTTTTCAGAATCTAATAACGTCAGTTGATGCGGCTCAGCAAGGACTTGAAACCAAAAACAAAAAACAGCCGAATACTCCTTGAAATGGATGAGTGTAAAGGACATTTGTGTGTGTTTTTTTTTTTGTTGCCACTTCTTTGACTTACGGTAAGGATATTAGAAATCCTTGGTCTTGGTCTTGATCCTGGAAGACCAGTAAATGCACATACTAGCGAAAAAGGTCAATGTCCTGCTTAATTTTAAGGCAATTGATATGATAATTTGAAATTGTATAAAGTGAAATTTGTAGCATACTTTTGGGATTGTTCAAGCAATTTAAGAAAATTCTGAAATAAAATGGTTAAGAATGAAGAAATGCCCCAATACTTACTTTTTAGACAAGCCTTAGAAAGTGTCATCCAAAATTTTGCAGTCATTTAACCATCACTGTGGCCCCACTGTGCACACAGTGCCTGTTCATAGCCTTCCCTCCTCACTCTATAAAAAAAAAAAAACAATGCTCAATACGGCAGTCAATTTGACTTGAATTGACCTCATAAAATAATAATAATAATTCCCCCAATTCCCAATTCCGATTCTCAACAATATTATTATTATTATTATTATTATTTCTGTGGCGATTATGCATGGCGCGTATGTTTATTGACAAACAATATCGGTGAGATCGGGAGTACGGGCCATAAAACTCCCGTCCACAGAGCTAACTACTTGCCACTCCACTCCACATCCATTCACTTACATCTCACTCCATAGAAATACTCGTTATCGTATATTAGAGTTGTGATAACCCAAGCCAACCAACTGCATATATAAACAACCTATATACAAATATACATATATACATATACATACATATATACATACATATATATATATAGTAATCTTTTTTCTTAAGTTTTTTCTCTTCTCTTGGGTTTCATCTCTCATTCAAATTATTTATGCCCATTGAAAGTGCATAATATTTCCCTCTCTCTCTCTCTCTCTCCGCCCTCTCTTCACCTCTCTTTTCATATATTTACCTTTGTTGCTTTGTGTAGAGAGAGAGAGAGTGGGGCGGCCCCCCAAAAAGCTCTCTAGCCATCCTTTTCGCACACGAAACGGAAAACTTTTGTTTACGGCCTTATCAGAATTGTTGTTGCCCACTTACCCCGCCCCTCCCCCCCCCCACGCTCTATAGATATAGATTTGTGTGTGTGTGTGTGTGTGTGGTGTTCGCGAAATGTCTGTCATGGACTTCCTTTTGGATTTCTATTTGATTCGAGTCGTTGTATCTGGTTGCTGGAATCAAGTTTTAGTTGACAGCCAACTTTCCAAATTTTTTTTTGTTGGCTATTTAACAATTTTATTTAACAGTTATTTAAATTGTGCTCTGATTATCTTTTTTTTGGCTACTCATATGTACATTGTGTACTACCATAAGAGGCTCGTTTTCGGTTTTGGTTTACCACTTGACATTTCGGAAATTGAAATTTGTCGATTGGCAGATTTTTTTTTTTTTTTTGTGGTTGGGCTTGTTGTTTCTTTATAATAGTTGTAGGTAGTCAGTCAGTCAGTCGACGATTGGTTTGTTATCAGTCAGTCAGTTGGTCGTATGCCCAAATGATGGTTGGCCACCAGCAACCGGCAACCGGCTATCGGCAATACGTTCAAGTGCATTTCAAAGTTACTACCATTTTTCCTACGTACATATATTCCTCTATATCTGTGTGCTCTTTGGGCTGTATCTCTGTATTTTTGTTTATTTATGTATTTTGTTGTTGTTGTTGTTTGTTTGTTTGTTTTGTTTTATTTTGTTTTGTTTGTCATGTCAGACAGACGACAAATGCCAGTCTTTAGAATGCATTTCGATTTAGTTTTTGGGGGCGAGATCATTATCTTTCGTTCTACATTGCAAAGGCAACTTACTACCACTATCTCTTGCTCTCTCTCTCTCTGTCTCTCTCTCTGTCTCTGTCTCTTTTGACATCCATCACATTCATATTCACATTCACATTCATACATCCTCATCGATCATATATCAAAATGTACGTCAATTTTCATGCTTCGGACACTTGATAGACTGAAGTGCTTTACATTGATTTCACATATACAATTTCAAGTGATTTATTGTAAAGGCTTGTTGGCGCACTCGAACTTAAAAAACAAAAACAACAAAAACAAAAAAAAAAGAACGCCTCATTATGAGAGCGCTAACATTTGAAATAATGAGGCAAGCGAATCATACATATTCGCTTAGTGGCTTAGAAATTTAGACCATGGTTCAGTTAAGACGGCACTCGAAAAAAACAAAAACAAAAAAATGAAAAACAATCGAAAACAATTGAAGTCTCTATCTAACGATCTATCTATCTATTTGTCTATCTATCTATCTATCTATCCGTTAAGGACCACTTTACAAATTTTGCAATCTCTAAGTGCAAAAAAAGGAATCAAAGGCAGGTGATTACATCAAGAAAAACATTCATATTCAACGTGAAGAAGTCAAAACTGTCTTCCAAGTTCCATTCAGAGAGTGGAAAGAGAAGAAGATGTCAACCAGCAATCATCTACAATAAGTTATAGAAATTGATTAGCTCAGCTAAATTAGTTTTAAAGTAACGTGAGGTCAACTTAACATAGGTCAAAATGCTTTAGCTTTTGACTTAGAGTCGACATCTACTACATCTCTTTATCTCAGTTTGAAGGCAAAGCAAGCAGTGCACTTAAAAAAGGCAATTGAAGTGTGTGTGTGTTTGTTATGACAATAATATCGATAATTGCTTGTTTAGATCGTAGATATCGATAACATTTGTACTCAAAATGTGAGATCGGTAGTGAAGAGTTTTTCAATTCGAACAATGTTGTCTTTCTGTCTGTCTGACTGTCTGTCTGTCTGTCCTGAAGTGTTTAATCTATAAACTATAGAGAGAGGAACAGAATGGGATCCGCCCCCCTTGGGCTACACCTCTGACTTGAAATCCCAAATAAATTACCACATTATCACATGCATCGCAACGTCTTAGATTAGGCAAAACTCGGAAAAAAAAAATTGAATTAATTTCGCTTTCTTTCCTCTTCCCCAGGCAACTGGTCAACTGGTCAACTGCTATCTGACTTAAATGCCCGAGAATATATATGGCCGATATATAAAAGCCAACCGAATACCAAAATGTCCAACTTACACCGAGATACGCTTAAGATTTTTAAATAAATCATCTGTCATAAAGATTATGTTTATGAACAAAAAAAAACGGGGGGAAAACAAAAAAAAAACAACAAAAACTAAAAGTAAAAAAAAAAAAAAATTTTGGTTTATTATTACGCATTCTTGGCATTCATTCTGTATTTTCTGTTTTTTTTTTTTTTTGTTTTTTCTTTTGTTTTTCTGTTATTTTTATTTATTTATGCAAAATATTTCGAAAAAGAACTTAAAAATTCAAAATCAAAATTATGATTATACATTGAAAATGGTTTTTTGTTGTTTGTTTGTGTTGTTTTCTTATGTTTTAGCCATTTCTTTTTTTTTTGGGTTTTTCTTGTGAAACATTTAACAAGGACATTTTGTTTTTCTCCTGGGAAATTTTTGCAGAATTATTTTGTCCTTGTTTGCTTTCTGCTGCTGGCCAGGATGAATGCAATGACTCTTGTTCTTGTTGATTTTTGTTTTTTTGTTGTTTTTGTAATAATAGTATATAATAGCGTACAATTATTGTTGCAATTACAATTGTCTTGAGTACATTTAATATTTAAATTGTTTTTTCCATTTGTTATGCAAAAATCATAGTTTTCGACAAAAAGGAATTACACAATTTGTTGCATCTTGATTTTGTTTTTGTTTTTGTTGTTGTTGTTGTTGGTTTTTGTTAATTGTTTTGTTAATGATGAGACTACGACAAAAACACATACGACAATTTGTTCACTTAATTTCTTGTTTTTTTTTTATGATATATTTTTTGTTTTTTTTTTTTTGTTTTTTGTTATTTTTTAATTTTATTTATGCAGGACGGGGTTTATTTCTTACACATTTGCATTTTGCCTTTTTTTTACTTTCCTTTTTTTGTTTTCTTTTGTTTTTTTTTTTCTCTTTGTCTTCCTTTTTGTTTTCACTAAGTGTAAATATCAATTTATTTTTGTTTGCTTTTTTTTTGTAGTTTTTTTTTCCGTTTTTTAATATATATATTTCATTTTTTGGGTTTTTTTTTGTGGTTTTCTTGTGGTATTTTTAATGAATAAATTAAAAAATATTCAAGCTTTGACTAGTTATATATATATGGTTTTTTTTTTTTTTTTTGGTTTTTGGTAGTTGATTTTCTCCTTTGCCTTTTTGTGTATATATATAGAGATATATATTTTGTTAATACAAGCATTAGATCTGAAATGTGTGAGTGTGTGTTGGTGTGTGTGTGTGTGTGTGTGTGTGTTGGTGTGGGAGAGTTGGAAAGATTCGGTTTTATTTCAGCTTTTCTGTTTAACAATGAAAGAAAGTTACAAATAAACTTACAATACGCCTTGAAGCATTTAGATCGGCTGTATATATATATATATATATATATATATATGTATATAGCTAGCATATATGTCTATATAAACGAGGGCTACAAGTGCTTGAAATGATCTCAGCGGGGAAAATCATTTGCAGCTCTTTCCCTAATTATGTCACAGCAATATCTGAGAGAGGGACTAGAAATGGCCTGAGAAATGCAACTGAGACATACAATTTTAAAGATCAAACGCAAGAAAACATACACACACACACTCACTCACATATGTGTGTGTGTCTGTGTGTGTGGGTCGAGTGGAATGATGTTACAAACATTTGATGATCAGTTTTTTTTTTTTTTTGTTGTATAAAAGCAAAAACCTACTACAAATTACACTTATATAAACCTTTTTTCTTTTCTTCTTTTGTTGTTGTTTTTGTTGTAGTTGTTGGGAAAATCCTTTGAAGTGAGCGGGGAGTGGGGAATGAATGTATCTTGCCGTTATTTGTGTCTGTGTGTATAATTCATTCCTTTTCTTCTATTAACTAACAAACAGTTTCAAATGCAATATTTACCAAGCAATTGAACTGCAAATTAAACTAGAAATTTCGAAACGGCTTATCGCTCTCTCTTTCTCTCTTTTTGCTTGTCTGATTATGCAATATATATATTTATATATATAAAGAATAAGTTTATTATTACTGAGTGCAACTTAACAAAAAAAAAAAAAAACACAGAATGAAAACTAACGAAAACAATGAAAGACTTTACGCTAGATTAGGAAACAATTTTGATATGGCCAATACACATACACATACATATAGCACCTGCATATATACATACATATGTATGTACATATACACATACATACATATATACCCGACTGATGCAACAAATGCAAAAAACAATGCAATGCAGCGTATACAACAATTCATATGTAGATACTCTCAGATCTAAGTTCTCTTTGTCCTTACATTTAATTTTCCACAATTTTCTCTCTCAACTAATGGCTGGCATTATCTTAATGCTGTTTGTCGAATAGAGGCAAACTTATGCTTTAAAGACTCAGAAGATAAACTAATAAACTAAATAAAATTAATGAATTTTGCACATTTATTGTTATTAAATTTTGTTTGGGTGGGCGGCAGGAAGATGGGGGGAAAACACATATACATATATGTATATATATATGTGTTTGTATATATGTATATAGTTTATGGTATTATTTAGCAAAATTGAATTTAGTTTTTGTCAGTTTTCTTTTGTTTCGTTTTTTTTTTTTTGGTTTTTGTATAGATACATAAATACATTTATGGACATTTTTTGTTGTTGTTTTGTTTGTTGCTTGCGTTTGCGATTTAAATATATATATATATATATATATATATAGCTGTATATATATGTGTGTGTATATAGATAAGTACGCGTAGGTAGCTCTTAGATTCACATGTGGCTGTGGCTGTATTTTTGTGTGTGTAAGTGTGTGTTTGTGTGTATTTGCTTACGTATTTGCGTTTTGCCTTTGATTTCTTTAATTTTGTGTGTTTTGCATTACTTATTAAATTATGCAGCATGCAGCAGTAGCAGAGCAGCGCAGCGCAATTTTTTCTTTTGCTTTGTTTTATTAAGAATTCAATTTTATTGGCATGCTGAAAAGTATGCTACGATTCTGCCGTAGTTTACGTGTGTGTGTGTGTGTGTTAGTGTCTGTGTGTGGCTTGACAATTTATTGACTAGGAATATCATTTTCTTTCTTCTCTTCTTCACTCTCATCCATTTCTTTTTGTGTGTTCTCTTTCACATTAAATTAGCAACCGAAAAAGTTGTTTTAATTTTTTGTTATTTTTTTTTTTTGTAATACTTTTATTCCTTTTATTTGAAACAAGAACAACGATGTGGTGTGTCGGTTTGTGTGTGTGTGTGTGTGTGTATGTGTGCTTACACGTTCAGTGTGTTTGTGAAAGAGTGGGGGGATGGGGGAAAGAGCTAAAGAGAGATGCATTTGGTTTTTCTGCTTGTTTTTGTTTTGTTTTGCTTTGTTACTTCTTTTCTTTGTTAAACATTTAAATACCTAAAATTATTTACTTGCTTTATATTCTTGCCGTTTTTTTTAAATTTAATATATAGATTCCATTACCATTCATGTACGTTTTTTTGTTTTTTGTTATTTTAATTCTGTGTATGTGTATGTGTGTTTGTGTGTGTGTGTAGGTGTGTGTGTATTGGAACTGCGCTCCTTTTGACGAAAAAAAAAGTTTGTTTTTTTTTGTTAATATTATGTTTAATTCTTTTTGTTTTCTTCCTTTTGAAATGTGGTTGAAGTGCCATGCTCTTGCAGCTGCTGTTGTTGTTGCTGTTGTTGCTGTTTTTTAATAATTATTATTATTATTATTATTCTTATATTGGGTGCATGCAACAAATATTGTTGTTGTCGCTTTTGCTTTTGTTTTCTTTTGGTTTTCTTCATCTCTTTTCTTTGGTTATAAGCAGTTGCATTTACTCTTTCACTTCAAAATATTTATAAGTTGGATTCTCATATCCATTGATTTGCATATTCGGCACAATTTTCTCCTCCTGGACGATGGGATGATGTGTGGTCACGTTCTGGTTAACGAAAAGAGAAATCATCAGCAAGAATTTTCTAGCGAATCCTTATCGTCTCCTACTCACCTGATCCACCTCAATGAAGCCTTGGGCGTGCGGCGAGCGTGATGTTCGCCATTTGGCAACGGCCACGCCCACAAAGACAGCCGCCATCAGGGCAATGCCAGCAAATGAGAGCGTGAAGTAGACATTGCGTCCCTCCTTGGTCGCATGCGAATGGGCGAATTCGCGGCGCAACGAGAAGCTCTGAAATGAAAACGAAATGGGATACGCTTTAGGCAAATGCGGTACGAGTTGACGGGGCCGCAGCTCAAATACCGATTCGCGATGGCCCAGATCGTGGGTCATGAAGTGTTGCACCTGCGGCTCGGCCTCCTGATGGGCCACAGCGGCGGCAACATCTTCCACCGCCCGCTGGACGGCATCATCGTCGACCGTTGGCAGAGCGGTCTGGACTTTGGTGCTACTGCAAAAAATTAGAAGACAAAAAATGAGGCAACAATCACAACAAAAAATCTATCTATGTATGTAGAATGGATCACTCACCTGACAGTGGCCTCAGCGTACTCGGCATCAACCAGATCCTTCTCGCTCTTTGTGGTATCAAGATTTAGATTAGCCAAGGTAACCAGTCCACTGTCCAGGCTGAGATCCTTGCTCTTTTCCAGTTGCTGTTGCTGCTGCTGCTGTTGTTGCTGCTGTTGCGATTCGGGGGATTGTTGCTGTTGCTGCTGCTCGGCCGCCTGCGACTTGAGCATATCATCGACCTTCTTGGCCTCCATGCGAAGCTTCTCCTCACGTAACTTTTCGCGCTCAGCTGCCCTTTGCTCTTTGCGCTGCTTCTCGGCCAATCGCAGACGTTCCTTCTCAGCCACCTTGCGTTCGATTTCAATGCGATACTTGTCCAAAATGCCGGCCTCAGCATCCTCGCTCATGCCCAGCGAGGAGCCGGGAATGTCGTCCTTGCTGCGCAGCGCCAAAATATAATCGTTCATCAATTGAGCTATCTTGGCCGATAGTTCCGGATAGCGTTTGAGCATGGTCATCGATTGATTGACAGCACGATCGATATCGATTAAACGTTCCAGGGTGCGTGGTCGCTCCGAGGCTGCTGCCTCCAATCCACCGGGACCACCTGAGTTCAACAGATGGCGGTAATGGGCCAGGGCATGGGCACGATCTTTGTGCAGGGCGCGTAAGAGCTTTTGCAGGCATTTCTCCACATGATGAGCCTGATAAAAACGATTTAATTTTAGTATTTACATGGACACAGGGAAAAAGGGAGAGATGTTTGCTAAATGGATTGTTCAGAGCGCTTCTTGTTGGATTACCGATCACCAAACTTCGGTTGGCATTACCCTAAATCCCATCTTGTACTCACATTGGGGGGCTGTTCGGTCAGGGCCTGGGTGTAACAGGTCATTGCCTCACGTTTCCTTTGATTGATGTGGGCTAGGACACGTTGCTGATGCATGGCAGCCAGTTGATGCTTCTCGGCGTTGCCTTCTTCCTCGAGTGCCTGAACAGAAGTCTAAAATTACATTCCCATATAAAGACGTATTGCACACCAAGAGAGAAAGATTATCAGCATGACGAAAATTTGCCATATTTCTTTTTTCAATTTCGATTTCGATTACAATTGTCGCTATCGGTGTCCATGATGGACTATCGATATGCGATTTTTGCTGTTTGATCGGTTTGATTGTTTGTTTGTTTTTTTTTTTTCTTTTCAATTGTTAGTTTTGCCGTTAAAGTCGTTTGTTTTGCAAAGTCATACAAATGTTTAGTTTGCTTTTTTTTTTGGTTTTATGGTTTTGATGTCGATTTCGATTTCGATTTCAATTTCAATTCAGTGCCCTCTACAAAATGAGTGTATTTAAATTCGAGCCAACGAGCGAAACAGATTTAGATACAGAGAGACAGAGAGAGAGAGAGAGCGTGATCGAGAGCAAGAGGAAGAGAGAGACAGAGAGACTGCGAAATTTGTGTGCTGCTGACAATTGACAAAGTGCATAATAGCGACTTGTGGGTCGATGGAAGGGTGGGGGCTGGGGCAGATGGAAAGTGGATTGAGGGACTGAGCTGAGCTGATCTGAACTGAACTGATGGAAAATGTTGCATGAGCACAAAAGAAATAATCTTTAACACAGTCAATTCGTATTATTTTGGTCTCTGGTCCAATATATGTATTATATATAATAATCATAAGCTAATAAGTACGCATATATGCCTATATATAGCAATTCTATGTGGTACATATAAGGCAGTTGCATGTCATTCTTTGCCATAGCGAATTACTTAAGCAGCATTTCAATGGAATTATACACATATCGGTCAGCGTGAGCCGTCGCCTAAGTCCATCTCTAGTTAACGGTCACCTAAGTCCATCTTTAGTTAGTTTTCTGTTTCATACGTTCCATTTGTTGCGTTCCGTTCCGTTTCGTTTCGTTTTTGTTTTCGTTTGCGATTTCTGTTTGAGGTTAGATGGAAACTAAAAACAAAATGGCGTCTCAACTAAGGATTTGCATTATTGAATATGTATTTGTATATATGTATGTAGTAAAAGCCAATCAGTTTGAACTACAAAAGCGCTTTTGTTATGTAATTGTATAATTAAGTTTGGTTAGGTTAGGTAATTTGTATCTATATATGTAGATATACATAGGTTACTGCTGTTATTGTTGTTGTTGTTGTTAATCAGTTGTTATAGTTTTTGGTTTCGGTTTTCTTTTTTTTTTTTTGTTTTTGTGTTGTCGTTATTTGATATTTTATGTTAATTGTTATATGATTACAATCTGATGCCTCTTTCGCTCCCATTTGCCATACATGGTTACAACAATAAAATGATTATGAGAAAGTACAGTTAAATCAAAATGCAGGCGATATACAATGAGCAAGGAAATGGAAAAGCGATAGTCGATAGACTTGTGTGGGTGTGCGAGTGCGAGTGTGTGTGTGTGTGTGCATGGTAAACAGAAGTTATGGCAAAACAAAAATTAAACTCTGACTACAGATAAGTTAGTTTGTTAGTTAGTTTGATAAATAGAAAGGTACATGAAAAGGCTTTCTAAAGAGCAAAAAAAGGTTTTTAGAGCAGTGCAATTCTTGCAAGACGATTAAAAGTCTTCTTTATATCGATTGTCAACAAGCAATGAGAGAGTTAATCGATATACAAGATTACTGTCTCCAGCCAACAGCTGATTTGCATGATGTTATCGATATTTAGCCATCGACTTGCAATAATCGCTCCAGCCCTTAGACATATTTACACAAACAAAACTACAAATATACAATGAATGTTTTGGTTCTAAACGATACACTAAATAATGAATAATGAGGTGCATCAGTGAGAGAAAGACAGACAGAGAGAGAGAGAGACACACACATATAGAATAGAGATAGAAGATGAGGTGGAGGATTGACGGTGGATAAACGGTGGATAGACGGTGCTGGAGGAGGATGGACATTGAACAAACAAACCTGGAAGCGTGCCGTCATGCGTTGCTTGAAACTCTGCGCCGCCTTCGGATCGGCTAGACGCATATCCTGATACTTCTCCTCCAGATCGGACCAGTCCTTCATCACACGGGTCACCTTCTCGCGATGCGATTCCTCAAGGCGCTGTTGGGCTTCCTTTGTTTAGAATACGTTTTGTGTGTTTTGGATTTGGATAAATAAACCTGCTCCCGCATTGTGAACACTTACTTTCTGACTTACTTTGTAGCTCTGATGCTCATAGTGCGGATCAAAGTGGGTGAAATACGGATCGGAGGTGGGCTGGGCAGTCGATGGAGGCGCTCCGCCATTGGCAGCGGCCACAACGGCAGCAGCAGCAGCCGCAGCAGCAGCAGCAGCAGCGGACAATTGGGGAGTACCGGTGACCATTTCGGCAGCCTTCATTTGACCCTGACTCTTGCCAGCGGCGGCGGCGGCGGCGGCAGACACATCGGCGGATGAAGTCGTTGACGAGAACATGGAAACAGCTGGTGCCTTCAGAGCTGGCGACTTGACCTGGCCAACGATGCTGGCTCCAGCGCCCGAGCCACTTGAGCTGCCATTTTGATCCCATGCATCGGTCATGTCACTTTCAGCAGCTGCTCCGTCCTCTTCATAGTTATCCGTATCTTCGCCACTGTCGTATTCAGCATTAATGTCATCCAAGGAGCCACTGGCATTGGCATCAGCTTGGCCTGCTGGGTTGCTGTTGCTGCTGCCGCTGCCGCTGCTGCCACCGGCACCGCTGGCACCAGCAGCTGCCGCCTCATCGGCCACCATTTCGTCCTCCTCGTCGTCGCCCATCAGATCGTCCTCGTCATCCAACTCGTCGTCGTTGGTGTCCTTGGAATAATTCGAGTCGTTGCTATCATCGGCATCCTCGTCATTGGCGGTAAGTTCATCATTGGCGCTAGTCAATTGGGCCGGCGGCATAACCGGAATATCCGTCTTCTTTACACGTATCTCATCAGCTGAAGCAAGCGGAATAATGGGTCAGAGGAGGCAGTTACCCTTAAGATTGCTCTAATTGCTAACTCACTTTTAAAGTGCTTCGGACAGCACACAAACTCCACGCCCGAGAACAGAGAGATGCCACAAGGCAAGAGCATGGCAAAGCTACGCATCTGCATGCCTCGCTCCTGGCAGGCAGCTGCTCCGGTCTGATTCCATCTGACAAATGGCCAGCAGCGCGACGCATTGTGTATGTGATCGAAGAGACATCCCTCAGGCACCAGCAAGGCATCCGATTGGAATGGTCCTTCTGAAGCCAAACATATGAATACAATGACAAAAAAATTGGACCCACAAAGCACACGAGAATTGGATCATAGAAGCATAGAAAGGTACAGAACGGAATAGATAAGAGAGCAGATAAGACAGAGGAAAAGAGAGAAAGAGTGAGAGAGTGAGAAAACGAAAGCAAATCTTACCCAGACAGCGGAACGGCTTAATCCAACGATGCGAACCCTTGCATTTGGCCGCATTCAAGGCCCCCTGACGACACCAACCGCCGATTTTCTGATAATGCGATGACTCCACAATGTTCGTTATGTCCCGATTGGGATAAGCCTGCAAAGAGAGATAGAGAGAGAGAGAGAACATTATAAATCGGGATATACCACAATGCTCTTTCACAGCTTATTGACTGCTCCAGGCCCTCAGATGTTCACCAAAGACGATTAATTAACTTGTCTCTTTGAGGCTCTTGAGGCAATGTAATTGCCTGCAAGTGCAATTATTATCATCGCAAAACTAGTACACTTGGCGAAAAAACTAGAAACTAGTTTTCTAGTTAAACTATTGAAATGTGATTATGTGGGACGCCCTAAAGTATGCTGTGAAAACTGATGAAACTTGATGAAATTTCAATCTTAACTACTTATGCTAAGAAATCGATTTAACACTTCAATTTGAATTGTTTTCCTAAGTGCACACACACACACACACACAGATGAAAGTTTTCGGGGAAAATTCTTGGCTAATTGAGACAAACATGTTGCGTTTTACAACAATTAAGTTTAGCTTGTCACTTGCCAAAAACTTTTCGTATATAAATTAACAGTGCAACTTGTGGGTGAAAGAGAGCCAGAAGGCAGGGGGAGAGGGAAAATCAATTTCAATTTCCATTTATGTGGTTTGCCAAAGGATGTACAAGAGTGCCTAATGTGGGGGGATTAAACAAAAGATGGCATGGAATATAATATATTTAGTTCATTGCCTGTCTGCTTTTTGGACTGTGAAAATGAAATTCATCTTTATCCGGACATAACATAGTCGGCATATAATGCTTATGCTCATGTTTATCCCCTTTTTTTTTTTTTTTTGTTGTTGTTTGGCCCCAAACCCAGTAAAACTTTAATTGCCTGTCCAGTTTGATTGACTGACTAAATGACTGACTAACTGAATGGCCTAATAAAATGCGATTCAATGTGGGGATGGCTGTATGCCCGGGTGGCCGGGTGGCCAAGTGGCCAAGTGGCTGCTCATACATATGTGTGTGTGTGTGTGAGTGTCTGTGTGTGTGTGTCTGTGTGTGTGTGTGTGTGTGCACTACATTTGTTTCAAACAATTATGTGCCGAGTGGCACACACACACACACACACACATGTAGAGCAGCACCAACAGCTCATGAAAATAAGGCCTTTTTAAATGTTGTTTGAGTGTTTCATTGCAGGAGCCGAAGCCTGCCAGAGGGGTAGGGAAGGCAGGTGGTGGAGCCAGAAAAGAAAAATGAAACGAGTGCAAACGGCACGTAGGCAACGCCCGCTCGCCAGACACCACAATCCATCCATCCATCCATCCATCCAATCCCTCCATTCCCAACCCATCCCTCGCTTGTTTGCTTCCAGGTCCATTCGGTTTTTCAGTGCTCAGCTCAGCATTCGTCCTGTATATGTAGCTGTTGGCAACCAGGCTAAATACAACATTAAAAGCACAAAATAATGATGCTGATGCATGTCAAGTCAAACTGAAAACCGAAACCCCAAAGGCGCCAATCCCCCCTACCCGGCTACCCCGTCCACACCCAAAACACACAACACACACACACACACACACACACTAGCCAACATTTCCCGCCAGCAAAGCCAAACAGAAAATAAACCGAGTCTTGGCAAGGCCTCTTGCAGTGGCCTCCATCGTTGACTATATCCACAGTACATAAACACATAATGGCACAGTGGGGAGGGGGCGAGGGGTAGATCGGAGCGGAGCGGAATTGGTGTGAGAACAGTGCGTGGAACAATTAAAGTTAATAGTCAACTTGGATGGAGCGCAACAATTTTACGGAATAATTTCGTATAACATTTCAGTGTTAATATAATAGTTATATATAACAGCTTTTGTATGTCAGTTTCGTATGACAGTTCTGTAAAGGATTGAGTTTCGATTAATAGATTTGTATAACAGTTGTCTCTAACATTTTTATATAACAGTCTGTATAACAGAGTTCTATTAAACAGATCTTTAAAAGAGTTTTCATATAACAGTTCTGTTAAAACAGTTCTGAATTAAAGTTTCGTATAACAGTTCCGTAAACCAATGCTATATAATAGTTTTGGGTTATATCCCGTTTCTTTAGCAATTCTGTATAACCGTTGCAGGTATAATAGCTTTATTATAACTCCGTATAACAGTTGTCCATAACAGTTTCAGATGTATTAGTTCTGTATAACAGTTCTGTACAATGCAATAGTTTTGTATACAAGTTTTCTAAAAGATTTCCGTAAAACATTTCCCCCCCCCCCCCCCCAATAGCTTTGTATCAGAATGGTGCTTCTGGCAAACAGTTTTGCATAACACAAAACTACTTAATTGTATTTACGTATTGTATAACAGTTTTGGTGGCCTGTTTCCCCATGACATTATGTAATAAATGGCTACAGAAATGCTGATTAACAATTGTGAATAGCATTTATATAAGGACTTATTACCATGGGTCAGGCAGTCAAGAGAAATGTCCAGCTCGACGACAATGGAGCCCACTCGCCATTCGTATAACACTTTTAAGTCCATTGTACATCAAGTTCGGGTGTCGGGGTCACCAATGCTTGCGTGCAAGCGACTTGATAAAAAAAAAAAGAAACTTCATCAAATCCTTTCGCCCACACCCACACGCACACATGCACACACACACATACAGTTGCCTTTTAAAATATAAAAATGAAAAGAAAGAAAGAAAAAAAAGAGAAAACGCACATCATCAGCAGGAATGACGACAACGACAACGATGTGGACGACGAGGACGTCATTCGCACTGTGCCGGAGCAGTGCTCAGACCAGCGTTAACATTGGTCGATGGTCGCCAGGCTCTGGCTTTAGTTCTGTGTGTGAATATGAATACAACGAATACGAATTCGCCATTTGTTTTGGTCGCTGGAGTATATAAACGTGCCACACACACACACACACACCCGCACACGCACACACGCATATACTGAGGAAAAGAGTGAGTTTCACTTTCGTATACCCTGAGGAGCATATGCTCGCTCTGTCTCACCCACCAACGAGCCAACGAGCCACCGAGCCAACGAGCCATCGACCCACTCTCTTGGGTGGGCTGGTCCTCGTGTTCTGGCTAAAATGTGTTCGTTCTACTTGGCTTAATCAAAACATATTCAACCGAGCGTGAGGCTGTTTAAGTGCTTCGCTTGAGAGAGTTCCCCACAAATACAGAAGCAGGCCCCAGTCCAGGTCCAAGTTATTGTAACAGCATTTGATTCTTTTGTTTCACACACACACACACACACACACACACCAACACACACACACACGCACGAAGAATGAAAAGCAAATTTAATTGTATAAAATTAGCAAAAAAAAAAAAAAAAGAGAGAAAAGAGAACCCATGGCTCGTTGCATTACTGCATGATGTGTACGCTAATGACAGACAAACAATTAAACTTGACATTTTGCTTTTGTTTCCACACACACACACACACACATGGGACGACGCTGGACGATGGACAGGCTGCGATGATGCCATTGTTGGTCTTTATCCTTGGCCAATGCAATTAGACAAGTTTCAATACAACAAAATGGCCTCCATCGTTAATGTCCATTATTGTCCTCGTTGTATTCTGTTTTCTGTTTTCCGTTTATCGTTTTCAATGCTCACAAAGAAAAGTGCTGCATACTATTGGGCGGCGACTTAAACTAAACAAAAATGTTCAAGTATAAACGTTTGCAATGTAATTATGAAAATTCCTATGCAGCGAGAAGATGCAATGATGCCCCGTCGTCTACCTTCCCCCCCCCCCCCCCCCAACCCCTGCTAACAATCGATTTTAAATGGTTCTCATCTCGGCTCATCTCATTCATTCTGAAAAAGGAAACACAAGACTATTCATGTTCACGTTGCACGTTATTGAAAATGATTTTTTAATGTGGCATTGAGGTGAGGCCTCATCCATCCATCCATCTAACCATCTAACCATTCCTGCCTTTCGTCAAACTTGTGCGTGCTCTGGCAAATCATTTTGTGGCAACTTTCTATTTGCATTTTTTTTTTTTTGCGCAAGGTGCCAGGGATCGTTTGAATGAGGGGGCGATTGGGCGCAGGGGGGGGGGGGAGGATGGGCGACCATGGTTTGCACAGGCCGCTGTGTGCGTCGAGCTTGTTTTAATTTAAGTTTCTCGCCTAAGGTTCAACCACGCCCACTCGAACTCATCAAGTGAATTTGAGCTTAAAATATTGCGTATACGTATAGATGTGTATGTATGTATGTATGTGTATGTATATGTATTTTTAGTTAAGCTCACTCGTCTCACTCGCTTGTTGTAAGTTAGTTCATTCCATTGAATAGAAGGCGTAACCTTATCCGCCCTTCTACTTCCGTTGCTGCTTTTAGCCTTCGCGCGTGCATGGACTTTTCTCTCTAGCTCCCTCTCCCCTCTCCACCCTCTTATGTTCTCTGTCTGTTTAGGCTCTGTCGTCCAACATGTTGACATTGAAATTGTAAAAATAATTTCCCATACGCCCCGTATTACACACAAGGCAGGCAGGCAGGTGGACAGGCAGGTGGGCAGGGTGGCAAGGGTTAAAAAAAAAAATACAAAACACACTAAGGCCAAAAAGGGCTAAATGTTATTATTTCACTTTGTTGTTGCGGAAGGCTTTCGGTTAACGTTGTTTTGTTTAGTTGAAACTTTTGTGACACAAAGTCCTTTTTTTTTCGTTTTGTTGCTGCTGTTGTTGTTATTTCTTTTCTTTAGGCTCTCTCTGTTTGTTTGTTTGTTTGTGTTGTTGTTTGTGTTGTCAAATGGGATACCAAAGCACACACACACACACACACACACAGAGAGAGAGAGAGGGAGAGCGAGAGGTGCTTTTATTTATACCCTGTAACCAAAGGCTAAAAGAGTGTAACTGACAGACAGACAGACAAAGTCAACTTTAGTTTGCATTTACACTTGATTAACTGATTATTTTAGTTTTAGAAATGTATTTTAGCCAATTTCTAATCTTCACTAATTACCATTTCGTTCTGTCTTTCGTCTAGTCTCGTCTTGGCTGGACTTTCTTTGAAGCCTTTTGCAATTGGATAGCTTATATAAAAGACTTATGACCTGCGGCTGCTTCTTGTGTGTGTCACCTTTGCTTAAAATTCACTTTGATAACTGCTGCTGCTCCTGTGAGAAATTGATACTAGCCTCGGGTCAAACACTAAATGAGTGTCATCGAGTGAATGGAACTTTCATAGACAGAATCCCATTTGCCCATTCACACAGTTAATGAACTTAAATGCAGTGTGAAATCTATTTAAGCCAATCTTAAGGTCTTGAAATTTAATTAATTAGAATTCCAGGGCATCATCAATAGTTGAAAGGAGGCAAGGACAGGACAGTTGAGTTCATATTCAAGTCGTAGTCAAGAATTTGAAAGCAGCGATCGATTCTAATGAAAGCTGAAAGAACTTAAAGAACAACGCCAAACTGTGTGTGCGTGTGTGTGTGTGTGTGTGTGTGTGTGTGTGGCAGATGGACTCTTGGTTATATGAAGTCAACCGGAAATAGATTAATTTCCGCCTAGCAAAACTAAGGTATAAGCGAGAGGGAGAGTGAGTGAGAGAGAGTTGTGCACTTTTCAATCAGTTGAATGGAAAAATCGATTGTAAAACTTTTTGTAAGGAAATTGGAAATTGGAAATTGCTTCAATAGTTGTTGTATAAGCAGAAGAGCATCTAAGCATCATCTAACTGTTACTTTCCCTTTAACGGTAACGGTTTTTATTAGTTAACGGTGACTGTCATTAGATACATATATTCTCTTTATAATCTGCTGCTCTACCACAAAACGGTCAAGTTAACTAGTTTTGGGAACTAATTCAAATCCAATTCTAGCCAATACACACACACTCGCACACACACACACACACACATCACCTTTAATGGGTATTATGTGTAAGCAAGCATTTAGCCCTTAAATGCCCGGGCAACATTACAAACAATTGAATTAAGGCCTGGACCGATGCACAGCTCAGCAGAGCAAAATACGCCCACAGGAGCAGAACTGAGGCCACTGAGGTCCCAGCTAGAGCCAGCTCTCTCTCTCTCTTTTGGTCCCTCTCGTTGGCATGGCCAGGCCCATTTAAGTGAGCGGCTTAGCTGGGTAAAACGACGTGGCCCATTTGTTACACATGGCCATGGATGAGTCTCTACCTCTCTCCCACTGCCTCGCCATCTGTTCAGCTGTCCATCTATCTGTCTGTCTTTGGGGATGGTCAGTCAGTCCGACCGACCAACAACTATATTTAGCTCTAAGCTGTATGGTCCACACAGATACACGGCAGATAAACTATTTTGCCACTAAACTACTTTTTGCCTGCTCACTGAATTTCAATGCGCTGAACTATGCGGCATTTAATTATAAACATCTCATAGATACATACATACATAGATAGATAGATAGATAGATGGACCAGTTAAAGCGCCAGGCCAATGGCATCAGCATATGATGTGATCTATGTATGTATGTAGATGTTTCCTTTTAACACTGACAATGAGTGGATGTGGAAGTGGGCTAGTGAGTGGGGCTCTGCTCTGGTTTGCCTGTCAGCGGCAGTAAACCGCAACCGGATCGAGTCCATTCTGAACTTGAGCTAAGTGCCAATTATGAGAGGCAGAGGCAAAATTGCTGTCGCTTAAATGATGCGCAAACTAAGTATTTTCCATCCTATACAATTATGTACAGCAACAACAAATGCAATTGACTCCTCGAGTGTGTGTCAGTGTGTGTGTGTATTTGTGCATCTCTTCAACCATCGTGTCTCTATATGCCCCTAGGCCTACAAATACAGGGTGCACTCGTTTGCCATGCATGTTTACAGGGGGCGGCGCTTGGCTTACGAATGAAATTGTATTCGCTTGCAGCGTATGTTTAGCGAATTGAATTCTGTATTGAAAACAGCAAACATCAAATCAAAATAAGCATTATTAATTAGCAATTGGGAATAAACGAACCAATTAAATAAGTCAATTCATTTATCTAGCAGTGAGTGAAACGAAAGCTCGAGAGGGTAAGCAGGTAAGAGGTAAAGCAAACACCGCTAGATGGGCCCAAACGATTTATTGTTATCGATAACAATATTGAGAATAGACCATCACTAATAAGAAGAAGTGAGAGAAGATTTCAATGACTTTTGAGGTTATCGCATCTCTAACGATAACTCTGCTGCTGGTAGAAACTATCGATAACAGAGTTCACTTGAGTCACGTGTGAAATGTGTGTTTCAAAGCTTAAGAATGTGAATGAGAACAGAATGTCCTGAATTGCCCAAGTAGTTAGTTGGGAAGAAACTTTTGGATGACTAAACTGTTTGACTTGGATTAGTTACATTGTTTTACACTAATAAAGCCTTGCGTAGGGATACCGTTTTTTTTTTATGGAGAAATTGGAAGCGCTCCTTCTGCTGGTTCACGCTTTAATCAGTTTGATTGTCCAATGACTGGGCCAATTTGGTCAGTTAGACAAATCATCAAAAATGCCAAACCAAAGTCCCATGACTAATGGCTTATTGATAAGCGAATCAACCACATGGACACACACACACACACACACACCCCCTTGGTGGGGGGGGGGGGGGGGGGATATTCAATTACAAGACTTGCTCATTAACGTTTCGGTCGCGGCGGTCGAATGACCCTCCTTGCCTCCTCGCCAAGTTAATGAGATTTTGTGCGAAATGAGCTTACAGTTTGTAGTCGGCTCTAAAAGCCCCCACCATCCCCCTCGACCACCACCTAACCACTGAACCTCATACCTCTTATGTAATTAATTCAATCTCGATGCGATTTATATTTCAAAATTCAGTTTACTTCTCAAATTGAATTATTCATGTTTCATTAATTACATTTTACTTTCTTTTCTTTCTTCTTTTTTTTTCTATAGCAATTTCATAGGGTATCAACAATTTCATAGGGTATCACATGGATTAACATTTATAAATTTTTTTTAAAAGTTTTTCAATTTTTAACAAAAATAAAACAATTTGGAAACATGAAACCGCAAACAAAACGTAATAACTAAAAAATTTATTAACATAAATCCTTTTAATTTGTATGCACACACAGACACACACACACACACCTACATAGCTAGTTAGCAAAAGTATTATATTACCTGGCAACCCTGGAATCAGAGGTGTCCCATTCTCATACCCACCACCCACCACCACCCTCCCATCTACCGTCCCACATGTAATTTAACTCATTACCTCAAACCAAATAAGCTAACAAGGCCAGAAATGGAGATGGGCGGAGGGTTTGGTCAAATGCAAATACAAAAGACTTTAAATGGGTAGGCGGGAGGGGGGCAAACCGAATACCACAAAACCGTATGCTTTTGCTCCTGCTTCCTGGCCGGGACCTCCCGGGGCCCCAACTCCGTTTGCCCGTTTAGTGGCAAATTAATTAATTTCCATTTGAATTGCTGAGCAAGCAAAACAACGAAATGAATATAAAAATATACAGAAAAATATACAGAAAAAAAAAAACTGTGACTAACTTTAGTGACTTTTCAGTGACGACGATTCGAATACCCTTCTCATTGTGAAATACCCAAAAAAGAGAGAAGAGCTAACTAATGAAATATTTGGTACATAAATTTTGCAAGGCCAACAACAAAATTATCCGCAACTAATATACTCTTCCTGCTGCTGTGTACCGAAATAACATTTAAATATATTTTGCTGCACTTGGCGGAAACCTCGCAAAAAAAAAACAAAAAACACAACACAAAACAAAAAAGGAAGACAGAAATACGGCAAAAAGACAGCAGCAAAAGCGCAACTACCACGAAGGGTGAGAGGGGGGGGGGGGGGGGGGGGGGTGACAAAAGAGTAGACAAACAACAACAACAGGCAAAAGGGATTTTTTAAAAAATTAATTTCTCTTTTTAGCGACCGCCCGGCGACAGGTATGAAAATATTTTGTAGCATACTTTTATGCGTCCCGAATTATATGTGACTGACAGAGAAAATTGAATTCGAAAAATAAAAGAGAGAGATGCCTCTGAGTGTGTGTGTGTGTGTGTCGTGTTGAAGGGAGAGTTTGGAGGGGTGCGTTTCATTTAACCTAATCACTATTGACTCAATATTACCCATACGCCCTGTGGCAATGTTTGGCTTTAAAGTGTTTGAGCGCAAAATGTTTGCTTTAACAATTGAATTTGTGGCCATCAGAAGCAGCAGCAGCAGCACACACACACACACACACGCCACATAAATTAAGCATAATAAATTAATTTGCATAATTATTAATTATGGTCAGCAAGAAGCAACAACAACAACAACAGCAACAGCAACACAAAAAATCAACATCAAAAATGTGCAACATGAACACCAGAAAACAGCAACAGAAACATTCAAATTGTAACCAAATTACATGAAATAAAATGCAAATGCACAGAAAAGAAAAAAAAGCAACCAATAAAAAAATTTGTCATTTACATACACACTCACACACACACACACACACACGCAGACGCAGACGCACACGCACACGCACACATTTTGTGTAATTTGATTTATGTTGTGGCAAAATACAACAACAAAATCGGTTTTTGGGGCTGGGCAGGAGCATCTCCTTTTGGTCTAGGTAAAATTTACATATCAAAATCAAATGCGACAGTTTTGACATTTCGCTGGTCTCATTACTATCTATGCAATAATGACGACGACGACGATGATGATGATGATGATGATGATGATGATGATGATGATGATGATGATGATGATGATGATGACGCCTAAAATGATGATGAAGTTCGTCTCATATTGGCTGGGGCATTTATATAATTTTGGGTGACTGTTTGCCCATAAATGCCAATGACATGTGGCACATTGCAGGCAACTGAAGTGAAGTAAAGTGAAGTAAAGTGACATGACCTTAAACCGAATCCCAATAACCAAGAGATTATCAACTCAAGACAATGAAATAAAATTTCACTTTCAGCTCTTTTTCTTCTTGAAAGTGATTTCCAATTGCGATTTACTTTTTTTTTGTGGCTTAATTAAATTAAAGTAAAGTTTTGATTTGCCAGAGAGAACTATGTTTGTGGCATGTCTAGCTAAAAGTGTGGCTGCATTTTTGTAAAACAAAAAAAGACAGTGTGACCGAACTTTGTAGACATTCATTTAATTATTTCAAGCATCTAATAATAATAATAAGTAATAATAAAAACCAATCACAAAGAAAGAAATCGAGGCTTGCCATTGAAATGGAATGTGGCATCTTTTGTCCTTGTCGGTGTCGCTGTTGTGTCCTTATTGTCTGATTTCATTTGCTTGTCAGATGTCAGACTCAACACCATTTAAAATGGGCAGACATAAAGTGAACTCGACAGACGACGAACAGTCAGTCAGTCAGTCAGTAAGTCAATTGGCGAGGTAAAAATCTCTAGATGAAGCCAGCTCCAGCTGAAAGGCACTTCCTTCTCAGTTATGAACTATGACTGAAGCGCGGTTTTCTTTATTGTCTCTCTGTGTATGTGTGTGTGTCTCTCATTCTCTCTCTCTGTGTGTGTGTGTGTGTGCCGCACATTAGCCAAGCGAGTTGGCAAAAGAAATTTAATTAAAAAGGAAACGAAAGGCAGTATGGAATGTCAATTTATGACGACAGGCCCCAGCCATGTGCCTGTTGGATGATGATGATGACTGCCTAGCGGATGGCTGCCTGGCGAATGGCTGCCTGGCGGATGGCAAATGGAGGAGGCGAATGCAAAAAAAGCAAAACAACAGAAACGAAAACGCAAAAAAAAAAAATTAATGGAAAATTAATTAAGTGTCGTTTAATGTTGTCTCACAATGTAAACGCTTTCAACGCAGCGTAAATTAAATTGTTGTCTCTGACTCTTCCCCCTCTTCCCCCCCCGTCTATCACCGCCAGAGTTTCTGTTGTGTGGCCTCTTTTTTGATTTATTGGTTTTTGCATGTTGCACTTGCCTCGCCTGGCCATAAAATTACATTTTGCATTCCAACCACCGCCAACAGCAACATCATCACCACTGCCATCAGCAGCAATGCACCGCCACCGCCACCTCCCCACCCCTCTCCTCTTCACACATGCGCAATCTCAGGTCTCTGGTCTCTGGTCTCTGGGTCTCAGTGTGGAAAGTAAATGTAAAGTGAATGCAAATAGCAATTTTCATGCTCGGCTTCAGCTTCAGCTTCAATTCAATCAGCGGCTAGCATTATGGATGGCACATCTGTGGGATGCGTTGGGTTGGGGATGGGTTGCGGATGGGTTGCGGATGGGTTGGATTGCAGGTGCACCCTAAGAATTTCCCTTGTGTGGCTAAAACGGGGTAAACGCGGAGGCAAACACGAATTCAACCAGAAAGGCGGGCAGGGGGAGGGGGAGGGGTAGGGGCAGGGGGGGCCTGTTCACTTACCTTCTTGCAGTAATCAAGCAAATCCATTTTATCACGCAAACATGTGGCGCCCGTTGTCTTCTTGCTCAAATCCGTTACCCAGCGTCCCTCCTCGGATAGATATTGCGGCTGATAGATTTGGCCGGCTTCGCATAGAACAGCGATTTGTGGCTCCCAGCGCGGTGAGGCGGCCTACGAAAGTAATGGTAGAAGAAGAAGAAGAAGAACAAGCCATGAATAGAGGGCAAAGAAAACAAATCCGATTAGATGCGAGAAAAAAAAAGTGCAACAACAAAAAAAAACAAAACAGAATTTTATATGATATAATATATATTTAGATTATTTAATGTGTGTGTATGTGTGTGTGTGTGTGTGTGGGCTATCTGTGTGTTTGTGTGTGTTTTTCCGACTTATATGCATTTTTATCATCAAAGCCAAAGATCAATTCCAAATGAAAATGAAGAAGTAGCAGTAATTCCGCTTCCCCAACTCACCTCCCCCCCCTTCCCCCCACGAACCATTCCCCTCCAAATAGAAGAAGGCAAGGCAGGCAGCCGGCAGCAGCAGACAGAAGATGACAACAGACACAGAGACATTAATCATACGCCACATTGTACGAACAGAAAACCCAAACCAAAGCATAACCTAAGCCCACTTCCCCTTCTCCCTCTCTCTCTCTCTCTCTCTCTCTCTCTCTCTGTGTGTGTGGGCGTGTGACAGAGCGATAAAAAATGATATGGCAACACATGTGGCCATAGACACAAGCAAAAAAAAAAAGAACCCAAAGAACAATTAATAGCAGCCGCAACAACAGAAACTCATTTTGGAAAGAACTTTTCTTTAAGCGTTTCGTTCATTAACCGCCTTAAATGATAAATGCGACTAAATCTTTTAATTCTATATAGGCTTGAATTGATGAATTGGAGCCCACATCAAATGTGTCTATCTTTATTTGGGCAATCAAATTAGTGCATTATTTTGCAATATTTTTGTAACTGGGCATATTTTCTCTAACTTTCAATTCGAGTCAAAGTCTTAGTGGCTCATAAGTGTGTGTGTGTATGTGTGTGAGTGTGTGTGTGCGTTCAACTATTTCAAAAGTAATTAAGTTAGCAAGGCGAAAGCATTTTTTTACCCTTTTTTTGTTTTTTTTGTTTTTTGCCTTCGTTTCCTCAGTTCAGTTCAGTTTTTTAGTTTCTCAACCGTTTTTGTTTATGACATGCAGCCATTTTTCCAAGGCAATCTAATAATTTGCAAACCCGAAAAACACAATCTCCTCCCCTCTCTCTCTCTCTCTCACACAGTCTGTGTGTTGTTTTTTCCTGCCTGGAAACAGGGGCAAAAGGCAAAAGCAGAGAGAGAGAGAGAGAGGAAGTCTTTCTGGCCTGGCCTGGTCATGTCATTATTGCAATCAGTCCACAGTTGGTGTTGCACTTGTTGTTGTTGTTCTTGTTGTTGTTGTTGTTATTTACACTGGCATCACTTGGCATATGCCAACAGCAGCAACAGCAACACACAGCAACAGAATAAAAAAAAGTAAAGTGCTGGAATAACCATAATAATGTCGCTACCCAGGCAACGCAATAAGCAAAACAAATAGCACAATACTTTGTCTCTCTCTTACTCTTTCTATACCCCCCCCCCCTCCCCACGCCACCCCCCACTTTCCTGTGTGTGTGTGTACGAAATGTCATAAAGTCAAAAGTATTTGTAGAGAAAACTCTTCGAAATCTATGCAACAGATGTTAAAAGTAAAACTATAAATTCTTAACAAAAATCAATTGGAAAATTGAAAATTTCTTCTACTTAAATTGTGGGTTTTTCCCCACTAATTGACGTCATCAGAACACAAATGACCATTTCATATAGTCAAAGTTCTCTTTGACAAAAAGAAATTGCAATTTATGCAAATATTTACTTAAATTTTACAATACTTTTACTCAACTAGAGTAAGGAGGGCGGTGGTGGGGTGGGGGGAGGTGAGTCTCAATTTAATCTCAGCCAATAAAGCCAAACAGAAGTGTGTGGCTGCAATTTTTATTTAAGCCAAATGCCAAAGGATTATTGAGCTAGAGCCAACAAAATGGCAAAATGCTTGCAACTCTCTTTCTCTCTCTCTGTGTGTGTGTGTGTGTGTGTGTGTGGAGTGGGTGTGTCTGTGTGCAATAGATGAATAAATTGAATTTGTCGTTTATTTATTTCGTTTTGTGCTATGAAACTTTACTCTTCTTGTTTTTTTCTCTTTTTTGTTTTGCTTTTTTGAGGAAAATGCTAGCCAGCTTTGACACAATTGAGTTGAATCAAAATCAAAATTAAGCAAACACAAAGCCAGACGACACATGCAAAATGGGAAAAAGAAAGGAAATTGCATAGGCAACAAGAAGAAAATGTCAGCCCAGAGAGAGAGAACCAGGAGCCAGCCAGACCTGGCACAGATGCAAGCCAAAGGCAGCAAAGTTGTCCCAATCACTCCATCCCCCAACCTCCCCCCCGCTTACCACCTCAACTGTCAGCTATTGCTGTTGTCGTTGTTGCTGTTGTTGTTACTGGCAATCACAGTTCGTGTTGTGTTTCGTGTTGCCGCCGCTGTCAGCCCGCCCTGTTTGGTTAGCCAGCGGACACAAAAAGGGCAAAAATTGTAATCAAATGCACTCAGGTGTATGTGTGGGTGTGTCATTGTGTCGGTGTGTGTGTGTGTGTGTGTGTGTGTGTGTGACGGTGTGTGGCCACCATTAAGGGGCGTAACGAAACAGGAGCCTCTTTGGTTGCAGTCACAATGTTTGAGGAGGCAAAAAGTGTTGCATACCCGCCAGGCGCTTACATAGCCAACCTACATAAATGAAGTTTTCAACGAAAATCTAACTAATTAGGCATAAATAATTAATAACAAAAATTCGAGCAGCATTCAATGTGATAACAATAAACGGAATACTAAATAAAAAGCATATTTTCTACCCATTTCCATTTATTTATGAGACTTTAAAAACTCCGCGCCCTCCCCAAACCCACCGCCTACCTACCACAAAAGCAAAACTTGGCCAACTAAGCGAAGATGAAGAAACGAGCAAAAGCAAACTGGCCAATAAGTACAAGCTACTTAAAAATGGCGACAGCAACGACAACGACAACGACTTCAGACAGACCAACAGACCAACAGACCAACAGACAGACAGACAGACAGACAGACACAATTATGTTAATGTTTACTCGACCGTAATTAACTCAAATTTATGATATTTTAATTTCGCCCCCAACGTCACTTCAGAGCGCAAAAGTTGAAAATGTTCAAAGCAAAGTGCAAAAAAAAAAAAAATATATATATATATACGAAAACGAACGCAAAACGCAAACGAAAATTGCGTTATAATAACACACGTAAAAAGTTCTTTCCCTTCTCTCACTCTGTGTCTCTCTTTTTCTCTTGTAATTCTCTTATGTTTTGGTTTTGGTTTGAGTTTTAGGTTTTCGTTTTTTGGTTTTGGTTTTATGTCGCACAAAGAAGACAAATATAATTTTAATGCGAGCGCGTGAAATGCAAAGAAGTGGCAAAAATTTATTGTTTGCTCAAGAAAAATACAAAAAAAAAAATAAATAAAAAACAAAGTTCGTTCTTAGAATAGAGAAGAAGAAAAAGATGAAAATGAAAATGCTTCTTAATGGTTTTCAAATGACAATTTTTTTTTTTGGGAAATTGAAGAGCTACGAAAACCTCTCGGAAAGTTAGACGGGGCAATTCTCATTTTTAATGCCAAATCGAAATCGGGAACTCAACCTAAGCTCAAAAAAGTAATTACCAACTGCTTGAATCTTTTAAATATTTCTTTAGTAATCGAAAAATCGTTGAGAATATCAGTCAACATTATCGAATAAACCTGGCAGCAGGGATGCCAACCCTCCAGCTTTTTACGTATGTAGATCTCCGTGTTTTAAATAAGATCTACGTGCCTACATGTGAAAAGATTTAAAAAAAATATTGCAAAATATTCTAAAAACTTAAGTTCGTATGAATTAAATAAAAAAAATGATATGATTTATATTGGATCAGCAGCACTTAATTCCGTTTTCGATATGTTTACGAATGCCGTTTTCAATGGGATGGCAAAAAAAATTGGCATTGCGTTTATTTTCAGAAACTAGACAAATTAGACACGAGGACTTTGAAAGGATTGCTTCACACCAAAAGTGGATTAAACGAAAAACTTAAAGCCTTCTGACAAACTAACTAAAATATTTTAATCAAATACATTTTTGTAAAACATTTACATAAAAAAAAAAAACCAAGAATAGTCCCCGTGGGAATTCCAATGGGGTTTGGTCCTTTTTGTAAATTATCTATCTGTGTTGTTATGATACTATTTTTGTATGTATGGAGTCAGCGCTTAAATAAAATATAAAAAAAAAAAAAAAAAATTTATATAAAAAAATATATATTATTTGAAAAATGTAATTTGCTTTCCAAAGCGACAAATTGAAATTAATAACAACGAAGTACAATATAATTAATTTAAAAATTTAATGGTTTATTCATTTTTTTTTTTATTGTTTTTAGGCTTAAAATAAAAAAGGTCATCGATTTTGTAGCCTGGCTACGTAATTCTCAAATTTTGACTTGGCAGAGTCCCTGCCTGGCAGAGTTATTCAGTTGATAGTTCTGTTCTACTTGGCGTGAGGGGACTATAGAAAAATGCTACACTGGAAGCCATTGCCTGGTCCCTCACTCACTTCTCAGTCGCGTTTGCTTAATGAAAATTTTATTTTTTGAAATCAAACCAAACTTAATGTAAATTCAATTTGAATTTAGAATGGAAAATGAAATTTTCTTTTTTCAATTGTTGATTAATAACTTCCTGAAGAGCAACACCAAAAAAGCAAATTATTTAAGAGCCTAGCATAGGTTGGGAGATATTTTTTTATTTTTTTTGATAAGTTCTGCTTGAAAAAATTTGTTTCGTTTTCGATTTTCCAAGTTAATTGAAATGGTTATAAATCAAGCAGCAAGTGAGACTTGGAAAAATTGTGGAAAAGTGTGTAGAAAAATGATGTTGATAATGCTTCTGCATGCTAAGTAAGGCAAAGAGACTCTTTGGTGGGGGGGAGGGATGTGAGGGTGGTGGAAAGCACAAAAAAAAAAAAAAATTGTGAAAAATAGCCACAAACACACACAAAGAAGAAGCAGAAGAAGAAGGGACAAAAAGTTAGAATTGGGTGCACACACACACACACACACACATACACACAGAGAGAGAGAGAGAGAGAGAGAGAGACAGAAGTGAGAGAAATTGTGGCTATTATTTATGAGTTTTCTACGTTTCTGCCTTTTGTGCATTTTCGCCATTTTGTCATTTAATTCCTTTTTCCTATTTTCGCTTTTCTTTTCCATTCATCGTGCTGTATGTGTGTGTGTGTGTGTTCTATTTTGTTCTGTTTGTGGCTCAATTTCGAGTGTCAAAGCATTGTAGAGTAGTTTTCTTTTTTTTTTTTTTTTTGTTATGGCTGATTTCTTCTCCCTGTGAATACCCTGTAACTGTAGTTGAATGCGGGGCATATTGGTTGTACCCTCTTCATTTGACTCTCTTGACTGGCCCTTGAAAGGGTATTTAATGGTCGGCCACATAAACGTAGATGAGAACATTCCCTTTAGCTTTTTTTCTTTTACTGATGACTCAGCATGCCTAAGCCCAAATGCGGGCGGGGATGGTGGTGGGGGGAGGGTATGAGCTTGGGTTTTTTGGGAGTTTTGATGATGATGATGATGATGATAATGATTTGGAGCTGCCTTCTGGCTTCTAGCTAGAAGAATTTTTGATGCGTAGCTTAACAGGAAAAGAAATCAAAAACTGACAGCAACTTGAAACTGGCAAAAAACAGCAACAACAACAACAACAACAACAACTGAGGGTAAAGTTTTGCTGCTGCTTTTCAGGTTGCACACACACACACACACACACACACATGGAAATTGAAATGAATTTTCTGCAAAGAGTCCTGCAAATATGCAACACACAAAATTTCTTCCATTTTTTTTTTTTTCAGCTGTGTCTTTCCTTTTTTTTGTCGTTTCGCTTCTTCTTCTTGTTTTTTTTTTTTCTGTACTTTTCTAATTGATGTTGCTAAAAGCAATTTTAATTACATTTGCCAGCTTGAGGAGTAGAGTGTGGGGGGGGGGGGTGGCGAGGGGAGGCAGCTGGCAGTGATGGAGTATGGAGAAAACTCAATTTAAGTGTCCCTCATAAGTTCTGCTTCCGATTACGATTTTCAACGAACTAAGAGAGAGAGGGAGAGGGGTGGTGGGGGGGGGGGGGGAAAGGGGGAAGGAGTTTCATTTCACTTGCAGTTTTTATCACTTGCTACATCTAATTGATTTTGCATTCGCCAACCATTCATTCATCCAATTCCTTCTTCAATTATCCTCGAACTTTTGGCCAAATGAAATTACAGAACTTTTTGCTCCTGCTGTTCGATGCTGTTCAATTTTTTTGTGTGTTAATGCCTTGCCTGCTTGGTCCTTTTCTTTTTTTTTTGAACGTTTTCGGTTAGATAATTTGGGTCATTTAACATTTCTCTCTTTCTCTCTTTGGCGGGGTTCATTATTTGTCGATTTGGTGCAGGCTCCTTTTCAATTTTTAGCTAATTGAGCACAGAGTGGCTGCATTTAATGGCTCAAAGACTTGACTTTACTTGTCTAGCTGACTCACACACACACACACACACACACATACACACACACACATAGACAAATTCAATCGATTTGGCAAAAAACCAAATTTAACGCTGAATCAGCAGAGTCAATCAACAAAATGATGGCAGGATAAAGGACTCAAGCTAACTGGCTATCAGTTTATCTGTCTGTCTGCCTGCCTGTTTGTCTGTCTGTCTTTATATATATCTATATATATATATGTATATGCATTCAAAATGCAAACAAAATTTTAATCCGACCACAAATTGCAGAGGCTTAGGGACCGAAAGTTTTTGCTATTAAATATGTTTTGATTTTTGAAACTTTTTTGTTGGAATTGTGTGCGATGGTCGGTTGGTCGGTCAGTTGCAGAGCAAAAAGTGCAGCATACTTTTTGGGGTACGTTTGCGATTCAATTAACTGTGAAAAAGTAATTAAGTTGCTTAGAGATAGCAGCCTGAAGAAGAAGAAGCAGAGAAAGAAGAAGGTAAATGAAAATGGCCACGCCTATTTTTGAAATATGTGTTCTCTATATGTGTGTGTGTGTGTGTTTAATTTGCATATATTGCTTGCATACTTTTTGGCATAACTTTTGCCAACAGAACGAACGAGCAAACGAGAGTGAGAGTAAAATGTGTGAGAAAGAGAGAGAGAGCGAAAGAGAGAGAGAGGATGAGTATAAGCTCGTGCGTGTTCCAAGTTTGGCAACTTCGACAACAGTTGGAGCTAATGGCTTTTGCCAAAAACCAAGACCGAAACAGGAAAAACTTTGCCTTCAACTGACAGCGACTAATTCCTCTCCGCTTGCTATGTTTTTGTCTCATTTTCTTGGCCTTCTCATCTTCATTCGCTTCGTCGCTTCGTCGCCTTCTTGTGCGTTCTCAATCCGTTCACTGGCTTTCATTTTAATCGCCAGCCGTAAGCCAAATGAAAAGCTTTTTCAATTTATTTTCACACACACACAGAGAGAGAGATAGAGAGGAGATAGAGAGAGAGAGATACAATATTACGTTTGCATTTCACCTTGTCGAAAAAGATACTTAATCATCGAAGCACATCCTTTCCACTTTTTGGCGAGCATCTTGAAGGCAGTTTACAGGAATTGTGTATCCTGCCATTTATGAAATAACAAAAAGTAAATTTCCCTCTCCATAATTGATGCCTTTTCTCATTTAATTTTCCTTCGAGCTTTTCGACTAGTGCATGCTACATATGTTTCCCTTTCAATCCCTATTGCTAGAGAAAGAAGATTTCTCTGTTCCCCCCCCCCCCCACTCCACACCCCACCACACACACCACATCGAAGCGACTAATTGCGGTCATTGTGCGCTCTAAACTTAAATCGCTCTCTGGTTGCGGTTGCTGTTGCTGAGTAGCGATTTTCCCAATCAAACGAGGCCAGAATAGAGAACGAGCGAAAGAGAGAGAGAGAGAGAGAGAGAGAGAGAGAGAGAGAGAGGGTGCGAGAAGAACTGAAACACTTGCACACACACTTATCAAGGCGCTCAAGCAGCTTAGTGAGAAGCTCACACACCAGATAACTGCCAATGATTGAATGCTCGAATCGAAAGAGAAATAGAGAGAAACAAAGAGAGAATGATAGGGGAAAGAGAGAATGAATGTGAAGGGTAATCTACCTAGTTCATTAAATCAGCAGCAGGTGCAGACCTTCTTTCTCTCCTCGCTCCTCTCTCATCTCTCTACATTTCTTCTATTAGGCAAGTGGTATTTGGATTTTCTTTTGCCTTGCTTTGCTTTCTTGTTACGTTTTTCTCATTATCTCTGTGAAGTGAAGTCAATGAATTACACACACACACACACACACACACACACAGACAGAGACACACACACACACAAAGCGATAGCATTGAAATTGTGCCCTTTTCAAACTGCATCAGAGAGAACTAAAGTGCAGGCTGGCTGGCTGGCTGGAGGAGCGGTAGAGCGGGGTGCGGTAAAGGCGTTACTTACGTGCATAAATTACAAACAGAAGCAGCAGGCCCTGCTCCTCCTCTACCTCCCTGCTACCCTTCATCTTCTACCCACAAACAACTTGCCCTTCTTTCCCGTTTCACTCATTCACTTGCACCCACTCTGGCATATGGAGCGTATGCGCAATTTGGCAAAAATGTTGACAGCGACAAGGTGTTGGCAACACGCACACACACACATGCACACAAATACATTGACAGACATGCAATTTAAACTTTTCTTCTTTTTTTTTTACTTGAGAGACAGAAAGAAGCATAGAAAATGTTGATGAGAATGAGAGCAAAAAGTGTTTCTCCTCTCATTCTCCCTCTCTCTTGCGTGCGTGTGTGTGTGAGCGAAAAGATTAAGGTAAGAGTTCATTATCTTCTCTTTCTTTGGGGGGTTTTTTTATTTTTTTTTTTTGCGTATCGAAATAAGTTAGTGAGCAAAAATGTGTTTTTCAAAAGGGGTCGAGGCATCTCTCTCTTAATTAAGTTTCAGAAAACAAAAAAAAGGATGCAAAATGAAAGTGGCAAAGTGCAGGACAATCTTTTGCTTGTTGAACTTGTTGTTAAGGTTGTGATGGCAAAGGATACCAACCAAGTGTAATTTTGACTAATTTCAATATGGAAAATGGAAAGAATTTTAACCCTTTTTTCTTTTTTTTTTTTTTTGGGCAATGTCAAAGGATGTTTTGCCGCATGTGTGTTAATGGGTCGTTGCCAAAAGGAGCTTAAGCAAGAAAGATGTCTTACGGATACACACACACACACACACACACACATAGGTAAAATGATGATGATGGAGTGCAATTACTTGAGGCGGAAGTAATTGAAGCAGCAACAAGGAGCAAGGAGCAGAAAAGCAAAAAAAACCGAATGAACTTTAATTAAATTCTTGATATGCTTGTGCGTAATATATATATATATATATCTTCCTTTTTTTCATTCACTTCCTTCGTTTGAGCAAAGCCATTATAAAATGTTAGGGAACTAAATGGATTTTTGTTCGGGGAGGGGTAACAAAATAAAAGAAAGACAGAAACAGAGTGAGAGAGAGAGAGAGAGAGAGAGAGAGGAAGAAAACTTTGTCCCTGAAGGCGAACAAATCTATTTGAACCGTAACAATCTTCTCCTCCTCCTCCCCCCACATCACCAATAACGATTGAGTTGGTCAACTCACCAAACAATCACCTCAGTTCGCTCAGCTAATTTTTCAATTTTCATTTGCCAGCTTCTCCTTACGCCATTTTGATAATTAAATCGTGCGCTGCATTTGCCAAGGGCGCCCCTCAAAGTAGGCAAATAAAATGAATTCAAATTAAAATTGTTCCATTTTATGAACTTTGCTGTCAACTTTTACACCTCTCACAAAGCACAAGAAGAAGAAGAAGAAGAAGAAGCAGAAGCAGAAGCAGAAGCAAAGGAAGAAGTTTGAGTGCGTTTTTTGTGTGTGTGTTTTTTTTTTGTTTTCGCCACCTTTACACACAAAGGTCGAGAAAAGTTTGCCAACAATTTACCATTTCCCCCATCTTCATCTCGCTCTCTCGTTCTCTTGATGTTGTTCTGTCCTGTGCTGTCCAGTTCAGTCCAAGCTCATTATGCGCAACAACAACAACAACAACAACAGCAAGCAAGGTGGCAAAGGACAATGAAGGAACGAATGGATGGACGCAAGGCAAACTTCATTTTGATAAAAGTAAACGAGCTTCATTTTGTGCAATGTGCAGCAGGAAAAATGGCAAAAAAAAAAGAAGGAAAAGAGAAAGAGAGAGAGAGAGAGAGAGAGAGAGAAAAAAACACGAAACAGAAACTTTTCCAGCTGCGTGTTTTGTTTTCGCCTTGATTTCCTTTTTGGCTGCTTTTTGGCTGTTGTTTGTTGTTGTTGTTGTTGTTGTTGCTGTCAGCTTGACGCCATTTTGTTTTCTTATTTAAACTCGCCTTGCCCGTTAAGCCATCTCGTTGCCACTCACTACCCTACCCGCCACTCCCCCCCTCCCCACACCATTCCATCCTATTACACCCTTTACTCTCTGGCCACAGTGTCCTTAAATATTTGTGGATATTTGGCAGAATGTAGAGACCAACGAAAAAGAGAGAGAGAGTGAGAGGGAAACGTTAAAATTAGCACAGTTAAGTTTAATTGACGTAATTTTTGAGTGGAAAGTGCTAACAATAAGTGGTCAAGAGAAGTGGGAGAGCCAAAAAGAGAGTGTGAGAATGTGTGAGAGAGAGAGAGAGAGAGAAACCCAATTGCAACACACAAGTAAATGAACAATTTGATATAGCCAGCCGATTTTAAATCAATTAAAGCAGATTTATAGTCTATTAATAATTCTTTTGGCAAGAAAAAAAAGAAGATACTCTCTGTTATAAGAAAACAAATTCGAATTCTAAATCAAGAGAAAACTCTCACAAGCGGCTCTTTAGCGCACCTAGCGGACAACACTTGGAATTGCAAATTCTTCTTAAAGTTTTATGCCGCTTAAATATTTGATATTCCCTTTTTTGGCGGTTGTTTTTTGGTGGGATACGTTTTTGGTGTTTCTTTCGTCTTGGATTCTTGGTTCATTAATCTTAATAATGCAGCCAGAGTTGCCAGCTGCATTTGTGAGTAGCAACTTTGTTTTGTTTGTTGTGCCTGCCTGCCTGCCTGCCTGTTTGGTTACTTGGTCCTTTGTTTCTGTTTTTTTGTTTTTAGCTCCTTTTTGTCTTTACTGCTCATTCATTAGGCAACGAGGTTATTGTTCTTGTTGTAATCTGTAAAGTCTGCATTACTTCAAATCCACAGAAAAATATAAAGAAAATCTCACACACACACACAGAGACACACAGAGACACAGACACAGATAGACAAAGAGTAGAAGAGACAAGGCAATCCAGGACATGAAGTAAACACAGAGAAGGATGCGAGCAACCCTCGAACCAACACGTAATTTCCTTTTCTTTTCTGCTGTCGCGTATTTTTTTTTTTTGCTCATTTCTGGATAAGGGAGAAGAATGCTAGAGAACGGGGGGTGGGGTGGCGGAGGGGGGCGACTGGGCTGGGCTGGGTAGCTGCTGCTGCTGGCCGAAGGAAGTTTACTTTGTCGCAGTGTCATTTATTTTGGCATTTTTGTCAGTGACATTTGTTGTTGCTGCTGTTTCTGCTTTTGTCGTCATCATCATAATCGTTAGCTCTTCCTTCTTCCCTCTCCCTCTCTCTCTCGCTCTCGCTCTCGCTTGCTCCAAGCATGTCCCCAGAATTTTCCAGTTCCTTGTTGAGTTAAGAAAATACCGAAAAAAGCGTCTGTGAGTGGTTGTTGTTGTTGTCGTCCCCTTTGCCCATGCCCATTGCTTTTCATCTCCCCCCCCCCCACACACATACACACACACACCCCCCCCTTTCAGGCTTTGCGCCCCTTTAAGAATTGGGTGCGTTTTTTTATGACTCTTATCTGCTTCGTTGTTGCTTTGCTTGTTTCCTCATCCTCATTTTCGCTCTGCTTCTGCTTCTGCTTCTTCTTTCACCCATCCACTTTGGGGTTTCTCTTTTGCTATTCGTATTGCATATTTCAAGGCGCAACTTTTGGTGTCAATGAAATATAAAATCGATTTTTTTTTCTATTGCCCTCAAATGATTGAAATGGAATTCTTCTTCTTATTCTATTTTTTTTTTGCTCTCTATTCCAATTAAGACATTAAACCCACAACAACAACAACAAATGCCTAAAAGACAATGAGGCAGAGAGAGAGAGAGAGAGAGAGAGAAGAAAAAGGCAAGCCAAAAAGGTAAATTTGCAACATATTTTAAATAAACAGGAATGTTGTGGTAGAGTGTGAGTGGGGGGGGGGGTGTGGGTGGTGGTGTAGGTGTAAGAGAGCGGGGGTGGCGGGGGGGGGAGTGATGATGGCTGTCATCGTTACAACAAATGCCAGAGGCTTCAGGCCTCTTCTCAAGTCCAACCCCCCCCCTGGTCCCACCCTTTGCAGATAACCATTCAGCCCCACCCACCATCACAATGCCGCCCATTCTCTATCTATATATAGAGCTCCTCTATTGCTATCCCGCTCTAGCCAAATCCCTTGACGCTTGAAATGAATGCTTGAAATTGGTTTTTTGTATTTACTGCCAAGCGAACAGCAGAAAAGTATACTACGAAATATTTCACACACACAGAGAGAGAGAGAGAGGGTGGTGAGTGAAGGCAGGGCAGTAGGAAGGCAGCTACGACAGGTAGTAACCCGAAATAAATTCAAAATAATTTGTGTAAAATAGACGAGCAGCAAACGATGCGTCGTCCTTCTGCCAGCAGCCACGCGTGGTGAAATTTGCCGACGGCAGAGCACCACCAGAAGAAGAAGAAGAAGAAGAAGACGCTGCAGATGATGATGATGAAGAAGAAGAAAATGTAAAGGAACCTACCACAAGGTGCCCGACCTCCCACTCCCTCTCCCACTCCCTCTTCCTCTCGCTTCATCTCCAACAAAACACCGCAACCAACAGCGCCCCAAAAATTGTATCCTTCCAGCAAGGCGAAAAGTTTAACAAACATTGCAACAACAACAGAGAGAGAATGCGAGAGCGAGGAGGGTGGAGGGGGCAAGGCAGTGGGAGTGGCAGGCAAAGTTGAATTGGAATTGAAAGCGGTAAAAGCAGAGCCAGCAAAATAGTGTAAAAGCAAAAGGCTCAGAGGGACCAGAGAAAGAGAGTGTGTGTGTGTGTATGTGTGTGTGTGTGTGAGAGAGAGAGAAGCAGAGATGAGATACCCTGGAGGCTCATAAGCACAGGCTCGTATAAAACGCTCTGGCATTACAGTAAACTCTCAACAAATAACGCCTCCAAGCAAATACACTTGAAGAAAAAAGCGCTTTTGAGACTTTTTAGACTTTTGCCATTCGAAATACTTTTTGTTTCAGTGTATCACAGCTTTTGTTTGTGTATGCGTGTGTGTGTGTGTTTCTGTATCTAAATAGTTGGACTACAATAAAAAAAAATCTTTCGCCTCACAAGGTCGAACAACTCAAAACAAAAAGCAAACAAACCAAAAAGAATAAGAAAGAAAAAAGAAATACGTCTCCGAATTTGAAAAAATCCCCAAGACCCAACTGTGCGTGTGTGTGTCTGTGTGTGTGTGTGTGTGTGTTTTTTTTCCATTTTTGTTTTGTTAATGTCGAAACTCATTTTCAATTGGGACTTGAAAGAAGTGAAAGCAGGATAGCAGCATTTCATAGGGGAGAGGGTCGAGGGGGTCGAAGACGACCGAGAATTTGTGATGGCAAAAGAAAATTTAAATTAAAAACACGTCGACTTACAAAAACATTTTGCAAACATTTTGGCTTAGGTCACCCAAAACCAAAACCAAAACCAAACGACAAAAAGAAGCTAAGAAAAGGTCCCAGAATTGTGCGTGTGTGTGTTTGTGTATGTGTGTGTGTGTAAGATTGAGCTTAGTGGATTTGCTCGTTTAGGTTCAGTTTATTTGCGGCTAAGTAAGTTAAACGCCTTCAAATTGCTTATTCGAAGTCAAAGAAACTTTTTGGTCTATCGCAAGATAATAACAAAAATCTATTCACAGAGTTAGTTACACAGAGTGGTACAGTTGTCAACAAAATGCACCAAAAAAAATGGCTGATGATGAGAAGGCAAAAAAAGGGTTTTCAGGGTGGGGGGTCGTTTCGTTTCGTTTCGTTTCGTTTTGGGGCCATGAGTGTTAACCACTTAATTTTCCGTTTCATTGAGAAGGGATATTAAAAAGCAAATTGGCAATGCTTACACACACACACACACACACACACACACACAGTTATATGTATATTCTCTTCTTTTTGGGGTAAACAAATTAACTGAACTGTCAACCGCAAAATCACAACAGTTGCAGTAGCCACTCAATCACAGTATTTGAGGCCGCTTCGAGGGCTCTCCATCTGTCTCTGCCACTTGCCATCTCTCCCTCTCTCTCTTTTCTCCTTTTTTGCATCTGTTTCTGGGCAAACTAAATCGGCTGACGCCTCTCCCACTCCCCCCCACCACCCCCCCACTCAGCCTCTTTTTTTCTGTTCTGTAAAGGGTTGTACATAATGCCAGCGATAAAACATTTTTTATATCCTGGCCAGGCTCATAGTATGTACGTACACACACACACACACATACACATGCGCCATATCAATAGCTCACAACAATTTGTGTAGCATACTTCTCTGCGCCTCGTTTATGCATATAGGAAAAAAAGAAGAGAAATCTCTATGTATGAGCATATAATATAAACCTTTTTTTTTTTTTTTTGTCATTGCCTGTGCCTCTGCCCCTGCCTCTGCTTACCTCTTTTTTTTCTATAGATAGCTTAAATGGGCGCGGCAGTCGCTTTGATTTCAAGTTGATCAAAACAAAAAAAAACTCACCCACACACACACACACACACAAACACACACAAAGTTAAAGTGAAACCAACAAAAACAAAAAAAAAAAACAAGGAATATATATAGGGAAATTCGTAACCACAGCTTTGTTTGAGTTTTACCTCGTTTGCTGCTTCGTTGACCACAAACAAGCATCCGCTCCCCCTCCCATCCCCAGCCCTCCTCACACACACACACACACACACACACACGCCACACACTCAAAAAAGGCAGAAGAAAAGAAAATTCAAGGTATAATATTTTTAAAGACTACCACCCGCCACCCCCCCGCGCGCCTTACGTGCCTGTTGAGGTGGTGGACGGCGGGGGGGGGGGGAGGGTTGGAAAAATGGGTCAAATGTTGTACATCATCAAATTTAACGCCTGACTGGCTAGTCACTCATAAAACTAGCCAAAAACGAAGACATTTTTGTGCAAAGAGACGAAACTATCGATGATTTTTTTTCATTTTTTTTTTTTATCGATAGGTCGCCGGGTCGTTCGATTTATACAGTTGGCTGATTTCTGTTGCTGCTTCTTTGGCACAAATCAACGCTTAAATGGCAATTGACATTTATGTATACCCCCCTACCAGGCCCCCCTCCCCTCTCTCGCCACCACAATGATATTAAGCTTACTTACTGCCAATTCAGTCAGCACATGTGAAACGAAAGAAACGCGCATGCGAGACGTTAAAAAGTCATTACTTTGGCTCTAGCCACTAAAAATTTGTCTTGGTATTTGGCCTGACTTGTTGTCTAGGGAGTGGTGGGTATGGGGGGGGGGGGGGGAAGGAATGAGGTTGAGACAACTGCGTATATTTGGCTATTGTCGCATACGAGTGCCACATAATGTGAACTGCATAGACAACACCAACACACACACCAAACAATGAGAATGTTCTCGACTTGCGTTTGTTTCTCTCACTCTCTCTCTCTCTCTCTCTCTCTCTCTCTGTGTGTGTGTGTGTGTGTGTGGGCGCTGGGCCAAAAGGCAGCAGACGTGTAGGAATGTGTGTAACTGGAAATATTTAAACGATAAAGTACCATGACGCCCAATGCAAGAACTAGAGATGACAACGTGAGCATTAAAAACTATAGAAACTTACTTTAAGTAGAGAGATGAGCCTATATGATATATTTTTAAAGACAAACTATCGTATACCCCTTTTACAATTTGATTCACGCTGTCATCACTGTTACATATTTTCTCTCTCTCTCTCTCTCTCTTTCTCTCTCTCTGTGTGTGTGTGTATTTGCTTGTGTACTTGTGCCTAATAGAACCCAAGTGACAAAGGCATAAACACACACACACACACACACACACACACACACACACACACACGCACACAGAGCTTGGTTCGTTGGCTTGACTGGCCATTAACTTTTTACCACAGCTGCGCATAGCTGGCAATTTGGGTAGCCAGAAAAAGAAGAAGCAGAAGAAGAAGCAACTGAATTTAATAGAGAGCCGCCCAGAATACCAACTCACTTGCATACAGGACATGCTGCATGTATAGATGTTGGTTATTGATGTAGAATGTTGACACCAACCAACAAACGAACGAACAACAGAACCCATTATGCGCCGCAACGCATAAAACATTATTTTATTAAGTGAGAGCTAAGCAGAGAGAGAGAGAGAGAGAAAGAGAGGTGGGGGGGAAGAGCCGAGTTCGAGTTGGCAAACAAAAGGAACAATATGCAATGACTTTGCCACATTCTGAACGTGGACTTGAATGCAAACGAACGACCAAACCAGAGATGAGACGAGAATAGAGAGAATAGAGAGAGAGAGAGAGAGAGAGAGAGAGAGAGAGAGAGAGAGAGAGAGAGAGAGAATGAGAGTGTAGAAGGAGCAGCAGGAGAACAGATGTCCTCTGTCTGTCTGTCAGTTTCTATTCAGAACTTTATCTAAACAAGTACCAAATACGTGATCAAGTTTTACTTTGTTCATGCTGAAAATAACTTTTAAGATAGAAAAAAAAAAAATAATTCCCCCCCGTCATAAATATAATTATACTACATTATGAATATTTATTTTTAAGAAGGGCAACACCAACACATACACAAACAATCGCCTCTAATCAACAAAGTCATTCATCAAAATGAGAGTTTACCTGTCTAACATGTGGATACAGATACACTCCTCATCACGTGAATAGGACACCTTCTACACTGGTCGGCATATATATTTTGACATAGCGTTGCCTTACACTGGTCGGCATATATATTTTGACATCTTTTACATTTCACTATTAGTCTTTTTCCTAAGTACCGTTGCATTTAACGAAGCGAAAAATGAATGCCAAAGTAAAGTGCGCACTAATAACTGTAAATTGGCGAAACTAAGGCAACGCTATGTCAAAATATATATGCCGACCTGTATGTCCTATGTTTTCCATAACACACTGCTACCCCAACCAATCAATATAGCTAGCGATTCATTTCTTTTATTTTTTTTTTAAATGAAAGATTATTTAATAGTTTGTGGCTCGACAACTTATTAAATCTATTATTTTTTTTAACTTACTGTTTAAACATTAAAACGAATTTAAAATATATTTTTCTTAAGGTGTTCTATTCAAGTGATGAGGAGTGTGCATCCTATATATTTGAACTATTCCATATTCCTCATTGTTATTCATTTGCGGTTGCCCAGCAAACAGAGAAAGAGAGAGAAAGAGAGCAAAAAAAGGAAACAAAACATCAATTTCATTCGCATTCAAATCCTTTATGGAACGTGCCAGGTTGTCTTTCATCATTATGAATTGAATATCATTTGAATCACAATTCGGCACACACACACACACACACACACACACACATACACACACACACACTTGGCCAGTGCTAATAGTTGACCATTAGCTAACTTCTCCTATCCTAAACATTTGTATTTCTGCTTAGCCAAGTGTGTGACTTTGTCTCCTTCTTCTGTCTGACCTGTTCTGTCTGTCTGGCTTTCTCTTAGCTGTCTCTTTGTCTCTCCTTCTCTCTGTCTCTCCGTCTCTATATATAAATTTCATTAACTGCAAACGCGGTCATAAAAATTTGACATCAAGTCAATTTTTGTAACAAACGGCCAACTGTTTCTCTCGCCCTTCTCTCTCTTTCTCTCTGGCAATTTCAACTCCAAAGTTTGAACTCCACTTGAATTCTCTACTTTCATCCTCTCCGCTCTCCCCTCTCTCCCCTCGCTCTGTGTTGGTGTGTCGCTGTCATTGCTGTTTGTATTTTGAATGAATGTGCAAATAAAATTTAATTTAATAGCAAATTTTATGTCACAAATATTGCGCTTCACTTGACTCCCATCTGCCAGACATCTGCCCCAACATATATACTATACATATTATATATATATGTATATATATCTATATATATATATGTATATGTCTATGTATAGATGGCAACGCGACTCGCCCACTGTTATGGCCCTCAAATGGTTTGTTCGAGGGCGAGGTTCGATTTGACACATGCCCCTTCCCCCACTCTGCACACACACACCCACACCCACACACACTCACCCACACACACACACATTGTGGCCCTGCCATCGTGCTGATAGCCAAATGGGATTTGGGGAATATGCCAAAAGGGAACAAGAACGAAAACCCAAAGAGAACTTACTCCATGCCATGATGATAGCTCTAAGGGCAAGAGGCAGTGAGACAGGAGAGAGATGGGGGATGGGCGATGGGGCGTTACTTGCCTTGTATTGAAGTGTCAAACTGAAGTTGCTGGCGGGCTTAAGGTTTGGCCTTTGATTTTTTTTTTTTTTTTTTTGTTATTTTCCTTTCTCTGATTTCATTTATCCTTAATATTTCTCTAGATTTTTCACTCACCAAAAGTGGAGATAAAAGATTTCGCTTTCAAGGTGTTTTTCATATGCCATGAACTGGATTAAAGCTCTTTTCTTTTTTTAGTTCAACTTAAGTTAAATTTAAGTTTCGTCCTTTTGATCAATTCACTTTTTCGATTATTTTATTAGACGAATCACTGAACTGATTGCCCCATTTGGCAAATGCCATGAAAAACTATGTCAAAATTTCAAAAATTAAATTGAAAAAGCGCAAAGTTTATACAACTCACAGCAGGATGCAAGGAAGAGTCCGAGAGAGAGAGAGAGAGAGAGAGAGAGAGACAGTGAGTAAGCGAGAAAGAAGTGGAAGAAAATAAGCAAAAAAAAAAGTGCAATATTGCGATTTTATAACACAAATTGCTTATAATCACCAAAAAAGAAACAACAACAACAACGACGGAGATGACGAAGACCACAACGAGTGGAATAAGGGGGGGACTGGGGAGAAGGGCAAGGAAAAGTAGGAAAATCTGTAGCCGAGAAGCGAGAGAGAGAGTGGGAGAAAAAAGAAGGCAAAAACGGAAATGCACGTTGTAATGGCCTGGAAGTGGGCATGGCTGTTGGGCATGGGCGTCAATGTGGGCGTGGGCGTGGCTAAGAGTGAGAGAGAAAGGAAGGGGAGGGGGGCAGGCAAGGGGAAAAAGGCCAGCAGCTGCTCCGGCCTTGTCTCTCTTCTTCCATAAAAATCATATTTCCGTTTTATTATTTGCTGTTAATGAAAATGCAAATAAAATTGGATTTTCCGTGGCGCACACAAAAAGGCAGCCAAATTAAATGTTGTTGTTGTTGTTGTTGTTGCTGCTGGTCCAAATGTATTTCCTGGCGCACATTTCGAATAAACATTTCGGTTTGAGCTGGTTTCTCTTTCTCTTTTTATTTTTATTTATTTTTTTTTGCATTTATATACTAAATAAATGTATGTATATATATATATTGGTTTATATATGTATGCAAGTTTGTATATAGAGGTATACAATTTTTTATTTTATATAAATCTTTCCGTTTTGTTGTTGCTTTTAAAAGCCAGCATAAGGCAAACGAAAACTTTTTTTTTTTTTTTGCTAATTTCATTTATTTTTTTGTTTTTCTATGTGTTTTAGAATTAATTGGGTCACGTAATTAGCAGCAGCTTGTTTGCATTCGGATTTGTGTTGAAATTTGTCCTGCCAAACCATACTAAAACACACACACACACACACACACACACACAAGCACAAGCTCAACCTCTTTTGGAAACTTAAAATTTTGATTAACATTGAGCAAGTCTATGGAAATTGTTGCATAATTTCCTTTTTTCCTAGTCAAATCTCAGAGAGAGAGAGAGAGAGAGAGAAATGAAGCAAGAATATAAATTAAAAGTTTAAATTTTTGTACTTTTTTCAATCTCAATATCTAAAGGGTTCAAAGTTCATGCTACACATATTCTCAGCGTTGAATCAGTTTCAATTTTTAATTATCTCAACAAGTTGTCTTGCCATTTCAGGCAAAGTGAGAGACATTTATGTTGCTACAGGACATTAGGAATTTCCTTTTTAGTTTTTAGATATCAAAGTTTGCGACTCTCCTTGGCAAAAGTTGCCTCATTTCAGTCTCGTTTATACATGGATTCGACTCTTGGTCTATGGAAATCAAAATCAGTTGCCTACTTTTAGGCTTGCTTTATATTAAGCATGCAATAATCATTTTGAGTCCATTAGTTGGCCAAAATAGAAAACGAACTGAAAATTAACTCTTTCAAATGGCAAATCTGCGTTAAAAAAAAGAGTCAAGTTTAGCCCACTGAAAGGCCTGAAAAGGGAAATTTTTCACAAGTTTCCTAAGACAAATTCGAAAATGTTCTTTTGAATTTCATCTTTTGACTTTCGTTTTTCTTAGTTTCATATTTGTACAAGCTAATTTAGAACTCTTAGTCTATGGCTGATTAGGTTGAGTAGAGTTTGGATCATTGGAAATTCAGTTGAAGATCAGTTGGGCTAATTAGCAATGTAGAAGAATAGATAGTACAGAGGGGGGGGGGGGGGGGGGGGGGGCTAATGACACCAGCGTTAATGATGCCACTTTTGGTAGGCTCATTTTCTCACTTTTTGGATTGGATTTGTTTGTTTCTCGTTTTTTCTCGTTTGTTTCCATGCAATTTGGGGGGAGAACGAAAACGAATTCGCTCTGGAAAAGTCAAAGCCACTTTATGGCCAACATATGCAGCTCGGTAGCCTCCACTCGAAAACCCCGAAAATCAAGAATAGTTTGTGTGACCATGTCCGACGTGACTCCCAACGAGCGAAGAGAGTCAGAGACAGAGAGGGAGAGGCATGAATGGATAGATGCGGGGGAGCCATCAGACATTGCGCCAACAACACGAAACCACTCGAACAAATAATGCATAGCGGATGGGTGATGGGTGGAGGTCAAAGAGGAAAACGGAACAGAAGGCAACAAGAAAATTCGTTCAGGCTGAGAGTCAACAAAATGCCAAATTCAAGCACCTGAAACAATTTTAGCTTGGCACGTTGTCGCGTTCCTTTTGCAGCATCAACGAGTGAGAACTTTTATTTCTTATCCTGCACACTATATACAAGTGTGTGTGTCGGTGTGTGTGTGTTTGCCTTACAAATGTATAAAACATTACCGCACGGCTGTGCCATAGACGTGCAATACAAACAAAGAGCGAAAGGAGCAGGTCGAAGCATAGAAGTATGGGTGCGGCAGGGTGGCGGGGGGGCGGGAGGGGGACACAAGATGGGCTGTGAGATGTGGCTAAAACGTGAAAGCTAAGGATGCTGAAGGTGAGCTGAACTTTCCTCCACTGTTTACATTAGTTAAGTTTGCCTTTGGCTTCGTTCTCTCTCTCTCTCTCTCTCTGTCTCTTACTCTGTGTCTCTTTCTCATATTTTTTATGTCCCCTTTTTGTCATCCCTCTCTCTTTTACTGTCAATGCCTTGTTGTCTCCTGTCTCCTGTCTCCTGTTTCCCGTTCACCGGTTCACCCGGTCGAGCGACATTTTATGTCTTTCATTTTGTTTCGTTTCGTTTGCCATTCATTCTGCTTCATTTGCTCTATTGTGATTGTGTGAGTCATCGCCCATCATCATCATCATCATCTTCATCAGGAGCATCATCAGAATCAGTATCGCTATCATCATCATCAACAGGGTTGCCAGGTCATACGTTTTAGTAGGCCTAACCTAACCTAAGCTTCTGCTTCAAGTGTTGTTACCTTGCGGCGTTTTTTTTTTTTTTTTGCCGAGTGTTGTTGACCCATGCCTGTGGCCTAGCATTGAATTTTTCCACCCGCTTGAGAAGTGTGGTAAATGGTGGGTGGATGGGGGGTGGCAACACTTAACCCTAATTCCTAGCCGCCATAGACAATGGTCACATTAGCCTAAAACAAAGAAACTGACTGAGATTTTGGATTTAGATTGCCATTGCTGGTGCTGGTAGGTAGGTAGGTGCTTGGACGGGGGTTGGGTGGGGTAGGGGGGCTCACTGTTCGCCTTTGTCAACGTTGAAATGAGCAAAATGCATAATCGAAAAAATCATTCAAGCGTAAATGCTTTGTAACTGAATACGAAATGTGAGGCAAAAGGATAAAGCAATTGGTCAGGGGACAACAGAAAGTGGGTGGAGGGGGGGGGGGGATGAGGAAGTAGTGCCAAAAAGAGGGATGGCAAACAAAATCGAAAGAGAATAAATTCGCATAACTTCAACCAAGTAAATATTTTTATACTCTAACTTGATATTCTTTTTAAAAAAGTTTAGCGAAAAACTTGCACAAATCAAGCTAATAAGTACATACTGTTCAAGAATATATATGTATATACACTATTTTAGCCTTTGACATCTTCTTTGGCCAAGCTAATGTACCCCATTTGCAGCAAGTTTATGCAAATGCCACCGAAAAAAAAAAAAAAAAAGAGAAAAAGCTGACAATTTAGATAAGAGGATGAGAGATGAAAGTTCTGTCTGTTGGGGTCAGTGGTTATAATGGAAAAAAGGGCAGAGCAGGGCAGGGTAGGGGGGGGGAGGCGGGGTCAGTGGTTGTATGTATAAGTTGATGTCATTGGATCACAATGAATGAAATTAGAATGCAAGTTTAATATGACAAAAAAAAACCAAAAAAAAAGTAACAAAACCAAAGAAAAGTAAAGAAAACTAAGCTAAACCGAAAGTGACTTCCATTTTGCATATAGAAAGAGAGAGAGAGAGAGACAGGGTGTGGGGGGAGAGACTGTTCCCAGGAAACAGTTGAAAATCACTGAATGCCTTTTGCTTAATTAAACGACAAACTAAATGTGAAACCAACCACAGAATTTCAATGATAATCCTTCTCTCTCTCTCTCTCGCTCGTTTGCCCTCTTTCGCCTTCTTCCCCCACTGTTTGGGGAGGGCAAGGGGTTAGCTTTAAATGACGATTGCACGATTTGGGCATTTCGAATTGCAATTAAAGCTACCAAAACCCAAACTCAAATGTGTAACCAATTTAAAGTGACTCATGAACTGTCAAAAGGGTTAAAGTCAGTTGCCCCACCCCCACCCCCGGGGGTACAAAGTCTCAGTTGACTTCAATGCAGTTCAGTTCAGTTGTAAACGCGGCTTAAGGGTTACTAAAGTTGGCTGAATGAGCCGCCAGTTGCCAGTTGCCAGTTACCAGTTCCCGACAATCAAATGGCCAACGACACTTTTCACCCTTCTGGGAAAATAAAAAAAAAAAAAAAAAACCCTTAACCAAACATCATTGAAAACTATATGTGACTAGACTTTGTATGGGTTTCACTGTGAAGAGTGGACATGGAAGTGGAAAAGGAAGTGGAAGTGGAAGTGGATGTATGGGCATATAGGGAGGCAGGGCCAAGGGTGCTTCTTGGCCATATTGCACATTGTGCTTCCCCGTCTATTATCGCACAAATCTCCCACTCCCACACACACACACACACACACACACACACACATTTTGAGCCGGATGAGTCAGACATGCGAACGTGAAGTCCTTCAAACAAACAAACAAGAAGCAAAAGAAAAAAAAAAAAAATATTGCAGGCAACCATCAACAGACCACAAAGCGATGATGTTGGATGGATGGATGCAATGCTGGATGATGGGCAATGTGACGCTTTCAGGACGATGCTACAACCATGTCCATGGGTCACTCATAAATTTCAGGTAAAAAACAACAACAACAAAAGCAGCCAGCAGCCAACATGAATGACGGTATTAAAAAGTTTGAGTCAAACAAAAAGAAAGCCAACGAATGCCACCAAAAGAGCCACAGAAAGAGCTGGGAAAAAAGGGAGAGAGATAGAGAAAGAGAGAAAAGATATCTCTCCAAAGAGAGATAGAGCAAGTGGAATGGCGTAAGAGAGGAGGAAAACGAATGAAAGCTGAGCAAAAACAAATTGCAGGCTGCACACACACAGACACACACACACACACACACAAAACAAGCCATGAATAGAAGAAAAAAAAACCAGGAGGCAACTTATAAAGCAGCTTAACTGTTTTACCCCCCCCCCCCCCCCCCCCTCCTCAGCCGCCCACTGCTCACTTCCACCTGCTCCTGATCGAAATGCTAAGCTAAGCTTTGACTATGCCACAGTTTTTATACCCTTTTGCAATCTCTCTTTTGATCATTTTCTATCTCCATTTCTTTCTCTTGCGCTATAATAGGCAATATTATTCAAAATATTGATATACAACTTAAGTTCGTTTTTTAAACCTTTTTTTAAAACCTTTTCTCTTAGAATCTTTTATTTTGATTGTATCCCCCTCTATATGGTATCTATATCTATTGTTATAGTGGGCCGATTTTTGTGTTTTTAGTATGACAATTTATTAGCTTTTGTATGAGATCTTATTCTAATAACTTCTTTTCAACTAAGAGACAGAGGACTCGACCCAGAATTGACCTGTGACCCTGCTAGAGTATCATAGACTTTATTCTCAACCTACTTTGCTTAGTTCTTTTCATAGTTTCACTCGTATTACTCAAAACAAAAAAAAAAAAATAAAATAAAATACTCTGTGTTTTTGTATATGAATTTGATAAGGTTTTTGTTTTGGCCACACATGGCTGCTTTCTTCTCCTCTTACTCCCCCTCTTTCTCCCTCTCTTTCTCTCTCTTTCTCACTCTCTCTTTAAGTTGGTTGCCATAGTGAAATATAGTGCTTTGAGTAACAACAACAACAAGGTAAAGTGAAATTTATATTTTCATATCATTGGACAAAGCAAAATTGTATAAAGAGTCTAATGAATTTATAGGTGGCCCGCCGCCCGCTCGCCCGCTCGCCCCCTACCTCGCCCATTCAAGTGAATGCCTCATTTTAGATGACCCAATTAGTGGCAGTTGATTGTGAAAAATATATATGCTGTCGCTCAGTTGTTGAAATGAAATTTATTTGAAGCAAAAGCCAGCCACTTGGGCATCTGCTTTTATATGCAAATTGGTGGTTGCGTGTGTTGAGTGTGTGTTGTGTTGTGTAAGTGTTTGTCTTGTGTCCTCCCCCACACACACACACACACACACACCTCCTCCTAAAAGCATATTCAAGAGGAAAAAGTGGAAAAACTGTTCAATTAAGCCAATATTTGCGCATACTCGCGCCTTTTGCCTCGAGTCTTGTCTTGTCTTGTCTTGTCTTGTGGCTTGGCTTTTTTTTGGCGTTTGCCACAAATTTTCGTAGCATACTTTGTGGCGGCACATGGCAAACGAATTGTGCTTACTTAAGGTGTCTGTGTGTGTGTGTCGGTGTGTGTGTGTGTCGGTGTGTGTGTGTGTGTGTGTGTCTATATGCTTGTGGTTGTGGTAGTTTTAGGATTTTTTGCGGTTCTGCTACCTTTACTTTTGGACTTGGACTTTTCTATGAGTTATAAGATAAAGCCTTCTCATATGTGTAAGTGTCTTTGTGTGTGTGTGTGTGTGTGTGTCGGTGTTAGTGTGTGTGTAGGTATGACTCACCTGCACCGTGCCCATGGCCATGATTGCTAGAACAGCGGTTGCCCAAAGGCTCCGCAGCAACAAATTACGACGCAGCGAAGCGCACATTTTTTCGCACTTTTCGCCTCTCTCTTTTTGGTTTGGCTTCTGTTTTTTTTTTTTTTTTTTGGTTAAGAGTTTCTTTTGTTGATTTGGTTTTGTGTGTGTTTTTTTTTCGTTCTTGTTCTAGTTTTGGTTTTTTTTTTAGTTTTTTTTTTGGGTGGTTAACACTTTTTGTTTTTTATTTATTTATTTATTTTTTTGGCTGTGGATGCAACTGTAAACCGAGTTGACAATTAATTTTTAAAAGTTCAAAACGTTAGAAAAAAAAAGAACCACAAATAATGGAAACAGGAAAAGTTAACCCTTTGCTGAGAGTTTGGGGGGGGGGGGTTTCCCTTTACACTTTGACCCAAAGACAACAAATAAATCAAAGAAACTATGCAACGAAAAACATCAAACTATCAAATGTGCGTATGTCTTTCCCCCTCTCTCTCTCTCTCACTTTCTTTCTCTCTTCGTGTGTGTGTGTGTTCCATAGTAGTATTTGATTGTAGAACGTAGTAGAAGCCAGAAAGCATGCAACCAGAGAGAGAAAGACACTAAGCAAGAGAGAGCGAGCATGAGAGAGAGCATGAGAGAGAGCAATGTAACGAGAACTTATGCTAAGAGCTACTCGTCACTCGCCGTAACTAAACTCATTTGCTACAAATCTCAGCGAATTGACAGAATTAAACATGAATAAACAAGTCTTTTCTATCTCTTTTTTTTCCATTTGGCGTTTATTTTATGTTTTTTTTTTTAACTGCATTCCAAAATGTTAGTTGGAACTGCGACGCAGGTCCACACCCCTCTGACTTCTGCGCACTCGCCTGCCATCTCTCCACTCACTCTCCATGTCTCTCCCCACTCCTGCTCTCCCTCTCTCTCTCCCTTTCTCTCTCTCTCTCTCTCACTTTCGTTTGTCTCTTGCGCACAGTGAAAATGGTAAGAAGGAATTTGGAAGACATTCTCTCAGAGACAATCACACCAGAAGGGAAACTCTTCCTTTCCTTTTGTAATTCTTTTTTGTTCTTGGTTTTTTTCTCTGTGTTCTCTCTTTTTTTTTTCTTCTTTTGCTTTTGCGTTCAATTTGGGCACAATAAATAAAATTCCATTAAACAATTTTTGTCGTTTCTTTTGTTAATTTTTTGTTTTTGGCACTTTCACGCACTTTGTTGGTAACAAGAAAAAAATATGTAATAACAATTTTTAATGCCGACAACAACAACAACAACACCACCACCAAAATGTATAGCAGGGTGTGTGTGTGTGTGTGTGTGTGTGTGTGTGTGTTTGTTGGTCGGTCACAGTTTCTATGGTTCTCGGGTGCCACAAAAAAAAAGAGTCAAAGCTGGAGCCAGGATCTGGAGCTGAGCTGAGCTGAGTACCTTGCGCTGCGAACGCTCACAAACGACTGCAAGTGGCGCTGACCGCACGGACAACTCGTTGGCTCACCAGTCACACGAAATGACAGAGACACCAAAAAAAAAAAAATGAAACAACCGACGGCTCCCACGGCGCGTGCCCAGGATCGATATTAAATGCGAAACTGCTGTTGCGAGAGGGTGGATTTTGCGGCGAAAGCGAGTGAACAGCTACACACAAAGTGTGTGTGTGTGTATGTGTGTGTGTATACATACAGATGCAAGTAGACGCGAGTGTCAGCAGCAGCAGGTGCTTGCCTAGCGTATTTCGCAGGATATCTCCGACGAGGGCTGGGCACAAACTTTCATTCGAAAATCCAACGAGACAAATTGTAACGAGTGAGAAAAAGATTAACGAACATCTCTGACAAGGGCTGGGCAAAAGCATGAACTCAAAAAAATCTAACGATACCAACTTGAACGAGTAAAAAAAATATAACCTAAAAAGTAAAAAGACACAAAATCAGCTTCGAAAAAATGCAATTGGTAACTTATTTTAAAATTTTGAATGATTGAAGTTATCTCTGACGAGGGCTGGCTACAAGCATTAGAGCGAATACATATCTAATGAGACTAACTTTAACGAGTAACAAAATACAAACCAAAAAAGAATACAGAAAAGAATTTGGAGATTTTAAATGATTTAGGATAATTTGAACGAGGGCTGGGCACAAGCATTAACTTAATATCCAACGAGACTGACTTTAACGAGTAATAAAATACAAACCAAGAATGAAGCCAGCATATCTGCTTCCTAAAGATGAAAATTTCGAATGATTTGAAGATTTGAAATAATTTAGGACATCTTGAACGAGGGCTGGGCACAAGCATTAACTTGAAAATTCAACGAGACAGATTTTCAACGAGTAACCAAATACAAACCAAATAGGAAGACACAAAATCTTCTTGGTAAAGCTGAAAATTTTGAAACTTTAACTTTCACGAGTAACATAATGAAAAATCGGCTTCAAAAAGCTGAAAATTTATAAAGCTTTCGCATTATTTAAACTAATATAGAAAAGCCCCGCCGAAAATATAAGAAAAGAACACTTTGAAAAAGGTTTTGCGACCTCCCATAAAATAAACTTTGTCTCAATAGGTTTGCAGTCATGGTTTTTATTGATTTCCAGTGTTGAATTCGAATTTCGTTAGCCCTGGTGCTTCGAAACAGTTTTCCAAAAGTGAAGTTTTTGAAATGCTGTTTCAACATTCACTAGAAAGCTGCAGTTAGCAAAAACTTACACACCTTTTGGGGGCGAAAAGCTTTCGAAAGCTCTTCGGCTTGTGCCCCAACTAACCAACCATAGAGGTCGCGCCATTCGAAAGCAAACAAAGTGAGGCAAACTTTTTAGAGCTTCTGTAGATCTCTTGAATATTTATTTAAGACAATTAAAACTGAATCCACAAACTTAATCACATTTTGAGCAGGAATCAGGAAACACACACAAAAAAAAAAAAAATAGAAAACAAAACGAACAACGCAAAAAAAAATATTCAAATGCAGCCAAATGATAACCCTCTGCAAGAAGATATCGTTTCAAATAAATTCTAGGAATAATTCTTCATTAGATATTCGTAGGAATACTCAAAGACCAGCAGCAGAATTGCACCGCCCGGTCCCAGGCGCATTATCTTGGGCACCAGACCCTTGTAGAGGGCCCGAAAGCCCTCCTCGCGATACACAATGCCCATGGAAGCGATTGTGCCCCGGTACTTGATCTCTCCGGGCACGGGCTGCGGTCCCTGGATCCGGGACTTGGCCACATCGAAGGGAATATTAACGAAGCAGGCCAATGTGCCGGCCAGAAAACCAATGGCCACCTTGCGTACGAATTCCCAGCGATGATCCTGGGCCGCTGGCACCGCATTCCGCACACTGTGATAGAATCCAAAGTAGACCATATTGAAGACGCCATTGCGGCCCATGGTGGCGGTCAGACCCTTGTTCAGGCCCCGCAGTCCAAGGCCATCGCGACGGACAATGTCGCTGGCCACGGCAAAGGTGCTCAGCATTTTCTTCTGACGATCCGCCTGCTGGGCCACCTTGACCACCTCGAACGGATTGACGGCAATGGCCTCCAGAGTGCCAGCGGTAAGGCCGGCCAACGAGAAGGTCAGCGGTGTGGGTTGTGGCTCGCCGAATTGAAAACAGTGGCTTCGTCTGCTCAAATACCAGAAATTTGATCGCCCTCTTTGGTGTCTCGGCCAGAATGGGCGGCATAATTCCCTTCCAATACGAGGTAACGCCCTCGTTTCGATACATTTTGGCAAAGCAATCAAAGACGCCATTGTAGTGAACCTAAAAAAGAGAATCAAACAACAATAAAGAAAAGGATAAAGAATACCATCGAACACAACGACAACAACAACAACAACAACAACTGGAAAAAAAGTCTATACATATTTTAATATGAGTGCATTTTGTGCTAAATAATTTGCCATTCTTCTTGTTTCTTTTGCTCTCTTTCTGCTCTCTTTTATGCGTTGTCTTCTTTATATACATATGTATGTATGCCTGCTCCTCCTAGCTGCCTACCACCACCTCCCTCACCATATTAAATCTGTTCCAATTTGCATCTATTTTGCAGCTATTTTCAAATGCTATAAATTTGAATGTTTCTGTTTTTGAAATCATCTGAATCTGAACAAATCTTTCTAAATTGAGATATATATATACATATATTGAGACAGAGTTTCATTCATATGCGATTACGATTCTCAAAAAACCAACACAGATCAATTTCTTAAACACCAAAAGAAAGAATAAAAAATGATATGCCATGTGCCTTCTTTTGAGCGTTTTTTTTTTAGATATTTCAATTTAGTTAAAAACGTTAAAATAACTTTTAGCAGCTCCAAAGAGGAGAGTGTTTTTGCCAGATTTTTGAAACTATAAAACTATTTTAAAAATTTAGAATAAAGTCAACCATTAAAGTGGCCTAGAAGACCCTTTAAAAGATGGCAAAGCAAATGGGCAACTTCTTATAGCCTTGGCCTAGGCAATCTATAATAGGCAGGGCGCCATAATTTGATTGTCTATAAACTTTATTGAACCGTCAAAATTGATTTGAACTATTTCTATTTTCTGGTTTAACTGCTGCTTATACTACACTATAGGAATCGATAAGTTCTGTATATATCGATTTCTTTATCGATTATAAGCACAAACAATTTATGCGTTAATTTGGCTTTCTTGATAGAGCACTAAACATAATATTGTCCAGAAGTAAAGTATGCCAATTTAAGAATTCTAAAAATTGACTCCAGGAAATTTTATGGCCTATCAAATGTTAATTCTTCTGTGTAATAGCTAAGAAACTATCTAGCCATTTTGGCAATCAATAGGGTTCATATCAGGGATCTCTTCTAAGTTAAGAAGAGAAAAAGATAAAAGAGATTTTCTCTGCTGCAATATTTGAAGTATCGAAATAAAGTTTAAATTCTTATTGAGACTTATATTTGCTCTTAATTTATAAGAATCGGATCAAAAATGGACAAAAACATTCTGCTAAGCGACAAAAGAGCTGCCGCTGGGTGCGCTAAAGTGCTTATATCATGGACAAGGCCAGATGGATGCAGCGACCAATTCCCAGCGTCCCAATGGTTCAATCTGCCCCATTCGTACCCAGTTTACTTTAGTTTTTATGCGTTTATTACAATTCTTGCAAAGCTTCCATAATTTAAGACTTTATGCTGTGCTTAAAGTCTTTCTATGATAAATTCGTAGATAAAACAGAAAAAAGGCGATTACACTTTCTTCTTGCTAAAACCTAATTGGACCTTTTTTTTCTCTGTACAATTTTAATTAATTTGAAGTTGTTGAGCGCAAATAACAAAACATTTTAAGTTCATGGCCCTTGAAACACTTTTATTTTTGTCACACGAAACACGCGTCGGAATATTTTTGATAGTGGACAACGATTTCTTTGGCATGGGGGCCAGACGAAGAGGTCCGAGTTTTGATAAGACGCGTTAGGCCTTCTCTTTTCCCACCTCTCTCTTTCTCTCTTTATCATTTCTCTTGCTCTCTTTGCTTTGCTTTGCTTCAGCATCAGCTGTGAGGGTGGACGGGCCTTGTTTATGTCTATGTCTATGTCTATCCACAGTCCGTATCTAGTGCGTAAGCTTGACCTTGGCATGACCTTTCTTTATTTTGTAGGAATGCTTGTGGCAAACATATCGATAGATAGTCAACCAAAAAAGTCTACGCACAGCAAAAGAAAAAGAAAGAAATGCCTTACTTTCATAGTGCCTCAAAGATGATTAAAAAAAATGTCCTTATTTAAATTGGAATACTTTGTAAACAGAAACACATTATTTAAGACTTTTACCATTACATCAAAGAATTTTCTTTTTTTTATAATTTTGTTTTTTAATTTTTAATATTTTTATAGAACTTTTGTATTTTAAATTCCTCTTCATTCGGTTTGAAGTTAATTAAAGTAAAATTTCATATGACCAATGATTGAAAGCAGATTTGTAGGTTGTAAGAATTCTGAATTCTGAACCCAATCTCTTTATATACTTTATAGATGTATGTCTGGGATTTCTGTTAATCTCTTTCAAAACGACTTTTTCATAGAAGAAATTTCTGTTTGTTCATCTTTAATGAATGCCTTCTAAGGGTCAAGCGGTTTTAGCTACCTCTCTAAACTCGATTGCTTTCCACAATTTTCTTAACTTAATACACAATTTTTCGAACTACAATTCTTTATGGAATTTCAATTCTAAGGTGTGGAAAGCTATATTCTTTTTGTTTTTTTTAAATGCCTCAATAAATGTTCTTTCGCTGCCATTTCCCTATTAATTTTTATCAACTTTGTGTTTCAAATGGCTGTACGAGGACATTTCCTGTTGACTGTAATTGCTAAGTGTGGGCTATGGGCTAAGAGAAGGGTTGTTTTTTTTTTCCATGCGACAAGAGTTTAGCTCTTTATGTTGGTTAATTGGGCAAGAGAGAGAGAGAGACAGACAGAAAGAGAGACAGGGGGGGAAGAGAAAAAGCTTTCCATGGACGATCACTTACCTCACTGACAGCCGCCGATGCGGGACTCGCTTGGATTTGTATGCGCGTCTTGACCACATCCAATGGCTGCATAATGCAAACCTCTAGGAAACCGGCCGAACCGCCGGCCATCACTTGAAAGGCGGCCCTTTTGGCCATTGAGATCTCATGGCTGGCAGCCTTAGGCGTTTGCGGCTTCTCACCACTGCTGGCCATCTTTAGTTCTTGGTCTTTTTCACAAAATGTTAAAATGTAAAAACGGCAACGACAATGAAACACCGATAACACCGAGAATTTTGTTCAAAATGGCCAAGCCCACTTTGTTGAGCCGCCCACGAAACAATAATAACAACAAAAAAAAAAACAACAATAAAAGACTTTACTCTCTCTGCGTATGCGATTACAGGCAAAGCAACAACAAACAAATCAGACAAATAAACAAACAAACGACAAGAAAAACAAAAAAAAAAAAGGAAAAAGCAATCGAATTGCGGATTTGAGACAGAATTTGTCAATCGCCGTAGCCGCTGCCGCTGCCGTCGTTTCGTCACACGCCGCTTCGAGAACGTAATTCGCACTGAAAAATTGAATTCCAAAGCGCCAGCTGAGACGGCAGCGGCAGCGGCAGCAGCGATAAATTGGGTAAGGATGGGGGGACTGACTGGCCCCGAGGGGGGCTTACTTTCTGTAAGCTTTTGCGTGTGCTGGAACCAACAAAGACTGAGAGCGTGAGCGTGAGCGAGAGAGAGAATGCGTCATGCTAATTGAATTCTAGTGATCGTATCGGCATCGGCATTAAGCAGAGAAAGCTTTCACCCCCCCAATAATCTGCTGGCCATTCTGAGCGAAAGCTTTTTTCTATTCGAGATGGTTCAATGATTGTCTTAACCTACCAGCCAGCCCCCATCCCCGAACATGCAAAAACACTTAAGAAAAAAAAGCTCCACATAAAGCAAAAGATTATGAAATTGGTTTTCGCACCGTTCACAAATCTAGTAAAAGCTTCTTAAAGAGGTCAGTTCCAGCTTTCGCTATTCATAAATTATAACTTACTTTCCTCAAACTCAAACAATTAATTTTCCCTATGACAAATTAAATTCGCCTTTAGCCAAGATTGATAGTCGCCTTAGAAACGATTTAAGAACTTCTTCTTAACCTTTAAATAGCTCAATCTAAATCTAATGATGAGATGAGGTGAAGAGAAAGCTGGTTAAAAGGACATCGTACAAGTTGAGAGAGAGAGAGAGAGAGAGAGATTTTAGGAGAGTTCGCAATGGATTAATTGATCTTAGATCTTTGACAGTAAATGGCCATAATTATGGAAAATTCAAATGAAATATTTCAATCGATTCCATCAGTGTTTGCTTTTTGGCCATTAGATGAAACTTGGGTCTTGTTTTTGTTTTTGTTTCTGGTTGTTGTTGTGGTCAACTCATCATGGTCCACACCCATGTCAAGAAGTTGACAATGGACAAACAAATCGTTTGACATATTCACATCCGTCTTGAGTGCAAGTGGATCTGCTGCTGCATCTCCGGGCCGTCGTTGATTGCTTTATTGTTGTTCCCCAGAGCAGCAGAAGGGGACATAGGTTGGAGGAAGGACGGGAACGGGGAGGAAAATTATGATACAAGATAAATTGAGGACAGAACTTTCATTTACATGCAGATAGATAGAACAAATTGTTGGTGTCAAAAAACCAAATATTCATCCATCCAAGTTGCTTTAGATGGCTCTCCCTCTTTCTCTTCCCCTCATCGTTCTTTTTGTCTTTTGATCTCTGACTGTTAATTATGGGCACGAGTTGGCGTGACGGTTAGATGAGATGCGTTCCGATGCCATCTGATCCGATCCGTTGCGTTGCGTTGCGATGTGTGTGGAATTTCTCTGTACATTGATTTTGATTTTGAATGCGTGATTGAATTTTGTTACATTTTGGTTAGATTAATTTCGAAATGCATTGGTGGGCCATTAAAAGGTAATAAACTGACCCCCCCCCACCCTCTCATGCGCTTCCCTTCCCTTACTCCATCCATCTATCGTTTGTCAAAGTTAATAATGTTGTAAAGTCACGCAAGAGATCGTCAAAAGACATTGCCCATCATTATGAATGGAGAAAGAAAACAATTTCTTGTCTTAACCGACTGGAGAGAGAGAGAGAGTATCCCATTCCAGAATTTTTCTTGTTGTTTTATTCTGTAATTAGGTTTAGTTTCCCTTTACCACCAGCTAGCGCCGATTGATCGATCAAAGCGAAGATCAGATACAGGCTAATAAATCATTTTTCCATTTCCATTTTCCAACGCAAAGTGAGAACTCACGACCGCCCGCGGCCGAGAGAGAGAGAGAGAGAGAAAAAAAAAAAAGACTTGGTCTCCGGTCTCTGTCAAAGGCTATTAACCCCGTTTCTTTTTTTTTGGGAACGCTCCACTTGTTCTCTTGTTCCTTCTGGCCACCAAGAAAACAAGAATCCAAAACAATCCAAAACAAAATTAAGTAAAAGAGCGAAAAAGCAAAACATAGAATTTTCATGTTTTGAGCGAAAGGGGGGAAGGGGACAGAAAGAGAGAGAGAGGGGGGGGGGAGCACATAGTGTTTTGATTAATGTCAGTTTTGACAGCTGTCCAAGACAGGCTCCATCAAGGCACTTCAAAACGAAAAAAGGGTCTTCGCTTCTTCTTCTACTTCTTCTTCTTCTTCTTCTTCTCCACTAATGGAAAATGTTGAAAAAAAAAGAAAATTCTAAATTCTATTTTAGATTAAGAAATGAATTTTGTACATTTTTTTTTGGTTACTTACTTACTACACCAACCAACCAAAAAAATAACCAACCAAGCAACCAGTTCAGGTTCCCGGTTCACCCAGTGAACTCTTCTGACCTGCTGGGAATGTTTTGTGCGATTTTCTCATAAACGAAAGTAAGTTGACCATAATAAAAAAAAAAAAAAGAAAAAAACCCGAACGTGTAACCAGCTCTATATAAATTGTCGTGTGGAGCACATTTTGCCAATTAGTATTTGGTCACGGATCACATGGAGCACACATGGAGTACATGTCGCTGCTCCGTTTGCTAATGGTCGCCCTCAATTGTGCGCCAGCAGCCCCATATACGCTCGACAATGGCAAGCAGCAGCGTCCTCTATGGATACTTGAGGATCAGCTGATGAAGCGAGAGCGAGAGGATAGACCAGAGGCCGATTATATGACCAGCACACGGGCCAGCCCCAGCACCAGCCCCAGCAGCAGCCCCAGCACCAGCATCCAAAGACAAAGATCATCCCCGCCGGCGGCAATTACGTTTCTAGTTCGTAATGGTGGCAGCAATTCGGGGACAACTGCATCACCAGCTCAAATGTTGCCCCAGAGACGGTTTATGCTGCCGCGACGAGTGCAGCTGCCTCATAGTTATGTACAGAACTGGTCACGTGCCAGAAGTCTGCGTCAGAGTTCACCGAACAGAGCACAGAGACGACGAGCCCTGAATTTACCCATCTTTGATAATGCGCCCGGCGACAATGCTCTGAGGGAACACAATTATCCAATATTTGTTTACAATGGCACCAAGGGAGAACTCATTGTCAATACCATGCTGAGCCATCAGCGTTATCCCATGAAGGAGCCAGTGCCGGGACAAGTTCTATATCCGCCCTCGACTCCAATGTTTCGCCCCAAGCCGATAGTTGAACAATTTCGTATGCCCGGCCACAGGGAAATGCTTAATCTTACCTTGATCCCATTCTATGCCCACGAAGCCATAACGACAGAGTTGACAACAGAGACACCAGCCACCAGCACCATATCCACTCTACTGGCCACCTATGAGACACAATTGCCAAGGAGTAGCAAGCGTAAAATGAAGAAAGTCAAGCAATATAATGCCTATCATTCACCTGAACAGGTGGTTCAATGGCAGCCATCCTATGAGAATCAACGACATTTTACAGTCACCGATAGCCTGGAGAGTCTAGTCGAAGAGGAGGAGCAGGAGCAGCAGAAGCATGACGACTCAAAGGAGGAGCAAGCACAACAAGAAACAAATAATCCCAACCTAGACACATCTGCCTTCCAAATAGTCTATGTGGATGAGAGTCTCGAGCCGCCGGCCACCACCCGGAGCAGCATGATGATGACGACTCCCTCACCAGTCGAACCCATCGAGAAACGTCAAAGTTCACGTTATGCCTTGAAACGTGAATACTTTGCCTTTCCAGTCTATACACTGGGCAAGCTACTGCAGAGTCCTGCGATCACAACGACCACAACACATCCTGCCAAAACGAGAGAAACTGTTAACTCGGCGGAGAGAGAATCCAATACTTGGTTCATTCTCAATTCCCGGTAAGTCCTAGAGTCCTTCGTATCAATTTAATGTTGATTTAAAGTAAAACTTTTAATTTCCATGCAGCTACAAAGGACCTCATCATCTTCATCATCGTCATCGTTATCGTCTATCGACTGAAGGCCAATCGAGTGAAGGAGCACCCAAATATTATACATCCAAGTATATACAAAGTGTATCCAAACCCAGAAGATAAACAGACAAATAAAAAAGAGAAATAGAGAGAGAGAGAGAGAGAGAGAGAGAGAGAGAGCGAGAATTATTGCAAATGAAATGAATTGAAGGGAACAAACAATTTGTCAGTAAATTATTTTATAGTCCGTTCGATCAGTTTCCCCACCACCCCCCCATTCTTACCGTCACCTCCTGCTATTATCATTCATTTCCAATTTAAGAATTCCATCTCAAACACGATCATTAACGCCTTTATCTCACTCCCTCTCTCTTTGTCTCTTCCTCTCTGTTTCTCTCTATTGTTACCATAGGCCATAATAATAAAATCTCATAAAATCTCATAAATTCCACAATTCCACAATTCTTCAATTCTCTAAATCGAAGACAAAACACAAAGCGAACTACAAAAGTTATCGTAAAACTTAAGCTTTAATTGTTATAAAGTGAGGGGTGTATTGGTGGGGGGAGGCAGGGTAGATAGGTAGGGGACCGCCGCAAATTTTGTGACCCAAATACCAGGGGGGAAAAAACCAAAAACAAATCAAAGTTCAACCAAAACAAAAACACACACACCTGAAAAACACACCAAAAAAATGTGTTAAACAAAAAAAAAACATCGAGAAAATTTTTTATGGCCAATTCCAAGCGAGCGGAACCCTTTCAACTTACTAACAGACGGGAAGGGGGCCACTCCTCTCCATCTCCTCTCCATCTCCCACCATCTGGCCATCATTCATTCAATCATTTTGTCAATGATCTAACGTCTCGGCTTTCCCATTCTAAACGCATGTTCATTATTATTATTGATTTCCTTAGCTTAGATTTCGCTCTGACGATCTTTTCTTTAGTTTTCTGTTTTTTTGTTTTGGGATTTTCCAAGCCTGCAATTAATTTTCTCGTTGTTCTAGCAACGTTCTCTCCGCCCTTCCCCTCCCCCCCCCCCCAGACCTTTTGGCTTTTGGTCAAGAGATGAAACCCGCTTGGTGTCTGTCGGCCATGTCTGTGGGGCACAACCCCAAGTGGCAGCAGCCATCTAGCCAACTGGCAAACTGGCCAACTGGGCAAGTGGCCAACTGGTCGAGCTATAAAAGCTCGTCTTGTGCGTGTCTTTGGGTTTAGAACAAATGCAGCTGCCAATGCGAGCAGAGCGCCTCCAAATAGAATATTTCAATTGTATTTTTTTTTTGTCGTTATCAAAAAAAAGGGGAAACAAGGATCCCAAGAGTGTATTCGTATAAGAACTAAAACAAGAATCTACATATATATATACAAATGTTCCAATTTCTAGTGGTATGTGCAAATAAAGAAACGGTTTTTTTTTGTGAAAGTGTTTTGAAAGAATTTTGAAATGTTAAAGGATTCGCCAAGTCAATGAACATGGATTCTGAAAAGTGACAGAAAAAATTAATAAAGCTGAAAAAGAAGAAGAGACTTTTCACTGAGTTTTGCCCAAAAAAAAAATACAAATTATAAAGCTAATCCAACTGAAAAATGCATTTCTTCTATGAATCGAATTCAATTTGTCATTGAAATTTAAAAACATTTTTTGAAGTTTATTTGAACAGTTAGACAAGTGCCGCACAAGCAGGTGGGCGTTGTCGAGTATTTTAAATGTTATGTTAGATAAGTGCCGCACAAGCAGGTGGGCAATGTCGCGTAAATCGTTGTTTGTAAATCTTTAAAGGAATATTTTTCTTTTCTCTCTAAGAGATCAAAAATTCTTTCTGCATATGCGTCTTAGATTTCTTTTTTTTTTTTGGTTTTATTTAAAATAATAGTTAATTCAGTCTTAAAAATTAAAGTTTTTTGAGATCTTGAAATGCGTTGCCAAATGTCACTTGAGAAGAGTGCAAGGCGTAGGAGAAATACCAAGACCTAAACAGATAGTTAGACAGGCTTCTCTCCTCTTTCTCGTCTTGTTTTCTCTTCTCTGCTCTTCTCTGCTCTTCTATTCTCTCCTATTCTCTACTCTTCTTTAATATTTTCTACTCTTTTCTACTCTTCTTTACTCTTCTCTACTCTTTTATACTCTACTCTCCTTTAGCCTCCTCCTCTCCTATCCTCTTTTATTCTCTTTTATCCTCTCGTATGTCTCCTATCCGCTTCTCTACTCTTCTCTCCACTCTTCTTCTTGTTTGCTGAATATTTTGACACAATAATATGTATTTTCCCTCTCTCAATCTCTCCCTCTTTTTCTCTCTCCCTCTCTCTATTGTTTTGTCTTACAGATCATGGGAGTCCTTTGGGCATTACCAAGTGCCAGCAATGCATTCTGGTGGCCAAAAACAAGCACGTAAGTCTCAATGAAACGATAACGAGGAATGTGGGGAGGGGGGTACTGGGATTGGGATTGATTTTATGGTAATTTTTGATTGGACTTTCTCGTTGCTTGCATGGAATGCATCTTCCCATCGTTTTGCAGAGAGACGCCTGTGAGCGGTCAACAGATGTTGCAACAGATACCATTGACCTATTTTCGGACGTACACATATCAGCCGCTCGCCGGTGGACCGTTTAGTGTGCCATTCTTTGGATTTGGGGCAGCGCAGACGCCATTGCTGGCGAATCCAACGCAATTTGATCCGTATGCGGTAACCAGCTATGCGGCAGCTAGACGACACGATAATGTTTTGGGGGGGCCGCCAAAGGCGGATGTTACTCCGCCTGTCAGTGGTGGCATCAGGAGCACTACAACATTAGCTCCAACTACAACAACAACGACAACAACTACAACACCAGCACCAACAACAACAACAACGAGCAGCACCAGCAGCAGCACCACCTCTACGACAACCACCAGCACAACTCCAAGAAGCCAAAGCACAACACTAGCAACAACACCAGCAACAACACCAGCAACAACAAGATTCAGCTCCACAGATGGAGCCGCCTATGCGGCCTCTTTACGTTATGGCGCTGGTCTAAACAATGCCGAATATCCCACATACACCAGACGGGTCAACCAACTGTACAATGCCAGGCCACAGTATCCATATCCTGATTACTTCAACTATCAGCAACAGCAGCCGCAGTCGCAGCAGCAGCAGCAACCATTTAGCCCCTTGGCTGAACAACAGTTTGGCAATAGAGGAGCTCGCATCCAATTTGTACCCTGCATGTGCCCCATTAGCATGCCTAGTCATTCATTGGCAGCGGCCGGAACACCTTCAGGCATAGCCATAAGCAGCAGCAGCAGCAGCCCAGGCAGCAGCAGCAACATTGGCGGTGGCTCTGCAACGGATTCCAATTTACCAGTCGTGGACCTGCAGGCACGTAACATTATAGATGATGAAGCCGAGTCCGATGATGTTCCCGTTGATGATGATGATAATGATGATGATGGCAATGAGCAGGAGGAACAGCAGCAGCAACAGCAGCAGCAGGAGGAGCAACAGCAACAGCAACAGCAGCAGCAGGAAGAGGAGGATGAGCTGAATGCGTCATCAGAGGGTAAACATCTACTTGAGGCGCAAGATACCACGCCCACTTTGGTATCCAATAGTTTGATTTAATTTAAGATCATCTGCTTCTGTTACTCAGACTGAACAACAACAACAACAAAAATGGGCAGTTAATTATTAATTAAAATTTTTTAACAAAATAAATTCAAAGAAAAATGTATATCAAAAATATTGTTTTTTACTTATTGGTTTTGTTTTGTGGTTTTTTATTTTTATTTATGATTCATATCCATCAAATACATTTACACATAATTCTAATACTTTGCGCGGACAACTTTTTCACCCAATCAAACCTCTCCCCTCACACTCCTGTCACTTTCTCTCTCTCTCTCTCTCTCTCTCTCCGTCTCTCTGGCCGCTTCTGTGTTTCATTTTAACAATTATAATTATATAAATTACATATCTAGACATAAACCTAAATAGATATCTATGAACTTGTGCTTCGAGTCTCGTCCGTCGTCTTTGAAGTGAAAAGGAAAATCGAAGAAGAAATGCACACAAAAAACAAACAAAAAATTTGCCTTTGTTTGTTGTTTCTTCTGTTTTGTGAATTTATCTAAAATTTATATATAGTTAAGTTATAGTTAAGTTGTAAGTAGTGGGTATAGTAATTAATAATAATAAAAAAAAAAATAAATTGTTTAAGAAAATAGTTTAAGAATTACATATACATACATATATAAAATTACAATTAATCAAGAATAAAAAATATATAATCAGTCATTTAAGTTATTTAGATACAAATGTTTTAAAAACTAGACTTAAATACTCGCAAGGAAAGAAAACGCACATCCAAATGGAAGGATGTCCTCTGACCTCTGATCTCTGTGCATGCAGCGCATGCAGATCATATTTCTATATGTATATATCGATCGATTGATTACTTAATTGCTAAATTGATTTGCTTGTAAATGTGTGTGTGTTGGTGTGTGTGTGTGTGTGTGTGTTTGTGTTTGTGTTCGTTTTGTAGTTTGCTTTAGTTTCACGCTTTTGGTTTCCTTTCATTCTTTCTTTCTCTTCCCATCATTCAATTCTATTCCCTTTTTCTTCTACTTCTTGCTTTCTTTCTACTTTCTTGTGTCTTACTGGCTAAAAGAATTGCATTAATATGGCCTATATTTATGAGAGAACGACACAAAAAACCTTTTTTGCATCCATTTTCTCTGCTTTTTGTCTCTTATTTTTTACAAAAAAAAAAAAAACACACACATTTTCTTTAACAACACACACAGATGATTAATTTTTGTTTTTTTTTTCTTTTTTCTTTTTTGTTGTTGTAATATGTATTTTAATATTTTTGTGTTTTTGCTTTTCTTAATTGTTTTTGTATCTTCTGTCACTTGCCTTAAAGGATATGCTATTTGTTTTTCTCAATTTTTCTCAATTTTCATTCAACTTCTTGCTTCTTCTTCTTTTTCTTCTTCTGATTCTTCTTCTTTATGTGGCTCTTTCTCTCTCTCTTTTCTCTTTGCTTTGTATTTCCAATCGATTGCATCGATTGTCAATCAAAATCTTCTCTAGAATCTTCTGCTAAACATAATGAGATTGCTCAAAAAACGTTAAAAAAAACAAAAAACTGGATGCTTTCATTCATTCATTCATTGATTCATTCACCCACCGATTCATTCATTCATTCACTTCACTCAAGTTTTTGCACACGCTGAACACAAAAAAGGAAACCGAGCAAAATTCACGTTATCACAAGTTTTTCGCTTTCGATAAATGCCAAAAGAACGCAAAAAAAAAAAAAAAAAAAAAATAGTTATATATATATGTATATAAAATATAGCGTGGGCGTGGCAGTTAATCTACAGACATACACACACAATAAATATTACACGCAAAAGCAAAAAAATATATAACATAAAACCGAAAAATAATTAATTTAAATTAATGTTAAAAATGAATCAAATGGTTTGAAGAGTCGATTTAAAAACTAAATGCTGATTAAATTTCAGATCTCTGGTTATTTCTATACCTGTGTATGTGTGTGTGTGCGTGTGTGTGTGTGTGCGTGTGTGTGTGTGTGTGTGTGTGTGTGTGTGTGTAGGTAGATAGGTACCATATAGCAGAGCACCAGAGCAACAGTTAGAACAAACGTCATTTGAGAAGGAGATGAAGAAGGAGAAGGAGCCGCCAAGGGGAGAGCCCTCCCCTCTCCGTGTCTCCACACCATAATCTCTCTCTTTTCCTCTTTCTAGACAAATGTCTCTCTGATGACGGTGCTGCTGCTACTGGTGCTTAGATCTTAGAATTCAGTTGATTGTCAGACAAATGACGAGAAACCGGGCAATGGTGCTCTCGATCTGGCCATATTATTAACAATAATCTGGCCACCATTGAGGCTCATCACTGCGCTGCCCTCCGGCTCCGAATCTGTATAGCTTGAATAATTGCGCACCGGTTTGGTCTTCTTCCACGACTGACGCAGCGAATCATTCACATTGGCATAATGATTGACAAACGAATGCGGATCACTGCGCACGCTCTCATTCTCGCTTTCCGAGTGCTAAAAAAAAAAAAAACCAAAAGTAAATTGATCAATCCGTAAGACTCTACTCCACTCTACACTCTAAACTCTACACTCTACCTGTGATGCCTCTGAACTGCTCACTTCGGATGGCTTCTCGGTGACACTGCTATCATCGGGATTCTCATCATAGCACTTGAGACTCTCCTCATCACTGTGATAGGCCACCGAGGCGGGCGATGGGCGTGGCGGTGATTTGCCTAATTGTAAATTAGTTGGCGGTCGATTTGTTGACTTTCGTCCCAATGTGCCCAATGTTCCGCTGCGTAAAGTGCCAACGCTATTCAATGTGCCAGTACCAACGCCATGACGTGAACGATATAGCTCCAATGCCAGCTCCTGACGTTCATCAATCGACATGGCCATCGATTCCTCAAGTGTCTTTTGTGCTTCTTCTGCAAACATAGAGACAAAGAGGGAGAGATTAACAAATGACCAAACCAATTCTTTGTTCTCCTCGACAAGATTGCTCACGTTTATATTTATAGCTCTTGCTCTTCACACAGAGCACAGCAATGACCATGACAATGATCACAATTGAGGTGGCTGCCAGTGAGACCATGAACCAGGTTTGCCTATAGAATGGCTTATGTTGCAAATAGCCATATTCCAAATGTAATTTCGATGGCGTTAATATTGAATCCTTGGAATAAACCGGAAATGATATGCCATAACGATTATAGGCAATCACACGGAATGTATATGCCGTTGATGGCATTAAAATGTGATAGCTAACAGTGAAATCCTGCATGGGTCCCTTTTTTGTTTGTTCGATTTTCGTCCAACGTGAATCATCTATACGGAGAGAGAGAGAGAGAGAGGGGAAGAGAGAGAGTAATTATTAATCAAATCAATCAGAAGAGAGAATTTTATTTTAAACTTACAAACAAATGAAGGTTCGCCTTTTTCTACGCAAGCATTTTTATTTTTTTTGTTTATTTTGTATCACCCAAATTAGATAGAGAGAGAGGTTAAATGGTAATTAGAGATTAGAGCCAAAACCAGAAATTTAAATTAATTAATTAATTTGTCTATTCTAACAATAGTTTACAAATCAACTGTTGCTGCCCGCAATTACTCTTTAAGCTAGAAAGAAGCTAACTAACTAAGGATTCTTCATTTTATCAAGAGAGGATATGTGGCCAGGTGGAGGAAAGAGGATCTCAAGAGGTTCGATGTGAACAGAGATGGAAAGCGGAAAGACTACGAGTATATGCAGAGGTTTTGTGGCAGTTCGATGTGAATAGAGCAGAAAAGAGGGAAGACTAGAAGGATCTGAAGAGGTTCTATGTAGTGCTGGAAATAACATCGATCTTATATCGATACATCGATCAATTGAGAAATATCAAAAACATCGTTACTGCTAACTTTGATATTTCATATATCGGGTGTCGATAGTGGTTTTTTTAGCTTTTTCCGTGGTTATGGATCAGCATATCTCCTAAACATAGTCATGGTCAATTCAAACAACCAGTTTTCAGATTCAGATTTAACGCACCATTAGAATCCATTAAAAACAGTTACTCAAGTGCCTGAGCCTGGGGCTCAGATGATTTTTCGACCTGTCTTAAACTTGTGTGGTTTTTATGGAGGACTAAAGTCGGTTTTGTCAACATGAATTCACTTTTCCTCACCACTGTCGTTTTTTAAGACTTGAATCTTTTTGTACAACTTTGAAACTTATCATATTTCTAGATGTTTCTGATATGATCTTTGCTTTTTCCAATTTTTTGGGGGTTTAAATATTTTGATAAGAAATCGATACATCGATACGGATCTCATACAAAAGATCGAAATATCGATGTAGGCAATTATCGATATTTTCCCAGCACTAGTTCTATGGCGGTTCGATGTGAATAGAGAAGAAAAGAGGGAAGACTAGAAGGATCTTAAGAGGTTCTATGGCGGTTTGATGTGAATAGAGAAGGAAAGAAAGAAGACTACAAGGATCTTAAGAGGTTCTATGGCGGTTCGATATGAACTGAGAAGCAAGAGAAAAATATTACAAGGATCTCAAAAGGTTTTGTGGCAGTTCGACGTGAATAGAGAAGAAAAGAAAGAAGACTACAAGGATTTCCAGAGTTTCTGGAACAGAGAAGGAAGAAAAGAATACTACAAGGATCTCAAGAGGTTCTGTGTCAGTTCAATGTGAACAGAGACGTCTCCTGGCATGTTCCCGGCATGAAAGAGAGTGATCCCTGGGTTCTGGCCTTATGAGGAATGGAATTGGTTTGAAATTCACAGTTCCAAAGGGGAAAGGAAAATGTCAAGGACAACAGGCAGACAACAGTTAAACAGTTAAAATTTACTTGTAAACTATTGTCCAAATTTTGTTTTTGGTTTATTATGCGAATAGAAAACATTGTTTGGGGGGAGGACTTACCTCGCTTCTTGGCCTCAACTAGATAACCCAATATGGGGCCACGACCCGATGGACCATTGATCCAATGCATTTCGACGCTGGACAATGTCTTACTCAAAATGAGATCACGCGGAGCAACGGGCGAACCCTCCTGTGGACCAGTGGTCACATTCTCGCTAACAGCCGGACCATAGTCCATGGTCTGGGCACGCACTGTAAATGTATAGGTGACCTCCTCCTCCAGATTCTGAACACGCAATGTTGTATTGGAGACCTTTTGCTTAACCTGTTTGCTGAACTCTGACAAAAAAAAAAAACAAGAAGAAGAATGAACATAGGATCATTACGGGGGAAGGGAAAGATAGACTACTCACTTTCATTTGCCTCGGTTGTCTCATAGGTAACCAAATAGCCAAGAATTTCACCATTACGAAATTTGGGTGGATCCCAAGTAACCTCCAAACTCTGCATGGTGATATCGGTGAAACGTAAATTAAGCGGAGCACTTGGCACACCGGGCAGAGTCTTCACTGTAATGGGAGCCGAACGTGGTCCATCGCCGGCCGGATTGAAGGCCAGCAATTGTATGCGATATTCGGTGAATTTGTCCAGAAAGACAAGACTATGGGATGTAGCCGTTGCCGAGACCACCTCGATTTCCTCCTCCCACTTGCGACCCGGCTCCAGGGCCTGGGGTGAATAGGTGACCAAATAGAATATCTTATAGCCCAATATATCACCATTCTGCATGCTCTGCTTGGGTGGTTCCCAACGCAAACGGACCTCGGTACTGGATATGGGAGCTGCATCCACTTCGCGTGGCTCTCCCGTGGGCACTGCCTCGCCCACATAGACGGCAGCCGGCGGTGTGGCCGGTCCCGGTCCCTGGGAATTGAATGGCAGGACAACAATCTCATAATTACGATCCTGCTGCAAATCCGAGAGCACAACGCTATTCACATTAATGCCCATCACATCCGTTTTCGGAGTCGATTGCAGGGCCGTTGGAAAATCGGATAGCTGCTGATACAAAATCCGATAGCCTCCGGTGGCTGCATCTCCATTCCACATGCCCGTCTCCAGGGCATTCCAATGCACCCGCACCGAGGTGATCGTAATGGGCACCACCTTCAATCCACCAACACCCACAGCCGGGGCAGCTGGCAATGTGCGTACCACAATGCTCTCCTGACTGAAGGCCGAGGGCCCCAGATCATTGGTGGCCTGAATGCGGAACTGATAGATTGTGTGCGGTCGTAGGCCCACGGCCGTATAGGAGCTAAGAGCGGGATCAACACGCTCCGGCAGCGATTGCCAAGGACCCTCGTTCTCACGCATCTGCACCGTATAATAACGCAACGGGGCAAAGCCATCCCGACCCGGAGTCCAACTAAATGTGATCTGATGGGCCTGAATCTGACTGCGCGACACTTGGGGCATTGACGGCGGTTGCGGACGCTCGCGATTGTTGGTGGTGTACACCAGCACTGTGGCCGTCTTGCCCCAACCCAGGCGCGTCTGGGCTGTCACACTGAAACTGTAATAGCGCTCCGGCAGCAGCTGAGTGGCCCGGAATGTGCGATCCGAGGGCGGAAACTCACGGCTATAGTTAAGATTCGAGCTGCCATTGAGGGTGTAGGTCACTTGGTAGGCAAGTATTTCACCATTCGGATCATCGGGCACATCCCAAATGATGCGGGCCATCGAGAATGTGACATCCGGAAAGCTAACATTCGACGGCGCACCCGGTGTATCCTCAAATGTCTGGACACGTACAGGCGGAGTGCTGAGAGCTCCATTCCCCAGACGGGTATAGGCCAGCACCTGGACATGGTAGACGACGAACTTCTTAAGCTCCGTCAGAGTGGTGGTAAATGAGCTATTATTGGGTATTGTCTTGTGCAGCAGCTGTCCACCAGTGCCGGGAGTTCCGGGTGCAACGCCAGCCGCACCAATGCGATCGGCAGCCGCATAGAACACCTTGTAGCCATCGATCTGGCCATTGCGATGCTGACGCGGCACTTCGCCCCAACGGACGACAACGGTGGTGGACGATGTGGCATTCGCCTGCACATCCAATGGCCCATAGCTGGGCGTGGCCTCACGTGTACGCTCCACAGCTGTGCCACTATCCTTGCTGCAGCCCACATCGTTGCAGGCATTCATAAGCACCTCGTAGACCGTCCATTCCTCGAGAGATTCGAGAACATGCGAATTGGCTGTATGATCCTCGATAACCACAGTGCGCGGCACACTCTTGACCGGGCCCGTGGTGCGTTCCAGCTGGCGATAGGTGATGTTGTAGCCACGCGGATTGCCAAACCATTCGGTCTGCTGCAACGGAATCCAACGCACTCTCAGCTGCTGGGCGCTCATGGCGCGCACTGTCACATTGAAGGGCGCATGCATGGGGCGAGCCTGTATGGTCTGAAAGTCCTTGGTGGCATCGGAGGGTCGCGAACTGCCCACCACATTGGTGGCACTCAAACGCAACCGATACTGGGTGAAGGGCACCAGGCCAGTTACGGTCAGAGTTTCGGCATCGGGATCACTTATCTCACAGATGGTGAACCAGGTCATGTTCCTAGCCGTTTGTGCCTCCACTTTCCATTTCGTGATGCTGGAATTGCCATCGAATCCGGGCGTAAATTGCAGCACCACGGAAAAGGCTTCAATGTTCGACAAGGCCAAATTTGTGGGCGGATGTGGCAGCACTGGCTCCACCCCAGATTGTATGGTGGCCGTTTTGGGGGCGCCGCTACCCACACGAGTCCACGCGAATATCTCGAACCAATAATGGGTGGTGGCCTGCAGCTGATTCACTGTCAATTGCGTATCCTCGGCCGTTAGATTAATCGATTTCATGGTCTCTGGCCGATCCTTGACCTGATAGCGGACCGTATAACCGGTGAGTATGCCATTCGCATACCGCGGCGGAGCCCAAAGCACTTTCACCGAACGATCGGATACCTCATCGAAATGCAGAGCGGTTATCTCGTCGGGCACATCGTCGAGCGTCTTGACGGCCACCTGCTGGCTGGCCACACCATCGCCGGGATCGGTGAAACATAGCACACTGATATTGTATTCGGCAAACTTATCCAGTCCCCCCAAAATGGCCACCTGCTCGGCCAGCGGATCAATGAGACTTGGCGGCACGGTCATCATGCGCCGCTCCACATCCCGCCAATCGCTCTCGATGAGACGCTTCTGCCAGGCCTGAATCTTATAGCCCTGATTGATGCCATTGATCTGCTGCGGATTCGGTGGCGTCCAACTGATTCTCGCTGCCGTCGAGTTCAAGGCCTTCACCTTCACCTGTGTGGGCGGTGCCTCGGGCACACCCTCTTTGGTCTTGATTTTCGATCCCTCCGTATAGACACCCACGCCCATATTGTTGTAGGCGGCTATCTGCACAATGTAATCCTTCCACGTGATTAGCTCTTGGATCAGAAAATTACGTTGAGCCTCATTCGTGATATTCTGATACGACCAGGGCACATTATTATAACCAAAGAGACGATAGCGAAGTATATAGCCAAGAATTTGTCCATTGCGATGCTCCTCCAATGGCGGTTGCCATTGCGTTATAATCTCCGACATTGAGCGGGCTGAGCCCACAAAACCAACTGGTGGACCAGAGGGAGCTAAATGAAAATTGTAAATTAGATTAGCAACATGATTTCCAATTGATCTTTTTTCTTTCTTAATTCTAAACGTGTCTCTCTGTATAACTGTGTGTGTGTGTGTGGAAAATTACTTCTGTGTGTGTGTGTGTGTGTGTGTGTTACCTCGATAAAGCGGAAACTCTACACGCATTTTTGATTTATTCAGCGAGAGAGAGATCGACGTTTGATGAGGAGGCAAGGTGGACGACGACAACGATAGCAATTAGAAAAATACAATACATATTTATAGAGAATGAGGAGATTTAGTTTGGCATTAGTTCTTTCTCTTTACACTATTTTCATGGTTTATAACCAAAAAAAAAAAAACACACACAAAACGAAACTTCCAATAAAAGCAAGCAAACCATAAGTCTCTTTTTAAAAATTTATAAAGGAATCTCTAAATCAGAAATAATAATTAAACTACATACATACAAACATATATGAAAATTGATTTTCTGTTTTCTAAAACCGTTTAGATCTTGCTTGAGTTAAGACACCAAAAAGTGAAATGATATTGGAAAACTTTTGCCAAGATATGCCAAATGAAATATTGTTTTAAATTGTTTTTATTACAATTTTGCGCCTAAACAAACGATAATGATCGACTATATAATCGTTTGAGTGCATATGTATGGCAACTCTGAAATCGATAAACGATAAAATGCTAAGCAGTTGGCATCTAAGTTGAAAATGAGAGATACATTTCAGCCATAGCTAAAAACTAAAACATAATTCAAAAAGAAGAAGTGAGAAAAAACATCTTTCAACGATATATCGATAAGTGATCATAGAATTGTAGAGCGTTGCAACTAAGTTTGTATTTTGTTTATGGAAAACTATTAAAAAGGAATTTAATGATTCAAACTATTTCTTGTGAATTCGTTTGAGAAGACTCTGACACGAGAAACGATCGTATGTACATTCATTGTATGCACCATGGCAACTCTAAAATCGATAAACGATAAATACACTGGAGCAGTTGACATCTCGTATGGTAATGAAGTTTAGTTTCAAGTTAAAAAAGAGGTTGCTGTACTTTCCTCTACGATAAAGTATTTCTTACTTCTTCAACATGTTTTTTAGAAAGGTATATCGATAGATCGATAAGTGATCATACAATTTTAGATCGATACAATTAAATATATCCATGTCGTTCATGGAAAACTGTTAAAAGGAAATCAGTTATGCAAACTATTTCTTGTAAATTTGTTTAGAAAAACGTTGAAAGAAGTTCAGATCGATCTCATATTGATATCGATTTTATGTAAATTGGTTAGCATTAACTGAAAAGCAACAACTAAAGGAAACACAACAAAATTACAGATAAAAATATTGTGATTTTTCAATGTGATTTATGTACATAAGAAGCACACAATTTCTATATATACATACAACATTCGATATGGACGGATAATGATTTCCCCTGATTTGACTCACCTTCTTGGGGCAATTCCACAACGTTGCTTGGCTCCGATGGCGATCCTTCGCCCACACGATTAACCGCACTCACACGAAACTGATAGACAGTGGCCGCCTTTAGATTCTCCAATAATATTGATCGCTGATCGGCCGATACATTACTTAATTCGGTTATCCAATTGAGCAAAGGATCTGGTACGGGACCTACGAATTTTTCTGTGATTGTTAATGGGGGGGGAAGGTAACGAAGAGACGAAGAGAGAGAGAGCGAGAGGGAGAGCGAGATAGAGAGAGCGAGGTAGATTGATCGAGGGAGAAAGTAAAGTGACGAAAGATCGCGTGAATAGAAAGTATTCGTGTGAGTGTAAGAGTGAGTGTGAGTATGAATCAAATTTACAGTGAGTATTTTTAAATAATGTGCAAAATGTGAAATAAAATTACAAAATTAGTTATTTACATAAATCAATTATATAAAAAATATAAAAAGAAAATTAAGTTAAAAATATATATATAATTAAATTAAATTTATGTTTATTTTGTTTTTTTATGTGACGTGTGATAAATTAGAACAGACATAAAAGAGAGAAAAAGAGTGAGAGAGAGAGAGAAAAAGAAAGAGAAGAACATAAACAAATTAAATGTTGTTTGAAATGTTTTTTCAACTGTTTTTTTTTTTTTTTTTTGTGTTACAAATAAAACCGTTTAAGAAGTTTTCGTCACGAAAATTTTGTCTGTCTAAATGTTTGTTTTTTTTTTTTGTTTTGTTAGGTTTTCCTCTTCGTAAATCAAAATCAAAGTCCCCATTATCCCATAACCAGACTCTGACTACAGACTACTTTTCTCATCCCAATCCCAAACCCCATTTCCAGACTTAACCCAAACCCAAACCAACTACTAACTAGACAGACGATGGATGGATGGATGGATGAATGAATGGAGATGGAGGAGCAAAACTTACCCAATTCGGAGACCTCACGTCTTTGGATAATAAATTTGGATATTGGACTATTGCCATCGAAGCCGGGCGTCCATGAAACATTGATGCTACGCTGCTGGGGCTCCGGGAGACGTTCCACTTTCACATTGCTTGGCGGAAATGGCAGCTCGATGACACTGAGACGAGCTGAGCGCGTCTCATTGCCACCCGGCGAGGTGACAACACAGGCATAGCTACCCACATCGCTGGCCCTCACCGCCTGTATCTCCAGCTGGCCATCGGCCTGTACCCCAATCCTCTGCGAGTTGCTAATGGGCGCCGACTGGCCCTCGCGATACCAATCGATGTTATATGGCACACTGGGGTCACTGGACACCTTGCATTGCAATGTGGCAGTGAGGCCAAGCAATACGGTTGTATCCACCGGCGGTTGTATGATTTGTGTCCGTACTGTGTTCCAAAGAAAGAGAAAGAAAGCAAAATAGAGAGAGAGAGAGAGAGGGAGAAAAGGGCACATTAACAACCAAACATGGCCATGCAGAGATTAAAGGCAAACCAGACGCGACAAGTCCGAGTCGACCCCGATTCGCATATAGGAAATTAAGTTTTAAGGGCTCCCACCAATCCCCTTACCTGGCATTTCACATACACACACATACATAAGTAAATGATACACTTTAAAATAAATGGGGGTAACTTATGAATTAATCTTTCTCTGTTCAATGGTTTGCTTTACGGTATCTAACTAGAATCTCAAGCCAAGCCAAGCCAAATCAACTCTAAATTCTAGCCAAGTCAACTCTAAATTCTAGCCAAGCCAACTCTAAATTCTAGCCTAGCCAACACCAAATTCTAGCCAACGCAAGTCAACTCCCAATTCCAGCCAAGCCAACTCTAAATTCTAACCAAGCCAACACCTAATTCCAGCCAAGCCAACTCTAAATTCTAGCCAGCTCCAAATGCTATATGCTTAGTTTAGCTATAAAGATCCAGCTTGTGAATTTCGCCCTTTCCCTTCCCTTCTCCTCTACTTCACTTTGGATCACGATCTTTCAAATTGTCTTGGCAGTTTGTTTAAACTTTATATTAGGAAAATTCCATCACATTTTTTTCTCAAGTGCATATAGAAATGTGCATACATATGTATGTATTTGTTTGCCTTTTTTATATACACTTTTGCCCACGCTCCCCCCCGTTCCCTTCCTCCCTTTGGTGCTCACTTACGCTGTCTTTATGCATTCCTATCGCTTTTTTTTTTTTTTTTGTTCGTCTGTGTGCGTTCTTTTTTTTTTGTTTTCTTCTTCTTCTTTTTGAGCCCTTTCAGTCACTTTGGCCAGTTGTTGGGACTGTTTGGGGGGGACCCGCATATGCATAGGGGCGGCCATGGGCATGGCCATCAAAGGTTCAATGTGCCCTAGCAACAGCAACAGCAACAGCAAAAGCAGCAGCAGGCCAGACATTGTAGTATTTGGCTCTCATTCCCAAAAATCCCCCCCCCCCCTCACAGTGCAGTCCGTTGATTTTTGATTACTGGACTGGCTGACTGGATGACTTTGGACTCATTCCTCTAAGTGTGTGTGTGTGTGTGTGTGTGCTTCTAGTGTGCTTACACAAAAAACTATGCTGCATTGACTAAGAGAGAGGCTGGCTGGCTGGCTGGCTGGATGGATGGCTGGCTGGATGGCTGGATGGCCGGCTGAGCGGCATTTGCCAATTAGCAGACATTGATGCACCTTTTAGAGTTGAGTCCTTCTAAGCGACTACATGTGGGCTCCCCTCATATGTATATACATAGTCTTTATGCCAATGCACACTGGACCAAACCATTTCGCATAAAGGCCATGCCGGCCACCTGGCCACCTGGCTACCTGGCCACCCGGCCACCCGTCGTGTTAGCCAAAATCAACTTTAATTACACAAAAAATAAACGAAAGACAGAAATGGCATACGAACTGAAATGCTCTTCAAAATTATCTCAACCATGGAACATATGAACATTTTTTTTGCATTAATACACAAAAGCAATTTATGCTGACCAGACCGAGAGAGTGAGAGAGAGAGAGAGAGAGGGGGGAGAGAGTGAGAGAGACACTATAAATCGACTTTTGTTGGCGTGTTGCTGCGGCTTTGATGACATTATTATTATTATTATTGGACCATGCATTTTAGTTGATTTGACATTTCAGGCATGGCCATGGGTCAAATGCATTTTAGTATTCCACTTTTCCTGCTTGTTGATGTCTGTCTGCACGCCCGCCCGCCCGTCTGTCCCTCTGTCTGTCTGTCTGTATGTTAGTCATTCAGTTCGTATTCTCGCCTATTTGCTAGCCCACTGTGTCATCATTTGTGGCCAAATATACAAAACAAACGGGCGTTTGTTCTTGTGTGTGGGGGTGTGGTAGGGCCCCCATCAGAGATGAGCTATTTGAATGCGTATAACCAATTGTCAAAGTTCTTACCTTTAATACTACTATATAAAGTAACAAATTGTACTTCAATCGCTCCTTAATTATCCATTTTATTTCTTTACATAATCTATTGGGGCTCAAAGATTAGGCGAGAAATTAGATAGTACTTCTATTTGCCTTCTATCTTTCTTCTATCCAGCTTCTGAACAGCTGCTTTCTATCTTCTATCTTCTACCTATCTTCTATCTATCTCCTATTTATCTCCTAACTATCTTTTATCTATCTCCTAAATATCTCCTAACTATCTTCTATCTATCTTCTATCTTTCTTCTATCTATCTTCTATCTATCTCCTAACCATCTTCTATCTTTCTCCTAACTGTCTCCTAACTATCTTCCAACTATCTTTTATCTATTTCCTAACTATCATCTATCTATCTCCTAACTATCTTCTATCTATTTCCTAACTATCTTTTATCTATCTTCTATTTATTTTCTATCTATCTTCTATTTATCTCCTAACTATCTTTTATCTATTTCCTAACTATCTTCCATCTATCTCCTAACTATCTTTTATCTATTTCCTGACTATCTTCTACCTATCTTCTGTCTATCTTCTATCTATCTCTTTACTATCTTCGATCTATCTCCTAACCATCTTCTATCTATCTCCTAACTATCTTTTATCTATTTCCTAACTATCTTCTATCTATCTTCTATCTATCTTCTATCTATCTTCTATCTATCCTCTATCTATCTTCTATCTATCTCCTAACTATCTTCTATTTATTTTCTATCTATCTCCTAACTATCTTCTATCTATCTCCTAACGATCTTTTATCTATTTCCTAACTATCTCCTAACTATCTCCTAACTATCTTCTATCCATCTTTTATCTATCTCCTAACCATCTTCTATCTATCTTCTATCAATCTTCTAATTCTGATGCAGTCATCTTCATTTTGTTTAGCAATTCAGATTCATTTGTCTACGATCTTTTCGTAACTAACATTAGTGTATAGAATTATTTCAAAACTTACTTTTGTTAGTCACACAAACAAAATAATTACAATAATAAATCTCTAGCATGCATTTTGGCATTTTGATTTTTGGTCATCGCTAGCTTATAGGGAACGAGGTAACAAAATGCAATGTAAATGTTGTCAGTCGGCCAACACACACACACACACACACACGCACATAGGTACAAGCGTGTTGTGTGTGTGTGTGTGTGTGTGTGTAGCCAAAGACTCTTCACCTAGCAAAACGCAAACGAGGAGAAACGCGGCGGAATGCAATCACTCGAAAATGTCAAAAAAAAAAAAACAACATTGATGCAGAGTGAAAAACCTTGTTAACTAAACGCCTGGCAAGTCAGGAGTCCCTAACCCCCCCTCCCCCACAGACGACAGTACTAACCAAGGTTTAGGGGGGAGAGGGGCAAGGGAGATGCAAAGTCACTTAAAGTCTAACATAGAGAAAAACAAGCAATTAAATTTATTTTTTTTTTTTACAAGGATGCAGAGGATTGGTGTGGGATGAAGGGGGAGAGGAAGAGTGGTGAGTGGTTAGGAGGGTGGGGGGGCAATAAAACTCACCTAAAACGCTTAGAAACGCCTCGCCCTTTACGCTGCCCGCCTCATTGGCACGCACACAAATATAGAGGCCGGCATCGGAGGCTCGTATATTCGAGATGAGCAAATCTCCAGATTCAAGAATTTGCACACGGCTTGATATCTCGACCAGTTGTGTCTCTATACATATATAGGGCGGCGGTCAGGTCAGGTGGTGTTGGTGTTGGTGGGTAATGGTAGTAGTAGTAGTAGTAACAGTGGTGGATCAAGTAGGTGTTGACACGGTTCAAGCAAATATTTTATTCAATTTAACGAGCGAGCGGGAATGCAGTTGCAATTGCAATTGCATTTTACGTTGCAAGTTGTTAGCATTTTAAAGAGAGAGAGAGAGAGAGAGAGACAAAATCAATAGAAAACGAGAAACAACAACAAATAAAAAACAAAAAACGAAAAAAAAAAACACATTAGCATTGTTATTAATTAGTACGCAGCAGCATGCCACAAATTGAGGCAACAACAATTGATGTTCTTGTTGTTGTTGTTGTTGTTGTTGATGCTAGGCCACTTACCGTTATAGATCCATGTAATATTCGGATTGGGTGCCCCAACAGCACGACACAAAATTGTTGCATCCTTGCCATCCAAAGCAGTTACATTCTGTGGCGGTTGCTCCAATACTGGTGCAGATGCTATAAGGGGGCGTGTCATAAAAAGAAATATAGAGATTAGTTATTTGTATTACAAAGAGAGAGAGAGAGAGAGAGTGGGAGAAAGTGTGAAATTGTACAATAGATAAGAAAAGAAACAAAAAATATAATAAACTCTATTTATAAGCTGTGTATTTGTGTGTTTGTGTGAGTGAGAGTAAACTATAGAGGTGGAAAACTATCGATAGACCGAACAATCGATAGTCCCAATAACATTAAAAAAGTTGATTGCTTGATATCAAAATAAAAACTAATACTTTAATATGACAATAGGAAATCAAGTTAATGAAAAAATAGTTTCAATTGTTTCCTCAATAATATATAAAAAGCTACAAAAATACTGAACATTTTTAAGGCTTAAGTTGACTACGTTTTAAATGCAATGTGGACTATCGACTGTTTCTACTATCGATAGTTTTTCACCCCTACTAGAGACTATAGGCAACAAAACTATTTAAAAGGTGAATGATAATGTCCTTTTTCAATTTTCTTCATCTCATTTTAATGTTTGGTCCTACAAATTCTAACAAATTTAAATTTAAATTACTAAACTTAAATATTTGATTCCCTAATTAGTTTTATGTACCCAATTTGATTCTATATTTAGGCTAGAGTCAATGGAGAAGGGCGGCATTAGAGCAGGGACTCTAGTCTAAGTGTAACGAATAATTTTGGCTTAAATAGAAAGCAAGTCTCAAGTCTATTTAGTTCTTTAATTGAATCCCTTTAAGCTAAGCTCTTTTGCATTTGTTTTCTCTTCAATTGATACCTGCATTTAATGTGGATTCGGTTCGTTACTAAATTACTTTTCAAAATTCAGTTACTTTAAATGCCTGGCAAATGTCAATTAATATGAAATTAAGCAACAATCAAAAAACTCATTTATGGTATTTGCTGCTGTTGCTGCTGCTGCTGCTTTTGCCTTTGCTCCGTCGTTTGGCTTTAATGTCAATAATTTATTGAGTTTGTTTTCATTGTTATGACCGAATGCCATGCAGCAGCAGCAGCACACAACTTCAATTTCCACCCAATCCGATCCTGTATATGTATGTATGTATATGGAAATGTAACCAGCCACGCAGCTTTCGTAGACTCGAGACGCGAGAGTCTTTTGTTTCAAGCCCAAAAGTAATAATGTAATAATTTCATATGATGAAACGGCAGCAGCAAAAAGGAAAACCATCAGCAGCCATGTTAACTACGCTTATGTAAATAAGTGCATAAAATTACAATAAAAATGGCTCTCGCCAAAAAAAAAAAGCGATTGTGCGTATTACATGTGTGTGTGTGGGTGTGCGTGCGTGTGTGTGTGTGTGTGGGTAGGTTTACATTAAGATATAACGTGCTTAAGTGTTGGAAAGTGTGCTTGGATTTTCCATATCATTAACACAGCTCGTGCCCAAATAAGTAGGCAACGAAAAACAACAAAATTATTTTATTTGCCATTTTCCACCTAAAATTCTTAGTAAAAGTTAATTATTATTAAATACAAAAAAAAAAAACAATTGCCAGAGGAATAAGCAGCAGAAAACAATTAAGTTGACGAAAAAAAAAAAGTTAACCTGTATGCGACATGCGGGGGGGCCCTTTTGGACCCCTAAAGGTAAAAGTTGAAACTGCTCTCGGTTGCTTAGCTATGTTAACGTGTTAAAAGTACTTAAGCTGCGCTCCCCGAGGATATGGCGTTCGCTCTCATTCTGTTACTTTTACTTTTTACACTTACTCCTCTACCTACCGCTGATCACCCCCCCACGCCACGCCACTACTTCCCGCACGTTTTAATGGCACACGCAAAGGGCATATTATGCAGACCAAGCGAAAAAAAAAGAGAGAGAATGAGAGAATGGTATTTTTGTAGCATAATTTTGCTTGGCTTCAGCTCTGTCTCTCTTACTCTCTCTCTCTCTCTCTGTCGCTCTTGTGTTCGTCCATCTTTGATAAATTTGACATGAACTGACAATCATGTCGGCGGCGGCGTCGGCGGCGGCGCAGTCGATTTATGCGATGTGCAATAAGGGGAGGGGGAGGGGGAAGGGGGTTTGGGAGATTGGCAGCGGTGTCTACGTCTTACTGGCGGCTACCATTTCTTTCTGCCTTCATTTCTCCTTTTTGTAATTAATTTCAAGTTGACCCACTAAAGAGGCCCTGGCCTCAGTCATTGCAATAAAAAAACACTCACTGGGAATGGCGTGCGCCAGCGATAATTGCCATTACTTGCCATTGAAGTGGCCAAGACGAGCAAGAGAGAGTGAGAGAGAGAGAGAGAGGGTTAAGAGGGTTAAGAGGGTTACACAGAGTGAAAATGGTGAGTTAAGTTTAAGAGTTGATGCATAACATTTGCATGCGATTTCTACTTTTAATACCCTTTCTTTCTTTCTTTCTTTCTTTCTTTAAGCGCGAGTTTAAAGGAAGCCAAAAGAAGTTTATGGTAACTTTGTCATGACCTTTGTAACATTTTATTGCCCTAAAAGTAATCCATAGACCAAGTGACATACATAGTAACAAATTGACTAAAGAACTTTCAACCAATTGTTAGCTAAAAACCATTTTCCAGACTTTTTTTCAAGTGCTAAAAACGTTTTCTTCCAGTTGAAACTAATCAAAAGGACTAAATGCATGTAAATTGCAAAGGATATCTAATGGCAGGCATTGTCTTTTCCCCTTCTTAAACTCTTTTTTAGGGTACGTGTAGAAATGAAGATATATTCCATGCCTAGTATAGATGGTGGCGCCACCTGTTGTTGCAACAAACTGTCTAAGCTGCCGCATAAAAAAAGAAAGAAAAGAAAACGCCTACACGAACATTTAGATCGAAGAAGGTGGGCAGGAAACGGTGATTAAAATCATTTTGCATTTTCGGTAAATTACGAAAATATGTAGCAGCCACACCTTCCCCTCACCCCGCACAAACCCTCTCAGTCAGGCGGAAAATGCGCAGCAACAAGATAAACAGCGAGAAGAAGAAGACGAAGAAGAAGAAGAAGGTGAGGTAAATGCTTAAAACGAACAAAATCCTGACTGACTGAGCCAGATGCAACTCGAGCGAGCTAAGATTTACGGCAAGTTAACAAAAATGGCATAGAATAAAATATTTGAAACTTTGCCCCGAGAAAAATAAAAACAAAAAAAAAAAAAAATGAGATAAGGGGAATGGAAGGAGACTGCGAAGGGAGGGTGGGTGTGGGGCGTTGGCGGTGGGACGGGAGTCGGTGTAGTTGGCGCAATTAAAATGCAGTCAACTTTTTGGACTACTTAAATGCGCGCCATAGTGAAAACTGTTCATTCAAGTTTCTCTCTTCTTGAGACTTGAGAAACACAAAGAGATTCGCAGAGAGAGAGAGAGATAGAGAAAACTTGTTGTAGAAAGTAAATCAGCTAGGCAATTGAAAGTGAGTTACCTAAAGGTTTTTATACTAAATATGACATCAATTACAATAGCAATTTCTCTTCATCTAAGCCTAAACTAATCGAAAAAGTTTTTGATTTTGCGTTAGACACAAACAATATCCTTCAGCTCATAAAATGCTTTCAAGCAGACAGACCGACAGACCGACAGACAAACTAACAAACAAATTGACTCAAATTATTCTTCATATACTTCATATATCAAATTAAATGAGGCGCAACCAAGGATAATGCTGATGATAATGACAATAACGATTGACTGCAGCAATCTGGCGACAAGTGAAGAGTGAAGACAGAGAGAGAGAGAGAGAGAGAAAACTCCGTTCAAGTTAACTTGAAGAAAGAGGAAAAAGTTTTTCAATAAACCGCAAGAAGACGACGAAAATCTTTTAACTAGTTTAACTTGCAATGCAATGCCCACCCTACCCAACACCACCAACAGGACCTACCACCAGCAGGACCCACAACCAGCAGGCAGCGGCGGCGGCGATGGCAAAAGCAGCAAATAACTTAACAAAATATGCATAGAAATTTTCAAATTTTACATTGCAAGAGTCCATAAAAAATGTTGCACAAAACTCCTCAAAAACTCCATTTGTCTGCCTCGTTTTCTCTCTCTTATTTTGTGTGCGTGCGTGTCTTTTCCCTCAATAACTTTATGAGAGTTCTGACATAAAAATCCTGTCATACATATCATTTGACTACAATGATTTCTTATCGTTATCCTAACTTTAATGGGGAATATTCGTTTATCTATCCATCATAGGATTTTAGCCTCACCACAGTGAGACGAGTGAAAAGAAATCACAAGCTGACAAAGTTTTTTTTCTCAAAGTGAAAAGTTTCTACTATTTCGAAAAGTCCAAGTGGACTTGCCTTTAACTGAAGACTCCTTTGACAAGTGAATCCTAAGAAACAAGGACCAACGATTTCAAGCCTGTTAGATTCTAAATCATAGTTATTTTGCGCGTTTTTCATCATTTATGTGCCTGGCGAGAAATACAATTTTTTCGTAGCATACTTATGGGCTGCAATTTCTAAAGTTTTCTTAACATCAGCGCAAATTTTGAATCTAATTGGTTTTAATTATAGAAATTATATCTCTAATAAGAATTTTGATCAGACTCTTTAATTTCATTTTTAAGCACTTAGAATTCTTCAATATCAAATATCAGTAAACTCTGCTTTTCATTTGGCACTTTATTCCATCTCTCTCTCTCTCTCTCTATTTTTCTCTCTCTCTCTCTTTTTCTCTCTCCCTTTCTGTTTTACTCTTTTCAATGATGATAAAGAAATCTTGAAAAGGAACATGTCAAATATGTATTTAAATGTCAGTTAAAAGAAAGTTAGGCTTATGAATGAATAATTATGTTTTTTTTTTTTTGTTTTGGCTTGTTTGCTCTTCTCTCCCCGCCCCCACCCAACTCTCTGTCTTTTGGCCAAGTCCTTGAGTTGTGTGAGTAAATAATTTAGCATATATTTTTGGGTGACCCTCAAAAGAAGGCAAACACAAGCATCTTGTTGCTAACTGGTTGTCCGTCTCTTTCTCTCTCTCTGTCTCTCTCTCTGTCTCTCTCTCTGTCTCTCTCTCTGTCTGTCTGTCAATTTGTCATTCTTCATTTTGTGCATTATTAAATTCATTAAAATGTGAAATTGTCCCACTGGCAAAAGCACACACATACACACACATACACAAACAACAAAGCCCACATATTTGTGTGAGTGTGTGTGTGTGTGTGTTGCCATGACACAAGCACTTCAAAACGCTTTGGTGTTAAAATGCTCCTCGTAACTCCCGTAAATAACCGACAACAAGAGAGAGAAAACAGAGAAGAAGAAGAAGAAGTTGATACAAATTTCATATGAAATGCCCGATAACTAATTTAATAATATTAATAATAATATTATAAAGCAAGCATATAAATATATGTGCATATGTCAATTGCTTTGCGTTTTAAGCAAACAGACAACACAAAATTTCCATATAGTATTTATCCCCTCGTCAAATATTCACCCAACATTTCATTCATTCCACAGGATCAAGGACGAGCGGACATTTTGCAAACATTTAATTAATGCTTCAGCTTAAAGCTTAAAGTCTTACAATAAAAATGAATAATATTTAAGTTCAAGTTACTTGGGCTTTAGAGGGAAATTTACACATTAGCAGTTAGGGAACTAGTTCCATGGCAAACCAGTTCAGCTACGAATCAAATGACTCAATTAGATAAATCAGTTCACTCATTCACTTGTTCATTCACTCATTTGCTCAGCTGATTCTATGTACGTTCTGGCAAAGATCAGTGAAAAATATTTAAAAAAAAAAACCAAAAAAGGCAAGAGTCGAGAAGCAACTGAGCAAGTTAGTTAGTGAGTAAGTAAATTAATGAATAACTGAACAATTAAATAAGTAGTCGAGTAAGTTAATGAACAACTGAACAAACAAATGAGTGAATCACAAAATAAATAATTTTGTTCCGTCAATGAAAGCAGTTGCTCATTTTTGCTTCACTCATTCATGAGTAAGAACTAGTTCTTGATTAAGTTGTCTACGGAACTAGTTCATTTACAGTTTAATAATAAACAAACTCGATATGAAAACGACTAAAATGAACTAATTCCATTTAACAAGTTCATAAAAGCTTTAATTTGTGTGACCTGTAACCTTTTACTATTTCAATTAACAGAAGATAAATGTCGTTTTAATTTGAAAAAGCAAGAAAGAGAGAGAGAGAGAGAGAGAGAGAGAAAGTGAGAGTGAGAGTGAGAGAGAAGCCGCCCGCATTGATCCGTTCATTGTATTTGCACTTGATGAATTTTCAAACTAATTTACATTAAATTTTTATGTTATGTAAATAGTATATAAAACGCAAAGCGCACTGAAACTGAAAATACAAACAAATTGAATGATAAATATCAACAAATTGTGCAACTACAACAACAACTACAACAAAAGGTACATACTTAGAAAAGTTTATGGCATAAGCCACAAAATGTGCAATGAAAATGCGTGAGAATTCTAACATAAAATTGAGTGCAATTTTGAGTGCATTTCAAGCATTATGAATTAATACATTGTGTGGGTGGGTGGGTTGAATGGGTGGGTGGAGTGTGTGCTTTTATTTCTTCTTTTAACGATATTTAATAATATTGATGATGATGATGATGATGATGATGGAAAAGATGCCCATACCAAAGCGAAATTCCTTGCGTCTGTTATAGACCGTGCCCGTGCCCATGCCCTGGCCGGATGTACCTGTATTTGTACCTGTATTTGTACCTGATGTACCCATGCCAGCATGCGATGCTCTCACCCGCAAAATTCGCGGTTGCGCCAAACGTTTAAAGCGTTTTAAATTCGAATTTGATTTGTTTGCGGCTTTAATTTGCCAACACATAAATAAATAAATAATTATGAGGGCGATAGATAAAAAGGTGGAGAAGGGGAAGAAAGAGATTTAGTTGAATTTTTCTATTTTTTTTTTTTATTTTCAATATATGGGGCCATTAGGCAGAGGCAGAATGCAGCGGCAAAAGGCGTTCCTTCTGTTAAGACACGCGACTAGAAGGTAGAAGGATAATGAGCAGAAGGAAAACTAACTTACTTTTCACACGTAGCCAGGTGCTGGCTGAATTTTCGCCAGCCTCATTGATGGCCAAACATTGAAACATGGCCGCATCGTCCAGGCTTAGTTTTTTAATTATTAGCGTATTATCAGCACTCAGTGAATATCTGCCAAAAAATCGAGAAAGAGAGAGAAAAGTCAAGATTTATCTCTAAATTAGTTATCGATTGGACAACTCACCTGCCACTTTGTATTTGCGGTTCAACCGATTCGGCATTACGATACCAATGAACTTGAGGTGTTGGCTCACCAACCACATCGCATGGCAATTGCACCTGTCCACCAAATTCACCATAGGTCTCCGCCCGGGTGGGCGTAAAGAATGCCGGTGGCTCGAGTATTTGAATTTTGGCCGATGCCGATACAGTTGGAAAGCCACCGCTACGCAAACGCACTTGGCACGTGTACTCGCCCGAATGGGAGCTATTCGCTTGGAGTAGAGCCAGCGTGCGATTCCAGGGATCGTTTAAAGTATGCCTAACGCCGGCTGTTTCCACGGCCAAGCCATCTTTGAGCCACAGAGTTTCGAGCTCATGCAAAGGACGCGCATTGGCAATGCATTGCAATTCGACGACGCCAGTGCCCAGTTTAACTTTCATATCCTGCGGACGTACAATTATCTCTGGTGCCACTTCCACAAACGGATCACCGCTGGTATTCAAATGGACAAACGCACTGATCTCCTCCTTGCCCAATTGTGTGTTAATCGCTCGGGCACGATAGCCTTTGCGATCATTCGCATCGGCACTCAATATGATCAATTGATTCAATGGACTTGTAAAGGCATATTTAATGTCATAGCTAAGTGGGCCATCTTCCGATTGCCAGACAACAGATGGAGCTGGCACTGATTCAATTATGGGCATATCAAATATAGCCGGATGACCACTAATAACAGATAAACGTCCTTCGGTTACATTCTCAAAGATTCCCATATCTACAATAAGAGAGAGAGAGTGAGAAAATGTCGATTAATATAACGTTTAAAGAGGTGGGAGGGGGGAGGGGAAGAAAAAAAAAACTGAAAAACCATCAACCCAGAGATGAACTCTAATTTTGTTGTCGTCGTTACTAATTGAATCAGGCAATAGGCCTGCGGGCAGGCAATTTAACTTAACCTCCACCACCACCTTTAACCTCACCACCACCCCCACCCCCTCATTCCACGTCCGTGAGAGCACCACCCACTCGGCACCCCACTCTTCGACCTCCTTCTAGTGGCCCACTTAGCTGCGCTTTAAAGGTTATTAGGTTCAGTTTAAGCGCACTCCTACAATTAATTAAGTGCTCAAGACGCTGCTCCAAGTCAGCCAGTCAGTCAGTCAGTCAGTCAGTCAGTCAGTCAGCCACTCCCAACCATGAGTCAACATTGCCAACTCGTCATCATCATCATCATCATCATCGTCATTATCATCATTGTAGCCAGAAAGAAGGTCACCAACAGCAGCAGCAGCAGCAGCAGCGGCTCATGTCGAGTGCTCGATTTATTAGGTTCAAGTAGTTAGTTGGGTAATGTACACACACACACACACACACACAGAGACTCAGAGACACACACACACATGTGCAGTCTCATGCATACATAAAGTTTCAAAAGTGTCAGAGTGTCACATATATGTGTGTGTATGTGTGTGTGTGAGTGTTGTGTGTCTAATTGTTCGTTACAGCCCTTCAATCTCTAACCCCCCCACACACACACCCCACACCCCACTCCATCATCTCTTGGACCTCTTGTTGTTGTTGTCATTAAGTTTGCATTAAAGAAAAAAAAATTTATCATTCCTTTTTGGTTGATGCTGTAACAAGTCATCCCAATAGGCCACCTCCATTTGCTTAGCCATCCATTCCCATGCCAATCCCAAGTAGACTCTCTCTCTCTCTCTCTCTCTCTCTATCTCTCTTTCGATCTTATGCTCTGAAACCTGAAACCTTCTATTCGCCCATAAATGGAATGGGCATGGACAACAGCTAATTAAACTAAATTTTCCAAGGAAAACAAAAAACCATTGTCATCCTTGGGCAGTTGTCTCTCCTCAATTTGCCATAATGTTAAGTTAGCCTTCTTCTTCTAAGATTCTAAGACAATTGTTGTCGAATTTGTTTACTCTTTTGGGAACTCTCCTCGGACCTATATGAAGTTGGATTCACCTAACTCGGCTTTGGCTATCTTCTATGGGAATCAATCTTTTCAACTTTTTGTTCAATTGACGCTGTATTTTATAGTGTTTCGATCCACATACAATTTTATAAGAAGCAAGTTTGGCTCAAAAAACTTAAGAAACAAAAATGTTTTCCTCAAGAGGACTGTTTTTTTTTTCCTACTGATTGTTCCAATAGATACACTGCGCGTCATTAGGTTAGCGCCCCCCTCCTTACACTCACCGTAAATGTTAAATATTTTTTAAACCGTTTGGAATAATTGACTCAACTTTTTTTGTACACCATAATTCAGTGAATTCTTTTTAAAATAGGACAAAATTTAAATATTGTAAGTAATGAGTTTAATTTATTATAATTTTTCTTGAAAGAAGTATGGAAAAAATGGTATTGAAAATACACAGAGATAGGTTTTACGAAAACCAATGCAACGGGAAAGAAAAAATTAGAAAATACATGTAGAGAGAGAGAGGGGGCGCTAACCTGATGAAGCGCAGTGTATCTATTGGAACAATCAGTGGAAAAACAAAAAGAGTTCTTCTGGGGAAAACTTTTTTGTTTCTTAAGTTTTTTGAGCCAAACTAGCTCCTTATAAAATTGTATGTGGATCGAATTACTATATAATATAGCGTCATATATAATAAATATGGCTCTTAAAACTTAAAAACACAAAATAGTTTCTCTCACAAAGACCAGATATAGTAATTTGATTCGGATCGTTCAAGAACTGAAACTGCCTATAATAATAAAAAGTCTATATATCAATTCTCTGGTTAGTAAAGATCAAAAGGTGTTGAAACAGACAAAAGTCATTTTAGCTTTGATGGGCAAAATCAATTTGCCTTATCACCCAACCTGCTATCGGCATATGGATATAGATAGATAAACCTATGTACATATATCTATACACACATTCCACACAACTGATTGATGATAATAAAAACTTTTGATTTGCAGAATTATTTATACAATCAATTGATTTGGCATATGCTAGCAAAAAGCTAATTGCCATTTGCTAAAATATAAGTTAATGATAATTAGGCAGCTGATGATGATTGAGAATGATGATGATAATGATGATGGGTTTGGTAATAATGATGCATTTGACATATCTATGTATATATATTAACCTGATAATGGCATTTTATCAACTTTCGTATCCCCATTTGACCTCAAACCTAAACTGGCTCCAATTGCCATTTGCCATTTGGCATTTACCAATTGCCATTTGCCAATTAGAGAGTAGTCAACTTTTGCACTTTGACCGGGATGCATTTTAACTTTGAGTGGTTTGCAAATGGTTTGTGTAGTAGGCTTAGCCGCTATTTATTTCATTTGGTTTCGCTTGCAAAAGTTAATTTATTATAATATGAAATATTGAGTATTGGGCTATGGGTTTTCAATCACGGTTTGAATCAAGTGACTAATGTGTGTGTGTGTCTGTGTGTGCGTGTGTGTGTGTGTGTGTGTGTGTGAATACTTACAGGCAACAACAACGGCGCTTTTTTCACTGAATATGGAGCCAGCATCATTCTTGGCAATGCACTGATAGCTGCCGGCATCCTCGCGTCTTGTGCTATGTATGCGATAAAATTGACTGGTTGAATAATCGCCAACGGGAATGCCATCCTTGAGCCAACGATATGTGGGCTGTGGATAACCTGTGGGAAAAAAAAAACAAAATCAAAAATCAAGTTTATTTAAGTTTATTTTAAAAAGCAACTCAAGTCATTTCTTCTTCAGCGATTAAATCATCTAGGATATTAGAACGCTTATCGCTGACCTGACCTGACCTGACCCGACCCTACCAACTCTCGACCATTTCGCCACCCCCCCCCCCCTCCGCCCCTCTATTTGTTTGCACACTTCCGGTCAGAAGCAAAGGAAATCCCTAGTTCCCAGGATGCAAGCAAGGACAATAACGTCAACAATACAACAACAAAGATTCTGTGGAGACACGGAATTGGGATTTGGCTGGCAACCATTTGCATTGTATCCACAAAGAAGTAGCAGAAGAAGCAGAGGAGGAGAAACCCCCCACCCCCCAATCACAACTTTACCTCGATTCGATTACGATTACAAAATTTTCGAGTTCGATTTCGATTTTCTTTGTGGTTGTATTTAATTTAAAAGTTGATTTATGCTCTGCCTGGCTAAACCAAACTAAATGCAAAACTCGAAATAATCTAACAAAATTTAACCATTTAGTCAGACTCTCCTCTCTCCTCTCTCTCTCTCTCTCTCTCTCTGTAGGATCTAGGAATGTGTGTGCAGCAACAGGATTTCTGCACAAGTGATGACAAAAAAAAAAAAAAATGGCAAAACAAAATAAGAGATAAGAGGATATACATTTTATTATTTGTGAAAAAGCTTGCGCACTGACTGAGACAGAAACAGGTTGCAATTGGGTGGGATTTAGCCAGAGTCAAATCCGGTCCACTGGCCATCGAAAGGTCCTGGCCAAGAAAAAAAAAAAAAACACAAAAAAATATACACGACCTAAAGCATACCTCTTGAATCGAAAGATAGAAAGTTATTCTAAGAAATCATTTCGTAGCGGAAACTTTTAAATTTTGAGACGAAATGTTGGAACTTTCACTCTCTGTGTGTGTGTGTGTGTGTGAGTCAAAAGTTAGACTACTACTAATCAGCTACAGACACAATTATCCAGGGTATCATTAAGCATGGCCAATGGCAATGCAATTGCATTCAGAAGCATTTGCAGCACTTTGGGCCAGGAGTCGCCTAAATCGAATTGAACAATTTTGTGCAGTAGTAGAATGAAACACACACACACACACACACACACACACACACACACACACACACACACATATATATAGATTGGTTGGCTGGCAGGCCAGTAAGTCGGCCAGCCGCCAGCAAAGTCCAAGTCGAAAATAAAAAAAAAAACTACAACTTGAATAAGAATCAAGCAGATGAAAAGTTTCTCAAGTGTTTCGGCAGCACAAGGCGCAGTGGAAAGGAATGAACGAAAGAAAGAAAGAACGAAGGAAAGAAAGAAAGGCACAGAAAACAGGCAAAAAGTTTTTCCCCTCCCTTCCTCAGCCCTTTAAGCTCATCACAAGTAAGAAAAAAAGTCTATTTGAGCATTTTGGGCAATGACGCTGCTATAAAATTACAATTTAGGGAATGGTAAGGCACACACACACACACACACACACATCCCAAAGTGCCGTTAGTCAACAGTAGAAAGAAAAAAAAAAGAAGAAGATGAAAATGCAGACAACAAAAAAGGCCAAAAGAAAACCTTTCTCTGGCGATATGTGTCAGCGCTAAATCGAAATGAAAGCCCACATAAGCAGGCCAGAAAATCCCAAACGTATATCCATATGGACTATCCTTCTCGCATATGTGATGCTCACTCCCTGTCTCTCCCTCTCTCTCTCTCTCTCTCTCTGTGAGTGTGTGTGTGTAATGAGTTTTTAATAACTGAACTGACAAAACCCTTTAAGGCCAACTCATACACAAAGTTAACAGAAAACAAACAACAAACAGACAACAAGACCAAAAGCAAAAGGAATCTACATTTTAAGGATATTTATTTATGTACACAAGACTGTCCACTTTACAAATCAAAGCAATTTAATTTGAGTGTTAAAAATACATATATGTATATATTGACCCAAAAAAGTATGCTACGGAAAAAAAAAGAGTGCAAACATTTGATTGAAGGCCACTGACAGAGTGACTCATTGTCAGACATTCCAGTCACTTAGTCACTTAGGCACTTTGTCGCTCAGTCAGTCAGTCAGTCAGTCAATCAATCTGTCAGTGTCTAAGCAAACTGCATACACGAAGAAGAAGAAAACGAAAAAAAAAAAAAAAACGTTATATTCTATATAAATTCAATAAACAGGCAACGGCGGCTGACGCACCGCAACAAATTGCATTACACACAGACACACACACACACACACACACACACATGGGAATGAAAGGGGGTCACGCATAGTCAATGTATGTACATACGTCCCCCATGTGAATCGTCCATCACCATTCGGTTGTGGCATTGTTTGATTTGTGGCCTGCCTCTCCTCTCTTGATTGAAGGGCTCAAATGCATTTAAAAAAAAAAAAAAAACAAAAGTCCTTTTTTATATACCCTTTATTCTTGCTTCATTTGTGGCATGAACGAATTGATTGAAATAAGAAATAAAACATTGAAAAACTTCTTTGGACTAAAACATACACACACACACACACACACACACACACACAATTAAATTGCATCAAGTTGCCTCTTAGATTTAGTTTGTTTTGCCTTAGCAGAGCACTCCCACATATAAAGGATCCCATCCTTATGAAATGGATTAAAGAGTAAAGTAATTTAAAAAACAAAAACCAAACATCAAATGAGATGGCAATAAAGTGTATTAACTTTACTGAAACATTGACTAATTGTTGCAATTAGTTTTGCAAACTAATTGAGAGCAATTGATTGACGGTTTACCAACGGATAAAAAGTGGTGCCAAGGGGTGCAAGAAAAGATCGTTGTTTAAATAGCTTTTCGGAGGCAGCCACTGGGTCAGAGGCCACTGAATCATAACTCCCTGCAGGTCCTACCTGCTCCTAGTTACCTTGTTGCCCCATCCTGCCCGCCACTTAAACACAAAAGTTGTCGACTTCAAAATGTCAACTAACATACGGGCCATTTGGCCCATCTGTCGTCCATCTGTTAGTCAGACAGCAATCAGTTAAGTTCCTTCAGATCCTTTCAAATGAAATCCTATTAAAGTAAAACTAAAGTGCTTCTTCTTCTCTCTCTCTCTCTCTCTTTCGCTCTCTCTCTCTCTTTTTCGACTGTTAAATCTAGGAAGCAATCAGTTTACTTTATTTGTGGTTCTCTAATCGGCTTACAAAATTTATGTAAAATATATAAAATCTTCGATTCGATGACAAAATTCAAGTGATTATAATCACACTAAACTGTGGACAACTAGCACAATGTTTTAACGGTTTATTTACCTCTTTACCCTTTCTTTTTACCTCTTTCAATCTCTCTCTTGTTGTGCGTTTTGAAATATATTTGTTTTATTATTTTTATTTTTGGCTCTAACCTGGCTTCGTGTGTGTGTGTGTGTGTGGCAACTCTGGCACATGTTTGCTAAATTATGCACAGTGGCAGCAATGTGCGCCGACCAACTTTGAAGCAAAGCCAGAACAACAAGCAAGCAGGCAGCCTCTTAAAGTTAATACCCTTTCTTCTTACAAAAGGAACTAACTAACTAACGAGAGAGAGAGTGAGAGAGAAAGAGATTGAGAGGAGCAAGCAAGGATCTTTCAGCAAAGCAACAAAGAAAGCTTTCGACTCTTACGCACACAAAGTGCTAAAGGTATTTGGCCCCCCAGAACGAATCCTGCTCTACGGGGAAGCTAACAATAGAAGTTCTTGCTTAAATTGCTTGACCGATCTACAAGGACTTTTGGCCCTGTTTATTGCAATAGTGGGCTGGCCTTAATTTGGGGGTTTCTCAGCCACTGAGAAGAGTCAAATATAACAGAGAGTGTAACTGAAAGTCGGCTTGCCATTTACACGATATTCTTCTTCTTTTTCTTTGGCTGCTGTTGCTTTTGCAGTTGCAGTTGCTACTTACAAATTTAGTGCTCGGGCATTTAACCAGCGGCAACACCATGTGTTTGTTTATAGCTCTGTTGCCAACACCCCCCCCCCCACTTCCCTGCCCTGTTGTTGCACTCGAATTTAAGTAAACTTTAAAAGTGCCCTAAAAGGATTTACACTTCACGTTCACCGCTTCTTTAGGGTCTATTGCAGTTCTTGTTCTATGGCAGTTGTTCTTGTTTCGCTTTTTCACATTCCACACACACACACACACACACACAAAGAAACACATTCACCTAGGAAAACAATTTTTTGTCCCCTATATTTTCCACATTTTGGCTTTAACCACAATATGAAGTTGGTTTTTTTTTTCGTTTTCTTGCTAAGGCAGAAGAATTTTTATTTTTTTTTTTTGTGCAGCTTTTGCCTATTGATATGCTTGAGTTTTTCATCTTGTCTGGCCTTAATTATTGCTTACACTTTCGAGTTTAGATTATTTTGAAATTGTCTTCAATCAATTGAGGAATTTTCTTTGAGATCTTTCTACCAGTTCGAATTAAACTAAGCGCAAGTCTAACAATTTAGTTAAAGCCAAGCTGATTGAACTTTAAAAAAAAAAAAAAACAAATTCTTGAGGCATTGAGAGAATATGCATGAAGAGTTTGAATTTCGAATGATTTTGAGTATTTTTTTTTTTTTTTTTTAGGCTTTAGGCATATCGCATATTTTGGATTGAAGGCCCCTGCAGCGATGTTGTTGTTGTTGTTGTTGTTGTCCCGCCTGGACATTTGTCTCACGCTCTGCCTCTTTATACCTCTCTCTCTCTCTCTCTCTCACTCGCTCTCTGTCTTTTCTATTTTCTAGCTGATGGCAAAAAAAAATACGCATTCGCAATCCCTTTAGCTTCTATTTCCCCCCCACCTCCATCCGGTAGCTTTGGCAGCAAGTTTCACTCTGTGTGTGGGTCTTTAGAAAAATGCGACAAACAGGCGAAACAATAGTTTACAATTTTTCAGCTAACCATTTGGGTGGGGTTCTCTTTTTTGGCTTCTTCTTCTTTGCAAAAACCAAAAGAAAAGCAAGCACACACACACACACACACACACACACACACACAAATGGAAAGAAAGAAAAGCGGAAACCAAACCAAGCCGCCGCCGCTGCCGCCACGCACAAAACCTCATCCCTTCCATTACCCCGCGTCCTTCTCCACTTCTGCTTTCTCTCCACACCTGTGTTTCTGTGTCTTCTTTGGGCTGCTTTTGCTTTTACTTCTAACATGGCACTTTTTCGCTATTTTTCTTTTTCTTATTTTCTTTCTTTCTTTCGACTTCTTCTTCATGTTCTTTTACTTTGCTCTCAAAAAGAAAAAGAAAAACACACACAGCACAGCTTCTCAACGTAGTCGGCTTTTGTTGTTGCCATAAAAGTCTTTGTTGCAAGTGAATGCGCTACATTTGAGATGCAACCAGGCAACCTGCCAGCCAGCCAGCCAGCCAGCCATCCAGCCAGCCTGTCCCTTCCTCGTTGCCCCCTTCTAACGTAAGCAATTGTCACCCCACATTTGTTTGGTCTCTTTAGCATTGCATTGCATTTGGTTTGGTTTAGTTTGGTTGGCCAACTTGCCCACCTCCTCCACCACCTCCTCGTGCTCCTCCTGCTCCATCATAAATCTACACATATTTTGCTTTCTTCTGTGTAACAAATCTAGGATATCATTTGTGTGTGTGTGTGTGTGTCTCACGGAAATTCTTTAAAAATGGCCAATTGTAATAAAAAATGAGCACAAGAAATGAATTCTTAGTGAATTCTTAGCCATTATTTAATCGGCAGATCAATTTCATTCCCATTGTGGCAACGCACTGACACTTAAGGATTATAAAAAAAAAAAAAACTTCTAATTGCTGTCCCAATTGGCAAGACGTCATCTTGTCTGCAAAACCTGAGAGAGAGAGAGCGACTGACTATATCGAATAAAGTTCTAGAAAACACAACTTTGCTGTGGGGGGGGCGTTGTGGGTTTATCTATGACCAAATACTGTATCTAATGCATTTTTAAGATTTTCATTGTATTAAGTTTTTTGTTTTTTATGGCCGCCAAGAAGACATTGCGACGCAAAGCTCGTATTCACTTGAAAATAACACACAAAAAAAAAAAGAAGCAACTAACTCATGTGGAGAGGCGTAGAGAGGTAGGAGCGAGAAGGGGTGAAGGTGAGTTTAAGGACGTGCAGCACCCCACTCTCCCATCTCTCTCTCTCTCTCTCTCTCTCTCTCTGTGTGTGTGTGTGTGTGTTGACAGCTAAAAGCGCCAAAGTGACTGAGTGCATGAGCGATGCCGTGGATGTTGCTCTTGTTGTTGTTGTTGTTGTTGTTTTTGTTGCTGTCGCTGCCATGGCATCTGTGTGACACCAAAGAGCAGCTAAAAAGATTTGCATTTTTTGGTTTTCCCTTTTTGCACGTCCTCGTCGTCGTCGTTGGTGTTGTCGTAATTTTTCTTTTTCTTTTTTTTTTTATATATTTTTTTTGGTGAGGTATTTTTGTGTGTTTGCCCGTTTGCAGCTTATGCAAAGTGCATGGCTCTTCTGTAGGCTAACGTTGCATAGATCCGCATAAATACTTACACATACGCACACTCTCTCTCACACACACACACACACACACACACAGAGACACACGCAACCATCAACAGGCAGCAAATCAATTGACATCAAGGGAAACTTTTGCATTCTAAAGCTGATAGTGCACAGTGCTGCAGCTCTCCACGCTTGACAAACACATCGACGACGACGATGATGATGATGATGATGATGAATGCGTAGGGCGGCAGCAAGCCATTGTGTCGACTTAGATATACCATGCAGCCGCTGGGGAACTAGCTATTTCATATACATTCCGATGAAATTTTTGTATTAGAAAATCTTTTTTTTTTTGGCGCACCCAGCGGCCATTTCTGTTTTCTTTAACTTCTACCTATGCATAGAGAGTCTAGTCTAGTTGTCTACGATGAAATTTTTGTATTAGAAAATCTTCTTTTTTTTTGGCGCACCCAGCGGCCAGTTCTGTTTTCTTTAACTTCTACGTCTGCATAGAGAGTCTAGTCTAGTTAATTTTTTTCTGCCTGACATTTGAATGACTTTAATATAACATTTCACTCTATGTCATAGCGTGGTATGTATAATCTCTTGTTATATGGCACAGGCAGTCAATTTCGGTCCATTCAGACCATTCATATTTCTTTTAAATTCTCTGCCACATATTATCACAGTTGGAGCATTCAATTCAATTCAATTCAATTCAATTCGAATTGCCTCTATTCGCTTTGTATTGCGCATTTTTAATCGTTGTCCTTTGACGATTGACGATTGGCCCCCCTAAAAGTATGCCACAAAAATGATGTTAATTGCCCACTACAAACGAAATTCCTGAAAACATATTATAATCCAAAAAGGATGACAACTCTGTGCGAAAACAGAATGCTAAGAATGCCAAGAAACTATTCCCATTTTCAAATTTAAATTCATTGGGCATTGTTTCCCAATTCCCAAGTTAATCAAACGTCAAAATGATAATTAAAATATATTTAAATTCCTTTCGAGATTAGAGTCCATAATTAGTCATAATTATTAACTTTTATTTGGTTTGGTTTTCCGTTTTCAAAATGTTGGTTTCCCCTTTTTGGTTTGCTTTGGCTTCTTCAAAAATCAATAATTGTAATTTAACAATTGAGAAGCCAAATTGTGATTATCTTGCAAATTTTAGGTGAAAAGAAGAAAAAAGAACAACAACAACAACAGAAGCAGCAGCAAAATGAAGAAGAACAACCCAAAACGGGTCACGTCCTTGTCATTCAGACAACAAATTGCCTTAAGGCCAATATCAGTCGCAGTACCCTCTGCCTCTACCACCCTTTTCCGATCAACTTCTCCCTAACCTGTGTGTGTGTGTGTGTGTGTGTGTGTTGGAAACCGAGAAGCAGGTTTCATAGGAAAAGGTATTTTTTGGCACATAATATGAAACCGATACTTGAACCTGTCAAAAGCAGGCAGAAGGACAGTGCGTCGGTTGGCGGGGGTGATGGTGTGGGCAGAGAGGGATACTACACGCACATTACCAGGCGGAGGAACATGAGCTGGACACGCCCTAAAGCATTGTCGACTTACTACCATCTTGCCATGGCTCAAAGGATTACAGGTATACAATTTTGTGTTCCTTTTTTTGTTGAAGAAGTATATAAATGGGCGCTCCTCCCCCTCCTCACCCCTTTTCATGCCTCTTGCTCCTTGCTCTCTCTGGTTCATGGAAACCCCATAAAAGTTATTGTTTTTCTACTTCATTATCTTTCAAAAAGCGCGCACAAGCTTGAAAAAACTAAAGAACAACAACAACAACGGCTAAAGTGGTGAAGAGGAAAATATGGAAAAGTGTTTACGTTTATGGTTTCATTTTACACCCATCTTCTGGTCTATATATACACACACACACACACACACACACATAAACTTGGTCAACCTCAACCGAAACCAACCACCCACCCACCCACCCAAAGGCTTAGCTTAGCTGTCAGGCCGTTTTTGAAGGACAAGTGTAATGTTTAGATGAAACTTATTGTTGAGTAAGAAGACGTAAGAAGAGAGAGAGAGAGAGAGAGAAGTAAAAAAAATAAAGAAAACACAAAACTTACCCAAAGCATGACACTGCAAAATCTTTGTACTTCCTTCACTAACAATGGATCCCGATGACGAAGGATGTGTGGTAAAACGTGGTGCTTGCTGTTGTTGTTGTTGTTGTTGCACCACTTGCTGCTGCTGCTGCTGCTGCTGCTGCTGCTGTGATACAGGAGCAATATTCGAAGACGCAGCAGCAGCATGAACACCACCAACAATAGAAGAGCCAACAGCTTCTGTAAAGAAAGAAAGTTAAGGAATTATAGATTTTCTTGGAATAAAGATTAAAAAACTGATAAAATGCAAGAAGAAAATTTCTTAAGATTACCGAAAAACTTTTTCTTTAAGCGGGTTAATGGCTTTACCTAGCCACCATTTCAATTTCAATTTCAACTCTTTTTATTCCACGTTGCCCCGATTACAAAAAATTTGATTAATTTTATGCTTTACCCATTAAGGTTTTTTTTTAACAATTTTAAGAGGTTTTTGCTTTTAGCTAATTTGACTTTAAGCTCTAAAAAATAAAAACAAAAACTTTTCACTTAAGTTTTAAAGAAAACTTTGGCTATTTGATATATTATTCTCACTCTATTACAATATTTCACCATATTTACGAATACATTTTCGATTGTGTGTGTGTGTGTGTGTGGGTGTTTGTGTTTGTAAAGTTTTTTCTTAATTAAGAAAATAAAATGGATTGGCATCCATTCGTTAGCATTTCATAACAATAGAAAAATTCGACAACAACACAAACGAGAATCCCATGCATCATACAAGGAAATACGGAAATGGGGTACGGGTATGGTCTACGGGTACAGGTGCGTATAAATGTATATACATACATATGTATGTTCATATATGTTTGTATATATATTTTCACTCAGATCGATTACAGGTGCGCGCCACACAACAACCAAAAAAAAAAAAAGCCATCAACATCAGAAGGAAACGCATTCTGGATATATCAATTTTGATCAAAAGTTGCACAATGCACAAACAAAATAAAAATAAAATAACAGACTTGGCAAATATTCGTGTCGGGTTTTTTTTTTTTTTTTGAAAACACAAAAGCAAACAAAAACGGCTTTTTTTTAGAATAAATAAAACTTTTGAGAGATCTAAAATTGTGATAAATTGATTGTTTGACTTAGAAACGGAATGAAATTAATAAGATATGGAAGAAGAAGAGTTGTCATTGCCAAAACTTTTGGTAAGAGTATTCAAGAGTCAGTTAGAGCAACAGCAAAATACACACACACACACACACACATGTAGATTCGTATTGTTTTTTTTTTTTAAGAAAAAACCAAAAAATTTATTTATTTAATTTACAGCAAAACCGAGACACTCGTTGCCCCACACCCCCGTTCAGCCCCTCTTACAACAAGGGCGTAGCTACAAAGTTTGATGCAATTTTTGTCAGTGTTGCCAGACCAAACTAAAGTGACATTTGCTTTTGGGGCGTTTGCTCACCCCTCACCCCAACCCCCCTCTGAATGACGACCCTGGGCGTTGATGTTGTTGTTGTTCTGAGCTGAACTCCACCACCTTTATGGGATTATAAATCCATTTACAATGCAAACATGGACAACATAAAAAATTACAAAAATAAAAAAAAAGAGAAAAAAAAAAACCAAACAAACAAGTAAAGAAATGAAATAATATGTTTGTAGGTGCACAACACTACACTACATAAACAAATACACACACACACACACACACACACAGACACAACCAGTTGATGGATGGTTGGTCAAATATTTTCATTCACTTTAATTAAAGTTACAACAAAATTTAACATTTTAAAAAATTGGGCACAGTTGGCCGTTAGGTGCGCCAAAGTGCGCATATGTATGTTCATATAATGTGATCTGTAAGTAAGTTAAAACTTTTGCAACTCTCTCTTAATTGCTTTGCCGTTTCGTTTTGAAAACGTTCATTATAAAATTGTTTTCGGTTATGCATCAGTGAGGACAACAATCATGTTTTTGGCGTCGAATTGGCCTCCTATTAGACTATGCAATCGCTAGCTAAACCCTCCCCATACACACACACACACACACACCACATCGCTTGTTGTTGTTGTAGTTATTTGGTTTCGCATAGAAGACCCACCCAGGGGCCAGTGCCAGTGAAAGGGCGTTGCCATGACGATGACGATGACGATGACGTTGATGGCGATTGTGACCACTATCAACAGCAGAACGGAGCAGCAGCAGCAGCAGGTGCCACTATTACATACACTTTATACTTCATTCTTCTCCTGCTGCTGCTGCTGCTGCTGCTGGTGCTCCTCAAACCAAAACAGTTTCAAACAAAGCAGGCGTTAAATTGCCAATAACATAAAAGGGAGACGGTAGACAGGAGACGAATGATGACAAGGGAGTAGTAGTAGTTGTTCCTACTAGTTGTTCCACGTGGCTGTTTCTCTCTCTCTCTCTTCCTCTTTGTGTTTGTGTGTGTGTGTGTGTGTGTGGTTTCACTTTGGTTAGTCTCTGCGGTTTGTACGCATGCGTAGCCCATCTGGCCACTGGCCCACACAGCATTTTGCATTTTGCATGGCTTCATGGATGACATTTGATATGACATGACACTTACAAGTATGACAAGCTTCTATGCTGAATTTGATGCTGCTCCTGAAACTTGTGCTCAATTTGTAGCAAGCACTTTAAGTACAGAATCTGACATGCAGCCAGCCAGCCAGCCAGCCAGCCAGCCAGCCAGCCAGCCAGCCAGCCAGCAGGCAAAGCATAAAATAAGCAAACTGTGTCACTTTCATTCGCCAACAACCCGCATAAATTTCATTGAGAAAGAGAGAAAAAGAGAGAGAGCGGGAGACAGGAAGAGAGTTGAGCTTTTGTTGCTTTCAAAAACTAACGAAGGATGTTGCTCCATTCACACACACACACACACACACACCCACATACATTGCATTCTTCTGTCAGGACGTGTACACAAGGTGCCACCACTTCCTTGATGATGCCATCTCATCTGATCGTAATATGTGTATGTGTGTGTGTGTGTGCGTGTGTGTGTGCGTTGGCAAGCAACTGCAATGAAATATGATATAGATTTTTGGCTCCCCTCTTGTGGGTGGTCTCTTCTTTACTGTCAGCAATTTGTTTCAATTGAAGGAATAAGACTAAAGTTTTTAGTTTATTTTGGCTTTTGGCGCATTTTGTATTAACCGTTATTTGAGGCGTTTGGTGTACACTTTCACTGTTATACACACTGTTGTTCATACTATTGTGTACGAAATATTATAAAAATATAGCAAACTAAATGTAAACTGTTATACAAACTTTTCAACCACCCGCTGCACATAACCATTATACAAACTGCTCAAAAACTGTTATACCAACACAAAAACTCTATTTAAATAGTTATCAAACGTTATATAAAGCATTATACCAACATAGAAATTGTTATATAAACTGTTATACAAACTTTTAAATGAACTTTTGTAGAAACCAATATACAAAAGTGCCCAAAAACTGTTATATCAACACAAAAACTCTATAAAAATTGTTATACGAACTGTTTTAAAAAAAACTGTTATACCAAATGTTGCAAAAACTGTGTGTCAAACGTCAAATGTAAAGTGTAATACCAACATAGGAACTTTAATGCAAACTGTTATACAAAACTGTTATACAAAACTGTTATACAAAACTGTTATACAAAACTGTTATACAAAACTGTTTGTACAGCTAACTTATGCAAATACTTAAAGTAACAACCAAAATAAATGCCAAGCTATTCCTATGTCGACCTGGTAACTAGCCAACATTGTTATACAACTATTTTCGCTTAGTTTTATCTCCTACTCAAACACTATGTTCCTGTCTTCCTGTTTCTTTCTCGCTCTCTCCTTCGTCTGCCTGGCTGTCTGTCGTTTTATTTCGATATTTCTTTTTGGTAGAATGGCCAGCTCTTGTTTGTTTAGCTGTCAATCATTTTCGACTACAAGCACACACACACGCTAGAGGGTGGTGGTGGTGGTGTCTAGCACTACCCGGCGGCAGGCAATTGGCCCACCCACCCACCAGCTTTTTGTTCGTCTCTTGACTAATTTTCACGTTGTCTGCACGCTGCTGCTGCTGCACGCCAAGCCAGTGAGAGGAACATCAATCAACGGAATACAAAAACAAAAAAAAAACAAGAATAATAAAATGGAAAAAGCAAAGAAAAACAAAATACGGGCGCACACGCACACACACAAGCACAACATCTAAACTGTAAGTTTAAACCCTTTTTCTTGACTTTTCTGAAGAAAGCATTTTTTGATGCTATGTGCACATTTCATTTGATTCGAAACTATGTGAATGAAAGTGATTTGATTGATTGAATTAATTCAGGTTTTCTTTCTCTTCTCTTTATGCCCCCATGATGCATGCACACACACACACACACACACACACAGACGCATTTGTTAATTGCAGCTAAGTATTGAGAGAGTTTTAAAAATAAAAAAACAAAAAAAATGTTGGTCGCTTTTCACGCTGCTCATTAATAGAATTAACTACAAACCGAAATGGGTATGAAATGGCGCAGTTTATGTGAAGGCGGCGCATAATTTATACATAAAACTCATTGTATCGCATGAGTAACCACATGTCAAGCCTTAAATTACATCATTTTCAATGCAATGGGGAGAGAAGAGAAGTTATGTGGTGGTGGGGGGATGCCGGGATGGGAATGATATTTTCATTTCAAGTGGCAATCGGCGGCAAAGGCATTCCCTAACTCCCAATGGCCCATATTCCTCCAGTCCAATTCGTATCCAATGCTATTCATTCTATCCATTCCACCAGCTGACGCTGTCACCAATTGTCGTTTGTCAAGGAGCTCTGCTGCTGCTGCTGCTGCTGCTGTTGCTGCTGCTACTTCTGTGTTGCTGTTTGGTTTTTCCTCATTTCCCTCTTCTGGCACACTACGTGGATAAGCGAACAAATGCACAGATGGACGGACAGACGGACGGACGGACACCTCTCATAAATTTCACGTGCCAGACTTGCTCGTCCGTTGCCTAATCCGCGTTTCTTTTGCTCCCTTTTTTCTTTGGTGGTGGTGTCACGTGAGAGAAATTACTCAGATGTATCACTTTTATTGCAACTATTTTTCCCAATTTTTCTCTCATCCTTTCGTTGTGTTTGCTTCTTTCTTTTCTTTGTGCTTTCATTTCAGGGGATTTACGTATTTTAGTTGCCACCAAATGCAAAATCCAAATTGGCTTATTTACATGGGGCTAACTCTAGCACACAGGGGAATGTGTTTGGGGGAGGGGTGGGGGAGGGGGAAAGGGGACAATTGCATTGACTGTAAGAATCCAATTTATACATATTCAAGTTTTGCTTCAAAGGACCAAATGTCCTTACAATAGTCCCAGTAGTTTTGCATTAGAGCCGCAGAATTCCAATTTCTGAGAGAGACAAACTTTCATATAACCAAATCGAAGGCAAATTGAAGGCTATGAAAAAAAAAAGAAAGAAAAAAAAATCCAAGAAAATGGGCAGGGTGGGGCATTTACCCTTAAATGACAGTTGCACACACACACACACACACACACACACACACACACACACACACCGAGAGAGAGCCAAGTGCATACAATATGTAAAATACTTTGTGACAAAATCGAAATGAAAGAGAGAAAGAAACTACATACGAACAAGCGTGATGGCCGCCAAGTTCAAAAACCAAACATTGTAGGCCGAACCCCCCCCCCCCCCCCACCCTTAAATCCCCTCGAGACCCATCCTTGACAACAACAACAACAACAACGACAACAATCAATGCCAAAGAAAGCAAAACTATTAAAATGCCATTTTGAAATTCTTGGCATGGCGGGTCGTTTGGCTAGGAACAAAAACGAAAAAAAAAAAAAAAAAAAAATAACCCGTTTCATGCATATTGTATAAAACGGCAAATGCCAAAAGGAACAAAGCAAAGAAATTTGCTATAACAATATCGAAGCTTATATACCCTACAGGTCATTGACCATTCTCTGTCTCAATTCTCAAAGTAAACGTCAACTCGAGTTCATCTCAAATTAAGCACCAATTCCTCCCATCGGCTCTAATTAATCGCAGAGATGATTTTATGGTTTCGAAACTTATTTCTCTCTTCCACTCACAGGGACTAACATTTTTAAGGATCAATTCCCAATGTTTTGGCAAGCGATCAAGCCGAAGCCTAAATACAAATTTTCATTCAATTAGCTTACAAATAGACAGACCTGTTTGAAATAGAAACAGACAAACGATCAGAAGGACAGTGAGCAAAAATTCTATAACCTCTGCAAGGGTATACAAAAGAAGAAAAAAAGGCACAAAAGAAGGACTTAAAGCGGCAATTCCTTTTTTGCACTCAAGACTTTAGGCCAATATGAAGAAGAAGAGCCTTTACTTGAAATGAAAATCAAAGTTGAAAATAAAAAATGCAATTAAACACACTTTTTGGCGTAACAATTAAAGAAAGACAAAAAGACATTGAAAATGAACAAATAAATTAGTCAAAGAAAAAGAAGTCCAAAATTATTTCCTAAAACGGCATTGCTCATGGGTTAGGTCAGGTCATCAGAAGCATTTTTTTTTTTTTTTTTTTTTAAAGACTTTATTGCTTCATTTTAATAATAATAAAAACAAGTAATTTTTTCCCTTGTAATTGTTTCTTCTCATGGCTAGGAAATTCCAATGAAAGAGAGAATGCCAGGCAAAAAAAAAAAAAAGGCAAATAAGACTTATGAATGGTATGAATTGAGGGCGGGGGAAGGGTAACTTCTTCTTGTTTTCGTTCCCTTTGCCCTTGTCCCACAACAACAATAAAAATCATAAAAAGAATTATGTATGTAGCCAACAATAATTCTGAGAAGCTTTAACACACACACACACACACACACACACACACACACACACACACACACACAACAAACAACGAAACAAAACTCAACAAAAAAAAAATACAATAAAACAACTTGGCCGAAAAGTGAACTACTTAAAGTACTACAAAATACACGAGAGCAACAAATAAAGCATAATAAAGAAGAACAGAAAACAACAACAACAACAAGAAGAACAACCAATAGAGTGATGCAGAAGAAGGGCCCCTTCCCCCAACCACCGCCAACCAGTGAGCAGGGGAATTCCTATAAATAAAGAAAAAAAAAACGCGATGAGAATTGGCCATGTATAGTGGCAGGCAGGCAGCAGAAGGGGCAAATATGGTGAACTCTTAACCAAATACGAAACTACAGACAAGACAAGCAGCCAGCCAGCCAGCCAGCCAGCCAGCCAACCAGCCAGGCAGTCAGTCAGTCCGTCCAGCCAACAAACGGCAGCAGACACAATGACAATTGCTGGAAATTATATTAAAATAAAAGTGCCATAAACAACAAGTAGCAGACGAACGAATGAACAAGAAAAAAAAAAATAAAAATAAAAAGAAGAAAGAAGAAAGAAAGAAAGAGCAACAGCAGCAGCAAGCAACAAACGCATCAACTTTAGACGTCCCAAGGAGACAGACACACACACAAACTGCAAAGACGATGGACACGGCGAGAGGCGAGACTCTGTGAGGGGGGGGGGGGGGGGGGGGGGGGGGGGGGGGAGGAGAGGGGTGAAATGAGCAGAGACTTCATTTATCAGTATGATGCCCCTAGCTGCTTGAGTTTGATGTTGTTGTTGTTCTTGGTGTTTTTCCAAAAGGTTATTGGAATGCCTTTTTCCGCTTAATAATTGTTACAAAAAGGAAAAAGATTTCCAATGCGAACACCGACTATGGGATATCCTTAAGTAGAACAAAACTTTGTCATTTGCTAAAGAGAAACTACTAAATTTATTTTCGAATTCGTTTAATTCAAGCTATAATTCTCAACTAGTTAAAAGCCTTGAAGAGATAAAGTCTTGTTTCTTCAACCTGCCTTCTGGAGGGAGAAAGGACCCATCGAACTTCTGCCCAGATTTGTTCAATTTATGACGCCAACAATGACGACAAATTGTCATCGAATGGCATTTGAGTGATGGCTACATCTACCGTCTGTATTAGTTTTTATTTATTTAACTTCAATTGCAAACTGAATGAACAAACATTATTCAAGTGGAGAGTCGTCCATTGCAGAGGATTGTCAAAGATTGTCCGGTCAAGGGAGAGTTTTTTTCGTTTTTTTTTTTTCTCTCTCTCTGTAATAAGATTTGCTTGTTGAGATGATGATGCAAAAAATTGCCATCATCATTTTTTGCTTAAATGAATTTCCGTTGCTTGGCACAAATTTCATTTGTGAATCATCTCTCACAGCACAAACACACACTCAGTGAGAGAGAGGGAGGAGAGAGAGATAGAGTAGAGCATTATTATCCATGGTCGGGTCGGGTCTTCTGGTCTTCTCATCGAAATATGTTTGTGCCACTTTTCTTTGCTTTACTTTACTTTGCATTCTGCCTTTCTGTACACTTCTCTCTCTCACTCCCTCTCTCTCCTGACTTTCTGCATTCGCACATTTAAGCCAGGTGCAGGCATTGTTGTTGTTGTTGTTGCTGCTGCTGCTGGTGTTGCTGGCGTTACTAAGATTGCTGCTGCCCGTTTATAATGAGCCTGAGAGTGAGAGTTGTCGCCGTTGCACTGGCCAATAATAATAAGAGCAAGATGATAATAATGAACACAAAGTGCAAGAGCGGGGGGTGGGGGAGGGGTGGTGGCTTGGGTAAGATGGTAACCAAGGAGAACAAAAATTGCATGCCAAGCGCTTCTCTTTTTTCTTTCCCATTAAACCTTTGGGTCTCCCCTTGGATGACTTGGAAAAGGACTCCATAGTCCATAGTTATTTATTTGAGTTGCTTCTGCTTCTTTTGAATTGATTAAAGGAACACAAGACATTACTAAGTAAAATGTATTTGGAATTCTTCTTGACAACTAAAGGGTAACTTGTATTCGACATAATTTAAAGATGATGATGACACACTAAATTGAAAATTTAACAATGAATCAAGAGACACTAATGTTTCAGCTACTCGAACGAGGGCAAGTTCTATTTGGTTTCTGATCTTTGCCAAAAGATAGACAGATCGAGCAGGCTAGGATTCACTTACTCTTCTTATTTTCTTTAGCTTAGTTTAACCTTTTCTTTTGAAGACACTTGACCCCCCCCCCCCCACCCATCTACTTAACACTTTCTCAAGAGACCCAAGTCTGACCTGAGTTGCTGCTATTGTTGTTGTTGTTGTTCTTCCTGTTCCTGTTTATTTTTTTTGTTTTTGTTTGAGCTATTGTTGCAATCAAGGTCGCAATAGTAGGAAATACGCTCCAGTTGCAATGTGGCAAGAACAACATAATTAGCGCATTTCCTTGCTACTGTCAGAACAGCAGCAGCTGCTGCTGCTGCTGTTGCTGCTGCTGCAATCTGAGAAGCTAAAAGGGAGTTGACATCACGCGTGTCTGAGTAGCATTGCAACACGAGAACTAAACTGAACTCAACTGACGATTCTCGCTCCTTAACACAAAATGTGTCTTGTCTCTTGTCTGTTGGCACTTCACACACACAAACACACACCGACACACACACACATCATGAACACAAGAGCTCTGGGAATGAACTTTCCACCTAGCTTGAGTTAGCTAGGGTAACGGCTGACATTGAAACAATGCCAGACGACACTCCCACACACACACACACACACACACACACACAGCCATCATCATTCTCTACTCAAACCATCTAAGAATCACACCACACACACACACACACACTCACTTGGGAAACTTACATCATGTAGGTCTCCCACTTCAACTGGCATTCTCCTACAACCAAACCAACTCTTCTTCTACTATAATTAAGTTTTGTTGCCCAAGCGTAACCAGCTGAGAAGAAGTTGGAGTTGGATGTGAATGTAGGAAGGGTAAAGTGGTGGGTGGGGAGGGATAGTAAAAGAGGTTGGGAAACAAACATCCACACTGAGTGCAATTTACAGCTCGATTAACTGTCACAATTTCTCGGCTCAGATTACGACGACAGACTACTTCTACTTTGATTTCGATTTTAATTGCCTTTGCCCCATGCCCATGACCATGCCCATTACCATGCCCACCATCTGACCAAGCCCATATTAAAATGAACTCTTTATGTAGCTATCGAGAAAAGCAAATGCAAAAATGCAAGCAAAGTAAATTTAGCTAGTACAATATAAATTTACCAAGTTTAAAATAAAATACAAAAAAAACCGCTAATTGAGCAAGGCAATTTATTTGAGATCCCTTAGGTTTTTGCCTTAACCATCGAGACCACTCTTGCTCTTCGACCAAGAAAACCACCAACCAACCAATCACCCACCGAACCACCCAACCAATCGCCCCCATCCCCCCACCCCCCACCAAGCAGATAGTAAATAGGGCTTTAGGTTCCAGTTTCGTCTCAGTGGTTGTGGTTGGGCTTGGTCTTGTGGTGCAAATATTGATTTAAAAGAAAATTGTTATACTACATATATATATATATATATATATATATATATATATAGAAGAATGCTTGGCGCTAAATTTTCCTGCTGCCAAATTGAGCAAGTAACGAAAATGGAAAGCCAAAATAAAAGAAATGATAAAAAACAAATTCAATCAATTCAAAAAGAAGACACAAAAAAGAAACTATTAAAGAAGGTAGACAAAAAGCAAGTGTGTGTGTGTGTGTAGGGGCGAGGGGAAGTAGGAGGACATTGCAACAATTTTGACGCACACATTCTTCACCCCTCCACCCCTTTCACATTATTCGCATTAACCCAATTTTGTTCTTTTCCTGCAACCACAAAAAGTCTAAAGGGGGGGGGGGGGGGGGGGGGGGGTGGGAGGTGTGTGGTAAGTTGGGGTAAACCATTGCTTAATGGCAATTTGCTGATTTATAAACAATTTGCGATTTTCATTATTAAAACTCAACTTTTTGGCCAGAGAGAGTAGAGCAACGAAGGAAATTAAATATGCATAAGGAAATTCTGCGAAAGGGCCAAGAATGAACTTTGCAGCTTTGAATCCTATAGAATTTTCAATACACTTTCTTTGCAAATCATCTTAGAATCCATTATTGTTTTTTTTTAAAACAAAAAAGATTTAAGTAAACTTATGAGCAAGTTTATAAGAAATGCTAAATACACGAGAATCTGCAGAGAATATAAATCTTTAGCCAGCATGGTGGGGGGGGGGGGGGGGGGGTTGTGATAGGGCACACAGCAAAAGGAGGAGGAGATGATAGAGTGGGAGGCAGCTAACTTGCTGCATCCGCCGTTAGATGCTGTCGATGATGTTGCTGACGACGACGACGACGATGATGATGATGATGATGATGATGATGATGAAATCGTCTAAAAATGTTTATTGTTTATTTTTAAAGAAACTCTCGGTGCATCGATTGCAAGTTTTCTCAAAGTGAACTCGAGAAAGGGAATTATTTGCTGCTGCTGTTGCTGCTGTTAATGTTGTTGCCTCTTTGCCATGTGTTCAACACGTTGCCAGAAGTTGGGGGGGGGGGGGGGGGGGGAGAGACGAAGTAAAAATTTATGTTGCAGGTCAGCAACAGAAACAGCAGCAGCACCAGCACCAGCAGCAAAAGGAGCCCAAAGAAGCAGAACAAGTAAATCAGGTTTTGTGTAATGGTTGTGTGTGTGTGTGTGTGTGTGTGTGTGTGTGTGTGTATTTCTTTTTTGGATCGTCAAGGTATTAACCTTTGTATTTGTATTGTACATGGGGAGTTGTTGCCTGCGCTTCTGAAATATTTCAAGCATTTCATAAAAATACTATAAAACGAGTATAAAAAATAAAAGGAGAAAAACAACAAAAAAAAAAACACTCACAACACACAGAGAGAACACTACACTACAGGAAGGCCTTTTCAGGTGTGCGCAAAAGCAACGTTGGAGACTTTTGTTGTTGTTGTTGTTGTGGCCATTGGCAAGTGGCGCGCACGATTACTCACATGTTCCCCAAGCTCTCTCTCTCTCTCTCTCTCTCTCTTTGTGCCTCCACTACTTGTTACCACCTTCTCTTGGTTCGTTTCTCTCCTTTTGAGGTCGCTTAAAGTGGCTTATTTCCGCCTCTTTGCATGCTGGACAATGCGGGGGGGAAGGTAAGGCGGTGGAACTTTAAGGCATGGGTACCCCCCTCAGCAGGAAAACAATTTTGCTTTGCTTTTTGGGGCTGGCCAATTTCTTGTCCTTCTGTAAGGTAGGGTCAGGTCAGTTGCCACATAATATTGATGGAATAATGTGTCCAACATAACAGAATGTCTGAACTGATGTAGTTGCATTTTCATCATTGGTCCATCAAATTTTCACATCATTTAACCATAACTTTTTGTGCTTGCTAATATAGTTCGCTTTATCTGCAATGATGTTTTGTTAATTTTACATCGATGATTCATCATTTGCCACGACCCAGTCTCATTGCAAGCTAATTTCTCTTTTTCTTTACATCATTCATACATCGATTCGTACATCTTCATTTAAATTAGTTTTACATTACAATTTTACATCATTTATAATGGTTGAGTTGTGTTTTTAAAATTGATGAATTTTTCATAGAAGTTTTTATAATTTTTAATGGCTGTTGTTCACTGATCTATTCAATTTAATACAGTTTAATCTCTTTTTCGACCTGTTTCATCTACTTTGCTGTCGATTTGTTGTTTATATAATTTGTTCATCAATTTGTACATCATAAAGCGGCCAAGTGATGATTAAACTTGTGCATTTTGTTCACATCATTCATTTTCGAGCATATTTGGCTGGGACTGGGATTCGCTGCAGTTATACATGCATAATTTATTATATCGATTCATTTAAAAATGGTTTATTGTTGAGGCCAATCATTAATCTATTTCTAATCGCATCGATTGGCCAAAACTTTTTGCATTAATCGAAGCTAATCTACCTTGAGCCAATTCGCAGTAGCAGCAGTAGCAACTCAAGGATGGTGGCAACAAGATGCAAAAAGTGGCACACACACACACACACACACACAGAGTGCGACGAATGCCGCAGTCAGTCTAAAGTCGAAAGTGGCCAAAAGTGGACGCCAACGATGGTGCTGCTGCTGCTGTTGTTGCTGCTGCTGCTGTTGTTGTTGCATGCAACAAAGCGCCAAGTGTCGATAGCACACAACAAAAATGAAATGTTGCTGCCGCATGCCGCACAACTCGTTGGCTATTGGCTGCTGTTGCTGTTGCTGTTGCTGTTGCTGTTGATGCTGGTTGCGTTTCTGTTCAATTTGCCTTTGTTTTCATTTTGTGTGTGTTTTTTCTCTCTTTATTCTTTATATTCTTTTGTTTCTTGCTTCCCTATTGACTTTTCTCCTTTGTTGCGGCAGTCGTCAGCAATCATTTTAACCCAAATTGTGGCAATGCAATTCTTGAGAGTAGACTTTACCTCATGGAATGCCATGCCATGCCATCGAATGGCAATATATGAGTGTGTGTGTGCGTGTGTGTGTATCTGAATGATGTGTCAATGGGGCGTGCATACTGGTTGTGGGCGTGCACTTGGCTTCCCCTGCAACGGAAGCAATTTCGTTGATTTGTTAATTTTCAATTTGCTGCATTTAAATCAGTTGCAATTTTTGTTGTTTTTTTTTTGTTTTTTGGCTTAAGTCCGGAAGCAAGTTAAAAATGGGGCACAGTGGGACAAAAAAATTTCTTATGAGTTTATTGTGGCTTTCGATTACTCACGATTCTCAAACTGTTTTCCCATTACAAAAACATTTTAAAGAATCTTTGTTCAATTTCAGATTTATTGTGAATTTCAAGTGTCGTCCAACAACTTGAAATGAAAACTGAATGAAATTGTTTCATAATTCACAATTACTCAAATTTTTATCTCATATTTGATTTACAATTTACTCAACCAGCCATCTGATTAGGCAATTTTACGGGATTTCTAGTTAATTTTTTCTTTTATCGAAATCTTATCTAAAAACGAAAGGGCTTAAACAAAAAGAAAAAAAAAAAAAAAAGGAATGAGACACAAATTGTTTACGCTAGACATTCAGCGGGCAGGAGGTGGGGTAGGAGGAGGAGGAGGAGATAACACAACAAATAGCATTTCGTAAACTGGGCCATACAAAATAAACCAAAACAGAAAAAAAAAAAAAAAAAGTCTTGGGCAAATGCCGTGCCGCAGCTGAGATTAAGTGTAAAGTACAATCATTTTTGTTTTTTGTTGGTTTCTTCGTTCTTTTTATACCAATGTAACACACACACACACACACTCACCCGCACACAATTCAGTGTAGTCAGAGGCGGTCAGGGGCGGTTTATAGCTTCATTCTTGGGCCGCTAATCACAAATCTATGGCCATCTACATATTAGCCTTTTCTTTGGCTTTTTGCCATTCAATTTTGTGGCTTAAAGTTTCTTGAAATAAGTTTTCCGTAATTAAACAAAATTTTAATAGACTTCTCGAAATGTTTTAATCGACTTTGAAATGCAAAAATCGATTGTGATTTTTTTAGGGGGTGCTGAGGCGCCGCCCCTGAGCCTTTTGCCCATAGGCGAGAGAGAGAGTAGAAGGCACAATGCCCCGCCAATTGAAGTGTCTTGGTCTTAATTTAGTTTGCCTCCTGATGTCTGACGGAGATGCAGCAATCAGAGGCAATCAGGCAATTCAATCAGCGCCAGACCAATTTCTATTAGCCTGCTGCTGCTGCTGCTGCTGCCGCTGCAAAGGCATAAACCAGATGCATTTCTCATTCTCTCCTTTTAAAATGTTAGAAAGGATTTACTTGTCTTCTGTCTGCAGTGATTCTGCTTTGGCGCCTGATTTTCGGGTTGCCCTTTTGTGTGTGTGTGTGGGGGTGGCGGGGGGTTACTTGGGATGACTGGCTTCTTGGATCGTAGTTTTGGGTTGATGCTCTTTCTCTCTCTCTCTCTCTCTCTCTCACTCACTCAAAAAAAAAAAACAAACTTTCTCGTATAGCAAGTTGTTGACAACAATGAGGCGGGCAGGCTCCGAGCTCCGGGCTCCCTTCTCCACTTAAGACAGTTGCGCCTGAGCGCATAATTCTTAAATAAGTGCATTGGCCCTTTCCATCCTCACTCCCCTTTACCGCTTCTCTGTCTGGTCTGTGTGTGTGTTGTTATCTCTTCTTCTTCTAAGACTACTACCCAGCCACCCTTTACGAGGCAGCCAAGAGAAGTTTTCTAGTGAGACAAACGAGTTGTTGTTGTTGTTGTTGCCATCATCATCATCATCATCATCATCATCGTCTGACACAAGTAGCAACTCTTCATCTTTCGGCTTCCCTTTTATGTGCTCCCCGCTTGGCGATAAGCCATATTTTAATTAATGCCACAAAATTCACTCCAAAGAGAGGTTGAAAGGTGACATTATTACATTTATGAGTTTCATATGTATGTGTCGTTATCTAATAATAATATGAGCCATCTAAAAACACAAGCAAACATTACAATTATGAGACCACAACCAATAATCGAGAACATTGATCTGAGTTAGTGTCACAGGAACGTTATCTATCCATTAAGAAAGATCATCTAATTGTAGAACTTTTGACAAACCATTCAAAAGAAACAAGTGTAAAAATCATTAGTTTCAAAGACAATTACTAAGAGGAAGAGTAAAGGAAGGTGAAATTTCTTAAAAACGAAATGAGAAACAAAATATATTAAATTTTTTTTTATTAAAATGTATCAGTAAAGCTATTTGAAGAAAATTAACGATCTTTACGATCCATTTCCTAGTCTTGTTTATAAAGTGAAACTTCTTCACAATCAAATGAAACGAAAATGAAAACAAAAACGAAATTAAACTAGATTTTTTGGGGAAATGAATTGTTCAGAAGGGGTTTGGAAAATATTTTGAACTGTCATTTTAAATGTTTGTTAGGTAAAATTTTTTTAAAACAGATCAACGGGAACTTAAGTTACCAATTGCCTACTTCAACTGTTCAATCCGAAAATTGTGTTTTTGAATACTTTGATAAAAAAGAATTATAAACTTTAATACAGATGATTAGATGCAAGTCAAAATGATTTTAGTTAAATAAACGAGAATAAAGTAAGGTAAATTACGAATTGTTCACAGAAATTCTGTTTAAGTTAGTAAAAAAAAAAACATTGTCAGGGGATATTAAGTGAGGTTAGTTTTTTTGTTTTTCTTTCTATTCCGCGACACACGCACACACACACACAGACACACACTAACACATTAAAAGATTAAGCGAATTGCATTACTATCAGCTGCGGCTTGTCACCTGTTTTCCGTTAGTTGGCTCTTTTTTTTTCCATGAATGCAAATGCATTTTCAGTTCCAGGTAAAACGTAATTTAATGCGGATTTGTTAAAGATTGACAGATGAAACAACGATGTTAAAGCAGAAATTGATTTTCTAACATATTCCGAATGGATTTTATGTTTAAATTCCTTTCGTTGAAAGTTGTCCTTTCTGTTTTTCAAGTTGGTTTTTTTTTGTAGCATGAGGAAAAGGCAGTGGCAAATCATCAACTTGCAATACATTTTCCATGCAACGAAAGAACAAAGCAACAATTTAACTAAGCTAATCAAAGTGTCCCTTTGGCTGAGCCACATCTAAAAAAGAGTACGAGAGAGAGAGAGAGAGAGAGAAAGACAAAGAGAAATAGTGTGTATAAGTGTGTGGCATGAAGGAAGTTTTTCTTCAATTATTTCCCTTCTACATACTAAAGCATATGCTAGAAGCTTACCAAATGCCTTCTCTCCAGCCCCTTTTCTCCTCCCCCCTACTCCACCCACCATTAACCTCTTTTTCTATATTACCCAAGCCTTTGGGCCCTATTTACACACATTTTCTCTCGCTCACTTCTCCTTCTCTTTGCCTCTCAATTTCCCCCTCATTGCAGTTGTAGTTGTTGTTGCTGTTGACATTGTCAATGAGACCAAATGCAAAATACAACACACACAAAAAAAAAATTTATTTTTATTTTCGCATCAATTATTTTACATGCAACAACACACAGGAAGAGCAACAACTGTCACTACAACAACTACAACAACTACAAAATATATACATATATACTATGTAAAGAAAGGCCAAACACAAGAGAAATAAATGCTGCAACTAAAAAATTAAATAGCAAATTGTCCTCGAGCCTTAAAGTATGCTGCAACATTTTATCACATGGCAGGCAAGCTGCCCAAAAACCAACTAAAATCAAATGAATAACGAGCAGACTAACTATAATTAGTTTAACTGCTAGTTAAATACTCAAATTGAAACATTTTTTTTTTTTTCAATGCTTTTCAAGTTCTCTTTACTCAATGATTTACTCGACGAGAGCCCGCATTAAGAGGGGGACAAAAAAAAAAATAAAACTAGTAGAACAAATTAAATACAAGTTACAGGCTCCTTCCTTCAAGTGGCTAAGGCACTAAAAGTGTTACAATTAAATCGAAATCACTTTAAACTCAAATCCAATTTAGGATTATGATTTCAACTGCCTTCAAGGCTTCAATGGTAAAACAATTTTCAAGCTGATTTCCATTATTTGTCCTTTCATTAAAAGGCAAGGAAGATTAAGTTGGACCAAGAAGAGAATCAAAGTGGCCCATTTATGGAGTGTTTGAGGAAATCAACACACACTACTAACACAGTTTGAGCTTACACCTTCAGTGTGTGTGTGCGTGTGTGTGTGTGTGTGTAGGGAATTGTGCGTTATTCCTTTTGTCGTTGTCGTTTTTGTTGATTGAATTGAATTGTGAGCAAAACGAAAAAGTCGAGAAACTTTTCAACGAGCGTCGTCTAATAGCAAATTGTGCCAAGTAAATCAGTGTGTGTGTACATGAATATATAATGAAAACTTCACACGTACAACCCACACACACACACACACTCAATCTCATACACAAAACTTTCCCTTACAAGACATGAAAGACGCAAAGGATTGCCGAGAATAATTGGGTGGCAACTCTATAGTTATGACATTGACTGTGAAATCAAATTTATCCCTTTACCCATCTGGCATTAACTCAATTATTAAGCATCCAACTAGCTAATTAGAAAAGCATTGATGTATTACCCCGCATCGCCCTGAACAGAAAGTTTGAGTTATGTTTTTGGTGACTTGAACAAACTTTTCAGTTTTTTTTTTTGTTTTTTTTTTTTTTTCAGTTCTGCCAATTATGCCTTAACATTGGCATTGAATGAGCGTTTCAAGCTCTTTTTGTGTGACACGGGGCGAAGTTGCCCAAAGTCGCCAAAGTCGTCTGTCTGTCTGTCTGCCGCTCTTTGAAAATTTCATTGGACTGCTTAACAATGAGGAATGACACACCCTCAGCTACTGTCGCTTTACGCCACGCCACGCCACGCCACGCCACGCCACGGCACGCCATAAAAAGGACACGAATCCTTTTAGGCCCGCAGCTGACATTTTGACGTTGACTTGGAGTTACTTGGCAACCTATCGTCTTTTGCCTTTTTCTTTGGTTATTTTTATTTTTAGGCTCAGGCTCAGGCTCAGGTGCTACGGCTCCTTCTTCCCCAATCCTTCCATCCCCTCCATTCCTTCAACGAATGCATAAACTTGCTCTTAACCAATTTTATGCTATGAAACGAAAATGAATTTACTGCCATCGATTTTAGTCAAGAATCTATCAATTACTTAATTAATTAAATGAAACAACAACCAAGCCAACAGACAACGGCGGAGGCCAATAATCAAATTTAAATTAATAATGCATCCCGCCATAAAAAAGTAAAAGTTCTAACTAAGAGGAACGCACAAGTAACTAAAGCTTTCACAAGTAAGGCATGGCCGATCCTTGACTTTTGCATGTGTGCCTCAGTTCAATCAACACTTTCTAGCCCTGTGCGTCCCTCACCTGCTTGTACGAATGATGTAAGTTTTAGCTTAATTACCGATCTCCAATTAGAATTGTATATACATATGTATGTACGTAGTTACGATTAGTTTACTTCTGCCAGATGTCGATCAAAACTTACCTATAAATAAAAGAAAAAGAAAAGCCAAGTCAATAAAATATTTAATGTCTTTTGTACTAAATATGTTATGTTTGTTTGTTTAGAATAAACAAAATCTTTCCGTCATGTTTGACCAATAAAAGTGCGACCAAAAACAACATACATACACATATGTACATACATATATAAAAATAGTTGTATATTTATATATGACAAAATCATATCAAATGGGGGGGAATTGACACAGATTTTTTATTAAGCACGCCTAAAATTGACCCAAGTGACAAGAAAGAATTTTTCTCGCTTGACAAATAAACAAAGCATCCCATCCCAAGGGGGGCAAGAAGAAAGGAGGGGTAGGGAAGAAAGGAGTGTGCTAGTCGGTCGGTCTTAGGGACAAACAACAAACACTTCATTTAAATGTTCACAAAGGGAAGAAAAAAGAACACACAGCAGCAGCGGCAGCAGCAGCAGCAGCAACAGCAGCAAAATAGCACTCAAAACGCAAATGAAATGCAATCTTTCAACAAACAAATATTTGCATACCCTGCAATTGCAAAGCATTGTTGACTATATGAGGGAGGAGCAAAATTATCAACCCGATAATAGGGGGACATACAACAAATTAAATAAAGAGCGCACTCTCTCTCTCTCTCTTTTTGGTAGAGGGCATCACATTGGTCGACTCTTGCTCTCTTTCTCTCTGCTCTTTCGAATTCTCTTTCTTCTTTTTGCTACAGTGGCGCATTTACTTACGCGAGTGCCAAAAGCCAAAGAAAGAAGTAAGATGAACGAACATAAAAAAAATATACCAGGGAATAAAAGCAACAAATTGTGTGAATTATGTATTGGCTGGAAAGGGCTGGGCCCATGGTAAGTCGATAGTGGGGAGGGGGCAGGGAAGCAGACAAGAAAAAGAGAGTGGCAGCGAGAGGGAGCGAGAGGGGAATTAAATACAAATAAATAAAATCAAATAAAAACTGACAAGCAAACGACAACGCGGCATGGCACACGCGACTGCGCCAATGTCTGAATGATGATGATGATGATGATGATAATGAAGAAATGCGCCATTGTCGGTCGAGGCAAAAAGTATATTCATTTTTGGTCATGCTGAAAAAAAAAAAATAATGACAATCACCATCATGATCATGACAATGAGGTGTATGTAGTAAGGCGGCGCAGAGCTCAATGTAGTGCGACTTTGTCATTAAAAAATACCTCAAATATTACGTGTGTGTGTGTGTGTTGGTTACATGACATGTAACTGGTTAGCTAATGGAACTCGTTGCGGTCGGTTTACGCTATAGCTCAATAAGTTGTAGAGTTACAGATCTTGTCTATCTCTATCACATCTCTTATTTTCAAGGTGAGGAAGTCATGTTCATGATGAGGTCACAAAAACATTTGCGTATATCTAACAGTTTTATCATTATCTCGTTAGAAACTGTGTATAACAGTTATATGAGAGTTTGACAAGCTTTCAATAGAATTCACTCGAAATTATTAGAATTTACTATAACACTTGTTTATAACACTCTTTGTCTAGCACCTGTGTATAACACTTGTGTATAACACTTGTTTATAACACTCTTTGTCTAGCACCTGTGTATAACACTTGTGTATAACACTTGTGTATAACACTTTTTGTTTAGCACCTGTGTACAACACTTGTGTATAACACATGTGTATAATACTTGTGTATAACACTTGTGTATAACACTTGTGTATAACACTTGTGTATAACACTTGTGTATAACACTTGTGTATAACACTTGTGTATAACACTTGTGTATAACACTTGTGTATAACACTTGTGTATAACACTCTTTGTCTAGCACCTGTGTATAACACTTGTGTATAACACTTGTGTATAACACTTTTTGTTTAGCACCTGTGTATAACACTTGTGTATAACACATGTGTATAATACTTGTGTATAACACTTGTGTATAACACTTGTGTATAACACTTGTGTAAAACACTTGTGTATAACACTTGTTTATAACACTCTTTGTCTAGCACCTGTGTATAACACTTGTGTATAACACTTGTGTATAACACTTGTTTATAACACTCTTTGTCTAGCACCTGTGTATAACACTTGTGTATAACACTTGTGTATAACACATGTGTATAACACTTGTGTATAACACTTGTGTATAGCACTTGCGTATAACACTTGTGTATAACACTTTCGTATGACACTTTTATACCTTTATCTCACCTAGAAGCATTAGTTTCAGCTTGGAATAATTAAAAGTGGCAATTACCCCTCCAACTCTCTTTGCTACGCTCATGATTGAGCATTCTCCTCCTTCACCAGGGAATTTCCTGGAACGTCGTCACCAGTTTTCTCATCTTTTATTATTTTTTTTTTTGTTTGTTCAAGTTTTTTCATAGTTTTCCAATTTTGTTGTATTTTTTTTTTTTATTGTTTGTTTGTTGTTCTTTTGCTGTTTGTTCTTAGTTTTATCGTCGATTTCTTTTATGAACGCATTTAAAAGTCATTAGTCGCAGGCCTCTCTCTCTCTCTCTCTCTCTCTGTCGCTCTTAGCATAACTCAGTTTCATTTTTAAAGAGAAGCTGAAGCTGACTAAGTTTTTCAGGCCACGATCGCCTCGCCTGCTTCATAGCCGTTGGCGACTCTCTCGCTCTCCCCCTTCTTCTCCACAAGATTGCTGTCATTAATTGTCGTTTAGTTGAGTCCTTAACATCTCTCTGACTGTCCGCGTGTCTGTGTGTGTGTGTGTTTGTTTGTTCGTGTGTGTGTGTGTGTGTGTTTGTGTATCGGCTCCTATGTCTACATCTTAACAACGCCTTCATCTTCTGCCTCGTAGCGCGTCTGGGGGCTGGGTTAGTCGGGTTGGGATGGGTTGAGTTGGGTTTGGTTTTGGTTTTGGTCTCGTCTCGTTCTGCTTGCAGCATAATTATGTCCATTAGCGTGCCTTGACGTCGTAGTTGCAGCAGGTCAGCAAACAACAGCCATTTGGCTCAATTGTCTTTAACACGTTTGGCAGAACTTCAAAACAAATTTCAACAACTCACGCAGCCCATACAACAAACAGAACAGACCAGACCAGAGCAGAGCAGAACACCCCAGAGGCAAAACGAAACATGGGCCAAAGAGGCAAAGGCAAGAAAGCAGAAAGGGCCAATCAATAAAATGCTTCTAGAACCATAAATAGCACAACATATTTCTCATTCTACCAAAACATAATTTAATTTTACAAAAACACTGTAAAAATTTCGCATATTTTAGCAAGCCAAACGAACGAAGAGGGGGAAACAAGGGAGCCCTCCCCTCCCCACCCCACCCCCTCCTCTATTTCTATGTATAATATCCAGATCCAGTCGAGCATCCAGGCATATGCATACACAGCCTAACAACCAAATTAATGAAGAATGGGGCGAGACTTTGTTATAACTTAGCACGCAACATTCCAAAATACAAAGACAAAGGAACCGAAACGAAACAACACAAACAACAAAAGAACAAAAAAGAAATGTAAAAGAACAAATATTTACATATATGTAAATCTATTTTAAATAAAAGTAAAACCAATTAGGATTTACAATGAGGGCTACCAATGTAGGGATACCCAATCCCCTAAATCTAAGCGAGGCGAGTTACTTAACGAGGAAATCTACAATTTTGTTGGAATATAAAGACAAAAACCTGTTTCAACTATGAGAGAATATCATATCATATCATATGAACAGAACATTAACAGTTTTGTTTCAAAAAGGGCATTTGCCCCTTTTACTCTTTTGTTTCAAAAACTAAAAAGATAGGCATAGATAATGGCCATGATATTCGAGATTTGTAATTACAAAGACCCTACACAAAGGCAGAGGAAGAGATGAGATGAACAAGATCGTTTTTAATTGATATGTGCCCCCGATTATAATTCACTGGAAATGGCCGGCCACATCAATTTAAAGCGACGAAAAAGAAAATGAAACGATGAAGAAGAGAATACAAAAAAAAAAAAATAAATAAAAACAACAAAACAGAAGCGAAACAAACATTTCATCTGTACTTTGTATACTGAAATTGGAACTTCCAACAGAACTGGACATGGACATGGACTAGAAGGAGAATGGGAGTGGGAGTCAGAGTCGGAGTCGGAGTCGCATCGAGTTGAGTTGAATCGTTTCTTGTTTACATGCAAACAGGAAGTTCATATTTAAAATAAAACTAGACAGTCACGCACACATTAAGCCAAACCGAAAAAAAAAGAAAAAAAAACGAGAGTGAAAGACACTGGCATAGAGAGTCGTCGTTTACAAGCAATTAACATAGAGCCCTTTGACTTTTGGCCGCTGCCGGGCACCATCATCATCATTATCATCATCATCATCAGCAAGATCAACTGCATTGAACGTTGATGGGCTGTCCAGAGCTATCAGTAGCTAAATTATTAAAATATATGCATTCTAGATTTAGATAGACAACAGATTCCATTCGATTCGATTTTGTAGGTCGAGTTTTGATGAGGGGGGCAGGTCAATAAGTTTAGACGATGACTGCTGCCGATATTACATATATCGGACGATTTTTCATTTCTAACTTGTTCGAATGATCGTCTAAGATTCTTTTTGATATCTACTATATATTGAATTCTGGATCTGAGTTGGTTAAGTTTCTTCTCACATTAGTTGTCCTGTTGAACTGAGCCTTCTTTGGCTGTTAGTAGAAAATCCACTTTTGGTTTACCACACGCTCTAAATATGTGCACCATATGCTTGTCTCTGTGTGTGTATGTGTGTGTGTGTGTGTTTCTTGCGGCCACTAAGCTCACCTTCTGTGTTATATGAACGCGAACACACGGACGGACAGACGGATGGACATGCGGCATTTTTATTACTACAGCAAATTGCAAACTGCAAACTGCAAACTGCAAACTGTGTGTTGTGTGTTGTTGTTTGCCCACAAATGGCGCATACACACACCAAATGAAACGGGAGACAAGAAAACACGTCCCGTACTCGCGGCAAATGCAAGTCAAGCCGGTGGGGAAAGCGGCAAATGATAAAAATAATTTGACAAGCAATGCAAAAAAAAAAAAAAAGAAATACAGTAAAGAAATAAAATAAAATATAAATGTAGCAAAATGGTTGTGCCCAGGAAACCAAGAACCAAACCCGAAGCCAGCTCCACCAATCTCTTTCATACACACCACACACACACACACATCTAAGCAAACAAACAATAAATCCCAATGATGATGATGATGATGATGACGATGACGACGACGACGAGGATGACATAGTCTACGGCTGGAACGTAGTCGAGACTCCGCACCATGTTGTTGATGCTTCCGTGATGTTCTCTTCTTTTTCGTATGATGGCGGGATGGCTGGATGGCTGGCGCTTCTGCTTTCTTTCGTTTTGCTTCTTTTTCATTAACAAACAAACAGGTGTGGTAAGGGGTGAAGGGGGGGGGGGGGGGGGGGGGGGGGGGGCAGGACCAAACAACATCTAACCAGGAAGTGCGCTACAATGCACATTTCACGTTTTGAGGTTAGAGTGAGTGAGTGAACGATGGTTAGGCGGCGCAACGTCGGTTGACCCCTACGCGTTTTTTTTTTCCGTTTGTGTGGAAGGTTATGGCATTTAAAAAAGAGAGAAGAGAAGCAAAGATAAAAAAAAAAAGTAAAAAGGCCAAAGCTGCTACTCTGTTTGTCCTTTTGGCGAGGGTTAATTTAGAAGTACGTGCAAAAGAACAAAAGAAGGAGGCACATCTTTAGGCATTTCTAACAAGTCTGTTTAACCTATTATCGAGCATAAGTTTCAAACATTTTTGAGCCTTAGAGAAATGTGAAAGAAGGCATCATTTAATCTAAGCGTTGTGTTTCATGAGTTTGAGTTACTTCAATGAAAACCCTCGCTGAATTCGCTCTGAAGGTCTTCATTATTTCGTTGGCATTTTCTGCAATTGCTCTATCTCTTTCTCATGTCACCTGCTCTTTTTCTCTCTCGCATTCTTTCTTTCCAATTCTCTTCTGTCTCCTCACTCTCTCTCAATGACTTTGTATTTGTATTTCATTGCGGGAAACTCTGGTAGGTTGTTGCTTGTTTTTTTTTTTTTGGTTTTTTCATAAGCCAAAAAACATAAATTCCTTTTGAAGTTTAACAAACACACACACACACACAACACACAACAAAAGACCAGGGGCACATGGACCACATGGACAAAAAATTCGAAGGGCTCTTCTCTTCTTCCCCAACAACATCATCCAACGTCGTCATCATCATCATCATCATCATCATCATCATCGTCGTTGTCGTTATTGTTGTGCCCCAAAACTGAATGAAACGTTGCCGTTGTTAAATGATGCAACAACCTCATCATTGGGTTTCTAGGGCCACTGATTCAGTTGCTGCATTTTATGATTATTCACATCTAATTTACAAAGGGATTCTATCTAACATTGCTCTTCTTTCTGTGTTATATACATATGTGCAGAGAGAAGTCAAATAACTCAAAGACGAGGCGAGAAGAAAACCACCCACCCAGCCCAACATCCTCTCCTCCTCCTCCCCCCCACACCAACTCCTCATGCTCTTAATTGTCAAGTCAAGTTTATGTTGTCTCCTATTTATTTTTTGTTTTTGTTTTTGTTTCAACAGTCGGAGATGATTTACATTTATATGATCCACGGGGTCCCCTGAAGAACCGCCAAGGCCACCCACCATTGGGTTAATCTCTAAGAATTCTGGGCATGATTCAGTTTTATATCGAAGTGAAAAGCATTCCTGCAACTTTTGATAAGCCCCCCCCCCTTTATGAGCGGGGGAAATTAGGGGGAAAGACTACTGCTGGCTGATTGCCTTGTTTTTGCAGTTGCTGATGATGAATCAGTTTGCAGTTGTATGAATCATGACAAGCAAAATATCCCAAAGAAAACTCTTTATTAAGAAAGCCATGCAACAAAAAAAAACAAAAAACAAAAAAAAAATTAAATACTAATAAAATGCAATCAAAGGATAAAAAATACACACACACACACACACACACACAGACAACGAAAGCCAATTTATATGAATTGAACAAATTTCTTAGACAAGAAGCTTGAGCAAACAAAAGGGGAAACATTTATATTCTGAATCACAAATTTGGCACAGCAAATAAAATATGAAATTCAGGTAAACAAAGAAGGAATTAAAATATAATCAACTTTATAGAGAAGAATTTCTCATCCTGATTTTCGAATTTTAAAAATAATTTTTATAAAAAAATAAAATAAATGTATACAAAAAATAAATACAAGAGAAAATGTATATGTATATTAGAAACAAAATTAAGCATTAATAAAATAAAAAAAGTTACTTTTTTTTAACATTAATTTTGAAAATAAATACATTAAAAAATTAACAAATACAAATATGAAGCAAGAAACTGCATTAAAAAAAATTAACAAAAAAAATTAACTTAAAAAAATTTAACAACAAAATTGTTAAATAAATTAATTAAAAATTAATATAAATTGAAAAGAAAACAAACATTAACTAATAATTAATAAAGATATACTTAATAAAAAGAAAAAAATTAATAAAACAAAAAAAAAATTCAAAAATTAAGAGAAAAAAATTATATGTACATATAATAGAACAATCCAACAAATTTGTTTTAAAGAAAAATGTAAGGTATGTTCCTTGCAGTCATTAAGCATTAAATTCAATTGTATTTCAAAATAAATGACCGTCAAAAAGTTAGTCATCTTTCCTAGATCTCAAAGTTTGCTTCCCCGAATACCGAATTGAAAATTTTATTTTATCTTCTCGCGACCGAAACAGAATTTTTAAAATAAAAATATTAATATATGTGAATGATAATAATAAACTGAAAATTTAACTAAAAAATAACTTTTTTTAAGTATTTAGAGCGAAGTTCAGAGTTTATTAGACTAGGAAATGCTACAACAAATTTACACAAGTTAGAGACTTTAATTATAAAGAATCGCCGAGCTGAAGAGTCAGTTTCTTATTAATCATGAACATCAAAATGTGTGTATGTGTGTATAAGAAGACGCACACATGTGTAGAAAATAAATGTAAGCATAGTTTTTTTAAAGCATACACGTATAAAAAATATATACATATATATATATATATATTCGTGCGTATTTAATGAGTCGAGACACTCTTAATTGATGCTCAATTAAGCTGCAGGCAGCCCTCCAAAGAAATGCGGAGAGAGAGAGAGAGAGAGAGAGGGAGGGGGAAAGAGGGAGTGGAGATGCCCAATGCCAGGCCAGCTTTGCTTTTCTCAAATTTCATAAAAAATAAATAAAAAGTGTAGAGCGAGCAAGCGAGCGAGCGAGGGCGAAAAAATATGCAGAAATGTTTTTTTTTTTTTTCTTTATGCATGTGGTTTTGGGTGCAAGTTAGATGAGAAAAAGAGGCAGAGAAAGAGAAGACTTTTTGCTGGTGGTTTTGGGGGGGGGCAGCAGGTACAGGGGCAGGTGGTGGGGGTACAGGTCATGCTGTTAACTTTCAAGCAAAAATTCACAATGAAACTCCAAAAAAAAAAAATAAGAAAACAGAGAAACAAAGTTTTAAATACCCTTTCAGTGTGTGTTGTGCTGCTCCACTTTTTAGCCAAACTAATATACTCTTCTTGCAAGGGTATAAAAATAAGCAAACTGTAAACAAGAACGCTTAAAAAATAAAAACGACAAATAATGTTCACTTTCAGTTCAAAGTTCAGGCAAATTCATTTGCTCTATTCTTTGATAATATTCAGACCAAAATGTCCTTTGTGAACTTTATGATTAGGCCATAATCGATAGTGGCTCAAATATCTTTACATTTGACCACATTTCTGAGAAATCAATTTAATTAATGAACACAACTCGAAAATAAACAAACAAAACAAAACAAAACAAAATGTGACTGCTAGAGAGAAATAGCCTCATCAAATTGAAAGATTTTTGGTGAAAATCTGCCTCAATTGCAAGCGAAATTCGAAATTATAATTAAACGTAATCAAATTTTAAATAAATAGTCATAAAAAATACAAATACAAATAAAATGTATGTAAAAAAGAGCACAAAAAAAGGAAGAAGAAGATATAATGGTGATGATGACAGGCAGCAGCAACAGCAACAGCAACAGCAACAACAACAACAACGACAACAAGCAAAGAAAACAGACAATAACAAAAATAAACAAACAAAACAATTATACTAAACGCCCCCAGGACAAGCATTTAGTTAATGTACTTCAAGTGAGGAGAAGACTAAGAAGAAGCAGAAAACAGGAGTCAGAGACAGAGACAGAGTTAGAGACAGAGACCGGGGGGGGGACGGGACGGGTCGGCCAGGAAGGAGCTGGCAAATAGCAGACACCCAAAAATTGTACCTGACGAAACTTTTACCATTGCCATACAATGCCTCAGGTGACTTCACATCCACGATAAGATTACACAGAGAATGGAATTCCAGGAAATATTTTCGAAACCGAGATGAACGGAATTAGACAAAAACACGTGCTGAACCATGAAAATTATCTACGCCCACGCTTACCGATTGATTATACGAATGACCTATGTCAATTTGGTTAAAACTTTCAATTTCTTAGCCTGGCTAAGAATTCCTTTTCTCAAGTGTTGGATCTATGGGCTGGTTTTTTTCATTTTGCAGGGATAATTGCCTTTGATGAGTTTGGTTTTTCTTTTTGCAGTTTGCAAAAACTTTCGCTTGACCAACAAGTTGAAAAGTTTTCCTTTTTTTTTTTTGAGAACATTTTGCAAATTGAGTTTAAATTGACAGATATTTGTTGGGCGCAATGTTATCGGTGAGTGAGAACAACAACAACAACAACAACAAAAGCCAAGCCATTAAGATATAAAAAGGGAAAATTGTTAACTCCTATTACGTTTGAAAAAGAAAGAAACACAAAAAACAAAAAAAAAACAAATGCGCCAAAAAGAAAATGAAAACTGAAAACGAAAACAAAAAGGAAAAAAATGGGGGAAAAAAAGTGCTTTCACAAAAATTTAACCTGATGATGATGTCTGTTGTCCAGACCGAAACACACAACCACAATCATCACTCTCTCCCTCTCTCTCTCTCTCTCTCTGTGTTTCTTTCTCCGCCTACACTTTGTTGAGACTTTGCTCCAGTGAGCAACAGACAGAAAAGTTAACAATACGCTAAGCATGATGATGATTATTATGATGATAATGATGATGATAATAGACATGCCCCTCCATCATATTTGGCCACTAAATAAATTTCTGAGCTCAGCTCGGTCACCAATTATAAGTAATAACTCTCTCCCCACCAACAAACATCAACCAACCAGCCAGCCAGCCAACCAGCCAACCACCCACCCACCCGCCGAGAAGCAAAGACAGAGAGAGTGAGAGAAAAAAGGGCCAACACAATTGTCTGTCCCCCTTGTCTCTGATTGTCACACAACAGCTGCCACAAATTCCCACACAATCAAACGAAAATTGCTATGGTCTATCTTAATTTTAGGTAGCCCAACAATTGCATTGCACATACATACATACATACATACATACATACATATGTATGTAGATATATATGTAGTTATGTATAACATATTCATATGGACTTTCTTTTGTAATCAAAAAGACAATTTACAAGAGAATATTTAATAAAGGTTTAGAGAATCTGGCAATTTGAGGAAAAATCAATCAAAGAAACTCTCTCTTGAAAAAAAAAAAAAAATGCATTCATTTGGTATGGAATCTCTTTCTTCGGACATCGAAAGAAGGACGAAGGGCGGGCTACTTTCCTTCAATGACTGCTAATCCTCAAGGTGAGGAAAGGGCATTCAGACGAGAACGAAGGGCTCAACTGGAAACGCAACTGATCCTACTAACTGATCATCAAAGTAAGGAAATAACAATAACAGCTGATCCTGCTGATTGATCATCAAAGTGAGGAAAGGACTCAACTGGACTCAACTGGAAACGCAACTGATCCTACTAACTGATCATCAAAGTAAGGAAAAAGGCATCGAGAGCAGGACGAAGAGCTTAAATGGAAACGCAGTTACTTTCCTTCAATAACAGCAGCTAATCCTGCTGACTGATCATTAAAGTAAGGAAGGGACTTGGAGACGAGCACGAAGGGCGGACTCAACTAGAAACTTAGTTACTTTCCTTTATTGGCAACTGATCCTGCTGATGACTGTTCATCAAAGTGATGACGTTTGGATACGCTAAAACGCTTTCAATATTTTGATTATTTAATTTCCACAGATTTCTAGGTTATTACAATGGGCGCCGCCATGACTCTCTTCCCTTACCCTTTTACTGTTTCTCATTCCCACTCCTACTGGTTCGCTATGTAAACTTTGAAACTTTACTTAGCTCAATTGTCCGTACACAAAGAGCTTAAGTATACAATTTGCTGAATGCTAACTTTTGCAACAGACTGTGTGTGTGTGTTTGCTTTTGGTGAATGTCTGAGAGGGGGAACCGTTGCAGGGAATGACAATAATTTATGTCAAATTAATTAAGATGTTTGGCGGCGACGGCGACGGCTGAAGGGGAACAGCAAGAGGAGAACTACATTTTATTGTCTTCCACAAGCCACCACATTTACGATTTAAGCCGCCACCCACCACCAACTCTGTCTGTCTGTCTGTCAATTGTTTGTCATGCCTCAGAAGAACAAACAATAACAAAAAAAAAAAGAGTTACAAATGCTTATATCTTTTTTTTTCGTAATAACACAAGCTAATTATATGTAAAAAAAAAAGAGTGCCCTCTATAAAATAGACAAAAGCTTGATATTTGACTGGAAGAGAGAGAGAAGATGGGAGATGTTAGTTTCGGTTCGAATGGGGTTAAAGGTGGGTCAGGTTAGAATGCCTTAAACAATTCTATGGGCTAGCAGCAGCCGGCACACATAAATTCCGCAAATTACTCAAATTCAAATAGCTCTCAACAAGAAATGTTTTCCTCTCTCTCTCTTGATATCTCTCATTTGATTGAGATAGTTAAAGATAGAGCGGAATGAGAATCAGTTTAATTAAAGCTTTTCAGGGAATATTCAACAATATAAACCACAAACCAAACCATAACACAAACACACTTCCTTCTACATACTTTATTAATTTTATTTAAATAAATTGAATTCCCAATTTGGCATTGTCAATGAATGTTAAGAAGATTGTGCCTAACTGTGCGACTGTGTATGACATTATTCAAATAGATTTTCTTATTCAAATAGTTTACTTATGTGCATAGTTTTGGAAAATGTTTAAATGAAAATGGGCATAATTTGTTTTGTAATTTCTTATCAATTTGAACGCGCACCATTTCATATTGAGGTTGGTTAGCTAAATACAAACATAAATTGACTGCAGACAACACACCGTTCATTCTATACACTTTCCTTGAATGTGGCTGAGTATCCCCTCACACACAGAGAGAGAGAGAGAGAGAGCTGAGTAGATTAATTTCTTTGCCTACAAAACTTAAAGACACGACAAGAGAGTAAACATTTTGAGAGTCATTTATTTGTATGGCCTTCATCGAAATAGAAACAACATTTGAAGCTTTAGTTATCCTTATGGGCTCATGTGTTAAGACAATGATTTACAAAAGTTGAGATCAGTCAAAGGCTGTAGCACCTGTCGTATGAGTAATTGGTCTTATTACGCATACGACAAGTGTTTACTAAATGAAATCGAATTAAACCGCTTTCTTCTACTTACAAAATTCTTTTGTCTTTAAGGCCATTTTGTAGAAACACTTACCTAAAAAAAAAAAAAGAGAAAAGAGAAATTAAAATTTTATTAAAATAAAGAGTATTTTTATTTTGTTGTAGGTCTAATTGAAATACAAAAAAAAAAAAAAAAGAATTTATATTTAGTTTGATTGTTTTTTGGTGGTTGTTGTTTTTTTTTTTTTTATCATCAACCACGTGTCTGCGAGGGTGGGGAAGGAGGAGGGGAAGGTGGTTGACATTTATTGTTTATCAGTTGGGTTTACTTTTCTTGTTTTTTTTTTTTTTGCGGTTCCTTTCTGTGTCATGTCCAATTTTGTGTATCGATGATGGATGTTGCACAGCGATTAGCTAATTCTCCTCCAACACCAACCAAATCAACTAGACCAGAGTAGACAATAGGTGAGGTGTGTGTTTGCTTTTCAAAGGCAAGGCGGGCGGACGGGCGGACTGGCGGACTGGCGGGTGGTCGGTGGGTGGTAAATGTGGGCCATGCAAACGAGTTTCTGTCGTCAACACTGTAGAGGAGAATGGTGGTGCTCAAGCCCCTCTCCCCCGTCCCCGCCCCCCTCACACTTTACGCCACTACTCCTCTGTGTTGCTTTAGCACTTAACCACATGTATGCCAATGGCATGAATCATGCATATTGATCTCTTCACCCAATATTGTGTGTGTGTGTGTGTGAGTCAGTCAGTTTTTGTTGGGGTTTTTTTTCGGTATTCAGCTTCTTTTATTTTCTGTTTAACCCCTTTCCTGCCTGCTGCTCCCGCTCTTACTCACTCTTTTTTGCCATCGTTTTGTTTTCCGGGCCTGTTTCATTGATGATGATGATGACTGTGTGCATTGGCAACTGTTTTTAGCCAAGAATACCAAGCGAAACAAGAAACGGAAATGCTGGTCAAAGCCAGAGAGTGTTTGTGTGTGTGTGTGTGTGTTTTTAAATGCTAAATAAATCTAAGAAACCAGCTATGACTTTTATTTAGATTATGCAATTTTAATGGGTCCTCACTTATTGTCGGTCAAACAAATCAATTAATCGCTCAACTTGAAATTGGAGTACAACCCAGGGGGAAACCAAATTTACATAGCAAAAATTGACTTGCCTGGTCTCTCGTCCGTTTCCGTTTGTTTCTTATAGGAAAAGGCGATCTACCTTCGGGCAAGCTCAGCTCATTCTAAACTTAAACCATCTCAATAGGGTTAAGTCCCCTGTCAAAAGTTAGTACAAATAATAAAGTCAATAGAATCTACATTCTATTTTGTGTGCTCTCTCTCCTGACTCAGTTCCAGTAGGAACAGGGGAAATTGTGTAGAGTAAACGAAGGGTGATCAAATATTTGGAGCCCAGAAAGTAATGTTCCATCTTAAATAGAACTGAAAGTTAGGAAAAAGTTACTACTAGACTTTCTTGCTGTCTTGCTCGCTCTTATTGGAGTTAGCATTACATTTTCCGATCTCCCGCAAAATTACTGATGATTTTTGGCTTAGCTTCATTTACAGAAAATAGTTTCCAATTTATATTACATTCACATTAAATATTCTTTTCAATAATAATTACAACAACAACAACAGCAAAAAAAAAAACTAGGGAATTAGGCAAAACCGAAAGAAAAAGAAGAAGAAAAATAAATAAAGTAGAAGATGACTAAACAGATGGAACAACAGAAACGAGCAACGAGAAACAAAATGAAAACAAAACAAAAAAAAAAAACAAAAAGTGGCCACAATTAAGTGTCAACTAAGGATGACGGGCGCAATGAACAAATGGCCTCTGACTCGACAGAGGCTTCTTCTTCCTCGGACTCGGTCTCTACCTCCCCCCGCATCGCCATCTAGAGAAGCCGCAAAAGACGTGCAGGTAGAGAGAGAGAGAGGGAGAAAGAGAGAGAAAAGTTGCCTGGAGTAGGTGGATCAAAATGCAAACACAAACACAAATACATATAAAGGTAGTGAAGAAGAAGAAGCAACAGAGCCAACTTCAAATGCAGTGGTAGAAAAGAGGGCGTCGGGCGACGGGCGGCGGAACGGAGGCGTGGTTGGTCTTACTCTGCTGCAGGGGATTTTGGGAGGCGAAGTGGGACTATGACGTGCGCAAGCACTGAAAATATTGTGTTGCTACCTTCTTCTTCTTCTTCTTCATCATCTTCTCTACTCATCTCTTCTTCTTTCTGCTTCTTTCTGCTGTTTCTTCTTCTTTATCCTCCTCTCTTGTTTTATTTGTTGGTTTGTCGCGTTGGTTGGGGCTTATTTAATATTTAAAAGCGCGCGTCAACAGAAACAACAGCAACAACAACAACGAGAAGAGCAACCCGCTGGAGGCTTCGCAAGACTCTTGGACCTCTCCACCTGTGTGTGTGTGTGTGTGTGTGTGTGTGTGTGTGTGTTGGAGCCATGCCTTTTCGCTGTGCATGAAGACGGCGGAAAGGGGCAGTGGTGTTTGCTATTGAAAGGGAAAGAAGTTGGTAAAAGGTAAGATGAAGCCAGCGCACGACCAGGACAAAAATGAACAACAATAGAAATTGAGAAAAAAAAAAAAAAGGCAACACCATGCCTGTGATTCCGAGTCTATGTAATAAATGATAAAGCGTGTAAAATGTGTGCATAATAAAATTAACACCCTGCTAAAAATACAGAACACAGTGTGTGTGTGTGTGGGGGGGGGGGGGGGGAAGATAGGTCACAAATTGCACACACCGAAAATAAAAGACCTTCAATGACAATAATTACATAACAATATCTTACTTATTTCTGGATCCTAATAGATGAATACAATTTTTTATTAAACTCCATTTCCATTCATTTACTCCATTTTGGATTCATTTATCCTTAAAAAATGCATAAACAAATAAAAAATTTTTAAATACTGCAAAAGCATATAAGAAATTGCTGATTTTGTAAGCTTTGCTCATCTGCTTTCGTTTCACTTGACTTGTAATTCCCAACCAGTTTAGGCGTTAAATAAATGATAAGCCAATTTGGAAGTTTCCAGCAAAGTTTAAGTGCTTTATGAATTAGCTAAACAGACAATTTAAATTGTAATAAATGATCTTTTCACACATTTGACCTAGACCTTGAAATTTGTCACTAGAATTGACATCCAAGCTAAGTAGACTTAGACTCCACTTTTATGGCCAGTCTCCAATTCCAATTACATCCAAGTAGGCACAGTCGAAACGAATTCCATATCTCTCTAAGTTCTAACTGAAAATCTTTAGTTCAGTCTAAAACACAAGGCGCTCAACACGTCTTAAAAAATAAAAAAAAAAAAAAAAAAAAACAAATTCCAAAAAAAAACATGAAAAATGTTAACTAAATTTTTTTTGTGAAATATTTTTTCTTTATTTTTTTTCCTTGTTTATCAACAAAATTTCTGTTTGGTTTTACTAAGAAGAAAAAAAATGTATGAAATGAAATTGAGTCTCACATACACGCAAGGGAAAGTAAGGAGGGAAGATTTACTCTGGTAATGGTTTGAGTTCGAGGGTTAATCGTGATGTTCAAATGGTAGTAGGTACGTATACATACATACATACATATGTGGCACAAGAGGAAGAGAAAAGGAAAAGACAACTAATGAGTACGATTCCCGTTTCCCCAATTCCCGATTCCTTAGTGAAACAATTGATAAAAACATTGATGGGTGCCAATATTTTCTGGTGATTGGAAAACGGAATTACATTTATTTACAAGTTATAATGCTGCTTGACGGTACCGGATTATAACCCAAAGCAGTGCGGGTTTAGTTTGTGGCTTAGCGTCAAGGACATTATGAATTGACAAAAAAAAAAAAAAACCAACATAAAATTCGAACGAATGAATAAAAAACAAGAAAAAAAAAAAACATATCTACAAGCGGATTTCTCTTTCTAAGGATCTGAAGAAACTCCATAACTAAAAAGGAAATTTGACCTTCAGTTTAGGAAATCTAAATATGTCTATAAGCATATGTATCTGTTGTGGTTTTAGGTGCACACACACACACACACACACACAGACCACACTCTAGAAAAACTGGAAAGAGGAAAAACGTTTAAAAAAAAAATGAGACTAGAAAAAGAACTTGAAATCACATGTGAGGCATATGGGAAAACAGAAGAAACAAAAGACGAAGAGATACGTTCATGACTGGTGGGTAAGGGGAGACATATGTATGGGGGGGGAGTAGGGGAAGGCAGAGGAGTCACAGTTGAAGTTGGCCTAAGCCATGAAGAAGCGGCAGCAGCAGCAGCAGCAACTGCCAAAGGTAAACATGAACAATGACTGCGCGCCTCTGCCGCTGCCGCTGCTGCTGCCTCTGCTGCTGCCTCTGCTGCTGATGGTGTGTGCTGACTGGCTGCGTGTGTGCATTTGAGTGCAGTCAAAGACCGGAAATGTCTAATGACAGCACACAGAGACACACACACAGAGAGAGAGACAGAAGCAGAAGTCTTAGCATTGTGAATGTCGCCAAACTCCAGCCAAGTCAGGCCAGGCCAGGCCTTTGACTTGGACTTCCAATTTGCACCTGCCTTTTGTCTTTGTCATGTTTCACCCTCCTCCTCCTCCTCCACCACCTCGTCGTTCTCTTCTTTGATTTCGATAGCTGCCGCGTTTTCTTCTTCTTCTTCTTATGCATGCAACTCACATAAAAACATTTGACTATTTTGTATGCAGTTTATGCAAAACATTTTCTTAAATCAATGCCTAAACGTGCTTCGATATTCGAGTTACCCATCCCAAGACAGAGAAGACCCAAACATTGTTCTCCTTCCATATGCCCATTTAACGCAGGTAAGTGATGGGTATAAAGAAGCGTTTCTTGGCCTTGATTACAACCACCACCACCAGCACCACCAATCACCGTCCTCTGTGTGTGTGTGTGTGTGTGTAAGGGCATATTAATTTCGATCGTTAAAAAATAAAATAATTATGAATTCTTGATTATCAATTGAGAAATAACTTTTTACGTGCCTTGTATGTAAGCTCATTGGGGGGTTTAAGGGGAGGAGTGGGCGGGGGGGGGGGGGACGCAAAGGTATGAGGTTTATGAGGTTTTTGTTTATATTTTTTTAGTTTTTCTTATGTGTTTTTCTTGTTTAATTTGTGGCTAATTGAAATGCAAGTGAAAAATATTTCTAGAAATCAACGCTCCAAATTCAACAAATTCTTACTAACGAGGTGAGATTGAATAGTAAAGGAATTACCCATAGTGAGACGGACTATGTATATATGGATGAGATTTTATTTGAAATTCGCCAGAATTAGTTGCATTTGATTAAATGTCATGCTCATAATTATGATTTTTGGGGTCACTAAATGCCTAACTTGAACAAGCAAATACAAACAAGCACACACACACACACACACACACACGCACACACACACACACGCACACACACACACACACACACACACACACACACACACATAAGGAACAAACAACAAGCTGGATGGACAAGCAGCCAGCGGCCTCTTTGATTTTCAGTTTAGCCGCCGCTAACGCCGTCTCTTGCCATCAACCTTCACCACCATCCTCCCACCATCATCCTCCCTCCCCCTTCAAATCAAAATTCCCAAAATCCAAATCCACAAATGTTGTCCAAGTATTTGTTTATTTTGTTTTGATGATAAAATATGTTATTGTTATTTTAGCTATTTGGTATGTTTTGCATTTGTTGTTCTTGTTGTTGGCCTTTGGCCGAATTATTACACACACACACACACACACACAGAGAGAGAGAGAAAGAGAGAGAGAAGCTTCAGAATTTACAACATTTTTTAAATTCACTTAAGATACAAAAATAACACCAAACATTCCAATGCAAAAACATATCTCAACTTTGTGTTCTCTCAACGATTTCCTATGATAATAAATGTTAATTAAACAAAAAAAAAAAAATTCTTTATTAATCTACAGAACGTGACTTGAATGGTTTATAAGACAAAACGATATATATGTAGAAAGTATTATCGGGAAAATTAAAAAAAAAAAAAGAAAATGGCTAAAGGAAAATAAATTGAGGGCAAATCCTAATAGAGAAACAATTTTTGCTGGCCTTTTAGATAAAATTTATTTACAATATTTGTTTGATGTTTGCTTTGCGTGAAGCTAATTTTTCAAGAGTTTAATTTTAATTCGTTTTTCAACAGTTTATTTATTGTCTTAAAAAATAATTCCTTAAATGCTTTTAACAATTTAACTGTAAGGAGGAACTCCCAAGTAAACTTTCTTAAAGATTCTATTTGATTAAGAAATGTTAAGTTTTTTTTTGGTTTGTTCAATAACTTCCGTTAGGTTTCGTTTCGGTTTTATCGGTCAACCTTTCTCAAGGTATTTGGTTTAGGACCCTGAGACGAGATGTGATGAAGCATTGTCAACATTTTTATGAAATATTTTTTTATTTTTATTTTTTTTTTTTTTTGTGGTCTTTTCTTATTCATTTGTGTTCACACGGTTTCAGCATTTATTTGCTTAACTGTAATTCTGCAATCTGACCTAAGTGACAATTTTAGAGTCGCAGTCGCAGTCTCAGAGTCTCTGCCTGAGTCTCAGAGTCTCAGAGTCTCTGTCTCAGTCTCAGTCTCAGTCTTTGGCCTTGCAAAATGAAAAAAAAAATAAATAAAAATGCTGACAAATGAAATTCTTAGGACCCTGGAGGTAAGTAGTAATCGCAGCAGCGAAATGAAAGCGATAAGTGGTAACAGGTGTGTGTGTGTTTGTGTGTGTGTGTGTGTGCCAATTCCTGTCAAACTGTAGTGACAACTTAGGACAGTCACAGGGGGCAAGGGCAGGGGCAGGGTGCAACAGAAATTCTATTTGTCCAGCCGAATTTGTTGTTGTTTTTCTCGTTTATTTTTGTGTCTTCCTTTTACTCTTATGTATTTCCCATATTAATGCGAGGGTTGACTAAAAAGTGATTGGCTTGGGTATTCAAAACTTATTTTTTATCTTAAATTTCAAACGATTTGCATTAAAACTTGTTTATTTTTAGTGATTTTTTTTTTATTTACAAATCGTTTTGCTCGATGGCCAAGTGAAGAACAAAAACAAAAAAACAAGCTAATTAACATTTAATTCTCGCCTCGTATAAGTTTTTTTTTTTTTTTCGTCTATATAATTGGCATCGAAACTTCACTTTTTTTTTGCTTTGTTGTTGTTGTTGTTGTTTATTGGGTATTCATTCATTAACTTGTGACATAAATTTAACAATTGCAGCAACGAAATCGCTTTTCAAGCCAACAAAAAAAAACAACAACAAAACTGAAATAAAATTACTTTTTAAGCTTCTTTACGAAAACACAACAACAACAAAAAAAAAACACATTTAATGATATGAAACGAAAAATAAACGTTAGACAAAAAAAAACCAAAAAAAGAAATTGCCAAATTGAATTGTGTGAAAAAATGATGTAAAAAACCCAAAAACACATCAAAAACAATAACAAAAACGAAGACGAAAACGAAAACATCGAAAGAAAGAAATAAAAAGTAAAAAAGATACCGGAAACTTAGCAAGTTTTTGCCCATTCAAAATGATATCAGCAACTTTTTTTTGGGTTTCTGTTTTTTTTCTGCTTGTAAGGGGCCAAGATTTTTGCACTCTTATTCAAACGATTGTGTCAGGTGGTAATCGAGATAGACACTCTCTCTAATAATGTAATCTGCCCTAACTAACAAGATCGTCAAATGGTCCAAAGGTCACCCAAATAACTGCCCGCCCACTAGCTAACTACTTCTAGCTAACAACCTTCTTGTTCAGACATTTAAACTGTTATTTAAGATCTAGTACCAACGTTCCTCTAAAGGTTTTCAGTGGGTTTCGATTTCAAAATTTAAATAAATAGTTGGAGCTAAAAGAAGAAAAAAAGAGTCACAAAATGCTCTTCTTGAACAATTTTTCAAAATGTTGATTAACGTTAATGAATTTAGTTTTCCAACTTGAAATGAATAATTTACAAGATTTTTTGACTACAACAAGAGCTTTTTTTGGTTTAAGAGTTCATGGATTTTTCAAAGTAAACATTTATTTAAAACTAAATTTTTTTAGACCTTTACTAGAAACTCCAAAGTTTTCCTAATGGACACATCTGGATAACTCACACAAAGTATTGCCTACGCATCCAGACGAGAAAATGTCAACTAACTTACTACCATTTGACTTAGACAGGCGCAAGAAAAAAATAACTAAAAGACTAAGGAAGAGATAATACATGGAATTGTTAGCGAAAAGGATAACTCTACAGGAGGCCAAAGTCTGAAGTCTAGAAAGGGATATTATTTCTTCTTTGGCCTACAAGGTGCAAATAGATATATCTAATTCAATATTGCCACGAACATTATTCGGTTAATCAAGAGTGTGATGCATCATCAAAGTGCTTCAAATTGCCAACGCGTTATTGTTATCCCGCTGCTGTTGCTGTTGCTGCTTATCATCATCAGCATTATTCAACATTTGCAACAACACCCAAAGTGTGTGTGTGTGTGCTGTGTGTACAATATATAATTTTATGCGGTGTTAGCTTGTTGCCTCCTTGCCAAAAACAAAAGCCAACCAAAACCGCCGCTACCACTCAATGCGCAGTAACAACTACAACAACAAAACTAACACAAAAGCCCACCAAAAGATAAAAGAGACAGAGACACAGAGAGAGAGAGAGAGAGAGAGAGAGAGAGAGAGACAAGGAGAGGATATAGTTTTGGCTAGCTGATCAAACATTGTCCCGCTGGTTGTAATTTGGCATTAGAAATACATACACATTACACAACGTTGACCAGGGTTGCCAACATGCATGCTGATTTTTGCGCTATTTATGCCGCTCGCCATTACGACACCTCCCTTTACCCCCCCTTCCCCCCCAACGCCCCCCACAACTTCTCATAGCACTGCTTTACCCTTCTTCCTTCATGGACCGCATGGAATTGTTATTACCAATATTATTATTGTTATTTATGCCTGCCTGTCCCAATGTTGTGTTGTTGCTTTGCGTCAATAAAATTGCATTAGAATAATTCCCCGATCCGGCCCATATTTTCCATTCTCGGGTTCAATCATCAGTTCTTTGCTGATGATGCAATAAAAAATCCAACAATTTTATGTACCTCGACGGGATTTGTATGGAACAAACATGTGTACTACTACATATGACCTATACACTTGTTTCATCATATTAAATGGGTACATTCAGTTTGTCCGGAAGTTGGCAACACACACAAAAACACAAAAGAGATTCTCTCAACGACTTGGGAATGTTATCGATATTTAGGTCTAAGCTCTAACGATTATTTGCGAATATTAATATCGCATGTTTCTCCTGATCTTCTGGTTATCGAAATCCAACCATACGTTTTTCGATTGTTTCAAGTTTTTACTTATGTATCTGAGATCATTAGATTTCGAATGACAATTGTAATCGAATGAGGAGGGCATATTAAAATTTTGATGACAAAACCAACAATCGTTCGCCCTTCAGTTTTTCGATTTCAACTTTACCTTTACCAAGGAAGAAAGGATGAAAGTAAAAAAAAAAAAATAAAAGAACAACACAAAAACCAGTTAATACTGAGAAGCCAGTTTATTGTCTGTCCACAGTTTGATAGCCACTGTGTAACGACAGCGGAGACAGGGGAAGGAAGGAGAGGCTGGACCACAAAAACAAAATAAAAACAGAGCCTAGAATCATGTTACACAATGTTCGATGATGATGATGATGAAAGGACCGCAGAGTGTGGGTGGGGGGGTGGTGGGTAGGTAGGTGAGACGGGTGTGGATAATCGAATTTTTTTTTTTTTTTGGCTTAGACATGCCAATATGTTATTTTTGCATTTCGGTTATGGAACAGGTGAAAAAAATGTTCCATTTTGTGATCTATTGAACAGTGGACAAGCAGGAATTAGTTTTTGAAGAGTGCCACCGACCGACCGACCGACCCCACCGAGCCACCCACTCACCACTCACAAAAGAGTTGCATGCAATAAGTTAATGGTTCTTTTTGTTCGATTTTTTGACAGTTCAATAATTTAGCCAATCCCTTACCCAAAATATCTGTTCATCGTTTATGTATGTATATACATAAATCTGCCTAAAAGTGAGTTCGGTGTGTCGTTGGGATTGAAATCAACACAAAAATGCGCAAATTTCTTCATTTCTCCAATTACCTATAAACTGTCTGCAATTTCCTTTTGTGTTATCTTTTTTTTTTTAAGATCTCACATTAATTCGTAACGTTTAAAAATGCCAAAGCTCCATTTACTGTTATATTTGTGATTAAGAAAAAGAATACCGGAGTAGTCTTTAGTTATCTGATGCCCTCGCCACACAAATATTTACATATATAAAATATAATAACCAATCCTTCTCTTGCAGTTTCCTATGGGATCTTCTTCATATTTCTCTGTCTCATGCAACTGAGAATGTGTCTCAGGTAAAAAGTAAACTGAACGAACAAAACTCACAAGCTTTCAGCAGTTGGATATCTTCCAATAGAAACTACTTCTTCGTATTGCTTCATCAATATTTAGGAAAAGGAAACTGGGTCTATTTGGGATATTTTTCGATTACCTAGCTTAAAGTTCTGATCTCAGGCATGTCCTATAGCTTTTTTCTCTTAAGACATTTTGTCGGTTTACTCAACTAACAAAAACAAAACAAACAAAAACAAAAGAAACAAAAAAAAAAAAAAGGTTTTATAAAATATAAAATAAACTAACTAAGAAACAACAATTTTTCCTTCGTTGAATTTTCTTTAGAAAATTGTCGAAACGTGTGTAAATCTTGTAAAAAGTTTTGTATAATTTTTTTTTTTTTTTTTTTTTTTTTGGTTGCATTGACTTCACTTGGTTTGGTTTGGTTTGGTTTAGTTTAGTTTGATAAGACAAATCGTTAAGTGCGAGGGGGAGAAAGGGAGAAAAAATGAGTGAGATAAAAAGAGATAGATAGAGTGAGGGAGCCATGTTCCCACGGCTGTTTGTTTAGTACTTGTTTCTGGCAATCCAAAAAACAAAAAAAAAAAACACAAAAATGTGTAAAGAAGAACGGAGAGAGAGAGAGAGAGTGAGAGAGACACATTGAGCAGAAGGGAGAAGAGAAGAGAAGAGAAAGAGCGCGCATGAGAGGGAATGGGAAAGCAACACAGAACTTACCCGCGTAACATGAGCAGCTGCTGCTGTCCAAATTGAATGCGGCAAAGAAGCCGACGATGAGCTGAAGTAGAAGAAGCATTTTGCTTGTTGTTGTTGCTGCTGCTGCGACTGCTTGCGTTGGACGACGCAGCGACGACGCCAACGATCGTCGCTGCCTGCGCATCATTTGTGCCAGTTGTTGCTGGTGTTGTTGTTGCTTTTGTTTTGGTAGCCCCCTTCACTAGAGCTCGTTTTTTTTTTGTTGTTGTTTTTATTTTTTATTCCGTTTTCTGTTTGCTTTTCTTTTATGAATTTTAAACTATGTTTAAAAGTTGATCTTTTATTCTGTTTTGTTTTTTTTTTCTTCTTTATTATTTATGAAACATTTTGGCTAATGACTAAGAAAGACAGAGAGAGAAAAAGAAGTTAACAAAAATATGTTGCCACATTTTTGCTTTGTGCTAGCCATTCGTTTGTTCGCTCACTCATATATGTATACACACTGACACACACACACACACACACACACACCTGCCGCAGGTAGCCCCTAAGACCAGATACCGCGAGCAAAAGAGAATAAGAGAGCGCTCAAGACGGCGAGAGAGAGAGAGAGAGCGGAAGAGAGGCCTGCATTGATCGCGCCTTTTTTTTGTTACTTCTTTTTTGTTTATCGTTCTCTCTTTCGCTCCAAAATTATTTCTCTCTCTCTCTCTCCTCGTCGTTGATGTAGCCTTTGTTGTTGTTGCTGAACCCTTTTGGGACTGGTTGCAAGAACTTGTTTTTCGTATGCAATTCTTTTTCTTTCACACACTCAAACATACACTCACACAGAGGCATGCAAGCTCACAGATGGCTTAACACAAACACTCATACAATTTGACAATTTGTTTTATGTATTCCATTCGATATGTTTCTTCATCTTTTAAAACAAAATAAACTCAGTAAAAAACACAATTTATATTAACAGAAAAAAAAATTAGTAAAAAAAAAATCCATCTCAGAGATCTTCACATTGCGCGATCCCACGCATACACAAACAACATTTACAACGTTTCTCTTTCTGTCTTTATCTCTCTTTCGTCGTTGGTTGGTCTGGCCTGTCTCCCTACTACTGTTTTTACGTTTACGTTATTTGCCCGAGAATGACCGAACGCGGCACGGCACGGACAGCGACAACTCCACACAAAGCGACGACGACAACCTTCCACAACGCGCGCACAAAACAAACTGCTGAAGAAAAAAAAATGTACCGTAGCTCTCTGCTGACAGCGCTGCCACAAGCATGAGTTTGTTACTGTGGTTCGCATACGGTTGAACACTTAGAGAAAAACAATTAACAACGCTTGGGCAGAATATTATATGATTCTCGTTGAGGACTTTGATATTAATTCGATAATGATATTGATACATTAACATTTGTCGTTATCGTTAGTGCCAACAAAAAACGTGTTCAGAAAAACATATATAATTAATATAATAAGAATTACATTTAATCTGACTATGGAGCTATTAATTCATCAATTGTCTTTCATTAACAAAAATGTATTGAGAAGGAGCTCTCAATGAACCAGTGAAGTTTACACTCAAAAATGTTAATTGTATAACAAATTGCTCTGTGGACACTGTCCATGCCATTTGCCAGTGCTCTTACAGAACTCACTCAAATGTTGTTGGTTCAGTCTGAAAGTGTGAGCAGTGGCGCCCCCTATTGTTGAGTGTTTGTGAGTGAGTACGTGAGCGAGTTGAGTGAGTAGTCAAGTTGAGAGAAGTCGTTGAGTCGAGTCCCGATTACTGTTAATTTTGAAAAGTACGTTTTTTTGTTTTCTGTCTTTTTTTTTTGGTAATGGAAAATGCATGTAATAAGAGCAAGGAAAATAAATAAATAACCAATGCGGAGTAAAAGATGACGATTGCTCTGATGATGATTATAATTGTTAAATATACATATATATGTATGTATGTATATGTATTTTAAAGAACAAAAACAAAACAAAAATGAAAAACAACTTTAAATGTATTATCAACACATTTTTGCTATTAAAGTTTTATAATTTTTGTTTTTGCCAAATGTAATGTAAAATGTAATGTAATTGTATTTGCAACTTCTGCATCCTGCAGCGAGCAGGCAAGTTTGTATGTACATATGTATGTGTGCGGTATAGGGCGGGGATAGTGCCAGTGGTTGGTATAAAGAGAGTGGTGGGGGGAAGAGGGGGATAGGGAAGAAAGAATTGCATCGTGCATTTCAAAATGCACTTAAAAATTGTTGTTCTGTCGCATGTGTGTCTCTGTGTGTGTGTGTGTGTGTGTGTGAATGTGCCGCGGCCGTCGCCAGAGGTCAGGTCAACTTCGTCGCCTGCCAATTAAAACTTTTTTATGCTCTGCGGCAGCAACTGGCTCCACACGCAGCAAAAGCGCCACACACACACACACACACACACACGCACACACACACCAATCACATATGTATGCATATTTGTATGTATGCATGCGCATTTTAAAAGTTACTTTATTAATGCGATTTCAGTTAATTAACAACACAACAATTGCACACAGAAGTAAAAGACAAAAAGTTATATATGTATGTATGTACATGTGTATGTATATGTATGTATGTAGAAGAAATTTGGCAACAACTCACCAAAATTTCCATACTCTTGCAATCCGATATTCAACTAGATATTAGATTACATTTCTATTCCAGAGAAATGGTTAATTGTCATAGATAAATTTACAAAATTGAATTCTATGTTGGGCATAAAGTTATCTGCCATATGAGGAACTATCAGGATGAATGAGAAATATTTTACTAAGTATTATCAAAATGCAAAAACAGGCTTAAATAAAAACTAGTTTTAAAAAACAAATTTACTTAAATTACGTCAATTGCTTTGTATTTGCAGAGATGTCTAATAGTCTAAAAATCTGCATATGTAATTTTTTAAGTGTCATTTATTTGTATACGTTAACATATTAAAATAGAAAAAGGGAATGTGCTAAAATAAAATTGTAAACTTAGGTTCTTTGATCATTTATTTATAATAATTAGCTCTATAAACTTTAGTTTTAGTAAATTTTCAAATAAAACCCCATTTTTTTTTATTAATTTCAAGCGCAGCGACAGATCCACCAGAGAAAAATGAGGAAAATTTTGCGAACTTAGAGAGTCAACGTGTTTAATTCTTGAACATTTTGAAGAACTTTTTGAAAAGTTCTTCCCAGGCTGTAAAAATTGTTCATAATTGATAGACAATTTGTGGAAATCTTAAACTCAACTTTGAATTGATTTTTTTGACTTTCTATTGCATACTTAAGGGCATAAGTTTCCCTCGCGATTGTTAGAAATGGAAAATCTTTCAGTTCGTTTTACAACACTTCATTTAATATATTATATCATTTCATGAAACATGAGAGAACAAGGCTCTCTCTAGGGTCTAGAATCGAGAAGATAAAGTTATGCCAAAATATCTTCTTCATCTTTGCGGTTCACGCACCAAAATACTAACACTCACACACGAAAGGTAACAATTTGAGTTTTATCTCAAAGATGGCGAAGCAACCGACAGTCGGCACCCAGCCACAAGCCAACCACCCACACACCCACACATCCGCCACCCATAGACCATAGACCACTCAAGCGCACACAGCCCACGCATGTGGGGCAATTGTTTTGAGTTGGTTTTTGTTTTCGTTGTTGTTGCTGGCTGCTGGCTGCTGTTGGCGTGCAACAAGTTGGCAAAGGCGGCGGTCAGGCTCTTCTGTGTGTGTGTGTGTGTGGGTGTGTGTGTGTGTGTGCGTGTGCGTTGGTGTGTGTGTGTGTGTGTGTGCAAATCAAAAATACATGAAACAGTTTCGCTTTTGTGCAAATAACTAGAATACAACGATAAAAGGAACAAAAATTGTTGCCTACCTTTTGGCTGTTTCACCTTTTTAGCAATTTCTGCACAACACAATAAAAATTCCACAAAAAATCATTGAAGATCATATATGTACATGTATATATCGACCCTTTTGATATCTTCTAAAAGATTACTACATAAAAAGAACAAAAGGAATTTCCTAAACAATTGTGTTTTTACTTACTGAAAATTCAGTTGCCATTTAGTTTTTTCTATATAGCTAAATTTTCCTACGGTATGCAGAGGTAGCATAAGAATTTTTCTAATCATTAAATATTTATATGAAATATTTTAATCTCAAATTTTTAAAATTAAAGCTTAAAGTATGTTTAGCTTGATAATCAAGAATTTATATCTTTAGATATCCATGAGAATAGTTTTAATAATTGAATTTGAAATTTAGATAAGTTTATTGAATTGCAATTAATTTTACAAATCAGCTTAAAGGTTTTTATCTTTAAGTTCTCTCTCTCTCTCTCTCTCTCTCTCTCTCTTTCTCTCTTTCTCTAAACTAATTTATGTTGTTTATTAGCCGAGAATTTATTTTTCATCTGTTTTTCTTGCTGTTGTTTTGTGTTTTTTTCTTCTTTATCATTCCATTAACTCTCTTCTTAATTACACATTGACCCAGCCACCCATCCACCCATCTCCCCAACATCTGGCCGAGTGAATTGGTAGATAGATGTGAATAGGACATGGAAATTTCCACATGGACAGTTGTTTAACCAGTTGCACATAACTCAGCAGGCAAATTGATTTTGAAATGTACAGCAATGGCAAAGGCAACAGCAACGGCAGCATGAAAAGTCAAACTAGACAGAGAAATTATTCAGAATGAAAATCAAAAATAATAATGTTATGCAATACCATGGAAAGATAGATAGATAACCAGATATGTAGATAGATACCCAGATAGATAGATAGATAGATGGGATGTGAGTTGACTGACGTTTCAAAAACAAATATTGCGAATATTAGTTTGCTTTGTTTGCGTATATTTTACAAAATTCAATACATTCGTTTCCCAAATGATGGATGGCCAACAAAAGCAACAACAACAATTCCATCAATAGCCAGGTAGAGCTAGAGGTAAACCGTTCTGAGTCGTAAATCGTATAATTAACCAAAAGGAAATGTTTATAGTCTACCAAATATGAACTTACGGTTTTCCGCTCTGAGCGCTTATTCCATGTAAGAATTTGGGGAATTCCAAGTGGCGTGTGCTCAATTGAGGCTTTGGAAGTAAGTAGAATGCATTCGATTTTCCATAAACGAATGGAGCGCAAGTCGAGAAGAAAAGTGTTTCTAGTCTTAACTATTACAAGGTTCAAACCCTTCAATTAGAAATTCATCTAATTTAGACGTAGCAGGTTGAAACAGGGATTAACAAATTTAAACAAGTTTTAAACTTTAAAAAGACATATCAACAAGTCCAAGCTCTAAATTGTATATAGCTAGCCAACACTGCTGTTTCGAACTGAACTCTTTGCAATTGGGAGTTTACCAACACTTAAATTGAAGTCGTTACAGCAACTGCTTAGCAATTTGATTACTTTAAACAAACTCAAATTCAAATAGTTGTCGCTTTAACTTGACCCAAGTCAAATAACTAGCAAACATACAAGCACTTTAGCGCACCCGGCGGCTGCCCTTTTTGTGGTTCTCAGCAGGACGTGCAAAACGTTTAACAAACGCTTTTTATCCAAATTTTTGTGAAACCTACATTGACAGCAAATATTTGTATTTGATATGATACTTTAAGTAAATCAATGGTAATTATTTACTTGAGCTATTCGGATTTTGGTGTTGGAAAATGCCTAGATTTCAAAATCAATGTTGGTAAACGTTCAACATTGCCGCTGCCCGCTGTTTTTACAGCTAATTTAAGCTATTTATCGAACTTTTCTCGATAAAAATGTACATTTTCTTTTACTTATTGAGCACTAGCTAAATAGCTAGGCCATAAAATGCAGCAGCAACTTCTAAGTTGTACTTTTAGAAGTTTTCGGCAATTTTAGGCTCTATAAGCTCAAGTAAATGGCCAAATTCATGGCCAACAATGCTTTGAATTTTATTTAATTTGCCCCCTTACCAGCACTGGTTGGATTTGCTCAACACTGGAAATCGTTTATTATCTTTAACTCACTGCAATTCTCTCATTATTGACCTAACTAATGATCATCGACACAACTGTACAACACTTTTTTTTTTTTGGTATTAACAATAAATCAACAATTCTGGTTTGTCCTTTATCATTTGGCGTTTAGTTTTTGGTCAATCACAACTGTACTAATTAGAATGCCAAATCAGATTATTAATGACCGATGCATTTGGCATCATCGATTTGGTCAAATAGCAAACAAACTGGCAGTAGCAAAAGACAAAAGGAAAAACGGCAGCTGTCAAATTGATTTGCGCTTGCAAAAATCTAAACCCAACCCGATTCACATTTGTGTTTTTTTTTTTTGGTTTTTTGTTATTTTTTTTTTGTGCTGAGAGCAACAAGTGTCTTCTGGTTGGGTTGGGTTTGGTTTGGTTTGGTTTGGTTTCTACATACAGACAGACAGAATTTGGTGGCCAATTTTATCATCCTCATGCTCATGCTGATGCTGATGCCGTTGCCGATGCTGATGCTCGAGCTCATCCCACTTGTCGGCAGCTCGTCGTTTTTGCCATCCGTGCTTTGCTTTTGTTCAAAGTTTTTATTGCCAGTGATGAAAATCAGATGCATGACAATATCCTGGCAGCCACATCCTCCCCCACACCCGCACACACACACACACACACAAACACACACACACACATAGTCATGCCATTTTGACAGACATAAGCCAGGACTTTGTGTTATTGGCATTTGTTGCCATGTGGACATCGACACGGACATGGACACACGAGTCCATGGACAGCAGCAGCAGCAGCAACTTTCTCTTTCTCTTTGTCCTTCTCTCTCTTTGGTTTGCTTCCCTTCTCTGTTTGCAATCGAATTTGAATTTGAGTCAAATGAAGCGCATCGTGAAAATGCAATTGGCGTTTCCACTGCTATTATCTATGCAACACCAAACGCACATATTGTCAGCTTATTTAATCAAAAGTCCTTTTGTCCTTTCGTCCTTTTGGCCCATACGGAAATCAAGTTAGTATGATAAATAACATTGTCTCTGGCATTGCATATTGTGGTAAGCAACATGTTAATCTGATGCTCAGATGGCTAATGACAACCACAACGACAACGACAAAGACAAAGAAAGACTTTCTGTCATATCTGCATCAAAATGAAGCCATTGAATAATCACATCTAACCGAATCGAATCGAATGACCAAACAAGAAATTTAATTAATTGTTTTAAATAACTAACAAAAGTTATTTTGCGCTACCAATTAATGAAGAAGAAGAGAGAAAAGTAGGGAATAGGACTTAACTCTGCTGCAGCGCTGCCAACGCACGTACGCCATAAAGTCTCTTCGGCTCAGGTTCGGCACTTCGTCTATTTTGCTACACAGGGAAAAGAGCTTAACTCTGCCGCAGCGCTGCCATAAAGTCTCTTGCTCAAGTTCGGCACTTCGTCTCTCTTGCTACACAGGGAAAAGAGCTTAACGCTGCCGCAGCGCTGCCGACACGCGTACGCCATAAAGTCTCTTCGGCTCAGGTTCGGCACTTCGTCTCTGTTGTTACACAGGGAAAAGAGCTTAACGCTGCCGCAGCGCTGCCACAAAGTCTCTTCGGCTCAAGTTCGGCACTTCGTCTCTGTTGTTACACAGGGAAAAGAGCTTAACGCTGCCGCAGCGCTGCCGACACGCGTGCAAGCGCTCGGCACATGCTGTTCGGCTCAGCAAGAACACACTTCACGCTTCGCATCGTCTCTGCTCTCTGCTACAGCAGCTTTAATTGTGATTGTGTAGGAATGTCGATTAATGATCTTATCTTATCTCGCTCACACTGCAGTTGAATTAGCTCTATTTTCCGTTAGATATGTGCAGGGATGCCAAGTCAAAATTTGAGAATTACGTAGCCAGGATCCAAAATCTACGTGTTTTTCCGTAGCACAATTTTATTGAAATACGTAGATCTACGTACTTTTTTTTCAAGCTTAAAAAAATAAAAAAACACGAACAAAGCATTAAATTTTTAAATTAACTGTATTGTACTTCGTTGTTATTAATTTCATTTGTCGTTTTAGAAAGCAAATTAAATTGTTCAAATTATATATGTTAATTTATGTAAATGTTTTACAAAAATGTGTACATGTTTTGATTAAAATATTTTAGTTAGTTTGTCAAAAGGCTTTAAGTTTTTCGTTTAATCCACTTTTGGTGCGAAGCAATCCTTTTAAAGTCTCCGTGTCTAATTTGTTTCTGTTATTTGCTTAATTCAATTAATTTCTGAAAATAAACGCGATGCCAATCTTTTTGCAATTTAGCGCTGCGAACCCATTAAAAACGGCATTCGTAAACATATCAAAAACGGAATTTAGTGCTGCTAACCCAATATAAATCATATCAACTTTTTTATTTAATTCATAATATATTGAGGTTATCCACGAATTTTTGGATATTTTGCAATATTATTTTTGAAGTACGTAGTTTAAGTCTTTTAACACGTAGGCACGTAGATGTCCTTTAAAATACGGAGATCTACGTGAAAAAACGGAGGGTTGGCATCCCTGGATATGTGTATGCTAAGTCCAACTCTGTCGCACATATTGAAATTAAATTCAAATACCTAAGCCAAATAAAAAGCTTCATCATTGGTGGGAAAGCTTTTTCAAATGAACTCAATTAGAGAGATCAAAAAGACTTGAATAGAGAGAGAGAGAGAGAGAAAAAGAGAGATAAATATCTTTTGATCAACATTAAAAAAAAAAACTCCACAACTTTATTCATTTAAGCTGAAAGCCAAACCAAATATTGGCATTATCTTGGGATTTTCGGCAAGAGCTGAAAGACGGAAATGAATGAGAGTGAAAGGTAGCGGGGCGGAGTTGGTGCTTCTGCAATGCGACAAGTGACCGTCGGTCGCTTCTATCAACTGGTGTCCAATTTGTTATGGACAGGTAAAAATGGCGATGCGCGTCGCCAGCCATAAATCAGTCAGAGCAGAAAGGAGAGCCCATAGAAAAGAGAGGACAGGCTCATAGCAAAGGCGGGAATGGTGGGAGGCAGCGGCGGCAACGGAGGCAACGGAGGCGGCGGTGTCATTGTAACCGTTTGTCAATTATGTTTCGCATGCAGTTAAAACGGTGCATTTCCTACCCAGAACCATCACAGGGATAGGAGTAAGTGTGAGTGAGTGAGTGAGTGAGTGAGGGAGGGAGAGAGACAGAGACGAAGAACAAAAGACGCGTCTCGAAAACAAAGCAAGAGAAACAGAGAGAGGCAAAGAGAGAGAGAAAAGGCATACCTACCAACAGGATGGGCAAACCTTGCGCCTGGCCGGAAGTTTGTGCTGACATTCATTACCATAATTCACAACAGCTTAAAACATTTATGTGGTCTACCTACCATCCCCCCTCCCACCTATAGAACGCATTTCCATGCACTTCACCCCTAACCACCCCCCACATTGCCAGCTCACCAAGTTTGCGTTGTTGTGTTGCAGATTATGTCTGGCACCGGCAGCAACAACAACAACAACAACAACAACAATAGAGAAAGCAAGATAATAAGGAAACTTGAAAATTTGTTGCAATTATTTTAACTGCTTGGAAATTGTGCCAACACCATTTCTGTTATCCCACCTCGCTAATACCAACAACAACATCAACACTTTGGTGGAGAGGGGGGGGGGGGGGGCGGACGGTGGATGGATGATTAAGCGGCACATTCCAGCCCCTTAGCCTTCAGCCTCCAAGCAAGCAGATTAACAATTTAGATCAAATTGCTATATATTTAGGATATTTTTTTAAAAAATAACTTTGCTCGTCTTCTAACAATTAAATTCCTTAAAATTCACCTGTTGATGGCTAAGGTAAATTTTAACAGAAGCTAATAACATGAATATACAAATTTGGGTTTACTTTTTTATATATTTTCCTTAGAAAATTCTAATCGAATGTTCGAGCAGATGAACCAGTTCCAATGAAGAAGTTAAACACGACTCATTTGGAATTTTACAACACTCTTGTGGCGGAAACGGTTTGAAATTTGTATAATAAGCCAATTCAATCACTTAAAACCGATCAGAAAACTCACCTGTTAATGGCTTGAGTAAAATTCAAAGAAAAAATGTGGCTGTATCTGTTTGTTTATATAAAGATTAAAATTTGTCCAAAATGAATTGAATAAGAATTTAAATCAGTTCCAATGAAGTAGGTAAACACGACTAAATTGGAACTTTACAACACTCTTTTGGCGCAAATTTCACTGTGAGCCTGCAGCCTCTAACAAGCAGATTAACGGTTAGCCAATTAAATCCCTCAAGACACATGGGGAAAACTCCCATGTATTTTTATTTAAAGAGAAAATGAACCAAGAGTTAAACGACTCATTTGGAACTTTACAACACTCTTTTGGCGGGAATTCATCCTAAATTTGGCCATTTCGATTAAAAAGCTAGTTTGTTTTTGGTCTTTTATAATTAATTTGACTTTATTAATAATACACAAAGAACTCCTTGCTAGAAATGTTAAAATATTGATGCAGTCCTTTGGTTTGGATCGTGCCATTAATACGCGTTGATAGATTATCCAAATGATGCTTAAAATTTGTACACGTCATATACCAAAACAAAAAAAAAAAAAAACACACACAATCGCAATAATTTTGAATCAACGTTTGTTCTCATCTGGGCCTGGCCCTGGGCCTAGGTCTGGGTGTGGGTGTGGCTGTGGGTGTGGATCTAGTCTAGTCGGCGAGCAGCTCAAATTGGTTATCGCAGGAGAGAGAGGAGGGCGGCTCTAGTTAGTAAATAATTGAAATTGGTTGCTGTAGGCGTCACACGTAAACATAAACCCATTACCAACTCACCCATTATTAACTTTCGGCCATTACCGATCATAATGAAGCCTTGCGAGTCGACTTGTCGCTCCTGTTTCTTGCCCGAACGACGAGGATTCTTACCGGATTTTTTATTGCCGCCCGCATTTGACTTGTTGGCATTATTGTTGGCCGTCTTGCCGGAATTCTTGGTCGTTTTCTTTGACTTTGACGGCGGAGTCTTACGTGGTGATTCCATCTTGGGTGGAGACTCCACAATGGCCGGGCGAATACGCCAATTGCTAATCGGAGTCCCGTCTTCTGCGGTATCAGTCGGTGAGCGATAGCGTCTTGTGTTCGGGTACGGATTAAAAACCGCCGGGCGCTCCACAACGACACTGCTAGTCACATTAGATTGGGCACGCCAATTGGCCTCTGGCTTTGGAGCCTCTCTTCCGGATTGCAGGTGATCAAAGTAATGCAATGTATGGCCACAGAAAGCTGGACCAGTTGTAACAGGAGCAGTGGGTGGGCATGGCAAGGGGGCAAATGGACGATTCGTTGCTCTGGCACGTTGGCGATGAAACCATTCCGGCAAATAGGATGGGCAATCCTCTCCAAGGCGACTTGAATCCGATTCATCGGAACCGCGTCGCAAGCGCCAAGCCATCACACTTGGTCGACTAATATTGAAATCACCCGACGATGGATTCAAATCGAAATCAACTTGACCGCCAAATGTCTTGGTCATGATCCTTGAAATCTGCCCCTTATCACCGCTGGCGTCCGACATAATTTCTTCGAAAACACTATGAAATAAATCTATGTATAGAAGGATATTTTTTTTTAACTAAAGAAACTTCTTCTTTTCGAAAATAAACGCGCGTTGGTGGGTCGATTTGACAAAATTTTCGAAAAACAGGATAATTTGCAAAAATGTAAACTTTCATATATAAATATTATTACATATATATATATGTGTGTGTTTTATTTTTTTTTGTATATTATAAATATAAATAAATATAAAGTTAGGCATCTGTATTGCCAGTTGGTGAGTTTATGATGAACATGACCTGAATCTGTAGCATGCTCGTTTGACAACGATTTCCAACTGACATCCCGACTACTAGATCGGTTTAATAAGACTCAAATGAAGACCAAAAGAAGCCATCACCCATAGACAGCTTGGCCTACTGTTTTTTATTCCCTTCGCACTTTTGCTAAAACTATTTGTTCAAATGTCCCCATTTTGATTGGCCCTGACAAATGTTTTGTCTGCACCAAAAACGAGCTTAACCGACGAATCAAAATTCAATTGTCCAAAAACTGCGAGATTAGTTTGCATCTAAACCGACAGACAAAACAGGGCGACAGATAGACTGGTCACACTTTTGTAGGCCAAACAGAGCGACAGATAGACTGGTCACACTTTTGTAGGCCGAACAGAGCGACAGATAGACTGGTCACACTCTTTTAGGCAAAAAAAAAAAATCCCAGAATTGCAAGTAAAGCACACGAATTGACACCATTTCCATTTAGATTTCGACGTTCATGAATAAGAAGTTTGAACAAAAAAAATATTTGCTTGAGACGACAAAATATATTTTCATAATTAATTTAACAACCAAAATTAGATGCGTTTCATGTGTACCTAAACAAAACACAAAAAGTCAAATGCATTTGCGAGGGTAGCTACATAAAATTTCAGACATTCCAATGGCTTTAAGGTCAAATCAAATCAAAAAAAAAAAAAATAAGGAAAAAGAATGAAAAAAAAATAGAATCGGACGGCGGCTAGTTAAGATTGTTGGCATCGTCAGCGGCATCTTTGGTCTCGTCGAGTTGCTGTGGCTGGTCTTGCTGTTCCTCCTGTGACTGATGTTGCTCCTGTGACTGCTGCTGCTCCTGTGACTGCTCTTTGGGAGGATTCTCGCTGCTGTTCAAACTCAACTTCTTCAACTTCAAACTCAACTTCTCCATCTCATCTATTGTTTCAGACATGATGTCTGAAAAGGATTTCGAAAGGATTTTGTTTACCAGGACTACACACACACACACACAATGATCCAACTTACGGCAAAGGAATATATATGTATGTATGTATGTTTTTGTGTGTAAGATAATTTTTAAGAAAATTGAAATTAAAATCCTTATCGAACTTATAAGTTTGAGTGCTTGATATGAATTGAGAAATCTTAGCTACGTCCTCATGATCTAGACTTGACATAAGAGACTCAGATATTGTGATGCTGGTTTTTTCGTTTCGAATTGAAAAGTCTCTCGGGTGGAAGGTCTATTCCCTCTTTTAAACCTTAAAGAGCATCCACCCTGAAGATGGACTTGGCCCACAAAAAACGCTTCATTCGATGTCTCTTATGGCTAAAAGAGCTTAAAAAAAAGCCAGTAAAGACGTCATTTAGGCACGAGACTTAGAGAAAAGTAACCAACGGACAACCATTCCTTCTAAGAGTTAAGGATGCACTTCGATGTGCCTAGAAATTAGGTATCATTCCAAGTGGTGGCCACTGTTTCAAGAGGATTAAGAACTTGCAAAAAATTTCATTTATGAAAACGGAGATTACATTTCTTTTGGTAAACCTTTGCTCTAGCTACGCGATTGCGAATTTTGGCGCTTTATTTCATAAGCTCAAAATAAAGAAAGCAAATCGCAAAAGCAAAACCATCTCTTTCTCTCTTTCGCATGCAAAGACCAAACACATAGCATACGTATGCCATCTCACTCACTCACTCACCCGGCTGCCGACCCCTTGACATTGCCAGTAAAAAGTTTGTGCGTATAACTTGGTTATTTCCCTTCCGATTTTCATGAAATTTGGTAAGCAAATACATAATATAAGCAAATATATGTGTACCAAATTTCATTAAGATATTTTAAATGTTGCGGGAGAAAATACGTATGCCATCTCACTCACTCACCCGGCTGCCGACCCCTTGACATTGCCAGTAAAAAGTTTGTGCGTATAACTTGGTTATTTCCCTTCCGATTTTCATGAAATTTGGTAAGCAAATACATAATATAAGCAAATATATGTGTACTAAATTTCATTACGATATTTTAAATATTGCAGGAGAAAATCAGAAGTACGAGTCAACTTTGCTATTTCTAGTCTTAACTCTTATAGTCTCCGAGAGTTAGGTGTTCATACGGACGAACGGACGGACGGACATGGCTATACCGACTCGGCTGTTGATGCTGATCAAGAATATATACACTTTATAGGGTCGGAAACGCTTTCTTTTGCCTGTTACATACATTTTGGCGACTATAATATACCCTTTTTGTATTTAATGGGTACAGGGTATAAAAAGTGTTTAAATGGGTGAAAGGTATGAAGCAAAATTTTTAGTTATTTTTTTTTGCCATTGTTTAGGCATTTAGAAGAAGTGAGCATTTGACCAGGGATTCATCTGTTTCTGGCCAAGACAGACAGACAAACAGACAGTTAGAAAAAGAGGAAGAGAAAGGGAAGGGAGAGAGAGAGAGATGGAAAGCCTGTTGATGACAATTCTCACAGGAAGCAGACAAATATGACAACAATTTACTTCTTTATATATACACACACACACACACACACCTACACACACACACACACACCTACACACACCTACATATATTCATTTCAATTGAATTTGGCTCAAAAGGAAAACGAATCATTTATTCACTCTACAAAGCTCATTACAAACAATAAATTTTTGGAGAATGTGAAAAAAAAAAAACGACATAAAAACAAATAAAAGTGAAATGAAAATTGATTTCGAGTGGTTCAACACACACACAGACAGCGATATATACGAATTGTAGTTACTCTATCCCAAAGTGACCAATCTCCTGTCTGTCTTCTGATGAATGCGAAAAGAGTTATGCCCTTTGATAGGTAAAAAAAAAATAAACGAATTGGTTTGCCTAAAGTGGTCATTATTATAACACGGTCACCCACCCACCCCACCCAGCTAGCTACTCACCCCTTCCTTCAACCGCCAAAAAGCTTCTTTAGTACACACACACACACACACACACATTCCATTGCCAAACAGCAGCACAACCTCAAACACACACACAGACACACCACATTTTATGGGCTTTGATTGCTTTTGACATTTATTGATTTATTTGGACAGAAGGAGGAGGATGCGAAGGAGGAGAAGTTGAAGGCGTATCAACCTGTGCATGTGCCAGGCATGCGGTTAAGAGGGGTTGTGGGACAGGGGGAGACAGTTGTATGTAAATATTTATAAATTGCTGATATGCAATTAAAAATTACACCAATGACAGCTGCGTGAAATACAAACACACACACACACACAGAGAGAGAGAGAGAGAGGAAGAGAAAGAGATGGAAAGAGTCCGAAATCCTTTTTACAATATTCATACAAATCAATTGAAAGTATTATATGAAATCCTGGTCGTTAGAAATTCCAAGTTTGCTTCATACACTTTGTTGTCCTTTTTTTTTTTTTGGTCGTTTTGAAGTTAAAAGCCACTTTCAAACGAGCTCAGCTACAGAGACATGTTCACATCATTATATACACACACACACACACACATACAATCCCCAAGCGCCACTAATTTGTGGGCATGTGTGTGTGTGTGTGTGTGTGTGTGTGCGTGTGGTATACATAGTTGTGGCTTCTTGCATAGTACTTAAATGCTAGAAGATAGTGCCAGAAAGTAGCTCAAAAACACGTCCCAGTTAACAGTTATTATTCTACGTTGCGAGACTCCTTTTTAGAGTTGGAAATGGAGCTGAATTTAGAGCTGAAAATAAAGTTGAAGGGACAGCTGCCCGGGTACAGTTCTTAACATTAACAAATTTTGTTGTATTAAGAGTTTGTTAACAACTTGGTATAAGCTGGCATAAGGAAACCTAAAAGAGAGATAATTGTAGATGCTTGGAGTTGGGAAGAGAAGTCTTCCTCCAAGGACATCAATTCAATCGACAATTTCTCTTACTGTTGAACTCAATTTGTACTACATTTTGAATGTTTTTTTGACTTAAAAGTCAAGATTTCTTTGCATATTTCTCAGAACTCTACGTTTTGGAAGACAATTAATGAAATCAGAAATAAAAACCTTTGGCTTTTTGACTGAAACTAAAGATTATAGTAGTCCAATCAAGCTGTAACCAACAAATGTTTTGCATGCAATAATAAGAAGCTCGAATACGAAGTTTAAGTGAAATAACTCAAATACTTAGAGACTAGTTTGTCTAGGAACAGACAGACAATCTACTCAGTTACTTAGTACTTTTCAAAAGGGTTTAAAAAAGAAGCCATTTTTAGTTAACACTAATGAGGTATGAGAGGAAATGAGGTAGAGATGGGGGGGATTTCGTAATGCTGTTTTCTTCAAGTGAAACACATTTCTAAATTTGATCCTTTTGATCATCATGCATAGGGTTTGGTTATTATTTGTTATGCCCAGCTTACTAAACAGTTGGAAAAAATAAATGTTGTTATAATTTTTAGTGAGGCGGCATTAGTGTGGCTGCATATTGATATGAAAAAAAATGTCATTTAATGGTTTGTTTTTGCTAAAAATGATGATTGGGCACATTCGTGGCACTCACTTAACGATGTGGCTTGCCATTAAAGGATGGCGATGGCTTGGGGGGAGGGGTGAGGCGTTACTCGGTGTCTGTGTGTGTGTGACAAGTCTTTGTGATATAATTTTAATGTGTACATGTGTATAGAGGTGGCTTCTTTTTACCTTGGCATGGCAACCAAGCCATAAATCATAACTTCATAACTTCGCCATTGTGTGGGGAAGTGTGTGTGTGTGTGTGGGTGTAGGTGTGTGTGTGTGTGTGTGAGTATAGTATATACAAAATCGTATTACATTTCGTAATTTTTACAGCGAATTTTGTGAAAGTAGGTGAAAGTAATATGCATAATGTAATTCCATTTGTTGCTTGCTTGGTATGTGTGTGTGTGTGTGTAGGTGTGTGTGTGTATGTGTGATGCGGGTGTGAGATGTTAGTACCTTTTGATAACTTCACTTACACTATACTACATATTCATATAGTATGTGTAATTCTAAAGTAGTATTACATACATGACTACACACACCAACACACACACACAATATATTCCCATTTAAGGGAGCACGTTCTTGACTTCTGGTGGCTTCTGATGGCTTCTGGAATGTTAAAGGCTTCTCATCCTTCTGTGGATGGGTTTACATATTATTTCACTACGGTTTCGGTTCGTCTTGAAGTGCCTGTTGGGTATTTGCACATTTTAACGAATTTAATATGAAAATTAACAGCACACACACACACACACACACACTGACTCATAAGTGTATGTGTGTGTGTGTTTAAGTAATTATCCTTCATAATAATTAACTCTCTCCCTCTCTCTCTCTCTCTCTTTGGCAGCAGCTGCACCTAGTTGAAAAAGTTCTTAAAATAGCAAAAAGAAACCCCTTAACCTCCAACCCCCCTTTACCAACCACACACCCTCCCCCCTCCCCCACACGCCTTCACACTCTTTGCACAAGCTAAGCAATCATTCAAGACGTGACTTTTTGGCATTTAAATATTTATGTGTATACGTTTTGGCACAACAACAAAAACAACATCAACAGAAGATTATCCAAAACATTATATTTATGTTAAAGTTTTTTTTTCCCCTACTCCCCTACTCCCTACCTCCTACCTCCTACCTCACCCACTGCCCCCATATTAGCCTAAATATATGTATATGACCAATTTTAAGCTACCTCCATTTGGTTCACCCAAAAGTCTTCTGTTTAGTTAAGTTAGCTGCTTTTGTTTGGCTCTTTACGGATTATGGTTAACCATTTTGCATTTCGTTTTGCTGTTTCAGTTCTAGAGAATTGCTTCTAGTTCCATATTTCTCACTCATCTCTGAGTTGATGAATGTTGAGTTTACATTTTTTAACTTAAGTGAGGACATATGCTCATGTCAGAAAGTTAACGATCATATTCTGAAAATATTCTAAACATTCGATAAACCCTCCAATCCAACTTATATTTACAGAATTTTCCCCTTTTTTGTGGCAAAGCATTTTGACCAGAATTAAATTCGCATGAATTTACCTCAATTAACAAAGAAATCTTGTTGTATTCCAAAAAACTCTAAATTAAACATTATCGGTGAGTCACACTAAAATAATCTAGCGGTTTTTAGCGGCATCAAGCTAAGCTCCAAATTAAACGCTAGCGATAGGTTTCTCTAGCTATTTTAGCTGAGCTAATCGCTAATAAAAAGCTAAATGCTGCTTTAGTGGAAAAATGCTAAAATTGAAAACTTTCTCTTTCTCTATATCAAAGTGGATAATGTCATTCAAATTCCAAATAGTTTATTAGTCTCAATATTTGCTTAGGTTATTCAAGCACAAATAGCTGTAGAAGCCGCTTAGTTTGCATAGTCCGTGGAGTTGTTGTTGTCGTTGTCGGTTGATTTCCCATACATATATATATATATATTTAGCGAATCGTTGAACTATGTAAATTACAGACACTTTATTTATGCTGCTTCCCTTCTTGTTTGTGTGTGTGTGCTCGCCAAGAGAGAGAGAGGGAACGGGAGGGAGTTTGGGCCATTTTCAAGTTTTCCCATGGCAAATCCAAGCTCTTACAATCGCAATTGGACTGCACTGCAGTGAATGTGTGGGAGAGGGTCTCATCGTCGTCTTTGGCGTTTTCTACTTACAAACATAATTTAAGCATTTTTGCCTTGTGGTGATTCTTATCTAAGGCCTTCCGGCAGGGGCAGGCAAAAGTCGCACGCGTTCACCTGTTTTTTTTTTCACCCAGCTAATTTATGTGCTCAACGAAACAGAAACAGAAATGAAATGGAGTCGTCCTCTCTGGTGGAGGAGAGATAGATAGAGAGAGAGAAAGAGAGAGAGATTGATTGAATAATCGAACGAGTTCCTCGAGTTCCTCGAGTTCATTGAGGGCGTTAAATGCTTTTCCTAGTACTTACCATAGCCAACAAAAGTAAAAGGGACCCAGGGCACGTCACACGCTCGCAAAGTGTTCTAACCAAATTTCCCGGTGGTCGGTCATATCGACGCGCCCATCTTGAAGGCAACAGGGGACCAACAAAAAAAAATGCTACAAAAAAACGCGGACACGGACACGGACATGACATACATATATCCCGACATAACATGTCGAACATGGGCAACAAAATATGCTAATGGCAACAACAATTGCCCAATGGCCAGCCAAATAGCAACAAGTGGCAATAGCGCACACTGGGCCCAAAGTGTGCAACAAATAGATGACTCTAGAAATTAACTCACTAACCAAAGAGTCTAAGGGGGGGGGGGGGCGAGGGGAGGAAAAAGAAAATTCCATAATGGTTGACATCCGCAAACTGATCCGTTATGTCACTGCTGCTGCTGGTGCTGCTGGTGGCGCCACACAGTGACAGCAATAACACGTTGAACTGCTCCCAAATGTCCTGCGTGTTCACTTTTCGCTCCATACGTCCATTGTCCTATTTAGTACCCAAGCCCGTTAACGTCGCGTCGTCGTCGTCGTCGTCGTCGTTGTCCTTCTGTCCCTTCTTCGTAGCGTAGTCAGACAAAAGCTGCGGTTCAAAGGCTTTTCCCAGCGAATTCTGCATAATTAAATTGCATGGACACGCGGATAAGCGACGACAATATCCAACACCCAACACCCAACAGCAACAACAACAACAACGACTAAAAAATCAGAGCCCAGACTGGGCCATGGCAAATGATATGGCCAAATGTGGAGCAGCAAAAACATGAACAAAGAAAAAAAAAAACGGCCAACCAACCGGATGCAAGTCCCTTTCGGTTTTCCGTACCCACTTTTATGGTCTTCAGGGATACCCTGTATCCTGGAATACACTGTAAATATCTATTCAAATTTATCTCTATAAGCTGAAACAAAGGAATAGTGACAGAGTTGCCAATTTAGCTATTTTTAGAAGGATTTTATAACTAGAAAGCCATAAAGATTGTTGACTATGTTGCTAGTCCATGTTGATAGGCAGCCATGTTGCTACTCGGCTAGTCGTGTTGTTGTTGATAGACGCCCATTATACCAGTCAGCCATGTTGCCATTCAGCCATGTTGACAATTGACTATGTTGATAGTTCGCCATCATGTTGCTAGTCCATGTTGGTAGGCGGCCATGTTGTAAGGCGGCCATGTTGCTAATCGTCTAAGTTGCTAATCGTATTGTTGTCATGTTGATAACCGTCCGTTATGCCAGTCAGTCATGTTGCCATTCAGCCATGTTAACAATTGACTTTGTTGATAAAGCGCCATGTTGTCTAGTTGATCATGTTGCTAGTTCATGTTGTTAGGCGGCCATGTTGCTAATCGTCCAAGTTGCTAATCGTATTGTTGTCATGTTAAAAAAAACTTCCGTTATGCCAGTCAGTCATGTTGCCATTCAACCATGTTAACAATTGACTTTGTTGATAGTGCGCCATGTTTCTAGTTGATCATGTTGCTAGTTCATCTTGTTAGGCGGCCATGTTGCTAATCGTCCAAGTTGCTAATCGTGTTGTTGTCATGTTGATAGACTTCCGTTATGCCAGTCAGCCATGTTGACAATTGACTATGTTGATAGTCCTCAATGTTGAGAAACGTGCATGTTGACAGTTGACTAGAAGGTTAATAGTCCGCCATGTTGCTAAGTAACTATGTTGATAGTCCAGTCCTCCATGCTGATGAGCGTCTATGTTGCCAAGTTGACAGTTGATCATGTTGCTAGTGCAGCTTGTTGGACTTTTTGCTACCACCGAATGTTGCTAGCCACTTTTGTATGTAATCCAAAAGGAACCAAAAAAAAAAAAAATGTTGCTAACACCAAATAAAGTAATTACACAGCAATTTATGTACAGGGTATTACAAAAGGGAGTTACCCAAAACGGTAGAAAGTGTAATATGGGTTATTAATGAATGCAACACATTCCTTACTACCATTCACCCCCCCAACTCACTCCTCCCATCAACACGCACACGCCCTCCTACTAACACATAGAAACACGCAGGATAGCACGTAATTACATACATAGAGAACCCCTCCCCCCCCTCTCTTTCTCTCACTTCTCCACCCCTTCCCCTTTTGAACACTTGCCATATGCAAATCTGTACAATATGCATAAATAATGCGATGGGACCAACGCTTCTTTGTTCAGCAACATTTGTTGCTATTTGTCGGTATGACATTAAAAAACAAAACAAAAATTAAACACAGGAACCAAAAATAAAAAAAATATATATATGTACATATATCAAAACGAGAAACGAAAATATTGATATATAAAAAAAAAACACACCAGAGAAAGTGAGAGAGAGGGGAGAGAAGAGCGGTAGAAAGGCAATTGTGACAAATTGAAAATGGAAATTGAGTTGATTGAATTATATAATGAAGTTTGCTGGCAATTTTCAGGAATTTGAAAGGGTGTTAGGAATGATGATTAAGGGATTATACAAATTTCAAAAATTGTTTGTTTAACAAAATATAAAAAAAAACCTAATTAAACTTTTTGCGGAAAAGTATGAAAACGAAAATTAGTCAGAGAGAAATATTTTGCCAACCGGAAACTATATTCAGATCATCATACCATATTGTTAGCCAATAAACTTCTCAGCAAGAGTATCTTCAAATGGAAAAGTTGTTGTTTTGGTTTTTAAAATGAACATTCTAGTTTGTTGTTTGTTTCATTTTATGGTTTGTTTCGTGTCTGATAATTTATTTTAATTGATTTTCACATCATTTGTCAGCAGCGAACAGCGAACCAAATTTAATGCCGTTCTCGATCAATTTGTACAATTTAAATGGTCATCGATGTGTGTAAAAATGCAACATTTAATTTATGCAATGAACAAATTTTGCGGCGATTTATTTGAGAAAAAAAAAATCCCCAATAAATAAATAAATGACACGATACATGAAATGAAAATTATAACACTCTGCTTGGTCAATGGAATGTGTCCATTTGAATCATATATTTTTGCTATACACTACACTATAAACATAAAGGGGTAATCCCCCCCCCCCCCCTCAAAGACATAACATAAACAAAATATTTTAATGAATTTAAAACAAGTTTTGTAGAGAGAAATTTATTTTACTCTCAACTTTAATTATAATTCTCTTTGGAATTTCTGCAACATGGCAATTGGCAACACAATTTGTTTAGCAACATTGTTGTTGCAGGGTATGCGCCATGTCGTTTTAATTTTTTCATGCAATGTTCATATTTTTTTTCACTTCATTTCACTAACGAAAAGTGACAGTAATTAGATATGGCTTCAGCGCATATGGCATGTGTGTGTGTGTGTGTGTGTGCGTGTGTGTGTGTGTGTGAAAGAGAGAAACTTCAAAATGGAGGCCACTGCCAGGTCAAGTTACTTGTGCGAATATTTTTAAATAAAATTTTCTAAACTCTTTCCAAATGTTTGTCCTATGCGAATGCCCAGCTTCTGAACTTGCTTCGAAACGTGGCCAAAAACATCTGGTTTTTATTCTAACACACCTAAACTGCCCTCCAACCAACCTAACCTAACCTAACCTAAGCTTCCAAATGTCTGCTCTGTTCTTTTCCAGATCATGCCCTGCCCATGTTGCCCACACTCCTCTGTTGCTGAGTTCATCGTTTTTTTGTTTCATTTTGTTGTAATTCGCAACTAGTTTTAGCTTGAATGCTTATGAGAGAGACGACTTTATAGTGTTGCCAACACAAAGAAGCAATTTAGCTTAAGAAAAGAATTTCTAGAACTCATGAATCATGCGACAACAAATTTTACTAACAAGTTGGGAATTTTCTATATATATGTTTCGAAAGCCTAATTCTTCAGCTATATGTTTTCAGACTTTATCAACTTGGCTATAAGCTATGTAAGTCTAAAACACGATTTGCTTGCCCTTTTAATGATATTTTGCCTTTATTTTTTATTTTTTTTTTGTGTTTATCAGAAACCAAAATTGTTGTTTTGATGCATATAAACTGATGATAATGGGGGAGGGGGACAAGTTAGTGCTTTAGAGTTGCCAGCACCCACCAAAAGTAAAAACCGAAATTTTCTTTTTCTTTTTTTTTGTTTTTTCGGCTAACCTCAACGTCATGGAAATGCGTTTGACCACGTCAAAAATGTTTTGCTTGCTACGTGAACGTGAAAAGAACACCAAAAAAAAAAAAACGTGGCCATCTCGCCCTCTCCCACTTCCACTCCCCCTGCCCCTGCCCATCACAGAGAAGGACATGAGGCCAGAAGCAGTTTTGCTGCATTTACTCTGCGGCTTAGCAGCCTTTGCATTTAAATGAGAAGTGAGTTTATTTATGCAGAGAATGAGTTCTTTTTTTTTCTTTAGTTTTTGTTTTTGTTTTTATATAATATGTAGAGCATATACTACAGGTAAACGTGTGTGTGTGTGTGTAAGTGTGTGTGTGTGTGTGTGTGTGTAATTGAAGTAAGAATTTATGACCGCTCCAATGGATAGAGCTGCTGCTTTAAGGCCAAGCTGCTGAGGTTGTTTGGGCAATGATCAACCCAGTTTCACATAGTCGCTTTATCACGCCTGCACACACACACACACACACACACACACAGAGAGACAGCCAACTTCTATTGGCAGAAGGACTACGAGGACTCTACATTGAAAGTGAGGATGAGAACAGCAGGTGCCGACTACCGACTACCGACTGGCGCCTTTTGCTTTTGCTTTTGCTGTTGCCATTTCCCTTTTGAAGTTTTTGTCGACCCATTTTGCTGCTTCATGAATTGCATGGCACAGCCACACCCACACACCCACCCACACACACACTTACCTACACACATATGCCGCATATTCTCGTACCATTCCTTTTTGCAACTCCTTCAACCAGGCGTTTCCTTTAAACATTTTTGGTCGCACATTGTAGCTGCCTAATGAACACATGAATAAAATATGCGATTTGCTTAACTTTTGCAACGCCATGCCCCAGGATCAGGACCACCAGCAACAGTCTTTCTTTCCATCCCGCTCTCCCTCTCTCTCCTCTCTTTCTCTTGAGCAAGACAGAGGGAATTTGAGTGCACACACAGGTAAGAAAGACAGCGAGCAAAAAAGAGAGAGTGAGAGAGAGAGACGGAGAGCGTGGCGGGAAGAGCGCGTCTGGTGAATGGAGAGATGAGTCTGGTTTTATCTTGAGTTGTGCAGGCTGTGGCAGTCAGGATGCTTCCGTCAACTGGCTGACAACGGCGATGAATCCAAAAATCGTTGAAAGTCACTCAACAGTTTAACAAAATGGCGTCGACTACGATGACGATAATGATGATGATGATGATGATGATGATGATGATGATGATGATGTTGATGTTGATGATGAAGTTGGCAAAGGCCCAAACTGCATGAGAATGAAACTCACAACTATGCAATTCAAAATAGATGCATATGAGTTGAGTTAAGTTAAGTTAAGTTGAGTGCTTGGCATAGGTGACCGGGGGAAGGGGGGGCAATATGCATGTCCTTTCGTCTAGGTGTCAGTGCCTGAATGCCTTTGTTTGTCATTTCTCTTGCTCTTTTGATAGATTTCAATAACTGCCTAATACACTCAGAGAAAATCAAAAAAAAAAAAAAAAGTGTCAAGCTACATCCTAGGCATGGTCCTGCATGTGTCCTTTAAACTCCTTTAACACAAAGCAATTTTAAATAAGGTTTTGACCCAAATTACCAATCACCAATCCTGATGATTTACAGACTTAAATCACATCGAAGTCGGATGACTATATGGCATTTTATCGCAATGTTATGTTGAAAATTTTGTTTCAGAATTGTGGTTTTTGGATTTCAAAAATTGTATTAAACTAAAGCGCTTTCAAAATGGTTAAATGATTGACGCACAAAAGGCATGCACAAAAAGATGAACTCTGATCTTGTAATGCTTCATTTAGTTGCAATTCCCAACTAGTTTTAGCGTTGAAGCTATGCTAAAGGCGATTGCAATTTTAAAGTCTTTAACAAAGTCTGCTGATGATAGATCATTGTGGTTCTCACCTGTTGAGCATTCTATCACATAATCTTTGCCAAGTTTGATCTCAAGTCGCGGCAATTTCCGCGTTCCTCGGTTAAATTATTTTACTAAGTTAATTGCTCAGATGTAGTAGACATTTCCAAACCCATAAAGTATACATATATATTCCTGAACAGCAACAACACAAGAGTCGAGTCGATCTGTAGGAACATCTAGATTTCGGAGTCCATTCATACTCAGATTATGTTGCCACACCCATTTTCTGATTTTCTCTTGTAATATTTAAAATATTACAATGAAATTTAGTAAACGAATTTAGTAAACAAATATTTAAAGGCTCACCAAATTTCATAAAAATCAAATCAGAATTAGCCAAGTTATACGCATAAATTTGATGAGTGAGTGAGAGGGCATGCGATTGGTATGTGTTCTGATTAAAAGGTACAAACGAGTGAAAGCTTTTCAACTGAAATTTTTAAAAGGATAATTTCTTATGGCCATCTTTAAGCAAGCAAACCAAATCATTGACCTAAAACCTAAATTGAGAGTCATAAGCTAAGCTGTAAATAAAACTTGATGATAGTTCAAGAGAATGAAAGAGAACTACTGAAGCTGAAACCCTGTTCAAAATAATCAAAGATACTCGTTGATAGTTACATTTTCCAGGAATACAAATCTTTCTCATTAGTAGAAAGTTAAGATCCTTTAGTCAAAACAAGCTTAATGCATAGTCAAATGAAATTATCAAGAGATTAGATAAGTGGACTATTTGAAGTCTCACAGCACAGTTAAGAAGCTCTTAATGGCTAAGACGATGGCTTACATGGCTCTCTGAGACATGACAAGAGAAGCAGCAGCTGCTGTTACTTCTCAACTCAACTTGAATTCAATAGGCGGAAAATTTATAAAAAAAAAAAACAAAAAACCTTGGCGCCAACCATTTGACTGTCGCCTTAGCTAAAGACCCAAGCAAAGTTCCGATTCAATGGGCACGTTTAGAAAAACACACAAAAATTGAGAAGGAGCAGCAGGAAATAAAATGGGGGGGGGGGGGGGGGGAAACCAAGACATGCAGTACTTGTGCTTATAGTATTAATATCAAACCACGACACTGGAAAAGCACACACACAAAAAAAAAAAGAAAAGAACGGAAAATATACAAACAAAGCATGAAAGAAAAACAGAAATGAAGAAAACCCAAAGATGTTGCCACAAACTGAGAGAGAGAGAGAGAGAGAGAAAAAAAAAACCAAACTAGAGAATAAGAAAAGGTTAAATGGAACGTTGAGCCAAAGGATAATGCCCATGCCACTTGCCTTTTGACTGAGATTGACACTGATTATTTTTAAAGATTTCGCCTTACGACCAACTGACCGATGGACCGACGGATCGACGGACCGACGGGTGGGCGGGGGGGTTTTGTTGGGTTCAGATGCAGCGCCTCCAATTATAACTATTTGAAATGGGATATAGCCCAACCAACTCGACCAGGGACCAAAACTGTGTGCAAACTAGCAAAAAAGTCCACTCCAATTTCCAGTTTGCAGTTCGCCGCTCGTCGCTCGCATATGGGTCGTATGAGTGATTTATTTTATGGGGTTTCTTTTGTTTTGTTCTTTTTCATCGTTGTCGTCGTCGTCGTCGTCATCAGGGCTCGAGCGCGTGACACACGCAACTCTTTCGTTCTCCTTCTTTTCGCACTCTCGCTCTCTCGTTTTAATACCAAAAAAAAAAAAATTGTGTTTAAAGTGTGTAAAGAAGTCTGTATACTCTGCCATGTCAGTCCAATCGCATTCAGCAGTGTGAAAGAGCGTTGCCAGATCTCACACTAACTGCTTGTTTGCCAAAAAGTTCAGTTAAAGGATCATTTATCGATAACTTTTGCTTCTAGAGTTGCCATCCCTCATGATCCTCATCAGTCTGAGCAAGCGTTGCCAGATCATAGCGTATATTGATGGTCATTTGCCTCGTTGATCTTTAAACGATAGCCTTTGCTACTAGGGTTGTCATTCCACTTCAGCCTGAGCAAGCGTTGGCAGATGCCATTTGTCACGTTGATCTTCAAATGATAACTTTTGCTACTAGAGTTGCCATCCCGCAAGCGTTGCCAGATTGAATGGGCATTCGCCACGTTGATCTTTAGAGTTGCCATCGCACATAATCGAAGTCTGATCAAATCCATTTAAAGTAAGGCAAACCTTTGGCCATAGTTGATAGGCTGCAAAATCACAGTCCAACTGGGAAAAAGAAACTTTGACCTAAACTAGCCAGTTGCATGCATGACCCAACTTAAATCAGCCCAACTCAAGTAGTAACTCTGCCTCTGTGTAATGGCTCTGGATTTGCTCTAAATTGTTTGCCTTAGCCCGGCCACGCCTCTTGACTAACTTTACACCGTCATTAAAGTAAGAATTACATTGAATTGTTACGTGCAATCAAGTGAAAATCAATTGAAAAGTAACGCACCTTTTGGGTATGCCTTTTGACTAGTAAAAAATGTAAATTTCATAATTCACAACTCTCAGCCGCCGCACTTGGCACTTTGCATACCATCCTACTAAGTACCTGAAGGATATACTGAAACTGACACAAACCTCTGACCTCTGCAGACGAACGACAAACCGCATCGAATATAAGCCAAAAACAGAGTCAGAACATCTTTAGGTCCATTACATAAGTGCTCTCGGTCATGGGAGAAAGGTGGGGATTAGACTACGTGCTTCAGGTTTGGCTCTAACCACACCGCCCAGCGCCCATCGCCCACCGTCCGACGCCCACACTTTGCCATCCATCGTCTCGTATTGGTCTATCGCCATTCCTGTTAATTATGGAGAACATGCCAAGAATGATGAAGTTAGAGAACGATTTAATGAATCCCCTTCCAATGAGAGAGATATCATCATTTGGCTAAACACTGTCCGTTCTCATTTTTTATTTTTAACACATTTCCATTTCCATTCGTCCGTGTGTGTGTGTGTGTGTTCTCTCTCTTTTTAATGGGCCAACAGATTTATGGACCAGCTAATTTATAAAGCTAATTTGTTGAAATTTAAATTTACTCGTTGACAAGAGGGAAACAAAGCCATTACATGAAGTAATTTTATGCTCAAGTTGTGACACTTTTCAGAATTAAAAAGAAAAAAGTGAAAAACCACTTGGCAAGTGGGCGGACTAAGAAGAGATAGAGATTTAAGGCATTATAAATTAGCATGCTTGATCCCCCATAATGAGTCGGACTAATCGAATATTTTAAATAACAATTTCCAAATAAACCAAAGACAAATATTCAAAACATTCGACTAGTTGAAGACGAGGTGCCAGTTTTCCATTCTACGATTTTTAGGGTTTGAAATAGGCCAATTTAACCTGTCACATTGACTTTTCTATACCCTGCATTAAGTAAAAAAAAGTTATTTAAAACTCATAAACTCAATTTAAAGAAAGCAACTTCATTGGTCGCCTTTCTTTGCCGCTTTCTCAGAATATTCGGCTTGAAGAATTTTCTATACCCTGCATTAGGTAAAAAAAAAAAGTTATTTAAAAATCAATTTTATTCATGAAATTGTCTTCACATGCTGCAATCTTGCTTGATTAATAGAAAACTTGATGAAGAGTAGGCCCAGGCGCATTAAAAGTGTGATTACAGCCAAACCCCTTTGGACAAAATATTGAAAAAATTCCTTAATCTATAAGATACTTGCTCATTTTTGAGTTTTTTGTGGTTAATTCAAGCTAAGGAATATTTTGTTTTTCGTTTCATATATTATTAGTGGATTTTTGTTAAAAATTTTGGAATCGATTAATGCATTTTTGTTTTGATTTTACAGTCACTCAAAGTCACAGTATCAAAACATGTTTCCACATGGGCTCGCCACTGTATATCGCTCACTTTTATGAGACCATTTAACCACGAGCACATAGGCGCACCTATCGACCAATTCTGCACATTTGGTGCTTCTCCCTAATATCAATAATGTCGAATTAATTGAAGACCTTTAAATGAAGACCTTTGTCCTGTTATTTCTTATATCCCCGAGCATGGCATGAAAATTTTCCAAATCGTATATGAATCGTTGACAAATTGTTTATTTTTAGGCGTTCTTCTTTTACAGTGTTAAATTTGAAAGTAGAATTTAAGGGAAAAGTTTGAAAAGCAAATGTCATTATTAGCAGATAAAATGATATCTTTTTTTGCTGGTTTCCTGGTTTCCGGTTACTCGTTGTGGTTCAATTCATTTTGTTTGTCCTGGCATCTCCTTTGGTCATAATACCGGCCAATACCTCAAATGGACCGACCACCTGAAGCTTATCTCTCTGGAGACAACACACACACACACACACACACAAAATGAGAATGATGGAAAAACTGGAACGACAACGCACTGGTCAGAAAGTAGCCAAAAACATTGGAGGACTAGGTGGCCGCAATGAGAATGAGAATGAAAATGAAATTGTTTGCAAATCAAAAAAGAATGATGAAGCGGCAGGAAAGAGGCGCACTCGGCATAGTTGGGAACGGCGGTGATATGCCCATGGGGGACCAATATGGCGGGAAAATGTGCTGAAACTGAAACAAGGAGTAACATAAGTTGAACAGGAGCAGCAAAAGCAGCACGAGTTGTAGGACAATAGTTACACGTATTCATTTCAAGCGTTTTATGCGTTTTCACATAGCCTTTTGTTTTTACCCCATCCTATGTATGTATGTATGTATGTATATGTCCACCATTCTGGTCTGACATAGTTTTTGTTACCAGAATATGTGTCTATCTGCGTGTATGTGTGTGTGTGTGTGTGTGCGTGTGTGTGCATGGTATGGCCTTCTACTTTGGTACTCTTCTCTACTCATCCTTGGTCCTTCTACTGTGGCATGCCAGTACGCTGACAGTAAATGCTGAAAATTGAGTGCAACTTGTCGTAACTTTATTTCAAATATATGCGGAAAGGACTAACCAGACAATGCACAACACACACACACACACACACACCGCGAAGGAGAAAGAGAGAAAGAGAGAGAGAGAGAGACATCCAGTGAGAAATGTGGCGGCGCGCATTTAACATACAAAAGCCAAAATCCAGGCGACAAATGTTTCATTTAGCATTTCCGCTTCAAGAAAAGAAAAAATTCGAGTAAGAAATAAATTAAGTAAATTAATTTTCACTCATTTTCCTTTTAAAGTCTTTAACTTTTCTGTTTATAGTATTAAATATTTCACTCATCTGTTTTCTCTATCGTTTCACGATTTTCTCTCAACCATTTTTGTCTACTTGATCTGTTTTCCAAGAATGGAAAGAAAATCAAAAGGATCGCATTAGATTAGAGAAAACATATTTATAGGTGGCTTACCTATTTCCATGTTCCATGAATAAACCTGTAAAATTGCAAATAATTTAATAAAAGAATATCAATTTCTAAGAATAAGAATTAAGTTTACCACACAACGACTCGGCAAAAAATGCGAATGACCAAACGAGGCGAGGCCTTAGCAGAGACTGATTAGACGCCTCGCTCAGAGCAGTGGAACTTAAAGCAGCTTACGCCGGCGCTCTTACTCACTCACTCACCCGCGCCCCCACTCAGCACCTCTGCTTAAAGAAGAAGCAGCGCTGCAGCGAGCAGCTCTTGTACCCACCCTCACTTTCGCTCGCCCCACTCAGCATCTGCTTAAAGAAGGAGCACAGCGTAAGCAACTACATACGTCTGCGCTCTTACACTCACCCTCACCCTCACACTCCCACTCTGGCTCACCTCCACTCAGTAACTGCTACGTCTGCGCTCTCACTCTCTGCCCACTTAGCGGTGCTTCATCTTCTTTTGTATGCATATTCCGAGTGGGGGAGAGCAAGAGAGTGGTTAAGTGCTGCTCTGAGGGTAAATTAAAATTTGATGATAATACAAAATGGTAATCGTTATCGATAACTTTATTCTACTAACCACTTCTTGTATGCTCTTTTTTAAATTTGTATATTGAGAAAATGTAAAAGGAAAAGTGAAACCGCTGTCACCTGCCACAGCAACATAGTACAACTACTCTGTGTGTTGGAGTGTGTGTGTGTGTGTGTCTGTGTGTGTGTGTGTGTCAGTTAAGTGTTTTGCAACAAAGTTTTTATCCCCGTATTTTTGTTGCGTGCTCTTTTGTCTACCAACTAACCCAAACGACTGGTCTTCCAGTTCCATTGCATTCCACTCGCCTTCAACTCGGTAGTCCATGGGTCCTGGGTGCTGGTTGCTGGCTCCTGGGTCCTACTTGTTCCTGGGTCCTGATGAAGCTCTGATGATGTTGCCCAGAGATGGTCTTTTGGCTGGCTTCGTCTCGTCTGCATAAACCATGTGGTCTGTCGCCTATCAGAATGTTTTTTTTTGTTTTTGTACTTTTCCTTCTCTCTCTCTCTTTCGTTTTCAGTCTCTTCTTCTTTTTCTCAGTGCTGTGGTAAATTCTACGAATATGCAAAGTTATAACCGTACATACACACACACATACATACATACATACATATGTATGTACATAAGTTAACTTTGAAATTGTTGAAATAGTTGAAATTGATAGAATTTCAATGCCACGCCCCAACAATGGGCCAGTCTTTAAGTTTTCAACTTTTCGTTCGTCCGTTCGTTCGAAATGGGCACGCCTCCGGCTGCCACTCGACAATCAATTGGCAATCAATGACTGCCTGGGCAAACTACATTAGAGTCAACTACACTACGAGTAGTCGTCCACCGCCCATCCTCCACCGCCCATCACCAAGTCCAAGTTGATGTCCTTCGTCCGAGTAACAATAAATTGCAAGCATTTCCACTTTTAGCTTTCAAACTCGGACGTAGACGGACTCGCTTTACTCGCACTTGCACTCGGACATGGACTTGGACTTGGTTCCTTAGTTGCTTGGCTGGTTGGCTGGTTGGCTGGTTGACTGGTTGGTTGCCTGCTGGGTTTTAGTATCAATAACGGAGTGAAGTCAAGTCCTCCTTTCCTTTCGACGGCTGAGTTACAGTTTCTTGAATATTATGGCAAATATGGCTAGTTAGCAATTTTGTTTTCAATTTCCATTGCGTTCTAGTTGTTTTTTTTTTCTTTCTCCCTTTTGCACCTTTTGCCTTTGGCAATTAACGTTTGCCAACATTTTATCATCATCACTTTTGCTTTACTTCCCTTTTGCTCCCCTCTCTTTGCCACTGCATACATACATACATATATCTGAAATCATGCATTAAACGATTTTCCTTACGCTTTGTGGGCAGATTTCTCTCTCCTTCTCCTTCTCCCTCTCTCCCCCCCCCACATTTCTCTCTCTTACTTTGTAACTTGCATAGCAAAAGACTGACGTTTTCTTTACAGAAAAGAGCAAAAAAAAAAAAAATAGGTGTCGGACGACAAAAAGAAAAAAATGAAAAAATTGAAAATACATAGAAGAATCGGGCCCCTCAGCTTTGCTTTGTCTCTCTCTCTCTCTCTCTCTCTCTCTTGCTCTCTCCAGGGCTGAAGGCTGAAGGTAAAAAGAGAACTCAATCGAGATGAGAACTTCTTTGAGTTTGCATATCTTTTGTGCCAGGGCAAACCAATTTGAATATAGTTTAGGGGATGCATCAAACAAAAAAAAAAAAAAACACAAAAAAAACCAAAAACAACATGCAAAAAGAACCATTCAAATCTATAAGGAAAACACAACCAATCGCACCGAAATGGGAAATACACTATAAATGCAAAGAAATCAAAACTAATTATGGCCAAAGGGCAAATGGCAAATGTTTTGTAGCTAACACTTTTAAGGAGATTTTGAGTCAGTTTGCCTTGATCCTAACGGAGAGACTTCATAAGGCTAACAAGTTGTTAAAATTTTCCATTAGATTCTCCATTTGTTTCTCGATTGATTATTCGATTAGTGCTCCAAGAGAAAGAGGAGAAGGAGACAGCCACGCTTTGCCGATCGTAAAGCTCGTTATGAAAGATCCTTTCTCTAAAGAAAGAAAGTGCCATCAAACCCTGAAAGGAACGAGAACTTCCCGAAGGACATAATTTGCTATTCAGTGTATAGAGTATTACAAGTTTTCTAGTTGTGATGACCAAAAAAAAAAACGAAAAACGATTCCCAATTGTCTTGTGTGTATGTGTGTGTGTGTCCCAATTGGTTAAGAAAGACAAGCGCAAGAAACGAGAAGGGCAATTCTTCTTTTGAAACCTAACACACACACCCACCCACACACATACCTTTGCACATGCTAGTTATCCTTTTTCCTTTGATAGTTTCAAACTGTGAAATGAAATAAAACAATCAAAAAATAGACAGAAAAACAAAACACAAAAACACATAAAAAAAAAAACAAGAGAGAAAAAAAAAAGAGAACCGTAAAATAAATGAAATGAAAATTGCAATTGAAATTTAAAACGCTTCCCGTTTTGCATAAAATATTCTGCAATAAATATATTTACAACTTTGATGTTGTTGAATTTTTAAATATCCATGTTCATGTTCAAAATAGTTGTGGAAACTATCCAACAAAAAAAAAAAAACATAAAAAACATAAAGAAAAAAAACAAACACAACGCCAAAACAAACAATAAAGATTAAGTGAAACGAGAAATATATTTTTTTCCACGTAAAACTAAATACAGTGGCAGCCATATAATTGGTCACACTTTGATAAAGGTTCCCCTAGTTGCCTTAGTCATTGTCATTCTTAGAAAAGTGATAAAAATGCAGAAAACTTGAATTCAGAAATATTCAATTTTGGTTTTGGAGCCATTTTTCAACAATTTTTGGAACCACTTTAAATCGAAATGTTGGCGACAAATAATAAAAGTAGACAAAATATTCTAACATTTAAGTTACTGCTAATTGAAATCGTTTAAAAATTCCATGTAATACGGTCCCAACAAGAAGCTTAAAAGAGATGAAATAAGAACAAAGTGTGCCCAATTTGAAGGCCGCCACTGTAATGGGAAGTGGGGAATAAACCGTCCATATAAACATATATAAAATAATTGATCGATTTGTAGATTGTTTAGTTAAAGCCACTGGCGACACATGACGGCAATTCATGCATTATTCACTTTATTAAACAATCAAAAGCCTTAAACCCATCTTCGATCTTCTCTCGTGTCTGTCTCTCCGTCTGCCTGTCTATCCATCTAGGATAAAGGACTATCTACTTATGAATATTATGAGCCTTCAGAAGGATTTTCGTTACTATAGCAACACGAACGAGGCGACACACTTATGCCTTGTGCCCCCCTGCCCTCTCCTCCCCTTATTTGGTTAGGTAGTTGGTTTGGGGGACGGCAAGGACTTGGGAGGTGTTGGAAATTTTGAAGTCCTTGGCTCAAAAGCTTACCACGAAATGGTTTTAATTATTCAATAGGAATGCAGACTCCAAAACGGGGGCATTGACAAAATTACTCTGACTCAACACTTAACATATTTTAGTGGGCCATTTGCTCGTCCTTTCGTCCTTTGACTTTGATGGGAGTTTAAAGGCCTTTTTTTTGTCAAGTCTCTCTACAAAGAGTGTAATTTCTATATTCTCGAAGTGCTTGCTAGATAAGAAGCTGTTTAGGTTTCAATAAGATGAAACCCATGACAAATAAATGACGCTTAAAAAATTACAAATCTAAGTGTCTTGACATGAACGACAACTTCTTTTACCAACTAATTTCAAGGCGCTACTCTTTTTTCTATGCAACTTTAGTTTTAAAGATATGGTAGGCTGATTCCAAAACTAATCGAAATTGAGTGGAAACTTTGAAGAACCAAAAAGTCGAATGATAGAATGAAAATCTTTAGTTTCTCTTGGTTTTTCCCATGGCTAACTTTTTTGGATTATTCTGTTTACTCTTTTTGTTATTATTTATTACGTTTTTCAATATATAATTAATTGCTTGTCTTCTTTCCCCTCACTTGCCTCTTATGTCATATGCGATCAGCTGACAAACTGTTGCATTTGTCATGTTAAACAACAACAACCACAAAAAAATATATATTTATATTTTATTTGCATTAATTCTGGTCATACGCATCAGACATTTACACACACACACACACATGCACGATTTTATTGGCATTTAATTAGTTCATTTCTTTTTGCGTTTGTGTGTGTTTTCAGTATTAATTTAACTCAATTATTAAAATTGAATTGTTTCAAGTTGTCCGGACATAAATTCAACTAATTAATATGACAACAAAATGCGCTGTACCAGAAATTCACACATTTTGCGCGCCAGAAAGGGGAAGGGGAGGGGCAGTGGAGGAGTGGAGGAGAGGGCATGGGACGCCTCAAAGTCTTTGTTGTATTACAAAATGAGACCTCGACCTCCGACTGGACTATGGCCACAGCCTCAAATCGGAAAATTCATTTAGCAATTTGTGGTAAGTAATTTTGTACATTATTGTTGAATGTAATTTAATTTATGCATGTTGGCTCCACTTGTTTTTCCCTCAGTGTTTGAATATTTCATTTTAATTGGAAAACTTTTACCAAGCAAACACACACACACACACACACACACGCATACGCATATAAACTATAAATCTTTTGATTTTGATAGAAGAATACAGTTTGTTATTATTCCTGTTGAGCAGTTCTTTTTGGTTGTCTATGTGTGTGTGTGTGTGTGTGTGTGTATAACAGTTTTATCAGTCTAAGTAAAGTTGTCTGTATAACAGTGCTGGAAAAGGCAACTCAAACCCAAGTAAAGTGAAGTTATCGATATGATAACTGGTCCTTAACGATTTCTGTATAGCAATTGGCTTAGAACAGTGATTGTAGAAAGTTGGCGTTCCAAACAGAGTGTATAACAGAATGGTCGATAATAATATAGGCATAGGACATGTAATGTGGGCTCTATAACGGATTGACCATAACGAATTGTGTATAACAGTTGGTGTATAACAGTTATTGTATGACAGATTGTGTATAACAGACTGTGTGTAACAGTTATTGAATAGCAAATTGTGTACAACGGTTTTTGTATAACAGTTGGCTTAGAATAGTGATTGTAGAACAGTTGGTTGTTGTGTATAACAGAATGAGAGATAACATTTTAACCATAGGCCCATCTAAGGTGGGCTGTATAACAGATTGTGTATAATAGTTGGCGTATAACACCAGTTGTGTATAACAGTTTTTGTATAACACTAGCATTAGCAAGTAAAATTCTCTGTACAAAAGTCGGAGTATAACAGTTAATGTATAACAGTTGGCATACATGTAAGTTGACAACTGAAAGTGCGTGCAGTCTAATTGTAATTGAAATTTTAAACTCAACAGCTGCTGTATAACAGTTTTAGACTCTAAAAACGAACATTTTCTCTGCCTAAGCTCTGCCCAAGCTCTGCTCTGTTCTTGTTCCTAAGTTCGACTTGCCCTTAGAGGTAAGTCTAAAGAGATATTGCTTTAGGTTCATAGCAGACTTTCGATATTGAAACTAAAGTATACATGATATAAGATCCTTAAGAAATTGCCTCCTGATATTCCCTTTCATTGTCTTTGAAATATAAAGTTGAAATAATCTTTCTAAGAGCCTTTTTGAGCACATCCTTTGCACATCTAATTGCCTTTCGTGTTATGTGTTAAGCTTTTGTGTTAAGCCATTTTGGACAAGTTGAAATGAAGCGACAAGGATTAGAGCATTGGAAAAGTGCATTCATATCGATCTAATGGCCGGCAGGAGCCTAGGCAGGTGTGTGTAATTAACTACACTAAAATTCAATTAAGTAATTATTATGCATACATGTGCATAGACGATAACTTCAAGTGACTAGCTTCCCTCATAAGAATTTCATTTGGCCAAAAGCAAAGGCCAAACTATAAAAGCCCTGGCCCAGAGCCAGTTCAGAGCAAAGTCACTCAGACAGTCAGTTAGTCAGTCAGTCAGTCAGTTAATCAGTTAGTGTGTGGTCTGTGGTCAACAGAATGTGGTTTAAGAAGAAATCAAAAGCCATAGATGAGCTGAGAACATTTGAGGATTTGACACGATTCCCAATGACCTTCTATAAGACAATTGGCGAGGATTTGTATTCATCACGGGACAAGAATCTGTTGCGGCGCTATTTGCTGCGAGCGTATCTTGTGTTGGGTTTCCTCAATTTCAATGCCTATGTGGCCGGAGAGATTGCCTATTTCATAGTGCACATCACATCGACGACCACTCTGCTGGAGGCCACTGCTGTGGCTCCCTGCATTGGCTTCAGTTTCATGGCCGATTTCAAGCAATTCGGTTTGACGGTTAATCGCAAAACTTTGGTCAAACTGCTCGATGACCTAAAGGAGATCTTTCCAATGACCGTGGAATCGCAACGTGCCTATCATGTCCATTACTACGAGCGGCATATGAATCGTGTGATGACCCTATTTACCATACTCTGCATGACCTACACCTCATCGTTTAGCTTCTATCCGGCCATTAAGTCCACCATTAAATACTATTTCATGGGCTCGGAAATATTTGAGAGAAATTTTGGTTTTCACATCTATTTTCCATATGATGCGGAAACCGATTTAACTGTCTATTGGTTCTCCTACTGGGGCTTGGCCCATTGTGCCTATGTGGCTGGCGTCTCCTATGTCTGCGTCGATTTGCTTCTCATTACCACAATCACCCAGTTGACCATGCATTTCAGCTACATGGCCGATACCCTGGAGGCCTACGATGGGGGCCAACACACCGACGAGGAGAACATTAAGTTTCTGCAGAATTTGGTGGTCTATCATTCGAGGGCCTTAGAGTAAGTCAAAGTCAAGTGAAAGTAAATCATCTCAACTCACACTCTCTCTCTCTCTCTCTCTCTCTCTCTCTCCAGTCTCAGCGAGGAAGTGAATAATATTTTCAGTTTTACCATTCTATGGAATTTTATTGCGGCCTCTTTGGTTATTTGTTTTGCTGGCTTTCAAATAACCGCATCCAATGTGGAGGACATTGTTCTATATTTCATATTCTTTTCGGCTTCATTGGTTCAGGTTTTTGTCGTCTGTTATTATGGTGATGAAATGATCTCATCGGTAAGTTAGAGATGAACGATAAACGATAAACGATAAACGATAAACTTGTAAAAGGTAAAAGGCCCAAACGAAATTTTAAACGAATAACCGAAATGATTTTGAGTTGATTGTGTAACATGAATTGATAAAATTAAGCTTAATTTATATGTTAAATAGTCTTAAATAGTCGGTTGTTGAAGTTGCTTTAACCAACATATGTAATCCTTTGTGCTCTCTCTCTCTCTCTCTCTGTCTCTCTCTTTCTTTCTCTTTCTCTCTCTTCTTATAGAGTACTCGCATTGGCCATGCCGCCTTCAATCAGAATTGGTTGCCCTGCAGCAGTAAATATAAGCGGATTCTGAAATTTATTATAATGCGCAGCCAGAAGCCAGCTTCGATTCGTCCGCCCACATTTCCGCCCATATCGTTTAACACCTTCATGAAGGTTATTAGCATGTCATATCAGTTCTTTGCCCTACTACGGACCACATATTATGGTTAATATATTATCACCAATATTAATGATCCCACAATAAATCAATTTTCAAAATTCTACAATTTGGTATCAATTTGCTTTAAGATAAAGAAATTCACAAAAATTTATGAATCATGACAATCGATTGGAAAATTATAAAATTAATTATCGATTGTTGAGCGATAGTTTCTATGAAAGTAGTCGAAAGTTGATGAAATTTGATTTTTATCGATCGTTCCTATGTGAGCGAATGCCTTGTCCAGAGAGAAGATCGAACGGCCAAAGGAAAACATTACCAAAAGCCAAGAATGAATACATATTTCTAAATAGAATCAATCGAATTATTTATGTTTTTATATATTTATATCAAGATTGAAAATTGCATTTTTTTTTTTTTCTTTTCGTTTTGTGTTTTCAATACTTTTGTTGGCCAATTAACTGGCACACAGATGTTGACTGTTCAGTTTGACAATTTGTAGGATATTCTTATCGAGTGGAATGCAAATGTAGAAAATGCAGAATAAAATTCAATTTACATACAACAACAAAGATAAGAAAAGCAAAAAAAAAAAATGGAATAAAAAGAGGAAACTAAGAAATAGTCGACGAGATAGTCACCAGCCACCAAAGTCAAAGAGATGTTATGCGAAAACTCGCAACTGATCACTTGAAGTCTCCTCCTACTTGTTTCGTTTAGTTTTCAAAGAGGACCTATTCTCCCTTAACAGGATAAGAGAAAGATTGGATGGAATCCATTGAATAAAGTTGAACTAGAGCAAAAAGCAATGTCAGTAGAAAGAAATGATAAGTTGGAAATGAAATGAAAAGTTGCTTTTCTATTCGGCTATACCCCAAAATTGTCACAACGCAAAGCAGAGTATAACTAAAAACCAGTAAAATCAAAAAGAAATGCCAACTGTGGGACACTGAGATTGACAGCAGCCGGAGCAGCCGGAGCAGCAGCAGCAACAGCCTGGACAGTAAACGAAGAAGAGGGTGAGGCAGAGGGGGGGGAGAGAAGGACAGAATTTTTTGGACTTTGGTGTCTTTTAAGCATTTAAGCAATTGCAGATAAAGATTCAATCTTTTCATCTCTCTCTCCCTCCTCCTCTTCCTTCCTTCAAATGTTTGCCTAAGATTCATATGCTGCTAGCAGTTGGATAGACGTAGATATCGACAAGGACAAAAGTGCGGGCAAAGAACGCACCGTAAAGTATGCAATGCAAAAGAAAAAAAAAACGAGAAAGAAATTGTGAGAATGTGAATAGAACTAAAAAATATAGGGGAAGAATGAATGTCTTTGCCTCTGTAGGATGTGGGATGTAGGATGGGACGTGCCCGGCCAGCTTGCCACAGGATTTGCATGTAAAAAACGAAAATCAAATATATGAGAGGGAGAAATGTTAAAAAAAAAAAGACCAAAATAGATGAAGGTGATAGCCCATCGATAAGAGGCTTAAAGAAAGTGAATGTCATCTAAAATCACGCACACTCAAACACACACACACGCACACGAACACACGCAGATATCTCTTGCGATTAGGCATACAGAAAGTCAGCCACCAACCACAACGCACCACCACCAAGGTTTTTAAGAAAACTTTCTGACTGACTGACTGACTGACAGTCTGCTTGCCGCTTGCTGCTTGCCGTCATCCCACAAAAGTATTAAAAATTAGCACGCACCCTTGGCTAACCGCATGAACTTGCCGCCGCATAAACCATAAAAGTGAAATTGATGTGTGCGGCGTCTGTGTGTGTGTGTGTGTGTGTGTGTGTGTGTGTGATGGGGTGGTGGGATGACTGACTCTACTCCCGTAAAGATTATGACACATTGCTATTGCATATATTAATGGTCTGTTGCTGTCAGTTTCTTAACTTTAAGCCATATTCTCAGCGCGAATTTCCATCTCACTCACTTACTCCACCTCTCTGCCTCTCTCTCTCTTCCTGCGGTCTGTAGTGCTTCAACTTGAAATTGGCGGCTGAGTTGGGGATTTAAGATTGCTGGTACACACACACACACACACACAAAGTGACAGGTTGAAAATGAAGGCTTTAAACAATAAAAAAATCGGTTAACTACAATCATCTCCAGGAGCGGTTCCACGAGGGCTGGGAGGGGAACTAAACTTTCAACTTTCTCTTCCTGAATCGTTCTTTCCTAGATTCCAAATGTAAAAGTAATTCGCTTAACTCAATGCTAAATCAATAGAGATTCTATTTAATTTCCAACTCTTTCTGATCATTTTTAGTTAATTATTATATTTAATTTGTAATTTAAGGTTAAAAACAAGCGCATGACTTGATAATCAAAGTAAGAAAAAGAAAACTAAAATAATAACGGAAAAAAATTTGCTAACCCAACAAACAATTTGAATACGTAAACACATATTAAGAGTATTATTTAAAGTTATAGGTGGCGCCACATATGAAACAGCAATTAGATAAAAACTATTTTAACAAACTTTTTTTTTGTATGCGATTTTTGTTTGATGTTTCGCCATTAAGCTTTAGCTTTGTTTTAGTATTTTGATTCAAATACTTCTCAAAAATTGAGCCACAATTGCTTTTGATTCCAAATTGTTTATAAATTACCAGGTGACTTCATAATTGTTGTAATTATCGAAATTTGAGATCCCTATCAAAAATATTTAAAATTAAAGCAACCAAAAAAATTTAAATAAAAATCTATATAGCTAAGTAATTGAACTAAAATTCGTTTCTTAAGCAATCTTCTAAGTAAAAGAAAATGTACTTTTAAAAGTTCACACTTGCGATTTGTTTGCTCGATTTTAACGACTGTTCAGGAACATATATGTATCTATGCACTCTGCTTGTTTTTTTTTTTTTTTTGTTTTTAATGGACTGCAGTTATGGGCAGCCGCTTCCGTCTATGGGCTTTGATGTCAATGGCCTCGCGCCAAGTGCTAATGAAGATTCGAATTTAGCTGCAGCAATAACAATAAGTAGAAGAAGTTGGTCAGAGGGGTGGGGGGAGAGAGAGAGAAAGAGAGAGGGTAGGGCAGGCGGCACAGCTGTGCGCACTGCAGATTCCAGGGGCGTACCAATCATTGAGAAGTCAAACATCGCTCATTAAAGTAGGCATCATTTTAGACGAGGCCACGCCCCTGTGGCCACACATAAAAATATCCAAGTACAGACACACAGATACATACAGATGCAAATGCAGATGCAGATGTATATATATATATAGACCAGGCACAGGCTGGAAGGGGTTAAAATCTGGTGTACTTTATTGCATCAAATTTCATTTTCATAGGCAAAGGAGAGAAAAATTTTGCGCCCAATGCCAGAATAAACGAAATATGTTGCATGCAACACATCCCAGTGATAGATGCCTGAGGCACACACACACACCCAGATAGAGAGAGAGAGAGAGAAAAAGTGTCGAGAAGATTAGCTTCTAACAAGTTACTCAACGCAAATAAATCTAAATGAAAATACAAGCACAAACCAAAAGACACAGAAAAAGAAAGAGAGAGAGAGAGAGACAGACTGTTGGTCCTACAACATCATCTATTCTGTTCCCCTAGGACCGTCTTAGGGCCATTTGTGCAGATCACAGACATAAATCTTCTCTCTCTCTCTCTCTCTCTCTCTCTCTTTTGCCCCTAAAAAAACGAAAACCAAACAAAGTAAATTAGAAAATCTGAAACGAATCTACAAGAATGAGTAGTAAAAGAATATACAGAGCAAGTAATAGTAACTTAAGCGCGCACCTAGCGGACAACTCTCACTGTAGAACAACATTTATGCCTATAAATTGGACATTTTGTAACGGTTTTTAAAGAAATTCGGTAGATTCGTTAGATATTACTTGGGGGAAAGGAATCTTGAGGCTCAAACCAACGGACGGATGAATAGATTGACTCGATTATTGATAATCATATACAGTGCTTATCATATTTATAACCCACCCAGCAGCCAATTTTAATAACATTTTTAGTGTTGTTCAAGAATGAATTTTTAGAATTTAGACAATTTTAAAAAAATGCCACTTGAAAAACAATTATCTGATTATAAAAAGGGACGTATTTTCTCACTTTTTGGAGTCAGGAGAACATATTTCGAGTATTTCACGAATTTTGAAAATTAAACAATTTTTGGACAATCCCGAAAAATATGGATCAAGAAAACGAACAGGGCGAAAACCGTTGCTAAGTGCGAGATGAGAAAAATTTTAATCTGGATGGTCCTGATGGGTTTAATTCTTATTGGCATAATTTGAGAAAGGATCCAGGTTTTTTTTCAAGAAGAAACTTTGGAGGCAGCTCTGTCATGATTTGGGGAGCCTTTTTTTTCATTTGGTACCATAGAATTGAAGTTTGTAACGAGCCGAATGAACAATCGCGAGTATATTCGGATTCTGGATCGTAGTCTCATTCCATTTTTTTAGGGAATTTCAGACGAACAAGGTGTATTTGGAGGAATGTCCTGTTGATGTCCTTGACTGGCCAGCATGTTCTCCAGATCTCAACCCGATTAAAAATGTCTGTGGTATTCTTGCAAGACGGGTGTATGCCAATAGTCACCAATTTGAGAGACAGTTGGAGATCTTGAAATGCAAATTCTCGAAAAGGACCTCTTATTAAATTTAGTTGACTAAGGCAATTGGAGGCCGCAGTAAATATTAAAATTCTTTTTTCCACCATTCCGCAAAGGTTTTGGATTTTTCTTTTAACAAAATATGAAATTGGGTTATAATATTGACACAGCAAATGGGGCCTTTTTTCCTTGTTTTTAATTCTTTTTAAGAAATCGTTATTAAATTGTTAATTTTACTCATAATTTAAATATTGAACTACTCATTTTTCAAGATAGTTTTTGAGGGAAAGTGAGTTATAAATATGATTAGCACTGTAATGGGATTGGAAATGTTTTCTTCCGTCTATTAACTACATTTTTTTTTCTTATTTGTTTCACCTCAAAAGCAGCCCAACTATATAACAAAATGATAAAGTCTTCACATGGGCTTGATCTTGTGAAATCGGGAATAAGAAAGGAATAAATTCAAAGCAGAAAATGACAAATGAGACATTTTTTATGCAAGAATATGTCATTGACTTTTAATTGTTTTTTTTTTTTTTTTAAAGAGAGCGTTTTATTTTTTTTGTTTAATTTTTGTCTTTTTTTTGTTAAGCTGCCTAATGAAGAGTCGCTGGGTAATTTAACCCTGACCCTGGAATGTGCAACAGCCACAAGACCATCAAAAGCCAATTGAAGGCAACGGCAACCATTCACCATTCACCAGTCTCCAGTCTCCGTTCTCCGTTCTGCATTCTCCATGACATCGTCATCGAGATGGTTATATGGAGGAAACTGTAATGGAGTGACAGCCTTAATTACAGAAAGATTAGCAATAAGAGAATGAGGCGGAAGACAAAACTGTGGCAGATGCAGCAGACGAAAGACCAGGAGCTGGAGCAGAAGCAGGAGCAGAAGCAGGAGCAGAAGCAGGAGCGGGAGCTGGAGCCCAAGGATGAAGACAAAGTGCAGACAACGACAGGGCGCATGTATTCAATGTCACGTTTCTTCATACCAAATGCTCTAAGCGGAAAAAAAAAAAAACGAAACACCCACTCACGGGGGCGTGCCGCATGAGAGGGGGCCCGAGGGGAGAGGAGGTAAGAAAAACTGAAAGAAAAGCTGCCTAGGTGAACAGCTCTTCGCTAGCTACATAGCTCTCTTTCCACCTTTTTTTTTCCTACAATTCCTTCTTGATTTCTTTTCTTCTTCTTTGTAACATTTGATTGTCGCAAACGAAGTGGAAAAGTAAATGGTGCACACACACACACACACACACACACGCACACTCAGACAGGGAGAGATGAAGAAAAAAAAAAAAAACGGAAATGCACACTAATTACTCCTGGGCAGAAGGCACAAAAAAATAGAATCCTTTTTGATACCCTTTCCTGACTGAGAGTATTTCGTTTAATACATTCATGGGGTATATGACGGATCAGGAATATATATATAAGTAGTTGCTTGCTCATTGCTCAATCAAACTTTCAGCTTTGATGTTCGATTTTGCTTAAGACTAAAATTTTTAATGACATATCCGAATTTCATTTAAAACGAAAAACATTATTTTTAACATATAAAACAAAAACACTATTTTCTAATGTTAACGCTAACATTATATTAAGTTTATGACAAAAAACACTAAAGTCGAACATTTCTTTTAACTTGACGTTACGCAACACTGAAAGCTTAAGAAGTCAATAACAACAAACAAAAGAAATGCCTATTTTCAAAATATTTCACAATATTCTCTCTCTCTCTCTCTCTCAATTCAACAATTCTCCATATTCGATTTCTATTGTTCTTTGCCATTGATTAAGATTGAAAGCAGAATTATTGTTCCCTATGAGGGTTCATTGAAAATAATTGATTTATTTGTAAAGTCCATAGACTTTAAAAAAGTGTTTTGCAAAATCTCATTTTCATCTTGAAACCAAGTGAAAGTGATTTTGAAATATTGTTGTTTGAGTTATTTGTTAATTTCATATTTAAATTGTTTTTGTTTGTCCGAGCAAAAGGGAATCTAAGCTTCGTTAGGTTAATTTACGTCTTTAGCTTACCTTTGGCTAGCTTACCTTAACAGTTTTTTTCTCTGATTCTTTTTTTATTTGCTTTGCTTTGTGTCCGTGTGTGTGTGTGTGTGTGTGTGTGTGTGTGAGTGGGTGTGTGTGCGTATGATAATTGAAAGAGCATAAGAGTGAGAGAGAACAGAGAAAGAGAAGCGGAACGTACTCAAGTGAATGAAATGATTGGCCTTTGTTTGCAAGGAACAGAAGCAGCATCTGAAGAAACATTTTGCACCCGCATTCGCATACCCTGCATACCTCCCCCCACCACGCATCCTTCTGGCTAACTCTCTCTCTCTCTCTCTCACTCACACTTTTCCCTAGTTCACCCCTTGAACGTATTGTCGTTTTAATGGAAATAGGAATTTTAATAACTTGCCATGTTGAGCAATCATAACGCACACACACACACACACACATACAGACATGTGTTTAGCCAAAATTTGCATATAATAAACCAAAAAAAAAACAAGTTGTAGAAAAACGTTAAACATTTTATGGCCAAGCACTAAATATGAAATTAACTACAAACAGGTAATGAATATAACAAAATGCATATAACAAAAATTATGTTCATTAAATTGATATGCATTGGAATTCGATGCATTAGTAATGGTAATTTGTTTTTCTTTTTTGAAAGAAATAAAATATAAAATGGCAACGCCCAAATGTAGGCAACACTTTTGCAAAATTAAAGCAGTTGAGCCAAAATTCATGGAAAGTCTATGCAATTTTTGCATTTCCAAGCTGATTGGATATAGAATACTGACATTCGACCGTTATAAGATAAATATCTTCTTGAAATGACGGCTTAAACATGCTTAGACAATCAAATGAACCTCTCTTTAGAAGTGCAATAGATCAGCTAAAGTTAAATGAGGGAATATTGCCTGCCCCCTTGCACATTTCAGGCTATTTGTACTTTCAAGTCAATTTTTAGATTATCAGAGACCTAAGACCTCAGTTTACACGGCATATCCAGGACATATCAAAGGGCCTTGAGATCTATAAGGATATGAAATGACAGCAGGAGTCAGGAAGGAGTCGTTGTCTAAATGAATTTGCGTTTCATAAGCGCAACCAAATTATTAATTTTATACATATTCTTATGCTCATCTATCGGTTTTTGAAATTTGCAAGCGCAAACAATGGAATTGCAAGTCAATTGTTTTCCATAATCCGATTTGCTATTTACACATCATTTACCAAAAAAAGATAACGATTCAGCACGCCTGATAATAAACGAATCGAAACGAAACGTAATGAAACGCAATTCAATTAGCATGCCATGTGCCATGGCTTCGAAAAGTGTGCCAAATACGTGCCGGAAAACTTTAATGTTTAATTAACCCAACTGTCATAGACGATGGAATTTGGAAAATGTTTTGCTCTCAAAACAATTATATTCAATGTATGCAAATTAAAACACTTCTACACACACACACACACACACACGCGCACAGACACACGCTATCGATTGACGGGTTGTTTTTTGAAAAGTTTTAAATTTTAGCGGCAATTTACTGAAAAATAAAACGCTAGATGGCGGCAAATCAAATTTAAGCGAATTCAAGCTTACCACCCATTTGGTGAAGCGAATTCAAGTCACAATTAACAAGCGAATTTAGATGGCAAGCCGATGTTAACATGCTCGAAAATGATGCACAGTTAACAGAAACTGGCAAGTGCACTGTTAAATGTTTACATTTGTTTAACAACAACAAAATTGAAAACCAAAAAGTAATATTTTTTATAATAAGAGATAAGATAAATGCTGCAAAGAGAACATCATATCCTTTTACCAATCAAATTTAACAAAACGTCAGAGACTAGGAACTACCCAAACAACAATTTGTCATATTTACGTATTCAAATGATTGATTTTTGCTCAATTTTGGTATCCTTTTCTTTATATCGTATATTTATTTTCGTGAAACAAAAATTATTCAATTGATTTTTTATGCTACATACGCATACACATATACATTACTAAATATATCTTTATGGATATATAGAAGTGCGTTTTTTTGCTTTTGTATGCTCCATTCGTGTGTAGACATCATCACATGATAAGCGCAAAAAAAAGGGATTTTTGTCGTTTTTTTTTATATAATACAAATAGATAAACTTAATTAGAGGACTTTGGGGGACATCCTACTTCTCCTCACACCATTCGTTCTCCTTGCGCACTTGCTCCTCCTCGGCGGGAGTGAAGTCTTTTTTGATGTTAAACGTTTTGCGTATCTCCTCTGGAGTCTTGCCCTTTATCATGTTGGCCACAGTCTTACAGGTTAACTCAAGAAGGCCCTTAATGTCCAGATAGTTGGCAGCCAATATCAATTCGAACAGAGTGCCCTGATCGACTTTGAGAAAATCGGCATCCCACGAGATAATGTCATCGGTGCGCTTCTCCTTGCTCTCATCATCCTCAATGGGCTGGGGATCATCCTTGTGATAATGGGCCCAGGTTAGAACTTTGCGCAAAATGGTTGAGTTCACATTCGGCAACGGAACGATGGCATTCTCATCATCCTCCATGCCGCAATCCTCCAACATGGTCTTAATGGTACCGGAGCATTTGGCGATTTGAATGTCGGTATCGAAGATTTCCTCATCCGAAGATTGCAACTTAATGTTGGGCATGATGAAAATTTGCTTCCTTTTGGCTCTATAAAAAACGAAAAAAACAAAAACAAAGAAACGAATTTTAATGAAATAACCAAAAGGAAAACACACACACACACACACACATGCACGCATACACATACACAAAACGTAAAACGGGGGAAAAAAAGTTTTCATTTGGAAGAAATTTAACGCATGAAACTACACGCTCACACATACATACACACACACGCAGCCAGGCACACGCGTTTGCCTTTGTGTGTGTGTCTGCATATATATGCCTGCATGTATGTACATACATACATATGTATATGAAAACGTCGCAATGGCCGCAACTGAGTCAGGCTATACCTTTTTTCCTTATATTCTTTTTAAATATTCTTAAATTGCTTCGTTTTCTTCTCTCCTTTATGACAGTGGAAAGGTCGGACTCACCTTAGTTGTCAAACAAAAAATCCGTCAGTAAATATGCAATTTGCTTAATTCAATTGCTAATTTTGGACTATATTGTTTTTCTCCGCAGAAAAAAGTAAGTGCTCGCTAACGTTGACTGTTGGTCCTGAAGTGTTTGCAAACGACTCGCTAGACTCGCAAATGATGCTGTTAAGTGAACAGTGCTGACAAACAATATTGGACCGCTCACCCTATTATAGCCAATATTCTTTTCAATGCACCCTATTTATTGTGTACACCCTATTACATTTGGGCACCCTATTTTGTTCACCCTATTCTATTCTGTGTGTGCGAAGTGAGTTTGTAACGCGGAAAACCGAGAAAAGGAAGAGAGAAGAACCCTTAACTAATTAATTGAACTCGAATTAAATGTCGAAATAATTAAAGAAAAAGAGTCAAATACACAAATATCAGCATGTGCGCGCTTTAACAACGGGGAAAAACAAAATCAGCAGCAGAAGCAGCCGTAAAAGAAGCAGAGGCAGAAAAGAACAGCAGGAGCAGATGAAAAAGTAGAAAGAGCAAAAAAGCAAGAGAAAGAGAACAAGAGACATACAAATTTACATATGTACATACATACGCACGCTGGCCGTCGTCGTTGTCGTCGTGTGGTAAGTTTATAATGTTTTGGTGACCGTTCTGGAGGGGGTGATGGCGGAGGGGTATCGGGGTATTTGCATAAATAAATTTGGAGTATTCAATTTCGTCTCGTTTTTGTTTTGAACCGGAATTTCGTATCGTTCTGGCGTTTTGTTTTGAACTAGAAGTTTTTTTGCGAATTAATTTTTCCTTTTATTTTTTTTTGTGTTTCGTTTCTCAATTCGTTTCACGTCTTTTGTTTCTTTGTTTGAGAGAGTGAGAGAGCGAGAGAGAGAGAGAGAGCAAGCGAGCGAGTGTAAAGTAAAGACGGAAGAGGCAAAAGGAGAGTAAGAGATCGTAAAAGAGGGTAATGGTGCGGTGCGGTGAGTACAGGGGAGGAGAGTAGACGTCAAGAAGAGGAGTTATTTCAGTTGCCATTTCGGTTTCAGGCTCTGTCAGTGTTGGGCAATGCATTAATGAGGGAAAATCGATTGGGCAACCCTTTTATTTATTAAAAATAACAGTGTGAAATTTAAAATTTGCAACGGCCAACAAAATTTGTATTTGATTCTTTTGCAATGTTATTTATTTTTTTTTTTGCAGACTGCCCTACAGAATGGTCGTTGGTTCGAATCACACGCGACGTGGTGAAACTGGCAGTCGATATACAAGCAACACCACCACCACCGCCATCAGCAACAACAGCAGCAACACCAACGTCGGCAACCCAAACACCAACAACAGAAGCAACTCAACATCAACTTCAACGGCGGCGGCTTTGTTGTCGTCAATGTCACACAAAAGCCATAGCGCCGTCCATGCACCCACAGCAAACAGCAACCACCATCATCATCACCTTCAATACCACCAGCAGCAGCAGCAACCCACAATAACGACAACGACGACGCCGGCGACCAGCACAAACAGCAGCAACAATCATCAGCAGCAGCAACAACAACAACAACACCACTTGCATTCCCATTACCAAAACCAAACGCAGCAGCAGCATCAACATTCGCATCATCAAACCAATGGAAGCAGTTCAGGAGGAGGAGGAGGAAGCGGAGGAGGCGGCGTCATTGGTACTCTTAATGGATGCAATGGCAGCGGTAGCGCTAGTGCGGTTAGTCGCCTATCCCAATCGACTGGAATGTCGCCAAGGGAATTATCGGAGAATGATGATCTCGCCACATCGTTAATATTAGATCCGCATCTTGGATTTCAAACGCATAAAATGAATATCCGTTTTCGTCCACTCAAAGTGGATACACAGCAATTGAAAACAATTGTCGACGATTTTATACATACACAAAATTACGATGTGGCCATACAGAGAATCTACGATGGTCCATGGATACCAAGGCACTTGAAGAATAAGAACAAAATAGCCACTAAGCGACTGCATGATCATGTAAGTAAATAAAAAAAAAGCGAGCAGCAAGTGACGAACAAACGACCACATCAAATAGAAAGAGTAAGGAGAGTTTGTTGTAATTGCAATGTAACAACGTAACGGCGTTAACTAACACTGCACACATGCAAACACATATGTCCTAAGTCCATGGAGGGTGGCAACTCTGTCGACAAAGTTGTTTATACATATATGGGGTCGAAATACAAATTTGTGTGCAAAATTTCCATTCGATCTTGTTGTTGACATTTCGCACAACTATTGCAATGCGATCTTTTGCTTTTAATATGATATCTCATTTATTTGTTTGCTTTAAGCTTGAAATGCAAGCATTTTTTGTACATAGACTATGGTCCCTTATCCCCCTCCATATAAACAGTTAAATACATATATGTATTTATGTATGTGTGAATAGCATCAATGAAAATCAAAAGCAGTTAGCTTTCGTCGACAATTTGGAGCCTATGAAAGAGGCTCCCTAGAAAGGATTTTATCTTAGTCTTGTATACATCCCGTTCTCTTATTTAAATACAGGGTGCTTCATTCTTTATTTCGTTTTGTTGTCTTACAAAATTTATGAATGAATACATTGATCAAAATGTGATAACTTAGCTTCATTAATTTTTTAATATGATTGGAGAAATGTGAAAGTTTTTTAATATTTAAAGTCGACGCGCACCCTGTATGCATATATACACTGAATAAACTCAGTTCTATTGTTTATCGGTTGTAAATAATTAATGTATGTATGTATATCTAATCGAAACTTCATCGGAATATAGATTCAACAATATCATTAAGATATTTCCAAATTGTTAGATAAAACCGATGAGATGGAAATTTACCGTGATAAACAAAGTCCTGTTACCTACACACACACACACACACATTTACATTGTATTGCCATCTCTCTTTCTCTTTCTAGATTGTGCGCTATTTACGTGTATTTGACAAGGATAGTGGCTTTGCGATTGAAGCATGTTACCGTTATTCATTGGAAGAGCAACGCGGAGCAAAAATCAATTCGACAAAACGTTGGTCGAAAAACGAGAAAATCGAATGCCTTGTCGGCTGCATAGCCGAACTAACCGAATCGGAGGAGGCGGCCCTATTGCATGCGGGCAAAAATGATTTCTCTGTGATGTATAGCTGCCGCAAGAATTGCGCCCAACTTTGGCTGGGACCAGCGGCATATATCAATCATGATTGTCGGGCGAATTGTAAGTTTCTGGCCACGGGACGCGATACGGCATGCGTGAAGGTTCTGCGCGACATTGAGGTGGGCGAGGAGATAACCTGTTTCTATGGTGAGGATTTCTTTGGCGATAGTAATCGGTATTGTGAGTGCGAGACGTGCGAGAGGCGTGGCACTGGTGCGTTTGCCGGCAAACGCAACAACGATGGACGGGGCGGACTGGACGATGCAAATGGCCTGGGCCTATTGGGCGGCCTTAGCTCCGGCCTGGGTCTGGGTCTGGTCACAGTTGGTGGCACCACTGTCGGTGGCACCACAGTGGGCGGTGGTTATCGTTTGCGTGAGACCGATAATCGAATTAATCGTATTAAAAGTCGAGCCAATAGCACCAACAGCACATCGAATAGCAATGGCAGCAATACCACCAATGACTCCAACAATGAGAGTAATCCTTCAGCGGGAACGGGAGCGGTCACTGTTGGCAGTGCCATCTCCACATCGAAGGAGTCGGCGGCACATGCTGCTGGCGCTGCTGCTGGTGCAGCTGTTGCAATCAGTTTAATGGATAAGAACAATAAAACGGAGCAGCAGCCAGTGACCAATGTTGTGGTCTCGCCCCTGACCATGAAGGAGCTGCGTCAAAAGGGCATGACCAAATATGATGCTGAAATGATAATGGCCAATAATGCCTATCACCATCACCATCATCATCATCATCATCACAACAATCACAATCACAACAATCATCATCATCATCATCATCATCTACACAATCATCAGCAGCCGGAGCCGCAGCAGCAGCAGCAGCAACAACAACAGCAATTTCAATATGCCAGCACTGGAGCGGAAGCAGTACAACAAATGGTCAATATGCAAAAGCCCGGTACTAGCAACACTGCCACTGCCGCCGATGCTGCTGCTGTTGCTGCTGCTGGGGCCTCCTCCGCAAGCAGCAGCAACACAAGCAATTTAACGGAATTGAATGGCGTCGGTGGCGGTCGTTCAAGTACTTTACGTAAATCCATGCGTGTAAATAGTACCAGTAGCAGCATTTCTACAGCCTCCACAGAGGATGCAATAACAGCAGCAGCAGCAGCAACAACAACAACAACAACCATACCACCACCGCCGCCACCAACAGCTGCTGTTATAGCCACAGCAAAAGCGGCTGTGGTTTTGGTGCCACGTTATAAGCCAGCTATGGCCATGGCAGCTGCAGCAGCAGCCGCTTTGCAACAGCAACAGCAACAACAACAACAGCAACAGCGGCAGCAACAGCAACGACAATTGCGTCGTAGTGAGAGGCAAAAACAAAATCACGAATGCGATGAAAGGGAGAAGCAACTGCAACTAAGCAAGGAAAAGGAGAAGGAGCTGGAAAAGCAACAGCAACTGATGGAACAGCATCATCATCATCATCAGCAGCAGCAGCAGCAGCATTCTCAGCGTGTGACGCGTAATAGTTTAGGCAGATTGCATGAGGAAACGACGGGAATCACTGCCCATAGTAACAACAACATTATTAACAATAATAATAATAATAATAGCAACAACAACAACAACAGCAGCAACAAAGCAACGATTACAAATTGTAATAATAATAATAATAATAATAGTAGAATTAATTCTATTGCTAATACTAATCTTAATGTTAGACATAATCATAAAAAGTTAAATTTGGCCTCGGATATGCAGCAACCGCAGCAGCAGCAACAACAACAACAACACCACTTGGAGCCTGCCTTTAAAAAGAATCTATTGGCCAGCTTTGAGCAGGCCACGCCCCCCGCAACCGCAGCAGCACCAACACCAACTGAAGCCTTTAAACAAAAACGGAGTCGTCGTGCCGCCGCTTTGGCCGCTGCTCAGCATATACATAGCGATGCCCTAAATGCTTATCCTGTTAGTGCCGGAGGAGGATCAGGTGCCGGTGGAGGGGGAAACGGAAATGGTGGACGTAAACGTTTAACCGCCGCCACCACAACAGCTAAAACATCTTCGTCATCATCATCAGGAGCAGCAGCAGCAGCAGCATCAGCATCCTCATCCTCCTCCATACTTTCCAGCAGCAGCACAGTTGAACCTCTGCTCAAGACTCCCGAACGTCGATTGAAATTGACTTTACGCATGAAGCGTTCACCCATTTTGGATGAAGTCATCGAGTTGGGGACCAGTTTAAGTAATGATACAAGGCATTTAATAGCCAGACGAAATGGAATTATTGGTGGGTCATCAGCAGCAGGAGCAGGCACAGGAGGAGGAGCCGGAGTAACATCTGCAGCGGGAAATGGAGGCAATTATAAGAGTCATCAAACTGGTGTCGGTGGCACAGGAGCAACAACAACAACAACAACAGCAGCAGCTGCATCAACATCAACGGGGGGAAGAGGAAAAAATTTACTTAAAAATGATGTTGATTATGAAGGAAATGGGGCCAATTGCTCTGCTGCTGGCAATGGCATAGAATATGAAATTTTACGCATGGAAGGCATATCCGAGCATGGCAACGATGATGATGATGATGATGATGATGAAGATGAAGAGGACGATGAGCATGAGCATGATGATGATGACGAGGACAACAATGATAATGTTGAAGCCGAACCAGTACACGATGAGAACGAAGCAGATGAATTGCTAATGGCTCAAGAGGAGGAGAGCGAAATAGTATCCATAGTGGAAAATCATCATCAAACATCCATGGTGGCCGAATTAGAACAAGATGACCATCAGCAGCAGCAGCAGCAACAGCAGCGACAAATCTTCAAAAGAAAAAAGAACAAAAAGCAACGCAATCGACGCTCATCACCATTGACAATCCTAAATGGCGGAGCAACAACCACATCATCATCATCAGCAGGAGCAACCTCAGCCTCAGTCTCAGCATATGGAACACCACAAAAGAAACGTTTACGTCTCATATTTGGCAATGAATCGCATACCATAGACATTCCACCCACAAGCAGCAACATTGCCGCCACCACCACCAGCAGCAACAGCTGCAGCAGCAGCAGCAGCAGCACCAATGTCGCTGCCGCCACCACCACCAGCAATCGTTTGATAGCTACTGCTGCTGCTGCTGCCAGCGGTGTGGATGATTTAATTAACAGCAGCGGCGTAAGCGCCAGTGATGAATCATTTAATGCCTCCTATGCCAGCAGCAGCCGCAGCCAACAGAGCAGCAGCAACACAAGCAGCAGCGGCACCAGCATGACTGTGAATACCTCAGCCAATTCCACCAGCAATAGCAATAGCAATAGTAGCACCAGCACCAATACCAATACCAATACCAACACCAATATCACCAGCTCAGCTATGCCGGCATCATCCTCCAATAATGCATTGCCACCATCACCACCATCGCCACCAACAACAACAGCAACAGCAACATCAACAACAACTTCCATTAATAATTTATATTTTCCAAATGGCAGTGCTAACGATAATTATTATAATTATTTAAGTAAATATGCAGCCAAGGGACAACAACAGCAACAGCAGCAGGCAAACAGTCCTGGTCAGGGTCAAGCAATTGTGTCTAGCAGCAGCAGCAGCAGCAGCAGCAGTGGTGGTGGTGGTGGTGCTGCAGGTGGAGGACATGAAAAAACTGCTGCTGGAGCCTTTCATAGTTTGCCCAAGCATACATTTGGCACTTGTGCCTTAATGGCTCCAACAAGTTTTGTTGGCCTGCAACAGCAACAGCAGCAGCAACAACAACAACAACAAAATACTGCCACTTCATCATCCTGCTCACAACAACAACAACAAAAATAACCATTGACTGATCTCCTGACCATTAGCTGCCATTCAAAACGAAATGTGGCTAGAAAAATATGATAAAGTTGCTGCTGCTGCCTGTTGTTGTTGTTGTTGTTGTTGCTGTTGTTGCGTGCATCAACCAATCAACCAATTAACAAACCAACCAACAAACCAACCAACCAACTTACTTGCCTTTTGTTGCACATTTCAATTGTACTCTGGATTGATTTATAAAGATATATATATATATATACATATATACATATATACATACATACATAGATACATCCGATATATATTTATAACGGAAAACAAACAGCAACAACAAGAAGAAGAATATTTAGAATTAAATCATTATGTACAGTTGAGAACAAAACAAACACACACACACACACACACATTAATTTACACTTGATATATATTTATATATATACACAGATTGTTCAGATAACACAGTGCAGAAGAGTAACAAACAGATTTCATACTCATATATAAAAACAAAAAAACAATATATATATATACACCCAAAATATATACATAGATGAAAGATGAGCAAAGTTTTAAGTAGATATATTCAGTGATGAGAACCAAAGAGGAGAACACAAAGACAGGATAGGACAGGATTAGACAGAAGAGAATCCTGAATTGCCTAGACAAGGCTAGCATCTGGCAGAAGAGGCAGCAGCTGCTGAAATGCTGACAGCAATCACTGAATATATCTTGCGCATCTCTTTCATTTGAGCAAACAAAAGAATTCTATGAATTGAAATTTTGTTGAATAGTGTAAACGAAAAAACCAAACCAAGCAAAGGAAATGATGCACATTAGACGATGATGCGATTCGAGGAGGAGGCAAACGAAGCGCGGAACATAAAGCAAGTTAGCAGCGGTTTTTAGCAGCCTTACAATTTAACAGTTAACTTTATTTTATACACATACAACAAAATATATAGAATATATCAAATATATATATATACATATATATAGAGAGATAGAGAGAGAGAAAGAGAGAGAGAGACGGAGACGGAAAGAGATACACTATATATATATATATGTATATATAGTACAGGAAGGAAGAAGGGAAGCAAGGAATCCAGCAAAAATGCCAATAATAAAAACAGTTGTATATATAAAAAAAAACAAAACAAAACTAAAATTTAAAACTAGTGAGAGAAACCAATTTCAAAACAACAATTTCCATTAACTACAAAAACCAATTTGCATAAAGAAACGTATGGCATTATAATGAAATTGTTGTGGACCACGCCCACTCCAAAAAAAAAAAGGAGAAACAAAACAAAACACAATCCACACTTCCTCATTTTTAGCATTACACTTAAATTATTTATATGCAAAATATTGCTTGTTTTAATTTTCTCCGCCCATTTTCCTCCTATTCCCCTTTTCCCCCACACTTCACCCACCACCACCACCACCACCTCCAACCATTCATCATCATCCATTATCCATCATCTCATATTGATTAGAATTTGTTCATAAGTGTTCGTAGCTGTATTAATTAATAATTTTTAGTAAACATAATTAATTCATTTAATTTGAATGCGGCGCATACAAAAACAAAAACAATGTTTCTTTTTTTGTGTGCAAGCGCCACGAAAAAAATTGAAATTGAATTCAATATTTTTGTTTTTAATTTCTTCTTAACAAGTTTTTTGTTTCGTTCTCTTTTATAAATATATATATCTATATATCTAAAAAAAATTGTAGCATCCTTACAATATATATATGAACGATTTATATATTAGACTTACATATAGATATATATGCATATATATTACACACACACACACACACTTTATATTCATATATAATTGTAATTGTAATTTATATACTGTGTATTTTATTTTCTAAGCCATCCGTAAATCAACAACAACAACAACAACAGCAGCAGCCGCCGCAAAAAAACAACAAAACATAAAAAAAAACGAAAAAACTAGAAAACAAAAATTAAAACAAAAGAAGAAAGATAAAAAAAAAAAAACAAAACAACAAACATTCATTATAAATAAACTAAAACAAGAGAAAAATGTAATTCTTCAATTTGTCAATTTTTGTGGGGGTTTTCAAAAGGGGGCGGCCAAAAGCCATCTATGAGCAAGTTTTCATTTCTGCTAGTTCATTAGAAACCTTTAATCGTATCGTATCCAATCCAATCTATTGTCCAATCTTATTATAATGCTAGAAGACGATTTCAACTTTGTTTCAAGTTTTACTTGGCAAGGACAATACTTAGCCGGGATCACCACTAAAGACGTCGACGACTATTTGGCTAGAAGACAAAAGCAAAATCGTTTCCTTATTTCGCCACACAAATTATACAATAAAATAAAGCTTATTTTACAATAATACTTAACAAAAACCTTGCTATAAAGATCTAAAATTGACTAAAGACAGAACTTCTTTCTAAGCTTCTCTCTACACAGAGAAGATAAGAATAATTTTACAGGACATTTGCTTTGAAAACGACAAAATGTTCCGGAAGTTGTGTATGAAAAAGTCAATTTAATAACCATTGTAAAAGGTTTCGATCAGGACATATTAATTACTAACATTAATATCTATAATTATCAAATACTGTATACGAATAACTATTTCTCTCTGTTCGATTAGTAGTTGTTTGTAGGCAGTTATTACTGTATTAAATCTCTTTTGGGGCAGACTGAGGACAATTGTTTTATACAGTTTTTGTTTTTATTTATTAGTTATGACATTAGAATCACTTAGATTTTTATGCTATTATATCAAGATAGCCCAGTTTGATGGTAACTGGTCCTCCCTCTCTTCTGTTTATCCTTTGTAAATGTGAGTTTGTATGTGGGTGGTTGTGTGTGTGTGAGAGTTTGTGTGTGTCTGCTGCTGCCTTTGTCCCCGTCGTCGTCGTTGTTCATCTAGTGACCGTACTTCTGGAAGTCCCATTCACGATTGTCCAGCGGGCAAACCTGGCGGGTCTTAAGCCAACGCGAAATGCAATGAAAGTGGAAGGCATGATTACAAACGCCCCAGGCCACAGTGCACTCCTCGCTGGTGGCGGATGCCTGATTGGCCTGGCATTCAATGCACAGATCCATAATATGATTGCGGCAAATGGCACAATTGTCGACAACGATATCTAGGAAGAATATGGAGAATTATTAAAAAAAAATTGCGCTGCAATTGAAAGCATTGGCAATTCACTTACCCCAAGCCCATAGTGCTACAGCATTCCACTAAGTTTTTTTTTTTGGATTTGCGTGTGTGTGCGTTTGTGGTGGGGAAAAAGAAAATGAAACAAAAGTTAGTAGCGATGGCGGCAGAGGCATGACTGTGCTCAAAATTGCCTGATGGCCAAAATATTTTTTTTCACATACCTTCTTGACCTCGAAACGTTTCTTCTCGCCTTTGCTGCTGCTGGATGGCACCTCGAATTCTTCTTCATCAACTTCCATTATAAATTGTATAAATTTTAATGCTCAATGTTAGGAGAATCTAATTCGAGTGCGGATTTATAATCTCCCTTCCTCGGCAAAATTTGACAATGAAGTAGTGTTGCAAAATTGAATAACGAAGTAGTGCTTACAAATTTGACAACAATGGGAAAAATGACAAATTATCGATAATTTTCCAGCCACCAGAAGTGCTCTAGGTATTATCGATACCAAATAAACTATCGATAGTAGAAGGGGTTCCTCTGTTAATTAGCATTACAAAAACACAATATAACAGTTTAATTCAAATTGAATATCGTTTGAAAAAATACCATTGACCACAAAATTTCAAAGTTTTTATAATTTTGATCATTGAAGTAGGTCCACAGGGCTTTTGTTACAAACTGCATTAATAAGATGCTTTTAAAATGTTTTTTTATTTTTTATTTTATTGGTTTTATATAAACTTATATGTACATATGTGTAAAAATTTATGCGTTTATTGTGTGTATATATATATGGATGTAGACAGATACATTTTTAAATATATATATAAATTATATAAAATACATAGATAGGTATTATTTTATTATCAATAAACTTTGAGTTTTTCTTCTCTCAATTGCTAGGTATACAAAGAAATGTGTAAGTGATCATCCATATATAGCCGACATTATTATTAGAGTAATTTGTTATATCTTCTCTTACTGCCTTCGTTTTGGAAAATAGAGTTGTGTAAATTAAGCGTGTCTCGATTGTGTTTAAATATTTACATATAATATATGTGACTTGACATTAGCTGCATACATTTCTCCAACACATAAACTAGAACTATTCTAATTGATATAATGTATGCTGTGAAGTCGGGGACTAATGTAAGACTTGCGCCTATAATCATCAAACCATATCATTTCGTTTAATATTTATAGAGATATGTACAATTTGCTCTGTTCTCGATTTCTATAATGAATAATCGTGGGGAAAAGAAGGACCAGGGGCAGATGTAGTTTTGATGTACACCCACAAATACATTTATAGATACATATATACACACACCCACATACATATATATATGTATATATGTGTGTATGCGTACAAGTTCACACGATTTGTAACTATTTAACCTATGCCTATGATATTTCTCTAGCATTTCTAGGGACCAGTCGAAGATGTTGCTGTTGAACAAAAAAAAAAAAAATAATAATAATAGCAAAAAAATTAACACACACAACATTCATAATACAAATAGAGTTATAGTAATTAATTTCTGATTTCGCCTATATAAGTGTATATATATACATATATATATTTATATAGGAGGTGGTGGTCAATCATTCGTGCCTTCGGTGCGTTTCGTATCAGCAGCATGTTCTCTCCTACTGCCCCCATCTTTCTTTAGCCGTTCAGTAGGGTCGTCCATTGGTTGTGTTACCATAATATGAGGGACGATCGGGCAGTTTGGGTGGATTCATGCCAGGTCGACTGTGAAGGGAATAGAACACAAAAATGTTTCATTAATGTCTATCGAGAAGAGAAGAAATTGTATAATTGTAGCTAAAGTGCTTTTAATTAAAAAAAAAAATAAATAAATATATACAAATGTGTAAGTGAGAGAGCGTATAACATAAGCATATTTTAATTATCATAAGAGATAAATATTAAAAAAACAAAAATCAATGGAAATACTGAAATATTGAAATATTCAACTCACCAGCAAAGACAGCCAACTTGTAAACAGATTAGTTCTTTGAAAATGTTACAAAACAGAGGAAGCAAAAAGGCCGTTACAGTAGGTGGGTGGACAGCTCAAGCCAGCGAGAAGGACAGACAGACAGAGGAGGAAGCGAGCGAGGGAGAGAGAGAGAGGGAGAAAGATAGCGGGTGGCAAAAACAAACCAACACCAGATGGGGATGACAGGTGAGGTGAGTTGCATTGCATTGAATTGAGGTGAGAAGAGCGACCAGTGCAGTTTCTAAGCTGAGGTGGCAACTCAACTGAGTAAAAAACTTTTAATTACTCAAATATGAGTTCTAAATTCCTATCACATTGCCATTATTATACTTTGAATATGATAATGAAGGAGTTGTTATTTAAAACTAAATATCCTGTACTATCGTAACCACACTCTGAACTCGTTCCACCCTGGAAGTAGTCGCAGGGGCATAAAATAAAATAATAACAGAGTCAAGCACTTTCTTTTCTTTCTTTAATATATATATATATATATTGTTTTTATTTATAACACATTGTCGTGTGTCTGGTTTTATTTTTGCTTTCTTTCTGTCTCATACTAGTTTTTGACAAGCGTTTTGATGAGTTCTTTTTTTCGTTTCGTTTCGTTTCATTTCTTGTGTTTTCTTTTTTTTAATACCTTTTTGTTGCAGCGCTTTCAATTTTCATGTTGTATGTTGTATGTATATATAGCATTTTTTAATACTCTCTCTTCTGATTCTCTTCAATCGATTTTCTTTTAATTTTTTTCATTAAACTTAGTTCTTGGTGCTACATGTTTCGTGGTTTTAAGAAGGAAGAAAGGGGGGGGGGGGGAGGGCGGAGGATTTTAAGTTTAGTATATGCATAAATATATATATATATATGTATATATATGTATTATGTATAAATATATATATATATATGTTTATGTATACTTATCTATATGTATATGCACAAGACGTTATATAAGCATATGGTTCGTGGTGTGTGTGTTTCTGTGTGTAGGTGTGTTGTGTGTGTATGTGCTACACTAAAACAAACACATAGAACTATATACTTGTTAAATTTGTATATATATATATATATATATATATATATATATTATATATGTATATATTTATATAGATACACATGTATACATATATATATATATATATATATAAATCGAGATATATGTATAATATATATATATATATATTTGATTTCTCATTATCATAACACGACAAAGACAAGACAAATGTGCTTGAAAAAATTTCCATTTTGGTTTTTTTTTACTTTCAAGTTTGGGATAGATTTTCGATAGATTAAATAATTAGTTAGTTACTTCTTGTTCACTTTGTTTATTTGTTTGTTTTTTTTTGTTTTTAGCATAACGCTTGTCTCTCCTTTCGTCCTTTTTGTTTTTAGTTTTAGTAATTGATATTACTTTTGAATATGAAATATATTTGCATAAATAGGATTAATGTATATATCAACACGGACTCAGATCGGTCGGGTTAGGGGTTAGGGTTCGAGTTCGGGTTCGGGTTAGGGGATCATTTTAAAATCAGATATATATTCCTTGTTTCCGCTATTGCTTTCATTTCTTGCTTATACACGGCACATTCCTCATACGCCAAGTACACATACAAATTCAAATGCACAGAAAGTATAAAAAAACAACAAAAAACAAAAAGAATTAACATACATGTAAATATGTACACATACATCCCCCGCACATGCATAGACAGATATATAATACATATACATATATGATTGTATACATATGTCTGACACAAAAGTAACTGCAAAATCAAATTCAAATTGCCAGTGTTGCCATAATGTTCATATCTGTAACACTAAAGTAACTGCAAAATCATATTTAAATTGCCAGTGCTGCCATATTTTGGGTAAATAATTCAACCCTTGATGTGGAGAATTTGCAGTTTCAATCGTTCATTCATCTATGTATGTATGTATATAGGTATATATGCATACATTGCCATCTATGCATTTTTTCTGTATGGGACGTACCGACTATGTACATCTGTACATACATACATACATCATGGGCATGTGTATTCGTATGGTGTTCCGAGATATTTTAGCCCACATTAAAAGTTTGCTTTTGGTTTCATTCACAAATTGCTCTAATATCTCGTTTTACTTTGTGCTCGTTTCAAATACTTGCATATATATGTACTTATTTATGTATGCTGCATGTACATATGTATGTATGTATGTATGTTTAGAATTCTGTATGTATTTTATTATTTATTTAACTTGCACTAAAATCTAAACTCATTTTTTATTTTTTCAGCATATATATGTACTTATTTATGTATGCTGCATGTACATATGTATGTATGTATGTATGTTTAGAATTCTGTATGTATTTTATTATTTATTTAACTTGCACTAAAATCTAAACTCATTTTTTTTTTATCAATTTGCTTTCTTGGTTTTGTTATTTAGTTTTTTGTTTTGTTTTTAGCGCATAAAACAATTATTAATGCTTTAATAAAAACTACACAAAAATACATTTGCAACAATTACATTAATTTATATGTGGGATTTCAGTAAACTGCATTATTTTTGTTTTTTCTTTTGATAGTTACCGAGAATCCCCTAAATACATACATAATACCCTACATGTTCGATTTTGCATCATCATAGAATGTATAATTAACAACTTTTCTTTTGTAATATATTATTAATAATAATAATAATTATATAATTATAATGTTTGTATGTTATTTTGTATTTCTTTTTTTAATGTTTGTATGCCTGTGTGTCGGTGTGTTTCATTCATAGATAGAGAATTCACTTTGGTTTTTGTTGTTGTTGTTATTCAATATTTGTATATAAAGTTAATGAATTGAGTTGTACATAACTTACTAAGTAAGTATACATATTTTATATATATATATATAGAAGGTAATGTATGTATGTAAATGCTTCAAAAGGAATGAAAAGAACATATAAATGTACATACATATATGAATGAATGTGTGCAAATAATTTAAAGATCTTTGAAAAATCCTAAACAGAAATTTCCATTATTGGAAAATAGATGAATCGTTTTCCAGTAATTTCCGTTATTTTTTTTTTTTTGGTTTCGTAATGCACTTATTACACTTATAAATATACATACATTTGAGGGATACAAGATGAAAAACGAAACAAAAAAAAAACAAACGGGTAAAACAAAACACAAAAACATATAAACGTAAGCAAAGAATATAAAATTAATGTAGACATTTTTCAATTCTTAAACAATTGTAAACGAATGTGCAATAAAACATAGGCAAAACATAAAAAAATAAACAGCAGCTTATTAAATGAGTTAGCCAGAGACAGTGTGAGGGGGAGAGAGAGGATGTGGGCGAGAGAGCGTTTCAGTTTTATACGGTATCTCTCCATCTCTCCCCCCACCCATCGCACTCTTTAGATTCAGTTATTGTTGCTTATCATGTCTATGCGTGCGTTTTGCTGTAGTTAGTTGTAGTTGTTGCTTGTTGTTGCTTGTTATTGTTGTTGTTACTGTTGCTGCTGCTGCTGCGGTTTGCACATTTCTTCATCATTTAGGAATAAGTCTCTCTCTGTGTATGTGATGTGGTGTGGTATGTGTGTGTGTGTGAATGTGTGAGTTATGTATTTGTTTGTTTGTTTACTTGAATCGTGTGGCAAAGACATTGGATAGCTCATTGATGGCTGCCTGACCGACAGCTTGATTCACTTGTCCCCGCATACTCTCCGGTATATAACGATTGGCGCCAGCTTGCTGGGTAATTGCCCCACCGACAGCTCCAGTGACACGACTTGAAATTTAGCAAAAATTTACATACATACATATGTTGGATACATTTTCATAGTCATTCACGTTTGCTTAAATGGTCATTCATTAATTCACTAAACTAAACCAAACACAGTTAGTTATTGATTTGTTTGAAACCTCTTTTCATTTGCTGTTTATTTCTTATTGTTGTTGTTTGCACTTGTTTGCACTGCGCTTCGGTTCTAAAGGTTTTTGATTTGCCTTTTGTTCAATTTGCACACAAAAAAATAAATAAAAATTAATGAATGAATCATAACAACAACAACATTATCAAATCAAAACAAAATAAAACACATAAAAACGTAAAACGTAAAACATTAATTAAGGGTAAATGTATAATGTATATGTAACTGTGCGTATGTGTGTATGTATGTAATTTGATGAAAATTTCAACGAAATGTTATTACAAATGGCGTGAGCTGCGCATTGAAGTATGCTTTAGTTTTCGCTTTACACACACACACACAAACGCTCAACCAACACACAAACATATACTTCTATCTATATGTGTGTGTGTGTGTGTGTGTGAATCAAGAGGAGACTCCTCCTTCTCCGTTATCCTAAAAGGTCAACTATTCTAGATGAGAGTCTTGATGGCCCAACAATTCGTAATTTAAACATCTCAATTAACAGCTGATTAACATATTTTGGAAGTAAAGTTTTTTTTTTCTCTATGCCAGAGAGCTCATCAGATAACCTTAGATAAGATATATCCAAACTTTATGTATATGAGATGAATTGCCAATTAGCAACTGGAATTTGTCTAGAAATCTACATGGCAATATTTAAAACAAAATGAAGAGAAATACTTGCACAAAGAGAGAGAGGGGGGAATTCATATGGGAAGGAATTCAAAGGTTCAGCCGAAACAAAGGGCTTTTCTTTGTGCTTAAGAGAGAGAGATAGAGAGAGAGAGAGAGAGAGAGAGAGAGAGGGAGAAAAATAAGTAGCTACAACGACAACTCTTTGATTGTTACTACTCATTCATTTATTCGTTCAATTCTCCTCTTACCTACTCCCTACATTCTACTAAAATATTCGATAATATTCGAAATATTCACTTCGTTTACACATGCAGTGAATGAAATTTTGTATGTGTTGTTGTGGTGTGTGTGTGGGTATGTGTGTGTGTTTGTATATATTTGCTTCTTAACTTTCTTCTTCACCTGCTATTTTTCTTATATATTTTGTTAGTTTTTTTTTGTTTTTTCTATTTGCTTTATTTTTTTTTTTTTTCTTTAACGACAACAACAACAACACAAAAAAGGTACTTTTAGTTAACTTAAGCATATGTATTTTTCATTATTTTTTTCATCATCGATCATCATCATCATTAGCATCATATTTAAATATATATTCAAAAAACTCATTTGTTTTCATGTATGCAATTTATGTAACTTTGAGCATGTCTCTCTACCCAAAAACAAACAAAAACAAAAAAAAAAACAAAAAAACGCAACTTTTATGTTTCTCATTTTTTTTTTAGTTTAAAAAGATATTTTTATATATATATATATGTATATGTGTGTGTGTGTGTGTATGTCTTTGTATGTATGTGTTGTATATGCATGTTACTCTTCTATATATTTTATTTATTTATTTATATGGAATGCGCGCATTTTGCTGCTATTGCTGCCTTTTATTGTTATTATTATTATCGCTCTTTCTTTTGCTCTATTACACATTTACAATTAACTAACTTTAGCCCAAAAAACCAAAACCAAAAAACTAAATAAAGCAGCTGCTGCGGCTGCGATTGCTGTTGCATTTTGTTCATGTTATATAAATCACAATAATAATAATCATAATAATAATTAAACGCATATGTTTATAATACATACATTTCTTTTTAGTTAAGATATTGTTTATTCATTTTGCTATCGTTGTCTAGAGAGAGCTCAGTGTGTGCTGTCTGTCTGTCTGTCTGTGTGTGTGTGTGTGTGTGTGTGTTTTTTTTGACAGGTTTTTTGTTCTTTCCAAATTTCTATTAAGTTCTTTGTTTTGGTTTTTTTTTTTTTTTGCGAATAAAGCCAGAGCAATGTTAGTTAGTATAGTTTAATTAGTTAGTTAGTTAGTTAGTTAGTTAAGAGTAAATGCCTCGGCTGTGGGGCTGTTGGCTAGGGCATGAGGCGGCTGTGGCTGACTCTGACACAATTTAGCGACGTCTGTGTGAGAATTGAATCAAATGCACATAATATATATTCATACACATAATAATGTTTTGTTTTTCAAACGATTTAATTTGATTTTGTTTTTTTTTTTAGCGTTTCAACGAGAAGAAGAAGAAAAAAAGAGAAGAAACAAAAACAAATTGTTAATTGTTAAATTTTGGAACTATGTATTTTCTTTTGAGTAAGTTTTAGTTTTAGTATTAGGTAGTAGAGCGAGGGGCTATGTAAATATAATGTTATTTAAAGGGGGCGGAGGTGGAGGTTGAGTTTGGTTTACAAAAGATCATAAAAAACTTAAAAAAAAAAACAAGGTATATTTAAATCTCAACAAACTTTAGACAGCTCGGGAACTAAAAAAAAAAAAAGTCCTTTGAGTCCAAAAGAAATAACAAAGTTTAAGTAAACACTCAAAGTATTCAGTTTTATGCTCCCGACGACAGAAGTTTAATAAATGATTTAAAAAAAAAGTCAAACCTAACTAAATATTAAAATTCTACAACAATAGATTTGGAATGAGTTTTCAGGTACATATGTACAAGGTTAGGTTACACATGGAAAAATTGATTCTTGCTTTGTTTTCTCTTCATCTTTTTTTTTTGCATTTGATCGATGTTGCGGCAAAATTTCTTCACTTTCTGATTTTGCGCAGTATAAAGCAATTTATGTACGCTCACATTCAAACGCACAAATACATTGACAATTTTTGTTGGCTCTCTTTGTGCCGCCGACTCCATACATAGATCTAAGCCATGCGGCAAAGAACAACTTTGTTGTCCTCTAGTTTAAAAAGCCTCCATGAAGGAGCTTGTAAAACAAAAAACTTGTAAATACTTTTGACCAAATTTTGAACGAATACATTTGAAGTAGGTTAAGAGACATTCACACAAAAGAATCGTCTACAATTTGCCTGCTTTAAGCCATTTTGATCTATCAAAGAGCAGCTAAGGCCTCGTTACACTCAGGACTCAGGACTCATTCACACTCAAAAGGAGTCAATGATCGTTTTGTGTTAGGCTCCGAGATTAAACAGAAGCAGACAAACTTTTGATACAACATATATAAATGAAACAATCAACAAACACACAAATAAAACAAACAGAAAAATAAAATAAAAATAAAAACCAAACGCAAAACAAAGTAAAAGCCAATGAAAAATTGTTGTTGTTGTTGTTGTTGTTGTAAATGTTTGTGTACATATGAAAAAGATATCCTAAGACATTTGGCATATATAAAAAGAGGTCCCAAACCCAAACAATAAAAGCAAACAAAAAAGAAAACTAAGAGGGGCGTGTCATCGTAAGGCATACAAATTAGGGCCACCATTCGAGATGAGATCCGACACGGGTGGCGAATGGAACTCATCTCTTGGATTGGACTAATAGATTTTAAATTGAAATTTTTGAAAATTGACGCCCTTATGTACATACAAACAAATTGATCGTATGCTTTTAGATGTGGATATGATTGGAGCTCTAAGCCAAATATTACAGGACTCTCTCTTAATGATGGTTGCTAGATGGATATTGGCAAATAAATATACATATATGGTAAACAGTTTGCACTTACGAGGGCAGCAGTGGGGGCGGCAGGGCACCACCTGGTCGACCGCCAGGTAGGGGTGGTGCTCCACCTCCAGGACGACTTGGAATTGCTGGCGCTGGGCGACCAGTTGCCGGTGGCAATGGTGGATTTCGTCCACCCAAAGAGCCCTAAAAACCGAAACAAAAAAAAAAAAACAAACAAATCATTAACTGATTGGCTAATGTTGATTTTATTGTTGTTCATACCTGTGCGGTGGGTGCTGGTTTACGTGGTCCACCGGGACTTGGTGGCGATAGACGTGGATTATCCAAGCCACTTGGTAGCCAATCGTTCTTAACCGGCGGTGGCAATGGTGACGAAACAGTTGCCATGGAAACGTCACCTATGGACACAGAAGATAGATGATCCACATTCATTTGATATTTGATATCCGGTTTAAGTTTCTATATATATAATTTATGTATGCTTGGCCTTTCTTTCTTTTTTTTGTTTTAGTACAAATGATAACCAAAGGTATATGGATATATATGATCTTCATTTTATGGATAAGGAGAGGAAGAAGGATAGAGATCTCAGAGAGGGGAACAGAAAGACAACACACACACACACACACACACACACACGTAAACAACTCACCAATAATTTGCAAAGCATCTTTGCAGGCACGATACATGCGGAGCATTTCCTCGCGTCGCGTTGCTGACTCGGCGGACTCTTCCATCATTTGTGCCTAAAGAGAAAGGACATTAGATGGGACTATTGCGTGTGTCTCTTATCAAAAGCTTTAACTTACCTGATCACCAGAGGCATACAAATGGGCCAAAAGCTCGCCATTGATGAAATCTTTGGCATTATTTATGATCAGCATCATAATGGCCTTCGGCACCATGTCTCGTGTGGTTTTTGTGACAATTTTCATGTAGGAATCAACCAGATTGCGTATTGTCTCCACCTGTCGCTCCAATTGGGGATCCGAAGAGCTTTCCTCGCTGGCCGTCTAGATTTGTTTTGTTTTGGTTTGAGGATTTCGAGTTTTAATAATGTTTTAACGATTTTCGTTGGCGTTTTTCTTTTGTTATTTTGTATGGTCAAATTAGTTTGTTAAATGTTACTTATTGTTGTTGTTGTTGTTTATTGCTGTTGTTGTCTCACACACACACACACTCAGAGTGAAAGATATAAGCAAAAACTTCGGCCGAATGCCGAATTTTCTTTACCCTTGCAAAGTCTGTTTAAAGAAATTGGAGAATCAATTTCAGTCTCGTTCTCTCTCTCTCTTTGCTAGGGCATTCAGGAAAAGCATAGAAAATCATTTCACCGTTTTTTCACCTTCCATTCACCTCTTTCATTAAACAAAACAGCAACAGAGCAACAATTTAATTGGGTTTTTGGATTAGTATCAAATATTTTGTTCCTTACAAACGAAAAACAAAAAAGAGGCACAACACATACACAGAAGAAAGGAGAAACCCAAAAAACAAACATAACAGCAACCCAAAAAAAATTAAGCTTACATTAAGAAAATTAAACTTAATTATATATATATAGATACATATATATAAAGCATATATAGTACATAAAAAATAAATGGCAAAGTTTTGAAATGTTAAACGAAAGAAAAAAGTGTTAAGTGCTAGTTTCTTTTTTTTTTGGTGTGTAGTATGATAGGAAGAAGAAGCTGAAAAGACCAGATCTATATATGTATATATACTATACATAGCTGGTGTATATATATGAACAATCGGACACTATATTGGTGTCGAAATGGGCTTTGGCTTGAAATTTTACACAACTTTCGAGTGTTAGTTCTCAACTAGAAGAAAAAAGCATCAAAAGGAACCAACAAAATATAAAGAAATAGTAATCAAAACCAAAAAAAAAAATTAAAATTAAAAATAAATATTAAAACACAAACAGAGAGAGTTAGAGACTAAATAAAATTGAATTTTTGATGTTTTGTTTTGTTGTTTGTTTTTTTTTTTAACATACTTTTTGCTGTAAAGACGTTGATGGATTTTCAATATTTCAGGATTTATAAGAAAATATATATAAATATATATATATTTCAGGTGGTTGTTTGTTGTTGTTGTTGTTTGTTACGTTTTTTTTTTTGTTTTGTTTTTGGAATTGAGAATTTGAGAGCATTTTTCATTTTTGATTCGTTTTTGGTACGTTGGACGGGAAAAATAGAAGAAAATAATTGATAAAAAATATTGTTAAAATAAAAATACAATATGTATACACACACACACACACACACATACATACACACATATGTGTAGGGCGTGTGTGTGTGTGTGTGTGTTAATAGTAGCAGCAGTAAAAAACGTTTTTATGTATTTTAGGTCAAACCAAACAAAACCATTAAACAAAATTGTTAAAAAATTATAATTATATTGCCCCTAAGGCAAACATAAATACAACAATAAAAACAAAATTAGTTAATAATTTATATCATATAAAATATCATTTTGTTTTAGCCCGTTTTTTAAACAAATTTTGTAAATTAAATTAAAATGGCAAACAAAAATTTGATGCTAAAATGGTTGAATGAGATAATTTTGAAATGAGAATTGAATTGAGAATCGAGTTTATATATATATGGAGACTACTACTTACACATAGATAAAATGAAAATTAAAAACAAAATTAAAACCAAAGCCAATCAATCAATCAAAACGACAAAAAATAAAACAAAAGGAACCACAACAAATTTGGGATATGCAACACAAACCTCTTGTCCTTCCTGCATGATATCGATATCGATATCGATATATAGTTGGATCACATTTTATGTATATATTTATTTATCGAGAGTTAGTCGACGGGCAGACGTTAAGAAAAATAAAATACAAAGAGACATACAAAGAGAATAATATCACATTATCAAAGAACAAAGTTCACAAAAGCAATTTTCGGTTGGACCGATAGATGAATAGATCAGATCGTTTCTATATATGTAAGTATATACTTAGTAAAGCTATAGACATATGATTACTCCTTGCATTAAATTACAATTACAGAGAAGTAAGTACCAATACAATGAATCAATTGACTTTAATCAATTGAGTTTAGAGCGCATTTAACTAGCTGATATACGTTTTTTTATATATATGTAGAGATATTAATGCCTCTTCAATTTGAGCAAAATCAATTAACATACATATCGAATAGATGAAAACTTTATGGATTCACTGTATGAGACGTAGAAATAAAATCCATTGTAATACAACCCAAACCACAATAACTAGCAAGTGCATCCATCCATCACATTTAAATGGCTTCTCTTCTCACATTTGACTTATCTAAGTGAATATTAAAAGTTATTAATGACTTCTTTCAACAAATAAGTGACCCTTAAAAAAATCACACATCTTGTGGAAGGTGACAGTCAAGCCCATGAACTTTCTCTAGCTTCTAGCTCCCCCTCTTAAGCTACTGTGTTAAGTTGAGAAACAAATAAATGGCCCTCAAAAACTTGCACATCTTGTGAAAAGTGGCAATCAAACCCATGTACTTTCTCTAGCTTCTAGCAGCCCCCCTCCTAAGCAACTGTGTAAAGTTGAAAAACTTGAATCCGTTGATTACGCAAAAACAAATAAATGACCCTCAAAAACTTACACATCTTGCGGAGAGTGGCAAGCGAACCCATATATTTCCTGTAGCCCCTAGCCCGCGCCGTTAAGCTAGCGTGTAAATTTGAAAAACTTAAAGACAATGTGCTAATTGAGCTAGACAAAGTATTCACTCTCTCACACATCAAAGTGCGCTTAGACATGTTGTTTTTAGACGATTTCTATATGATAAAGTGGTCTGAGAGAACTAAAACAGACGGACACGGCTCCTCAGTCGTTGATAGATGATCAAAAGTGAAAATAATTAGTTGTGGTTGGGATTGTAGTAGGAATATCGCTTAGAATATTGATAAAGCAAAACAATTAGCTGATTTACAACCGTTTGGCAATGCACACAGATGGTTGAATCGATGGATGGATGAATGGATAGATGGATGGATGGATGGATGGTTGGTTAAATGGATGGATGAAAATATTTTAGTTGGCACAGACACTTAAAGACCGACGATCATGCAGCTAAAATTAATTGTTGCCTATTATTTATCTCCTATGAATAGACCTAACTAAACTAAACTTTTGTATCAAGCAGAAGGGGGAAGAGGAAGAGGGGGTGAATATATATATATATGCTTTTAGAGAATATTAATAATACGCACCTCGTCACCATTTTCCTGAGCCTCCTGCTTTTCAGGATAGACACCAGCACGTAGAAATGAGGCCTTCCATGATTCCACATCTTCGACCGTCTCGCAGGATAACTCCAATTGTTTGTAATCCTATATTGGATCGATCGACGCGTCATCGTGTTGTTATGTATATATTGTGGGTTTGTTGATGTTGTTTACATATATATATTTATATATTTCGATAGATAGGAGGAGAGTAGAGAAGAGAAGCGTCCAAGCGCATAGAGAGAACAAATGGATAGGATATTTTCGTCAAGCATATGGTTAATGGTGGGGAGGGGGGTAACACAACAGCGCATATTACGTTTACTTTTGGGCAGGTGGTTAGTAGCAATTTTCTATATATATATATATATATATATAAATACTCTTATGGTTATTTATATGTATATGTATATATGTATATATATATAAAGAGAGAGATCTTGAGGCAAATGTTGTTGTTGTTCGTGGTTGTTGTTGTTGTTGTTGTTGTAGTAGGTAGGTAAGTTGTGGGCAGCTGACGTGACGTGTCTTGGACCAAAGGTTAGTTAGTAGTTTTTTTTTGTTGTGTTTTCTTTTTGTCACAAATCAAAAATGCTAAAGGAGTTTACTTAATATCCTCGACATTCTAGCAAACTCCTTTACCTTTGATTTGACTTTAAATGTTGATAAAAACATAGTAATTTTTATCTTATACAAAAAAATTAATTACATAATTTGCCCAAACTGGTTTTTTTTTTGCTCTTTTTGAACTTAAGAATCAATCATTGGCGGAATGTGGTATATCTTTTTTTTTTTTTTTTTTTTTTTTATATATAACTTTATGTATATATGTACACACATCTAAAATATATACCACTTTTGGGCATATATACATATGTATATATATATATACATTAATGAATTTAAACAGAAAGTGAAATGTTTTTTTTTTTCAATATTTTTGGGTTTAGTCTTTTCGTTTTCTGTTTTTCTGTTTTGTTTTTTTTTCTTTCTTTTTTTGTTCATTTTTTTGTATGCTAACAAAAATTACTAACCTTATAAACATTACGTCCATCGGGACTGAATAAAGCAAATGTAACACGTCTAGACATTGACATAAAGCCCTGCTCAATATCTCGTAATTTCAAACCATCCAACGGCAACATGAATTTCTTTTCCTTCTCATCCTCGTCCTTGTACCAGGAGATGCTCTCCGATGTTAGCACAAACCAATATGGGCGCGATCCGCCTGTGAATTAGTGTTAACCAAAAAACAAACACACAAAGAACAAAAAACAAGATAAAGAAACAAAAAAAGAAAAAGAGAGAAAAAAAAAGAAAGGAGAGAAGAAGAGTAATAAAAATGGTAGAGAAAGTTTTTAGCATACAAATTGTAATCCAAAAGCACATATTACATAATATAATGATTTTCAAAAAACAGGGTGCTTAACAATGTGACTAGAAACCAACGATCCAATCGATCGATCCAATCGATCGATACAATCGATGACAGATGAAATTGAAGTTAAAGAACAACAAAAAAAAAACAAAAAACAAAACAACTTGAAGAACAGTTTTGGAGGACGGATGCATTATGCTTGCAATAAAATTTCTAATAAATGGTAAATACAAACCAAGTAGGCGTGGCAAAAATCTCAGCAAAGCTTTTTTCCATACCCATCAAATGAAAACAAAACCATAAAAAGAAGTAAACAAAAACAAAATACAATAATACTAATCAAAATTGAAAAAAAAACAAAAAAACATAAACACATCATGCAAGAAATGTTCTGTGTGATGTGATTAATCAGTTATATCTATAACACTATATGTATAAGATGGAATGACCATGACAAATGGCAAACTGTCGGCTGTCGTTCACTCGGCTCGCTCTTGCTTCTTCAATGATGAATGAATATGATTTAAAAATTAAAACAACTAACAATGGGAATTAAGTAGAGAAGCTGCTCTTAATGAGTGGAATAATATGGTAAACTATCTCTTACACAATTCAGAGAGAGAAAGAGAGAGAGAGAGAGGGAGACTAAAGGTTAACTACTACATTCAGAGAAAAAAAAAACCCTTTGGCATGCACACTTTCTTTTGCCCTGGACATGGACATACCTTTCATAATGCCCAAATTCTGTATGACCATGTGGCCTTTGCGTATGACTTGATTGCCCAGTTGTCGTGTGCCTGTCTTATTTGCATTCTCCGATTTATTCTGAGCGCTAACAAAAACAAAAAAAAAAAAAGAGTTGAGACGATGAAGAAGAATTTGTAAAAGGCATCAAAAAATACGACAATTGAATTGTCACACATACTTGGCAAAACCAATAAAATCCTCGTGATTGGTATTCATGTAGGCCAATTCAAAATCGATAAGCAACAGAATTTGCTCCTTGCAACTTTGTTCACGCTGACGCACATGGGTGGCAATAATGCGTTCAGTTTCCTCACGCAAACGTGGATAGCGACTCATCTGGAAGACGATCAATAATAGTAATATTAGAAAGGGGGGGGGGGGAGAGTGGGTGGAGTGAGTGGAGAATTTAGCTAACCTTATCGGTGCACATGCGCACCACAACGGACAATTCCTGTACGACTAGATCGACACACTTGATAACCGGCTCCTTGAGCATGGCTATCTGTCGTTTCACAATTGCCTCGAATGCCATGTCCGGAGTGAAGAGACCAACACGAATACCATGAATGTTTCTAATGGCAAATGAGATCTCTCGTCGCAATTCCTTCTCATCGCAAGCCATTTTGACAATCTCAAAGCGTAAACTGAATACAAACGAATGAGAATGAGTTATTAAAATTTGAGTTTGAATTTGAATTTGAATTCGATTCGCATTTGCTTACCGCTCATGGAATATGCGATTTATTTTAGCGCCACCAGACAACTCATTTGTATTGACCAAAGCCGAACCGCTGCCCTCAATGGTACGTTCAAAGTCCGATTGAAGTTGTTGGATCATTCTGTGAATTATTATAGGAATCAAATTAATAATCCGAGTATAATTTAGAGATATTAAACTTACTGGAGCATGGCCTTTGTCTTAATGCTGGCATCGCCTGGCTGAAAGTGCTTAAATTCCTCAACTTCCTTTTCAAGGGTTAGCATCTGTTTCTGCAATTTATCCCGCAGGCCGGGCAATGTGTCGCGTATGTGATTGGTCAACTGTTGATTAAGAACACGCTGCAAATATGGTGTGCCCAAACGATCGGCCATATGGCGATAGGATGGGTGGCTAAGGAAGAATTTGCGCTCAGCTGAAAGTGCCATATGGATATCCTTGCGTCCCTCGATATCCTTTTGCGAACGATTGACAACACCAATATAACCGCGTCGCAATGGTAGCAATTTATTCTCTAAAATATCCCTTGCATCGGTGCCCTCGTCCATGAGATCGAGCTTGGTTATCACACCAATTGTGCGTACACCCTGCGGATCCACCTCTTTGGCCAGCTTCAATGCATCCGAATTGGCCAAATCGGTATTGGCCGGTGTCACTGCCAATATCAGGCAGGTCTCCTTGCGTATAAATTGGAATATCATCTGCTTAATCTGCTGCTCAATATCCGCTGGCTGATCACCAATGGCCACCTTGGTCAGGCCAGGCAAATCGATTAGTGTCAAATTGAGCACATGTGGCGAATAGACTCGCAAATTGATCGGAATGTTTGAAATGCCCTTATTACTACCGGTCACACGATCTGTCTCATCCTCAATTTCCTTTCGTATCTCATCGAAGCTTGTGAACTTCTTACCCTTGCAATGTAAAAATTCGCCATATTCTAAAAAACCAAACAAAATTTCATTGTCAGAATGTACATATTTACATATGTATGTTTGGAAATATTATTGTTTACTTACCGGTGATACCATTGATCAATTGTAAGATCAAAGGTCGACGAGTAACAATACCAGAACCACGAGGAAGAAAATCTCTGTAAATTGAAAAAAAAAGAAAAAAACAGAAATTAATTCATCAATTGATTCAAAATAAAAAACAAAGAAGCTAACTTAAGACGACAGGGCAAAGGTTAAACTCTCTTTCTGGGCAGCCATTCAAATAAATGACTCTCAAAAAAGTTATCATTCATCAGTTCTTACTGCGAATATGCCAAAGATTTATGTAGACAGACAGACATTCGAGGTTTCGAAGCCAAACAAATAAATGACCCTTAAAAATATATTTCTACACATTTCGTTTTATAGGAAATGCAACTATTCATATAGAGATTTTGGAACTAGTTTTAAGTCTGTAATAACAAACAAATATATGACCCTTAAAAATAGCCAACTATTTAAGTTCCCCTTCGTGGTGAAGAAGTTAGTCTGATAAATTTAAACTCAGACAAACTTAAAGAACAAACTATGCGCAATTGAACAATGTTAGATATATCTAGATACATATATTTGTATTTATATCTTTTCAGTAAAGAGATATAAAGAGAGAGAAAGAAGCCATTACGCTTTTATTTTATGTGTTTTTCTTTGTTTAAAGTCGGCCGCAAGAGTTTTTAATTAAAATTTATTGGTATAGCAAGAGAGAAAGAAAGAGAGAGAGAAACAGAGATGGGGAGATACAGAGACAGAGAGAGTAAAAGTTCAGAGTTCAAATTCAGTTAGCAAGACATTGGACCATACCACAAACCATGCCATGCATGGCATTAGTCATATTCATTTTCTTTTTTTCTTTTTGTTTTATATTGATAAGAAGAACATTAAACTGTGATAAAATTCCAAAAATTTGTCGAAATCGAATTAGAAGTCTCCATAGTTCTATGACTCATTTGTGTTACTGTGTTTAATTGTTTTACCCATTTGACCTGTGCAATAAGAAAGCAAACACCTGGCTAACTGGCTGCCTGGCTGCCTGGCTGGGCTTTAACTTGGCTTATCAATGCTATCAGTCAATAATATCTTTTTCAGATATGGTCAAATGATGAATCATTTAATCAATGGAGGGGAACTACTATTCCTATTCCTATTTGATTTATACAAAAACGAGACACAAGACAAAAGAATGTGCTGGGAACATGTGGGTGAATGGTTGGTTATTTGCTTGGCTGGTTGCTTGGCTGGTTGCTTGGCATAATGCTCTTATCTTATCTCTTGCAAACATATGTACATACATACATACATACTACTACTACTACTCTACATATAATAATTATTATTATTTCCAAACTTATTTACATAATTAATGTGTGCGCATGTAATTGTGTGTGTGTGTGTGTGTCTCTATCTCTCTCTCTCTCTCTTAATGTTTGGTTTGCTTGTTTGTTTGTTTGTTTGTTTGTCTGCCTGTCGACACTTTGTAGAAAGTGATTTATGAAATCTTTATATATATTATATATATACATACATATATATATATATAGTCACGAAGTCCTCCCTCTTCCGCAACTTGTTTATCAACAATGTTCTTCGACTGAGTCAAGTTGATTTCAATTTCCTTTCTTTACAGTTCAATGATTTTTAATCGGAATTAAGAGTAACACTAATTTTGTGTTTTTTTTTTTTCTGTATTTTTTTAGCCAATTATAAATAGATAAACAAACATTTTTGAAAGGTGTAAACACCAAAATCTAAACAATAATCATTTTTTGTATGAGATTATTCAACAGAGATTTCATTGGAATTCAATTGTTTTTCCCGTGAGTCATTTGACAAATTTACTCAATGAAAATTCTCTACATTAAGCACTCTCAATACACAGTTGAAGCGATAATTATAATTATTGCATTAATTAAATGGCATTAAACATTTTTTTTGTATGTCAATTTGTTATACACTATAAAAGATTATATTCAATTCTTTAAAAGACAGACGAATAAAGCATTTAATAGATTGAAATCGATTAATTTTGAGCTAAACGATTTGTAATCGCGATTAATCAAAGCAAACCCGATTTATTTATCGACTTGTTTTTAATTTCTTACCTCTTTCAAACAAAATATCGATATTTATTATCGCTTAGACACAAGCCCAAAAATTATTGTTAAGGACCCTTTGAAAATCAATAAACTTGACATAAAAATAGCCCTCTTGCCAAAGCAGACTTGCCCGATAGGTGCGCTAAAGAGTAAGCGCGCGTGGAAAGGGAATTACGAATTCCCTGCACCAAGTCGCCTTCTAATCAATGTTAGACCATTGTCAGAGCAAATCAACGGCGGCAACGACGACTGAGATCAAGACAAACCAATATATATACTTTGTATATGCATAAAATATAGCAAAATGCTTGAATTCAATTTGGAGGTCATACAAAGAGTATGTATGTATATACATATATTGGGTTGTCTGTTTCAATCGTTTAATAATATGTGTCATTTGTTAATTTTGATTATTTGATGGGGTCAAGCAGCAAGCGTGTGTAGAATGAGTGTGCCGAGTGATTTGAAAGATCATCATCGGCAACAGATGAGAACAAATTTGCCTTGCCTTGTGGCTACTATATCTCATGAGCGACTTAAGGATTGGGCCTCTCCCTTTCAATTTATTCTGAAGAAGCTGCATTCAAAACGCATCTCCACTTGAATCTACCAATATATAAAAAGTCCCACGCGTATCTTTTTCCCATGCGAATGGACCTCACGAAACAAAATTTGCTGGATCAGTTAATGTATTAAATGCATTTACCAAATGGGCCACAAACAAACAACCAAACTGTCATTATGTATTAGAGTATATGTATGTGTTCTATATATGCATTGCATACATACAATAGGTATGTATGTATATGTATATGTATGCGCCAACTCGCAGCGAATGTGCCATGAACTTTTGACATTTTATCCAGTGACAAAGGCAACCAACCTGAGCTGAGCTCAGCTAAAAGATGTATTTTAGGAGGCAAGGTTGAGAGAGAGAGAGAGAGAGAGAGAGAGAAAATTGTCGTGAGTCAGCTCGTGCGTGAGTTTTATAGTTTGTTTTCGAATCCGGTAATACTAAACCGAAAAGACTTAAGTTCGAATAGAAGTGTTTCTTTTGACCTTTTCGATGTGGATACTTTAATGGAAATGAAAAATATAAACAAAAATTTTCAAAATCCCGTTGTCTCTCGTTTTGTGTTCCCATAAAAGAAATGGAAAGAAAGCTAATATGGCCACACTGCGAAACTGTTCTTATTGGTATTTGGAATTCTTATTGGGATTGAGACGGCCTGTGATCTACGTTCGACGAGATTCAAAGGCGGGGCATTAGTTATTTATTTCGAAAAATTAAGTTTAAATATCTCTAAAATCTTTGAAAAATTTTCAGTTACAATTCCTCCATGCAAAGGACGACAAGCTCTCTCAAAGATTTTTAAGTTAATAGCTAACGTTGCTTAAGGATTCTTGAAGGTTGCGTGTTGCAGAGGCTTTTATTAAGAGCTAACACCCCCTCTCTCATCTTGTTTTTTAATTAGCGGCAATCTGACATTGATAACAGAGTGGCTCTGGCTGGCTGGCTGCTGCTGATTTAACAGCAAAATTGGCAAAAAAGAAAAACTAGGTCATTAACGCACACACACACACACACACACAACTAACACGAATCCATCCACACTTGTACATATAGAAATATGCATGTATCAATGTGTGTGTGTGTGTGTGTGTGTGCGTGTAGAAAGCTAGCGCATGCGAAATCCAACAATTGCCTTGAGACAATTTTATATAAGCCCAACGAAAAAAAAAATAAATGCATTTATTGTTTCAATAAACTAAACATAATTTTTTAACATTTGTCAATGGTTAAGGACGAACACACACACACACACTTGCAAAGAAGCCCCTTTTGAGGGTATACTAAAGGGGAACACGCTTATGTTATTTATCCTGCAAAAAGGATTGAGCAACGTTATATAATTTTTTTGTTTTACCATTTTTACATGCAGCTTTTATTAACACAGCAAAAAAGAATAAATGTAGGCTAACATTGCATAAATGTTAAAGTGTGTGTGTGTGTGTGTGTGTGTGTGTGTGTGCGGGGGCGAGAGATAGAGAGTGAGAGAGCAAGAGAGAAGGAAAAGGCACAACATGTGCATTGATTTTTTCCCTATCGCAAGTGGTTTTTTTTCTGGTTTTTTGTTTTTTGGGGCGTAAGCATTTGTGGGTTATTGTTGTAGTAGCATTCGTAGTGACAATGCATGGTACGCGGGACGAGGTAGGGTAGTATATGGGAGTAACAGGATGAAGAAGAAGAAAATGGAAAAGCAGAGAGCATCGCGCAACTACCGATAGATAAAATTGAGAGAAACAACGGACGACGACGACAGACACCAATCAAGAGAGAGAGAGAGAGAGAGCGAGAAAGCTACAATATAACAGTAGCTGCCAAAAGAAAAGGTCAAGTCAACAGTTATATATAGTAAGAGAGAGAGAGAGAGAGAGAGTCTCGTCCCTGATCTCATTTTTGAAAGGAAATTAAAATATTTGTGATCCAAAAGGCTAACGTTTGGAAAAATTTCTTTGGAAACGAAAGCGAAAGTATTATTAGTTATTTTAGTTTTAACAAATTTAGCCTAATGACTACCATTAAAGTACATAGATGGCAAATCTTAGAGAGATGACAAATTTGAGGAAAAGCACAAAAATAATTAAAATGAACATAAGAAAACAAGAATAATTGGAACTGCAAATTGATACGAGGTCAAGCAGCAAAAAGGATTTAGAAGCCAGGGCTGCTTACCTAAAAAATCGGGAAGCCAGTGTAACATTGTAAAGTGGTTGTTACATAGCTTTTACTCCCACTCTCTCCTCTTTCTCTCTCTCTCTCTCTGTAAATGGTTGTTGTGTTAGGGGCTGTGATGTGCGTGTGTGTGTGTGTATATAGGGGGGTCTTCAAAGGGGGTGGGCAGCAATTATTGATGGTCGTCGGTTCTTTCGGGCTGTTCCTTGCTAACTGACCAACACTGAATCGCACCAACAAGAACAACAACAATAACGCAACGGAAAGCCAGTTCATTGATTATTCACCAAAAATGAGCCACACTCATACACACAAACAAGAGAAAGAACGAGCAAGAACAAGAGCATGCCAGAGAGAGAGAGAGAGACAGAGAGAAGAAGAGTGGGAGGGATGGAGGAAGGGAGAAGGTAGGGAAAAGAGCAAACTCTTACTCTCTCAGCCAGAATGAAGAAAAGAAAAAGGAAATTATGGATTTTCTTATTGTATTTTTTTTTTTCTTTACTTACTTGCCAACAAAATTCTCGAGCACCGAACTTTTTCCAGCGGATTGGCCACCAACAACGGCAATTTGTGGCAAATCCAATTGCATGTGCACGCCCAATGATGTGAAGGCATCTTGAAGCTTATTAACAATAGGTATCAAGTTATCCATGATGATAATGAGATGGGACTAGCTGCTGCTGCTGGTGCACAAGGTGTAGAGAAGGAGTTGGTTGGTGGTGGTGGTGTTGTTGTTGCTGCTGTTGTTTTTGCAGGTGGTAGTATGTAGGTGTAGGAGACGACAGAGATTAACAGTCAATTGTGCTCCTGCGGCGCTAAGCTACGCCTACACGCCAGCTCGCTGCTGCTGCTGCTCTGCTCTGCCTCTGTCGCTCTGCCTTTGCTTTGATTATTTGTTGTTGTTTTCTTTTCAATTTTTCTTTTTTTAAATATTTTTTTTCCCGTTTTTAAGTATTCCTTTTACTTTTTATAATTCCGAAAAATGTTTTTCAGCGCACTTGTCTTTTCGCCTGCGGCTTTTGTTACGTTTTTGGGCTTATCAAAATTGATATTGTGTGTGAATGAGAATCAGAGTTACCGTACGAATCTCTCTTTCTCTCTTCCTCTTCTTTCTCACTCTCTCGCGCGGTCGCAGTCGCAGTGGGGCAAAGAGAGCGCAGCACTCTTTCTACTCTCTTTAAAATAGTTGTTGCTATTTTATGTTAAGAGGGAAGAAAAATATATATTTATATATGTATGTATTATATATGTAGAGAAATTAACTAAGTAAGCGGCGCGGTAACAACAAACTTTTGAACAAAAAACAAAAAAAAAAACGTTTTTCTTCTTATGAGAATTATTACACATACACACAGGCACATATAGAAAAATACGAACGCCACACGCACACTCACTCACAGAGACACACACACACACACAACACACATTTACGGGCTTCTGCTGCGTTCCCGATGATGATGACGAAGACGAAGAAGAGACAAAAACGGAGTGTCACTGAATTGTTTTTTTTTTTTGTATTTTTTCTTTTACTTTTAGCACTTAAAATTTTATGTTTCTTTCTTTGGCCAGATAAACAACAATTTAAAAGCAAAAAACAAAAATGAGTATTAAATTTTTGTACAAGTAACAACTTGAAAAATGTATTAAATTTCGAATTCAAGGTTGAAAACAGAAAACAAATAGCAGGCACACGCACAGGCACACGCTTACAATAGGATATTGTGTTATTTTCCCGAATGTTACTTATTTTCAGTTAACCAGAATTACTAACTACTAATTCATTTGTCGCTCTCTCTCAATTTGCAACAACGAATTAGAGGTGGCAGAAATGACGAAGATGAAGTAGTCGATAAATTGTCGCACATTTCGAATAAAAATCGATATATTATCGCAGACTTGATATAAAAATTATCGACTAACAGGGATGCAGCGAAAATTCAAATCTGGCAACGCCACTGACTGTCACATTTTTTGACAAGCGGAAGTGACCTGCTAACCACCGAATGACAGCAAAGTTCTTTTCGTTTGAAGATTTCTAAGCGAAAGTCGTGTTTTCTGTGCATCTCGCGTTTCGTGTCAAAAACCTAAGACTTAAAGTGAGTTAAAAGAAATATAAATATAGCAAACAATGCAAAAATTTTAGGCCATTCAATCGAACAAGAAATGCAATGAAATAATCAAATGATTGTTAAGATTTAATGAGATTAAAAGGCATTGTTTGGTATAACTAATTTTTTTTTTCTGTTTGTAATGTGTGCATTATTTTTTTTTTTAACAAACAAATTTCTTTTTGTTCACTCTTGCAGCATGCGTTACGTGGCTGCATACTTGTTGGCTGTTCTCGGCGGTAAGGAAACCCCTGCCAATGGAGATCTGGAGAAAATCCTGAGCTCTGTGGGTATTGAGGTCGATTCCGAGCGTCTGACCAAGGTTATCAAGGAGCTGAGCGGCAAGAGCATCGACGATCTGATCAAGGAGGGTCGCGAGAAACTGTCCTCCATGCCTGTGGGTGGTGGTGGCGCTGCTGCTGCTGCTCCAGCTGGTGGTGCCCCAGCTGCTGCTGCCGGTGGCGACAAAAAGGAGGCCAAGAAGGAGGAGAAGAAGGAAGAGTCTGAATCTGAGGATGATGACATGGGCTTCGCTCTCTTCGAATAAGCCGCCAATACAACGCACTCCCAAAAAGTGTTAAACACCGCAGCGCAGTAATTAACTTTGCTCAGAGAGGTATGTAGTATTGTCCATTTATCCAAGTGATTGTGGAATCAAAGAATAATGGCCAATTGTTTGTTTCGTGATGAGCTAAACTTTCACCATCTTTCGACTGATAAAACACGTTGATGCTATATAAGTTTTTACCCTGATTACATTCAATTGGCCAATAGAAGTTCCTTTACTTCCCGCCGCAATTAATTTTTTTTTCAACATTAACTAACAATTTTGTTTCTTTCCATTGCAGAAAACCAGCCATTCGTCTGCTTTAACTTAACATCTGCGCACAGTGGCACGGGAATCCTTTGAAATGTCGTTTCAAAATTTATTTTTACCTCAACGACAAAAATATAAAAAAAAACCAACAAAAAACAAAAGTTCAAACATTTATTTCTATGAAATAAAAATCTGCAGTGTTTACACTTTGTATTCCCAAAGTCTATAATATTATGGGTAGCATTATGTATAAAGTGTACACACAATTTTTTTTTTTTTAGTTTATTAATAAACCAACTGTGATGCTTTACTCTAAATTCCAAAAACCACCCAAAGTACATGATCGGGGAAAGCAATAAGCAAAACGAACACGTGGTTTTCAGAATAGTTCTCGGTATTTAATGTAGGAGGGGAAGGAGGCGGGAAAGAACCATAAGTGACGCTTTGAAAACCATTGAAATAATTGGAACATTTATGGATATACATACATAGTCATACCTCTTTCGGGTAAAATGGCATATATTTGGCTAACCTAGATAATAAAACTGTCACAAGAAACACTTATTGCCAACAAGAAAGCCTCTTAAGGCTTCTCTCCCTCCTCCACTATATAATCCTCTTGGTTATAGCGTAGTCGTTGTTCTGGTGCTAATAGCTTTAGATTGTCAGAGTCGTTGGAAGTTGAACCGCCGCTGCTTAACGTAGTCCAGTCATCGTCTTGTCGTCTGTATTTTTTGCGTTCCGGCGTTGATTTCAGTGGGCGACGTTTGGCCAAAAATGCATCGAATTCTTTTGAGGAAACGATGGGCTCAATGGGCTCTGAAATGTTGGTGGTATTGGAGCTGACAGGAGGTGGTGTGGCGCTTAATTGCTCTTGATGCAGCTCCCACGCTTGTTTGGATTTGCGCATTTTGGTTAGAATTTTGTTCATAATCAAGCGATGATCGAGACCCAAGACATCGTGACGCATTTGCGGCATAACGGATGATGATGAGGGCTCTGTTGGTTCTCCTGGTGCTTGGCCATAGAATTCCCGGCGTAATGTCTGGGCTACATCATAGTTGTTATTTTGTTCATCCTCATCTTCTCGTATGGGCAAATTTAGAGAACGCAAAATGGATTCCACTTGATCGAGATTAGTGCCGGTTTTATCGTGAACAAATTTTATTCTTGGCACTTCACCCATAAGGCGCAGCTGGGAGAGTTCATGTCTTAATTGGCCGCTGCAACGTTGGAGCTCTTTCTCGATTTCGATATCGCCACCCAGCCAATAGACATTAATACATGAGAAATCGGAAGAGATTTTAACCCGTGTCACTTGCAGGCTGCGTCCCAGTATGGTTTCAGAAACTTGACCCGAGGCCAGGAGATCGGTTATATGTGTCATAAACAGCTTGTTGAGAACGGCCATGCGGCGCGTATTGTGCTTGGAGCCGGGCGACAAGTTCGTGCTGCTTTTCCCAAATTGAGAGGACTGAAATGCCACACTAGGTGGTTGGTAGCCGCTGCTGGAACTCGCTTCATGCCCAGGATACCAACGCTTCTTGCTGCCAGCCAGGCGATTGCCGTACAATTTGCCCAATATTTTACTTTGTCGTGATGCATTGCCTCCTCCACCTCCCTTGCTTCGATGCGGTTGGACAAAAGATGAGATTCGTTGTAAAACCAATTGACGATTACGCAACATTTGTTGGTATTGTTCGTATTCTCTTTGTAAATTATATTATTTTGTTATATTATAATATTGGTTAATAGCGATGGGCAAACCGTCGATGGGTTGTATATTTTTAAAAAAATCGATCATTGACAACATATCGATAAGAATTATCGTTGTCATGTCCAGCACTATTTCGTATAGGAAATTTGTGTTTTTGTCTTTGTAAAAAAAAAGTGCCTAACTTACCAAAACTAGCCAAGCAAAATGAAGAAAAAGGTGAGAGCAAATCGTTTTCCATTATCTCTAGTTATTCTTATTATCCTTATGCTTCAGGTACTACTGATGGGCAAGAGCGGCTCTGGAAAGACCAGTATGCGTTCCATTATCTTTGCCAATTACATTGCCCGAGACACAACACGCCTGGGAGCAACAAGTAAATTATCCCGATCTCCTACATACATATGTATATCTTACTTTGGTCATCTTAATAATTACCTACTTTCCCTCTCCAGTTGACGTTGAACACTCGCATGTCCGTTTCCTTGGCAATCTGGTATTAAATCTCTGGGATTGCGGTGGCCAGGAAGGGTTCATGAAACAATATTTTGGACAGCAACGCGACAATATCTTTCGTAATGTCGAAGTCCTTATCTATGTCTTCGATGTGGAAAGCCAGGAAATGGAACGCGATATACATTATTATCAAAGCTGCTTGGAAGCTTTGCTACAGAACTCCCAAGATGCGAAAATCTTTTGTTTGGTGCACAAAATGGATCTGGTGCCCGAAGAGCATCGCGATAATGTGTTCAAGCAACGAGAAAATGATCTCATAAGTCTATCCAAACCGGCAGGTGTTACATGCTTTCGTACGAGCATTTGGGATGAGACATTGTACAAGTAAGTTGGTTGAACCACACCCACCTAAGGCATCAAGGCAAGGTAGTCATCTTTGTTTGTATGCCTTTACAGAGCCTGGTCATCTATTGTCACTATGCTGATACCAAATGTGGCCGCCCTGGAGAATTCGGTAACACACTTCGCCAATGTTATTGAAGCCGATGAGGTGCTGCTTTTCGAGAAGGCCACCTTTCTGGTCATCTCTCATTGTCAGAGCAAAAAGAATCGAGACTCGCATCGTTTCGAAAAGGTCTCGAACATTATAAAACAATTCAAACTGAGTTGCTCCAAGCTTGGTGCAAAATTCCAATCCACAGAGGTGCGCAATAGTGCGTTTGCCGCCTTTATTGATACATTTACGAGCAATACTTATGTAATGGTTGTCATGTCCGATCCAACTCTCCCCTCGGAGGCAACTTTGGTTAATATTAGAAATGCACGTAAATATTTTGAGGAACTAGAGAATCCCAATCATAATCACAAGTATCAATATTGAAGTGTTAATCTATTCCGTTTTGCCATTATTCTCTTCCAATACATACATACTTATCTACATATATTGTTTCTTTCTTTATTTTCTTTTGCTTTGTTTGTTGATGTTTGTTGTCATAGATCTGTAAGTGAAAGAAATATTTTTTTAGCTGCTTAAGATTATTTTTTTATATTAAAAGTACATATATAATAAAAAAAAAAAACGTAAAATAGCAACTCTACATAGAGTCAAAGACTTTTCTTTAAATTTTCTCTGCAAGAACTAAAATCTTTATATTATTAATTTACTTTTAAATAATTTAAGATTCTTTATTTTATTATATTCAATAATATTTTGTTATTTTAAACATATACAATTGATAAACTAATTTATCTTCTTACCAATGCCAAATTTCCAATTGGATGGTCGGGCATGCTGCTTATATGTATGCCCTCAAAGCAATAAGACGTCAAGAAGAAGCAGCGTTGCAGCGAGCAGATTCTCACCCTCGCACCCGCTCAGCATGGGCGTGAGCGGAAACGTCGGCGTAACTGCAGCGAGCAGCTTCTTACCCTCGCGCACCCACTCAGCATATGTTTAACGAAGAAGCACTACTGAGTAGGCGTGAGCGGAAGCGCCGGCGTAACTGAGAGCGTCGGTGAGCGGAAGAGCGCCGGCGTAGCTACTCGCAGCGGCGCTGCTCCGCTGCGTATATAAGCAGCAGCGCCAGCATAGTTCTAATTAGTTGGTGCTTAAGCTTTGCCTCGATCGGCCGACGATCTGCCGACCATTTAATTCGAAATACATATAATATTGGTAGGTAATAAATAACAGTTATATAACGGATTTATGGATATTAAAGTGTCCCTTCTTTATTCGTTTACAAATAAAGTTTCCCCTTCATTTTTTTAAATTATTATTATTTTTAACTCACCTCTTTCTGCTTTCCCTTCTTTTATAACTTCAAAAAAATGCAATGCCAAAGTTGAAATATTCGTATTATTTTTGAAAAAAAAAGAATACCATCTTTCATCTCTCATTTTGTATGCATTTTTATTTTATACATAAAATTAACTTTTATTTGCATCATAACATATTTTAAGATTTGCCTTATCAATTGTATTTTGTTTTCTATATTCTTTTTGTTGGTTTTTTTTTTGTTTTTGTTTTTATAATTATAAGTTTCTTAAACTTAAATGTTACATATACATATATATAAATACATATATATATATGCATCTACATAATCTTCAATTTTGCTTTTGTTTGTTGCTGTTGTTTTGTGTTTAATACATAATACTTGCATTTGCTGGAAATGTTTAACACATTTCACATGATTTGAATTTAATTTTCGCTTTTGTTTTCTTCTATTTAGTATATATATATTTTTTATTTTTACAAGACGCGGCCATTTCGAAATAAAAAAATTTTAAAAACTTTTGAAATAAAAATGCAAAAGAAAATTATATGAGAAAACAACCTCTTTTTGTTTATATAGCAAGCTACTACAGATTCTTGGCATGTAAATATATCGAATATATATATATATATATTTTATACATATTTTTTACAACTGCATTTTGTTTAAAAATATATATGTGTGTATATACGCACGTGGTATGTGTTTTTTTTGTTTTTTTTTTTTTTGACTGTCTGTTCTTTGTGTTTTGTTTTGTTATTTTTTTAAACTATTGTAACAATTTTCAAGTTTCGTTTATTATAAATTACAATTCGTTATTTGTTTTTCTTTTTGTTTTTGTTTCTCTGCCTTTTGTTTTTGTGTATGTAAAATAAGCGCTTAAATCGCTTGAGTTTTGTTTATTGCTCGGTTGATGTTAATTGTGTGTGTGTTTTTGTTTTGTTTTTTTTTTTGTAAATTAATGTATATGGCTCACTATTTATTTTCAATGTATACGAGGTATTTGATTTGTTCTTGTTTTTTTTTTTTGTTTTTGTTTTTTTAATTATCATTGCGCATTGCTTTTGTCAAATTTTTTGCATTTTGTTTTTTTCTTTTTTTGTTTTTAAGTTTTTTTTTTAGTTTTCAGAGATCATAACGAAAATATTAGGTCACATAGTTTTTTAGTTTATGCGATAGACGACGACGACATAGAAATAGACACATACATATACATACATACACATCCATCATTCGTGTAATTAAACAAAAAGGAATTCAAGAAATTAAGCATAATTAAGTAGGTAAGACAAGTGAGAGTAAGATGTGAGTGTGTGATCCATTTTGTTATTTCTTCTTTAGTTGAGCGCATTACAAATTACATTAATTATGGCAACTTGGTTACAAACAAAAAGTTTCCCTCCTACTACTACTTATGTAAATAAACATAAAACGTAAATTACACTTTAGTCTTAAGTTCCGAAAAAAAATTTAAAATACGATAAGATAAATGCCGTCTGCTAAGTAAAAAATATTCTCTTCTTTAGTTAGTCGAACCAAAAAAAAAAAAACGACACAAAAAGTCTTTACTCCCCCTTCGTCATGCTAAGCAAGCTAAATTACAAATCAATTGGTTCAATTAAAATGAAATAAAACTAAATTAATTAAAATTAATATACCCCTGCAGATCGATTTTCTAAACTAAATAAATTATGCGTCTATTACCCCAGAACACAATGCAATGCAATGATGAGAGATGTGAGCCAAAAAAAAAAAACGATATTAAATTGGTTGATATTTAACGATAGTTTAGATCAGGGGCAGAATGGTGAGGTAAGGTTTTTCTTTTCTTTTGTTTCATGAAATTTCACAACGCTTCTTAAGAAGTCCCTACTACGGAACGGCCCTAAAAAGAGAAAGATCAAAGAATGGAAATATGTAAATGCTCACAACATACAAAGAAAAAGAACGATATTAATCGTTTAAAATGGTTGATACTATATAATATTTAAGATCAGTTTAGATCAAAGGCCATTTGAGTATTGTAAAAGGAGCAATTCTTTAATCCCTTGCCTCTTTTTCGATTTCAGATCTAAGAATGGAAATATCGTATATGTAACTAGAGATTGAAGTTTGAAAAATTATTGAGTGATGCAATTGTTGAATTCTTCTTTTTGATGGGTTGTGCCCATTCTGTTAACGAATTTTATTCGTTTATTTTTGAACTAAACTGCAAAAGTCTCTATAAATATTGTTTAAAAAAGTTCGGTTTAAGTAATTTCGATTATTTTAAAACATTTCTGAATTGATTGTGAGACAGAATATTTTATTTACATGCAAGAATTGTGGCACACACACACACACACACACATTGCACTAGGGAGTTCATAATTTCAATATCGTGATGCATGATTCTGCAAGGGTAAAGATTTCACGCACACACACACACACACACACAGACAAATTATTTAAAATTAATGACTTTTGCAGACAAAAACAAATATAGTTAAAATAATAATAATAAGATATCGTATAATGCTTTATGTACTTAAGAAACAAATTCCAAAAATATGAATTTGTTAGTTTTATGCATGATTTTGAAAAAAAAAAATTAATGAAATAGGAAGCCATATCATAATTAAGTTAGGAGGAGTGTTTTGGACTTTTTTAAACTATATATATATATATATATATGTATATATATCTATATATAAAGGTTTTATATTAAATGAAAAGTTTTGTAATACTAAATCTTAGAAGCGAATACATAAAATTAATATTAAAGTTGCAATAAGGTGGGATGGGATGGGAAATAATTAATGGCTTGAGATATTTGTGGTCTTAATGAGAATTGGATTTTTGGAGGCGACGAGTATTTAGTTTGCTTTAAAAGCTTCGTTTAGATGTGGCGTGGAGAGCAAGTGGAGAGGGTGGGAGGGGGAGAGAAGGGAAAGGTAGGACCTACACTATTTCTACTTGTCCGTAGATTTGAAAAGAATTTTGGCTCACTCTCGTTTCATCACGTAGCTGATGATGATGATGATGACGTTGATGATGATGATGCAGCATGCCAAATTGTGGTTAGATTATGTGCGCTTGCTGCTGTTCACTCAATTTGAATGCCGCCGCATCGCTGAGCAAATGGAAAGGTACTCCAGCTGCAGTTTGCGCCATATCCAATGCAGGTGAATTTGCTGCCGTTGCCACAGCAGCAGCTGCTGCTGCCGCTGCTGCCGTACTGGCATTTGTTAGCCGTTTAAGCTGTATGGCATCCAAGGGTAAATGGTGGGTGGAGGTGGTATTTGTGTTGGTGTTGGTGGTGCTGCTGCTGTGGGTTGTGTTCGTCGTGTTGCCGCTGCCGCTTAAAGGTGATGTCATGTTGCCAACTGTTGCATTTGTTGTTGAGATTGTGCCTACCAAACCGCCGCTGCCGCCACCGCCGCCTGCATGAGATGCACCACGTCCACGCTTTCTTTTAGGCAATATACCCTTACGGGCCATATAGAAGCGTATAGTGGAAACGGGTATATTGAACATATTGCTCACCGTTTGAAATGTCTCACCCTTCGATACACATTTGGCTGCCTGTGCTAGCGAGGCTTCTGATCGACGCACACGTTTATATGATGTGTAGCCATCAATAGAGGTATGCAAAAGTCCACCACTTCCACCACCACCACCACCACCGCCGCCGCCGCCGCCGCTCCCTGATGTATTGGCCGATGTGTCCAGATCGGTGTCAATGCTAAACGATAGACCGCCAACGCTGCCCGCACCGCCAGCAAAACTGCTGTCATTATCCTCATCATGGGCCGCCACATAATTGTGATCATCCTCTATGGTGGAATCCAGGTGGTGTTGCTGTTGTTGCAACTGCAGTTGTTGTTGTTGCTGCTGCAGCTGCAACTGTTGCTGATGTTGTTGTTGTTGTTGTTGTTGTTGCAGCGGAGATCTAAAAACAAAAAGAAGACATTAACAACATATCATGCAGGAGCAGGAGCAGGAGCTGCCCTGCCTATGGCCATGGCCATAGTGGGCCCATTCGATTTAGCTCTGAATAAGCTTCTTCTTGTTGTTAACACAAACCTCGCCTGTTGCAGCAACAATTGCTGTGCATTGATCTTGTTGTTATTGGCCATGGCATAATCGTCATAGTGTTCACTATAAGCATTCCAATTATTGGAAGCCTCGTCAGCGGAATCATCTTCGGTTGGGGCATTTGAATTATTGGAAGCGGTTAATGAGGCGGCAACAACACTAGCTGCTAGTTGTTGTTGTTGCTGCTGCTGCTGCTGCTGCTGCTGCTGCTGTTGCTGTTGAAGCAATTGCAACGCATTACTGCCGTTTGTCTGTTGCTGCTGCTGCCGTTGGCGTTGCTCCTTTTGCTGTTGCAATAGCAACTGTTGCTGCTGCTGTTGTTGTTGCTGTTGCTGTTTAATGGACAATGCCGTTGTGCTTGTTGTTGTCGATGTTGTTGAATTGGTTGCCGTATCATCGGTTTCAGCGCTATTTAGACTACATGCCACTGCCATTGGCGTTGCAACCGTCTCCTGAGCCTGTACAATGGCCGCCGCCGCCGCCGCCGCCGATACTGACGAAGATGCTGCCGCCTCTTGCCGCATTTGTTGCAACTGTTTGTAATTGATTGCCGCTTCGCTGCCATAAAGTCCACGTATGCGCAATTGTTCGGCACATCGCAACAATTGACCCAATCCAGCTTGTGTAACATTCACCTCGCCCTTGTACATGAAATCGACCAGAGCCTGAATTTCCCATAATTTGATTTCGCTGGGCAAAATGATCACCGGATGCTTGCAGGGATTTTCGGCCAGAATGGCCTCAAAATATGTGGAGCAGGCAGCCAATACAAGACGATGACAATGAACCTGATGTCCCTCGCAGGCTAAGGTCACATCCACGAAACGCTGACCAGCCAATAGCTGGGGAAAAGCTGCCCCAATGCTACCTAAATGGCTGTTCCAGCGCACGCAAAACTCTTGAGTTGTTGCAGCGCTCATATCGTTGCCTCGTCCAGATCCTGGTTCTGGTCCTGGTCCTGGTACGAGTACGGATCCGAAACCGGGTCCTCCTTGACGTTGGCGGTACCCTAAATCGCCGTATTGCCTGATGTTTTGCGTTTGCCTGCAACAACAACAACAAAAGTAGATAATAAGTTTTACATTTTGACTTTTGACCGATTAACATATCCTAGCAGTCCATGTTTATTGTAGTTCCTCTCTCTGCCTGTAGCTCATTAAAATTATACAAATAAATGACCTTTAAATTATTACTCGAAGAAGCAACTCGCACTTGATCCCATTTGGCCTTAGCATTCTTGCCTCATTCGCTCCCTCTCTCTCTCTTTCCTACTATAGGAAAGAGGTATTTCGGATAAACAAAAACTCGGATAACTCATATACATACATATGTATTTATCCGTCACTTGTATGATTCGTCTTTTTTTTTTTTGGAGAGTACGGCGCGGAACTTTCCCTAATGGAAGTTCTACTGTACCTACATATGTACATACTTATGTACATACATACGTATGTACGTACGTTTCACTGAGATGAAAGAATGCATTGGCATTTCAAGGACACATGCTTTGCCTTCATCTCTTTCTTGCACAATTTTTTAAACACCTGTATGTACATAATTATGTATACATATGTATGTATATTCCAACAATTTAGTTACCCTTTATTGTTAAAAAACAAATTGTAGAAAAAATCAAATTTATCGCTGCGTTTTTATTGTCGTTGCTCTCCGAGAAGTTTCTGAAATTTTGTGTGTGTGTTATTGTATGTAAGTAACTCCAGTTGATAAGTTTGTTTTATTCTTTATAAATTCGTCTTCTTCTTCGTTTGTTATATGCGCAAAATTGTGGCGCGGACGTGCTATAAATGTATATTGTATATGTACATATATGTATGTATGTATGTGTGTATCTCCTTTTGCAATGTGACGCAAGTAAGAAAAAACAAAAAAGCAACACAAAAAAAAAACAACAACAACAAATAATTATTTCATTTTACATTCTCCAGACTCCTTCTGAGTTTTTGTTGCTGCTGCTTCCTTTGCTTCGTTTCGTTCTTTTTCGCATTAAAAAAAACACGCCAAAAGACAAAGAATATTTATGCAAAAAGTAAAATAATAAAAGAAAACAGCAACAGCAACAACAACAAATGCCCGCCGAAGCAGCAGAAACAGCAGCAGCAACAACAACAACATACAAAGGCATCAAGAAGAAGCAACGAAGAGGCAAAAGACAAGGCAGTCGGCAGGCATCACAAGCTAAATGGATGGATGTTAATGGAATGGGGGAAGGGTGGGGGAGTACAAAAAATGTGCTGCCAGAGCACAGAAAATTTCGAGCAAAGAGTAACACAACAAGAGCGGCAGCACCAGCAGCAGTAGTAAGGAAGCAGCAGCAGCAGTCAAGGCAAAGCAAGGAAAACAAAAAAAAAAATGCACAAACACAAACGTAAAAGGAGAGAGAAAAAGTATGTGTGTGTGAGAGCGTAAAATGCGCGCGCACCATCCGTTGGATGTTGTTCGGCAAGGAAGCATGGCCAAAAGGTTGGAGTTTTACAGTGGCACAAAACATAACAATAATTCTTCCTGAAGTAGAAAATTAAATTAATCATTTTATTCAAGGAATTTTTTCTTTATTTTCCAACTACTTTCATCCATAAATTAAAGGTGACAAACCATTAAAAAACAATTGCAGCATATTAACAGCACTGTGAAACCACAGTGCAAAACTATAAACCACAGACGCACAGAAGACAAAGGCACAAAAGGCGAGAGAGAGTGAGTAGGAGACAAAAGACACAGAATGCCCCAATTGGAAATTTGGTTGGTTCGCGTGACCGTTACAATTCGAATTGTATCCTTTGGTCCTAAAAGAGAGAGACAGACAAAAACGGAGAGAGAGCCAAGGCAAAGCAAAGCAAAACAAAACAAATAAATAGCATAGGGAGAAAGAAATGAAAGAGAAGCAAAAAGGAGGAAACAAAAGACAACACAGAGTGCACCAACACAACAAAGAGAAAACGACCGACTAAATGTTACACAAAAATAGCATTAAATTTTTTTTTTTTTTTTTGCAATAATATGCAGCAAGGCAAAAGCAAGGTACAGCAAAACTATGCATGAAGAGAAGGCAGGAAACACAAGCCAGCACAAGCAAAAGAAACAGAGTGTGAGACAAAAAAGAATGTGTGAGAGAAAGGAATAAGGAGGGGAGAGTAGAGAAGTTTATATATATACAAATGTACATATGTACATATGTATTTATTTTCTGCAAAAATCGCTTTAACAACTTTGTTGCGCTATAAATAATTGGGGGTTGGAAACATGCTTTGATTTAGAGTTACCACATGTACAGATGAAATGCATGAAAGAACCCATCGCGATGACAAAAAAAAACAACAAAATCAAAAACAACAAATTCGCCAACCAAAGACAACCTACGAAGTCGACGCTTATTTATACCCTTTGCAAAACTAATATGGATAATTTATTTATCAATATTTGATTATTTATTAAATATCCTGTATTTTTTTTTTTGATGACCCCGAGTGTTAAGAAACACAGATGGATGAGGCCCCCTTTATTGGCGTATTTTTAATTTTTAGATGGGAACCAAGTTCAAACGAATTGGAAATCTACCAGGTAAATAGACGGTTTCGTATGATCGTCAATTCACACAGAAATACCGGCTATTACGAACGACGCGTTGCATACTTCTCAGCATTTTCACGTTTTAGTCAAAGGGATATGCCAAAGGGAAAGATTTTATTTGCCAGGGCTGCATAAACATGAATTCACACCCCTCTGTCTCTCTCACGCCATTCGAAATTAGTTTTTGAATTTTTGCGGAAGAGCATTTGGAAAACGGGGAGGAGGATTCACAGCTGGAAAAACAAATACACGAATGAAAACGAAAGGAAACGACAAAAGCAAAACCAAAAATGCAATCCAATAAGAACAAAAAAAAACAACAACGCTGCAGGAGAGCACATCACAAAGAGAGAGGGAGAGATAGAGAGAGATCGAGTGAGAGCGGAGCCAGAGAGCGAAAATTAAGTAAAAGGAAACAAACACAAAAAGGAGGCACAGACGAAGCAGCAGCAGACGCAGCAGCAGCAACGATGCTTTATTTTACACAAATGTACATATACATATATGTGTGTGTGTGTGCGAAAAATAAATCAGAAAAAAAAACCCAACTTAAATAAATAAGAAGCCGACGCTGCTGAGAGAATTGAAATAAAATAAATATGCGGAATATACAAAGGAAAAAAGAGACAAGATAGCATGGTGGTAGGGGGGGGGGGGGGTGGAATACTATATGAATCTCAAATAGTTTAAACAAAAGGATAAACACACATGTCTATATGTTTGCGAGTGTGCATATGTATGTATTACCTTTATGTCTTTTAAATGCTATTGGGAGGGTTTTAAATGCTATAGCGTCGCGCCCCCGCCTTCACCTCCTGGCTGGCCAGCGCAACCTCTTGCCTCCTTGGCGTTGGTCCTTCTGCTTTGCCCTCCCTCGTCTACCGCACTATCCACAGCAACGACGTCGACGTCGAAGTTCGTTTTTTTGTTGTTTAACAAAACTCACACAACACACACACATCGGCTTTGGCTTGTATATGTTGTAAGCTATCGATTTTTCGCACAAAAAAACACTTTAAATGTTTAAAATCCGATTCAATTTTAAAATACAGCGCGGTTTTTTTTGTTCTCTCAATAAAATCACAGAAAAAAAACAAAACCAAAAAAAAACACACATCTGAGGGGAAACTAAGACGCTGGCTTTGCTTTTGTTTGATGAGCTCGCGGCTTGCCTCTTTTTTTGCTTATGTTTCTTTCTTTCCTTCTATATTTTTTTTTTTGCTCTTATTCGAAATAAACAATAGAACAAATAAAATTGCCCGTAAAACTAAACCATTCAATTCGCGTGTTTCTCACATCACGGCTTGCATTTAGCAAGTTTACGTTAATAAATAAATATAATTATTAATTATTATTAGTTTATTGTTTGACTTTTCGTTTTTCTTTCATTCGGTCTTGCTCGTTTTGCTTTTTTTTTTAGGTTTTATTTCAAAAATTTTAAATCGTACAATTGAAAGTATAATTTACATTGCGAGTGCTGCCAACTTCATTTAGAGGTAGCGAGTTTTTTTTAAAAACGCGTTAGCCCTTCTCAAACAAGCGTTAGGTCATTACTCATCGCTGCGTGAGCAAAAGTAACGGTTCAGTATATTTAAATTGAACTCAGCGTTTATATATGCCTTGTGCTAGAGTAACTAATAAGTAGTTATAATGTTTGCAAAAATTTAAAAAATTAAATACGTTTTACTTCTAGTTTCTTTAGTTGTTAAATTCATGGTAGTTTCTAAACCTTTGTTGGTGAGATTTTTGGTATTATTTTTCGATATGTATTTCTTAACACAACTGTGGCAACTGTAGACAAAAATATCGATAGTTTTGCCAAGATGCAAGTTGAGCATTTAGGAAGCGAACATTTTGTTTTGTAAATAAGTTTAAGTTAAGTTACAAGGTAGTCGAAATTTACTCTTAACAGTTGTGGTTAACTAATTTATTTGTAAATATTTTTTCCGCTTAAAGCTAAAAATATGGCTAGCCGTTCCAGATCTTCGCGGAGTACTCAAAGACTCTCGCAATCCCAATCACAAACTCAAAATCAAACACAGCAACAAGTAAACGATGAAATAATTAAGAGCATAATCAAATTTATACTCGATCATTCTGCTGAGAGAATCGCCATCAAGGAAAAGGACATGTACGCTGTGGGAGGGGGCAAGGCAACACTAAGACTCCACCTACCTCAGGTCATCGAACAGCTGAAAGACCGCTTTGGCATAGAGTTTCGTCTTTTGGATAATCTCGCGCCACAAAACAAATCCTACATTTGCCTGGCAACAACACCCATGGTATCCATACATGAACTGACGGAATCCCAGCGTCCACACTTTACTCTGCTCTTCATTATACTGACCTACATATTTCTGCGTAACAATCGAATAGAGGACCAGAAAATATACGCAATGCTGGCTATGTTAAACATTAATGTCGATGAGGACCATGGATACTTTGGCCGTGATATAAAGAAGCTAATCGAGGAGACATTTGTACGCCAACTCTATTTGCAGCGGGAGCGCTCCCTGTTAAGTGCCTACGATGATTCCAAAACATATTTCCTTTGGGGCCTTCGTGCTAAAGCCGAGTTTTCCTACGAGCAAGTGGTACAATTTGCGTCCAAGCTGTTTAAACAGAATCCTGCAGTTTTCGCGCAGCATTTGAAAGCGGCCCAAGCTCAAGAAAGACCAATCGAGGAATAAGATATTTTATTATGTTTATTTGTAATTGCCTAAGTAATATTTATATATTCTGTTGCTTTTACCACATATTCATTACCTTATAACTAAGCAAGTTCTAAATAATGACTTTCTTTTTGAATTTTTTACTTTATGGTTTATTTGCATTAAGTATTTTAATTTTTGTATAAACCAAATTAGTTTTTATATGACCATACTTTTTGGAACTACAAAAAAAAGCTTAAGATATTAAATTTTTTAAAATAATTACTTGTACATATTAATATAAAAGTATTAAATTTTTCAGTTAAAATTTGCGGCTTAGAATAGCACATTGATTGTAGTATATTTTTGGTATTTTGTGACAATATTCAAAACGGTCACACTAAACACTAGTAATTTGTAGCGCTGGGAAAACATTGATATTGAATCATTGATAATCGACATTGAGAAACTTATGTTCTATCGAACTATCGATGGCGATATCAAGAATTTTGTCAGCTCTAGGGAATTGGGCTCCTTTTGTCGGAGTTCGAAGCTCCTTTTGTTTGAAGCGACTCACAGTGTTCGATGTACCGGCTCATTATGTAGGAGAGAAAGAGAGAGATAAGGAAATAAAACTCAAGTTTGTGTGACACAGTGAAAAGCGTTTTGACTTCATTTTTATAAAAATAAAAAACAATCGATGTATCGATAGTAACCATCGGTGTTTTGTCCAGCTCTAGTATTTTGTGTTAAGTTTAAGAACTTGAACGAATAACGAGAAGTAAATTGTGCTAAACCTAACTAAATTAAATGTGAATGTGAATAATCGTATTGTATCGGTAACATCGTCGTCGTCGTCGTAGTCACCGTGGTGGCCAGCGTTAACATTTTTTTTCTGTGTGTGTTGGTTCGGTCTACGTGCAATTAATTTTTAACACAATAAAAAACGAAAAAGGAGCGAAAGAAAAGTAAAAGAGCGACAGTGACAGCAACAAACTGGTACGGGGTACGATAACGCAAAAATCTTTAGATACGGCAGTTTTTTCTTCCTTTTTTTTTTGCTGTACTTATGGTTGTAGTGTGAATTAAAGTCAGTAGAAAATGTCACATAACCCACAACTCTCATTTTCTCTCGCAAACACACACACACACACACACCTTGACACTCGCATATGCATTTGGGACAGTGCACAACTTTTTTTTGGTTTTAACATAGTAATTTTTGGTGTTCTTTATTTTCTCTTTTTGTTTATGTGGCATATTGCGGCTTTAAGTATAGGCCAGAAGGGGGTGTAAGATATGTAAGTTGAGTCAGTGTAAGCTTGGTCAAATAGAAATTGAGTTTAAATACTCGCATATGCTAAAAGTTATTAAATAAATTACTTCTGCTGCGTGGCAAAAATCAATGAATAAAGAAAAATACAAAAAAAAAGAAAAAAATCACACTTCACACGTATGGAGGAGAATAAGAAAGAAAGAGAGAGGGAGAGTGTATGTGTGTGTGTGTGTGAGTGAGTAAGTGTATCGGAGCGCAACTCAACATGGCTGATGCTCTCAACTGACATTTCATTATTCAACATACCAACACGTACTGTGGTGGATATCAATTTCTTTTATTATTTTTTTTTACATTAGTTAGTCAAAATATAAAATAATGTCAATCAGTTGCTCTATAAACCAAATAGGAACCAATCATTATTTATATGTGTTTGTGCGTGTGTGTGTCCAATACACTTAATCAAAGTTTTGTATTTTGAAAATTTTTGTGCAAACTAATTACAGAAATTTTTGCCGGGTGAGGGGAAAAACGGAAACGCCTGCCATTTTATCGGTATTTTTTTTCTTTCTTTTGTTTTTTTTTTTTTTTGGAGGCGTTAGCATTAACTGTTATAATATATTAAATCTCTCTCTCATTCTTACTCACTGCACAAAACGCAATTAACGAAAGAAGAGCATCAAGCAAAGCGCACACACACTAACATACACGACGGACCTAGAGAAACAAACAAATAAGACCGAAAAGTTCAACAAAAAGAAGTCGACATTTAAAATTCTCTTTCTATTCATTAATAAAGGAACTAAATCAAATAATAAACGAAACAAAAGTGTGTGTGGTATAAACGAAAACAAGAAGAACGAAAGGAAGCAGCAAGTGTCCCTTAGCCCATAATTCCAATTCCATTACCATCAGCCGCCCTAGAGAAAGAGTCGTCCAGCAGCAGCAGCAACAGCAGAAACGTCAGTCAAGATGACGCAACCGCTACCCATACGCTTTCAAGAGCATTTACAGGTGAGTGTTTTATGCTATTTGCCCGCCCCCTTCCCTTACTCTACCACCCTTTACCCACCCCCCTCGTTTAGTTCTGTAAACCACTTGTTGTTGTTGTTGACCTGGTTATTAAATTCAATCCGGGCGGCCATTTGATATTCAATATCGTATTCCTATGTGTTGGGTTTTGCAATTATCACAGCTTACTCACAATCTACTTTCCTCCCCTCCCCTTACCGTACGGTGCTCACCATTTTCCCTACAATGGTACAGTGGTTTGAGATTGCGCGCTACCATTACAAATTTTGGTGGGCGTCATGCTTTCAAGTGTGACTCATCTAAAACAAATACAAAACTATATTGCAAAAACGCCTACAATCCAAGTCCAAGAGAATCTGGAATCGCCTTTAAGGAAGGACCATTATAATTTTTTTGGTTGCACCCTGTTAAAGATATCTTTTATATATGAATGATCGATTGAAAATAATTTAGCTGGATAAAATTGTTTTTGTCAGTAAAAAATGACTGATTCAACAAGTAGAAAAGAAAAGAGTATTAAATACTTATAAAAAAATGAAGTAGATGCTTTGTTCTATGTCTGTTAATCCATGTTATGTGCAGTATGTGCAGTTTATACCACTGTTCCTTAGGGGTGAAAGAGAGAGAGCGAGGGGGTCGATCTTAAGCTTAGGAGTTTGCTGTCAGAACGGAACCAAGTAAAAGTGGGGGACGCGCGATATCAAAGTGCTGTTATTTCTTTCGTCCCTCGCTGATTGTGCGATCTGTACAAAAAGCCAGTATTTAAATATTGTTTATTAACAAAAATACCCAACGCTAATGTCGATATTTATTTTTTATGTTAACTAGTTTAATTTCAAAATTTCCTATAGTTTTATATACCAGCTTTAGGCCAACATACACAAACACTCATACACACATAGCTCTCTCTCTCTCTCTCTCTCGCTCTCTCTATTTTGGTGATTTTGTTGTTTTTTTTTGTTACTTTGTTTTCAGGCTTAGGAGAAAAGTGAGTCAGCCGGTCGGTCATTCTGTTGCCGCCGTTATCTGACAGGGCTCTAAATTGCACGTCAAAACAAGTGTGTGTGTGTGTGTGTGCTGGTGCTGCTGGTGATACATTTTCTATGGGAAATATACATCCATATGTACATATACATATGTATATGTATGTATCCGGCATTCAGGCAGCAGCAGGTAGCCAATTCTAATTGGAAACAAGATGCAAGTGCAAGTCACCAACCAAGCCGCCACCTATATACACACATACACTCACTCTTATATACGTATATATATAATATTATATGTATGTATAAATAGATTTGTAGTGTGTGTGTGTGTTTGTGTTTGTATGTGCATAGGCCCTAACCGGTTTTTTAATGACTAACTTGAGTTTTTAACTTGGCCCAAAGAAGCGTTGAATTTTTTTTGATGTTCACAGATACGCACACAGGTTAATCTATGTATACATGTGCTTTATATGCATTTGTTTTGTTGTGTGTGCAGTGTGTGGAAAAGGGTAGAGTGTATAGAAGCGGTGTTAGTCAGATTGCCGTAAAGTTCATTGGCTGCTGCTGCAGCAACAATATTTTATTTAAGTCTCTCTTTTAAGCTCTTGTTCGTTTGCCGCTTCCCTCCCACTCTACTCTGTCTTTTACTTCTTAACCATCTCTCTGACTCTCTCTCTCTCTGTGTGTGTGTGTGTGTGTGTGTGGTGAAATGATTTATTCACCACACCACATATATATATATATATGTTTATATGTAGCATGTTGTAACTTTAGCTTAAATCACACTTTTTGTAACGGTAACTGTAGTTGTTGTTTTCACTCAATTTTGAAATCATTTTCGATTCTGTGGGTGGTTAATATTCTCAGAGTTAGAAAGAGTGAGAAGAGAAGAGTATGTAACAAGCAAATTGGGCGTATACTCTCCTATCAGAGGAGGGACACAGTTATCTTATCTGGGTCTCTTGTTCTGCTTTCTACAAAAGAAATAAAAAACGGCAAGAGGGCAGGGAGGAGGAGGAGGAAGAGGAGAAACAGAGACAGAAAGAGAGCAGCAGCAGCAGCAGCAACCCACAATTTATGCTTACAGTACAACCATGTTTATCCGGTCTTTGACTAAACCAGACACAATGTTATCCGAACAAGCCAGGCACTTATCCAAACACACTCCGTCTTAATCGGTCTGTGGTTTTGGATAAAACTGCAGATAACAACTGAAATAAACAATTAAATTAGATTTCATAAAATTCACCCATGCCAAAAAGTACATTCATTTTCATTGGCATAGAGCTTTAATCACTTTCTTTTTTCCATTCTACATTCTTCAAGAAAGTTTTGTTTGATTTTGCTCGCTTTTAAATGTGTTGAGCTCCTCGTTACTCAGATCTGTGGGGGAAAAACCAATTAGCACTTTACAGCAAAACTTCGAGTTCAGCTTACAAAGAGATATATTTCCAAATTATTATTATCTAAGCGAATTTGTCTTAAATTTAATGTCCTAAAAGAGAGAAAGAGAGAGAGAGAGGGAGAGATATTGTTAACATTTCAATCATAAGGAAGGTAAAAGGGCATAATATAGTCGGTTAAAGAAAGCTTTTTCGAACCCCTTAAGCCAGCTTTAAGATTTCAGAGACTCTAAGCACTAGAGCAACCTTTGAAGCTATATTGTTAGGAAAACTAAACGCTAGGTGCGCTATAGTGCATTGCGGTTGAGTATATACATGAATGAATATCGGCGAGCGGCTAGTTTTAAATTATAAACACAAGACGACATGAACGTAATCAGAATCTTATTTAAGAAGGAAGGCAGATCTTGATTGTAGTAGTAGTCAAAGTTAGAGGTGGGGAGGCACCGCCGCCCCCCTTCACTACGGCCATGCGAAACGATACTTTCTTTCTCTGATGTAAGTTTCAGCTTTAAGTAGGAGGCGGGCAAGAACGGTTGAATGTATGTATATACACCAAATTGAATTGTATATTCAAGTCAGCCAGAATCGTCTCGAAATAGTATACAACAACAAACGACCGCCTTAAGCAATAAGAGACTACAACTAACTAAACTACAACTCGGTCTGACTAAGGGCGTTCTTTTGTGTGTGTATTGTCATCGTCGTTTCTCTCTTTCTCTATCTCTCTCTCTCTCGCTGGCGTCGTCATTGTCCGGCCATATGTTAATTTGTAATTGACATAAATAACATAAGCAGAATGAAATGGAAAATCTAATCTATTTGGTGCGGAAACTGATACTAGAGAAAACTTTTTTTTTTTTTTTTACATGAAACTTAAATTGTTTTATATCTACTGAAAGTTCTCAATCCTATATACCCCCAATAACTCGATTAACTTAGTGTTCATTAGAGGTGAGAAAAGAGAGGGAGAAAAAACAAACTGGGGGCAATTACTATCAATTTTATGTGAAAGAAGCGTTTCTGATTATATATTCTAAATTAGAATGAATAAATAGCCCATTCGATCGATTATTTCAATGAAACTTGGTTTGTTTTGTATACTCGGACTTGGATCGTAGAGAGCACTATTTATAGAGATGAAATGTGTGAATGAGATCAATTGGATCTTTCTAAATACCATAAAATGAAAATTACTGCGAGTATTCCACAGAATTAGCTTGATTTTATAAAGAAGTTGCTAGAACTGCGAGGAAAGTTATTTTTTGGGGGTCATTTATTTGTGTGGTGTCATCGCACTGAGACACAGACGGGATTCGCAGAAACCGAATGAAAATTACTCCAACTATATAGTATATAATAATAGTAATAATCGTGTCCATATGTTTATAATTTATCTAATCTCTCTTTGTGCAAATTTTGTTAAACATTTTCTATATTGGGAAAATAATTAATAATCAAAAAATTTCTATGGGCTGTTGGGTTTCTATTTTGATAAGAAAAATGACAAAAGAATGTTGGCTAAAGCTTAACAGAACTCAGAGAGATTAGAGGAGGGGGAAAAATGTACATAACTCTTCACATGATCTTATTTTGTTTAGACATTTTAACATCTTTTTTAATGGCCTAAAGTTTTTCTCCTTTTTGTGTGTGGCAAATTTCTTGTTTGTTTGTTTGTTTTGAGCTTATCGTTCGATTAAGTGTTATTTTGTGTGGTGTGGTGGTGGTGGTGGTGTTGCGGGTGGCGGTAGGGGAGGGTTATTAATTTTTGTTATAATTTAATTAAACAACTGCCATTTATCAACTGTGGCATATATAATTTTGTGTTTCATTGTCGTTGCTTGCTCTTTGTTATTTTTGGTTTTGTGGCTCTTTGTTCCTTCACTTCAAGTGCATTGAACAAAAATTTGTTTACAATTGTTTTGATACATATTGCTGAGAAAGAGAGAGAGAGAGAGAGAGAGAGAGAGAGAGAGAAAAAATAGAAATTGTGCGAGTTTCTTGTAGAAGGAAAAGCCGCGAAAAACCTTGAACTTTTCAATAATGTTTACGATTTTGTAGTCAAGCATTTTGTTAGCTGCGCAGAAAGAGAAATCACATACATATATATATATACATAATATATATATATATTCTCTATCTGTGTCAGACACTAAGTGCAAACGGGCTTTATCATTAAAGGGAATCAGTTGGATTTAATCTATCTATCTGTCTATCTCTCTTATCAACTCACAACTGTCTCGAGAGTTCAACACGGCGGCGGCATGCTAATTTTGGCGGCGCGCCACAATGTTTCAATGTTTTATCAGCTGAAAGCACTGTAATACAGTAAAACCCCGTTTATCCGAAAAAAAAATGGGGAAAAACCATTGTGAGGATTGTGAGAAATTTACCTAGACACGAGTTAAATGCTTCTAGTCTTAGGATGCATCTATCTGAGCACGGATCTATTTTTGTTATTAAAGTTTTCCCTTAACCGACGTATCCAACGTTGCATCGTATAAACATGATTCTAGCTGAATTTGCGAAATGAAATGCTAAAAGAGGAGCTGCAAGATGCCAGAGAGATGCATGCTCTGTGCCTAATGAGGCCAGACACTGGTGTCTCTATTGCTGCGGGACATCGGCAGAGGGACAAAATCCTCAACTTGAAGGCGAGAAGAGAACAGGCATCCTGCCTGGTACCAATTAATATGAATTTGACTGCAATGGAAACCTCTTTCTTTAGTTGAAAAATGAATCCTCAAGACAAGCTAAAGGAGGAGGGAGGGTACGGTAAGGTTCATTAGCTTTTACCCTTGGGCTTTGGGCTTCTGGGGGAAAATAGAAGGGTCGCCCCCTTCATTCGAGTGACGTCAGGGGCAATCATTGAATGAATGGTCAGTGTCCCTAAGTGTGTCCTACTCAGTTATGCAGAGCTGCTGGCTTGCTCTAGTTTTCTTTGTCTTTGATCTGATCAATAAATGTCGTTATTTCTTTTTTTTTTTTTTTCTGATCTGCCTGTCTGCCCCCATTTTTGGTAACTATTTGATTTGGTTGAACTTTTGAAATTTTATTGAATTTATTTTCGATTCGTTTTTTTTTTTTTTTGTTTCTTTGCAGCTCACAAATGTTGGCATCAATGCAAACTCATTCTCCTTCAGCACTCTTACAATGGAATCGGATAAGTTCATTTGTGTGCGGGAAAAGGTCAATGATACCGCCCAAGTGGTCATCATTGATATGAACGATTCGGCGAATCCAACGCGACGTCCCATATCAGCGGATTCAGCGATTATGAATCCGGCCAGCAAGGTGATTGCGCTCAAAGGTAAGCTGGATATATGTAGATAGAGGATGTGACCTGACTCACTTTGAAATCGAATTTAATTTGTTTTATTTGCAGCGCAAAAGACATTGCAAATATTCAATATCGAGATGAAATCGAAAATGAAGGCACATACAATGAACGAGGATGTTGTCTTCTGGAAATGGATATCGCTAAACACTTTAGCCCTGGTTACGGAGACAAGCGTCTTCCATTGGTCAATGGAGGGCGATTCGATGCCACAGAAAATGTTCGATAGACATTCCTCCCTCAATGGCTGCCAGATAATCAATTATCGTTGCAATGCCTCACAGCAATGGTTGCTCTTGGTGGGCATCTCAGCACTGCCCAGTCGTGTGGCCGGTGCCATGCAACTGTATTCGGTGGAGCGTAAAGTATCGCAGGCAATTGAGGGACATGCGGCCAGTTTTGCCACCTTCAAGATCGAGGGCAATAAGGAGCCAACGACATTGTTCTGTTTCGCTGTACGCACAGCCACCGGTGGCAAATTGCATATCATTGAGGTCGGCACACCGCCCAATGGCAATCAACCGTTTCCCAAGAAGGCAGTCGATGTATTCTTTCCGCCCGAGGCCCAAAACGATTTCCCGGTGGCCATGCAAGTCTCTGCCAAGTATGATACCATCTATTTGATTACCAAATATGGTTATATTCATCTCTATGACATGGAGACGGCCACGTGCATCTACATGAATCGTATATCGGCCGATACGATTTTTGTGACAGCACCGCACGAGGCCAGCGGCGGCATTATTGGTGTTAATCGCAAGGGGCAAGTTCTATCCGTGACTGTCGATGAGGAGCAAATAATACCGTACATTAATACGGTATTGCAAAATCCGGATTTGGCCCTACGCATGGCAGTACGCAATAATTTGGCCGGCGCCGAGGATTTGTTTGTACGTAAATTTAATAAACTTTTCACTGCCGGCCAATACGCCGAAGCCGCCAAAGTGGCCGCCCTAGCACCGAAGGGAATTTTGCGTACACCGCAGACAATACAACGATTCCAGCAGGTGCAAACTCCGGCGGGTTCAACAACGCCGCCGCTTTTGCAATACTTTGGAATTCTTCTCGATCAGGGGAAATTGAATAAATTCGAATCATTGGAGCTATGCCGTCCCGTTCTGTTGCAGGGCAAGAAGCAGCTATGCGAGAAATGGCTTAAAGAGGAGAAACTTGAATGTAGCGAGGAATTGGGTGATTTGGTCAAGACATCCGATCTAACATTGGCCCTCTCCATCTATTTGCGGGCAAATGTACCCAATAAGGTTATACAATGCTTTGCCGAGACGGGGCAATTCCAAAAGATTGTTCTCTATGCCAAGAAGGTTAATTATACGCCCGATTATATATTCCTGTTGCGTTCGGTTATGCGTAGCAATCCCGAGCAGGGTGCTGGCTTTGCCTCCATGTTGGTTGCCGAAGAGGAACCATTGGCCGATATCAATCAGATTGTTGACATCTTTATGGAGCACTCAATGGTGCAGCAGTGTACAGCATTCCTTTTGGATGCCCTCAAGCATAATCGTCCAGCCGAGGGTGCCCTACAGACGCGTCTCCTCGAAATGAATCTAATGTCGGCGCCCCAAGTGGCCGATGCCATATTGGGTAATGCCATGTTCACTCATTACGATCGTGCGCATATTGCCCAATTGTGCGAGAAGGCCGGACTCTTGCAGCGTGCTTTGGAACACTATACGGATCTGTATGACATTAAACGGGCTGTCGTCCATACGCACATGCTGAATGCCGAATGGCTTGTCAGTTTCTTTGGCACACTCTCCGTGGAGGATTCATTGGAGTGCCTTAAGGCCATGTTGACGGCTAATTTGAGGCAAAATTTACAAATCTGTGTGCAGATTGCCACCAAATATCATGAACAGTTGACCACCAAGGCGCTAATCGATCTCTTTGAGAGCTTCAAGAGCTACGATGGATTATTCTATTTCCTATCGAGCATTGTTAACTTCTCGCAGGATCCGGAAGTGCATTTCAAGTATATACAGGCGGCCTGTAAAACGACTCAGATCAAGGAAGTGGAACGCATATGCCGCGAATCGAATTGCTATAATCCGGAGAGGGTTAAGAATTTCTTGAAGGAAGCCAAACTAACAGATCAATTGCCCTTGATTATTGTCTGCGATCGTTTTGATTTCGTTCACGATCTGGTTCTCTATCTCTATCGCAATAATCTGCAAAAATATATTGAGATCTATGTGCAGAAGGTGAATCCATCGCGTCTCCCGGTTGTGGTTGGTGGCCTCTTGGATGTCGATTGCAGTGAGGATATCATTAAGAATCTAATTTTGGTGGTCAAAGGACAATTCTCGACCGACGAACTGGTCGAAGAGGTGGAGAAGCGTAATCGTTTAAAATTACTGCTCCCGTGGCTAGAGTCCCGTGTCCATGAGGGTTGCGTCGAACCGGCCACCCACAATGCCCTGGCCAAAATCTACATTGACTCGAACAATAATCCCGAACGTTTCCTCAAAGAGAATCAATACTACGATAGCCGTGTCGTCGGACGCTATTGCGAGAAACGTGATCCCCATTTGGCATGCGTGGCCTATGAGCGGGGACAATGCGATCGCGAATTGATTGCCGTTTGCAATGAGAACTCTCTGTTCAAGAGCGAGGCCCGGTATCTGGTTGGACGTCGTGACGCTGAACTCTGGGCGGAAGTGCTCTCCGAGGCTAATCCCTATAAGCGTCAATTGATCGATCAGGTTGTGCAGACGGCACTATCGGAAACTCAGGATCCCGAGGATATATCGGTGACAGTGAAGGCCTTCATGACCGCCGATTTGCCCAATGAGTTGATCGAATTGCTTGAGAAAATTATTTTGGATTCATCCGTCTTCAGTGATCATCGCAATTTGCAAAATCTATTGATACTCACAGCCATTAAAGCGGATCGTACACGTGTTATGGACTATATCAATCGTTTGGATAACTACGATGCTCCCGATATTGCAAATATTGCCATTAGCAATCAATTGTATGAGGAGGCATTTGCAATATTTAAGAAATTCGATGTAAACACCTCAGCGATTCAGGTGCTCATCGATCAGGTTAACAATTTGGAGCGAGCCAATGAGTTTGCCGAACGTTGCAATGAGCCGGCCGTTTGGTCTCAACTGGCCAAGGCCCAGCTGCAACAGGGCCTAGTTAAGGAGGCCATCGATTCATACATTAAGGCCGATGATCCCAGTGCCTATATGGATGTTGTCGATGTGGCCAGTCGTGTCGAATCGTGGGATGATATGGTACGCTATCTACAAATGGCACGCAAAAAGGCACGCGAATCGTATATTGAGAGTGAGTTAATCTATGCGTATGCACGCACCGGACGTTTGGCCGATCTGGAGGAGTTCATATCGGGACCAAATCATGCTGACATTCAAAAGATCGGTGATCGTTGCTTTAGCGATGGCATGTACGATGCCGCCAAATTGCTCTACAATAATGTAAGCAATTTCGCTCGCCTGGCCATCACATTGGTGTATCTGAAAGAGTTCCAAGGCGCCGTGGATTCGGCACGTAAAGCGAATTCGACACGCACCTGGAAGGAGGTTTGTTTCGCCTGTGTCGATGCCGAAGAGTTCCGTTTGGCTCAGATGTGCGGTCTGCATATTGTTGTTCATGCCGATGAGCTGGAGGATTTAATTAATTATTATCAGAATCGTGGCTATTTCGAAGAATTGATTGCATTGCTGGAATCTGCACTTGGTCTGGAGCGTGCCCATATGGGCATGTTCACCGAATTGGCCATATTGTATTCCAAATTCAAGCCCTCGAAAATGCGTGAGCATTTGGAATTGTTTTGGTCGCGTGTTAATATACCAAAAGTTTTACGTGCCGCCGAATCGGCACATTTGTGGTCCGAATTGGTATTCCTTTATGATAAATATGAGGAATACGATAATGCTGTGCTCGCCATGATGGCCCATCCCACGGAGGCCTGGCGGGAGGGACATTTCAAGGATATTATCACCAAGGTGGCAAACATTGAGCTCTATTACAAGGCAATTGAATTCTATTTGGATTTCAAGCCATTGCTATTGAACGATATGCTATTGGTTCTGGCCCCACGCATGGATCATACCCGGGCCGTTAGTTATTTCTCAAAGACCGGCTATTTGCCATTGGTTAAACCCTATTTGAGATCTGTCCAATCGTTGAATAACAAAGCAATTAATGAGGCACTCAATGGTCTGCTCATCGACGAGGAGGACTATCAGGGATTACGCAATTCGATCGATGGCTTTGATAACTTTGATACCATTGCTCTTGCCCAGAAGCTGGAGAAGCATGAGCTAACCGAATTCCGTCGCATTGCAGCCTATTTATACAAGGGTAAGTTGATGAAAGCATAATAAACTCTCTTCATCAATATATTGGGAAACACAATGCATTTTTTTGACCTGCCCGCAGGCAACAATCGCTGGAAACAGAGTGTCGAGCTATGCAAAAAGGATAAACTCTATAAGGATGCCATGGAGTATGCCGCCGAGTCGGGTAAACAAGAGATTGCTGAAGAATTGTTGGGTTGGTTCTTGGAACGTAATGCTCATGATTGTTTTGCGGCATGTCTATATCAGGTAAGAGAGAGAGAGAAAGAGAGAACGTGAGAGAGACAGACGAGAGACTAAATCTAACAATCTTTCTAGTGCTACGACTTGCTGCGCCCAGATGTCATCTTGGAATTGGCCTGGAAGCATAAAATCATGGACTTTGCCATGCCCTATTTAATTCAGGTAACAATTTCACATCCACATATTCCAATCCTTAAGCCTTTATACATATATTAACAAAAACATTATTTCTATTAAATCAGGTACTACGGGAATACACAAGCAAGGTGGATAAACTGGAACTGAATGAGGCGCAACGGGAAAAGGAGGATGATACCACGGAGCATAAAACGATAATTAAAATGGAGCCACAGCTAATGATTACAGCTGGCCCGGCTATGGGTGTACCGCAACAATATGTTCCAAATTATCCGCCCGGTGCTGCAGCGGCGGCGGCAGCAGCTGCTGCTGCAACAGCGGCGGGACGTAACATGGGTTATCCCTATTTGTAGGCATCTTGTAACAAACCCAGCTACACCCACCACCACCAGCCACCAGCCACCAACACCAACACCATTACTATCCAACAGCAGCAACAACAACAACAACAACAACAACAACAACAACATCAACAATTACCACATACATTATTAAATAATGCAAAATATTTAATAACCAAAACAAACGAAAGAAAAGTATAACCGTAAATTGCATGTGCGAGCCAAAAACAACAATAACAACAAACGATGAAACGACCAAAACAACACTCAAACAACATCCAACCAACCAACCAACCAACACCACCAAGAACAACAACAACAACAACACACACACACACACACACGTAATACAAAATCTTTCTACTATATGTCTATGTTGAGTATCGAAAAATAATATCGCATTATTCGAGACAAACAATTTTGGTTAGTGGCTTGTTAATTATTATTTAAACTTAATCGCATTTGTATACATATATATATATATTTATGTACATATATCCATTTTAGTTTTAATTCAATTCACTCTTACACAGAAATTCTCTTGCAAATATTTAAATTGTTAAACTTAAACAAGAATATAAGTTTTTAGTAAGCGAAGAGACGAGAACTCTAAACACTAAACTACGATGAAAATGAAAGCAAAATATCGCAAAAGAAAGTCAGACTTAAGGAGATATAACTTTTTAGTAATGATTTGGCCTGAGCGAGTTTTAACATAGAACTTCATTTCACGTTTATAAGCAGAAAAAGGAGTGATTAGAAAATGTCTACTAGAGTGTGACTCATTATACTTTAATCCTTTAAAGGAGTTATAATTGGATTTAAAGCATAAAGATATAGATTTTCAATATATAATGATAACTTATGGCAAGAATTTTTTTTTTTTGAATTTGACAGTCGCGATCTTGCGCAATTGACTAAGAGGGCAATTTCTCTTCTTCTCTCTCTCCCTTTCTTCTCAGAGAGGAGAGTTTTGGGGTTGCGATTAAAGTTAAGAAAATCATTTGAGAAACGAAGAGATTTGTTGATTGAAATGGATCTGCAACTGAGATATGGAACTAGATAAATTCATATTTTCCTGAGACTGAGACTAAGGCTGACATTTTGTTTAACAATTTGAATAATTGCTTTTGCTTTTAATTGGTGCTCATTTAACAATAAGTTAATGTTAGTTCATTGTGTCTTACGCTCACACACACACGCACACACTCATACACCCATACACCCATACATACACCCACACATACAGACATCATAATAGACTCACACAAACTGCATATTGATATTGATGCCAACTTTTTTTGTCTCTTTCTATTCCATGTCGCTGACGCTGTCGCATATAACAGTAATAGCTACAAAGGGAACTAAGTGAGTGAGTGAGTGATTTCGCTCGCTCTCGCTCTCGCTGCAGCGATTGATACAGCAACTTAACTCAACAAGAAGAAGAAATAACTGCGACAACAACAACAACAACAACAGCAACAGCAACTATATAGCAACAAATACGAAGATGAAAAGTGTTCAAGAGATAAACGAAAAAAACAAATGGGTCGTAATTTATTATTATTATATTATTATTATTGATTATGACTATTATATAATTAAATAAAATTTAAGCAAAAACGAAAAGAAAAAACCAACAACAACAACAACAAAAATTAAACAAAAACAAAATTATTGAAACACGCAAACAAAAATAAACACAGATATATATATAAATATATATATATATATATATACATATATATTAACATAAATACAAATTAAATAAATAAAATTTATTAATTTAAATATAAAAAAACAACAAAACACACACACACAAACACAAAACGTGAAATTAATACTATTAAGAATATTTTCTAACCATTTCCAATCAATTAAACAGATGAGCCGGTAACGGAATCAGGATTCTACGAAAATGTTTAAAAAAAATTATTGCCCATTGTGGCGCAGCATTATCTCTATCCCAACTATCTATATATATATATGCATAATATATGTATATGTTCTATAAGATTTTGATTCCCTTCGCACAGTCGTCGCTTCCATTAATCAATCAAATTTCGCCCTTCAAATTCTTGCAGTCTGTTTGTTAGTTTGCTATAAATTAATTAAACAAATTATAATTGTTTGTATAAAACACACACACACACTCACGAAACATTCTAATACTTAAAAAAAGTAAAGATTTTTATCATAAATTATATATATATATATATATATGTATTATTTTACAAACAACAAAGAAGAAACGAGCAACAAACAAAAACAAAAATAAATCCATTAACGTAGTGCGTTAGAAAAAAGAATTGAAAAATGAAAAAATATATAAGAATCTTTAATAAATAAATGCAACGTTAACACATAAATTAAATGAAAATTTAGCAATTTTTTTGCGGTTCCAATAATGAAAATTTAATTCCAAATATACATTAAACGCGAAACCTTTGCAAATTGAAAACTCCAAAACATAAATATATGCAACTGAATAGTATGTAGATATGTCTATATGCCTGATGATATGCGAAAAAGAGAAAAAAAAACGGAACAATTTCAGCATTTTCTTATTTTGCTTAAGTCGTCCTCCTACAACAACTCTAATAATGTATTATTATTAGCGGATTTCTGTTTCGGGTCTGCCCCAAATACATATATACATATATATATATATATATATATATATATACATATATAAATACGTAAAATATCATTCTCATATTCTATTGAAACGAATTTCTATTTTGTTTTTTTTTTGTATTTTGGTGTTTTTTTTTTTTGGTTTGTTTTCATTTTGCTAGAATCGCCCGATTATTAGTGATAAATACAATATTATCGTTACATGCTTTACAAAATTTATATATATATATATATTTGTGTTTGTATCTACATACACACTATATACAAGAATATTATATTGTACTTCTATGATTATATTATTGTCTAATATTATTTTGTGTAATTGCTATTACTTTACATATGTGTATATATATATATGTATATATATATATATAAAGAAATATATATACATATGTATGTATGTGTGTGTATACATATTGAAAATATATGAAATATAAATTACATTTAAAGTAATGGATTTTTAACTGCTGCGGTAAGCGGGCATTGAAATTGAATATTTTTGTGAACATTTGATTCCAAACAGCCCAAACTCTAATCGATCAGGCGAATCAACAATACAAAAACTAAAAGCACTCTAGAACTCATGAAATCTGATTTTGATCGTAATATAATAGAAATCGCTGATTTCGGCGAGACGTTAAAAATACTTTAAAACCGCGATGTTAGTGCAGAGCTTGGCTAGAGCTTTTGAACTTTCTCTCAATCTTTGTAAAAAATAGTGGTTGAAATAGTGGGAGCACAAAGGCAGCAGTGTCGGCTCAAATACCAGTTAGAGTTGCGCCCTGCCAGAGATGTAATTTTTGCCTTTTTTTTCGTTAGATCTGGTATTTCGTTTTAAAAGCCCGATAACTCGGCGAATTTTAAATAAACCGATTCCAACATAACATTATTATCGATGGTGAGAGTCATCGGAAAAATTTAGTTGTTGTTTTTGTTTTCAAGCGAGCGCGACGTGTGAAGAAATTCAGGTGCAAAGCGGAAAACGGAATTTCATGTGGAAAACAAAAAACGAGAAACAAAGTGACACGAAATTCGAGTGCAAAACAAAATCGAAACTTGTGCGCTTTTTTTTCTTGTTTAAAAATATTTTTTTTTTTGTTATTTTTTGTAAGTGTGTGTGTTTCGACTTTATAGACGCGAACGCGCGCGGGGGCAAATCTGAAAAGGGGGAAAAAATGGCAGCAGCATCCACAGCAGCCGCCGCCGCTGCTGCCACTGTCACCGAAAGAGCTGAAATTATGCAATAAAACAACAACAAAAAATAATAACAAAAACAAAATGGAAAATGAATCAAAGATTAATATACACCAAGAGGAGAAAAATCTAAAGTGTAATTTGCCTTCATTTTTTACTTGCCAATTTGTTTAATTGCTCACGCTGCAATGTCCGATGCTCTGGCATTTGCGTGTGTAGGTGTGTGCATGCGAGTGTGTGAATTAGCGAAAAGAGTTAACAAAAAGAAGAAGAGTTTTTGTTAATAAAAACAACACAAATATGTACACATATACATGAATACATATATATATATAAATATTTGTGTATTCATATGTGAACAATTCATTTATATCTAGTATGGTGTAGTTGTTGCTCCCTCTGCCTATGTATGTATGTTTGTGTGTGTGTGTGTGTGTGTATTGCAAGTGCCGAATGCCGTTGTCGTCGTTGTTGTTGTTGTTGCCGCTTAACCAGTTTCTTTTTGGTCTTTTTTTTTATATTCAACAAGTTTCTGCAAACACATGTGCCTTAGTGTGTGTGTGTGTGTGTGTCTGTGTTCGTTTTCCTGTCATTGTGTTAATGCGCTGCTGCTGTGCGTGTTATTAAGAGAAATTTAAAAACAAAAAACCAAACGAATTGGATGTTTCAAAATGGAAACCTAACAAAAACAAAAAGAAAAATCCAATATTCAACAATATGCAACAATGCCGGTAAAAGCATTTACCAAAAACAACAACAATAGCAGCAACAACAACAATAACACACAAGCACAAACAAAGAAGTGTTAAATGCATGCACTAGAAAGAGACAGCTATCTTTAATAGTATCAGTTTACTTCATGTGTGTGTGTGTGTGTGTGTGTGTTTGTGTGCGTGAAACGATGCTGCTGCGCCTGCGCTTTTTCGTTTTATTTTTGCGCTTTGTGTCTTGTGTGTGTGTGTGTGCAAGTTGTATATGTATGCATTTTTAATTCGAATTTTTAATGCTCTTGCAAAAAAAAAGTTATACATTTGTCATTTTTTTTGGCTAAAAGGGTAAACAAAAAGTAGCATGTCTTGCAATAATTTAACTTTAAAAAGTTCTTACCGACAACAAAATAACAAAAACAAGAAGCATTGAGAATTTAAACCTAAATTCTTAATTTCTAAAGGCAACTCTGTTGTGTGTCATTTTAAACAATCTGGCAATCCCAGTAATCTTTGGTTCAAAGAAAAAAAAGAAAACAAGAACAAATAGATTGCACTGTGGAATAATCCTAACAAAAAGTGATAAAAAGACAGCGGTCCGATTTGTGTTGTGTTGCCTATTGTAAAGGAAGAAGAAGCTCATCGTATTTCAAGTGCCTGAAAAAACTATAAAATTCAATTTTAACCCTCAAAATAAGAGACAGCATTTCTTCAAATAGCTTCAATAAGAAAATACCCAAACAATTTTTAAAAATTTGAAGTCCAAACCAGACAATTAGTACTAAATTTGTTTTAAAATTGGAATAAAACTCAACTTCACAATTGCTAAGTCAAAGCGATCTCGAAATTCCAATTTTTTTTTTTTTAGCATTGATCAATCGTCAATATCAATTAACATTATAAATTTAGTGAACCTTGAGAGGGCGTCTTCTAATGAAAATTTATTATGATTATTTTAGAAATGATTGGTTAAAAACTTTATTTTGCAAGAGAATTGTGTAAATTTTGAAAGTGGCAAAGTTATATTGGTTCATCGGTAATTTGAATCAAATTATAGAAACGACTTAAAGAATGCCTTAAAATATTTGTTTGTTTGTTTGCTTGTTTCTCAAATGTTTATGCTTAATGTTTGCTTTTTAATTAATTAATTTTATTTTTCATTTTGCAGTGTCTGCACATTTTGCTGTTGTTATTCGCCCATTAAATTCATTTATTTTCAACGCTTCGAGAGCAAAATCTATAAGATAGCAAAAAAAAAAAAAAGAAGAAGTGAGAGTGTTGCCTAAAAGATAACAAAAAACAAAACTTTAAATAAAACACAAAAAGCAAAAAGGATTTTGATAAAAAAAAAAAAAATTAATTATAATTATTTTTTTTTTGTTTTTTTTTTGGTTCTTGAATTTTTTGTTGATTAATTTTATTATGAAGCAAAGGCAAAACAACAATTTCAATTACAATAATAACAATAATGTTAATAATATTAATCTAAATAACAAGCAACAAATTCATACTAATCGCAAAAAGGAAACAACAACAACAACTACTACTAACAACAACAACAACAACAACAAACAGCAACTGTATAACAACGAAGAAGCAATAACAACAATAGCAACAGAAGCAGCAGCAACACCAACACCAACAACAACAACAAAAATTAAAACAAAAAATAAGCATATTTATTTTGTGCAACGCCGCCTCAAACGCAACAATAATTCCAACAATTCCACCACCACCACCAACAACAACAACAACGCCGCCCCTAAAAAAAATCACGCCAACAATTGGAAAAATAATACTCAATTCCAAAAGCAAAAGCCGCCACATAACGAAAAATTATCAATATTAAATTTAAATAGAAATTTCAAGAAATCATCATCATCATCATCAGCAGCAGCAGCAGCAGCAACATCTAAAACCAAATTGATATCTAATACAAATTCATCATCATCATATTCAGATAATAAACGAACAACAACAACAACACACAAAATGGGCGGCGGCAAAGATATACGTCGCGGCCTGGAGCCTTTGGAATTTGAGGAATGTATTGTCGATAGTCCAGAATTTCGTGATAATCTAAATCGTCATGAAAAGGAATTGGATCACACTAGTCATCAGATCAAGCGTATTATCAAAGAGGTTAAAGATCTAATGAGTGCGGCTAAAGGTGAGTGCCATGAGAGGCATACAATTTAATATATTATACATACACTATATGAATACATTTATGCGATTTTAAAGACTTTAGGATGATGACCATTGAACTTAAGACCTAGATTGATTAATCCTAGATTTGTTAATATATATCCTAAAACTGGCTTATATTAGTAGAGAGAAAAAATGGAAAAGAAAAGTAAAGCTTTCAATTCGATATTAGCATCAGATTGGAAGTTTGTAAATTGAGCTTTTGATTCAAAGCTAATATGTAACTACATAGTATATTTGCCGTCAAGGTCAACTACCATCAACAACAACAACAATAACATGAACAAACTAAATCAAACAAAACTCACAGAGCGTATCTAATATAAAAAAGATGCAGAGAGAGAGAGAGAGGGCACAAAAAGGGAGAATAAAAATAAAACATCGTTTTTTTTCCTTTATTTTATTACTTTGTAGACTTATTATTATAATAAGCTTAACGGCAAATTGCAAATTGTATAATATAAAACACTTTGAATTGAATGCCGACTTTTAGATCCCAACCACAACAACAACAACTTCTTTCTAGTTAAGAATGAAAAGATTCCGATCTTAAGAAGTAAAGTTTCTCTAGTTCTCTGTGTTTAGGACTGATGGGATTCTCTTTGAAGGATCTCTCTTACTTTAGTTCCAATGACTTAATGAGAGTTTTTTATGTTGCTATGGACTCGATTCTTAATGAGAACACATTACAATGCCTTACAGAGAGAAAGGAGAGTGGACTTAGACCTTGCCTTTTGAAAATAAATTCCTTAAAATTCCAAGTTAAACATTTGTCAATTCAAGAGGGGATACACAAAACATTACGGGGGGAATAGAGTGCCAATGAATTCATTGATTATGTGGCTCCGTACAGCTGAAATGAATTGAGAACGATTGATTCGGAATCAGAATTCCACTGATTCATCATTGAAACCAATAACCGATTATAGGGTATTGAGTAAACACTTTAAGCAGCATTTGCAATAGTTTTAAGCAATCAGTTAGTCACGATATTGTGTGTATGTGTGTGCTTGCAGGTGTGTGCTGGTATCTGTTGTTGTTGTTCTTGTTTTTCAACGTTCTAAATGCAATTCAGCTAATACACAACACACGAATACACAGAACAGAAACAACGAACATTCGCTAAAAACAAATGCCGATAAATGGAATACACATTTTACGGTAATAACAACAAACAGGTGTGTGTGTTGTGTGTGTGTGTGTGTGTGTGTGTGTATAATGCGGGTATGTTTTGGTGTGCGAGTCATCAATCTGCTAAATACTAGATACTTGGCCGTGTCCCAACTAGAAACAGATGAATGAAAATCACAAATGAGCATTTGTTTTTTGGACGGGCTTTGAAACAATATCTTAATCTCACAAATAATCCCAAAATGCACAAATATTGCCAACACTTTTCGTTACCGAATCTTTTTGCACCTTCTTTTGTGTTCTCTACTTAAGTTGGTTCAATCCAAAAAAAAAAAAAAAAATGAGAACATATCAAGTTTTGGTTTGATCATCAAAACTCTTAACAATTTTCTGTTTTGGGCTAAAATTGTATTGTCAAAATAAAAAGTTTACTTAAACATTTTTTTAATACTTTTTTTTTGACATTTATTTCCAGTTTCCAATTAAACTAAGGTATTTAAAGATTTTTGGTCTTAGATCTTACGATTTTATGAACTTGGGGGTCCGTTAAAGCCTAGCTAAATGCAACTAAAAAAAATTGTTCCTTCCCTACTTTTTTTTCAAAATTTTTTTATTTGATATTTTTGTTATTGTTTTTCTAAGTGTTTCTCAATAATTTTCCAAATTTTTTTTCATCTTTTTGAAAGTTTTTCTTAATATAGTTTTCAAAAAGTTTTCTTAATATTTTTTTCAAAAAATTTTCTTAATATTTTTTTCAAATATTTTCCTTATACTTTTTTCAAAGTTTTTCCTAATATTTTCTTTTTTATAATTTTTCTTAATTTTTCTAAATATTTTATAATTTTTTTAAATGTTTTCTAAATTTTTCTTAATGTTTTCTAAATTCTTCTTAATATTTTTTCTAAATTTTTCTTAATATTTCCTACATTAAACATATTTAACTTTTTGCATTTGAATATTTTTCTAAATTATTCCTAATTTTTTTAAAAAATTTTTTGGAAACTCCATCTTTTTTATTTCAAAATTAGTTTTTAATTTAGTTTTAATTAATCTAAATTTTGTTTAATTTATATTTCTTTAAATTATGTGCTATTTTCGTGATCAAGATTTTTAACAACTTTTTTTAATTATTGGATTAAAAGTTGCAACATTTTTTTTAATGCTAATAACATGGGATTTTCATTAAAAATTTGCATTAATTTTCTCATTTGTGTTTATAAAATGAAAGATACAACTCGGAAAATCTATAAAGAATTCTGATATATATTTTCTGGCCTGGAATGTCAGCTTCTTGTTGGAAGGAGGGAATCTATTATGGGTCTCTGGATTGGAATCAGTTATAGAATGGCCAATTTATAATTTTTAGGTAATTGAGCAGAGGGCTAGTCGCCGCTGGCGCTGCTGCTTATCAAATATAAAATCGAAGCAATAAAACGACATGTGCACACGTATGTACATATGTATGTGTATATAATGGTATATATATATATATACGATAAGGGGCAAACACTTGCGTACCACCGCCCAGTCAGTAAAATTAACCTTGACGTTTAATTATATAAAAGCAAATGGTATATATATGTACATACATATATACATATGTATATATTCATGGGAAGTTGGCATCAACCTGTTGTTCACTTAGCCATAAATAGTTTCCAGCTTGAGACTGTATTTGCCATAGACAAACTAACTAACTAACTAACTAACTAGCAAATTCAACTGAATAATTGACTCAAGTTGTGAGAAAGTGAAAGAATGGCAACAACAAATTTTCTGCTGAAGATTGAAAAGAGTTTATTTTGTTTTTGTTCTATTTTGGCCTCAAGTATTTGCAATTATTGCTTATAATCTTGGCTCACATACAAGATAAGATTTCGACTACACCAATTAATCGATAATAAAAGATGTACGATAACATTTTCTTATGAAAAAAAAATTCTAACTCTATTCAAAAGTTGTGTTTAATTAAAATTACAATTTTTGTGAGTGAGTTTTGGTCAAGCTTTTTGTCGTTTGAATAGGGTCAAAAAAGCTACTTTAATATGGGTCAATGCAAACAAATAGATTAGAGCAAACAAATTAAATTCAATGCTCCGGCGACCTTCAGCAAAAGTAAAACTAAAACAAAATACAAGGCGGTAACCTAAACATCATGATCATAGGAGGGAGGAGGCGGCTGGTAGGTAGCGGAGGGAGGGGATCGATTAGAAAATTATTTCAGCCACTTTGAGACCATTTCGTCAGCCGTCCAAATCGCAACGCCCTAAAAAAATGTACCTAACCCAATTTAGTTGTCAGTTTTCGAATCAAAATGAGTTTAAAATGTTGCAGACTTTCTTCCAATGGCGTCATACAAATAAATGACCCTGAAAAAATCAAGATTACTGTGCGTAGAGTTTAAAGACGTGTCTAGTTGTTTAATAGGCAAGACTTGCATGACAAGAGGGACTACTGAACTAGGCCCAAACCCATTTCCTGGCCCTTCAATCAAACGAAATTTTTTAGAATCCAAATTCGAACTCAAGAAGAGTTGTTCTGATTAGAATATCTTTAATGAAGTTGAAAACGCTTTCTTCCCTTAAGGATTTAGCCAATAACCTTCACAAACGACGACCGATAGGTGCGCCACAGAGCTTTTTTGCCAATAAGAGTGAGAGAAATTACTCCATCATTTGATTCTGGATTAACTTAATCATCAATTTAAAGAGTTTTAAGGGTAATGAAAATGCAAATAAGTCATCTTTAAAACTTTCAATTCCAACTGAGCAGAGATTTCTTGTTGTTGTTGTTGTTATTGTTAATGATCGAGCGAATGAACGATTGAAATGAGTGAGGCGAAGCGATCTCGGCTAAAAAACAGCGCAACGCATCATTTTTTTTTTTGTTTTTTTTTTACGTTTGAATTTCGTATGAATCATTTTCGTTGTCTGAAAAGTCATTTTGGGCTGCTGCTGCTGCTGGTGGTGCTGGTGCCTGCCTGCCTGCCACCTCCTCCGCCTTCGCTGCTGCCGCCGCATGGCAATGGCCAAAAACCAGTTTTTTTGGACCACAACAACCAAGGCTTATCAGAGCTCAGACACACACACACACACACATACACAAACACACAAACGCATACAGAAAGACGGCGAGAGAAAGGCCATACACATACATATATAAACATTATAATGATCGATTAGCTTTGCCGTTGAGTTTGAGATAGATAAGCCATAGAAGTGGCGTTGAATGTTGATTGACAGGCATGCCCCAGCGTCGTCCGGGGCATATACATAGATACACATATACCTCCCTCCTCTTCCTCCTCTTCCTCCTCCTAAATAGTTAAGAAGGTATGGATGACGCACCCAAGGCCCAAAAACCGGGCCCCAAAAATAAAAAAACAGCAGCGCAGCGCAGCGCGTCCATTGTGCGTCGATCTGTCTCCTACAGTTTAAGCTAGATAGTATTAGTAGTAGTAGGGGGAGGGGGGGGGGGATATTCCAAAAGTTTACACTAACCGCATGAGATCGGAGTAAAGAAGTCGAATTAAAGTATTGATTTCCGAATGACATTCTTTGTTCATTCAGTTCTTGGAGAACAACAATTTCTCATATTTTTTTTCAAACTTCAGTGCTTGCCCTCGTAAATAAGTCCATTCTCAATGAGTTTTTGTGCCAGTTCCCAAGATAATCAGCACATTTTAGTAAATAGGCAATAGAACAGTGAACGAACACCCCTTAGCCGAACCAACCTACCAACCAACCTACCAACCAACCAACCAACCAACCAACCTACCTACCTACCTACCTACCTACCTATCTACCTTTCTTACTTAACTCAACACAGTCTTACCACTTTGCCTAACTGATTTGACAAGTGTAGTTGGCTTAGTTTAGTTCTCAGTCTCGGTTTGTCTGTGACTTTGCTGTGTCTTGCTTACTTAGAAATCCATTTCGTGGAAAAGCAACAAAATAAGTTACAAAAAAAAGCAAACCAAAATGAAAACCAAACATAACACAAAAAATGTCTTTAAAACTTGGCTAACATGTAAAAGGTTTTTGGCTTGCCTATTTATGTTAAACATCAAAAAGACTAAATTAAAGTTTAGTGAGGAGAAAAGTGTCACAATTGTGGGGAGAGACAGAGCAGATAGTTCAGAAAAATTCGGTCTCTTGGTCCCTATGTTCATTTAAAGTATAAGGAATCCCAAATATAGAGACCGCAAGCCTTAGAAGGAGACTTTCGAGAAAAGGTCGCCGCACAAGCAACTGAGCATCTTTTGTAGTTAGGATCGGCACGGCAATTGCCAATGGTCAAGTAAAGAGGCGTATAAAAGCTTGCCGCACAAGCAACTGGGCATTTCTTTTGCTCAAAAAAGTGACTTTTTGCGTAGAGAAAATGTGTAAATTTATATTAAGATTGGCATATCGATTTCAAGCGCAAATAGAGAGGCCTATAAAAGGTCGCCGCACAAGCAACTGGGGATCTTGTGCTCAAAAGAATGACTTTTCGGGTAAAGGAAATGTGTAAATTTCTAGTATAAATCTGCATGATGATCTCAAGTCTAAGTAGAGGGGCCCGCCGCACAAGCAACTGGAGATCTTATGCTCTAAAGCGAGACTTCTGGAGTCGAGTGAATGTGTAGAAACTTTAGTATCGCATTTAAAAACAAAAACTCTTCATTCACATTCGCATTCCCACTTACTCACTTGTGCGGCCAAGTCTTGTTCAAACTTGTTGGGTTTCGCATTCGCATTGCCTTATTTCCCTTTGCATGTGGTTTCTTTGCCATTACGTCTTCTAGACAGTCTTTTATAGACAGTTACCAGGCGCATTGATTACACATAAAATTGATAATGTTTGAACTAACCGACGACTCGACTCTTTGAATATTATCTACATACGTAAGCCAATTTAAATCGCAGCAACTTGCAAAAAAACAAAAAAAAACCGAAACAAATAAAAAAGAATTCTGCATGCTCAGCAACAAAAAAAAAAAAAAAATAACAAAAACAGAAATTCTGCTTAAAAATATTTTCGCTCACTCCCCAATGCCCCAATGTGTGTGTAAGTGTCTGTGTGTGTGTGTGTTTGCATATGTCTTTAAAAATTTCTTTGCATATCACTTGAGTTTGAAATTTCAGTAAGGCGGCGCTTACTCAATCGACAAATCACAGCAGCTTTATGATTTATTTATTTATTTATTTAATTATGACAAATATGTGTGTAGGTACATAACATGCGATCGCGATCAAATAACAAAAGAAAAGCGAAAATATGGCAGAGCTGGGAAGAGGCAAAAGAATTGGCCTCGCAAGTCATCCTATCCAAGCTAAAGGTTTTTTTTTTTTTGCTTTCTTTTTGGCATTAACTAATTAACATCTAAGTGCAAAATTTAAATACACCAAAAGCAAATTGGAACCTGAAAAAGGACACATGAAATTTTGAATAAGAGAGTTTTCAATAGTTAAATCAATTTCAGTTAATACTTAAAACCAAAGTTTTCAAATTTTTTAGATTATATTTAATAGTAACTTATTTTAAAATTTGATATTATGTGTTCATTGCAGATATTTTTTTTTTTAATTTTTAACATAATTTTTCCTTTTTTATATATTTATTATAAATATTTTTTTTATTTTGTGTTTACTTTTATATATATGTACATACATATGTATATATGTATTTTTTTAACATTTTGTTTTTGTTTCAATATATTTTGGAATTTTATTTTTTAAATAACAATATTAATTTACAGTTAATACTTAAAAAATTTAAAAAAATTTGCATTGTCATTTTATTATGTCTTTTTTTAATATTGTATTTTGTTGTGTTTTGCCATTATTAAATTATGTATATTTATTATTATGTGTTAAATTTGTTGTACAAGTTATTCTAAAGTAAGTCTATAGATATTTCCTCAGTGTATGTGCGTATTTATTGAAAATTTATTTGAAAGATAAGATAATATGAATATATGTATATATACATTTATATAAATATAAAAACACATTTAAGTATGATACTTACGATCTTAACTTATGACATAAACTTTGCTGGCTATCATTTTGGCCAAAAGACATTAACCAAGTGCCATCAGAGTATCACAGAGCATTCAGTTTATATGTATGTATATCGATTCGAATGCGGTTCATGCGAAGCCATAAAACTTTTATCGTATTTTATTCCGAAGAATTTGTGTTATTTTTTGTGATGTTTTTTTTTAAGGCTTTTTAATAGATTGCCAGAGAAACGAAGAAAATGCGCCAGAAGATCAATCAGTGAAGCAGCCAAACGAATTTCTCATATACATACATACATGTAAAGCCTTTTGCAATACTCTTTGCATTCTGATTGATCTATATGTATATATATATAATCCAATTGTTGGACGATTAGTTAAACTGACAGCTTCCAACTTTGCATGCCTTAAATTAAGACTTTTCCTGGCTCTTTATTATGTGGTAGACAGAAAGTCGTCGTGGTGTAAAACCAACCACCCGCCACTTGCTGTAGCCTCGTTAGGATGTCCTTTAGAGGCGTTCCTTCTGGCTTTGCAGAGGTTGAGAGGTTGCCAGCCTTGCCCAGCCACCCACTTCTGCCTGGTGATCTTTCTGAATGCCTTCTGATTCAATGGAGTCACTTGAAGACTAATAAATTAACTAGTTTTAACTTTTGAATATTTCAAAACGTTTCAATTTGACTTCATTTGACTGTTTTAGCCAAAATTGAAATCGCTGACAATAATTCTTTTGCTCTGTTTTCGCATCTACCCACAATGTGAATGACCTCTGCTCACTGTGGATAATAATAGCCTTAACATAACGTATGGCTCTCTGCAATTGGCCATCCAAACTCCAAATAAATTGTAAACTATGCAAAACAAAAACAAAAAAAAAACAATCAAAATATGCCTTTTGAAAATGGCAAATTTTGGCTTGCTTTCAATGGGAAAGAATATCAAAAGAAAGGCCAAGCAAACCAATTAATTGATTATTTGCTAACCACTTTTCAATTTTGAAAATTGTTTAAGAAAATGCTACAAAAAAAATTTATTTCCCTCAGACATAAAAGTTAAGCAGAACACAGGCACCGGGGGGAACGGAGGGACCGGTGGGCCTGGTGCCCACGCATTAGACAGACGAAACGAAACGGCACGGCGGGTCGCGGGTAATAAAATAAATTTTAAAAATCAATTATGGCGCTACGTATGTATAAGAAATAATGTTAAGGCCAAAGCATAATACAAAAAGAAAAAATAAAAAAGGCCCAACTAAAAGAAAAACACAATCGAAACTAAGCAGCAACAACAATAACAACAACAACAAAAAGCCAACTCTTAATGTGAAAGTGACAAATGCACTATGGACGGATAGACAGACAGACAGACAGACAGGCAGGCAGACAGACTAAGAGGCACACAGACAGACTAAGAGGCAGACAGACTGAGAGTCAGTTAAATGCTTACAACAATCCTATCCAGCTAGTAGATAGACGTTTGTAGTAGCTTCACCTGCTACGTGACGAACACCAATGTGGCAGCATCATCGTCATCATCGTCATCATTATGACCATCTTTATGATTGTCATCTCGTGATTATGAACATGATCTTGAACAGAGAAAAGAGAGACTTGCCACTGCCACCGCTTCCACCGCCGCCGCAGCCGATGACGACGACGACGACCTTTGTTAGTCACACAATGTTCATGATCATGATGAGATCGCCTCGCCGCGGCGTTGATCATAAATATTAATACCGAGTAAAGAGAAAATCCCCATATGTAACTTTGCGCAGTTTGGTTTGGTTTGAGGATTGAGGGCAATGACACCAAAAACAAGAAGAAGAAAAAAAAAAGACCCAAAAAACCTAAAAAACCCTACGAGAAAAAGTGTCTTCCTTGGCTCTTAGGTTTTTCTTGTGTCGCTTAAATAAATAGAAAAATTTTATAAATTGCAAATAAAGTGACTAAGGGAATAGAAATTGATAAAAAAAAATTGACTCTAAAATCTATAATGACGGCTAGTAATCAAAACTGTCCATATATCGAGCCTAGTGTTAACGATTAATCCAAAAAATGAAATATTTGATATTCTATAGGTATATAGCCAAAAAAATGTTTAAAAAATAACTTTTTAACGAAAACGTGCATATATCAAGCTTAGTGTTATCGTTATCGTTAACGATTACTTCAAAAATATGAAAAAATAGCTAAATCATACATTTATCGAGCTTAGTGTCATCGATATCGTTAACGATTACTCGAAAAATATGCTAATATTTGATATTGCATTGTAATAACGACTTGAAATTTAAAGAATCGTTTAAAAAAATAGCTACTAATTAGAATGATACATTTATCGAGCTTTGTGTCATCGTTGTCGTTAACGATTATTGATTATCTTTGCCAATCGATTGAAATCGATATTTCTTAATAATTGTTTGATAAGTAGCTGAGAATAATGATAGAAGTGTGACTATATGGCTGAATAATTGAATATATGGGAAAAGTATATACATATATACATATTCGATTAATGTGATGTCATTGTTATCGGTTTCGATAAGGCTTGAAAAGCCCACTAATATAAGCTGATTAAAAAAAAGCAATTTAAAACGTTTTCGGGTTTCTGGTTCATCAACAATGTAACAGTTGCTTTATATTTACGTTCATTTAGCCCTTTTCACACACACACACACACAGAGACACACACATACACAGATATTTGGGAAGTTGTATTCTGTTTAAGCATCTTGATAAACTTATGATACATATTCTACGCTTGTTCATAATAACAGAAAACAAAAAGAAATAACACGAAAAAATAATTAAAACAATTTTCTTGTATAACAAACAACAACATTTCCGCATAAGGCACACACACACACACACACACACAAGATCTCTGGGAATTGTTACAACTTCCATGTTGTGTACACACACACACACACACACGCACACATACAGACGGACATTTGTTGTAACTAACTAACTAACTAACCTGTTGTTATTGTTGTTGTTGTTGTTGCTGTGCGAATGGCCACAATTTTTCGCTTTGGAATTTGTAAAATTTTCATTTTCAATTTCAATCAAGAGATTTTTTGGTTTTGTGTATTTCGATATTAATTATGGTAAATGGTAAATATTACGGTCCGTTGAACAGATGCGTGCAGTTCGTGCCCATGAATGAATGTTTTTGCTACTTAAATAAGAAAGAGGGAAAGAAATTACACATACATATGTACTTTATACACATATATCCACACAAACACAAACACACACTCACAGTGGTGTATATATATGTATGTATGTATATATATATAGCCAGAAAGTATACGGAAAAATATTCTGAAAAAATAACAAACATGAGAATTTGAAATATGCTTAATAAAGGGCGCTCGCTGCTGCTGCTGCTTCTGCTGCTGACGTAAATGCAGCAAGTAATTGTTAAAATATCCCTCCACCAGCTTCTCCTCCTCATCCTCCTCCTCCTCCTCCTGGTGCTACTTTTCTTCCTCGGCCAGTGTAAGCGTGTCGACATGGAGCTACCCTGTAAGCAATTTTTATTTAGCCAACTCCTAGAAACTCGATGATAATGTGCTTTACTCTCGATTCTTCAGAATCTTAAATATATTGTGAAGATAGTTTTGAGAGTAAATAGTCTTACTTCAAGAGACTTTTCTTTGAAGGCTTTTTCTGTTATGGTGTAAGAAATTCTTTGATTATTTTGCTTTATTTTGGTTACGTATATAAAAGTTTGATTTTAATTGTACGCAACATTTCCTATTGAAGTAAAATATATGAAAATTGCAAAAATAATTTACCACATCCGCACAGTGGTTAATTTAGTTAATACAACTATCAATTCTTGACCACAGTGCAGTGATTAGTTAAAGCCTACATTGCGTATGCGTAATAAATTTAAAACTTAATTAAATATATGCAATATTGTTTGACTTGGAATGTCGTATATATAAGCTTAAGCTATATATCTATATATACTGATGGTAATATAAGAAGAAGCATACAAAAGAGAACTAAAATCGGAAATTTCGTTTTATGTTGGGGTTTCGTTTTTTTTTTTTTGATTATGAATTCTCGCTTAGAAGAGACAGACTGATAATCGCAAGTGCAGTTGCCAACACACACACACACACACACACAGACACACATTAACATTTTCGTGGGTGTGTGTGTGTGTGTGTGTGTGTCTTAGGCCTGACCTTTGTTGTTGTACGTGTCATGGCATAAAATGTTAAGTTTTTCACTTCTCTTTGTGTTTGTCGTTGATGTTGCATGCATTTTGCAGATTTGGCCGATAACTTAACTCATGGCCGATCTCAACAAAACGTTGTCATTATCTCTTGCTATTGTATTCCTTCTTATCAATTCACTAGATAAGAATTATGATTTCATTTTATATATTACATAAGTTGTTGTTTTTTTTTTTTTAATATAAAGACAAGTAAAAGTTATTGTCTAATTGTGATTCATAAGTTTCATATCTATAGTTATATGGCCAGTTCTTGTTCTGTAGTAAAGTTCAAAGTTATATCAATAACTTGTGTCGGCTATGGTAAATTCATGGCCAGATAATGAACATTTTAAAGCCCTAATACTGTACGAAAGACATATCAAGGCTAAGAGAAGCAACAGGAAGGCAAACAACAACAAAAAAAAAAAAAAAAACGAACCTAAACACAAATTTGATTCCACTCGATTACCCAAATACCTCTTAAAATGACTAAATTATAAAGAAATCATAGATAAAGCTATGGCAACAAGTTTAGCTATATTATAACTCTCTTTACCCCCACCTCCCCAACCGCCATTATAGCCCTTCGCCCACGGGATGTAATAATATATTTAAACATTGTTTGAAATGTGCTAAAAAGTGGCAAAAGATCATGTCCAAAAAGGCAAACACAAGTAGAAGAAACTCAGCTAAATTGACGTCAGACGAAAGGAAAATGGCACCGCCAAACAGAAACACACACGCACACACATGCACACACACACACACTTAGGCAAATAAAAGAAAATAAATTTTCCAAGTGTTTAACAATTAACACTTCATTTTAGTTACGCTAAGCTGTGAGCATTTTGGGAAAACACCGACCGACGTACCGAACCACCGACTGCCCCCTCATTTCCACATGAAAATTTCCGCCAAACTTTTGTTTTTTGTTTTTTGGTTTTTCTGTTGCCAAACAGGGAAAATATTTTGTTGTATATTTCGCTGTGGATCAGAGTCAACAAAAGATTTGTATAACAATTTGCCTAAAGCTTTTAAGTGGCCACAGTTGTCTTGCTTCTTCTGCCAGATCGGACAAAAATATATACATATTATATTATATAAAAGTTTCTGCCATGAACGAAGTCAAAATTGCCTTTAAGATCAATTTTCTTCGACCCAGAAGCCAACAATCGAAATTATTTATGTTTTCTATTGCGTTTAGCTCTAACGAAATATACTCTTAGCCATTCGATCGTTAGAGGGTATAGACAAAGTGGCAAATTGAAATGAAATTGAAATCTATGGTAAACTGAGCAAGCAAAATTTGAGCGCCCATTGCATGCATGTGTTTTGACTCAAATTTGGCGCAAAATTTAACAGCAGCAGCCAACAACAATTACTAATACCAAAAAATGCCGCAGCGATGGAAAGAGAGAGAAAGAGAGAGAGAGAGAGAGAAAGAGAGAGGGCAGGTGGGAGGGAGGAAAAGTTATGGCAGCAAGCGTACGCCTCTGACCAAAATGTTTTCGGTACAAATCAAACATAAAATTCTCTCTGTTTCTCTTAACGAAATTCTTTTAACTGTATCTAAGATCTTGAATGAAACACAAATCTTTACAAGAACCAAGAGATACATATGTACATAGATGATTGGTCGTCTCTTAGAAATCTCTCAAAAGAAATCAATGTGTGTATAGATTTATTTTTAGTGGAAAATCATAATGCATACCATGACCATTACTTCCACATTTGTCGGTCTATATAGTTGTGGTAATTAAATGTTTATATTTGATTACACACACACACACACACACACACACACAAACACACTCAAGGGGTGGTCGTTTGACTTAGTCATTATCAAAATCTGTATATATATACATACATATATATGTATAAGTATTTCTCATTCGGGTGGGTGCACACTCTGTCAATCCCGACAAATTGGGAATTGAACACAACTAACCCAATTTGGGCAAAACTCACTTATATCTTTCTATGCCGTCTGATGTCATTCCAGCAGCAGCAGCAGCAGCAGCAAATTCCATATATACAATCAAAAAAATAACAGCAGCCAGCAACAACAACAACAACAACAGCTAAAACAATAGATTTTATTAGCTCAAATTTCAATTTCAAAAATGTTCCATTTAAATCAAACTTTAACCGAAATATTAAATGAAATTTTTCAATTAAATCGCTTTCCTTCACTTGTTTCGCTTTCAATGACATTTGCCTTTTCATTCACCTTAAAAATATTTCAATTGGATTCAAAAGATTCACAACTTAAGATTTCGATCTAAATCTAAATCGTCTGGATTCATTTTCAATTTCGAAGACTGCCCAAAATGATCGAAATTTAAAATTTTCTAGCCTGAAATTTTTTTTTAACTTACAATTTTTTTTCAATTTAACAACTTTTTAAACTGAATTTGAAAAAAAATCGGTTTTATTTCTAATTCTTAGAACTTAAACTTAAAAGAACTTAAAAGGATGTTGTATAGGGGGGAACATGACAAAAAAACAACCTCAAAAACACAATAGGTTCAGGAATATGACAAAAACCGACAAAATGGAGAAAACCTTGTGGCGAATTAACCTTTAGCGACGATCCTTTAGAGAACTCGTCTAGGCATAGATATTTCGAAAATTTCTTACTCCAATCCATTTTGGAAGTTGAAAACAAAGTGGTTCTTATTTGCGAGAGCTTACTGTACCATATTATGGTATGGTTAGTTATTTCGTAGATCGAAAAGATTTAATTATAATCCTTGGCAAAAATTAAAAACATTCTGTGTAGGCAGCAAATAGGTGTTCATATCTACTAAAAATATATATTTCAACATAAAATCGAACTATGTATATATATGTATGTACATATGTATGTATGTGCATGCATATATAGGTATAGTATTCATGTATTTGGCGCGTAGGAAATGTCAACTTAATTTGCCCAAATAAAGACACAGTCAATTAAGACACAAATACAACGATAAATTCGAGTTTTTCATTTTCAGTATACGCGACACAAAACAGACAAAAAACAAAAATCTATTTTGGTTTATAATGTCAACCGGGGCAAGTCTTACCAATTTTGGTCTGGCCAAATGGGACAACTAACCTACTGACTATTTTGCATATTTAAAACAAAATCACAAGCAGAGAAAAGCTAAAAACCAAAATAAATGCTGGCCAACAAAATGAAATGTATCTTTGTTGATCATAATTTGGTAGTTAAATATCAATCAATTGAAGTTGTAGGAGCTGACAGCTCCCTCTCAACTTTAACTGCATTTTCTCGTCGTATCTAGTAACTAAATCTCACATTATGAGTTGGTCACCTGTCGGACCGAAGACAATTACCATCGATTGGCAAGCAGCGACATAATATCCAAATCTATTCATCTCTCATTAAACCATAGAAAATACGAGAGCATTTCATTTTGTGACGCCATCTTGTTTCCTGTGGTCGCCATTTTAAGTTCTAAGAAAGCTTTATGGTCCCGCTAGCTGCCAAAAGTGACTTAGAGTCGCTTTCTTGTTTCCTGTGGCCGCCATTTTGATTTTTGTGGAAGCCTTATGGTTTCGCTAGCCGCCAAAAGTGACTTAGAGCCGCTATCTTGTTTTCTGTAGTAGCCATTTGGAGTTTTCAAGTTGCTTTATAATCCCTAAAGCTGCCAAAAGTGAATTGTGACCGCCATTTTGTTTCCTGTGACCTATATTTTGTGATCTGTATAAGCTTTGTTTCCAGTGGCCGCCATTTTAATATTTGTTGAAGCCTGATCTTAATAAGCAAAGATAATGCGTGAATTTTCTTAAGGCCAAGTTGAAGATTCCTTCCCATTTATCGTTTTTGTCTTTACTTTTCTTTAACACATTTCGAAGGGTGGATCAAGAAGTTCGCGTCTATCTTCTATGCCGCCTCTTGATTTCTGTCAACAACAATTTTTTTTTTTTTTAAATGAGCGCGCAATTTGTGTATATAATTTACTTTGTAGTTTAATAAACAAATTGAAATGTATACACAATTAAACAGTAAAATGTGTGCAACATTCGAGGTGAAATCTAGCCACGGACGAGTGGACAACAAACGGTACAAAATAAACAGAAATAGAGGCAGCAGCCAGCTAGCCAGCCAGCCAGCCAGAGCCCGAGCCCGTAAAGGCAAAGGCAATCAACCACAAAATACTTCGATTGGGTGAAGGGCAACAACAAGCAGCAGCGGATTGACCAAAAAAAAAAAAAAACAAGAAATAATTGCAAATGAAATTGAATAAAAACGAACAACGAAAAAAAATAAAAATAAAATAAAAGTAAAAGTGCTAAGAAAAAAAAACAACAACAAAACTAAAATAAAAAAAAATAAATAACCAAATCCAATAGCAAGAAGAAATCAAATTAACATTCAAAGTTTATGTACGTACATTGCAAGTTTCACAGTTGCATTAATGTACAAATTAAATTCCAATTAGTTACAACAATAGCAACAACAACAACAACAGAAGCACTAAAAGCCCAGTGCCGCCGCCATCGCCGCCGCCGCAGGGCTTGAGCTGAGCTGAGCTTGAGTTTGAGTTGAGCAATTGGTGCACGACAAGTGCGCAAGCCCCAAAAACCAGACCCAGGGCCCGATCGGGCCAAGTTGTGAACCCAAGTCAAAGTCAAACGGGAAGTTAGTTAGTCAGTCAGTCAGTCGGCGTTCAGTCAGTCACTCCGTCAGTCAGACAGATAGTCTGTTAGTCGAATGCGAAATTCTGCACAAAATTTAGGTCATTTGCAAAGGTTGATCGAGTGGCAAAGCGACAAAGCGGCGAAGAGAGGAAGGTACGGCTGCGCTTGCCAATTGCCAATTGATCAAAAAAAAAAAAAAAAAAACTAGAAAAAAATTTTAAAGCAAGAGTGTCGACTTTGTTATACTCTACTCGAGCGTTGAATGACGAGTGTCAATCTGCATGAGAATGCATTGAAAATTACCTTCGTGACATCTGAATGAAATGAGTGTGAAACGAATGAAAATTAAATTTTTGCTCCCTTTGAACGTTATGTCTACAATTTATAAATTTTTTTGAGCCATATTTTCAACGACGGTCAATTCTTAGCTAAAGGAAATTTCAAAAGTCCTTAAAAATTGTTAAGAACTAATTTAAAGCATATTTCAATATTTAAGGCAAATTTCTCTCATTTACTTTACTTCAACTGAGAACTTTAGTAAACGATATTTTTGTTCTTTCGATTGTTGTCAGTTTCTTAATTCTTCTTTTACGTTGCCAAATTAGAAACGGAAACAAAAATGAAAACAGGCCCCCCTGATTATATAAGCATTATGCATTGCTTAACATTTTGTTAGTTCTCAAATTTCGGGGTCAAAAAGTTCGTGACTTTTTCATAATTCTTCACGGTCAAAGAGATTTCAATTCAATAAAATGAAATCATTGCACAATCTACCTCACTAACATGATTCGGTTTCATCCATTAAAAAACGTAGTTTTTCAGTTAGCACAAGGTACATACATACATATGTATGTACATATAAAAAATTATTAATTTGATTATTAACGTTTTTGGAAAAATTAACATAATCATTAAAATTTATAACTATGACAGTAAAAAGGAAATGATTTAAATTTGTAGTAAGCAAATTAGAACTTCACTACAACGTGAGTTAGCTAATATATCCAAATTATAGTAAGGGCATCGAAATCAAAATTTAACCAAGCAAACAATTGCTTTGCTTTGCTTGCCTTTGCCTTGCTGCTGCCTGCCGTCGCTGCCGCCGCCGCCGCCCTGTGAGTCATTCAAACGTAGCGAACGAGCGACCCAAGACAAATCCAAGACCCATGAAAATAGCAGCTCCCGCTACCGCTACCGCAACTGTTGCCGCTACCGCTCCCGCTCCCGCTCCCATTGCTCCCATTTTACCGTTCTCCTTCCACACCATCACCCATCAGACGACGACGACGACAACGTCGACGACGACGTCGACGACGACGTCGATGACAATGAACGCGGCATAAATTTGAAATTTCTTACTTTCTTTTGAACGGGGTTTTCTTTGTTGCAGTTGTTGTTGTTGTTGTTGTTACAGCTGCTTTGCTGTTTGTGTGCCGCTGCTGCGCTGCTGCTACGTCAGTTGCTTTCGTTTCATTTTGTTTTGTGGCTAGTTTTTAGTGTTAAATTTTTGTGATTTTAACTTGACTTGGGGAGTGGACTGAACTGGACTGCAGAGGAGATAAGCGTACATACATACATATGTACGTGTCGTGCTGATATGGCGACAAAGTGAGAGAGAGGGAGAGCCAGAGAGAGAGACAGAGAGAGAGACAGAGAGAGAGAGAGAAATAGAGAGTGAGAGCGAGAGTGCAAGTTATGGAAGTTGACTAATTTCTTTTTCAGTTTGGTTTCTGTTTCTTTATGTGGGCATCAGCTATCGGCAGCGTTATACTTGAGAATTTTTATATGACATCCGGTGACGCACACACACACACACAACAACAACAACAACATTTGCCATAATATATAGAGTAGTATGCATAATATATATAGGTACTTATATGAGCCATATCAATTGTTGTTGGCTTTCGGGTTTTTTTCTTTTATTTTCTTTTCATGCAACGATTATCAACAGACCAAAAAGAAAGAAAAAAAAAAGAAAAATAATAATAAAAACAATATACAAAAATACATGTTTGCCGTTTTTGTTGTTGGTTTTAATTGCCATTGTCAAGGTTACTGCCGTTGTCTTACTGGGCTAAACGAAAGGGAGAGTGACTGTGGAAGAGTGGGAATTACACTTGCAAAGAAGAAGAGAGAGAGAAAAGAGAAATAGATAGCAATCGAATGTTACAAATAGTTTCGATTAGGCACAGGCCTTAGGCTAAGATATATGTATATTTGTTCCAAAGGATTCTAACACAAATTTCTTTGATTCGGTTTGGTCGCTTTTCTTTTCTAAAAATAGTTAAAAGAAAAGCTAAATAATAGTTGTCACGGAAAATCCTATCTAGACGCGTGTCATTTATCGGTTAAGCGAATTCATATATGTTTTCTATTAAAATGTATTTATTTAATCAAATTTTACTCTACTAATATGTTTTTTTCTTTTCTTCTTATTTTGCAGGTAAGAACCAAAACTAAATTTTTGGGAAAATATGATCAAAAGAGAGCATTTAAAAGGTAATCTTTGAGTTTTAGTCCCACTGTGCCGCCTTGTGCATTTACGTTTTGTCTCCGATGTTTGTCTATTGTGTGGTGCGCTGTGTTTGTTTGTTTATCTGCGTAATGCGACTAGCTGTCTTTCTGAATGCCAAGCGGCGGACAGGTCAGATAGACAGACAATTAGATAGACATACGGTCAGACGACAGGCAGGCAGTCTGGCAGTCAGGCAGGCAGGCAGGCAACGAGATGATGGGCAAACAGAGATGAGAAGATAGACACTGACTAAAAAGACGCACTTAACAAAACACAAAAAATGCTCTAGACTTTTGATTCGACTGATGATTGAATGTTAGTTTCTCCTGGCTCTGTAAAATTTAAAATGAAATATGGAATGCTGCTGCTGTGTCGCGTCTGCTGATAAGAATATTATTATTATTATTACAAATGAGTAATCCGTTTCGGTTCATCACAGCGGCACAGCACAGTGTGAACACATTGAAAATAATCCGATTTAAGGAGCGCTCTTTGCTGTCTAAGTAAATATTTTTGTCTGATAAGCCCCAACCCACAGCCCACAGCCTCGCAAGCATCTGTATAAGAAAGTAATGACGAATAATTTCGATAACAACAATGCCCTGCCCGCTGCTGTTGTCGCACAGTGGGATTCATATGATGGCGAAACATCGGAATGTGTAGAACGTTAATTTCTTATTTCAGAAAAGCTACGCAAACTGATTACCAGAATTTGATGTCGAGCGGCTTTAGTATCAGATCTTCTTCTTTGGCATGCCAAATATGGAATTTTTTACTTTGAGTTTAGCTTTAAATAGAAAAAATATATGTATATTCCTTTTATGTAGGTGTCGGCAAAACAAAAGTTTACAGTCAAATTTATTTAGAAAAGCTAAGCAACTAAACAAAAGGATTTACGACACAGAGTTGCAATTTTTTTTATCGACGCCATTAATCGATTCTTTCTTTCTATTAAGCGGAAGTTTTTACAGTCAAATTTATTTAAAAAAGCTGAGCAATTAAACGAAAGGATCTACATCTTCAAAAAATTACGACACAGAGTTGCAAATTTTTTTATCGATGCCATTTATCGATAATTTTTTTTGTTAATTAGTTCGATTAGAACTAAAAATATGGAGAAAAACTCTGTTGCTGTTATTACTTTCTATCTCACAGTTTGTGGTTTCGATAACTTATCGACTATCGATGATGACTAATGATAGGAATCGTTAGGATAATGTGTGCAAGGGGTAAATAATAAATCTACATGCAAAAAAAACAACAGTTTTCGGTCCCATTGTCACATTAGCCCTGATTCCCATCGTCTTTGCCTTTAAGAGTTTTGCTCTCTGTATCCGTATCGGTATCGTTCGGTATCTCTATTTGTGTGCGTGTCTCTTTTTCTGTGGCTGTAAAATGCATTTGCACAGTATTTAAGTTCCCCTCCTCCCCCCATACATACATATATACATACGTACATATGTGCATAGAGGTACTACAAAAGAGGTTGGTCTGACGGTCGGTCCGTCGGTCGTTTGGTCGGTCGCTTGCTGCTTGCTGCCAAGTCCAATGAACTAGCAGATGTCTATGCAAACAATGTTACGTCTGAAAAAAAAAAGTCTGAAAAATTCCAGACATTATATTATTGAGCGATGTTTGGTGCATACAAATGATATGAGAAAGAGAGGTTGGTCGTTCATTTCGAGACATTGCTGAATTTGATTTGACACATGTGTGTGTGTGTGTGTCGATTCCTTACCCCTTTCTCCCCTCCCCACTTCTAGCTCTTTCATTTGCCTGGTGTCTGGTCACAAATTTCACCATTTGGCAACTTGAAAATTTGTATTTTTAGATTCCAATTTCAATTGAATTGAATTAATTATAGTTTGACCACAATCATGCTGCATTCCAATTTATATATTCTTATCAGGGGTTATATATACATATGTACATAAAATAAATAATCACTGACTAAACAATTGAGAAACCAATTCTTTTGAGTCTTTTCCAATAATAAAAGAGAAATTAACTGTAGCTTTTCATTTGGCACACATTTTTCAAATCCTTTTATTTCTTTCAAGAACATTTGGAAAAGATTTACTAAATTTGGGGCAATTGTTTAAAAGTTTCAATATTTAAGTTCAATATTTTTGACATTTTGAAATTAGATTTAGATACTTTAAGGTTAAAGGAGTTTTTTTTTCGACTTTCCACTGAATGAGCGGCATACGAACCGCATTATACAATTGTATTGGCTTTTCAAATTTTAAAGTGCAGCGGGCAGCCGCATTTTACGCAATGCAAAAGAGAGAAAAAATGAAAAAAATAATAATAATAAAACAAAAAAAAAAAAACAAATTAAATTTAATGTATGTAAGTGTTGTTGGTGTCGAGTTTTACGTGTCTACATGCCGCATTTATGTTTTCCAGTTTGGCAATTACAAGCTCATTTTCATTTACATTTTACCACTTACCATTTCGTTTTTTTTTTTCTCATTTTTTTCCTTTTCTGTGTGGAAAAGTGTTGCGAATGTCGTAGACAACGGCAACATGTTGCATTTTTGCGGCGGTCATTTAAAGTTCAATGTACAACAACAATTGAGAGAGAGGGAAAAAGAGAGAGAGAGAGCGAATGAGAGAGGGAGACAGACCAAGACCAAGACTGAGAATTTGAGTCGCCGCAAGTTGCAATTGTTAATTAACATGCAACAGGCAAAAGTTGCTGCTGCCGTTGCTGCAACAAACAATAGAAAACGGTTGCCTGTCTTGAGTCTCAGATTCCCACAAGGCGCCACTTATGGGAGAGACTCACTCACGCACCCACATGCCTGTTGTGTGTGTGTGTGTGTGTGTGTGTTGTCTGTGGGGGGACACCTGTTTTGGTTTTGTGATTGCCTAATAGCAAAATTGTATGCAAAACTAGGCAACAATTTATGTTTTCGAATGGAATATTATGGTAATAAAATTCATCATCACCAAAACACACAAAACAACAAATATGAATAAAATCGAACACCATTTTCTAAGAATATTCTTAATTTTTTTGAAAAAGAATATCTTATTTTTGATATTTTTCAATTAAACTTTTCGTTTTTTTTTATAAAATCTTAAGCCGTTACCTTGTTGAGCTTATAATTCTCAATTGGTTAAGGTCTTGAATGAAGTTAGCTTCCTCAGTTGATTGTTGTTGCTAGAAGTCAATGTCCACTTGGATAGTTTGGATATATATCTGATGAAATCTTCAAGAATATGCTAATAATAACAAGAGAATGAGGTGAGGTGCGGTGTGGTGTAGTGTGGTGTGGTGTGGTGAGGTGAGGTGAAATGAGGTGAGGTTCGAGTGTTAACGATGCGGCAAAGGCAAATGGCGAAATAATATCAGAGCGACTTGCGTCTTGTATTTTGGATTTGGTTTTGGTTTTTTGAATTGAATCGGTTCGTTACCATTTGAGGCAGCTACTTATGCGTGTCATGTGGCAATTATGAATTAAAATGGCAGACTAATTGCGGACCGAAGGTGATGATGATGTTGATGATGAAGAAGAAGCAAAAGCAAAAGCAAAAGCATGATACATAGATGCAGCCGGCCAATAGGTTACTCATGTGTGCAAATGTCAAAATGCCAACGCGAAAGCCAAAGCCAAAGACAACGCCAAAGCCAACGCCAACGCCAAAGCCAATGCCGGGCGAGCGAAAGCAAGCGAGCGAAAAAGCGCAAAGTAATTTTATGCGCGACTCGTCGACTCACACCGCGAAACATACGAAACATATTAATGGATTGTGGGGGGGGGGGGATACCCTATAACATATGAGAGAGTTGAGGTGGATGAGACGGCAATTGCAGGTTAAGCCAATCAAAAGAATTTCCAATTTAAATGATAATGATGCGTTGCCTATAGAAAGAAAGCCCAAGCTAATGAATATGACAAATCGTTTTAAATATAATTACAGGGTCCTTTTAAGTCGCCAACTGCCTCCCCCCCCCCCCCCCCCCTTGGCCCTTGAATACCTTTAACTACGTTTTATTTGGTTATAATTTTTTAGTTACATATTTCTGCTGCTCTTTGTTTGTTATTCAAATTAGACGCTAAAAAACACACAAAACAAAAAGACAAACTAAAACAACCGGAACGAACTTTATGCCAAAGTTTGAATACCCTTACCAGCAATTAAGCACACAAAATGTTTCTACTTCATTCTAATTGGAAGGTTATTGGTTGGTTTACGTTAAATTTGATCAAATAAGGTCTTCTTCTTCTTCGTTTAGGTTACATACTTTTAACCATACCCTTTGTAAGGGTATTCAAAAACAAAATAACACAAAACAAAAAACTAAAAGCCGCTAACCATAAACTTGTGTATTTTCACCTTACTATGCATAATTTTTCTTTGTTTTTTGTTTTTAATTTAGAAGCGGCGATAATTTGTATTACCCATATTGTTAATTTTTTTTTTTTGTTTTTTTTATTTCGCTTTGTGTTAAATTTCACTTTTGCTTCTTGTTGCACATTGGGAAGGGGAAAATTGTATGAAGGATTGGCCTATGCGAACCTTAGGGGAATGGAAAAATCGTTTATTAGATCAAATATATGGGTTATAGGTAGGATAAGACGGTGGACATCTTGCCAGGTGTTCCACATAAACCAATCCCAGCGGCGGTTTGGGCCTGTTAGGATACGTTACGCTAAAAGCTCGTTTGTATTCCTTTTGGCCACTTGTTGCAGCGGATAGGCTTCCAGTTACCTCAAGTATATTCGGGTTGTCCCTAGGCTCAGAAGTTTACCGTGAGGCAGTATCCGGTGAGAATGTCTGCAAGCAATCTACAATCCGTACGGCTTGGGCCTATCAGTCTGGGATTAAGATGTACATAAAGTCAATTGATTAACCTTTGAATAATTGCTTCTTAGTTGATCACTTACAAGTAATCGATATTAAATCGATAAATAGAAAACTTTATCGTTGTTAAGCCACAGTAGACATTGTGCACAGGTTGGGCAGTTGCCCTTTTTATACCACCAAAAGGACTCTTTTGTTGAATATTCTTCAATAGTGTCCGCTTAAGAGAGCATTTTTAAGGATATGTTATGCAAAATTTCTTAAGCAAATCTAATCGAATTGGAGAAGTTTGAAATTCTATTAAAGAATTCCCTTTTTTCTTCTTTTTTATTTTGTTTTTCTTTTAATTTCATATATTTAATTTGCGTTTTTTTTCCAAAATATTTATAAACTATTTTGCAAATTGTTATTTATATAAGAATTTTTGGTTTTTTTTTTCTTCTTATTATTTGTGTTGTTGTTGTCGTTGTTGTTGTTTTGCAAATGGACTATGAATAATCGGTATTTGCAACGACGCCATAAAATGTACTTCATGTATATCAGTTTTTATTTGTTCTCGTTTTCCCCCCTTTATTGGCTTGGAAAATAAGTTTATATACATACATACATACATATCTACATATATATATATATATGTATATATAGGAGTCTATATAGTATATATGTATGTATGTACATATATCTGTAAGTCAGTCAGTCAGTTGGGCTTGATTGTTTGCAAAACTTAGTGGGGCTTGAGCACTGAAACTAAACTGTATGATGGTGGGTTGGTGGGATGATGGCCAGGGGGGGGGGGAAGGGGAACTGGAGGGTGTTGCGGCTCAACAAGTTTTTGCAATATGAACTAAATAAGCACAAGAAAACACACCCAGACAAATATGGGCAATGCCCATTCAATCCATTCATGTATGGTTTAGCTTCACCCCGGCAGCCGCCGCCGCCCTCTCCTCAAATTGTCGTTTATCACTTTGTAATCGAAAACAATTTTCCACATTGGCGCTTTTCCTCACACACACACACACACACACACGCACAGAAATGTGGACGGAAATGGCATTGCAACTCGCCGCTGACTTTGACATTCGCTTGAAACTGAAAACAGTTTGCTTCAACGTGGGGGGGTGTGATAGGATTGGGCATGGTCATGGGCGGGTGGCATGTGGCAGCATGCGTTTATGTCGGTATTTACGCAATGTCAATGGCTGATAGATATTGCAGTAAGTAGTTCGGTCATTGGCAATTTCATTTTCGCCATGCATGACCTAGCCTAGCCTAGCCTAGCCTAACCGGCGGGGGGGAGGGACGGTCAGAAATTGTCATCGATTGCTTTGACCACACCCGCACAAGAGTTCCACCCACTTATGTATGTGTATGTGCCACAATTTAATTGGGTATATGGATATGGATGATTGCCATATCAACATACATATCTTCCTGCCTGCCCTGTCACCCTAAGCAGCTAAATTGCAATCATCTTTGTCGCTGTCATCGTTGGCCCCCGCCCTAACCCTCGCCCTCGCCCTCGTCCTCGCCCTAAATGAACTTGTTGCTGGTTTACTTAATTCAATTTGTTTCTTCTATACCTTCTTATTGTATGCATGTGATCAAATAAGGGATCAAATCGAGTTTCTATATGACATCTTGGCGTTTAGTTCAAGGTTCAGCTGGCCAGCGATTCATTCATCCTATATGTAAAGCTTCTTCTTCTTCTTTTCAAAGAACGCAATTCCACTTGTCAGTTATGTGTCAAAGCGAAATTAATTGGGAATAATTAAGTTAAAGCATAATAATGCTGGTCCAACAATGAGTGGTAAACGGAACTCAAATTTTGGCATTTAATATGATATGTTAATCTATGGCGACTCATACATCCGTTTAGGCCAACCGAATGTAATTAGAAAGTTATTACATCCTCCGTTGGAGTATATCAAATCACGGAATCAAGCTAATCTCTCAGACTGTGCCATAGTTTCTATACCCTTCTTAAATTTTCAAATCAAAGTTATCTCAATAAAAATAAAATTAAAAACAAACAAAAAAATTTAACTTTAATAAAAAACATAATAATTTTAATAATACAAAAATAAAATAAACAAGCAAAAAAAAAAAAAGGTATAAGAATTGAAAATAAAAGTAAAATAAAGTAAAATTAATACAATAAAAAATTAAAGAAATAATAATGCATAGAAAAATAAAGATATAATAATACAAAAAAAAATATAAAGGAAACACAAAATAAAAAAGCATATTAAAAAAATAAGTAATAATAATAATACAAAACTATAATAAAGAAATAACAATAAAAAATAAAGAAATATGAATGATAACAAAAAAGTCATAGTAATAAAATAAAATAAAGAAATAATAAACAAATTTAAAGATTTAAATTTCAAAATAAAATAAATTAATATAAAACAAAAGAATAAAAGAAATTATAATTAAATAAGAATAATGAAAAAATAAAATAATGAGAAAAAAGAAAAACAAAAAATTTTATTAAAACTAATGAAAGTAATTTATTTTTTTTTATTATATTTATGAACGAAAATAATTAATAAATTTTTTTTTTTTTAATTTGAAAGAAAGTTAGTTAAGAAAATAAAAAAAAATATGAAAAAGCCAAAATTGATAAATACAAAATAACTAAGAAAAAAATGAAAAGTAGAACAGGAAATAAAAAATAAAAGATTAAACCATCTCATATCCTAGTTAAAGTTGAGGAAAATCTACCAATTGTTGTTCTTCTTCTAGCCGTAGATGAGGCTGTGTTAACCTCCCCAATGTGTGGCAAACATTCAACTAAAATAAATATACCCCTTTGCGAAAGGGTGGACATACATACATACATATAAATTGGGGTCTGTGGGGCTGTCACTAGTTGACAGTCAGTGACAGCCCTGGACAACGTACTGCTTCTTGCCATAGAGTGTGTGTGTGTGTGTGTGTGTGTGTTTGTGTGCGAGTGTGTGTGTGCGAGTGTGTGTGTGTGTGTGTGTCACTCTTAGCTGTCATTGAGTCTGACACTGATGACGACGCTATACCAAGATGCTAGCATTAGGGCGGTCGAGAAAAGGCAGGCGGCCCACAATTTCTCTCTCTCTCTCTTCTTGAAAATCCATGGAAAGTGGATCAAAAGCAAGTGGTTCAACCTTTTTTTTTTTTTGGGGTCGCCCACCCTGACGTCATTGATGGAAAAAGCATCTGCCGCTGAAGCGGCCTGGCCAAGCAATTACAAATGGGAATTAAGTAGCCGCCAAGTTGAACAATGTATTTATCCGGAACCAATAAATAACACACACACACGCACATGCACACGATGTGTGTGTGTGTGGAAAGTGCAATTAGAAAATATAAAGTACCTTTATTATAATCCACCAACGTGTTTCCTTCTTTAAGTTGTGGCCAATTAGAAATTTATTATTCTTGCATTTCATTCACTTTGAACACAAATTAATATTAAGAGAGAGAGAGAGAGAGAGCGAGAGAGAAACCGAGAGAGTTCAATTCAAAATGTGTCTCGAGTTTAGTGCAAAATTTGAAATCGAACTAAGTAGATCGACTAAAATGGCAAGACGAGTTAATTACCCCTAATTAGTCATGGGCCTCCATTAATTTGGCCGCAAAACGTGCATTGAGGCTGCCTCTCCAACCCTCTCCTCCTCCCCCCACCACCTTTCCTGCCCCCTGCCCTCTGCCCCCATAAACCCAATTAGAACAGGGCTTAACAATTTTAATCAATTGTATGCGGCCGCCTGAGCTTGCCACTTAATAGGTAAATCCAATTAAAATAGCTGCAACACATTGCGGTAACTACTAAAAAAAAAAACAACTCGTAATAATGATGAAAATTCGGCTGCTGCATTAGAGAAAATAGAAGAAAAGACCCCCCCCCCAACCAAAAAAAAAAAAAAAACCGAAGAGTCAGAGAGCAAGAGCACGAGATGAAGATTGTGTAGTAGGGGTGGAGGGGGGGATGGGAAGGGGAAAATAGAATGAACCAAAATTACTGCTAATGTAAGTAGATTACAAGAGAACCGTTCATGAACCCCCTCCCCACCCATTTTGCCCCGCCCATCCATTATCATTTGTTGATCGTGATCACGATGACGCGTTAAGAACACGAGAAAGACTTTTGTTACCATTAACGGACATACTCATTGGGCGGACAATTATACCCCCCCCCCCCCCCCCCCTTTCCCCTCTTAAACGCGTACACCTCTTGGCCGCGTACATCTCTCTTGGGCGGATGTGAATGTTATCAAATAAATTAAATGAGTATTCATTCCGCTGAAAATGTTTGTCCATTTGCTTTGCAAGTTGAAGTCAAAATAAACGAAAAGAAAATCTATATATATAAAAATGTTATGTTCGTTTCTCCAACATCTATGGATTCGAAAACTACTGAACCGATTGCGCCCAAATTTTGACACACTATGGAGTCAACTGTCAGCTCGGTTTATGGCTACTTTTTATGTCGATATCACACCCGCTAGCGCGAATATCAAGTTATATAATTTAACAATTATAAACAAATTGCGATACGACAATATCAAGTAGAGATAACTTTAAAGTGGATAATTCTTCTGGCTGTCCTCAAAAACATATATTCAAGATGGCAGCCAGAATAAAAAATTTCCCAAGAAATAATCACTTTTATGAAAATATATATTTTGGTTTTTATTTAATTAAAAATTAGTAAAGTCATTTTCAGGTATACGAAGACAAGGGAATTATGGATTTATTTGTATATGGAGGATTCAGTTCAGTTCAGGTTCTAATACCTAAGATAGAAAATAAAGTAGTGCATCATTGCAACGCTACGGCGGTACGAAGTTCGCCGGGTCAGCTAGTAATAAATAATTATAAATATATATATATATATATATTCATTAATAAAATGCACTCTTTCTCTCTCCCTCTCTCTCGCTCTCTCTGGTTTGTGGGCAAGAAATCTTTCATTCATGCGAGCTACAAATTTTGCCTGAATTTTTCTTATTTTTTGCAAATTTCATGAGGTTCCATTTTAATATTAAGCTTAGTAATCTTTGAGGGAATTTTCTTCATGTTTTGTTGTTGCTAAAATTATGTTTAGAATTAATTATTTGATAGAAGTCAATTGGCATTTGGCTTGGCTTGGCTTGGCTTGACATGGCTTAACTTGGCTTGGCAAGTGTATTAGGATTTCGGTGTGTGTGTGTGTGTGGTGGTTAAAACATTTTGTATTTTGGTGTCAATTTACACGCGTCAATCAAGCGACGATGAAATCAAAAAAACCAAAAACCAAAAACAAAAAAAAAACAAAAAAAAACAAGGCGACAAGCAGATAGACAAACAGACACAAATCAAATGTAGGCTACAATTTGAGAAGCGCCAACCTCATATGGAGGAGCCATAGGGGGAGCGCCCCAATAGTGAATACCGGGAGCAATGACATGGTTGGGGTCTGGCTGGTCTCTTCTCCCCCCCTAACCCAGCGCCCTTCTATACTTTTTCTCTTTCTCTCTCTCTCTTTCACACTATGTGTTTCTTTTCTACATACCCAAGAAGTGACAAGTTATTTTCGTTCATTATTTTGACATGTTGTGCACTTTGGATTTTTACAAATACACACACACACACACAGGCACACACACACACACACACAGGCACACACTAAAGCCGATAAATGCTAGCAAACTGTATCTAAAGATAGTCTGTATCTGTATCTATGTTGACGAAATGCTCTACACACATACACACACACACACACACACATACACACAGAGTTGTACTTGTTTTGTTGTGTATGTGGCTAAACAGAAGTTCAATGAAACTTTACATTGTTGTGTGTGCTTTTTTTTTTTTTTATGGTTATTGGAGTGCCCGATCCCAAAGACTCAGCGTGGGCTTTGATGTTCTTCCAAGAGCTTAGAATTCTGCAGTTGAAAAAAAGTTGTTAGTTCTCTGTGTGTGTGTGTGTGTGTGTGTACATATAACAGTTCTTGAATCAGTTATACCAGATCATGAACTTTCACCAAATAAAAGTTCACTATCAAAAAAAAAAAAAAATCCCACATGAGGAAACACTTCAAAATTAACCTTCCTTCATTTGGTTGTGATTCTCAACTAGTTTTGGCATTAAAGATGCCTGCTAATGATAGAATTTGGTAAAAATCTTGTTATAAGGAAGTTGTTGAAAGATTTAACGACAGAGAATTTATTTTTAAACAAAATTTTAATGACTTTTTCATTGCAAAAGAACTCTCTAATTTTGGATTCTAATGTTTGCAAAGAATATACATGCAAGTAGATGGTATACATGCATATGTACATACATATGCAAATGTATATAGATTTATGTGTTATATGGCATATGCATTCCACAAAACGATGACCAAATGCGATACGATCCGATGCGATCGGGCAAAGTTGACGGATTTTGCTGGCACTGCAGAAAGTCTCGAACCATGGTCAAGGGGCGGATTTAGCTGCACTTTTGTTGCAATAATTTTGCAAAATGTCAAGATAAAAGTTGGCAAATCGCTTATCACAAACACACACAGAGAGAGAGAGAGAGACACACACACAGATATGGCTAAACAAGGCAACAAATATTGCTAAAAACATCATAAAAAAGAACCTAAAGAAAAAGACTAAGAAAATACCAAGTGGAATTTAATAAAGCAAGACATATGAAACAACAAAGTTTCATACCTTAAAATGTCCACAATTTGTTGTTATAGAACGATCTTTCTGGTCAATACTCTTTAAAAGAGTATTAAAAACTCATAATCAAACACACTTACAAAGAGAGAGAGAGAGAGAGAGAGTGAGAGGGCGAGTGACGAGGGGAAGAGTGGGAGGGAGGAGAGGGTGAGGGAGGGAGACAGAGACAGAGACACTTTCTATATATCCATAAATCATATCAATCAGCAAAATCATGACAAAATAAATGCACACATTAGCCGCATGCAATAAAAAGGAGGAAAAACTTACTCAATTTAATTGCATATAATTTAATTTGTGAGTTCGTCACATCCGTGTCATTTATTGCACAAGTGTTTGATGTCGCCAAGTCATAAACTTGCAACACACAATCAACACACACACACACACACACAACAAATCACACGAGGGTCACACCTAAAGTTTATAGAAAAGAGAGCGCTCTGTTTCTGCTTTGGTGGTTACCTTCTTAAGAAGTCGGCAGGTTAATATAAAGCAAACAAATTATATAGATTGCGTGAGCCAGCTGACTAATGTCAGATCGAATGTGAGTTAATTTTCTTTGGTTTCTTTTTTTTTTTAATCTCTTTTTGTAAAATTTTTCTTATTCGCCTTGCCAAAGCATTTTTTCAGTGTTTTTTTTTAATGGTGTTGTTATCTTTGTTGTTGTTTTTGGAGGCTGGTAAAACAGCAACAAAAAAATATATTTATATATGTATGTGTATATATGAAAACAAAAAATCTGGATTTCACATCGTCGCCGCCGTCGCCGTCGCTTCTGTCTCTGTATCTGTGTGTGCGTGACTGACCCAATTTTTGTTATATTTGTGTTCCCTGCACTTCTTCTCCCTCCTTCCTACTCTCTCTCTCTCTCTTTTTCTCTCCCCCCCCCCCATTCGCCAATCATCATCATCATCACATGAGCGGCAAAAGTTGTTCTTGTTTCTGCTGTTGTTGTTGTTGTTGTTGTTGTAACCTTTAACTTGTAAAAATATTTACTCGCATTCGCATTCGCCAATTTGGTATATTTTTTATTTTTTGTTGTTGTTGTTTGTGTTGGGATTTCGATTGCCAGTTGAATGACTTCTTCATCGTGTTTTTTTTTTTTTTTTTTTTTCTTGAAACATAATGATTACAACTACTAATTATGTAAAATGATATTTGGCATAATCATCGAAATGCATTTAGCACGCTTTAATGTTAAAAAGAAAATTGGTCAGCAATTACAAATTTTGTTTTTGATCGATACATCATTCCCCATAAGATAGTCGTTCGATTTAGATTTAAAAATGTAATGTAAAGTAAGTTAGTTTGTGGCACCGACTTGAGTATACACTGCTAACTCGCTTTAGACACCTGAGCACTTTAGCGCACCTATCGGCAAGTTCTGTCCTTGTGTTGCTTTCAGCGTAAAATTGTAACATTAATGAAAACTTTTCAACTTGAAAACTCATTAAATAAACATAAGCAAGTCGCCATATTGAGTCGGATATACCCTGCATCAGCCTTTTTATGACTCTTTCTTCCCCTCGTATGCAAAGACCAATCAGAGAGAGAGAGAGAGAGAGAGAGATAAAATATAACCTATTAGAGGAGTAAGTGCGTGAGAGAAAAGGGATAAAAGAACGCATTCCAAACTGGTACAGGGTATAACCAAGTCGGTGAGGCGACAAAAAAGTGCTTAGAACTGTTTAAATCAAAGTAAGAATTAGAATTGGAAAATTCATCTAATTACGTTTCACTGCCAATATGAATTTGAAGCTTTCTCTTCGAAATGTATAAAAATAGCAATAATAAACGTTCTTATGAATATTTCATGAATTTTACAAACAGTCTGAAGTTGCTTAAGTTGTGGTTGTCGTTGTTGGACGAGTAACTACAGGTGCGGGCATAAAAATAGTAGTGCCCAAAAAGTGAGGTTATAATAAATTCAACATGTAGCGAACATATGTATAAGATAAGGGTTCCAAGCAGTGTTGGTCACATCAGATCGGATCGGATCAGGAGTGTTTTTTTTTTTTTTTGGCCCTTAACTGTATATAACCATTATTTTCGAATCCCTTTCCTTCCCAAACAGCTGCGCCCCTGCATTTTGAGATTGTTTTCGTTTCGTTTTGTTGTTGTAGTTGTATTATGTGTTAGTTATTGTTTTGTTGTGGTTAACAATATCATTTGTAGCTGCCAGTTTTGATGACCTTGAATGGAATTAACATTACAATGGAGCAAGAGCTCAACGACAACGACAACGACGACGATATACATAATATAAATGTTAAATAGTAGAAAAAGCAGGTATAGAAAACAAATAAATATGAAGAGAGAAAGAGAGAGAGAGAGAGACATGTACAACATGTACATATGTATTTAAAAAATTGATAAAACTTTCTCCCGCGCCCCTGAAATAGAAATTTTGGCCAACATCGTCAAAGAAAGTGTAAGAAGTTTTGTTTTATTTTCCAAAGAGTTTTCAATCAACAGCTGACAATTTAACGAGGAGTATCCATCCACTGATATTTGTTGCATGTTGCATGTTGTGCGCAGCTTTTGTCATTTAGTTTATGGCTTATTAAACATTTGGCTTTTTCTCTCTCTCTCTCTCTCGCTCTTAAAAATAAGTATGCCAAGCAGTCAGACAGAAGCTGCCGCCGCCACATATGAGGGGGATCCAATCATACATACATATGAGGAGGATGGAATTGGATGGGGGGCATGCAGTAAAAGCATTGGATTTATGACTTATTAATGAGGAGTAGCAAAAGCGGTAGCTTATCAACGGATTTAATTGGCCATTTAGGTGGCAACGAACACAGAGAAACATAGAGACACAAGAGAGAGAGAGAGAGACAGAGAGAAAAGTAGAGAAGATGATCCTCAAAGCTGTCAAGAGGAAGCCTAATATGAAATTATTTTTATTAAAGCAAATCTTGAATGAGTGAAAGTCTAGACAAATAACAGAGGCGTGGCATATTGGAGAGGGAGGAACAGTCATCAAACTTCACGCAAGCTTTAAATTTTAAGTTTTCAGAGTCACTTATTTGTATGACGTCATCTTAACAGTGCGTTGAATATAATTTTAAAGAGTTTATTAAACTTCATTGCCAAAAAAGGTTACATTAATTTTGGTCAGAAGTGTGCAACGCATAGAAAAATGTATATATGTATGTAAGAATATTCTAGATCAGCACGATGGGACGAGTTCGATATATTCCGTCCGTTTAAATCGGCGCAAACTTCTCTTGAGCTACAAAGCTGTAATTAAGCATGTATGTATGTAGTCTTCTATATACTGCTGGCATTGAATACCGCGGACTTAGACGAATTGGATCACTATATCATCATATAGCTCCCATAGAAACAATCGGTTGAAAATAGAGTTTTGAATCAATAATTTTCTTCGTTTCCATGGGTTTATCAAAATACTTAACAACTTTTAGTTTGCCTTACATTCAAACGTCCGGGCCTAATTTCATCAACATTTGACTACTATATCATATATGTATGTACCTACCATAGGAACAATCGGCCAAAAATTCAATTTTAAACCAATAAATTTCCTTTTTTTTTACGCGTTCGTTATAAAAATGAATTTTTTATTAGTTAAATATACTCATAAATAACTGTGTTAAGTTTGGTTAGGCACAATCGGCCTGAAACCCTTAATTTTTGGTCAGAAAAACAGATTTTTCGACTTTTTACATAAAATAATATTCCACTTTGTAAAACAAAATACTTGCAAGGGTATACAAACTTCGACACAATCGAAGTTAGACTGGCCTTTTGGTTTATAGTTAATTTGGCATTCGTGTTTATGTAATGAACAAATGTTTTGTTTTTTGTTTTGTTTTGAAAATTGCCTTTAAAACTTAAATTGTTATTTCTCTTTCTTACAGTACTTTCCACACGCATGAAACAGTTGGCAATTTTGCTAAACGATTTCAATTTCGAGTGCATCGGCACCGCCCAGACCGACGATGAGAATGTCATTTGTGAGAGTTTGAAGCGTTTTGGTGCCATCATTGGCACCATTGAGGATGAGCGCGAGAAAATGGTGAGTAAGAATAGATGAGACACCCCCGCACCCCCCCATCTTCTTCTAACTAACCTTTCCTAATCTCTCGCCACTCCGCATCCGTTTTTAGCTTACCCTTGCCGATAAACATATTATCGAGTCATTGGAGGATTTTCGTAAAAAACAAATCGGCGGCGTTAAAGAGAACAAAAAGAAATTTGACAAGAAAACGGAAAAGTTCTGTCAGTCGCAAGAGCGTTTTCTCAATATGTCCACCAAAAAGCCGGAAAATACGATACAAGAGGTAAGTGTATACATACATATATGTATGTATGTATGTATGTATGTGTGTGTGAATGTCTGGGGGGATGCTTACAAATTCGATGGTAAGGCAACGCCCTAGTAGAAAGAAGAAACTAGTCAGCAATTTATCCGTTTTCCAAATAAAATGCAATCCAATCACAAGAAGGAACTGCCCCAAAAAAGAAATTGCATTTTGAAGCTTTGCCAAAGGAAGAAAATAAAATATAAACAAACAAACAAACAAACACAAAACAAAACTCAAAACATTCTTATGCCAGACAGAATTGCATTTGGTGTCCGCCTTCCATCTTTGGGTTCTGTCTGCCAGCAATTTCAACGAGATTCTCTATTCTATGCACTGGGTTTTCTCTCTCTCTCTCTGTGTGTGTGTGTGTGTGTGTGTGCTCGTAAAAGTTGTGTAAAGTTCCATGACCTACGCCAAAACTATATCAATAGTCAGTCTGTAACCAGAACCAGGACCAGGATATGCAGTGAAGACTGTCAGCGAGCAAATTTAAAAGCAGTTGTGATGGAAAGCAATTCAAAAAACATTTAGCGAACTAATACAAAAGATAGTCCTTTTCATGTATATACCAAGAGGCAGCTTAATAATGGAATAGATCGTTCTATATTACTTCTCTTAACATAATCTATATTGAGCTCTATAAGTCTATGACGAGTTGGTTTAATATTGAAAAATTTTAAAGACATTAAATGATTTATTGCATACTTTGAGGAGTCATTGTGAAATTACCATTAGTTATCATTAGTTTTTGATCTATATCTCTGTTACAATCCTTTGATATCTATTCGAGTTTTCGACTATTACGAATAGCTTGAGAAAATGAGGAACCTTCTGGGTTCTGATCAGCTTTGTTTCTTTGTTTTTTTTTTTTAGCCTTCAAAAGGATTTCATAAGCCATTCAGTCTCTGGTCAATAGAAGCTACATGGACTTCTATTGGCTACCATAATTTCGAGGAAACTTGATGTCCTTGCTAATAGCTTAATAATCTCGAATATTAGCCACTTTGTGTCTTGCCTAAATCTTGACTTATTGAAGCCCAAAAGTATCGAGGTCCATCCTGTTGTATCCTTATTCTTGAGCTTAAATTTAGTTTCAGCTATTGAGAAGTTAATTTTTTGAAGGGCTCACTTGAATAAGATAAAAATGTTTGATTCTTTCCCATTGTGTTTTCACTGTATTCACTATGGACTTAACGTTTTGCGGATACACAAAGTGACGTGCCGGCATTGCATTTGCTGTTGCTGCTTCTCCTTGCCCATGCCAATAAATGAAACTGTATATATGTATATACATAGTATGTACATACATATATACATATCTATGTACACCTTGTATATAAATGTGTGTGTTTGGTTCCTGGCTGGCTGACTTGTGGTTTCCTGGCAATTTAAACTGGCCTTTTGGTTGGGTTGGGTTGAGTTGTTGTGGATAGAGCCACACACACACACACACACACACACACACACACAGACACAACAGCTAGTTGGGTGGCGGTGTTCCCTTATATACATTTTTTTTCGTTTTTTTTTTTTTTTAATGTCGTTGGTGTTCGTGTCCCTGATCCTTGGGTAACTATTTGCTGCCAGACATGCGCCCAAACGAGAACCTATTACCGGACTCTGGACCCGCTTAATAATGTATGCATTCAGTGGCCCAAATTCTTGATGACCCGACCGAATAGCGCAAAAGCAATAAAGTCAATGAACCTAAAAGCAATGCGATTTCGAAGATTCCTATACAAGGCTTTTGAATGCATGATGCATGATGATTGTGTCTTGCAACAAACTTGCCGCAAAGTATACAAATTTCTATTTTATGGCCAATGTAAACAGACGAGCAAACCAACCAGCCACCCACCAATTTACCTGCCCCCTTTCGCCACTCCCTCAAAGACCGTGTAAACTAATGATAAAAAAGACAGCGGGAAGTCTAATGAATGTTTCAAAATTTCGGGTGCAAGTTCTTGGAAATTAGAAGGTGGTGCTCCAAATTGGTCAATGAATTTGGGTCATTTCCAATTAATCGATAAATATTTACAATTTTGAATGAAATCATAACGAGACTCTATACTAAATGCCCCGTTTAGGCTTGCAGACGTTGTGTCAACTATTCAAAAGGGCAGTGGAAATAGGAAAAGCGCTCAGCTGGCGTGTGCTGCTTGAGAGGGAGAAAGGAAGGAAGAAAGGAAGGGCATAAAGGGGTACAAGTGATTTATGTGCAAGGTCTAATCTAAGAGTTGGCAAAACGAAAATGTGAATTGCCTTGCCGAAGAGTTTACACTAGATTTTCCTAACGGTTTAGAGAGGGGCGCAAACTTGTTGGCAACACCTCGCATGCAGCTGCAACCCCATTGAAGAGAATATACATATGTATATATATATATATATGCTGCTGCCCCTCTATTGATTTTCTACGCAGTGCTTTGGCATGCGTGTCACCCAACCAACCAACCAACCAACCAACCACCCAACCACCCACTAGAGCCGCCAGAGCCAGAGCCACCACCCAACTACCTGTTTTCTTTACATTGTCCTGGCCTTGCCACCCATCCCCATCCCCATTCCCATTCCCACCCAAATGCAATGCCAACATACCGACAGCCATGCAACATAATTTGTTATCTGTCACGCGTCGTCGTCGTCGTCGTCGTCGTCTGACGATGTTGTTTGCTGTTGTTCTTTGGTGGTATTTCCTTTCTAATGCGCTTTGGCAACACTTGCAAGCAACAACCCCCAAGCAAATATTACTTCCCCACCAACCAACCAACCAACCACCAACCACCCACCCACCCACCCACCCATCCACCCACCAAGCTCTCCTCATTCAATCTTTATTATCTAAAAGAAAGCAAACGTATCATTTCAGGATATTTATTTCCATTTCAATTTGTTGTTTTTTTTTGTTATGCACAACTATTTGGAAAATGCAGTCAAAACTCATTTATCCGCATTATCCGAGTGCTTTAAATGCGAGCGACGTAAGCTATATGCATAGTTTATCTGTTTATCCGTATTATCCGAAATTTTGGTAGTTTTTTCTGGAATAATAAATATCCTGAAAATTGTATACATTCTTCTTCATACACTCTACTTTAACTCAAATTTTAAACCCATTTAAAAGGATTTAAGTGGCTTAACATTAAAACGGCAATAGTTAAAAAGTTAAGAAATATTTGAAATACTTTTAATATATATGCATTCCATGCCAATCAGTTAAAGGCAAAAGCTGTCAAATTCAATTGAAGTAATGTTGTGGCTAATTTTAGAGTTCAAAATGTTTGGAATTTCTTTATCCAGACACCTGCAACATTCATTCAAATGGAATAAAGGATGAAGAGAGTTTGAGACTTTTGATGACTGTTGGCATCGCCGCCTTTATCTGCTGCATATGAATCACTGAATAAATGTCATGACTGACGCAGGAGTTTCTTGGTTTCAATTTTATACTCGAAATTCCATAGATGCTTCTGTAAAATTGTGCATGGTGTGTGTGTTATGTGTGTGTCTGTGTGTGGTGTATATATAGCTTTACATCTAAATTTAGTTTTATTCGCATTTGCCGCCGCATCTGCTGGGCCCGATGCGGATGTGGGCGAAAAGTTCATTCAGTCAGTGAAAAAGCCGGCCCACGCAGTATATAAATACAAATTTCGGAAACTGTAAGCATTCCAGGTGGCCATTCTCCAAAGGACTTGCAACTGGAGTTGAGAGAGAGAGCGAGAGAGAGCGACGAAATGCTCTCTCAGCAGCAATGTTGGTGGCAACTCTAGATGAAAGCTTTTAAATGCTTTTGCCTCTAAGCTTGTAAAGCTTATTATTTAATGACAACTTAGCTGCGATTTGTAATTTCAATTTGAAATGTCATGAAGTCCTCTTAAAAGTTAATTCCACTTAAGAATTAATAAAGATAAAAGAACCTTTCATTAGCATCAGAAATATTATTAAGCTAAATGAAGAAAGAAACTTTAAACTAGCGGCTAAATACTTATCGATAATGTATCGATAAAAAGGACGCGACCTGCCATAGATGCTTAAAAGTATGCTATAGCAGAGAGCGTTTCGCTTGTGCGTTACATTTTTGCATTACTGCAATTTGCTCTCATTATATTAGCTTCCTCTTTCTGAAGAAAAGAATGGCATGGGATGGTATGGGAGTCAATTTTGTATGTTAACTTGCTCCTTATGGCCAAAGGATGCTCCACTTGGCATAGCGCAAGCGCTTTTCCCACCGTTGAGGGTATTCAGCTGCTGCTGCTGCTGTAGGGAAACTCTGTCTTGTGTGTGTGTGTGCGTGTGTGTGGGCGGGGGGCGGAGGACGGTCGGTGTGATTTAGCGTTGGCGCCGCCAAACCTTTCTGATTTCCTTCCTCATACCATACAACAACAACAACAACAAAATTTGCGCACAATTTTGGAGTGCGCGTTGTGCGTCCTCGATGCGTGCTTCTGTAGGCAGGCCAGGCTGGCTGCGTGTGTGTTTGCCATGAATGGAGGAGAGTATTATGAAGCCATCTAAAACTAAATCACATCGACTCGCAGCAGTTGAAACTCTGTCACGGGAATCAAAACAAAAAACCAAAACATATTCAAATAAAAACAGAAAACAATTGCAAAATAAACCCAAAAAAAAAAAACCAAAAATCAAGACAAGTTTCCATTTTATTTGTGTGTTTGTTCATGAGAGAACGCAATGCCTAAAATATGCAAAGAAGTTTGAAGGATTTCAACTATAAACATAACAGAGAAGGGAGAAGTCACCGCCTCTTTTCGTTGACTTTTCGTCCTTTTTGCCTTTTGTCTCTCGCCCATGCGACGCCTACATAAAATTTGCAAAAAAAAAAAAAAACCCGAAAAGAAATGTGTTAAATGGAAATTGTTTATTATGAATTAAACTTGTTGAACTAGTGTTAATGTTGCATTGTTGTTATTATTGTCAGTGTCGTAATATCAAGTACCGTTAGCTGTTGTTGTTGTTGCTCTGTTTGACTTTACCTTTGGAGAGAAAGAGAGAAGTGAATCAAAATGCAAAATGCAATCCAATTACTGCAACACTTTTACAAGCGTTTCCATTTGTGGTAAGTGTCCTGGCTAAGGAGGATAATTTACATACATATAACTCTTTATATATGTATGTACATCCTTATGGGAATGGTTTGCGAGAGTCGCCTACTAACAGGTGTTTATGAAAAAGGAGAATAGGAATAATGCAAATGCGTGATTTATTTTTTAATGTTTAGTGATGAATTTGAAAAAGTTAAGGAACTTCTTACCGGAGGGCGGTGGAGAGCAAAGGTGAGGCAAATTAGCGTAAGTAACAAATATCTTTCTCTACATCTATAGAGGAACACCAAGAAAGATCATATTGAAATGTGTTAAATTTTTCGAAATAGTTAAGTCAGTCAAGACTTTTTCTAAGTTGATAAAATTGTGCAACAGTTTTCGAAAATTTTGAAACATTTTTCACTTTATTATTCATAGATGCAATAGTAGAAATGATGTAACATTTAAACATTCTGCTCATTAAAATATAGTGGCCAAAATTAAAGCTCATATCATATTTATAATCCACTTTTTCAACACTAAAAATCGCGTTGGCTGAACATTTTTCCCAAATGAAATATCTCAAAATCTTGAACATTTATAAAATAAATAAAATTTAAATATGAAAATATCGAACTTAACTTGTTGAGCCAACATTTTTATGCTTGAAAACCTTTGTAAATGGTTAGAGAAGTTTCACAATTTCATGAACTTTTCAGTAATTTGCGAAATTTATTGTTTAATTGGGGAATTCAAAAATATCGAGATCTAAGAAAGTTTTAGCACACTTTAAGAACTAGTAGAAGATTGAGTTTACAGATCGATTATGAAAACTAATTTTAAACGATTAAAATTGATTATTACTATAAACGAGAAACTATGAATTGGTTAATAGAAAAATATTGAAATACGCGTAGGCGTGTGTGTTGCTAAGAGAAAGAGAGAGAGGAAGTACGTTTAATTAAAATGTTTGGTATCACACGGTAAATGCCGATAAAAGGTCAAAGTGCACAAACAAGCACTAAATTCTGTCAGCTGGCTGTCGGGTGGCGATTCTGTCAAGTTGTCTAAAATTTTGACAACTTTCATTTCGCCAAAAGTTAGTTATTAGATGAATATACATACATATACATATGTGTATCAATGTGTGTGTGTGTGTGTGTGTGTGTGTGGTAGATATTTGTATGTATTTGTTGAGGCTATAAATAATTCGCATCCTAATTGAATTTGTTCACAGGCCGATGCCAGTTTGGGCATGCATGAGCGCGAATACATTCAGGAGTCATTAAGCTATGTCCTGCGCATCCAGGAAGTGCAGGAACGCATCAAATTTGAGTTTGTCGAAATCCTGTTGGCCTTCATTTCCGGTTGGCTGGTCTTCTATCACACGGCGCACGAACAGGCCGAGGATCATCGCGACTATCTGCAGGATCTGAGGCATAAAGTGCAAAAAGTAAGTGAAATTTTCATAAATATCATTCGAAAAATCAAATAATTTCCTTTTTTTTCCCCCCTCTTCTATATCAATTCTAATCAGACACGTGAAAACTTTGAGGAGGCACGTGAAAAAGTCACCGAACTCAAGACCAAATATATGGAAAAGCGCACGGTAAGAAATCGAAGCCAAATCTAAAATTGTATTTCTTTAGTAGACAAAAAAAAAAAAAAAAAAAATAAAGAAATACATTAAAAATAAAAAATTTAAAATAATATATTAAATTATGAAAAATAAAATAAAAAATTATCTAACATACAATAAAAAAATTATTAAACGTTCAATACCAAAATTATTAAACATAAAATACTAAAAACAAAATATACAAAAATATTTAAAAAATTAAAAAAATATATTATTAAAACTAAATAATAATAGTACATATACATATAAAAAAATATCACTATTAAAATCAATAAAAATATAATATAAAAAAAAAGAAAATAGTAAAAGGAATATTCAAAAAATTATAAAAATAATAATAATATAAGAAATAAAATAAAAAAAAAGAAATAAATAAAAATAATTTTAGAGTATGAAAAAAAATAATATAGTATAAAAGTAAATAAAAAAAAAATAAAATAAAATAAATGATAATAAAAATAAACAACAAATAGTTATGATAAAAAATTATAGTGTATTAGAAAAATTACCGCATTTAAAATTTCATAGTAAAAAAAAAAAAAAAATAAATAAATTAGTTGTAATATGCAAATAAGTTTAAGCATTTATTTGTTCTAATGTGTGTGTGTTTTTTTTTTGTTTACTTTGCAGAAATCTGAGGAGATTTTCACAAAGCGTGGCTATCTGTTTTTAATGGAAAAGAGTGAGTAAACTTTTTGTTGTACAAAGAGACAAGAATTTGTGTGACGGTTTCCTCGGTTGGTGTTGGGAAATCTTTTAATTACATTTGTTAATATACTTCAGTTTGGTTAATGAATCTACAAACTTAGATTTTTAATCCATCTAAATTACAATTGCTCATTCATAATGTGTTTGGTTCCTCCTTCTCTTCCCTACTGTTTCGTGTGCTTTTGGTGTCAACTGTAACTACGACTGCGTAACAAAAAACAAAACATGCCACACCACACTTCACCACAATTCACCACTCTTTCATACTCTGAACTAATCTCATTTGTAATTCCATTACCATTACACTACATACAAACGTATTATGTGTGTACACACGCACACACCGAACTCAACTGACTTTTAACTGCAAACGTATCTTAGGTTCCCTTCTGAAAATCTCACTTTTAGAGCCATTTAAAGCAACATGGACAAAATACTATTGCACATTCAAGAAGCAGAAACGCGAATTCACCATGCTGCAATTCAATCAGATGAATCACAGCTTCACTCGTCCCGAGGCGCGTGAAGACGAGAAGCTAACACTATTCTCATGCCAGCGCCGGGCATCCGAATTTGAGAAACGTTTCTGTTTCGATTTAACGTTCAAGGAAAAACCGGGCATTGTCTACACATTTCAAGCTCTGAGCGAAAAGGATCATCGCTCTTGGCTAAGTGCCATGGATGGCACGGAACCTGTAAGTTAATTTTTGCCTTCTCAATCTCAATTCCTCACTCTCTCTTTATCCATTGTAGACCTATCTGGCACCAGGAAAAATGAAGGCCAGCGAGGCGTATCAGTTGGATGAGACTGGATTTATGTTCGTTCGCCGCTGCATTCAGATACTGGAGAGCCGTGGCCTGGAGGACGAAGGCATTTATCGAAAAAGCGGTGTCGGTACCAAAATTAATAAGCTTCTGGCCCTCGGCATGGAGCGCAAAGAAACAGAGGATGTATTTTGTGATGAAAAGTATCGTGATCTCATGGAGAGCAATACCATTGCCAGTGCCCTGAAAATGTATTTACGCAATCTAAACGAGCCATTGATGACCTATCAATATCACAGTGGTTTTATCGAAGCAGCCAGTAAGTAATCGGCGATTAGTATGGCGATTAGTATGGTTTACCGTTAGTCTCTATGAAATTAATCAGTTTCTGCTTTCCATTGATGATCAGTTGGATTGAACTACGCTTAGAGCTCTTACAATATGAATCGTGCTAACAGTCGATTATTTTTACTGCGATTTACATCGATGAATTATCTAAAATGTCATGGGAGCTTAGAAATTTCAGTTCCTAACGCTATTTGAGCTATTACAGTATTGATGGTGATGTCAGTTGACTATTTTTACTGTGATTACTATCGATAAACTATTAAAAACAAGAAAAAATCGATGCTTATATCGGTCAATTATTTTCAGTGCCATTACTATCGATAAATTATCTTAAGTGTCAGCGGATATTGAAAATTTCAGTTTTTTAAACTCGTAGAAAACTCGATCGATTGTGTATACTACGATTTAAATCGATAAATTATCTAAAATATCAAGAAAAGTGGAAAATTTTAATATTTAATTTAGATTTTCATTGTTGAATGTTTAAAGCAAATGAATAACGATTGAAGACTAAAAGTGATCCTCATAACGATCAGCTTAAGTTTTTAGGCTTAATTAATAATCTAATTATTACTAATTTTCTACACAATTCACAGAGAAAGAAAGCCTCAATCAGCGTGTGAATGATGTCCACAAATTAGTCTACAAATTGCCACAACCCAATTTCGAGATGCTCGACATGGTTATAAGGCATTTGACTGAGTGAGTGTTGAATTAAAATTGAAATATTTCATTTGTATGTATAAATATTGATTGAAATAATTTGAAAACTTTGCAGAGTATCACGAAAGTATGAGAAGAACAAGATGTCCGTTTTCAATTTGGGTGTGGTCTTTGGGCCAACGCTACTGCGACCGCTGGAGGAGACTGTGGCAGCCATTCTGGACATTAAGTTCAACAATATTGTTATTAATATTCTTATCGAGAACTATGAGAGGATCTTTAAGAACGATCCAAGTAGTGGAGTAGTCTCTGGCAATACTCTGGCCACGGGGACAGTTGGTACAGCTGCCAGCGTGGGTAATGTCCATACGATGGGCAACAGTCCACCCACACGTATGCCACGAGCCTCTCAAGTCAATAAGACATCATCGACCGGAGGTGGCGGTGGCGGTGGCGGCGGTGGTGGTGGTGGGAGCATTGGACGCAGTTCTATGTACTCACCGCAGCAAAAAGTCTATCGAGTGGTAACCAAATCTAATTATACAGATTCCACAATGTCATCCAGCTTACAAAATATTCCTAATGGCATGATCTATGCCCATGGACCGGCTAGTGCCAGCAGCAGTACCCCACCGGGCGGTACCAATGCCAGCAGCAGTAGCAATGGTGGAGGCGGTTCGTCTCTAACCATCTCTCCGCATGCCACAAATGGTTCGCGACCCGCCCAACTGGGTAGCATCAAGAACTTGCACTCGATGACACAAAGCGACATAAGCGGACGTCGTTCGGGTCCAACTTCATCCAGTTCAGACGCGGCAGCAGCGGCTGCTGTCTATGGCATATTGGGCGCCGGCGCTAGCACCAATGGGGGAACGACGCTGCAGGCTCATCATGCCACACCTGCCACAGCTACCAATAGTTTACGACATGCGGATTATCTAATGGCGACAGCCACACCGGTTACACAGTCCGCCTCCAGTAGCCACATCTACACAAATCCATCTGTTGGCGGCGGCGGCGGCGGCGGCACAGCAAGCAATCGGCTAAGTCTGAACAATGTCTCCCCGCCGACGGCTGCAATGCGCAAGGAGCGTCTAATGGGTGGTCCAGGTGGTAATGCGTCAAGCGGTGGTAGCGGCGGTAGTGGACCCCAACAGCATCCTCCTGTACAGCGTAGTCACTTTGGTTATGGCCAGGCCAAACATTACTCACCGGTAGCAGCCGCTTCCACATCCAGCTCAAACGAAAGTGTCTGTGATTCCCTCTCATCAAACAATGGCCTTGGTGGCGGGGGCGGTGGCGGTGGCGGTGGTGGTGTAGGTGGTGGTGGTGGCGGTAGCGGTGCGGTCACGGGTAGCATAAGTAGTGCAAATGTAGCACGCCTGCTAAACACACGTAGTTCCATTGACTATGCTCCGATAGCGACGCAAGCATCGTCTCTATCCACACTATTGGGCTCCACCTGTGATGATATTGTGACAGCGACAGCTGCTCCCTCAATGATTGGCGGCGCCGGCATGGGCAGTCTAAGTGGCAGTGGTTCCACCAACGAGAGCGCCGACTATGCACCTACGAAAATGCATCGTACTCGCGATATAAACCAAATTAAACGGGATCTGTCCACGGGCACAGCGTAAGAATGTAAATTGAATAATTATTTAATTATTCGCTAACAATGCTGCTCTTTTTTTTTTTGGTTTTCTTTTGCAGACGTGTACGCACCCTGTATGCTTGCATGGGCGAAAGCGAGGGCGAATTATCGTTTGAACCGAATCAAATTATAACTAACGGTAAATACACAACTCTCTCTTATAAAAGAGAGAGAGAGAGAACCTTAACGTTAAGCAGTGAATGATAAAGGAAAGGCAATGTTGTTGTCACCCCTTTGCCTCGCAGTTTTTATACATGTGAGCCCAACGAAAGAGTGGAAGCTGAATAAGTCTCCCGCTGCACTTCAACGGGGGTGGGTCGCCATAAAAAAAAAAAAAAAAACACCGTTGCTTTGTGTTCTGAATCTTTCTTAAGCATTTAATTTCGGCTCGCTGTCTCAGCCAATGCATGTCAATTGGACATGCACATTTAAATAAGCAAATACTTTTTTTTAGTTCTCTTACATATTTACGCCATAACCTTTGATCGTTGTTGAAGAGACTTGTGAATTTGATCAGTGTCCGACTGTCCAGTCTGTTCTAGACAAACTAATGACTTAACATAACATTTTTAATATATGTACATATTTGTGTTTACTAGTTATTAAATTTATGTTAATTATGTTTGCAGTGCGTTTCTCCCATGAGCCCGGCTGGTTGCAAGGCACCCTGAATGGAAAGACAGGACTTATACCTGAGAACTATGTGGAGCATCTAAAGCCGTATCATTAAAAGCGATCTTTCTCTATCTCTCTCTTTCTCTTTATCTATCTATCAATCTATCTATCTATCTATCTATCTGTCTAACTGTCTATCTAACACTCCTGAAACTGTAAAATTATTGTAAAAAGATGGAAAAGAAAAACATAAGAATGTATGAAATAAAAACTAAAACTAGACGAAAACAAATGTAGATGAACGGAGATGAAGCAGAGATGCAGAATGCAACAACAACAACAAGAAAAAACTAAAAAGAAAAAGTAGAAAAAGAAAGTGAAGAAGAAAGCGCAAAAGCAACTAATGCTTATATAAATATTTACATAGTTTGTTAATTTATATGTAAGAGCTAATATACTTATATATACATATATATATACATACATACATATAACTGAAAGCATAAATGTATACATACATACATATTTATATATATGCATGCACATAAGGATAGTTGTGTATGTGTGCCTGTGTGCGTGTGTGCGTGTGTGTGTGTGTGTGTGCGTGCATATATCGGCGTATATATAGTATGTATATATTTAAAGCTTAATGTGAAGTTTTAAGTCTAAGCCATAAAAGCCACCAGTTTACTTTAGTATGTAATATGTACAACAACAAAATTGTAACAACAACCATGCACACACAGACACACACACACACACGCATATATACAGATACACATACATACCAAGAAAATGATGCAAATGAAGGAAATGTATTTTGAATTAGAGAATTGCTTAAAAAGCAGCGTCACAGCAATTTTTTTTTGTTAATATCTGATTTCCGATTTATATAGCAACACAGCAAACATACTTATACACACACACACACACACATACATCTATGCATATACATATATATTAATAACTGAACAAAAAATGTAACTAGTTTGCTGCAATTTTGAGCAAAGAAAAAACGGCAAGGGTAAATTAATTTATTGTTGTACGCTTGTATTTGTTGCTTAATTATAATTTGAAAACTTTTTTTTTTTTGATAATTGTATACCCTAAATGTATATAGATATATACTTATATACATACATTTATATACTTATATATATATATATATATATATATATATAAACATATATACATACATATATATATATATGTATATGAGAATATTAAAGGAAAAACTATATCTTTAACTACTGTACAAGGCACTCAGAAAGGAACACATCAAAACATCCTACACAACCGCACGCACACCCGCACACACCCCCCCAAACCCAGACCCACCTACACTTCTATAAAGCGGCAACGACCCTCATACTCCTCCCTTCCTCCAGAGAGAAAGAGCTCTGAGAAAACAAAAGAAGAGTGAAACAATTTGCATTTACAACTGTTTTTTTTTGTTAACAATATTCAAATATCTATTCACTTTATGAATAACAGGAAAGCGCAGCCAGCTTTGAACATTTTGAGAACTGTTTAAATATAATTTTGGAAAAACACAAAACATACATTCCAACACTTTTTAACCAATACAAATGTTTTTAATACAAATTGGTTTCAATCATGTCAAATTGGAGTTACTTCCCACATACATAAATGATCAATTTCTTTAATTAAAATGTCGGTGTCAACTAGATTTCAAAGCCTTTCTTAAATATTCCGATTTTATCGGTTATCGGTTATGTATCGATTAACCAGAAGAGAAACCCTAAAAGCTGCCTGCAAGACTTTTTTTTTCAAACAGAATACGTTTCGGCTCTGAGCAGATCGATTAAACGAAATAAATCATATCAAAGAATGAACACCGCAAAAGAAACAAAGAAAGAAATAAGCATTTCAGTAATCCACGTTTTAAGCCCACCAAAAAAAAAAAAAAACCAAGTAAATTTAAACAAAAAGAATGAATGAAGAAAAGAAAGAACTAAAAAGAATTCAATACAAATCAAAGAAAAAACTATTAAAATGCCGCCGCGTCTTATCATTCCGTAAATAAAACAGTTACACCCACTCACACACAACACACACACACAAACACCCCCCCCCCCCCCACACACACACACACTCACACACCATAGAGAATGCACATTATTGAAATAACAAAAAAAAAAAAAAACGGAAATAAAACATTTAAATCTATGTACATTTAAACAAAATATTTTTGTTAACATGTTGCCAAAAAAAAAAAACAACAAAAAAAATATGAGTAAACAAAACATAAAAAATTAATAATATAAAAATAAAAAGCATATGTATTTATAAAACCTACAATACAAATGAAAATGAAAACACTTATTGTAGTTTTAATTGAAAAAAAAGGAACCAAAAAGTTGGCCACAAGCAAAACGAAAACTTCATCAGAGTAAAGAAGTGAACACCATGGCGTATGATGAATAATTTATAAAAATAAGTCGAACCCCCGACCCAGAGATCGGTTTACACGTTTTTTTTCTGAATCAAGGTCCGTTTAATCTGAATCTCAACTTAAAATTTTGGTTAAGAAGATTTTCTAACCGAAAACTGCAAGAATAGTGTTTTTTGCCGGTTTTTTTTTTTGAGGTTATGCAGCTTCAAAATCTTTGTCTTAGTCGAAATTTAAATCAGATTACTTTTTTCTCATGCATTAAAGTGCGTTTTAACCGAATCTCAAGCCCAAAATTTTAGATTAACTCTGGTTTAGAAGATTTGCCAACTTAAACGCGTTTTCTTGCCTGTTTTTAAGGTTTTGTAGTATCAAAATCTTTGTATTAGTTGAAATTCATCTATTTTAGTGAACTTTGAAGACCAAAAAATGCATTTGAAAGTATTTCAACTACCACAAAAATGTTGACGCTACATAACCTCAAAAACAAAAAAAAAAAAAAATTCCAAAAAATTCCTAAAAAACCCCTATATTTGCAGTTTTTGGTTAATTTATCTTTCCAAATTAAAATTCAACATTCGAATTTGCTTTTTGGGTCTGGGTTTCGCATTTGAAATTTCAAAATATCGCCATTTAGCCTTTTGTTAAGAGCTCCTTAAGATCTTCTTTGGGGCTTGGCATCTTTTACGGTGTCTGGGCTAAATTTGTGTGAATTGAATTGGGACTGCAAATTTCAGGATATTCACAAGGCAATCCTGACCAAAACAAGTGACCCATCCCTGACCACCAAGAGGCATAATCTTTGCAATTCTTTTGTCCTTGTTTGTTACAACATGTTTTCGCTCCGAGTTATGTGAGTTTTTTAAGAGTTTTTTTTACTACTGTGAAACAAATCTTTACACAAAGTCACAAGGATAAAACTGCTAAAGAACTTACTTTCCTAACGTTTCTCTGGTGTTCCATTAATAAAAAGTATCCCTGAAGGTTTTCAATTAAATTGCAGGTTTATTTTTATTATTTGAGCATTTTTGTTTTTGGTTTTTTTTTATTTTTGGTCATTAGTTTTAAGTTGTTAGTTAGTTAATAGTGAATGCAAATTCGTGTATATTAGTTAATATTGTTTATATTTTTGTCTTGTCTAAACATTTACATTAAAGTGTAGGAGTTGTGGAGAGGATGGTAGGGGAGGGGGGAGAATGGGTGTTTATCTACCATATGTGAAGGGGGTGAATTATGGTTTAGTTTGCTGGTCGGTGGTCGGTCAATTGCTAAATAATTAACAACATCTAATTCTATATATATATATATATATATATATGTATATATATTTCTAGGGATGGGTTACAGCTTCTGTTGAGCCAGTTCCTCAATGGTGCGAGCATTGGTAAGGGTTACCCATAGGGGTGATTGTATGCTGGCCAGCGAGAAGCTTTCGCTAGCATCCAGTGACTGCGATTTCCGTATTGGCGGCTCTTTTGCATCGTCTCGTTGACGATCACGATCACGTTTCGAGTGGCGTTTGCCAAAGGCGGCAGCTGCCTCCGATGTCTGGCCACTGCCGCTGCTGGCGGCTCTCAGCTCCTGCAAACGACTCCGACGCTTGGCCAGTGCTGTGGGCTGATCTACAGACGATTCTCGTATGCTGGCCATCTTTCTCAATTTCGGTGGTTGCAGCAAATTTGATGATGGCGATGACGCCGCTGCCGCCGCCGCCGACGACGACGAAGGCGTTGGTTTCTCTAGCATTGCACTTGGACTTGACAATGTCGTTAAGGCCGGCTGCTGACTCTGTTGTTGTTGCTGTTGTTGTTGCTGTTGCTGTAACTGTTAGCTCGAGGAAAAGGACATCTTGTAGGTGGAATTTGTGTCCATAGGTGATTCGGGATTTAGAATTTCAGTTTGTGTTTGCTCAATATCGCTGCAGCGCTCCTCCAGCACGGTATCCAATTCCAGGGAAGTGAAGCCCTGGCTTAGGCTTCGTTCAGGACGTAGACTGATAGCTCGCGACGATCGGTAATCTATGCAAAAGTAATCAACGAATATAAAAACTATATAATTAAATAGTTTGTATGGGCAAATGTTATAATGAGAATGCGTTTAATGGAATGCCAAAGAAAAACATCTAAAAAGGATTTTTCAACAAGGACGTGCAACAAGAATTGCTAATATTGAGGCAAGAGCTCATTTCAATATGCATTCAACTAAATAGAAGTGCCAAAAGTGATGGTTAAAAGAAAACAGAAGTTACATTTTAGTGGTCAAATGTTTAATCAGAAGATATTGTCAGATATAGAAATGGCAAAGAAAAGATTTGAACTAAAGGGCAGGTTAATTTGTTTCGCAACTATAAACTTATTTTTGGTCCTTTCGTTTAGGCACTTAGAGAGCTATAGTAGACCGATTTGTTTAAAATTGAAATATGGAATGCCTGCAATATATAGAAAACTATAAAAACTAATCTCAGCATTGTAGCTTTATCGGCCTAAAAGGAGTTTGCATTGAAACAGACAGACAGAGAATAAATTTATGTTTTAAAAGAGCCATTTAAAGTTGTTCTGTGCTTTGGCCTAAAAATAAACTTTTGTTTTTAATCTTTTAAGGTTTGAGAATGAGTTTTGGCCTTTGCATACATTTTTCTTTCCGTAATTTGTTTGTTTTTTTTTTTTGTAATTTATGTAATTATGTGGGTAGAACCAGAAACCTCGCAACTCAATCGAAGATAACCAAAAATGAGTTTACTTTGTGGCTGGCAATGTGGTAGCATTTTCTACCTCTCTCTACCCCCCCCCCCCCCCCCCCCCCCACTACCGCTCTCTTGCTTTCACGCTGTTTGCCTCTGCCAGTTTTCATTGTCATCACATCATCGCCAGCAACAGCAGGAATAACTTAGCTAAAGCACTTGCTCTCTGCTTCTTCTTCGACCATATGTAGGTAGATATATGTACATATATAGAAATTTGATAGGTATAACTAGAGCTTAAGGCTAGACCAAAGTGTTTTATACCCTAAGCCAATTAAAAGTGGCCCAGAAGCTAGATTCTTTGGCCTTGTTAAATTGACTGAAATTAATGAGTTTCCATTGGCAACAAGTAAAAATTAATCAACTTAAATTTTGAGACTCTTCAAGGGAAAAAGTTTTTATTGTTATCGAGTATATGACATAGTCAATAATGCCAATTTTATGGCTAGGGTATGGCAAATGTATGCAGCAACTTGTAAGTGCGTGCATAAAGCAATGAAATGTTGATACCAGGACGACGGAGTGTCGCAATGCTAAAAAGGCGAGTGGTTTATGTATATATTTTTTTTTATTTTCCCGGCCTGCCCCCCCTGGCTGCCTGCCCATGTGTGTTGTAAACGAGGGCAACAAGCGCCCAAAGGTATGCAATGTGCAATGTGCAGATGCTCCCGCTGTGTTTGACACATGTAAAATAGCTCACACACATGTTACTCTATGGGTGTGTGTGTGTGTGTTGGTGTGCTTCTTTTATTAAGCGACTTTAGTGGGTGTGTCACAGCAGGCTGGCTGGCTGCTCGTAGTCGACTTTTTGTGTGTCTGAAAGTAGCCAACATGTACAACAAAAAAAATGTTGCTAGCTAGAGGAATATGTTTAGCATTTTTAGTTAACATTTGTTTCAAAAAAAAAAAACAAGACTATAATAATGGGTATCAAGAGTGAAACAACGACAATTAAATCAAATTGTGCATTATTATTAAAAGTATAACGGAAATAGTTACTTTTCTTGGAAAACAAAGTATTTCAAGTCGTCTGCCAGCTAACTCTATGTCTTTCTCTCTCTTGTTTTTTTGGCTAAAATTATGTGCTACAGTATTTAATCCTCCATAATTATAAGTTTGGCTAAAATAGCTCTTAAACTGAGCGACTAGTTTGTCAGGGAACAGACAGACGTCAAGAAATGGACAACATTTGCAAAGCTTTAAAAAGGCGAGGGAGTTCCCAACGGATCTATTCGAATACTTTTGCTAATAATTCAATAAAAATAAAAGTAAAGACAGCAAAAATGAGAGAGAGAGAGAGAGAGTAAAGACGGGTCGAACCCAAAACTGAGCAGCCACGAAAGCTTTCATCAATATCCTACAAAAGTTTTCCGTTTCATTTCACTTGTAAAGAGCAGACTACATACATAGATATGGCCAGAGGCTGCTGCAGCACTTGCAGGACTCCTCCATTCCTTGTTTAGCAACTAGATTATAACCACCTTAGAGTGACTTTATTTTTCAAACTCAAAGACTTGTTAAAATTAATATAAATAAATGAAAATGTGCTTTGATGCAAAATGAAAATAGAAAAAAAAAAAAATATATATATAAACAAGGAAGAATACACAACATTCAGACTCACTAAGCCTATGTATTGGACTAAATCTGACCAGGCTGACGGCATGGTCCTGCATATCATAGTTACGTCGTCTGTCTCTCTCTCGTGCCAATTTGGCCCGTCGCCGCAGACAGCAGATTACGATAAGCGCCAAAATTGGGAAACCAAAGATGCAGGATACAATCGGTATGACAATCGATTCGGGTGAAACTGCAAGTAAGAAACAGAGAGTTAGAATAAACAGAATGTGAATAAGCCTTTAAGATGAACTCTCCTGCTGAGAGTATATAGTACAATTTTATAAGTAACATTATGTTCGTCTGTCTGTTGATAGATAAACAACTATTTCAGTTTTTAAGTTATTTTAGCCCAAAACTAATCAATAAGCTGCTTATTGTTGCAGGCACAACTTATGTAAAAGCCGTCCAATTTGGATCACTATAACGTATAGTTTTGGCAACAAGTTTTAAGATCATATGGAATGAGAGAGTGGCTCTAGTCTATATTAGCTCTATACTGATATCCTTTGGCCCTGCAGAATACATACGTTTGCATAAGAATGTAAATTTGTATTTCCCTTTTGCCTTGCCTTACAAAAAATTATCAAATCTAAAGCAAGAGTTCCGCTTGATTTTTATTCAAGCTTTTACTTATTTAATGACGTCCAAAGGACTTCTGGAAAACTGTAAGCTATCGCAGCAGGATACTGTCAAAGCAAAGGAGAAGAAACAACAATTGGGAAATTGCCTCGAGCAATTGACAGCTTTTTCAATATGTTGAAGGCGACTCGAAATCAGTTTTGGTCAAATTTCTGGGAAATGTAATCCTTATAAACTTAAATGCCAAAACTTCCGGTCACAATTAATTTGCCACATTTTGTAAATTGTTAATCTCTTTTTATTTTTGATCCTGCTGTCATTTGCCTAATTGTTGTTCAACCACAAACCCAAAAAAAAAAAAACAAAAAAAAAACAAACAACGGCCTTAATAATAATTATTTTTATTAGTTTAGAAATGAATATGTTTGGTTTATAACAATTATAACAAAGTATAATTAGAGAAAGGACAATGGGGGTCAGTTGGCCATTTTCTATGCCAGTTCATTATGCCGACCCAAAGACAGAGAGAGAGAGAGAGAGAGATAGAGAGAGAGGGAGAGAGAACAAATGGCCAAATATCTTGGGGGGGGGGGGGGGTCCTTATAACCTTTTTGAACTATTTCGCTTTGTGCCCTTTTGCCACTTGATTTTGGTTTTGGTTTTTAATTTGCATTCGCTTAATCCTGAATTGGGCATGGCCAGCCTTAACTTTCATTTCAAATTTGTCCTTTTTAAGCCGCAAAATATTCTCAAATATGAAAGTCAGCAAAAGAGACATAGAGAAATAAAGAGAGAGAGAGAGAGAGAGAGATTAGTTGTAGAGGGGAAAGTGAGTCAAAGAGTAGGGTGGCTCTGAGAATTGGGTCAACATCTAAAAAGCAAAGTGAGTTAGGGTGACTCAGTTCACTTCTTGTCTTGTCTTGCTTGCTCCGCTTGACATTATTTAATCCAATTAACGCCTTTTGAAGTGACAGTTCAAATTTACACATATTGATGGCGGAAAAGGACTTAGTTAGTTTGATGGCGTCCTTAATTCCAATTCAAGTTGTAATCTCTATGCCGCATCACTTACCAGGGCAAGGGATGGGGGGATGGGTCCCAACCAAGTATCAACAACTACTTCCACTTTTTCGTCTCGTTTATTCACCCGCTTCTCTCTCTCTCTCTTCATTCAACCAAGCTGAGTCATCAGACTGAAATATTCAATAAATACTATAAAAATAATAATACTTTGGCCTCTCTTCTTCTATCTCTGTGTTTGGCTTTAGCTTCATTGCTCGGCATTGCTATCATCAGACTCCATTCAACCATCCATCCATCCATCCATCCATCCATCCATCCATTACCACAATCGCTACCGCACTTGTACCGAATTTCTCTTTTTCTCTCTACTTCTCGTCGGGCTGGCAGGCGGGCAGGCGGGCGTGCGGGCGGTTGGTTGGAATCAATGAAAATTGAATGTTTGCATATTTGACGTCGCAAACGGAATGCGCTACAAAGGCAAAGGACCGAGAACCGACCAAAGGAGCACACGAGCGGAAAAAGGGAAAGGAGGGGCGAAAAAAAAAAACCAACACTTTAGCATTAAAGTGTCTTTAGAATATGGATATACATATGTATGTATATGTATATGTAAAAAAGTCTTTGAAGTGTGAAAAGAGAAGGCGGTATTAGCAAAAGCAATGACAAATTTATAGTTTTCAATTCGACTTTTTTTATTTAGTTTGGCTATTTTTCTTTTAACTAAATTATGGGAAATTGGAAATTTTCCGAGTGGTTACACATTTCAATTTCATGAATATTTAATTTCATTTCCTTTAGCAAGAAAAATAGTGTGACCAGCTAACTCATGGAAAAGATCACCAAAAGGCAAGTTTAAATTCAAATTCAAATTCAAATTCAAATTCAAATACAAATTTAGCTTTCAACCCTTATTACTCCATACTAAGTAGCTAACTACAGTTGAAAGGAAGATCTCTAAAGAAGATGATGATAAGAAGAAGATGCTGAGAAATCGTTCGCTAAAAAAAGATCTGTCTACACTTGAACACTTATCTATATCACAGATTTTATTCTGTTTGCGAAAAAACATTAACAAATTGTCGATACAACGGAGATTCTTATACATGTAGGTGAATTGAAAGCGAAAACGAAACAAAAAATAAATGAGAAGAAAATTCAATGAAATTGTGAGTGGAAAATTCGCTTTGTAAAGAGGGATAGCCAAGGTCCAAGTGGAATGCATTGTTAAATTATCAATGATGCCTGAAGAGCAAACTTCATTCATTCACTCTTCATTCGTGTAACACGAATTTTATCGGATGAATTTACGCAATTTTTTGCTCTCTCTCTCTTTTCTTTTCTTTTCTTTTTTTTGTATTTTTGTTGTTGTTGTTGTTGCTGTCGTTGACGCCGTTGTTGAACGCCGTTGTTGATGTGAATTGAAATGTACAAGTTTGTTAGCGTTGGCAAAAAGTTGTCTTTCGCTTTTCTTTTCGTTTATACTTATATACATATATATATATAGAGAGAGAGAAATATGTATATGTATGTGTAACAGCCAGCAAGCCATGAGAACCCTCTAGCCCACTGACCCTACCACCACCCACTCCCACTTCACTGAGGGCATCACCCACAGGCCATTAAAAGCATTGACATTGATGTCCTTGTTGAAGATGCCAACGAATTTTGTGTGTTTCTTCTTTTTTTTTTTTTTTTTTTTTGTTAATTCTGCAACTTCGACTTTAGTTCTACTCTAATTGTTTCCAAATTGGTTCAAGTCAACTTAATCTAGGTGGATGAGAGAAAGAGAGAGCGGATCATAATGTGTTTGTGTGTGTGTGTGTGTGTATATGTAAATTAGAGCCACTTAATTGAAGCTGGCAAATGACCTAGTCGTTCGTTGTTGTTGTTATTCTTGGTGATTGTGATTCTGATTTGATTATTGTATAGGATCCCCAGAAGCAATGATGACTGACGACTATTTCTAAGGCTAATTGCTAACCCAAAAGAAAAAAAAAACAAACTTTACTCCAATCTCAAAATGAAAATTTAATTGAACTTAAGCCTGAGCCAATTTAAGGATTTAAGTTGCTGTTAAGACTTTAGTGTGAGATAATTAAGCTTGAATTAAAGTTCATTTCAATTTGGATAAACGGAAAATTGCTAATTTTTCTTATTGAAAACAACAGTCATTATGGGACTTATTGCAATTTAAAGGCAAAGATATTATTAAATAGAATGTAATGAGTTAAAATGAGTTTTTTTAAGAAAAGTCTTTAAAATATTTCAAGTTTACCTAAATTAAGTTTGAAAATAAGCTAAATTTAAGCTTAAAAAGGCTAGAAGACTGTTTAAGATTTGATGAGTTGACTTTAAGCTTTAAAATGCTAAAAAAACTCTTTGAACATTGAGTTGAATTTTAGCTTTAAAACGCTAAAAAAATCTTTAAAAATTTAATGATCAGCTTTTTGTGTGCGATGAAACTGTCCATTTGGTTTTTATATAGGCTAAGATGGAATGGAATATTCAAATCTATTCTCATACATAGATCTGATGATTCCACTCCCTTTGGAGAAAGATAACTTATAAAGTCAATTGAAAGTGCCCAAAAGTATGCTAGAAATTACAACTAGATAGCTAGGCAGGCGTCTCCCATCTCTCTTAGATATCGCTCTTTGCTCCTTTTGCATTAAAAACTTACCCGTTGGATAGACCACAATTGTTGGGGTTCGATTTTTATTGCCCGCCGCTATAAATGTGGCCACTGTCTGGGCCCGGAATGTGGCAGCCGCCATGCTGCTGGTTGCCGTTGTCGTTATGGGCAGTGTTGTTGCCACCGTTGGCAGCTGTGTTACGGCACTGGATAATATGTGGCTGGCTGTGGTATTCGAGGAAGTTGCTATGAAACCGCTCAGATTACCGCCATCGATTATTGGCGGCAGATCGTTAAATGTACTATTTGTGGTATTCGCTGGCATACTACTCGCCGCTTCGGTGCCGGCACCCAAACTGCTTCCCGTTTGGAGTAACAGGGCCGGAATGGCACCCAAGTGTGAAGTTGCTGGATTGACTCCGGCCATTGTGTGATTAAGCAATGTCTTCATATTACCCCTTAGGGTTTTGGCTCGACGGGTTTTCTGTGTCGTCGTCCTCATAGTCGTCTTATCCAGGTTAGTGCTAATTACTGTTGCCATTCTGTTTGTTGTTTAATAATTCTCTAGCATAATTCTATCAACAACAGCAACAAAAACAAGTAACGTTTATTCCTAGGGCACACGTTGGTGGAAATGCCTTCATTAAGCTTCAAAAGGATGAGCAGGAGGAGAAGCAGCTCTGCTGGTGGTCGGGGGCAAATAAAGGCAATATCCAATCCAATCGTAACGAATCGAATTGAATTGCCCGCCTTTTAGCCACCAGGGAGACACACAATTAAATGGCCAAGCACGAACCGTTTTTCTATTTCTGTTTTCTCTCGCTCTCTCACTCTATTGTGTGTGCGTGTGTGTGTGGTGGGTGGGTGTGCGTGTGTGAGTGTGTGTGTGTGGCTTAGCTCATTCAAATGTTGAGCATTGTTTGGCACTTTTGCAAACGAACAATAACAAAAAATATTTCAAATTTTAACACACAATTTGCCACAATTTCTGATCTGATCAATTGAACAATATTTTTTTTTTTTTTGCAATTTTTATATTCACTTTAGTCCACTCAGCTTCAGTCAGCTCAGTTATTATGATCAGTTCTCGTTCGTCTCACGTACGCGCACGTATCTAACATGAATTTTCTTGCTTATTTTTTTGTTGCTTTCTCTCTCGCTCGCTCTTTCTCGCAAGGCAATGTGCCACGCGTCGTTGTTGCCGTCGCTTTGGGGCCATCGCTCTGTGGGCAAACGCTTTTATAGCTGCCAAGCACATTAAGAGACAATTTCCCTGCTTGAATTTCCCCGAAATAACGGCACTGGAAAATGCTGGAAACCATGCCCCAAACTGCCTCTCCGCGTGGGAAATTGTCTCTTTGTAAACTAGAAAATATAATTTTAAGCATTTTCGCTTTACAAGAAACATTTGCTTCAAAAGCAAATGGCAATCAAAATCATCTCAAGATCACAAAAAAAATTTCATTCGATTGACATTGAAAATTGTTTGAAAATAAAAGTATTTTATTTATTATTACCTTTGTATGAAGTTTTTCTTAATTATGCTACTCAGACTTTTGTTTTTGCATAAGAATTTTAAAAACTATTGATCATAGAAGTAAATTATAGAAAAAGTAATTACTTAGGTTGAAATTTAATTTATTTGTCTTATTTCGTCTCTTAGTGGATTTGTTAGTCCTTCAGCCTTTGTCTTGGTTTTCCATGAACAACTGAAGTAATAAAAATTAACAAACTTATTCGAAAAGCTCTTTTTTAATACAATAAAAATTGAATTAATAAAACATAGTTTAAAAACAATTAACTAAAAACAAGAGAATAAATGGTAATCAGCTTGAGTTTTCGTGTAAATTTTCTTTGCAAATAGATTTATGAACGAAAACAAAACTAACTTTATATTCATTTTATATATGTAAGTTGGAGCAAATGTGTCTGAAGCAAAAAAGTGGCTTTTTTTTTCTTCCTTGAGGTTTTCTTTATATGCCAAAATAGTTTTTTGTTTTTATGTTTAAAATTAGTAACAGAGATCTTCATAATTTTCCATATTTTTCAAGTTATTCATGAAGATGTTCAGCTGTCCGAGCACTGCAAACTCTTAGGCTCGTCAAAAACAAAGTAAAAACTAAGTTACATTTACGAAATCAAATCAAAAGTGTTGCTAATAATTGAATTTCTTTTTGGTTTTTTTTATGTTAACCCTCAAAGTTTGGCATCTCGATTGGCAATTGTAGTCTGGCCACACTATTCTTTCATTGCCACTTCTGCGTGACTTTTGATGCGGTGGTCATTTATATTTCTATTAAAATGAATTTGAATTGGGACAAATAATTGAAACTTTTTTAAAGAACTTTTTTACATTAAAGGATGAACTGTTTTTTAATTCCCCTGAAAGAACCTGGTAGACACGTTTAAACCAATTGGGGATTGGGAAGTTAAATTTGAAAACTTTTGACCAGCCCAACATTAGATAGAAAAACCTTTTTGGAGTGATTGAAACTCGTGTACACTGTACAGCATATTCGCGAATCAATACATATGTACATATTGTACGTACGTAAATTCAATGAAAATTGTTCACCGGCAATACTCGAAGAACAATATGGGTCAAGTCATTGACGCGTTTTCGCAGAACTTGGCCCATGCCTACTTGATGAATTTCGAATGGTTGGCTGAATGGTTGATTGAATCGAATGTTTTTGCACAAGAACAAAAAACCAAAGAGAGAGAGAGAGAGAGAGGGAGAGAGAGAGGACGAGAGAGGGAGGGGGTAAAAACAATATCAATCGAATTGGCAGGATGCTAAGCATTATGCAGCTGTTGATAAATGTCGACCTTGGTTATCGTCCATTGATTCTGACCATGATTAAAACAATGCATTTAATGAGCCAACTGCAAGAGCAATTGCCATGATGAGACGGCCGCCGACATGTTGAACTGATGCGAGCAATTTGCCAAGAAGCCAAGAAAATGCCAAATTTATTATTTTTGGTTAGTTTTGAAATGAAAATGAAAAGGAAATGTGCAAAGCAATCAATTAAAATGTATAAATGCAAACCGAAGTAGAAAAGCCAAAGTCAAATAACAACTACAAAAACACACACACACACACACACAAAACCTATGCTAGAGGTGGCAGGATGTGGATTAGGTGACGTTGACTGAAGGGGGGGAAGGAGGGGCTTATAAATTAAATTGCATATACATATGCAATGCAAATGCTTTTAGCCATAAAGGTAAACCCAATAGAGTTGTTTTGGACCTGACCAAACCAGATTCGGCATTCAATATGATTTTTGTTTTTTTTCTCTCTCTCTTTTTCAATTCATTTAGGGCGGCAGGTGAACACAATTTAAATGCACAATTTCAATTTTCACTTTGAATTGAATAACAAATTAGATTATCAATTTGAACTATTTCCAAATGTTTATTTATCATTCGAAACTCAAGCAAAGATATTTGTATGACAAAATATGTAAAACTTTTACAAGTTAATAAACTAATATGAATAGAATCGGAATATTTCTTTCCATTCCTCTTTCTCTTCCTTCCTTCCTTCACAAATACAGTAATAATTTGTGTTGTGTGAAATTCTCTAATCGCAACAGTCTGGCAACGCTGCTCATTCTAAGACGAGGAGTTAATATGAACAATTCATTTGTATTCTTTTTACTAATCACATGTGTATGTATGTATGTATGTTCTTTGCTAGGTAAACTATATTCTAAAACATATTCTACATACATCCCAGCAAGCATTTGGAAGACTGTTTTAACCAAATTCGTTTCGATGAGTCCGTTTTGAGTCCCTTTGATGATTGAAATATGATTAATCTCATAAGCGATTGAAAAATGTGATTGGTTTCAAATAAAAAAACAAAATGCAAGCAAAATGATTAAAATACGATCAAAACGAGTTCCTATATGACTATTATCATTGATCTAATGACTCTCCTATGATCTGTTAACTTAAAAAATGCCGGGTGGGTTTTAGTCAATCAAATAAATTAATCATAATTAGTTAGAACTTCTAAAGTGTGTCGTCATCTTATAACTGAGTAAAGGAACGGCTTTAGGGACGTCATAATGTTTTCTTTAACCACAATTTATTTAAGAACATCTTTTCAAATATTTCCACAAGTTTTTCTGACCTAGTTTGCCCAGAATTCTCCGCTTTTCAAAAGAAAAAGGTTAAATTATAAAACTGAAAAAGGCTAAAACATATGCTTAAAATTTATTTGAATACAAATTTCTTAGTTGTTACGTAATAGGTCATTCATTTAGCTGTTGTCAGTTGAATTGACAGAACATTGACCTATATATACATATAAGTCTCTATATTCATTAAATGAGACTTATTTAGATGTTTTTAATAAGATTTCAAAATTTAACAGTTTTTTATATTTTAAATAATTTCATGTATAACACTTTTACAAAAGCTATTTTCGTCCTTAAACTAAGCTTTTATGCATGGAGACTTTCGAGGATATTTTTTGAGAAAGTTCTACAATTGCACTCAAAGCTGAGTAAAAGCATTTTGGGGCGGGCAGATAACTTATCCGAGTGAATTTTCTAGCAAAAGATAAATTACAAATGAGTAACTTATCTTATCTGAGTGAACTTTACCGCGAAGATAAATTGAAGTTGAGTGACTTTTCTTGTCCCTTCAAGTCTCAAAAAGCACGTTTGCAAAACTTTTACCAAAAAGTCTTCATTTTAAGCTTGATTTGTAGAAAAGTTCCCATTCTGGATATAAAATGGGGAACAAATTTTGAGGGTGAGCGACTGAAACTTAAAAGGATCACAAAATATTGATAAAGAAACTATCTAATTTTAGACTCTGGAAGTTTTTGTTTCTTAGAAAACGTAATGGGCCAAAACCTTCTCAGCCACTGACACTAAACGAAAGTAATCCAATATTTTAGCACTTTTTCTCAACTGTTTTATGCATGAATTTGTGCTTTCTGCAAAAATCAGCAGAAAATACAACTCAATTCTTCGGTTGTTGAACTCTTTCATAAAGAATTATAAAGAAGTTTTCTGAACTGAGTCGAGTCACGTTTAATATTTGCTCGACCATTCGTCTGGTCTAGAGTTATGTCACTTTCTAAGTAACTTTTCAAGAGTAACACAGTTAGCCATGAGAAATGTAGTGAGAAAATTTTCTTTCAATGCCTTTCAAACGCCTTTTGCTCTTTGAAGGTAACAATGTTGAAATTCAATATGAAATATTCGAAAATAATTGTAAGTATTTTATAATTTATTTGTCGTCTGCTAACATTGAGTATTATCCTTTAGCAAATTTGGATTTGTACATCATTATTGATAAAAGATGGCATCAGACCCGAAAGCGAGGCAAACCAAACGAGCTTGGGCGATGTTGGAGTAAGCAAGGAAGGAGTTAACGAACTTGGATGGCAGCTTCCATCCGAGATCAACGCCACGCAAGGACTAAGCAATGAGACAATTACCGATGAACCTGAACCTGAACCTGAAGATGGACTCAAATTGATTCTGTTTTATATTCAAGAGAAGGTTACCCAACTGAGCAATAGAATCCGAAATCTGCACAAGAAGCGCAACTTGAACAACCAAGCCGAATATAATAACTCTGACAAACTAAACTTGAAGCTGAATCCCTTGAAGTCGAAGCGCGAGAGATTGCGTTGGACCAGCAATCGGCGCTCGTCATTTAGGCCCAGTAACTTTCCCTACGACCTGAAAGATCTGATTCCCCACATGACCATCTATAAGCATTACAACGCAACTGACATCCTAAACCCATTCTTTGGCCTTCAGATGCATCACCAGAATTATCAGTCGATTGCCGCTTTGCCATTTCACCGGGCCTTGGTTGACGGATTTGGAGTCGACACCGTAATCATGACGTTCCACATAAACGAATTGCCATTGAACGTGACCCCCACTAACGATTGACCCCAACAGGAGAGAGGAGATGAAGACGGGCTATTCAAATTATCGCAATTTATTTTAGTCGATTTAGTCTTATAAATTTACATAACTTCAAACTGATGTTAATAAAACGGGGATTAGCTTGCTAAGTTCTATGTGAATGGCCTAGGAAAGGAAAACGAAATACACATTGCTCTTGTCTATGTTGTGGACGCGCACCTTCTTTGTGCCATCCTTGCCGGGAACTTCCACACTAATAACCGTGTTGTTAGGGGCCTGTCCGTCAGTTATAACGTCTGTAGAGATTTTCGGCGTAGCTTCCGCAGTCGAATTATCCGCAGTGACTACATTCGAGACTATTCGAGAAGCCGCAACGCTTCGTGCAGTAACAGTAGATGGTGTTGTTGCTGCCGTGGTTGTTACTGGGGCTTCTGTGGTGGAGTTGTAAGCGGTTGTTGTTGCGTAGGAAGAAGAGTATCCAGTGGTCTCCGCCTTGACTGTCGTGGTATCAACTGTGGCAATGTTTGCGACTATTTTCGAAGCCGCGATGCTCTTCGGGGCGACTGTAGACGTGGTTGTTGCTGCTGTGGTGGTTACTGGGGCTTCTGTGGTGGAGTTGTAAGCGGTTGTTGTTGCGTAGGAAGAAGAGTATCCAGTGGTCTCCGCCTTGACTGTCGTGGTATCAACTGTGGCAATGTTTGCGACTATTTTTGAAGCGGCAATGCTCTTCGAGGCGGTTGTAGACGTGGTTGTTGCAGCTGTGGTGGTTACTGGGGCTTCTGTGGTGGAGTTGTAAGCGGTTGTTGTTGCGTATGAAGAAGAGTATCCGGTGGTCTCCGCCTTGACTGTCGTGGTATCAACTGTGGCAATGTTTGCGACTATTTTTGAAGCGGCAATGCTCTTCGGGGCGACTGTAGAAGTGGTTGTTGCTGCTGTGGTGGTTACTGGGGCTTCTGTGGTGGAGTTGTAAGCGGTTGTTGTTGCGTAGGAAGAAGCGTATCCAGTGGTCTCCGCCTTGACTGTCGTGGTATCAACTGTGGCAATGTTTGCGACTATTTTCGAAGCCGCGATGCTCTTCGGGGCGGTTGTAGACGTGGTTGTTGCTGCTGTGGTGGTTACTGGGGCTTCTGTTGTAGTGTATGAAGAAGAGTATCCAGTGGTCTCCGCCTTGACTGTCGTGGTATCAACTGTGGCAATGTTTGCGACTATTTTTGAAGCGGCAATGCTCTTCGAGGCGGTTGTAGACGTGGTTGTTGCAGCTGTGGTGGTTACTGGGGCTGCTGTGGTGGAGTTGTAAGCGGTTGTTGTTGTTGCGTAGGAAGAAGAGTATCCAGTGGTCTCCGCCTTGACTGTCGTGGTATCAACTGTGGCAATGTTTGCGACTATTTTTGAAGCGGCAATGCTCTTCGGGGCGACTGTAGAAGTGGTTGTTGCTGCTGTGGTGGTTACTGGGGCTTCTGTGGTGGAGTTGTAAGCGGTTGTTGTTGCGTAGGAAGAAGCGTATCCAGTGGTCTCCGCCTTGACTGTCGTGGTATCAACTGTGGCAATGTTTGCGACTATTTTCGAAGCCGCGATGCTCTTCGGGGCGGTTGTAGACGTGGTTGTTGCTGCTGTGGTGGTTACTGGGGCTTCTGTTGTAGTGTATGAAGAAGAGTATCCAGTGGTCTCCGCCTTGACTGTCGTGGTATCAACTGTGGCAATGTTTGCGACTATTTTCGAAGCCGCGATGCTCTTCGGGGCGACTGTAGACGTGGTTGTTGCTGCTGTGGTGGTTACTGGGGCTTCTGTGGTGGAGTTGTAAGCGGTTGTTGTTGCGTATGAAGAAGAGTATCCGGTGGTCTCCGCCTTGACTGTCGTGGTATCAACTGTGGCAATGTTTGCGACTATTTTCGAAGCCGCAATGCTCTTCGGGGCGACTGTAGACGTGGTTGTTGCTGCTGTGGTGGTTACTGGGGCTTCTGTGGTGGAGTTGTAAGCGGTTGTTGTTGCGTAGGAAGAAGAGTATCCAGTGGTCTCCGCCTTGACTGTTGTGGTATCAACTGTGGCAATGTTTGCGACTATTTTCGAAGCCGCAATGCTCTTCGGGGCGACTGTAGACGTGGTTGTTGCTGCTGTGGTGGTTACTGGGGCTTCTGTGGTGGAGTTGTAATCGGTTGTTGTTGCGTAGGAAGAAGAGTATCCAGTGGTCTCTGCCTTGACTGTCGTGGTGTCAACTGTGGCAATGTTTGCGACTATTTTCGAAGCCGCAATGCTCTTCGATGCGGTTGTAGACGTGGTTGTTGCTGCCGTGGTGGTTACTGGGGCTTCTGTTGTAGTGTATGAAGAAGAGTATCCGGTGGTCTCCGCCTTGACTGTCGTGGTATCAACTGTGGCAATGTTTGCGACTATTTTTGAAGCGGCAATGCTCTTCGGGGCGACTGTAGACGTGGTTGTTGCTGCTGTGGTGGTTACTGGGGCTTCTGTGGTGGAGTTGTAAGCGGTTGTTGTTGCGTAGGAAGAAGAGTATCCAGTGGTCTCCGCCTTGACTGTCGTGGTATCAACTGTGGCAATGTTTGCGACTATTTTCGAAGCCGCAATGCTCTTCGGGGCGATTGTAGACGTGGTTGTTGCTGCTGTGGTGGTTACTGGGGCTTCTGTGGTGGAGTTGTAAGCGGTTGTTGTTGCGTAGGAAGAAGAGTATCCAGTGGTCTCCGCCTTGACTGTCGTGGTATCAACTGTGGCAATGTTTGCGACTATTTTCGAAGCCGCAATGCTCTTCGGGGCGGTTGTAGACGTGGTTGTTGCTGCTGTGGTGGTTACTGGGGCTTCTGTGGTGGAGTTGTAAGCGGTTGTTGTTGCGTAGGAAGAAGAGTATCCAGTGGTCTCCGCCTTGACTGTCGTGCTATCAACTGTGGCAATGTTTGCGACTATTTTCGAAGCCGCAATGCTCTTCGGGGCGACTGTAGACGTGGTTGTTGCTGCTGTGGTGGTTACTGGGGCTTCTGTGGTGGAGTTGTAAGCGGTTGTTGTTGCGTAGGAAGAAGAGTATCCAGTGGTCTCCGCCTTGACTGTCGTGGTATCAACTGTGGCAATGTTTGCGACTATTTTTGAAGCGGCAATGCTCTTCGGGGCGGTTGTAGACGTGGTTGTTGCTGCTGTGGTGGTTACTGGGGCTTCTGTTGTAGTGTAGGAAGAAGCGTATCCAGTGGTCTCCGCCTTGACTGTCGTGGTATCAACTGTGGCAATGTTTGCGACTATTTTTGAAGCTGCAATGCTCTTCGGGGCGGTTGTAGACGTGGTTGTTGCTGCTGTGGTGGTTACTGGGGCTTCTGTGGTGGAGTTGTAAGCGGTTGTTGTTGCGTAGGAAGAAGAGTATCCAGTGGTCTCCGCCTTGACTGTCGTGGTATCAACTGTAGCAATGTTTGCGACTATTCGGGAAGCTGCTATGCTTCTTGGTTTGGGAGTGGTTACGGGAGACGGAGTTGTTGCTGCTGTAGTGTTTATTGGGAAAAACTGTGTTGTTGCTGTGGTGAGTGTTGGGTAAGTGACAGTGGGATTCGCTTTGACAGTCGTGTTTTCCACAGTTGCTATATTTGAGACTATTCGAAGTGATGGCGCGTTGTTGACGGGGGCGCTTGCTGCTGTTGTCGTTGTTGTTGTTGTTGTTGCTGCTGTTGTCGTTGTTGTTGTTGTTGTTGGTGCTGCTGTTGTTGTTGTCGTTGTTGTTGGTTCTGTAGTTGTTATTGGAGCTGTTGTTGTTGTTGTTGTTGTTGTTGTGGGGGTTTGTGTTGAGGTGATTGCCGCGGTGTAAGATTGCGTTGTGTAAGTGTTATTATATGATGGGGCATTCGATGGTCGCTGTGGACTGGTATAAGATGACTGGCCCTCGGGTAGGGGCGACGTTTCTCTTGGCTGTGGATAATAGTGTGTCGGATCGTATCTGTATGGAGAGGGTTGCAGGTAATATGGTCCCCGTGGTGGCTCCATTAGCGATGGCGGAGGATTTATTGCATAGGGATCCCAGGCAGGCTCTTGATAGACATAAGGACCTTGTTGCGATTTTGGCGAGTACACGGCGGGCAACTTGCTCTCACAAGAGCTAGCGTGTTCCAATTTCCAGGCTGCAATTGCAAAATGATTTAGGTTTAACCTTTTACCCTTTGCCTTGACCTTAATCGTCTTCACTTACGATATTGAGTGCTGCAAATTTCCTGTAATAGCTGACAATAGTTTGGGAATGTGCGTCTTGCTGGACCCAAGGCGCCACAAACAGGATTATAGTCATCGGGACAGGCCTGAGGACAGTCGTTGCAGGTGCCTCTATAGATGACATCCCATTCTGCAAATGCATGGGGAAAATGCAGGTTGTTGTTGTTGTTCGAATGAGTGCAACTTACCTCTATTGGTCAGGCAACTGTAGCGACGTGCCTCGCATTCACTGGCAAATGTTGCTGGATGCAAGGGCCAGGCAACAGCACAAACTGCATCCGTTCTAAAGGCGGGCGGGCAACGTATATAATCGCATTGTGAATAGGGATAATAATAGCCATATCCCTGACCATATCCTTGGCCATAAGCATAAGTTGCCAGCAATAAAAATCCAATGAAATTCAAATACATTTTAGTCATTATTCGTTTTTCGAGAAGTGTTTCGAAGCTTGGCTTGAACTTGGCTTGGTTTGCTTTGCTACACTTTTGTATTGGCCTTGTTTATGCCAGGCTGCGCTTTTTATACTCGAATCCCATCAAACAATAGGAGAATGACGCGACAATTGTGCTGTCATATCATTGAAATGTCTACGTGTCACGAGCAACATTTGGTTTATTTGAGTCTATCTAGTCAAAATGGTTCTCAGTGGTCAGCGCCAGACGAGTTGGTTATTATATTTATTTTTTATTTTTTAAACTTTTTACACTCTTTCTTTTTCTTTTTTTTTTTTTTTGTTTTTTTCATTGCATTATGAAATTTTAATTATCTGTGTCATACACTTAAGCAGGGGTATGGCTAGTGGGCAGGGGGTAGTGGGTAGGGGTGGGTGGGGTTAGGAGACAGGCAGAGGGTGTGTTGTTTGTATGAGAAAATTTTCTGTGAATTGAATTCGTTGGCATTTCTTTCTTTCTTTCTTTTTCTCTTGCTTGCTCTCTCATTATGAAATGAATAAGCGTGTCAATTGTCAAGGTTAGCTGATATCAGCAATAAATATATACATATATATATATATATACACTTTCTTAGTACTCAAATTCATCATGTGTAAGTATTACGAAATGTCTGAGTTTTCATTCATTATCGTTGTCGTCGTCGTCGTCGTTATCGTCTGTTGTTCCTATAAGTTAATTGTTCAAAATCATTTGCCTACATTCCACCAAAAAAATCATTTCAAATTCACGTGTTTGCCAAATATCACGTTAATTCAGATACTCCGACTTTATATTGCTTATTTCTTTAGTTGCAGCTGCTTTATTATTATTATTATTATTAGATATTATCTTAAAACTAAGGGCAACATGTGTACTTAGAAATTGTAAATGATACGCGATGCATATGAGTGAGCGCAGGTGGCCCCGGCAGAAGCGGCGGCAGCTTTATAATAATTTGGAGCGCTGGGAGATCGGTAGATGGGATTGGATCTATAACTAGATGGCTTTGCCATGGAAGTGTTGCTGCGGGCACAGCCAGTGTATTTCCATAGCTGCTGCATGCCTTTTGTTATCTCTGCTGTGGTCGCTGCCTCACATGTTGCATATCCATTGGCATCAACTTCCAACGGGGTTAGAACAAATCTCAAGACAATGCCATTCGATTGACGTATTGTAATGACAATTGGTTCAGTCTGCCAAGGAAATTGAACAATTTTATGATTCTAGGCGATTGTATTTAAGTCAAACTTACCATCTGAGTTGGATCTGTAGACGTTATGGAATCGTATGCTGCATAGGGGGTAGATGTTGCTGGTGGTGAAGCTGGATTGATTGCTGCAGTTGGTGTAGTACTTGGTGAAATTGTTGTTGATGTTGTCGTAGTGCTTGGTGAAATTGTGGTCGATGTTGTCGTGGTGCTTGGTGAAATTGTTGTTGATGTTGTCGTGGTGCTTGGTGAAATTGTGGTCGATGTTGTCGTGGTGCTTGGGGCTCTTGTTGTCGAACATCCACATGCTGGTTTAGGTGAAGATGTGGTTGATGTTGTTGTCAAATTAGCTGAAACTGTGGTAGATTTTGTAGCTGGTATTGGATTGATTAATGCTGATGTTGTTGTGGTGTTGGGTGAAATTGTTGTCGAAGTTGCTGTTGTGTTTGGGGCACTTGTTGTTGATATTGCTAGCGTACTGGGAACAATTGTTGTCGTTGTATTGGGAGCAATTGTAGTTGATGTTGTCGTTGTATTGTGGGCACTTGGTGTAGATGTTGCCGTCGAACTGGGAACAATTGTTGTGGAAGTTGTTGTTGTTGTATTGAAAGCAATTGTTGTCGACGTTGCTGTTGTGTTTGGGGCACTAGTTGTAGATGTTGCTGTCGTACTGGGATCAATTGTTCTCAAAGTTGTTGTTGTATTGGGAGCAACTGTTGTCGAAATTGTCTTTGTATTAAGGGCAATTATGGTAGATGTTGTTGTCGTACTAGGGTCGCTTGTTGCAGATGTTGCTGTTGTACTTGGGACGCTTGTTGTTGATGTTGTTGTCGTATTAGAGGGGTCTTTTGTTGTAGAACATCTACAATTTGTGAATGTTGTTGATGTATTGAACACATTGGTTGTAAATGTTGTTGTTGTGCTTGGTAAAATTGTTATGGGCTTTGTCATGGAACATTTACATGTTGGCTTAGGTGAAATTGTAGTAGATTTTGTAGCGGGTATGGGATGTATTTCTGATTTGGATGTTGTTGTTGTCTTAGGTGAAATTGTAGTAGATGTTGTCGCTGTTGTATTGGGAGCAATAGTTGTCGATGTTGTTGTTGTTGTTGTTGTTCTGCTTGTAGATGTTGCTGTGGTGTTTGGTACTATTGTAGGGACAACCGGGACAAGTGGGACAGCAGTTGTAGTCGATGTTGTTGGCGGCCTTTTCGTTGTGTTGGTGGTGGTAGTTGGATCGCGTGTGGTTTTCTTGGTAAAAGGCACTGCATATTGGCTAGCCGATATCTGGGGATACACGGCCGATAATGTTTGCTCTGCTGGTCGATCATAGGAACTTTGATAGAGATTCGTATTGGGCTGCCTCCAATAGAATGTGCCCTGGGCTCCAATCTGGCCAAGTTTTGTGGTCACAATTGAAGCAGTCCGCTCAGCTGCATGTGCATAGGAACTAGCAACAGGTTGCTCATAATGATTGTTAAGATGAATTTTATTGGAACGATATCGCACATTTCGCATTACAGCCGATTGCCTAGACGAAGACAGTGCTGGAGAGAGCGAATATGGCGAATATGCGGATATAGCTGGCATATTGCGACTTCTGTAGGGCAAACGATGATAGTTGAAGATTTGCTGGGCCTGCTCACAATAATACGGATCGGTTTCAATGAACTCTAAAAACGATTTGAGGGTAAGCTTTCTGATCTTCATGGCGTGTAGATAATATATGGGGTTTACCTGTCTCACCTGCCTGGCCAGTGATAAAGAGTTGCAAATTGTATTGGCTCAGGTGACAGAAGTTATCGAAGCTTGCATACCGATAACCATTGCTGGCACACACTTTGCCTCCGCAAGAGTCATGCGAGGATGGCAATTGATGCTTCTCCGTTTGGTAATCATCCTGGCTCCCCCTAATGGCCAGGACTAAAGGCAAAACGATAGCTACAAGATTGACTGCTGCTGGCCACATTTTCCGTTTCTATGTCTATGCTCAACTGATGATCTTAACTGGCCCCCAGTTGGCTATTTATACCCATGCCCCCAGCATCTTGGCCATTGTGATAGCCCATTTTGGCTAATACCGTTTAAGGCGGGTTATCAATTTACGTGACCAAGACGCGGTTTTGGTTTGTAATTGTAATTCTAATAGGCGCCCACTTGCTGCGATTCGTCTCCGATTTTATGGTTACCATTTGCATTTGGTTAAATCACAGATATTGCTCACTTAATTGGCTTGCGAAATTTGTAAGTCAACAGCTTGAAACTCTGCTTGATTGCACTGCTTGCTCAAGTCATGTAGACTGCTTAATGCAAAAGCTTGCAGTGCCGCAGGCAGCAATGTCAGATTATTATTTTATATGTTAAACAAAGGTTTGAAGAGTGAAAACCTAAAATTTTATACAAATTCTGTCTTTTATTTATTTATTTGATTTTCATTGTTTAATATTAAATGTTTAATCCAAAATGTATTAAATTAAACACCAAAAGCAAAATGTTCCCAATTTCAATTTGAAAGCCTCTAATTAAATGGATTTTTTTTCAGATTAGGTAAGGTTAGGTTAAGCTATGTTAGGTTAGGTTAGGTGAGGTTAGGTTAGGTTAAGTGAAGTTAGATTAGATTAGATTATGATAGGCTAGATTAGGCGAGGTCAAACCAATAGACCTCCATTTTTATAATTTTCAATCCCTTTGAATATGTTAAAATATTAATATTAACAATTAACCATAAAATGTGAAAAATAATTTCAACTTTTTTTTATATTTTTTTTTATGAAATTTTAACATGCTTTACAATTTGTGTAAAATACATTTGTGTTTTTTTATTTTATCCCGCTATAATTGAGATCAAACATTAAAAAACGGCTAAAAATTAGCTAAACCAGACCATAGAGGTGCTCAATCTTTTTAACAGTCTGGCAACTCACAATTTATATTTCCCTACACTGTACAAAATTGCGATTAATTCGATATAAAGATATATTTAATTTTGAGCTGACTTCTCTACTATTAAAAAAAACATTCTTGAAAACCAGGAATTCTTTATTAACTCAAAATATGCATAAAATATTTTAAAAGTTTTTGACAACAACAATAATTCGCATCTTTCGTTCATAATTTGTAATTGGTTACGCTGAATTTGTATGGAAACCCTCGCATATAACAGTTTCGCACTGCTTGCTGGCGTGTATAACATGTCGAATCCTGTCTGTTGTCTGTTGTCGGCTGCCAGCTGCTTGCGGGGGGTCTTTCAATTCATTTGACAACTGGTGGCTGAGGCGAACGGTCGGTCGAAGTGCCGAATGCCTTCGGTATACAATTTTGTTTGTCAATTTTTGAGTGAATTTTGTCTGAGATTTTGAATTGCAGTTGCAGTTGAGTCTGCTTTGCTTTGGATTGTTTTGGATTGCTTTGGTGCGGAACTTGGGAACTATAAATCAATTTGCATGTGTGAATTGTGCTGGAATAAATAGAAGAAAAAAAATTGTTTTGTGGCTGGCCATTTAATAGAGTATACTTTGGGGCCATTATCATCATCATCAACATATATCTTCGTCATCATTATCATTCAGTGATATAAACAAAAATTGTTAAGGTAAGCCCCCCCCCCCTCCCCCCCAACCAACCATCCCCTTTTGGTTTACCATAAATCGTATTAACTTGTATTTAATTTGATGGCTCATTGATTTGCCTTTGCTCATTTCGTTAGACGAGCAGTTTTGTAGTTTCCGGTATTTTGTTTGCTCGAATAAGTTTATATATATCAAAAAGATATATACTTATAAGATATATGTCCATGCAAGTCACTGCAGATGTATTCAAGTGATGTTCATTTTTACAACTGAAATGAAATGAAACGTAAACCAAGCAAAACGAATTGAATTCCATGTGAAACGTCAATATACATTGAAATGATTTATTCAGAAGGTGCTGCTGCTGCTGTGCTTGGCTTCTTTTATTTTTTGTGTTTTTTTTTTATATACTAGCTCATAAATTCAAGGATACTGTCCAAGTTGAATGGGATTGCAAAAGGGATTTGCAATTGGCCAGGCGAGCAACAACAGCAACAGCAACAGCAACAGCATTTTTCCTGCTTGACTGAATCTAAAAAAAGAAAACCAAAGAGAGAAAATAAAACAGCGGGAGCGAAGGAGTACAGAAATCCAGGCTTATTATAAAGATGGAAACAGCCCCTTAGCCCAGCAGCTCTAAAATTCAGGCATTTACATTTGCGGTCGTTCCATGGACCATGGACCATGGAAGATGACACCCATCCACACATAAATGTTGCTTCGTTGATGGGTTGGCTGGTTCGCTGGGCACTTGTTTGTTTTGTAGAGCATTTTCCCCGTTGCGGTTTGTGATTCAATTAGCAGGAGGAGCTTTTCACTAGCCACAGAAATGCCGCCCGCATTATGCCGCCGGCTGCGGCATATGCTACAGACAGGCAGACAGTCAGACAGACAGACAGACAGACAGACAGACAGACAGCAGCAACTCAGTTATAAACTTATCTATAGATATGAAGAGAAGGACAAAGGCCAAGATAAACAGGGCAAATGTCTTGTGTGTAATTGTATAACCATTCAGATGGCAGCAAACAGCTCCACTAACGACGACGGCCCAAAAGTATGCAATATGTTGCATTCACACACTTGACAATTGATTTACAGCTAAAGGGCAACATATGGATGTCTGTGTGGGTGCGCGCGACCTTTATACACTTTCCAAATAGAAAAGTGCATTACAAATTTCATGTAAACACTTTGTGACGACTCCATAGACATTCTTCCCAAGAGCAAATGGGCAGAGGAATGAACCCAAATACAACTTTACCTCAATTTAAGACGTTTTCTGTCTAAAAAGTTGACATAAACTAATTCTAAAACATTTTTATGTTACTTACCAATAAATTTGCAACTCATGTTGACAAGAAAATAACATTTTCTTTGCCCCATGACGCTAAATATTGCATCAGCCAAAATTAGTGTGACCGGCTGCTTTAAAATGAAGATCACCAAACAAACAAAAGACGTTTAGATTCAAATTCAAATTTAAATTCAAATTTAGCTTTTAATCAACGTTCTCCAACTAAAGTTAGAGTATTCCTTAGTCGCTGACATTGTTTGGTTGTGGTGTTTGTTTTTTTTTTAACAATTTTTCTGACTGAGTTCTTGTTATTGCAAAGCATCAACTACAACCATTCTGTAAGACATATTTATCTTGCATTCTTAAGGCAACAATGTGATAAATGCTTTGCCTGCTTTTGCTGTTTTGCAAATATGTTACACACAAACACACACATTTAGTTGTAGAAAGATATATACATACATGGACATATGTATTCACATTCGGATTCGAATCTACAGCGCGTGGTGTGTGTATGTGTCTCTTTTGTGTTGTAACAAGGCCAACAACCGACAACCAATAACCAGCAGCAGCAGCTCATTGATGTTAGCTCAAAAGGGAGCAGGCAGAGTGGTGAGAAGTTAACCATTTGCTATGCTCAGTTATTGGGAATGTTTACACGACTCATAAGGAAGCAGAAGCAACGGCTTCCTTGGGTTGGGAGTGGGGGGGGGGGGGGGGGTGTTGACTTTTGGGGTATCTAGTGGTCAAACAAACAAAGCCACGAAAGACAAAAAGCTTCGTTTAAATGCCGCAGAAACTGTTAGAAGACACTTCAGGAATTCATTTAACAGTTTGGTCTTAGTCCAAAAAGGTTTGCAATAAACCTTAACAAACTATTTCTTTATTCTTTACTTTAGAAATGCAAATTTTTTGTTTGAATTTGCTTGTTAATTAGAGGTGGGAAACTATCGATAGTTGAAACGGTCGATAGTCCAAATAACATTTAAAAAGTGGATTGCTTGATTAAAACAATTAAGTAATTCTGAATAAATGACGCACTTGAAATCACATTTTTTATTTTAGTATCAAGCAATCCACTTCTTAAATGTTTTTTGGACTATCGACCGTTTCAACTATCGATAGTTTCCCACCTCTATTGTTAATCTAGTTTACTTAACCTTTTAACTTAGTTTTAATACACTTTCAATTTTTTTAAAATGAGCAAATAGAGCGAAAAGGCTATACGCTTAAAGAGAGTCTGAAACAGTTTTTAATTACTTCAACTTAGGATAAAAAAATGAGTCAAAAGAAAGAAATAATAAACCAATGAGAAGTTCTTCGACTGCTTTAGGAAAAGACCTTTTGGTTAGCTAAATTTCCTATGGGAATTCAAGGACCGTTTGAGACTTAATCAGAGATTGAAAAATTGATACTTCTGTGAAATTATCTCAACATTGGCTCAAATGAAAGTTCAATTCTTAAATACTTTACTTTGGTTAACTTATTTGTTTTTTTTTTTTAAGTAATTCAAATTGGTCACACATTTTCTGTTTGTTTCCGTTACTTAGCCTCGCCCAGCTCAGATCCAGCTGGATATTAAATTTTGTTTGTAGTGGATCTCTTTTTTTGCATACTGAAGGAAGGAACTGAAGGAACTGGAGGACATGTCATTTATATGCCATGGATGATAAATTCCTCATTACTTAATGTGTCAGTCTAAGTTGACCAAGGGCTGGCTACTCTAACCCCCCTCTCCCCCACCTACCCACCACCCATGCCAACGATGTCGATGTCATTTTGATGGTCGATGTTTTCTGTTGTTTTTGGCTGTCCGAAAATTTGTGTGGTGAATCAGCCTCAAGGCTGCTCAAGTGGCGTTGTTTATGTCGCCATTTGGTCGTTTCGCTATTTTTACAACATAATTTGGGTCTCGCGGCCTGCCTTCCCCCGCCCCACACTCTTATGTTTGTGTGTGTGTGTGTGTGTGTGAATGTTAGTGTTGTCTGGGGTACAATGGTTTATGATTAAAACTTCAAGTTACTTTTAGACAAACACATCACTTGCATACACACACACACACACACACACACACACACACAAAGAAACACAAACACACATACACACACACACACACACTCGCGCATACATATGCTATGAAGCATTTATTGTAGCCGACTTCTAGGGGGTCGGCAGCGCATATTAAATTTTTCATGTTTGCAACCAAAAAACAACAACAACAACAACAACAACAACATGAAATACCAAACAAGAACAAGAATTGAAGAAATAACATGAAAATTGGTTTCTATTTCATAGCCATCGTTTGATGGCATCGTCACAATTGTTTTTCCATCGATATTTTTGCTCCTGTTTCAGTTGCCTAACCTCCTGCCCACCAACAACTACAACAACAACAACAACATAAATAAATAAATATACAAATTTGGTAATTGTACGCTTTATGTATTTTTAATTTATTTTTTGTTTTCATTTTAACGCTCCTCTCACTTTAGCTGTCCGCATTTGCCTTTGATTAATTTTGCAAACATATTTTCCACTTTGCATTTCTCTGGCCCTGGCAGCACGGATCTCTCTGTTCTTGGTCCTTGGGCTTGGCTTTACATTTTTCTTTCATTTTTCAATCGCATTTGCCGAGCATTAAGGGGAATATGCACTTTGGCAAGCTGTTTGCCCCAAAGGGCAACCACAATACATTGAGTGAAATTCGTTTGTTTGTTTGTTAGAGTATCAATATGTCGTCCTGTGGTCCTCTCTTTTAGAAAGTCATTTTTCTATTGTGTTTGCTTTCTCTTCGCTGGGCTTCACTGAAATGCAATAAATTAAATATGTATATGACATTTTTTAAATTGTCCATTTGACATTTTTTTTTTTTTTCTTTTCTGCCGCAATTCAATCGCTTGATTAATTGCTTCTGACCAAAATTGATTGATTATTTTTTGCTCAAGTTTCCTTTTTTTGGCTTAAAAGGGGCGTTTTTTTTTTTGGGTTGTCCATCAATTAGAAAAATTCAAATCAAACACAAAATTTGGCTGAAAAAAAAAAACAATAAAAAATTGGAGTGGGATTAGTCATTAATTTATTGAAAAAAAAACAACACACGCACACACACACACACACACATGCACACACACACACGTACACGTGCATTTATGAAATATGCTTAAAATAAACAGTGAAAAATGTTTAACGAAATGAAAAATCGCTAAAATTTTTATGCCCAATAAACAAGATCAATTAAAGCTCATTGAAATTATAATGAAATCGAAAGTTTTTTTTTTAAAAGTTTTTCATCATTTTGATGAGAGAATGTTTTGGGCGATTTATCTATCGTTTTATATATTTTTCTAATCTAAGCATTTTCATTTACCTTAACTTTCAATAAGTTTTGTTAGTTTAACTTAGCCAACTTTAAGCTAAACCATCTAACGTAATTAATGTTTGATTTTGACCATATTCCGCCTACACCAGGCAACAAAATTTAGTCGAAAAATCATCCGTCTACAACTTAGAATCATTTGACTTAAAATCTTGAATAAATAATTCAACTTTTTTCGAAATATGAGCACAAATAAATTGTTCACTTTGCTGTTCAGTGTAGAAATTATGCTTAGCACGATTGAAGCCCATTAAATTTGAGGGAAAACTGAACAACTACAAAATGCTCTTCTTACATTTCATTTGCAATTTAGATTTAAATAGATTATATCCATTTTGAGTAAGGGTATACTTTGTTTGTTTTTTGTTACGAAACCGAAACCACATTGCTTTTGTCTGTCTGTGGGATTTCAATTTGATGCTTTTCCATTAATTGTAAACAATGGGGCGTATACGCAATCTACATGCATGTAGGCGAAAGGGGGCGAAAGGCGAAGGATGGCAAATCAATTGTGATATGTCGATTTCACAGTCGTAAATATCAATTTGTTTGCCAAAATAAAAATCTTAAAACCAAATCGCAAATGTTCACACTGTGAAACTGACTAAAAGTTACCCATTACAGCGGCAGTCTCGGGCAATCGATTAATCGATATTTATCGATGGTAGTTAAAAGAAAGAAAACATGAAGAAACTTTGAAATTTCCGCGAAAAAAAAAACGAAAATTGAGTATAAAAAAGTCATTACTTACAGTATTAAGCTATCATATTTCGCTTATACAGTTCTTATCATATTTATAGCCCACCAAATGAACAAAATGCTCTCAAAATCATGACGAAGCCAACTTCAAAGTTTCTCCTTGAAAAAAACATAGAATTCTTTCTCAAATCATGCCAATAAGAATTAAACGCATCGGGACCATCCAGGTCAAACTTCTTCTAATCAGAAAATAGGATAAAAACCATTTTCTTAATCCATATTTTTTGGAATTGTCCAAAAAGTTTTGAATTACACTTCGACTTATTTTCCAAATTTGTGAAAAACTCGAAATAGACTCTCCTGACCTAAAAAGTGACAAAATACGGCCCTTTTCGTAATCAGATAATTCTTAAATTTTAATTTACTTAATTACAATGTCTGTAAAACCAAAAGTCTGTGGGCCATAATTATGATGCAAATGCAAGCAAAGATGCGAGTACACAGCAAAAGTTAACGATTCTTTCTATTCTATAAAAAGAACACAAATTGCGGTAAATTTTACTAAAAAAATTCGAATTCTAAAAAAAACATTAGGAATATTTTTTAAATTGATTCAAAGTTTTAGCTGCTGGGTGGATTATAAATATGATAAGCATAATATAATATAAATATGATATATCGAATAACTATCGAATTCAATTTGAGGCGTTTTATATGCCTTTTGGCCTCTCGCTTGCAGGGTATTCACAATGCCGTGAACCTTGATTTTTGTATCTTGCCATTGGCAAACAAATCAAATACATATTTACTTATCTAAGCCACGATAAAATCCTGTTTATTACTAAAGAAAACAAAAAAAAAAATAAGAGAAGCCTCTCTGGCTCAGACACACAAAAACGCTTGCAATCCCATTGAACCGCAAGCAAACTTTCTGATTTGTGTGGCATGCCACACAGAGCATGTCAATAATTGGCTCAAGATGCCGCAACACAAGCAGCTGTTGGCCTTTACCCCGCTCCCCCCCGCTCTTTCCAACCATTGTTTAGAAGAGGTGCCAAAGCCAAAGAGTTTTATGCCAAATTGGGAAAAAGTTTTTGCTTGTTGGTCTCTGTGCTTAGCCAAATCCAATTAAACGTATTTTTTATGAATTACAAAAAAAAAAAACAAAAAAAATGCTCCATGAATAACAAAGGATAATTCCAATGAAATAAAAGTTTTTACAATTTTTGCCAAACTAATCCCAGGATCAGCCATTTCTTTCATATATATTTTTTTTGTTTGATTTTAATCAACATTCTTCCAACATTCGACGAGTAATTTCATTTAGTTTTTAAACTTATTCATGCAAAATAATATTTTACTAGTAGGCGAACAAAAACAGCCAAAAAATGCCATTCAAACAAATGTTTTAATAGATCTTTAGCTTTTTCTAAGGAATCATAGATTTGATCAATTTTAAGCCCAGCTAGGTGCATACCACGGATCTGCCCCTACTCCAGATCGGATAATTTTAAAGAAATGTGCTATATTTGACTCGATTTCTTTTGTGAACTGCTTTCTTTCTAATTTGTTACGAATTGATGGTACAAAGTTTATCAAATTCCTTTACTAAATGACCACGGTGCTACTCTTAAAACACGAAGATTAAATTTTCCACATACATATATCAATTTGCTATTGGTCTCTGTGCACGTTTTTCATTTCTCATTAAAGCTAACGGGATAACAAAAGAAGAGAAAAACATTCAGGGCTACAGTACATCCAATAGAGATGAGAATCGCATATATATCGAAATATCGATAATATATGTTGCACATATAGCCATTTTACTTAGGTATCTGCAATTGAAAAACGATTTGAAGAAAAGTGTTTCATAGAAATCTAAAATTTTCGACTGGCTAAGGCTAAGTTAATTTGAATACTTGGAAAATCAGAGCCCAAGGTAGAACAACAGAAAACGTGACAAATTCGCTGTAGATGGAGTTGCCTGTTCCAGTTGCTGTTCCTTTTCCCTAACACAAACAGAAAATGCAATAACATATTTTAGCCATGTTTTAGATTTATGCTTAAAGTTAACCTTACTCACATTCATCATGCTTGTTCGCCAGCTGATAAGGAGAAACTGATAAGGCATATTAAATATGGGTGTGTGTGTGTATACACTCCCCCTTCTACCCAACAAAAAAAAAAAAAAAAAATACCTGAGAACAAACAAATATTTGAGTCAAGTTAAAACAATTTGAATATAAATGGAAATTTGTGTCCCGATGTGTTGTCCTTGTTGTCCTCGTTGTTGTTGTTGTTGCTGTTGGGTAATGCAAAGTGTTGCCTTGGGCATTTGTTAATTTCCGCTGTTCTTTCAACCAGCCAACCAGCACCATAACCAGATCCTTCTAACAGGACCCGTAACCTGCAAATCTCTTCCGCCCAGTGCACTTCAAAATGTTCGCTCTATTGTCTTTTTTTTTTTTGCCATCTCTTTCTCTCTCTTTTTTTTTTTTTTTTGTTAAGCTTTTAATGCTGTTTTATTGTGAAAAGATAACAGGGAAAGGACCAAACACACACACACAATGGCCTGAATATGTTTAGAAAATAGATGAGAAGAGACAAGGCCGGAAAGCCTACAAAAAAAAACCCAAGGACAATCTCACCTGTTTGTCTGGCCGATAAGTCAAAAGGGGCCAAACGAAAAAACTCATAAATCGTTTCAAAATTAAAACTTCTTCAATTTCCTTTTAATTTAAAAAAATGGTTTATTGAATTGCTAGAAAGACACACAAAATGTTATAAACTTCAAATTCTTGTTAAGCAAATATGAAATATGACAGAATATTTTGAGTTTAGCTTGAAGAGATATTGTTTAGATTTGAATATATGGGAATGTATGTATGTATGTTGTCTCATTTGTCTCATTAGTTTAGGTTGTGGTTATGCAACCGGAATCCGTAATCGTTGTGCTGCCCTGGGTCACGGTGAGTGTGCCGAATGTGAGGGGACATGTTGTTGCGGTGCCAGCAGTTAAAGTTGTTGTTGTGGTAACAAGACCAATCGTTTGCTTGATAACCACGTTGCCAGTCTAAGAGAGAGAGAGAGACAGAAAAAAAAAATGAAGAGTTTCGTTTATATTATTAATTATTAATTGCAAGTAAGTATTTATCTAAACTTACTGTGCTTGCTGCTGTTGTGGTTGTTGTTGTTGCTGCCGTAGTGGTTGTTGTTGTTGGTGCTGCTGTGGTGGTTGTTGTTGTTGCCGCTGTCGTAGTAGTTGTTGCTGCTGCTGTGGTTGTTGTCGTTGCCGCTGTTGTCGTTGTAGTTGGTTCAGCAGTTGTAGTTGTTGTCGTTGCTGCCGTAGTTGTTGTAGTTGGTTCAGCAGTTGTAGTAGTTGTTGTTGCTGCTGCTGTGGTTGTTGTCGTTGCCGCTGTTGTGGTTGTAGTTGGTTCAGCAGTGGTAGTAGTTGTTGTTGCTGCTGTGGTTGTTGTCGTTGCTGCCGTAGTTGTTGTAGTTGGTTCAGCAGTTGAAGTAGATGTTGTTGCTGCTGCTGTGGTTGTTGTCGTTGCCGCTGTTGTGGTTGTAGTTGGATCTGCGGTGGTTGTTGTTGCTGGTGCTGCAGTTGTTGTTGTCGTTGTCGTTGTCGCTGTACTTGGATCAGCGGTGGTTGTTGTCGTTGCTGCTGCAGTGGTTGTAGTTGGATCAGCTGTGGTTGTCGTTGTCGCTGTACTTGAATCCGCGGTAGTTGTTGAATATGTGGGATACGTGGCATATGTTGGCGCCGTAACTGTTGACGATCCAACAACTGTGGTTGCGGTGGCACTCGTTGTCGTTTGATACTTCAGGCCATATGGCCTATATGGAGCTGATCCACCTTGGCCATACGCTGCATACGGTCCAGGTGCTTCGGCACTCGCCTTCGCTCCATACTGGCCACTGGCTGCGGCATAGGCATAAGACGATCCATATGCTGGTCCAGCGTTTGTATAGACTGGCGAATAATATGGAGCTAATGGTGGCGAACCATTTGACATGCAATAGCTTAGGTCGCATATGGTCATTTCTGAAAAGTTGGGAAATTAAATTAACTTGGAGTGGATTTGCTTTTTAGGCTTACCCGCATTGCCCGAGAAGAGACGCTTCAGATTCTGGGATTCGAGTTCACACTTGTTCGGAAAGAGCTGATAATTGTAGCCAGAGGTGGCACACACCGCCTGGCCACTTGGTGGACAGATGCCGCCATAGCCGCCATCCCCGTAGATGTAATCCTGCGTAAGGTAATCCTCGTAAATGTCATATTGTCCTTGGGTGCCAGTGACCAACAGAAGGAGGCCAATCAAAAGGCGAAGACTTCTTCTTCCTGTTGTTGTTGTTGTTGTTGTTGTTGAATGCATTCCTCTTGGCGTTGGTTCGAGAGACCTTGGACTGATGCCTCTGCTGCTCGTGCAGCGACCTTTTATGATCGAATTGGCCACCAAAATGACGACATTTCATCGATATCTATGCCTCCGGCCGATGCGTTCACATAACAACAATTGCTTATGGTTTATTCTCAATCGTCTCAATTTCCACATTGCTACGTGTCCGCCCTGAAAAAAACCGCGCCGCTCCGCTCCGCCCCTGCCCCCTTCCCGCCCCATTTGATTATTATTCTTCGTCGTTTTTCGTAGGTCATTGCAATCGCAACACTCTCTCTTTATATGTAGCTACGTGCAGAATGTCAGAGCTAAAAAAAAAAAAACAATTCAACTGATTTTCAATGTTTGTCTTTTTGTGAATGAATCGATTCGCACATATTCATTCGCACGCTTCATTCATGACAAGTGACACCCAAAAAAACAAAAACACAAAAAGCTATCAAAATTACCATTTTTTATGGTTTCCCAACTTATTGTTGGCAAAAAAAGATCTTTCCAAAGTTTATCCTTATTATATAGTCATTCCAACAAATGAAGCGATGACGCGAAATTAGAATATAGAAATTTGTATTTAACTATATCTGGGTTTGCTTATTGTGGGCCAATTTGTGTACCCTTTGCAAAAGAAGGGTATATTAATTATGGTCAAAAGTGTGTAATGCTTAGAAGAAAACATTTGCGGCCATATAAAGTATATATATTCTTGATCTTGATGTTGAGACGAGTTCTTATAGCCATGTTTGTTCGTTCGTCTGTCTGTCTGAATCAGTGCAAACTCCTTCCAGATCATTAAAGCTTCTATATACTGCAGACATTGTATATTTCGAATTCAGACGGATTGTACCACTATATCATATAGCTCCCATAGAAACGTTCGTTCGAAAATTTAGTTTTTGATTAATAACTTTCTTGTTTTCCATGGAATATTGAGAAAAATTTACATATCCAAGTTTGCTTTAAATTCAAACGTCCTTGCCAAATTTCATCAAGATCGTGCGACTATATAATATAGTTCCCATAGAAATGTTCGTTCAAAAATTCAGTTTTTGATTAATAACTTTTTTGTTTTCCATGGAATTATCAAAAAACTAAACAAATTCTAATTTGCCTTATATTCAAATGTCCGAGCCTTAATACATCAAGATCGAACTACTATATCATATAGCTCTGATAAAAAACGTTCGTTTGAAAATGCATTTTAAGATTAATAATTTTCTTTTTTTTTAAGCGATTGTTATAAAAATGAATACTCATGAATATCTGTGCAAAATTCGATTAAGATCGGGCGACTATATTATATAGTACGAATAGCAATTTTGTTCAAAAAAAAAAAAAAACAGAAAAAAACAGACATAAAAGATTTTTTAACTTCGACAGCTTTACTTAAAGAAAGGGTATAACACCAAATCTGGGAAGAGCATACAAACTTCGGCATGGGCCATGGGACTTTTGATTTTTATATATATTTCATGTCAGCAATAATTATTTAGCTGAACATATTCATCGAGATGCTAATTGCATACATTATAATAGGCACAATATATCATAAATAATATAAACAAAAATGAATTAAAAATTGGCCTAAATTTATGTTACAAACAACAAAACTTTTTAACTGAAAGAAAAAAACGAAAAAAAAAGAACAAAAAATTATCTTTGTGCGAAAGCAGAGCAGCATTTTTCCATATGTTCGGTTTGCCTTTTTGTATCCCTTTGTAGTCACCACCCCCCAACCCCCCCAACAAATTGAACTCACATATTAAGCAATTTACGACAACAACAACAAAGAGCAACAACTTGTTGCTTAGCCACATGAAAAATTGTCGGCAAAGCAGTGCGCAAGACTTTCATCTTGTATGAGCACACACACACACAGAGAGAGAAAGAGAAAGAGAGAGAGAGAGAGAGAGCAAGGAGAAAGGAGAATGGTAATAGCATCGCTCGACAGTCAGTCGGAATAGTCAGTCAGTCACTTGCCAACACGATGTTCGCCTGAACGGTCCGACACAGACACAAAAAATATATTTCGTTTTCCGGGTGATATTTTTTTTCTCTTTTTTTTTTGTTCTGTGTGTTTCGCCAAATAAATACATTAAACAGAATCAATAAACAGAACAAAAAAAAAAAAAAGGAAAAAAAGAGATTTATAAGATCATGGCCAAGTGTTTCATTTAATACGAAGAAACAAAAGAAATGTAAGTACAATTTTATTTATTTATTTATTCAGTTCAATTTACTTGCTGAAAAGAACATAATAAAAATGTTGCCATCTTTGAAATTAAGATCAAATTGTAGAACACTTTCTTCATAAGAAACTTTAGTTCCGCATGTAAAGAGAAAAGTAAGCAAAAAAAAAAAAAATTACCAAAATTAATTTGCAGCAACAGCAAATTAATTAACGAAATAAACGAACAGAGTAATGAAGAGAGAGAGAGAGAGCCACATAAAAGCATATGAAATGGTTGTCAAGATAATTGGAAAAGAGAAAACACAAAAATATTCTTCTTCTTATGCTCTATAAACTCGCTCTCTCTCTCTCTCTCTCTCTCTCCTTAGGTATATGCTTTATAAGAATGTTGAGATAGTCCCAAGTAAATGGGTTCTTAAAAGCAATTAACAAAGATTTTGCTTATTTTCTGCAGTTGATATTAACCGATTATAGTATATCTAATATATATCTAAAGACTCTGAAACCGCTGTATACGCATCCCATTTCGAAATATTCAGATTGTCTCTGGCTTAGGAGGTAATCTAACCCTCAAAATTAATAGGTGAAAGGGGCTTTTGGCTGCTTTTGAGGTTATGTAGCATCAACAGGAAAGAAAGCATTTCCTATCCCCAAAAAGTATATATATATATTTGAACAGCATCATCAAGCCGATTCGATCTAGCCATGTCCGTTGGTCCGGATGAACACGTCGATCTTGGAAATTACATATAGGAACTAGAGCCATTAAATTTGGTATGTAAGTTTAAAGTTCATTGATTTTCTCTTGCAATATTTGAAGTATTTTTATGAAATTTAATACACAAATATGAGTGCTCAATATTTATTGGCTCATCAAATTTCATAAAAATCGCATAAAAAATAGCCAAGTTATGGGCGTAAACTTTTTACAGGCAAAGCATTTAAAACTAGTGCAGGGTATATCCAAATCGGTCAGTCGACTTGAATATAGTGTAACCGAGAATCCCCTGAATACGCATCCGATTTTACATTATTTCCGGCGTAGGAGGTAACCTAACCTCAAAAGTCCTGAAATAGAGATATTTGCCTGTTTTTTTTTTTGAAGTTATGTAGCCTTAACGTTTTTTTTGTCAGTCGTTAATTAATTAATTTTTGTTTTAATTTGTAGTTTAAGTTATTTCTTGGGTCTCTCGATCTGTGTGGGCCATTGCTTAAAGGAACAAATCTAATTATTGAGTAACTAACTAATTTATAATTATTTATTATAATTTTCTTGTTACTTGAGGTATTTCCTAGTCGTTGGCATGAGATGACACAATTTTTTTTATGATTTGCTTTTTTTTTTTGGGTAATGAAATAACTCATTAACTATTATAATTGTTACAATAATAAAATTACGGCTAATGTGTGTTTGTGTGTGTGTGTGTGTAATGACATTGAGGTTTGGCAACCGCAAACATTAACATAAACCACACTGTCAGTCAGTCAGTCAGTCAGTCAGTCATTCTGTCTAGTCGTTGTGGCAAAAAACGAGTCCTTTCTAGTTATCCTATCCGAGAGAATCATTAATATTCATCAAGTATATATACTTGGCTATATATTTATGTATGTATTGGTGTAGATATCGATAAATTTTTGGGGCATCATTCATTGTTCCATTTGCGGTAACTAATGTCATCGTGGATACATCTCATCTGCTCATTAGAAGTGATAGTAATTTTCCTATACTATACCCTATAACCTCACCCAAAAAAGGGGGTATATGCGGCTACTTATGTTACTTCAACTGAATCTCAAACAAATTGTAGGAAAATGTCAGGCAAAGTTTTTGCAAAACGTCCTAGACAAAGGGTATAGACACTTCGTTTTGTCTGAAATTGGATTGAAATTTATTGGTTCAGAGACTTTTAGTGGAGGGGTTGGTGGGGATGGGTTGGTGAAATAAATTTCAATTTGTAACTAATTAATGCATGGAAAATGGCTGATTTTTAATTATAATTTACATTTCACTGGCAACGGCGCAAAAAAAAAAAATAGCTGGAAAAAAGTCTCAAAAATGGTTTTTCCATATTTTCATTCGAAGGCTTTTCCTGGAATTTCAAGTTAGTTTTTCGCGAAACGAAAAGTGGAGCTTATCCCTTTTCAAGGCAAACAATTCGTTTTCCTTGAAGTGTTTGCCCAGTAGGGATAGATAAATGTTGCCTAAGCTCCCAAATGTATGCAATAATAATTTAAACAGCCACCCATAAGCCATAAGCAACTAGGCACGTGGCGTATACGCAACATTTCTATTTGTTTTTTATTTGTTTTCTTTTCACTATTTTGCATTGAATTCAATTTCCCACAAAAGGAGAAGACAACAACAAATGCAATTAATGCTCATTAATGATGCATCACGTTGCCTGACCATTCCATTGTCATGGAAGAAAGGGAGAGAGACAGAGAGAGAGAGACAAAGACCGAACCGTCAGTCGTTCATTTGAATTGATGGCCAACAAAAGCTGCCAAGTGGCCAACACTAATTGCCTCCATCTTTGCCTTTGTCTCCGTGTCTCTGTGTCGTGTTGTCGTTGTCATTGCCTTTTTGCAGCTGGCAACTGGCAACTGGCAACTGGCAGACAGTTGCAAATAAATAACATGCAAAATGTCTCCACGTCACCCCCCCGCCATCTAGTCCTTTCGTTTCAACTCATACGCATAAATACATAATAACAAGTTAGTTAGATAACTAATAGAGTCTCCTCTAAATTGGCTTCTATTCTCACTGAAATAGTAATAATGTGATCCGAGTTCAAGTCGCCAGAATCTCCCGCTTCTCTGTTTCTTCTCGTCTACGACTTTAAGAGTTATGAAATTTCGAAAAAAAAAAACATTTCTAAGAGATCGTTTTTATCACATTCTTTAAGAAGCTTTTATGAAAATTACTTATACTAACGCTTTGAGAAAAATTTAAGGGAAATCTTCAGCCAACTTTCAATTTCTGGTGACTTCTGAACTTTATTTTTCAATCTTTTAAACTTCAGCAGAGCTTGAGCAGCGCTAGAGCAGAGTATAAGATAGATTTTGCGAGTCTTACGACCAATCATAAATAATTTTTTTCTGAGCGACAAAAACAATAAAGAATTATGGGATCCTTTGTTCTATGTTCCTTCGCTTGTGGCTTTCTTCCAGGAGCTCCCTTGCTTTTCTAACTCTGCCCAAGCGCTGCCCCAAAAGTTATTGTAATGCTTAAACTTTAACTCTCCCAGGCTAACAGATCCTTAAGACTATGAAGGCGAAAACCATAATTACGAGTCGAAATTTGTATAAAATTGCAACTTCTTGTGCTGGATAATTCCTAGTCATATAATTTTGATTAAATTTAGCAGAATTATTCCTCTTGCTTCTCTTCTCTTCCTACTAAAAAATCTTCTACCCATCTGATTCATACTAAAAAAATACAAATTGAATTGAAATGAATTGAATCATTTCTTTTGGAGTATTTCAAGTTCAAGTTTTGAGCCCTTTTTGAACTTGGCTTTTGCCAAATATAATTCGTTAGAAAATGGCGTATTAATTTAAGTTTTTTTTTGTTTTTTTTTTGAGTTGAACCCTTTTTTTTTTTAGCTTGCTATATTATCAACCCACATACTTATGTGCATACTGAAGGGGCGGGGCGTTGGAGGGCGGAGGGTAAAGAGTAAGAAAAATGTATATTTAGGGCAAAGCTGGATGAGCCGTATAGATGTCGGCTGTCTGTCTCTGTGTGTGTGTGTGTGTGTTTGTTGTTAAAACTCAATCAAGTGGAATGAATTTTGATTAAAAATATAACAAAGTTAGGCAAGAAGAAAAGTTGCTCATCTTCAGCTCAGCTCAGCTCAGCTCAGCTCAGGAACATAACTATATAGTATATATACTATATGCTCTATATACTCTTTTATACTCTTGTGTGGATCGATATGAAGCGCATTTCATTTGACTTTGCCCTGTGGCATTTTGCTGCTTTGTGGCAAAATGCAATTAAGTTGCCCCTTTTGACATGGACAACTAATATTTAAATGCTTTAACTAATTAGACAATAAATTGATTTCTCACATATGCAAAAGAGAGAGAGAGAGAGAGAGTGAGAGATGGGAGAGTGGGGGGGGGGGGGGGGGGGACATGCACGTACAAAGTAAATCTTTCTTTCTTTCTTTCTTTTGTTTTTTTTTTTTAGCTTTTAAGCATGACTACCATGGAGCCAATGACAATGGCATACGCCACGCCCACGGAGCACCCGCCCCAGCCGCAGGATAATCTACGTACATTCCTCAAACATTTGTATATCGAATGCCTTAATCGCTATCAACAGAACACATTGGACAAGGCGAATTTCACAAACGAATCTGGAGGTTAGTTCGCCCATCTGCATCAATGAATGGGATACAAATAACTTTTATCCTTGTTGCCATAGATTATGATGAAGGCGATTTGGAGGGCAGCATTGATATGCAATACGTGGATCAAACGGCGGCGACCAATAATGAGCTTCATGCCACCATACTAACGGCCACTCTGGCAACTGCTGGCTCTGCTGCCTCTGCTGCCTCAGCTGGTGGCAATGTCAACCAGACGGACACGGAGCAGCTCTTCTGTCCCGTGGACTTTGATGGCTATCTATGCTGGCCACGCACGCCAGCTGGCACCGTTTTGAGTCAATATTGCCCAGATTTTGTTGAAGGTTTTAGCAGTAAATTTCTAGCGCATAAAACGTGAGTTTCATGATTAAATCCAGAAAAACGTTCAAGCCTCTGGCCTCAGGCCGACAAGATTATTATCCTTGGTATCAATAAATATTTGCTAAATTTTTATCGCAGTTGCCTGGAGAATGGTTCGTGGTATCGTCATCCAAAGAGTAACAAGATCTGGTCCAATTACACCAACTGCGTTGACTATGAAGATTATGAGGTGAGTATTCGCACTTTACCCAAATCCAAAAATTAAACCAAAATTAGAATTTTTTACTCAAGAGTTTTTAGACCCTTTCGTAGTGGGTATTATAGAATTGTTTAAGAAGGCATTTCCGCCCCTATAGAGTAGAAATATTCCTAATCAGCATGAGAAGCCGAATCGATATACAAATTAGTGGTGGAAAACTATCGATAGTCCATGGTCTCTCTGTCTATCTGTTTCTAGACTTCTCACTAGCTCAGTTTTAAAAATATTGACACGAGATTTGATAAATGTATAAGCAGCTTACCTTTACCATAAGCAGTTTAAGATCTTGAATGAACCGAATCGGACTTTGACTGAGATAAATGATGTCTTAATTACTTTTACTTAAAAAAAAAAAACACATAAATATGTAAGTATGAACTTGACTAAGTATAAGCTTTTCCCTGTTGCTGTTGATGATGGTGAGTGGTGAGTGGTGAGGGGCGATGGGGGAATTCGAGAGGGATAAAAGACACTTTTTTTTAATTAAGCAAATTGTTTATTGCAGTTCCGTAAATTCGTTAACGAGCTCTATGTGAAGGGCTATGCTCTCTCCCTGCTGGCCCTTCTCATATCAATTATCATATTTCTTGGCTTCAAGTAAGTGTTTTTTATGGTCAATGTTTAGTCGAGCGTGTTTGTGGCTGATTGATGACTATCTGTCTGTCTGTCTGTCTGACTGTCTGTCTGTCTGTCTTTGTTAGATCGTTGCGCTGTACCCGCATACGTATCCATGTTCATTTATTTGCCTCACTCGCTTGCACATGCATCGCTTGGATTTTGTGGTATTGCCTTGTGGTGGAACAACCGGAATTGGTGGCCAAGAATCCGGTAAGCAAGTTCATGAGTTTGCCAAGGCATTTGCTTTAGACTCTCTCTTTTACCTCCTTGCAGCCCTGGTGCATAGCTCTCCACTTGGTCATTCATTACTTTATGCTCGTCAACTATTTTTGGATGTTCTGTGAGGGTTTGCATCTGCACTTGGTTCTCGTTGTGGTATGTACATATACATGCATATATACATATATTTAATATTCATCTGCTTCATATTTCCTCTGCTCCTCTCTCTCTCTCTCTCTCCTCCATCCTCCATCCTCCATCCTCTTACTGTTGCCATTCAAATGCAAATAAGCGTAATTGCTCCCTCTACAAGTTTGCTTTTGAGTTTTAAAGCATTTTGCATTGCTGATGTGGCATTTGCAACTCTGTTTCACTGTTTCACTGTTTCTCTGTTCTCTGTTCGCTTTTCACTATTACACTTTCATATTCATATTTATAATTTGTTACAGGTTTTCGTCAAGGACACAATTGTAATGCGTTGGTTCAAGCTGCTCAGTTGGCTATCGCCGATTCTTTTCGTTTTGGTCTATGGTTCGGCACGCCATTTCAGTGGCATTGATAATCAACAGTGAGTAAAAATTTTACTTAAAATTGTGCAATCGAAATCTAATGAATCCTTCATTTAGTTGCTGGATGGAGGATAGCCTTTTCCTTTGGATATTTTCGGTGCCCATAACTCTATCGTTGGTGGCCAGTTTCAGTAAGTTGGAACTTATTTAAACCGTTTTTTTTCTCTCCATTCAAACAGTTTTTTTTTGATTAAAGCTTGAAAAATGACAGACAATTGTATTATAAAGTTTCTGAAACTCGGCAGCATTACGTAACAGAATTTTTTGAGAATTTTAACTTTTTTTCCTTCTAAAAATTTAAAATTAATTCCATTTCATGAAATTACAATTTCCAACAATTCAAAAGAAGTTTTATGTTAAATAAAAAAGACCCTCCATTCCCCCCCTTAAATGGCCGCACACTTTTTTTTCACTTCAAAATGATTTTTTTATTTACCGTTTTCTAGCTTTAAGTTCGCTTGACTTTTCTTTTAAACTAATACCAAATAATTCCTAAATGATAATCATCAGTTAAGATTTACCAACTTATTTTCATATTTGTAGTAATTTTAGTTTAGTTTTTGGTTGAGATTATTTTTTTAATACTTTTTAGTTAGTATTTTTGAGTGTTATTTGTTTTGTTTTGCTTCTCTTTCACTCGCTGCTCATTCGTGAGGGCTGGCGCAACAGAGTTGCCAGATCAATTTCCACATATGTCACACAGACGGAACGGCAGACAGATTTAACAAGAAGTCAAAATTCAAAAATTAATATTCTTTATTATATCTTAAATATAATTTGAAAACAATTTGAAATTAAACCAAAAATACAAGAAAAAAAACAAGTTTTTAGGTTAGTTTTGCTTGCATACATTTAGGCTTTCCTTTTTTTCTCGTTGTATACTTTGATATCTGCTGCATTTGTTCAATCGTCGGTAATCATTATTATGCTTATCCAATTTCAGTCTTTCTGATCAATGTTCTGCGCGTTATCGTTCACAAGTTGCATCCGCAATCGGCCCAACCGGCTCCCCTGGCCATACGAAAGGCGGTGCGGGCCACTATCATTTTGGTGCCTCTGTTTGGACTCCAGCACTTCTTGCTACCCTATCGGCCCGATGCTGGAGCCGATTTGGATCAGTTCTATCAGCTGCTCTCCGTTATTCTGGTCAGTCTGCAGGGCTTTGTGGTTTCGTTTCTGTTCTGCTTTGCCAATCACGATGTAATATTCGCCATACGGACTTTGCTTAACAAGTGGATGCCCAGCCTGGTGTCGCCGCCGCCGGCCGGGAGTAATACTGGGCAACTGGCCACCACTACGCCCAGTCGGGAGCTGGGCGTCTAGACGACGACAACGCCAGCGAATTTATCCGTCACAAGCCCGGGCAGTGGCAGAGCAAAGATTTTGATATCAACAAGAATGAAATGAAATGTGCGGAAATTGCAATCGAAATGAAAAACTCAATTTTTGGGATTTTTGGAATATCTTGCATATGTACAGGGGCAAATTTCCGCCACTGTTGGCAAATCTAGAAGGACACTTTCAAAGAACTTGATCTGTTAGTGTCCCACAACAAGCATTTATATATATATATATATATATATATTCGGGGCATTCCAAACCATGTATTAATCCTAGAACCAGAAAGATATACATCCACTTCTAACTCGTTAACTGGACCAAAACAGGAGCAAAGCTCCAAGTTCCGTCTTAGAAACAACAAACAATGCGAGACAAATGCTTCACATTGAATTGAAATCTCAATTAAATGAATAAAACTCTCAAAAATACTTACTAAATATCATAATGCGTACAAACTGTAATGTACCTAAGTAAAATAAAACATATGTATGTAATTTGTTTATCATAACCAGGTGGAAACCTATCGATGTTGATGGGGGCTATCGAATATCGATAAAACAGAATTATTTTTTTGTCTCACATATGAAAGTTATAACCATGTAGTAGTACTTAAAGGTGGAGAACTATCGTTGTAATTGGAACTATCGACTGTTACGACTATCGATCGATTTTTCATCCACCATCCATGTACCTACATACATATTTAATGTTAGCTTTCAAAAGTTGTTATGTGTTTATATAATATTCATATACCTACTCAAAAATAATAAACAAAGAGAATATAAAATAAAGTTTCCGTTAAATGTTTTCATACTTACCGCACCAAAAACCAAATAGAAATATAAGGAAAGTCAAAAAGTTTATAATTTTTATTGTATTTTATTTTATTTTTTTTTTTTGTATACCATTGCTTGCCGACGTTTTGAGGTTTTGTTCTTATTTATTTATTTCTATTTTGAGTTACAGCAATAGAATGAGAGTGAGAGAGAGAGGGGGAAAGAGAGCAAAAGAAGTGTAAGTAAAACATAACTAAAATATTAAAAGAAATACAAAGACAAATTGAATATGCTCCTTAATTACATATTTTAATTATATAATTTAAATAGAGCAAACATAATTGCAATTTTTTTTGTTTTGTTTTGTCTGCTAAAATGTAATGTGTGTGTGTGTGTGATGTCTATAAAGGCAAATTCAAAATTTCTGACAAAATTTTTCTAAATTCCAGCTGAATTCTTGTTTTCAATTTGTTTTCACTCACAATCGTTAGCATATCAAAATTAAAGCTGGCAAATGTTGCAAATTGTGTTTTTATTTTTATTTAAAAGAGTTTTAAAATGGTTTTGGAACTATCGATTGTTTCCTATGACTATAGTTTTCCACTTTTATTAAGAACTTGTACAGAATCCGTAATTTTTCAAATATTTCTAAAGCAATTAAATGACTTGGCTGTTTACGTTTTTTGAAGGATTTCTTTTTTGCTATTTCCGATAAAAAGTGGATGCAGATGTGGGTCTATGTTTATTAGAGTTGAAAAACTATCGATAATCGAAAGAATCGACAGTCCCGACAGCATTTAAAACGTTGTTTACCATTTAGAGCTAAGGCAGACCTAAAGTAGACCCAAAGCACCTTAGACAGATCATTTTTGCATCAAGCAATGAACTTTGTAAATGTTATTTGAACTATCGACTGTTTGGACTATCGATAGTATTCCACCTTTAATGTTTATATGCACTTTATCTCATCAACTTTAAAAATTAGAGCTAATAATTGTTGTCAAAGAGATTCAAAGAGTGATTAGGAATTCGAACTGAAACAGTAATCAATTAATTACAATTTCGAAATGGCGAAGAAAGATAGAAGTATCGTTTCCTTTTTTATTCGAAAAAAAAAACTGGAATGAATTTGCTGGTTTTTCAAGTTTTCCCTTTAAAGGAGGCTTCACTGTACAGTTACTATTAAGACAATTGGACGAATCTGGTGTGTAAGCTTGGATGTGTTTATGTTTGTTTGTTGTTTGTTAGTAAATGTGTACTTCCGTTTCCTGCGGCCTAAACGATATAGAAATTTTTGTTTATAAAGATCTACCGATATAAATATGTATATATATAGCTATGTAAAAAGTTGCAAGTAAAATGCAAAAATCATTTTCGATAAATAATTTAGTAAAGTAAGCGGATACTTACATATGTATGTATGTACGTATGTATCTATGTGTGTATGTTTGAATGTATATATGTTAGTATATAGTTTGAGTAACTGATTGACAAGGTGACAAGGTATTAATAGTTTAGACATAAACACACAATTTAAGTAATTTGCACAGAGAGACACAATTAATAAGATAAGTTTATACGTTCATTTTTAACTTCTTAAGAAAGTCTTTTATATATATATATGTATATGTGTGTGTGTGTGTGTGTGTCTTTGTGTGTGTTTGTTTTATGTCTTACTTTTATTTTTTGTTTTTTGTTTTTACTTTTTACTTTTGGGCGCGTTCCGTTGACAAAGCGGCTAAATATAATTTTTTTTTTTCTTTGTTTGCTTTGTTTAAATGTTTTTTGCAAATTATTATTACTTAATTTGCATTTTTCTTAAATTGTTGTTAACTTACATTTTGTTTTTGGTGAGAAAAAACAGTTTGCCGATTCAGAATGAGTTTATATATAAGTTATGGAGCAAAAGTTAAAGCAAATTCTCCTTATAATGATCGCTCATCTATGTATATTTATATTTTAATTTACTGTTTATTTATTTTGTTTTTTTTTTTTACCGTGTGATTGCCATTTGTGGTTTAGGCCTCTTGAAATTTTTTTTCACTTACTTTGCTAATTTTTTTTTTTTTTTGTTTTTTCTTAACTGATTTCATTTATTTCTCGTTTTTTTGTTTATGGTAAAATCGTTTTGGAAGTTGATTTAAATTTTTCTATGGGAGGTGTTTGTTCACTTTTCATTTTGTTTCTATTCTTCTATTTTAGTTGTAATAATTTGTTGTTGTTTTAAATGCATTTAATGCTTAGTAAATGATTTTTCTTCAATTCTTTCATCATTCTTAATTTGAATTTCGGGTTTCTTGAGTTTTCAGTTGGGTTTTAGTTGGATTTTGGTTGTGCTTTTGCTTTGTCTGTCACTTCAGTTAAGAACTTTCCTTTAGTTTGTTAACAACATTAACAAGTATGTGTCGGTATGTATGTGTGTGTGTGTGTGTGTGTGAGAGAGAGAATTTATATACTTTTAGGCTGAGTTAAGAATGTCATTGGCTTCCACAAAAAATTATTAAAACTCAAAAAACTTTTGATTATCATGAAACTTTGACCAATTCCCCTCAAAAACAACAATGAAATCGCGTTACAACGAATTTCGAAACGGAAGAAATATTAAGAATTCAATTATATTTGTCTTAAAGTTCAATTTTATATATTGCCAAAACGCATGGAAGCTATCATAAGACCCTAATTCAACCGATCTTACTATAACTGATCTAATAACTGACATTGAGAGAAGGCCAACAAAAGAACAATGAATATTAGTTCTGAGCCCATGGAAAAAAACTTGAACAGAATTACCCAGACAAGTGGATTTAGCCTTTAGAAGATTGCATCTCAAAATTCTAAGCAAGTTATGGACACAGACTTTAGTTATTGTCTGGGAAATTGTTGCAATAAACAATTAACTAACTTTCCTAAAGTAAATTTTCAGTTTTGGCTTAACAAATTGCAGGCTAAAACGTTTTCATAAAATCTAAAATCTGAGTAGACGTCTTTTAAATGACGGCTTATTTGATTGTATGTGTGTGTGTGTGTGTGTGTGTGTGTGTGTGTGTGGGTATGCGTTCTTTATTATATATTTTTATTCAATTTGCTTTTGTATTTTAAATGTATTTCACATTTTTACTCATTTGCCATTCGGTTTGCTTTGGTTTAGTTCTTGACATGAGATTATGTAAGTATTCACATATGTATTATATATATGTATATATATAAACTACATATATATAAATATATGTAGATATATATTTATATGTGTCTATTCATAAATTTTCACTAAAAATTCTTTGGTTTCAAAAATTGTATCATATATGCATATATTTTATTTATTTTTGGTTTTTCATTTTGTTCAATTTGTGCACTCAACTCATTTGCCTTGCCGCATCAGAGTCGAAACTCAGATCAGATATTGTATATATATCTATATATATATACCCATTAGTGTCTATGCATCTGCTTGCCATGTAGATGTGGCTATTAAAAAAAAAAAAAACATGTTTTACTTCTTTGCCTAAATATTTACTAATACTACTACTGATACACACACACACGCACACACAGACACACACACACACACACTGATTGTAATTAGCTCGACAAAACTGAATGAAGTAATCATGAAGTAAAGAGTAAAAGCTGTTCTAATTGGCCTTTCACTTTTGAACCTTGCCAAATTCTGTGTACCAATATAAAGTAGACTCAGCGCTAAAAAAAATTTGTAAATTTTCCAACTTTTTGTTGGCCTCAAAAGAAAATGCCTTTAAATGGTTACTCTTTTTACTTGTTAACAAAAACGTTAAATAAAGGTGTTTGAAATAGGCCACAAAAGGCAACCAAATGCATTTAGGCCTAATTAATTATGCACACTTCTCAAGAACTAGGCCAATGTTAAGGCGTTTGGAAACCCTTTGATCTATCTTAGAACACCCTAAAGCAGAAAAATCGATTTGAATTTGAAATGAAAGCGAAATAAGTTAGCAAGGGCATAGCCAGGATCCAATTTAGCTAGGGGAGCAGATCTTATTTGGATGATCTGGCTATCATCAGACTTAGTCCCCATTCCAAACACTTTTGCTTTTGATTCTTGAATGAACATAACATTTTCTAACGATTTTTCCATCTTCTTCCTAAAAATCTAAAATTTTTAGTGTGTGGCATTACTTTTTGCGCTCAGTGTACATACATATGCATTTGCCCTTTGGTATTTGTGTGTTTTTGTATGTTTGTGTGTATAAATGCGAGTGCTGCTGTTTCGTAAGTAACTAGTCAGTAAGTTAGTTAGTTTAGTTAGTTAGTAAGTTAGTTAGTTGGTTGTCTGTAAACAAAAGAAAGAAAACGTTATTCTTCTGCGGTGTCTACGAAAAGAAAACAAAATTTTTTTTTTTTGTGTTTTAGTTTTGGTTTTTGCATAGTTTTTTTTTTTTGTTTTTTTTTTTTTTTGAATAAGTCACACATTTATTTAATAATAAATATATATTTTGAGTTCTGGTTTTTGTTGTTTTTTTTTTGTATTTTCTTTATTATTCTTGGGTTTTGGGTTTTTTTTTTTGGTTGCATTTTAATAAGTTGTAATTATAAAAATGGAATAATAAGTAGGCATAATAATATATAATGGTAATATAATATAATAAGTTGCGTTTTCTTTTTTTGTTTTTGTTTTTTGGTTTTGTTAAATGTTTTTTTTTTTTTGTTTGTTTTGTTTTGTATTTTGCATCCTCTTTTTGACATACAAATATTGAATATACTTTTTGGGTATGATTTGGTTTTGTTTGTTAGTTAACCTTTTTTTTTTGTTTGTTTGGTTGAGACGACAAAAAAAGGGTTACATATATATAATAATGCTTCTATATATGTGGGTGTGGGTGTAGGTGTGTGTGTGTGTGTGTGTGTGTGTTGTATGTCTTTGTTGTTGTTGTTGTTGTTGTTGCGTTTTGTTTGTTCAAAACCGAATTGAAATTTGTTCTTGTTGTTGTCGATTGTTAAGCGGCTTTGTTTGTTGTTCTTGTTGTTGTTGTTGTTGTTTCGTATAAAATTAATGTAAAAATACACAATTATTTAAATGAATTAATTAATTAAATATAAGTTGATACAATATTATAACATTGGTTAAGTGAATGCAATTAATTAGATAATTGATTTAAGTCAATTCAATTCGACATAATCGTAATGAAATTTGTAAGTAATTAAGTAATTCATATGCAAAACGAATACAAAATATGCCATACACAATATATGTAAATACTTTTCATTAGTCGCCCCCCTTTCTCCTTTCTCCTAAACCCATCGCCCAGAGACAGATGAGAATGAGAAAATCTTTTCAAGGGGACTCTCCGTGAAATACCGTTTCGTTTGCCTCTTCCTTTGCTCTCCTTTTCTCGTTTTTCTTGTTGGTATTTTCGTATATATATATATTTGTGTGTCTGGGTGTATTTACTCTTATGTCTCGTATGTCTGAGAAATTTTTTATCTTTTTTGTTTTTTTTTTTTTTTTTGGTTTTTGTGGTAATTGTATTTTGCTTGCATTTAGTCAAATGAATAAACACATTAAATAATTTCGTTAAGTAATATTAAATATTCAGTTTAATTAAATATATATTTGAATAAGGAAATTGAATTTATATATCTTAATCGAAGGATACGAACAAAAAAAAATTTATATATAGAAAGAGAACGTTATATGACTTTCTTCTTCTTCTTCTTTCTGTTGCTTACTTAGGTCCTTAGCCCTTTCTGTGTCGTCCTTGTCGTCGTCGGTGCTGAAATTTGTGTATTCACGCACCTTTTTGCAAATTTTCCCATTGCCTTTTAATAAATTAATTGTTTTTTTTTTTTTTTTTTTTTGGTTTTTTGGTTTTTTTCTTATGTAGTTTGCTTAGTCAATTTATAGACATTTGTCTGTTATCTTTTTTTATTATTACTTTTTTTTGTTCTAAATTTGTTTTTTCTTTTGTTTTTGTTGTTGCCTCTTTTAAGCTTTGTTTTTCGTTTATTTTTTGTAAACAAAAATTGTTTTTTGGGTTGTTGAATGAAAAACTAAATCATAACGAAAAAAACAATCCAAAATACAAATAAATTGTCACACTTAATTAGTAATTAATTTCGCGCTTGTAGTAGGGTAATGTGTATAGAAAAAGTAGTTAATTTTTGCTAAGATTTCTTTAAGTGTAATCATCATAATTATAATTTCAAAATACAATCAAACGTATATATTAATTTAATTTTTCAATTTCGACTAACTTTGTCAACCCGCCAAGTGCCAGACAGACAGGCAGGCATCCAGACAAACAGACACTACACTGAGAGAAAAACTTTGAGACTTTAGCTAAAGTTTAAGCTAAATCTGTTTGGAAAGCTCTTTGAGGAAAGATCCTCTCTCTCTCTCTCTCTCTTTCTCAAAGTTTTAAAAACTATTTACTCTCTTTCTCTTTTCGTGTCAGTTTGTTTTTTAGATTTGTCTGAATGCCATTTGATGTCTTTAGTTTCCTATCATGACCAAATCATAGAGTATATATAATAAGTATATATATATATATAGATATATGTATATATATATATATTGAAACACAAACCGCCTGCGTTAGATATAGATTTTAGATACAGCTTTCGCTTTACCCTTTTTTAGTTTAGTTTTAATGTTTATAGTTTTTGTTTTTTGGTTTCTTGTGGTTGCCTTAAGTAGTTTTGGTTTTGTTAGTCTTAAAGCTAACCTGCAGCACCCGATTGCCCAGAGTATAACCGTTGAGTGATTGTATGGCCACCACAGCCTCATCGTAGTTGGTCATGGTGACAAAGCCGAATCCCTTGCATTTACTTGTCTGCAAATCGCGAATTACTTTCACCGACTGGACGGCTCCGAAGGGACCAAATAGCTGCCATAGCACATTCTCCTCGGTCTCGGGAGCCAGATTATAGACGAATATACACCAGCCGGATCCGGTCATGGCATTGCCCGGCAAAATGGAATTGGCCAATAGATCACCAGCCAGCGGGGAGTATCTGTTTTTTTTTTTTTTAAATGTTAAAAAAATACAAAATGATAATTATTTGTTTTAGATTTTTTTTTTGTTTGGGTAAAGAGTTATTACATTTGGAGTTTTCGTTTTTTTTTTTGGCTTTTGATACATCAAATAGAAAATTATAAAAATATGTTTCAAAAGAGTTATGTGTCGGTGTGTGTGTGTGTGTGTCCCTCCACAAATATTTAACATTTAGTTAACGATAAACTATATTTAATTTTATATTTTGTTAGGATTAATATTGTGGAGTTGTTTTTTTTTTTGTTTTTGGTTTTTTTTTTCTTCGTTACATGCTTCATATTTGTATAGATGTATGTAAGTTAGAAAGAGATGGGTATATGGGTATATGGGCTTAGGCATGGGCGTGGTCAGCTGGCTACCATTACACTGTGCTGCCAAATTCAATTCAATTCCAATTTCAATTTTCAATTTTGTTTTCAACATATTTTCTGCCTAATTAAGAGTTTACCTGCCGAGCACAAAAATGTAATCGTTCCTGCTCTTTCCTCCCAACAACAACAACAAAAAAACAAAAACAAGAAACAAGAATTCACAATATTGTTAGAAGTAAATCTTAATCGAAATTCATGTCAATGAAATAATATTTTACTGATAAATTATATAGAAAAAAGAGATTCACTGCGCATGCCACATAATTAGGAGTAATTTTAGATATATGAAATCGAACCAAAAGCGTGATAAACAGAAAGCAATATAGTATAGAAAAATTTTGTTTTTTTTTTTTTTTTGTATATATATTGATAAATAAAGAATATCGCTGATCAAGGGGGCAGGGGCACGAGAAATTGATCCTCTGGTTAACCTTACGCTGAAAATTTTTTTTAATTCGTTGGGAATGGTAATTTCATGAAACGAAAATGTGAAAGAAATAAACAAAACAAAGACTTAAAAGCTGAAACTTTTTTAGATTCGTTGGAAACGTTAATTTCATGAAACGAAAATGAGGTGAAATTTCTTTAGTATCGTTGGGAATTGTAATTTCATGAAACGAACGGGGGATGGTGTGAGGGAAAGGGTTGGATAAAAACGCTTTAATTGACCCCCTGATCAGCTCCGCTTCGAAAATAAATGTTCAACCCAAATGAAAGTCGTAAGGAAAAGCATAGAAATTGTGATAACGATTGATTATTGATTGTGTGGTGTGATTGGTTTTGTTTTTCTAAAAAGAATAGGTATACATATATGTATATTGAAAACAGATACACACAAACATTATTGTCTAAACATTTATTAATGAAGTGTTCAGTTTTAGTTTTAGTTTAATTAATATACCCGTGACTCAAGCAGTTTTTAATTTCAATTTATTTGACTTTTGCATAACTTTTGTTAATAAAAGTTGATTTCGGATATATAGGATATATATCGGATTGACAGTATGACTTAAAGTGTGTATGCAGTCTGGAGCAACGGGTATATACGAAGTCGAATCGAAGTCGACTTGAGTTTTTTTTTTTTTTTTGCTTCTCCTAAGTAGTTAATTAATTTTTTAATTTTTTTAAATTGGTGATTGGTAACAACAAAAAAACGAAAATGGTAAACGAGAACTGTATAAAATGAAATTGAATGAACAATTCAGGAGAGTAATTAGAGATGTGTGTGTGTGTGTGTGTGTGTGTGAGGAAAATGAATAAATCGGAAAATTCACCTTTGTAAGCCCTTGTTAATCGCTAACATGGGACTTTTTCCAATGCTAAAAATGATGAGAGAATTTGTCAAAGAAAAATAGAAGAAAGAAAGAAGAAGAACCAAAGGATATATATGCCACATAAGAAGGTAGGAAATAGAAAATCAAGTGGTAATTACATAATAATTCTTTAACCCAATATCAAACATAAAAACATTGAATTTATACGACGAGACGAGTCAATAAAATATATGCACATGTTATCGATAAACTTTGATTAATTTGTTATCGATCGCAAGAAATGGATTAGAGCTTAGTAAGTTGTTACTATATAGAACATAGTTCCATATGGATGATAAAAATAGAGCAGACTGAATCCCCAACCATATTACAATCAAAACGGACTACTTTTTCCCTCTCTCTCTCTCTCTCTTTCTCTCCCTCTCTCTCTCTCTTAGAGGCCGTTTTGGAGGCGCTTGGGATAGGTTTGTGGTTGGCGGTTGGTTTGCAAGGATTGCGGGAATTGAGAGTACAAACCTAATACGTCCAGCGGATGGCAGAGCTCCGGCTAGACGACGTGTGGCCGCTGCCGCCTGTGGCGTCAGGTATGCGGTCAATGGTGGGGCTATCTGAGCTTTGGCGCTATTGCTTGGATTATTGGCAAACTTGACTGTTATCGGTTCGGCATAGCCCTTAGGAGTTTTTCCATTCAATTCTTGGATGGCGCGCTCAGCTTCGTTGCGTTGATCGAAACGTATAAAACCGACACCCTTCGATAGACCTAAAAACAGAGATTCAGATTTTAGTTTCAGATTTTAAGTGGGCAATTTCAACTAACCAGAAATATTATCACAGAGTATACGAGATGTAATTATTTTGCCAAACGATGCAAACATTCCCTCCAAGTCTGGTTGTGATAGATTTTTCGGAAGACCCGATACATATAAATTAGCACCCTTTATAGATTCTGAACTTGGACGGGCGTATGATACTTTAATAACCTTATTCTGCAAACGCAATCCGTTCAGGGTGTTCACAGCCTTCTCAGCATCCTCGGCGCGTACATAGTTAACAAAGCCATAGCCCAGACTTTGACCTGCAAGTCAATCAGAGAATTGATCATATCATTTATCATCATCGATCATGATGAGATGGACGGAGCTTACCCTGCTGCAGTGCCGGATTAAGTGCGGTTAACGATGCTGGCAAGACTGCAAAACAAAACAAATGTTATTTATGTGAGTTGAGTGGGTTCACCTTGGCTTGCTTTATGTAATATTAATTAAAATTATTTGGATAAAGTTGCATTATAATTCTAGAATTAAGATTGACTTTTTCTGCTACTACTTTGTTTACTTTTTATTCTCGCGGCTGCTGTTTCTAGAGTGACCAGATCTCGCACTCTCCTTCACTCTCTCTTGCTGCAACACAATTGTCGCAAAAGTGCTGCCACCTCGCCAAAAATTCATTCTTGCCGCTCTGCTTTACTTCTGTTAACTCTGCTCATTTAATGACTGTTACTCTACTTAATATACATACATACATATATAACTGAATTCAATAATTTATCAATTATCGATAAGTTTTGCTATCGAATAAAAGTTCAATTGTAATCTAATATGGTTAATTTTATTTAAATTCAAGTGGATATAAAATGGATCCCAGGTGCAGGATTCACGTATTTTATTTTATCCTATTAATTAAACCAAAATGGTTTTAAACTCATTATCGAAACGAATTAAATTTATTCTCTTACTAATCTTTCAAAACTTCGTATCAATTTTCAAATATCAGACTAATTAATTGCTTTTGGCTTATGAGAAAACATGCATGAAAAATAATTAAAATCTAGTAATGAAGAAAATAATCAGAATCAGAATAAATAGGATAGCCAATAACCAATCTTATATACATACATATATATATACACAAAGGCGATATGAGAAACAATTTACTCCCTTAGGTATGCAGTTAAAAGCGCCTTTCAAGTTTTCAAAAACAGACCTCATCGACTTATTATTGCATACTTAAGGGGCAAACATTGCCTCATTTCAGCTACTTAGATCCATCAATGATGTGCAACATATTTTTATCAAATATCGTATCAATTAAAGCTTTCGCATATGATATTTGATACACACACCTCACTTACACCTACTTTTGACGTGGGATAAGTAGCCATACGCGAGGTGTGTTCAGTAAGTATCAAAAGATATGCATATACAAAGTTACTACACTTAAAATCGATTGAGAATATTGGTCAATATTTACCCAAATTACCTGAGACTTTATCACGCACCAGTTTGCAACTCTCCAACTCACCAATGCTGGAGAAGAGCGATCGCATCTCCTCTTGCGTCATGGTTTGTGGCAGATAGTTGACTATCAAATTGGTGCGCGACTCATCATTGCTGCCATCCACAGAGCCATTGGCACTGCCGTTCTTAACGATATCCATGGCGTTGGTCATATCTATCTCTAGATTCAAATATCCGTGTGTGTGTTTGGATTTCTTTATGTGTGTGTTTGCGTGTTTGTGGGTGGAGGGGTTGGTGGAGTTGGTTTTACACTCGATTTGCTTGTTTTGTTGTTGTGCTTAGTAATTAATCTCACTGCTTGTTTGGTTACGTTTACGCTTAATAGTTAATTTTACTTTTGTTTTGTTTTGTTGTTGTTGTTGTTATTTCCCGCTTTTACTTAGTTTACTTATTTTGTTTTGTTTTTTTTTTTTTTTTTGTTTTGTTTGTTATTTGTTCTGCGCTTTGCACACGTCCCGTTCAAAATTTTGAAGTTCTTTCGTTTCGTTACGGTTTTCCTTGGAGTTGACTTTATATCATGGGTTTTTAGATCAACTACGATCGCGAAAAAAAAATCGATTTTTGTTTTGAATTAGTTATTTAATTATTCTTAAGTACTTAAACGTTTTCAGTTTTTGTTTTGCTAAAAGTTTAAAATTGAATTTATATTTGAATATTATGTTTCTTTAGATAAAAGAGTAAATTTTGCTAAAGTTTTCGGGATGTTTTGTTTTCTTGTTTTTTTTTTTTTGTTGTTTTTTGGTTTTTCTTTTTTCTTTTTGTGTATTTAGATTAAAGTGTTATTTTCTTGTATGTGTTTGGTTTTTTTGTTTTCTGTTGTTTTTTTTTTCTTTTTGGTTGTTTTTTATAAAATTGCAAAAATGCAAAAAGTTAGCAATGTTGGTTTTTGTTTTTTATTTTATATATTATTACTAATTTGCGCTGTTTGTTTTGTTTTAGTTTTGGAACTTAGCTTGTCAAATATATATATATATATAGATGGTCTTTAAATATACATATATATATATTTATTTATCTTGTTGTATATATATTTTGTTGTTGTTGTTGGTTTCAAATATGATTACTCTTTATATATTTTTTTTTTTGTTTAATTCGTTTAAATTAATAGTAGTTGGTTTTATTTGGTGGTGTTTGTTTTTATTTTGCTTAACTGCAGTTAAATATTTCTCATTTCTAGTATTGTTGTTGCTTTTTGTTTATTATTTTTGTTTTTTTGTTGAATTTCATCTGATAAATGATAGCTGTTCGATTGCTCGCTCGTTTTTAATTCAATCTGCAAAGAAATCAAAAGAAATGTCATTAATTTTAGTATATAACTTAAGCAGCCATTTAAACTAAGCTAGTTGCCATGGTAATGGTAGTGGGGAAAAGATAATCAAAATGGGCCATCAAAGAGAAAACTGTGTGATAAGCGCGTTTCACACTCGAGTTCTCGATTCTCAATTCTGCTCATTCACCCTCTTTGTCTCCCACCCTCTGAAAACGAGACAGACACAAACAATTTGGCTCAGTTCAGTTTACAAAAAAAAAATTTTGTCCATCAAGCAGCATTCAATTTCAACGTTTCTTGTTCTTTTTTTTGTCAGCAAAAAAACAAAACTTGGCTTAATGGCTTGGAATTTAATTAAATGGTCTTTTCTCTCTCCCTCTCCCTCTCGCTTCCTCTCTCTCTCTTTCTCTCACTGTTGAGGCAAGGTAAAATTTGCACTTTTTATGTGTATGACAATGAGTATACAGATTTAGTTACTTATATGTAATATAATTTAAAGTCTTTTATTTTTGGTTGGCGCTTTTTAGCGCCAGCAATTTCTGCTGACAATTTAACCCCCCAAACGGCTTAAACTAGTAATTGGTCGACTATAGCATACTCTATGGAATGGAAAATGATTAGGAAATTTGTTCAAAAGAAAAAATATTCAAAGAGAACATCTAAATAAAGGAGATAAGGACAAAATCAGTTCAGTTCAGTTGAACTTCTTTTACTGATTCTCCTGATTTTTAGCCTATATTCGATTGGTCTCTCTCCAATCTTCTGCAGTTTGTCAGGGTATTCAAATTAGCAATTCAGGTTTGATCCAATTGGAAATGTTTTTGGGGGTTGAAAGAGAGAGAGGGAGAGAGAGAGTCAGAAGGCTGTTCATAGATCCCGGACGCTGTGTCTGTCTCTGTGTCTGTGTGTGTGTGTGTGTGTGTGTGTGTAGTGCAGCTTAGAAATTGAAAAGGGGCTGCATTGAAAATAGGGTAAAAACCTGACGCGAAAAATAAACAAACGAACCGGCATGTCCTGTTCCTGGTTCGCTGTCCCTGCCCTCCCCCCCCTTCCCACCATCCTTCTTGCTCGGCCATGTCCTGTGTCGGCTAAGGTCATTGAACTACGCCGGCTTATGATTATGCGTGTATGTGCGAGGGCTCTGTGTGCGTGTGCGTACACATGTATGTATGTATGCGTTTATGTGTGTGTTTATGTTTCTATTTCTATTCCTTGTTGTGTCCGTTGTTCGGCTAGAGATCATGTCCTTTTTGCAGCCTGTTCGAACAGCTGTTTGCTCAGTTCGTTGAACTCTTGGGAGGGAAATGAAAAAAAAAAATGAAATGAACATAAACTCGAAACTCTCAAAAATCAACAATAAAAGTGACGAAAACACTTGACAGGAGACAAAAAAGCAAAACAAAACAAACAAGTAAACATGTGACAAAAGGCAGAGCAAAACAAAAGGAGCTTGCACACATAAGGATAGGAACAGAAAATGAAACGAAGGCAACTGTGACCAGAAGGAACAGGGGAAATGGAACGGGCTGCAGAGGGTAGACGGCATAACGGCAACGCCTTTTAATTGCACAGCATGGCGTGTCAGTGCATAATACCCACCTACCTCCCCTCTTTCTCCCTCTACACACACTCCTCCAAGTACTCCAACGCACACACACACACACACACAAACATATGCACTTATTATGCAAGCGAGCTTGTGTTTGTGTGTGTGTGTGTGTTTGTGAAAAGAAAAAGTAAAGGAACAAAAAAAAAAAGTCTGTGTAATTGACACTTCTGTGCCAATATCTGGCTGTGTGACCCAATTTGAAATGTATGTCGTCGTCGACCCGAGGCCTTGAGGTGGGTCAGGAACGAAAACAGGCAAACTCTTGACTGTCTGTCACCAAGAGAAGTTCAAGTCAAGCCTACGATGCCAAGATGCAGTTCCCTCTACAGGTTTCCATCTAAACTCTGTTTTCTTCTTCTTTTAAGCGAACATTTCTGAAATTTCAATATATATTTAAGTTAAGTTTAGCTCCTAACCTAATAGGTTTAGGTCTCTATCACTATCTACTAGATCTTTAGACTCATTTCCAAACAACTTCAGCAAACTAAATTTCAGATAATTTTTGAAAAATTCTAAAGTATATAAGTATTTATTATTTTTTAAGCATTCAATTTAAATTAAAATTGATACCCAATACTAAGTACTTAATGCCTTAAAACCTACATATTTCTCGAGGGGAAGAATTGATCGTGTCTATGTATATATGTATGTGCATTTAGGATCATCTCAGTTCAACCTTTTCATTCAAACTGGCCAACGAAATATGTAGCCCAATAAACTTGTTTATAGTGAAGATCTTTTTTAATTTTCTCCTTTCATTATTAGAGTATAATTGGAATAGATATATTTCGCATGGAAATGTTTTTTATTAGCTTAAGAAAGAGTAAACATATTTAGGGAAAAACAATAAAAAATAAATAAAATGTTGTATCCGAAAGCTTTGTTGAAAATACTTAAATTCAAGTCAAAATACCTTATTACCTTAAATAAATGTTAAAAACTAATCTCTTTGCTGTATTATAAATGTTCTTTCTTTAAAAGTTTTTCTATAAAGTTTTTGCTTGGAGGAATTTTTGATTGTAGTAAAATGTTTTAAGTATATTCTCCTAATTTGCGGCATGTCGCTTATTATGGCAATACGAAAGGCATTTACCGATCTATTTATGTGTATATATGTATATATTTCTGTAACTCTTTGCTAATTTTAGCCACGTAAAGACGAGAATGAAAAATTGTAAATTTTAGATGTTACATTTGGGGTGCGGAAAAAACTGTCATAGGGCGCTAAAATGGGGTCTATTGATTGCACAAACACACACACACACACACATACACCAAGACAACAGGACACCAACACACACACACACAGAGATACACACACGCACAGGATTTGTGAACTTTTCGACTACTCTCGCGCCGACTCGCTTGCTGCAGTTGCTTCTGTCTCGCTTGCACGCCTTTGTCCAAAGGCTTTTTTTTGATAGTGGGCTTAGTTTGTATATGTATATATACATATGTATATATGCATATGTATGTATGTATATGTATCTATCTATAAATATATACATATATAGACAGACACTTTCTACCAAATATGGAAGAGCATAGGAAAAGAAAATAAGTTATAAAAAAGAAAAATGAGTATATATATTTTTAGCTTACAGGCAGATTTATGTTGATTTTGTGACTTTAGTTGATCCCACAGGCAAATGGAGCAGGTGAACACAAAAATCGTTTACTGCACAGATTTAACAGTTTCGTTATATCTATATATATTGCAGTTTATTGCAGATCCCGAACTCAAACCACCAAACAAACAAAAAACAAAAAATTATTGATATATTTAAATTATATAGAAAATTTGCGAGTGCCGAAATTGGAGGTGATAAAAATTGCACAATTCTATATATAGAGAGAGAGTATATATATATATAGTATATAGTATATAGTCTTGACAGTTGATGTTGCTACTGTTGTTGTTGTTGTTGTTGTTGCTGCTGTTACTGTTGTTGTTGCTGTTGTTGTTGTTGTTATTTGTTGCAGTTACTGTAGAGACTTGTGTTGCGTTGTTGTTGCTTGCTTTTTTTTGCTTGCTTGTTTGTTTGTTTGTTTGTTTGTTTGTTGGAAAAAACCGAGAGATTACAACAAATTCCTAACTGAATATACAACACAAAAACTGGTGCAGAGGAGTCAAAAAATTATAAATGAATGGTTCTCGAATGAGAAACACAACCGAATGGAATCAAAACCGAACGAAAGCAACGAACGAACACGTACGACTGAACAGACAGGACCAGAAGTAGAAGCAGAAGCAAAAGCAGAAGCAGAAACCGAGGCAGAGGCAGCAGCAGCAGCAGCAGCAAAAGCAGAAGGCAGGCGCCGGCCAGCGCCTAGCGTGTATCCCAAAAACAAAAACGCAACACAAAAAATATCCTTTTATCCTTTTCAACGCCCCCCAAATATGACGATAGAGACAGAGACAGAAAGTCAGAGAGTGCACACGCACACAACAACAGTTACAGTTATATATACACACACACACACACAGAGAGAAGGCGAACAGCCACCACCGAAAAACGTTCGTGTATCCTGTCGCTCTATCTCATTTTGTTTTGCCTAGGCAGCCGGCCGGTACACACCCTTTTGAGAATACTCAGCAAAGAGAGTGTGCATGTATCTCTCTCTCCCTCTCCCTCTCACTCTCTCTGTGTTGAGAGAGAGAGAGAGAGTCACTCTAACTCTGACTAGAATTGTTGTAAAGCTTTAGCATATTGTTCTATGAGCATTTTAACAATTATTTACGTTTTTTTATACAATCTTTTTTTACTTAAACTATCAGCTATAAAAGCCATTACTCTGACATTACTTGACCATTACTTGATAGTAATGCCATAGCTTACACTTGTCATTTTCTGAATTGTGTTGAAATTTCTATTATTCCTACTAATAGATTCCTAATTCATGGTAGTAGATGCCAATTTTAAAACTTGAAACTTCTAATTAAAAGTCTTTAAGTTAGGGAAACGCTTAGTAACTTATTTATTTTCAAAATATTCTTAAAAGCAGTGAAAGAATAGAGCTCTATGAATACTTTTATGACACCCTTGCAAAAAGGGTATATTCCCTTTGCTGAGAAGTGTACAACGAATAGAAGGAAACGACTTCAACGAGTTCGTCTGTCCGTAAATCAAACTCCTCCTGAATTCAAGTTTAGCACTTAGTCTTCTACTTACTGCACGCATTGCAAGTCTCGGATTCAGCCAGATCAGACTCCCATTGAAGCGATCAGTCGAAAACAGTGTTCTAGGAGATTATTTAAAAATTTAACAATTTTAACTTTTAATATTTAAATTTATGTGCCAAATTTCATTAAGATCGGGCGACTATATCATATAGCTCGCACAGGAAAAATCGGAACGAGAACAAATTTTAATCAAAAAAACACAAAAAAACAGAAGAAAGTAATACCAAAATTTGGAAGGTCATATAAACTTCGGCACGCTCGAAGTTAGCTCGGCATTTTGGCTTATAAATATCATTCATAAAACGAAAGTCCATTAAGTTTGTTCTCGATTTCTTGATACCCTGTAACGACATTGGATTAAAGCATAAACTGCTTACTAATTGAATTTGACAGAAGATCAACACTCTGGCGCCATCTAGTGGCAAGTATTTTAGTTTTAGTTATCTAATGTGATTAGGTTTTCGAAAGTCCGCATACTCCTTTTACGCTACGGGGTATACATAGGAGAGAGTCATACGAAAAACTTTCGCAAAGGAGTAGACCATCTCGCTCACGCTTGCTTGCTTTTAAAGGATAGAGAGCCTTTCTCTCTCTACACACGCATACAACCAAATGCTTATTTATCTATGTATATATACACATACAAACATGCCTTCATACATACATATATATGTACATATGTATAAAATTGCCGGCAGCCGGTTGTCTGTTTTCAACTTGCTTTTGCGGGTTGAGAGAGAGAGAGAGAGAGAGAGAGAGCGAGAGACCAAGTGAAAAAGAGAGCAGCAGCAGCACCTTGCAGCAGCAGTCTATTAATCAACGCTCACACACACACACGCATACAGCCATTCACACATACACACACAGCTTCCGTGTTATAAATAATGTAATTTCTACGTTTCGCTTGACGACAGTGAGTCGTGGTGAGTGGTAAAGGTGGGCGGGCGGTGGAGCAGGGAGGGAGCTGAAGTGCAAGCAGTTACGGTTAGCTAGAACGGGAATTGGGGTTGGAGTGTGCTGAGTGAGATGACGGGCTGGTGGGCTGCCAAGAGAGGGCGGGTGGGTAGATGCCGGCATGTTCGTTCTTGAGTGGCAAAACGTTTACATTACATTTTGTCCCCGCACATTTTTTTTTTAAGGAGAATTTTTTCTAGCTCTTTCCTTTTCTCATTTTACCATTTTCCCATGCGTTTTTTTTTTTTTTTTTTATTCTCTCGTATTTTGCTACAGCGTTTTCTTTTGCATAGGCACTCTTGAAGATAATACCGTTTATCCTTTGACCCAATTCGTTTAATTTTATGTGGAATATTCTCTTTCTTCTTCTTCAATTTTTTTTTTTCCTTTCCTATTGAAATTTTTTTTGAAAGATAAACGACTGTTCAATTTTGTGCAAGGGGTGGCGGGTGTCGTTGGTGGTTGGAGTGTATGGCGGTGGGGTGTGTGTGTGTGTGTGTGTGTGTGGGAGGGAGGAGTAGACGTTGGTTTGATGAGAATTCAGCTAAGTGGCTGATGAGTGGAGCTTTAGAGATCATTTTGTATAATAAATGTTTTCAGATTAACTGTCTTTAGTTTTGGGTATACCATTTTAGTTTTTCCCATGAATTTTTAATTAAATTCATGTTTGTTCTTGTTGTTGTTGTTGCATTTGCATTCCCGACAAAAAGGAATCAACCCTTTTTGTTTTCCCAATTTTTCAAGAATTTTTTTTTAGCCATATGTCTTAATTTTCTCAACATGTGTCAGAATGTCACATTTATTATTTTTTTTTTTTTTTGGCTGTAAAGTTGTGACAGAAAAATGCTTAAAAAGAAAAACAAGTTTTCGTTAATAAACTGAAAGCTAGCCGCAATAGAACTAGAACGAATTGAATTCAATTACATGAAAGGATCCTCCAACAACCACCAGGAAGAGCATCGGCAGCAATAGCTTTTCACCACCAACAACAACAACAATCACATCGAATCAAAAGATGTTGACGAGCAGCTGCTTTTGGATGGATGTGACTTTCTGACAGGATATAGGCAAAGGGTTCGGTTACAGGATTCTACTTAATATTCATATTTAAAATAACGGCTAATCCCATACAGATAGCTATTTAGCTTAACTAAACTAAAGAGACAAAGAGAGAGAGAGAGAAAGACTAAGAGAGAGGGAGAGAGAGAGAGAGGGAGGGAGAGAGACGCCAGCTTTCTTCTGCATCCCTTTCTAAGCCAAGCCAAGCCATGAATTCTTCTTGATTATATCACAGCCTGACTCTAATTTACACACCGTTTTGCAGATTTCTTTCTCATATTTCACGTATTTGCAACAAATGATCAATTGGCATGTTTTGTTCTTGGATAAATTTTGAGTTCATTGCACCCCAAAAGGAAAAAAAAAAGTGGTTTGGGTTTCATTTCAAAAAGTCCCACATCATTAGCACTTGCCACAACTACTGCAGATGTGTGTGCATGTGTGTGCGTGTGTGTGTGTGTGTGTAGGGTTTTTGTCTTTTGTCGGCCTTAACGAGAGATTACAAATGGGTGTTGGTGTTTGGACTACAACAACGGGACTGAAGATATGGTTGGACTCGGTCGCCTGGTTGCCCGGTTGCTCGGTTGCTCGGTTGGTTGGTTGCCTTGTAATTATAACTTAACTCGCTCTCAACCCTGCAGGAGCGTGCCACACACACACACACACACACACACACATATGCATTAGATCCTTGTGTTGGGTTTGAGTTTGTTTTATTCAAATCTTTTCTTTGCCTTTGCCCGAGGGTTGCCATTAAATGAGACGTTACATAGAGCATTCATAATGCCCTTAATTAGTTAGTTCCATTCTCCTATTCGTATTGAGAAACTAAATCAAATCCGTAAAGGTTAGCGGGGGGGGAGGACTAATTACAATAAATCTCTTTAGTTACATTTTACATATATTTTATGTCACCTGCATTCTGTTTGACTTATAAAAATTTGGAAAATTGGGTCAATAGTCAGGACGGCAGATAATTTCTATGCTCAAAAATCATAGCTAAAAATGCCTCATAACCTATTATGAATTCTAAACATTTGCCAAATCGAATATATGTATATATAAAATAGATTTAACTGCTTTTGAAACGATGAACGCCATTAGTTTTAGCCAAATATTGTTGGCCATTTTCTCACATCATTTTTGTCACCTGATTGAAAGGCGCAAAAAGGGTTTTCCACATAATAATACATTTATATAGAAATATGTGTATGTATGTGTATCTTTGTAGGATATTGAACTCTGACACAATGCTATATACAGACACACACACACACACACCATTCAATTCATGCAAAATTGCTTTAACTCAAACCCACCCAAAAAACTTTGAGCCAAGTTGCACAGCTGCCGGCCGGTGGCCAAGTTGGTAATGCGCTATATATGTATGTAGCAGCTACACCATTGTATGTGTGTATGTGTGTGTGTGTATGTGTATGTGTGTGGCCTATGTGCTGTGTGAGAGTGTATTAGTGGGGCGTTGTTTTGATTTTCATAGATTGCGCAATCTACGCGGCATACACAACAGTTTTTTATTTGTATATTTTACTTCTTCTCTAGTAGGAAGGAAGCGACCGATAACTGAGAGAAAGAGATGGCAGATAGTTTGAGAAAGAGAGACACAAAGATACTGCGCATGTGTGGGTGGGTGGGTGGTTGGTTGGTTTTGTTGGGCGGTTGGGTGGGTTTGTTGTGGGAGCATAATGTCCTGAGGGGGGTCTGCGCACAATGCGCGGAAATTGAATTTGTGGCAGAAAGCAAAAACGAACAATAACACACACAAAATGCAGAAAATGAATATATCAACACGAGAACACTACACCGCATTGTAAATGCTCTTTCATTGACAAACAAAAAAACTTCTTAAACTGCAAACCCAAAAAAGTATGCTATATTTTTTGTTTCTCCTTTATTTTAGTTTTTCCAACAATGCAAAAATACAAAAACTATAAAAAGATTTTCTTTTCAGATCATTTCATTCCAAATCAATTCTAAATTCATATATTTCCCTTTAGGATGAGAGTAGAAAATGTTGCTTCACTGCGTTTTATGTGTTTTGCCGGGTGGTGGTGTGTGTGTGTGTGTGTATGTACACGAATATCGGCTGTGTGTGTGACAGCATGTATATGTCTCCGTGTGTGTGTGTGTGTGTGTGTTTGTGTTTGTGTGTGGTTGTGTATTGGTGTGTTCAACAACTTTTTTGCCTTTGTTATTTCGTTAACATTTCAAATGGGTTTTCATGTTTCTCTCTGCTTTCCGTTTCTTTCGGCACTTTAATACCCTTTAAAATTGCTAAACAACATTTGACACATAAACAAAATAAATACTGCTGATAGTTTTGCCATCCCAGTAACAAAATTTTATAAACTTTTAAAGCATTCAAACTAAGCAAATTGAATTTGTCAAGGGTATCTTAGCTTCGATCCTTTAAAAGCTTTCTGAATGCTCTATATGTATAAATACAGACACATGTATGTATTTTCTTCCTTCTACATGCCACAGCAAATAATATATCGATGCATGTACAAGTATATATTGTATATATGTGTATATATATTCAGATCTGTGTGTGTGTGTGTGTGTGTATCAGCTCTACATATGCATAATATGTACCTGCTAGCTGGAGAGAAAGATAAAAAGAAGTTAGCTGAGACCAGAAAATGGTATTTTGAAAACGCATTTTTCGACACACCAATCTCCGCTTGACCCCCGCCCGTAACCTCCCCCCCTTAAACCACACAACCCAACCAACACACATAAAATGTCGTCCCAGCATAACTTATAATGACATGGGAAACAAAAGGATAATGTGATAACATGTTTAAGGATATACAGACAGGATTATGGCGAATGCATAACCACACACACACACACACACACACACAGGAAACGCCATTATAATAATAAGGCTAACAATCAGAGTTTACGACTAAATACAAAATATCACAGAATATTTATAGATAAAGTAAATTTTGCCGTTTTTTTCTAAACTTCAAAGGATAAAAGGTCGAATTTGTTAGAATTAAAGGACTATTAGAAAAGGCTAAGGCAAAGGATCTAGTGTTAAGAACTCCTTATGCATGACAATGACTCTTTTTCTCTCTCTTTGTCAATGTAATCGAGGACTAGAAAGTCTTTTTTTAGGTTTTACTATAAAGAGCTTTTCAAAGGCAAAAGCTAAAGGATCCTGTGTTAAGAACGCCTCCTTGACTCTTCTTCGTTTTCTCTGTCCCTCTCACTCTTTCTCTCTCTCTCTGTCGATGTTTTTCTAAGGAATCAAGGACTATTAAGTCTTTCTTCAGGCTTTACTGTAAAGAGCTTTGTATCTAGGACTATTTGGAAAGGCTAATACAAAGGATCTTGTGATAAGAACATTTAATAAACTTATGTATGATGATGACACTCTATTTTCCTCTCACTCTCTATGTCTCTCTCTCTCCCTCTCTCTCTTTTACTTATCAACGACTAGAAAGTTTTTCTTCAGGCTTTACAGTAAAAAGCTTTGTATCTAGGATTATTAAAAAAGGCTAAAGCAAAGGATCTTGTGTTAAGAACTTCTGATGCACTTATTGTGATGACTCTTTCTTTTTTACTTTCTCTCTCTCTCTCTCTCTCTCTCTCTCTCTCTCTGTCTGTCTCTGAGTACTAAAAGGACTAGAAAGTCTTTCTTTGTAGAGCTTTGTATCTAGCTGTTTGTGATAACTTGAAAATTGCTTTTTGACTTGAAGCCGGCTCTGAGAATGGAAAACTTTTTAAATTAATTGTTTAGCACTTCATCATCTGCTTTTTGCCTTTGGAAACTTGGCAACTTGTTTTTTGTTAGCTGACGAAATGAGAAATTCAAATGAACTTAGAAAAAAAAAAAACCGTTGCCTGTCCATACCATTCCCCCCACTTTTCTCCTCTCCATTTTTTGCACTTTTTTTCGTGGGGCGGGGAGTAAAATTCCTTTTCGTTTTGGTTTTTGGTGGTTTCAAGTTGGTTATGTAAAAAGTGAGCCCCGACTGAATACACAACGTCTGGATTGGATTGGATTGGATTGGACTGGATGGCATACGTCACTCTAAGTCTGCCCACATAACCATTACCCTTTAAATCTCTACCTCTAATCATCAGGAGCGGACTTTAAAGGGGGGTTAAGAATGAGTCTTATGATTCTCTTTCCATGTCCATGTTCATTGCGCCCTTATGGGGCGCCAAGTCCAGCCCTGTCCGCCATCATCTATGTATTTGTTCTCTTCTCCTCTAAAACCATTCTCGATTCTCTGTGCAGTCGCTGTAGTCAGGAGACGAAGTGCTCGTTGTGATGTTCAAGTGCAAATGAAAGGTGGAAGGTGGACGGTCGGGTTGGGTTTGGGTTTGGGTTGGCTTTTGGGTTGAGTTGCTTTGGTTTGGGTCGATTTTTTTGGTTGTTGTTGGCTGCCATGACTGCAACCGGATGCTGTCCATTTCAATTATTGTACGTTGGGCGCTTTGGTCTCTGCCGCTGCTTGAATTTTGAATTTGAATTTGAATTTGAATTTTTAGCCATTGTTGTTGTTGCTGTTGCTGTTGTCAGTTTGTAAATTTTTGATGTTTATAGAAAAAATACAGCGACAACAACAACAACAACAACAACAACAATAGAAGCAGCATCAGTAAGAAAAAAAAACAACAAAACATAAGCAACTCATGGAAACGACTAAAAAATACCCATCAATAAGCTTAGCATAAAATAAAACTTCTCTAACGTCTGATTGATATTTTATATAGTTGGCATTTGCTTTAAAAGTCTAAGTCTAAGGGAACACACCTCGCCTTGTCGATTGGGATCCTCTTTTACCTACTCGGTATTAGCTAACTCATCTCTTTGGGCTTATGCATATCCTTTACACCCTTCACGACCCAACAAATTTCGATGAATTTGTAGAGCGAATGTCTAAAGCATCTGGCCGAGTCGGAAAAATATTTATGCATTTCCATGTGGTCGGAGTGGTTTTTATCCTTTGCTCCTTCTATTTTTTTTATCGTCTTCGTGGATTCTGTGTGTGTTTTTTTTTTATTATTTTTTTTTTTTTTGGTGGTGGTCCAAATGGTCGTTGCACTGCACTTTGGCCAGCCAGCCAGCCAGCCGCTAGGTAAAGTTAGACCCACTGGATTGGTGGTTGATGGCTTTAGGATTTGGGCATGGGATTTGAGTTTCGGTTAATGGAGGGTGGAAACTTGCTTTCCGTTGTCGAGTTAAAAAGTGCACTTCAATTGCATTTAATTAAAAGGAAAGTAAAAACGGCAACAAAAACAAAACTGATTCCATTCATTCATTCTTCCACTCTTCCACTCATAAAGCACAAAAGGCTGCTGAACTTAAACTGAATTGCCAGGAAATGTTATTCCAAAGTTTTGTTGTTGTTTTTTTTAAAAGTCTCTTTTTCATGGCGGACAAAATGGTGATGAGTTGAGCTTGCTCTTTGGAAGTGTCTGGACTCTGGAGGCCAAACAAATGGAAAGTCTTTAGCATAGAAACTTTCTTAAATGTTGTCCTAAGATTAGATTAGCAATTTGTGAGATTTCTCAGTTTGTTATACTCGATTGGATTAGATTGATTTCGTTGATCGTCCTAAGCTAAGCAAGTACTCAGCAAGGATTTGAAAGCTTTAGGAGAGAGAGGAGAGGATAGTGTAAGAATTGTTTATAATTTTTTTTGGAAAATTTACGAACATTTTAATGGAGTTCTTGTATTTTCAAAGTATTTTTGGAAAGTCTAGCGCATGCGTCATATTGATTTTGCAGCTTTAACAGAAACCAAAAAAACAAATTCACCGATTGCCCATCGTATCCGGCGCAACATCAAAAGGAAACCTCAATTTGCCCAAAAGCGGAATGTGAAATGCAATATATCCATCCATCCATCCATCCATCCACCCATCCATCTATTTATATATCGGATATATTGAAACTCGTAAGCAACGGCTCATTTCGTATTGACAATATTAAATGAGTATTAAATTGCTTTGCTTTTTGGCTGATTTCGGACAAATGGAGCATGAAATGGAATGACTCAAAGTAAATTACCTTTAAGAAATGAGCCAGCAACCTATCTCAGTCCAGGCATACATTCCTGCATTCTGTATGGTGCACACATCACATGGTAAGGAGTTTCGTAATTCTACTTTGCAACTTTATTCTTTAATTTCGAGTGAGTAAAAGTTTCTCATTTTGGTAATTCTTGAGGCAACTTGCAATTGGAACTACTCTTGAAATTGCAACTTTTTGATTAGAGACTCGAAGAAACTCATCAAAAATCTGTGTAACTTGTTGTAAGTCCAAGTAACTGGAAGCACACAGCACAACCCAACCCATGAAAGGGGGCTCCCAAAAAAAGAGAAAAAAAAAGGAAACCCAAGCGAGAAGCGAAGTGAAAAATAAATAGGTCCTTGAGAAGCACAGCTCAGCTCAGTTCAGCTCAGCTCAGTTCAGCTCAGGGCAAGGATGGATCCAAAGAGACTGTGAGAGGGCAGACAATGGTTTGGCTGGCCGTTCGAGCGAGAGCAAGAGAAGGAAAATAACTCTTTGAAATTCAATTTCTTATGGCCGGGCTTAATTTTGTTTGCTCGTCTCGTTTTTGTTAACTTGCCAAATGCGTAGAAGAATGGTACACATACACACACACACACAAACACACACACAGGGCAGAGGGGCCGAAGAGGAGCAAGCGGCAAATGTTCATAATAGCATTTCAGTTCAAACCAACCAACGAAGCAACCAATCATCAACGTCATCCTTTGCCCAAGCACTCCCCCCTCAACCCCTTACACACACACACACACAACATTTGGGCTTGGGTTGGCTTGGGCTTGGACTTGGACTTGTGTGCGGGCTGAATTGAGTTTGTGTGCAAGGCTGTGATTTGGTTGCATTGGCTCCACACAACAACAACAACAGCAACAACAAAATAAAAAACATATTTAAGCTCTTTCAACGAAAGGGATAATGAAAGGGATTTTAATTAAACAAAAATGTCCCCGCCAGCAACATGACAATGGGATAATGAGTTGGGTTCAATTGAAAATTATATGACGACATTCCATTGACTGCTGGCCAGGCGAACAATATTATAATGGAATCTAATAGAATTATTTCTTATTTGTTGAATGGAAAACTTTTGAATATCAGGCTTTAAGGCAAGCATCCTTTTTCGATTCATTTCTATGGCTAATTGTGTAGCATACTTTGGGGCGCCCATAGAAATGGCTAATCATGAATACGTTTCTCTTTGCCAGGCTAAAAAGTCAAGATTTGCTAGTTTAATACTTAAAATCGTTCTGGAAAAGCTCCAAGCTCAAGCAACATGAAATAACATTTCTAAGAAAACGACAAAATTACTGAGTTACACTCAGAAAGACAAAGTTTTCATTTGGCTGGCAAATTGAGGGAAACGGTTGGAAGATACATATGTGTTCTTCCCCCCTCACCCAACCCCAAACAGCATTTAAATAATTGATTTTTGTAAGCTTTGATATGTTAATTTTAACTTATTCAACTTTACCCTTTAACAAAATGCATTTTCATGTTTATTTGATTACATACGAAATGCTGTTGGCTGCTTTTAGCCAGGTAATCAGAATTTGCCTTGAATCTAAGAATATTTATTATGAATATATTCTCACCAGATGTACATAGATGTAAAAAATTTTTTATAACTGAAATGCAATTTGCCTGATATTCGATTAATTTTGTGCCAATTTAAAAATCGATCGAATAGTCAGAGGCAGCAAATGGCCAGAACAAAGGACCAATTGGAAGTTGCAGTGGAAATGGGAGTGCCAGTGTGAGGGGGGGGGCTTGAGTTGGGCAGGTGAAGTTACCAACGACAATTGAACAATGCAATCGACGATTACAATTATGTAATGTGCAAATTGCTTTCTCGGGAGAGTTAAAATGCAAATATATATTGCATTATATTGCACACGGATTGGACCTCTCTCTACTCTATAGATTGACAATTTGCTAAAAAAATCGAACAAAAAGTTGTACAAATATTTTCACACGTTTGCCTTAAATGACAAACGAAACGTGTGGGAATATAACGAACGGGCAAAATGTTATTGGACCAACCCCCAAATGAGATGCTGCCCAGTGGGAATAGTTTATAAGAATAGAAGAAAGTGTGAATGGAATATTTTGGATAGACGAACTTACCTTATAAGTCGTTGTCCTTAACTGATATTTTTGTTTATAAAATATCACTTTACAGCTGATCTCCCTGTCTATCTTCTATCTTCCTGTCTCTGACGTCTCTTGCCTCTCTCTCTCTCTCTGTCACTGTTTCTCTCGCTCTCTCTTACGCTGGCTCTGTATAACTGTTATTAGCTCGACGCTTCGAATTTGCCTTGTTCTGTTTTTGTTTTGTTTTTGTTCTTGTTGTTTTGTTTTTTTTTTTAATAAATTTGGCAACTTTACACAATTATTTACTATTATTTTCTTTTCTTTTGGTGTTTCCTTACAAAATGTTTCGTCGTATTTTGAAATCGTTGGAAGTCCGTTTTTTAGTTATTAATCATTGTGTTGTTGTTGTTGTTGTTGTTGCTAATCCATTTCGATTTCGATTTCAATTTCTCTTGTATGTATATAAATATTTAGTTTTCTTTTAGAAATTCAAGTCTTGTCTTTGGTTTTTTTTTTAATACAATAACTTGTAAATTTCTTAATATATATGTATATATGAACTACCAAATAACAAAAACAATAAAAAAAAAAACAAAACAAAATCTATTAACAAAAACACTTAGTTTTTTGATTTTGTTTGTTGTTTTGCTGTTTGTCGTTTGCTTCTTTTTCTTTTTTTTTGTTAATATTATTGTATTTTACTTGTTTTTGTAGTTAGTTGTTGTTGTTGTTGTTGTTGCTGCTGCTGGTGTTACCTTATAACTGTAAATTCAGTATAAAACCTTTTGGTCTACAAAATTTAGTTAAAATTTTATTCGAATTGAAATCAAAAAACTTGAAATCTCTTTTGCCAAAAAACACCTTGAAAATCTGGCAATAATTTATACCTATTTATGTATGTATGTATATAACTATTTTCTTCTTTGATATTTATTTAGTTTTTTGTTGTTTTCTTTGTTTTGTGGGTAAAATTGCTTTTCTTTTGCCGCTTTTATTCACAGTTTCCTAATGGAGTTGAGTTGGGAAAACAGGAAAAACAAAAATACCGTTTGGAAATTTGAATGAAGAAGATATTGGTTTAATATTTTTTGTGTGTCTGTTTTTTTTTTTATTTTTAGTTTAGTTGAATTTGCTGCCAGCAGACTTTCGTAACGGGACGCACAGAATCAGCTTTAAAGAAAAAGAGAGAGAGAAAGAGAAAATAGGTAAATAAATAAATATATTTATCTTTATACAGGTAGTGGAAATATCTAACTGTTAGATACTTGAGCCCTGACCTTATGCGGTAAATGATTATTGCACAAACAATCTCTTACGATTCTACAATTCTACAATTTAGGTTTGGAATATTACGCTTAAGTAGTTTATAGAATTATGTGCATAGTCCTTATATAGTCTTTTTCATCATTTAATGTTTTGCAGGAATCATAGATTCTGTTTTAATTGAATTCAAGCAATGTGCTTGAGATAAGACAAACAGTTCGAACTGATTGCTATTTAAATTGAAATATCTTTTGAGAGCAGTTAAGATCAGCTGTTCGCTGTGGATAGTTAGTTATAGAAATTGTTTGTCCAATGCGCGTCAAAGACGGGACACAGCTGCTTACAGACCAGACTCTGAGTCGGCTTTGCCGGCCATTTAATTCCCTTCCCAATTATAGTAAAACGGAGTAATTCAGTTATCTGTACAGACTGAGAAATAACGTACAAACTACTGAGAGCAGCGACAACGATGACGATAATTATGACGATGACGATGACAATTACGACAACGACGATTACGATGACGACTACGATTACGACAACGACGATGATGATAATGACGTTCTGGCCGGCCTAGGGACCGAGAGCGATTTCGATTTCAAAACAGATTTTCCAACAGTTGTAGTTGTTGTTGTTGTTGTTGTCTGTCTGTCTGTGTGTCTGGTTGTTTGTTAGTTTAATTTAGTTTAGTTAAGTTTGGTTTGGCTTTTTTTGGTTTTTAAGTTTTTGTACTACATAAAAACAAGGAGAAATCATATAGCGACGCAAATGATAAATTATATGAGTAGAATAATATAAAACGCGCTTAAAAAAGAACCGCGTTTGCTGGATACGCCGAAGACTGCTTGACTCGTACTGAAATTCGAAAATAGAGAGAAGAGTACGAGCCAGTTTCCTACCTATCAGGCGGCACGGCACATCTCCACATAGTCCGCTGCCCACATCCCACCCAGCAACCAGCAACCATCCAACCATCCAACCGTCTACATATACATCAACACATTGGCAGCGACTGCGGCAGAGCGTCGACAGCGACGCTAACGTCATCAACGTATCCTGTGTTGAGACTTGTGAAGTGAAATTACAAAAACAACACACACACACACACATACATACATACTGATAGCGGCAACGGCACCTAATGGGAGTCCTCCTATGAATGAAGCTTTCGGGACAGCTTTCGGCTCCACACACACACACACACACACGTACACAGGCACACACACAGTCGTATACATACATACATACGTAAGTCTCCAACACGTACACACACACACACACACACATAATGTGCGGACGTGGAAAGTCGAGTTCAATTATTTCAAATGCATTTACAGAACTCGACTTTAATATATGGGTAGAGTAGGCGGAACAGGAGCAGGGGCAGGGGCAGGATACAGGCGTGCCAATGGTTGGGGCGGGGGCGGGGGGTTGAGCAAATGTATGCCACAAGCATAGCCCATGTAATCTGTGTAATTTTGTAGCTCAAACAACTTCTAATACATTGTGACACAAAGATGGTTAGAGGGTAGCAGGGGAGCAGGGAGCGGGGCAAGGGTAAAGAAAGGCAAAGCAATAAGGATTTCAATTTATACAAATATTTGCACTGAGCTTTTGCATTCACATTTGAAATTAATTAACACACACACACGCAACCTTAGCCCGTTTGTTTGCATTCAATAAATGAACTAACTTAATTCTTCCGTTTCAATTTTAGTTAATTAAGCTAATTATTCTAATCGTAGGCTTAGATGTCCCCTAGAAAGTTCAACTTCTGGCAGTTCTTTAGCTCAGCTTTTTGCTAAAATGCACTTAGTAATCCTTATAAAAGAAGAAAGTATTCAATTCTGGCCAAAGATGTTTCTCCTTTATATCAGCTACAGGACGAAAGATCAGATTTAGTTGAATAAACTATTTGATATATCTGTGGAAACCTTTAATAGAATTTGTGATCCTTAAATCTCAAACTCCAGCTTAGACAAAGACTCGACTTGCTATGAACCATTCGAAAGACCGAAATGTTAGCACATCCTAATTAAAGACTAACTTTTATTATTTGAAGCTATGCGTATTAGTTTAATTATGATATGTAAATATGTGCAGCTAAAGGTTCGTCCTTCATTAAAGTCTATTGCAATTAGTGAGGATTCACTTTCAGGTCAGCGGCGACGGCAATGGGGGCTGCCTTTTTGAACAATTTGAATTAATTAAAATAAATAATGATATTATGTGTGCGTAGCCATCCTTCGTCACCCACCACCCACCATTTGAAAAGTTAGCCAAAAGAAGATGCAACAAATTCAATGCAGATTTGTTTGCATGTAGATTTAGATGCTTTGCTTTATCCAAATCACATCCTGCTCGGGATACATAAGTACATCTTCTAATATATATATATATACATTTATGCAAGGATATATGTACTTATGTGTATCGGATGGACTATGAGGACATTCCCACAACGAATGCAACTGCGCAAAGCTCAACTGATGAAAGCTCAAGGCAAAAGCTCAAGTAGGGGCGCTGGCCGCTGTTGGTGTTGGTGTTGGTGGTGCTCCCTCTGCCGGTGCTGCTGCTGCTGCTGCTGCCGCTCGTGCTGCTGCTGCTGCTGCTGCTGCTGCTAACTGCAGCAATCGTTTGCCATTTGTAGACTTAAGTCGGACGTACGTAACCCGAACCCGTGTAGAGTTTTGCAAAAGTAGTAAATGGAGCAACCGCCTGTTTGTAGGCTACTGCAATATACTCACACACACATATACATATACGCCCACGCATACACACACACACACACACACACATGGCATCCGAAATTGTGTCACGCCCAGACTAACCGGCCGGCCAGCGCCCAAACAGTTACGCATAGAGATAACTATTTAACTCACAATCAATGGTAACCAAAGATGATTATGTCTTTATGTTTGTATGTGTGTATGTATGTATGTATTTAGATCTGTCTATGTAGTTGTCAAATTAAAGTCCTTAAGGTCCTCTGGTCTTGCATTAAAGACAAATGGGTCACTTGACTCCCTCACGTTCGAATCGTACGCAAAAGTTGTGTCAAGTTACCAACTCAATATGGGACCTCACTCACACACACACACACTCGTACACACACACGCAGATGATTTTAATTGATTGCGGTGCCAAACGATTCAGATGCGGTTATATGAGAACGTTTGCGGTTCGAAAGACACGAACATTTATTAAGAAATTTAAGGTGAAAAGCAATCTCTGGTCTTAAAACTTAAAGTCAACTTATACATGGGACATTTGGAAGCGTTAAGAAGTTTTATAGTGTTTAGGGCAATTTGCCAAATCGTTTTGATCCTTTCAATTGCCTGCTTTTGGGCGCATAATTCAGTTATAATTCACAGCTAGTTAAAGTGTTGACAAAGTGCCCATGGCATGAGTTAACCAAAATTAATGCCTTGAATTGTAAGCCCACACACAAGTAAGTCTAAGTTTTTCATTTATTTCGTAATCTTTTGATCTAAGTTCAAGGTTTTTCATCCGATCTTTAATTCGTTTATATCAACAGGTGCTTGCTGAACCATGCACTTGCCAATTAGCATCTACTATGTGCACTTTCGTCCCTCCGTCAAACTCATTCATCTCTCTCTCTCTCTCTCTCTCTCTCCCCTTTCACTTAGCACTGAGTGCCCTGAGTGCCACATACATACATATGTACATATGTATGTAGCTTAGCCCAGCCCAAACAACCGCCCTCAAGTGGCATTTTAACGCTTCAAATGCATTACGAGAGCGACTCAAAGGGTTAGTGTGTATACACACACAAACACAAACACACACACACACACACACACACACACACAAGCACACCCATAAGGGTCTCATACTGCTTGACATAAGCTAATTTCTTCAACTTTTAAAGGCAAAAATATATCCAACAGCCTCGTTGAGTGACTTCCGTTTCCGTAACGACAATGTCGAGGAGTGTGCTTCCCTTAGGCCATTTTTACACACACACACACACACACACACACTCACACGGTACATACACACATGCAACTCAATACTTTATGCTCTTTCCTATTAATCAGTTAAAAAACAAATTTCTTAATTTATTTGCCAGACATTAGCAATAATTGAAATTTCTATTGCCTTAAACCAGAATAAACATATACAAATACATATACACACACACACACACATGTAAACGCATAATCTACATTTATTTTAAATGCAAATTATGCAATTTTCAATTATTGCATCCCTTGGACCAGGTGAATGGCTAATTAAAAATTGTGCTCATGTTCATGTACGGGTTTTGGTTGCAATATTGCGTATACGCCCTGTGTTCAGCATACTTTACACACACAGACACACTAGCATATGTATGTATGTGTGCATCTGTGATTACCCTGCATAGCGGAAATCAAATGAATTTTTAAGTACACTCAGTAAAATTAAGTCGAATATACTCAGTGACTAAAGGGTAACAGAAGCGTTGTCCTACTCCTACCAAACCATGGTTATTCTGGTAGCTGGATGGGTTAGGTAGTCGGCGAAAATCATGACAAATCTAACGATGCGTTATGGGAATATTTGCATTCGAAATTGAGAAATGTTCTCTCTATAAATTTGCATGTACATAAAAGCTGTATGTATACATGCATTTCACAAATGGCACAAAATACAGGGTGTGCCATTCAAAAGTTTCCATATCGATAGTTATCTGTAAAAACATTCGTCATACATTTTCACATTTAAATAGTGTTTATATTAAAATTTTGATATCTATAATGATTTCTAAAAGGAGTCAAGCTTCTCTTAAATCACCCTATATAGAGATTGTGTATACCCAGTATCCTGTACAAATAACTTGCATATAGCTTGAATAAATAAACTGAAAGCACGACGAAATTCACCAGCAGCATTCGACAGACAGACGACAGAAGAACCCAAACTCGAAACCCTCGAGGCGAGCAAAATATGCTTTAATAGGTACATACACACAATAAATGTGTGTGTGTGTGTGTGTGTGTGTGTGTGTACGTGTGTGTGTTGCGAGTGTTGACACTACCACCAAAATTGGTGGCCAAAATGCCCATTCCAATTATGGGCCAACAACTGCATACTTCGTGCATCTTTGTGCCAATCGAAAGCTTTCCTTTCCTTTTCACCCAAAGCATGTACCCAAGATCACTCAATTGCTGATTATAGATTTCCATATTAATACTAATATTTAGATGATATACAGATAAACACATATAGATACATATACATAGATATACTAAGATATACAATTTACTATCAATATACAGTCGCTAAGCTTCTCTTTCTCTTCAGATGACCCAAGAACAGTTTAATTTTTATCGGTTTTTTGTTTGGCTCGATTTCACAATAGTTCGGAATTGAAATTGGTATAGGAATGGCTTTCAGTGTGTCTTATTGGCGGGCGCCAGTAGTTTGCTGGCTGTTTCCGTTACAGCTTTAACAGCAGCAGCAAGAGGCGCCGATGTGGTTGTTGCCTTTGCAGCCACTGGGTAAGAGGGAGTGTGAAAGAAGTACAAAAGAAATCCAGCAGCCAGCACAATATGAGCGCCCAATATGCCAATGATAAGGAATAGCGAGTACTGAGAGTTACGCAAAGCGGGCGTAAGCACGGCTATAAGAACAGTACCAGAAAGCAGTGCAGCCGTGATGACCAAAAGCCATTGCAGTAACGAGATCTAAAAGAAAGTTATAACCTATTAATCAAAAGGAATATTGCATTCTATCGAATTACTCACATTTATGACCCACAGAATGGAGACGGGTATATAAATGGCCAGACTGTAGCCATAGATGCACATTAGGGACAATAACGATGGTGTATAGGTGGCCTTCAAATCAACAATCAAATAGAAAGAGATAGCAATTAATAAAATGGAACTAGTTGAAGGCTTAAGCCAATTCAAACGATTCTTAAAGAATTTCTTCAGTAGAAGCCAAATGAGATATTATTAAATTAATGAAACGAAATCAAATCAGTATCTCAGGCGAACTACAGTAAATCTTTTAAAGAATCGATTACGTATTATGACTAAAATACTAACGCTATCTGTCTCAATGGCATCCGACTCATCGACTGGCTTTAGGCTATACTTGAAAAGAGCCCACAGTATGGCTGGCAAGATATTGGCATAAAGGAATATGCAGGTGGCTGCATACGATACCAAATGGAAATTGTAGTGCCATTGATAGCCATCAGTGGCCTGTTGCAAATAACTGGCTATGTTGCCGCTTATGGCAATCGAGAAGATCTGCATGTGAATAAGAAATGCATTAATTTTGCCGCTTTAAATTGTATTTAGTATGCTCCACCTACCAACGTGACAGTTATCCAAAATGGACCATAGAGATCGGGGTTTTCGCCAATATTCATGCGTAGATAGTTTCCAGCTGCCCGTTTGGGTATCATTGAATTGACAATGCGTTCCAGCACCATATAGGTGTCTACGTTGAAAAATTGCTGATAATACTCAAGGGTCAGAAATGATACACGGCCACCAGATGCAGCGCCATCACCATCCAGTCCTGAACCTTGGTTAGCGCTACCGCTACCGCCACCGCCGCCACCAAACGCTTGGGCTGATTTGCTCATATCGTAGATAAGATCGGCCAGGGGATCACCACGTTGACGTTGTGCGTTGTTGCCACCAAAGCTTGTGCCCGCGCCACCAGAACCACTAGCGTCAACCGAATGTGTTGGCGAATTTACATTGATTTGCGCTGGTTGGCCGCTGCCACTGTTAGTTGCGCTTGAAGTACTATAGTCGCGAAACTGTAGCAAATCATCAGCTGTCGGGGTCTCCATGTCGTTGGATGCACTACACTATATGTTATCTATTAATATTTAGGTTCTGTAAATACAACTCCCTTACACGTATTTTGCCACTGTGATATCTAAAATCGATTGGAGATGTGTCATCGATAACGTCGTTACTGTAAATTTGCACGATAGTGTTTATCGAGAAAATTTTCATATGTCTATCGATATTTTTAAACACTGAAGATTTAAGAGTGTTACCCTTTCTAGCAATTATTACGCCTTCTGGCAACCTTGCACACGAATTCAGTCTCTGGCAACGCCACATATACATTGCTGAAGAGAATAAAAAAAACATTTAGTTTAAGAAAAACAGAAGCTTGAGAAAAATTGTTAAAAATAAAGTTCTAAACAGTGGAAAACACATAGCAACTGGGTGCCCAAGTTGGTCATCTGATCCAACACAAATTCCCAAAAAAAAAATATACAGAAATGCCAGTGAAAAATGGTGAATCCGATGGCGACGTTTCTGGTGCGGAATCTGAACGCTCGAATTCCAGCCAGGCCCACGACACCTCAGATGAGGAGGAGGAGGCCAATGAATGTGATTCAGACGATTCATCCGAAATGGATGCCAGTGAAATGGATCGACGGCGAGCTGAACACATTGAGGATTTGGGTAAGATCTTAATGGGATGAGCAGGAGTTTCCCTGGAATTGCGACTAACTTATGTCCAATATTGTAGTGAGCCTGGAACGACAGTTTAGTCAGCTGCGTGAACAATACTATTATGAGCGTATAAATCTCATCGAACGTCAATTGTCCGAGGTGCGTTCTGGCCGCTCAGAGGAGTATGTTCAGCCACAGAAGGAATTGGACAAGGTCTATCGCACCCGAATCGAGGTTGCTGATGTCTTGCGTAAATTCCGTTTACAGAATATCGAGCATAAATATTTATCCGAAGAACAGGCGGCAGTGCAACATTTTGAGGTATAATGGAATTTGGCGCCAAAACAAAGCAATCCCCCTCTAATGCCTTACCCCACCAATTATTCTCATTTTTAATAATTGCAGAGTGAAAAACAAATGGCAGTGGACAATTTACGTGAAGATCTGCATGATCGCATCCGTCGTCTTGAGGAGGATCGTCACAATGTGGACATCTCGTGGGCCGATTGGGGCACAGACAAACGTCAAAGCAAAGTTCGGGGACCTGGACGTAAAAAGGCTGTCACTGTCACTGGCCCGTATGTGGTCTACATGCTGCGGGAAGAGGATATTATGGAGGATTGGACTATCATACGCAAGGCACTGAAACGATCCACCTCCTCAACGACAACATCAGCAACAACAGCGATCGGTGGTGCACCCACAACCGGACTGGGACTGGGAGTAGGTATGGGGCTGGGTTTAGGTGTACCGCCTATGGCCGGTGTAAGCGGATAACGTTGGGGCGTTGCTGCTTACGCCCCCATGCGTACCTGATGGCAGCGAAAGCAATTAGAATTCTCTTCCCTCCCACGCGCTATATACAAATCTACATTTAGATGTAATTACACTGTGCTATACAATTCTCATTTTTCCCCAAATGTGTATGTAGACATATGAATGTATATTTAGCAAAGTTTACACGAGTTCATCATTGATAAAATCCTTAATGGGTGTGTCAATAGATAGACGATTCTATTGATCCCTCAAGAAATGACTTATTTATTTATGTACAAATCGAAAGTGGAACTAGGCCAACGAAACACATTTAAGAAATCAGAAAAATTGCTTGTTAACTCTCTCTAATATTTTGTACAGTGGACGAAATCGAAGTAAACACATAAAATGTTTACATTTTGTTAGTTATAATTAATTTCTTCTTATTATTATTTTTTTTTTTTTTGCATCATAAAAGTTTTATAGAATTCTATACATTAATTTAATTATACTGAATTGGTATAAAATATAATTTATCAGCTCTTTAAGGATTCTATATAACGAAGACCCGGACTTATTGTGAAATTAAGAAACGCTTTTGCGTTTGGTAATTCAGTTAAATCTATATATATACCCGTTATATATATATATAAATGAATTGTATAAATCATATATAGTCCTTTGCTATACATTTGGTTCGGAGTATCGTTTGGGGGAAAAAAGAAATTTGTTTAGCACAGTGTTTAGTTCCCTTCCTCGCTCCCTCTCTCCATGATTGTTTGGCACCCTTCAAATGTGTAAATTTAAAAGCAATTTTAAGGCCAATTCCCTCAAGGATGTAATTTATAATAATCGCTTAAGAGATATGATTAATAAAAACAAAGAAAAAAAATAAAAAACGCTACGTAACTGAACTTGCATATTTCTAGAATCCCTTGGCCTTCAGATGTTCACGCAAAACATCCACATAGTCGCCATGGATAGATATTTGTCCACTTAGCTCATTGACACGCGTTGCACAGAGTTTGCCATTACGCGCCCGCTCCACAATCGAACGTAGATCACGCTCCAGTGCCCAGATGTCGCCTTGGATGTGGCGCACCACAGTTAGTCGACGCTGTCCACGAAAAGTGGTATGCAGATAGACGGGTACCATGTGATTCTTGGTGCGGGCCACAAAATAACCCAAATCCGTGCCATCATTTTTCTGTGGCTGCCAGCCGGAGGGGTATTCAGCCTTGGCCAGAGGTTTGGGTACAAGTTTGGGTGGCAGCAGACGCTCGACATATTTCCATTCGGGCGGATTGTGCACTACCTCAATCTCGGGATACTGATCAATAGGCTGAACAGGCTGCGATGAGCGGAAACTCGACCAGAGGCCAGGTTTCACATGCAATGACCGAACGGAAGGCGTCAGCTGTAAGAGTGTTAAACTTAGGATATCTGTCTGGTGGCTACTTCAAAGATTACTTACCTGAGCCAGTTTAACGATTTGGCAAAGACCAGGACTGTGCCTGAGTATTGTAGTGGCTGCCATAATGTGGAAATATAGATTTTTGATAATCCTTGTGGATAGCGGCTTCGATAGGTTCGGATTGGTTACATATGCGATCAATGTTGCCAGGTAGGTATTCAATTTAAAGTTGCCATACCAATATAAAAGTTTTTTTTTTCCGCTGATATTTTTGTTCCCGCTAAATCTAGCCAAGACTAGTAGTCTGGCAGCACTGCAGTAGTTTAGCTTCTGGCAACGCCACAACTATTTACCTTCAGTGCCTTATATATTAAACTTTTAATTTTTTGTTTATTTTCACATTTTGACACAAAAATGTCCACATTAAGTCGACCGAAATCACCCCACACGCCCACCACGATTAAAAAGGGCGAAAAGGAAGACAGTTTCTGGGATAAGTTTAGCACACTGGGACGAAAACGCGGAACTCGCGAAGGTAAGTTATACGAGCAAAAAGTGATGTTTGTGTTTTAATTAAACAAAAGAAACTCAATTGCGATACGAAATGTGTGAAACTAAGAAAATACAATTGTTATATACTAGATGTGTGATCTGCCATTTAAATTAGGCTGCAAAAGGCATTTAACAGCATTTTTCGAGCATATCGGGCAACAGATGTGTCTAGCCCCTATGGCTATTATTGAGACCATTGCGTCATTTGTGACGCATACAAACAAACAAACAATCCAACTGTGATATGCTTGTGTCAGTGACGTCACCACTCATAGCCTTTCTTCTTTCTTTTGTTTTGCAGTAAAGAAGATCCAAGAGGAAGGCAAATATGCCATCGATTCACCTGGTTCGCCCAATCAATATGATATACCTCCCGAGGATTATGCTCTGCGTAAGTTTTTTTTTTTTTTTTTTGGCTTATCTTTACAACGGATTTTACTTATCACTCATCGCAGGTGAGCACGAGCAACGCGCTGTCATTGATCCACAATCCATTAATGATCCCGAAGTGGTGAAACTGCAAAGAATACTGGTCGATTGGATCAATGATGAACTAGCCGAGCAGCGTATTATTGTCCAAAATTTGGAGGAGGACATGTACGATGGTCAGGTGCTGCACAAACTGTGGGAGAAACTCACGGGCAAGAAACTGGATGTGCCGGAGGTCACACAATCGGAGCAGGGACAACATGAGAAGCTTAACATTGTGCTAAAGGCTGTCAATCATGTGCGTGTAATCTAAATTGTTTAATCCCAGCAGAATTTCAAATAATTTCTATATATTTTTCTCCATTAGACACTTGGTTTCCATCAAAAGATACCCAAATGGTCGGTGGCCAGTGTCCATTCAAAGAACATCGTGGCTATTTTGCATTTGCTTGTGGCCCTCGTGCGACACTTCCGTGCTCCTGTTCGTCTACCGGAGAACGTCTTTGTCACCGTGGTGATTGCGGAGAAGAATGCTGGAGTTTTGAATGCCCAGAAATTTCAAGAGCAAATTACATCCGAATACGATGACTTGGGCATGCGCTGCGAGAAGGATGCATTTGATACGCTGATCGATTGTGCACCCGATAAGCTGGCCGTGGTCAAGAAATCGCTAATCACGTTCGTCAACAAGCATTTGGCCAAATTGAATTTCGAGATCACTGATCTGAATACGGATTTCCGTGATGGCGTCTATTTGTGTTTGCTGATGGGTCTCTTGGGTGGTTTCTTTGTGCCACTGCACGAGTTCCATTTGACGCCACAGGATGTCGATCAGATGGTGAACAATGTAGCCTTTGCCTTTGATTTGATGCAAGATGTGGGACTGCCCAAGCCAAAAGCCCGACCCGAGGATATTGTGAACATGGATTTGAAGTCAACGCTGCGAGTCCTTTACAGTTTGTTCACCATGTTCAGGGAATATGCCTAATGTGCCATCTTTTGTGGGATCAAATGAAGGAAATTTTTTTTAAATGCAAACATATTTTTCTCTTTTTTCGTTTTAAGTAATTTATGTTTTATGTTTATTTTTCGATCAGTCAGTGTCTTAACTATACTTATAGCTATATATATATATATGTGTGTAATATTGATTGTCTAACCAATTGTGTAACCCCCCGCTGGCCAATTTGTTAACTCTTCTTTACCAAGCCAAGTTAGTTGTTACTAAATGAATTTATACAATTTTTACTTTTTTTTTTTTGTATTAATAAAAACATATGAAAAGCGTATGAAATCAGAAATAAATTCAGCTCCGAATCAACTGCAAAAAGAGATATTACATTTAAAAGGAATACTTGCAGCTCATCCAAAATCTAGATAGTTTTTAAATTAAAAAACTTCTTTATGAAATATATTGCTAAGAGTTATCATTGTTAACGCAAAACCGAAGAAATTCAAAATTTTTAAAGTCTTTGAAATTTTTGTCCCAAATGTCAAATCAGAGAATTATATAGTGAAAGTGTAAAAGGTAGATAGATAAAAAAAAACTGGCAGCAAAAAATTTATTTGTATGTATTTAGGAAATATTTCGGTTTTGTAGAAATCAGCAGAAAGATCTAAACAGAAGCGTACACAGTGCATAGTAGGATTGTTTTTTTTTTTTAAGTAAAGTTAAACTTTTGAACTCGGGAGTTGCGCGGCATTGTGAAGTATTGCTCCTGGGTCCCAAACATGTAAGTAGAGACTTTTTTACCATTTTATGTATTTATTGGCTTTCTGTGTATTCAAATTGACCGCAAAGTGTGTTTAGTTATCGTTATCGGTGTGCCTAGCAAAAATGACGTAAGACCAGTGTTGAGAACCTATAATTTGCATCAAGGTGGCAACGATGCGACTATTTTTTACGATTTTCACAACAGCTGAGCGAAGTTTCAAGATTTTAGGCTTGTCTGGTACGACAGCAACATTGTTCATACGCCGCCACAGCCACAACTACGATTACGGCTACGATCACACGCAGCAACAAAATATTGCAACAACACGTGAAGGAGCCCGTTTGATTATACGCCGATTGCAGCGAACTATTTTACGCATATTGCGGAATCCCGATTTCTATAATATGGCAACGCCGTCATTCCAGCAGGATCAACAGCCGCATGAGGATGAGTCCCAGTTCAATTCGCATACCTCCAGGCAAACCGGCAAACAGGATAGCAATTGCCGCACCTGCAATGACTTTAAATCATGGTCGAAGCAACAGCGTCTAATCTCGAATGCCCAAAATGCCAAGGTAGGCTTGAATGGTTTGCATTATTTATGTTTATCATAATTGAGCTTTTTTTGCTTGTCATTTTAGGAGAAACACAAGGCTGTCACTGAGAAGCTGACTGTAAAGGCACAGGAGGTCGACCTGCCACGCGAGGATTGCCCCTTGGACAAAGTTCGTTTGGGTATCTCAACATGGGGACTCCTGCATACCATGGCTGCGTTTTATTCCGACAATCCAACGGACAGAGAGAAGCGCGATATGAAGACCTTCTTCGAAGTCCTCTCACGCCTCTATCCATGCGAGTTTTGTGCCAAGGACTTTCGTAGCGAGTAAATATTGATTCGTTGTTCTAATTGTGAAATTCGTTCCTTACATTCTGTCTCCATCTGTTCCAGTTTGGATTTGAATCCCATCAATGTGAATTCTCAAAAGGATCTCACCTTGTGGCTATGCAAATTCCACAATCGAGTGAATGACAAATTGGGAAAACCACTCTTCGACTGCAGCAAAGTTAATGAGAGATGGCGTGATGGCTGGTTAGATGGTTCCTGTGATTAGTTTTGTGCAATAAGAAGAATCATACTTAAACACTAACCACCATCAGCTGCCCCACCTTAGCATCCCCCCGCTCCCCCCTTCCCCTCGCCCGCATCATCAGCATTTATCAGCATAACACAAATTTGCTTTAATATGTTGGCAAATATTTAACTCACTTATTGCTCAACATAGAAAGCTATTCCACAACAGCAACCTAAGCCAGCAACTAGTCGGAGGGAAAAGCCAGCCGAAGGCCAAGTCTAAATCCTAAAGCCCTGGTGGCCAAGTGAAAGATGCGGATATACGGGCAACATTGGTCGTAATAGCCTTCTGTTTAAACTTGATCCATGTTCTCTTTCTGTCAGTTCATGTTTAGACAACCAACCGATCAATTACAATACACCATGAAGACGCCCTCGCCAACAACAACAACCGAAACGATATGAAAAAAGTATGAAAAATTAAGTTGTATTGTAAAAAAAAAAAAGATAAAAATAGAAGAAGAAAAAAAAGAGAAAAATTAAACAAAAGCAAGTGTAATTATTAAACTAGACAAATTTATCAGCAGATGACCAAGCATTCAAAATGCCCGAAATTATTTTGAAGTTACACAACACCTTGCTACTGATAAGCATTACCAGCGAGGCCCAATGAAGGCCCTTTACATATCTCAGATGAGTCAATGCTGCTGTATTTGGCTTATGAAATCCAAAAGCCGCCTCATGAAATGTGCGATTGTCTGTGCTTAAACCTTTCTAGAATGATCGTGATTCTTTGAGGGATTCCATGGGAATATGCAAATGTTTTAAAAAAGACAATACTGTCCCTCGTCCTCGACTGTCATTTGGTTTGGCATATTTTCTTATAAAACAACTTACTTTGGGTTTATCTGTCATTATTATGTATAGACCTCATTATATTAGCCATTTTCTAAACTAGCTTAGACACGACCGGACGAGGCAGATTCAATAAAAAACCCAATTATGGAGCCAACAGATAAATTGACCGACGATCTTTCATTCGATGATTTAACTGAGCAGTACGATAAAGTGATATCCAATATGGACAAATTACAAGAACGCTACGACACATTCTATCACTATAAAAAAGAGATATCTGAAGATGTAAGTTGTAGTAATTGCATAAAAATGTTAAAAACTATAATATAACCATATATTATAACGAAAAGTTGAACAGGCTATCCCGTGATATGAACAAGTTAACTGAAAGTGTCCTTGAAAGCCAACGAATGGGAATGGCGCAGGCCGAATTAATGGAGAATGCTAAAATTGAATCGACACGTTTCTTACAAGAACTTCTAGAAGAGGATTATGTTACGTAAGTTTACTGGCTATCCTAGATAACGAAAGCCATAATAAATTGTATTTCCAGGGATATGTTAAAGTTCAATGAAGAAGACTTCCTAGAAATTCCACATGAAGAAGATGCGAATATGTTAGATGGGAAGGAGAAAATTAAAATTTGTAATATTTCATTTATATTTTGAGACCCAATTATTAAATTAATCAGTTAAGGCAATTTTACTACAGAATTCAAAAAAGTATCAGTTTCTTAATAAGTTGAATGTCCGTTAAACAACGAGTTGCAAGTGATTGGAGAAATGTTACTTAACAGTTGCATGTTAAGACGTAGGCTGTTAAACAAAAATACTGGTAATGTTAACTTCGAGTTAACGCCGATTCTCGATTTGGGTAAATTTTAGTTGTTTATTTTTTTAATATAACAATAACAATAAACTGTTTAGCAAGTAGACAATGAAATTAGAGTAATTAACGAATGTCTTATTGCCTTGTGTCTAGACACACTGTGCGTCCCCAAGTATGATATGTCACAGTCATGGTGAAAGTCACTACAATTGTGAAACATGCTTATGCATTCATACCATCCATAATATATCGACATTTGCGTATCGCTATGTTCGATTGTCAGTACTCAAAAAGAGCATCGTTGTTTTAGTCGTTACTTATTTGTTTATTTGCCATTGTCGCACGGGTGCGCGCGCGTTTATTGTTAAAAAAAAACAACCGAATTATTATTATTGTTATTGTTGTTTTGTGAGGTGTGAAGTCAATATGTAAATGGGTTAAAACCATTCAAAAAGTTACTAATAACAATTTAAAAAAAAAGTGAGTTCCAATTTATTGGCCAGGACAAAGCAATCTTCGTTATTTATCAACTTTTTGTTTGCATTTATTTATTTGTTTTTTAAAATTTTTTTTTATAATATTTGAAACCGCATTGCATTTGATTGGCCTGTTTGATGAATTTTGGTATCCCAGGGATACACAGGCCAAAGGGTGTGTTTGCGCCTGCATTGTGTATGTGTGTTTGTGTGTGTGTGTATGTGCGTGAACCTGTCTCTTAGCCAAAAACAAAAATCAATAAAGGCAAAAGTCAAACAACAAAAGTGCCTGTGTCCTTGTGTGTGCGTATATATTTGTTTGTGTGTGTGTGTGTATGCGGGAAATTGCTCCTGCTTAACAAAGGAAAATTCAACAATTAACAAAAATAAGGTTAAGAGTTGCAACATGTATCAAAGGCCTTTGAGGGAATGCCCAAAGGGTTCAGAGCCAAAATTTCCGCTTGGGAATGCAAAGACAAAGAGACTTAAAACGTATGAATCTCTCACTATTCGTATTGTGCTTTGAAATCGGACTCTTATTTGATCTTCTTGGAACGACAACAGCGGACAATTTGATCTTGTCAATAAACAGATCCAGTTTAGCACATATATAATTATTGCGGGTTGAGATAAATCCGATTTAGTAGTTGTGTTTCTTCCAACAGATAGAACGTAGTTCTGCTAATTGGGCTAATTGTAACTCACGAATGTATCTCGTGGGTCAAAGGGGGTTTGGCGGCAGTCACGCTTGGCTAAGCCAACCTGATGCAGGTGTTAAATGATCGACAAAACTTGCAAGATCAAAGTGACTTTGTTTTGTTGTATTGTGTTTTTGTAAATTTAACTGTTTTGTTACTGTCTACTCTGCTGTTTATTGTTGTTAGCTTTTGCTTTACCGTTAAACCGTTAAAGTTGAAGTGATTACCCACTTGTATTATTAAATCATTTACACTTTGCCAACTTCCATGCACTGATTCTGTTTTCAACTTAATAGACAGCACAGACATATACATTCACCTATACATATATATTTTAGTAATATATGAAGACGATAGACTAAACTTGGAGTTAATCGGTTTAAGTCATCATTATAATTGCTGCTTGCCTGTCATTCATTTAATTTACTTACATACATATATCTCAAGTCCAAGTGCAAGCCAGCTAGATATAAATAAAAAGAGAGAAAGAGATCCCAAGCTTCGCCGCCTCGAGATCTCTATGGAGTCTAGAGAATGTAAATGTATATGTAGCAAGTAGTCTTTCATAGTATACAATAGTAAACTACATTTTATATGTGTGGCTAGAACAAACAGCAAAGTCGTTAAACCAGTTTATGACTGGCCGGGCATAGAGGCCAGGCTGTCAGCCAGTCAGCCAGCCAGTCAGCCAGGCCATAATCAAGTAAATAGAAGCAACAGTTTGCTGAATCAGCTGCTGGAGCTGCCGTTGCTGGAGCGTGCCAAGTACATCATAATTGGCTTCCTCAAATGGAACATTTATCAGGCAGCATTTGCTTTAATTCTTTTCTCAATCTTCTCAGATCGTTTTCCTAAGACCGCCATTCCATATATCCTCAATAATTGCGGGTAATACATTCTCTGGAAAAGTTTCTTCACGGGTATTACTAATATTATGTGGCAATCTTGTTAAAAAGAATAACAAACTGGTGAATGGCTCCCTCAGGCCCCCCCCCCCCCCCACACACACACTTTTCTTAATGTCTTCTTCGCTTCCTTTATCATTGTGAAGACAGTTGAAATTGGAAATATTTGTTTCTACACCCTTTCTGTTGGGGTATAAACGATTAGACAATTAAGGATAAAATTATTTTTCATCCTGATTTTGTTGGTGTTCAAGTCATTTAGATACGAATTGGGGCCAAGGCCGACTGCCAAGAATGAGAAGAGAAACCAATTTGTTAAATAAAATCAATAATCATAATCAAACAATATACTGCCTGAAGGTTTGCCTCTTCAATCTCTCTCTTGAATTTCAATTCTTCAATCGTGTGAACAAATTTTTAGACAGCACTAGAAAAAGCAGCAGCAGCAGCTGCCTTGTCTTCCACTATTTACCTCAGTTTTTGTCTTATTTCTGATAATTGTAGTTTGTTGTTGTTGTTGTTAGTTGTTATTTGTTTATTACCTTTAGCATATTATTATTAAACTTCCTTGTTTTAACTTGCCCGTTTCTGTCTACTCGATATTGAACTTGAGATGTTGTCTGAAAAGTGTGTGATCCCGCCATCGTATTGACCTTGTTTAACATCTCGAACCATGCAACGTTTAGGGCTACTCCGATCAAGGCCGTTAACACAAAACAAACAGACAAAACCAAAAAAAACAAAAAAAGGAATACAAAAAGACCCAATGCAAAACAAAAGCCGCCCGCCTTATTATTAAACTAATTTTTCCAATTCGAATTGTGTCAGACTTAAGACATACATAAGCACGTGCCATCTGATGAACCAAATGTGATACTGTGGCCATAAAATTAACGCAATATCAACACACAATTACATATTTCTCCATACCCCCCCCCCCCCCACCCCCCCTTTCCCCATTAATGCCTAAGTAATAGAGTTAACCTACAATCTTTAAAGATTAAGTTATCTCTCTCTTTCCCAATTACAGATTCTGAGTCATAACTGATTAGGATAAGACCCAAAATAGCTGTAAACAATAATCGGCGCATATTAGCTGACATCTAAGGACTTTTATATAGGTTCAGGTAGACATCAAATTATTTCATTTTTGTAGTTTATCTGAATAAATAAACGTTAAAATTACTGTAAGATATTTCAAAGTATTGGAAAAAACGGCAAAGAGGAAGCACTATCTGATGTTTTTTAGCATTTAACTACCATTCGATTGAGTAGGAACTCAAATGTCATTGTCAGCAACAACGACAAAATTTGTTTTTAGTTTCTTTACTCATTATTTTTGTTGTTTGTTTTTAATGAAAATTTTATGTACTTACTTCGATGCGACAATGAATCGGACGACTCGCTAGACTCTAGTCGAATTTATGTGGCCATCATGGGGCATGGGAAAACTTGAAAAACAGAAGAGCCTTGAAAAATGCCGTTGCACTAAGGTGCCGCCGCCAGCGCCACCGAGAGAGGTGCAAGATGCACAATTTTCATTGTCTTTTAGTTTTTGTTGAAAAAATGTGTTGCCAAACCGCATAGTAAATAACAACAACAACAACACAAACACAACACATCTTTTGATGTCTCCATCATCATCATCATTTTTCCATCAAAGCAATGATACGCTTATTTATGGTATTTATTGTCTCTTGTGTATTGTATAAATTAATCGCTTTGTCACCTCAACGCACACACACACACACACACACAATGAAATCGGACAACAGATCGGCAGATTTGGATCTGCCGAAATAAAAATTTATGTTAATACGGTTTTAACTAAATTTCGATTGCAAGGGCAGTTCCACGTTACATTTTGAGTAGGTGGATTTTCGTGTCATCACCTGTGTGGGTCACCTGTTTTATTTTTTTTGTTTTTTGCATTTCTTTTAGTTACAATTGTCAGTAAGTTCTCAAATTAACTAACTGTCTTATTATCTTATATAAAAGTGGAGCTACATTGGGCTACGTAAGATTTTCTTGTTGTAAACACAGTTATGTTAGACCTATTAAAAACTCTGAGCTATAGTTTGAGCTATATGTATATTAAATAATTGCATTATTTATGAACGTTTGGTTTGAATTTTGAAACTGCTCAGAAGCTATTTTAGATTCAAGCTTTGCTTGCCTTTTTGCCCTAATGCTGATACACTGTGCCTTGTTGCACAACAACGGCCAGACAGAGGAGAGGTGGTGGAACCCCAGTTGGTAATTGTAGGGGGTTGAAAAAATTAGCTGTTTAGCATTTAATGAGGCCCCGGCCATGGGCGTTGCAGGAGGAGCAAATGGTCTTCGTTTCCAATAGGGTTTGTTCGAAAAGTAATCATCTCCAGTTGGAATGAAGTTCTTCCCCACCAAGAGTTACCCTGGCTACTCCCTCCCCCCTCGTCTTCATTTGAATCTCATTCCATGCCATTCCATTCCGTTCCCAACCCAATTTGCTTATGTAATTGTTGTTAAACTGTCAATTCAATTGACGTTACTCATACGTACATGCATACGTACCGTTTTGTGCAGCGGATGTAACTGCGCTTCACTCTCTCTCTCTTTCTCTCTTGCTGTCGCCCTCTTTATGTCTGTGCTTGTATGTGTGTGCGTCTGTGTGCCTTGCATATCCATGACATTTTCGTGTCTGTGCTTGTACTTTTGTTTCCCCTTTTAAAAAAAAACAATGGCAAAAAAATTAACGCTTTACAATTTGTTAGATAGTTTAGTTTAGTCTCTCTCAAGTAGGAGACAAAAACAATATTTTTTTTTGTGTGCATTGATTGATTATTTTGCATAATTTTTGCAGTTGTTGACTTTCACTTGCAATCACTCTGAGTGGGGGAGTGGGGTAAGTTAAGGGAAAAACACAACCATAAATAAGTTCAAAAGAAAGACATATTTTTAAGCATTTCATGGGTCAACATTTTTTCGCCATCGTGCCTTGGAGCTGGTCCAAAATCAAATCGAAATTGAACATGAAATAATAATAATAATTATAATTCTTCTTAAATCAAGCTGAAAATATTTTGGCAACAATTTTCCCCCATGCCAACGATGCTTTTCCAGTCCAAACGATGTGTGCTTGGCCAGAAAAATATATAAAGCGTGCGTGTGTGTGTGTGTGTGTAGCTTTCTTTTTTGTGTGTTTTGGGGCCAAGAATGTGGCACGTGTGTAAACAGGAGCAAGCGCCAAGTTAATGAACCCTCCAGCGGAACCAATATATTTAACTATTTTTTATAAGTACTTCGCTGAAAATACTTTGTGCAGGGCATACTTAAGTCGGCGATGAGGCAATGCGCTTGCCTACTTCTGCTATCGCCTGATAACGATAACGATTTGCTTCAAAAGGGTCATAACTGGCAATGAATCATGGTTAGATGACGTCAATTGCCGAGATTGAAACCTAAGAATCGGAAAAGAAGCAGTCGCAGCCGAATCCGAGACGATTTTAAGTAAAGTGGAGTCCCATAAGAGCTCTCTTACTAACGACCTTATGGTCGACCTGAATCGACCTTAACTTTCCATTGAGATTCAATGAAAATGATATGCATATTTCGGCAAACTGTAAAAGTTGGGAAAAGGAAAAGGAAGAAAAGATAAATATGAATATCATCTTTTATCTATATCTATGTATGTATATAATTTACAGTTTGAAGATTTATATCCGCAACGGAATACAATGGGATGCGAAGGCAAAAAAAAAAAAAAAACAAAAATTGAACACGCAGAGAGAAGACCAAACCGTAAAACAGGAACTGAAAATCTGTGTGTTTGCCTACCATTTTGGCTAATGATCAAGTTGTTAGTTGTGGTATGTCCCCCTCGCCACGCAATCCTATCCTCCTCCTCCTCCCCCCCCCCTCCACCGCATGATTAATATTGCAATTATCTACTTAGGAAATCATAAATCGGCCTTATGATTATTAGAGGCATGAGATGCCAAATTGATTAATTACAATTAATTAACAGAGAGAGAGAGAGAGAGTGGAAGAGAGAGATGTGATGTGATGACAGGGGAGGAGCATACATACATTTATTATTATGTCACTTAAAACCAATCAATTTGCCAAAGATCGACTATTCACAAGTTTTACACTTCAAAATTGATTATTATTCGTTTTTGTTGTTGTTGTTGGGAAAGTCGACCGCCCGCTGGCTAAGTAGTGCAATTAACGGAATGCCGAAAGTAAAAGTCTGCTCCAGTAGAAAGGTTTTTTTTTTTTTTTGCTTTTTGGGTAGCACAAAAAGGAGGATGGGGAGGGGGGGGAGGGCCATCGATGCTGCTGCTACAGTTACTTCTGTTACGGTTTGCATAACATCAAACTTCAATTGCAATTTCAAATACAATAGACCAACGGGCGAGGAGGTGTGAAGAAGCGGGGTCAGGGGAGACTTGTTTGCGTGCCAAATGATATCAAACATTTCAATGGCTTTTCATTTATTCGGTTTATTCATTTTCAAATGACTCCATGGACAGCCATAGCCTCTATGGGATACAGAATAAGATTCGAATTGTTCAAAATTATTATTCGTTTTGGAAAGTGAGTTTTTTAAACGATTTTCTAGCTAATATTTTCGACTAACCATTGCCAAGCATCGTTATATCTTAGTCCTGTGACGTCATTGACGTCGTCTGGGAAGTTCAGGTTACCCCTGAAAGTATTTGTTCTATTTTACCTATGAAGTATGTGTACACATACATATATAAAACTTATATGCCAATATTTGTTAGATATTTAGTAATCGAACCTACATATTATGCAATTTCCTGAGCTCTGAACACGGTCTTAATTATATGGTTATTATAAATTTGGCAAATGCTTTAAGAAACCCCAAAAAAAAAAAAGCAAAGCAATTCCATGTTTTAGACGACTAAAATACTCTGTATTAAAATTTACTAAAAAAAATATATAAAAATGTTTATTTCAAAATGAAAAATTTTAAACGAATGTTAACTGCCCAATACGATCTACACTACAAAAAGAGTTGCAAAACTTTTCAGAAATCCTAATATACCCTCCCATTTTGACTGTTTGTGTGAAGGGTGGAAAGGTGAAGGGGATGGGAAGTGGGGGGACTCTCTAAGGCCATCTACCGTTGCCATATCATTAGCGTGCCGCGGTGGTCGTATTGGCTAGCAAGTTGAATGAACCAATTGACCAATTACCATCACTAGCAGCCAGCAGCCGGCCAATGCAATGCTGGCAAAAGATGAAACATGCAAAAATTGTAAATGTACAAATTAAAATAATAATGACAAAGCGTTAAATGACTCAATTTTAGTTCAGTTTAAAGAGAGTGAGCGCGAGCGGGAGAGGGAGGGGGAGAGTAGTTCAAGTAGTTGTTGCTCGCCGCACGTTCCGAAATTAAGTACTGCTGCTCGGTTGTCTCTTCTTTACTTAGCTGGAAGCACAGACGACGACGAGACTTTGGTGTTATTTTTTTTTTGTTTTTGTTTTTGGTTTCTTTGAAGGTGCCTGGTGCCTGGTGCTTGGGGTAAGAACGTGCTTAGCATACTCATTCTCGAATTGTGTGTTGTCATTTTTTGATGAGTTAGAATTTCACTTTTTTGCTTGCTACCCTCTTTTTCTTGTTTTGAAAATGGAGCTTATACGTTTTGATTGAAGTGAGGCGGGCGAGGAATTTCAAGGCCAACGTAGACGACGCACAAGCAGATGACTGTTCCACAAGAAAGCATCCGACGCATAAGCAGGTAAATGCCGCACAAGCAGGTAGATGACGCACAAGCACGTGTATACCGCACAAGCAGGTTTATGCCGCATAAGCAAATATCGTAACACGTAGCTGACGCATAAGCAGGTTACCGTACGAACAATCAAACAGTTCTTTCCCAAAAATAAATTATTTCTTTCTTCTTTTTTTGCAATGGGCAACGGGCAGCATAGCTAAAGAGGGCCCATCGACCTCCTGCTGTCTCTATATTTACTGCTAAATCCAGGTTATGGAACTATTCACAAATTAACGCTATGTGATGATGTTGAAATTTGTGTTACAATGCATATTTTTGTTGTTGTTGTTGTTGATGTTGAATTGTTTTACAATGAGTGATGCTATTGTTGAAATACAGAAACAGAATACAAGCGCTCTCCATTCAACAGCTATTCCTCCTATTCCGGCATGATGTCATTTGATGATGAATTGTCAAGTTACCATTTTGGAGCAACCATAAAGAATAAACAATAGATGGATGATCATTACTATATAGTGACTTTCTATATTATATAATCTATAAACGATCGCAACGAAGATCAAGGCTCGTTGAAATAGTCTTTAAGTGGAATGACTAACAATTACTCACAATGATTAAATAAGAGAGAAAACCAGATTGCATTTCACAACAAAGCGAACCCAAAGCTAATTGCTAATTTAACTACGCATTTTGTGAAGAGTAGAACCGTTCCCCAAACCCATTTCCATATTCATTTCCATTTTCCATCTTCAACTTCTATTTATAATTTGGCGTGCCTGAGCCGCACCTTATATAGAATTCTAGTCACGTCTAAGTCAATTTGTATTTTTGGGGTTTGGGTTCGCCTGACTCGTAGCAATGTTTAAAGTTGTTGTCGTCGCAGTAGAACGACAAAATTGGCTTACTTTCTCAACCAACAAACGAGCGAACGAATGAACAAAAAAAAAGTAGCAAAAGGTGTGACGTTCCTTCGTTGTATTTTTTGTTTTCGTTATTAATTTTGGTTACCATATTGCGTCTTTAGTTTTTCCGCGTTATGGAGTTAAGCATGATGAAGATCATTGAAATTAATAGAATCCGAGTCCACATACGAATCCGCAGCCGAGCGCAGTGTAGCGCATCTGAGTGTATCCAAAAATTATACAAACGCATGCTTCTGGCATTGGTAGATGAATCTCTACACTAGACGACTGCTTTTTGCTCTACACTTTAAGAACTGGGTACATTGATTTAGACCCTCCTTCTAATCAAAGCCTTTAATGATTGTGCTAGAGTTTCCTTCACCTAAAGGGAACTTTTCTCATTGCATTTTTTTCTAATTATCCTTGCAGTTCGTTTACAAAGGGAGACAAGGGAAATTATTCCAAAGCTATAGGCAAAATATGTAAGTACATTTCGCCTCCATAGCAAAAAACGATCCATGGGAAGATATCCGACATTGCAATGCGAAACAAAGAGCCCGAGTCAGAGCCAGCAAGAAGTGCTCCAATGGCATACGCCAAAAATTGCGAAAATGAAAATGCGGTATACAGACTTTTGAGTCTTGAGACAAAAGCATTGTTTGGCCAATCGAGGGAAGGGTGGAAAAGGAAGGGAAACCATGTTATGCAAAGTTATTTGTACTGGATCTCATCCTACAGTCATCCCAGCTGGGTGAGGTGGGGAAGCTTAGAAGCCAAGTCTAAATGGCTGACAGATCGCTATTGTTGTCTTCGAAAACAAATCTCAACAACCAACACAATGACAAAATGTTCAAAATTTCACTTTTCAATGTGAAGAAAGTGCTTTCAAGAAAGAAATCAATTGTGTGTTGTCTCTCCATTGCCGCAAAGTGAGTTGACAATTTCATTTTCTAATATTATTACCAAATACTGCCAAATAATTGGCCACTTAATACCACCAAAAGAAAAGAGGACAAGAGAAAAGAAGAAAATATATGAATATTAAAGCAGAATGAGGGGCTTAGTCATATCCCATAGACACCCATAGGGCCAAAATCTCGTTTGAATAGATCTGCCAGGGGCAAAGTTGGGCGCTAGGAGCGCTAAAGTGCTTCTGAGAAGTGAAGTAAAGCAAAGTAGATTGAGAACACTTTGGCCAAAAGGCCAAAATGACGTTTAAGTAGATCTGATAGTAGCAGAACTGGGCGCTAGGTGCGCTATAGTGCTTCTAAGAATAATATAAACTCGGTCTATTTTGGGCGACTAAAAACTAAAACTTCTTTTTTTTTTAATTGCAATTACATTTACTTGACTTGATCCTTCTTGTAGAAGAAAATTTGTATGTCCTCAATGGATCGGTTCTCCTCCTGCATGCGCTCAACCTTGATGTAGGGCAGCTTAAAGTACCAATAGTTGGCATACTGAAAAAAAAAAATAAAAAAACGAATCCAAGTAACCAAAGTAATCTTTTTGACCCTGTTCGATTTGACCGGACTTACCATTTTTTGATAATCGTCGCGCAACTCTTTGCAGCGACTCAGGACAATGTTGAGAGGAAAGTCGACTGATTCGCTTCGCCGTATGCGGTAGATGCCCTGCAGCACCTGGCCGGTCAATTGGGGGCAATCGATTAAATAGAGTTCACACAGGCCCGGGCAACGTTTGATCATGTCCAAGAGCTGGTACTCCTTGAGATCGTGACAGCTGCTAAAGACCAAATACTTTCGAATGCCGGGCATCTCGAGATCGGCAATCTCCCGATCATTGAACTGACAATTGATCAAAACCAGGCCACGCAGACGATGGCAATGCCGCAGTCCCACTTGTCGCATCCAAAAGGGTCCGCCAAAGCAGCGGCAATCCAATTGCAGTATCTCCACGTTCGCAGCCCGCGGCTGCTCCAGTATGAAGCGCAGGCAGTCCAGTGTCAACTCGGGACTCCGTTCACAGTGTGTGAGCTCCAGGAGCTGCAGATCGGGCAGAGCCATCACACTGTGCCGCTCCTTATGGAAGATGCGTGTCGGCAGCGAAATATCCTGCAACTCCTGACACTTGCCAATGCTGGGCAACAGCAAGTTCTCGGTGTCCGCCTTCAGGAACAATCGCTTCAACTGGGTGCAACGCTTCAGGATGCCCGTGAGGGCCGTTTGCGAGATGTCCGCATGCAGGATGAGTTGCTGCAAGCTCTCAAAGTGCTCAATGAAATGCACTTGGACTTCGCAATAGATTTTCAGGCGACGTAAATTGCGCAGAAGCTTGGGCAAAGCATGCAATGGCCATTGAGCCATTGTTGTATCGTTTATGGAAGATATCAAAGGGGCAGACGGCACAGAGCTATCGCCATCGCCATCGCCCTCACCCTCTCCCCTTCTCATGCCCAAGGACTTTGGTGGTATCAACAGAAGCTCGCAATGTTGCACATTATTCAAAGTTTTCACTCCCGCCCTCTCAAGGACATTGAGATTGGCCTGCAAACGATCTGCCTGAAAGTACACATACTTGAAATGATCCATCATATAGTTGAGAAAATAGCACAGAGATCCGCCACTTAAATTCTTTTCAAGCTCACGAAAATCCAGTTTCTTGTACGTTGCACGCCACAAAGTGTTGCACGCCTGCGGCAATAATTGAAACTCCTGATACAATATCAATTGATCGCTAATCGATAGATTCCTGCACAGTTGCCTTAGCCTCTGTCCATCGACAGTGGTTGATGGCCCCGACTCCATCTCCATCTCCGTGGCATTTGATGCTGAATGTGGTATCTCCTGATGATCCTTTCTGTCCGTTAAGGATAGGCTTGGGGATAATTTTGATTCTGCTGCCGATTGCGATTGCGATTGCGATTGCTCGTCAATTTCCGATATGGATATCGTTTGCCATCCCGTTGAGGATGAAGAGTTTGAGTGCAGGGAAACAGTTGGCGATTGCCGTGTACCATTGGCATCGGTTTTCATTTCAAAGAAATTTGTGGCAAAGGATTTAGCTTCTACTGTGTGTGTGTGTGTGCACTTGAGGTTTAAATTGCTAAGAAATAGATCAACTAAAAAGAAAGAAAAGACTCAAATTACAATATTATTTTGATCGACGACTATTTTTTTTTAAATATTCTCTAGAAGTGACACAAAAATCAAAGAAACAAACGATTCTCGAATTTGTCTGCACTTTGTCTGCGAATTTGTTTTATCTTGAAGATTAAAGATAAAGTTGTACATATGTAGTAGAAGTTGCTGCCACATGCCACAAAGTAATTTTTAATTTGGCATTTTTTTTTTCATTTTCCATTTTCCATTTTCCATTGTGACATCGCGTGCCGCCTGGCCTGGCATTAGAAAGTAAGCGTGAACTTTCCCATACGACATCTAACATGTACACCGACCCCCTCCCCCCCACCCACTCATACACTCGGGGGTTGGCATTTGCATAATAATTGTGCTGTTGCAACTAATTATTTCAATTTGGTTGCCGCCTTTTCAATCTGCTTGTGTTTTTTATTTTTATTTTTTTTTTTTTCGTGTCGTTAGATTGAAGGTTGCTTACCAGAGCTTAGTTTTGTGAGGTTGGTTGGCTTTTTCACTATTTGTTGCATTGCCTTAGTTTTCTTTCCTTTCTGTTTCCACATACATACATATGTTGCCATCCCCCCCCCCCCCCTCCTGCCCCAAGCCCCATTTGTTCCACTTTTCGTGTACTTAACTTTCGCATATGAAAGTGCATCTGTTTTTGTTTTTTTTTGTTTTCTTGGTTTTCGCTTTTGCCATTATGCAAAAGGCCTCAGAGAAGAAGAAGAGTAGTAGCAGCCTATGGCCAACAACAACCCATAGAGAGAGAGAGAGAGAGAGAGAGAACGGGGGGGTTTAGCCTTGAGTTAGTTTTCCAAATAGTCTTATGGATATCATGTATCCAAAATCTGTCTTCATTGCCTTCAGCTAGTTGATGAGTTAAGAGCTTCAAGCCCCATCTTCACAAGACGATTCTTGGCTTTTGGTCAATTTGCTCAAGCGTTTCATGCTTCAAGCTGGGTTCAGTTCAGATTTAGTTTTAGATTTCCAAGATTTCGGGATATGGTGTCATTCGTTATGGTTCGCAGGTTTTTTTTTTCAAAAATTAAGCTTTGTGCGCATTTTAAATACGCTTTCTGATTTCGGCACATTTGGCCGAGTGTTTGGCCGCAAAAGGGTATACAAACTTCGGCATGGCCAATGGTTTTTTTGTTTTTTTTGTTTTTATTTTGTTGCTCTTTTCTTTCTGTTTATTTTTGTGGCTTTTGTTTTCAATTTGTAGCCAACTGGTAGAATTTTCATTATGCCACGAAAACGCACACAAAAAGTACAATAATAAAAAAAAACACACACACACCGCACACACACACACATACACACACAAAGCCCGGCTTGACCTTTAACGCCTCATGCTATGCACAAAGTGTCGCAGTACAGAGCGGCGTATACGTAACATTTATAAGCCCATTAAAAGCAACAATAAGTACATATTTTTATGCATATGCACAGTGAGTGTCTAGGTCAATAAAAGGGTTCATCATTTGGCAATAAAATGATAATTTAAGAGGAAATTCATTTGCATTCAAATTGACTAATTGAGGTCAAAATTAATTCCTTTATTCGAGGGCTTGTTTGATTCGCAACAAATAGTTTTGGCATTTTGGCGACACATTTTGTACGAAACAAAATCAACCAACAACCTATATTTTATCTATACAATATCTTATCAGCTTGGCAAAAAACAATAGAAACAAAAAAAAAAAAAAAAAAAAAACACACACAAATGAGAACACTTTAATGCACGGTTCAGTTCTCCCTTTCTCATTGCCAGTTTGTGTTCGGTCTAGTGCCTGGTCTCGACATTAACCCAAATATTAGTGGGAGATACCAAACATAACGTTGAGCAGAAAGGCAAATAAAGACGCTTTAGCTGTACTGTGGGTGTGGATGAGGGTGAGGGAGAGGAGTATTCCCAAAAATGGTAAATGCTATGTTTAGTATGAGTGGCAATAATAATTAAGCACAAGTTACAACAGCTTCTTGAGTCAGTGTGTGGGTTGAAGAACAAAAGAGATGAGACCCGAGACGAGAGTAGACAAGACAAAAGGAAGTCGACGACCTTCGATTTAGCAATGGTTATCCGTGGCCAAAAATGGCAATTCCTCTCTGGTCGGGGTCGGTTTTCGGGTCTGGGTCTGGAAACTCGTTTGGTGGGCAACAGAACATATACACTTGATGACTTCATCGGCAACGGCAACGGCATCGGCATCGGCATTGATATAATGACTCATACAATGAATCTTTTCTCCTTATCTCTTACAGCTTTGGTTCCCATATAGTTGTCACAAGATCGCAGCACGCATCGCATCATGACTTTCTATTGGTGGTCCCATTGGTTTTGGATAACCTGGCTAGGTGGTGAGTAATATTCGCGAGACTTTACTATCAAAACAAATAATAATAACATTTTATTTAGTTCAATTGCTGCCTGCCGTTTACACATATCCCAGCTCGGAGATTTTTGGCATGGGACAAGGAGATGATCGTCTGTTACATACAACAAAATTATATCAGACAACGGCTAGCCAAAGCTGGTCAACGGCCACACAAAGTAACATTATGGATTTGACTCTGAGGCCAACGGTAGCCAGCCAATCTTCATTGGCCACGTCCCCTCCCTCGGATGGAGAGACAATTGCAAATGATAATGATGATGATGACGATGATGATGATGGGGATGAGGATGAGGTAGTTGAAGGAGAACGGGGGGACGAAGACGAGGCAGTGGTTGACCTAAACGATGATCAACAATTGGCTCAGTATGAGTTTAAGCGTTCGGCCGATTTTACATCGGAACAACTTAACAATTATACGAATTTCAGGTAAGCAATTAAATTTATTAATTGATTGACTAAATTTAAATACATTTTCCATTTTCATGTTTCAGTACAAATGGCAGTAGCAGCAATCATTTAAATTCAAAGTCAACAACTTTGGCTGCAACACGCACGGCCACCAACAGTCCAGCAACAGTGACAACAACAACAACAACAACAACAGCAGCAGCAACAGCAAGAGCAACAGGAACATCACTCACTTCATCATCATTTGCCCCACCGTCTTCATTATCATCGGAAATCTCATCAAATACATCCTCCACATTAGCAACATCAACAACAACAACAACAACGACAGCAGCAGCAGCAGCAGCAGCAACAACACAAACATTACCACCACCAATTGGCGGATCAGCGACTCCATCAACACCAAAAATTAACACCGAATGGCTAAGCGATGAACTGTTGGGCGAAAAGGCTCCATTCACCCTTGAGAATGCCAACAAAGAAGATGAGCTACGACGGGCCGAAAGTGAACATCGATCGCGTAAATCGAAAGTGTTATCGGCCGAATATAAACACATCAATCGTTATATCAACTTTTCCAGCGACACAAAAAGTCTGCTAACACGATCGGCATCCGCAGCGCCAAGTATTGCTGCCGCCTCGGGCTATGATGGGGGCAACGATGACGGTAACATTTCCTCTGAGGCGCTGGCCATACAGGTAAGCAGCAAGAGAGAGAGAGAGAGAGAGAGCGAAAGAGAGGGAGAGACATAATTAATATATTTTTTTTTTGTTTTCACCTTCAGCGTACTTATTTCCTTGATGCGGGCGCCATATCAGCCATTTGTTTTACGGTTTTTGGTATTTGCTGCACAGTGGGCACCATTGGCATTGTCCTATATCGCAGGCGATATCTCAACAAGCCCCAAGCACTGAGTGAACCCGATTCAAGTGTCTATATTGATGATAGCACGATGCGGGTGAGTGTAAGGACTCGTTCGGACAAACAAAAGGCGCTCGGAGAACGATTGCTAGAAGATAAATTTCTTCGATCGATTTCTGAGTGCTTTTCCTAGAGAATTGCCCAGTAGACTTATAAACATCTTCTTTCTTATTATTCAGGACAACTCGGATGAGATGTACAGCCTCGACAATGATTCGTTTCTCAACTCGCTGGAGGCGATGACAATACAAAACTATTGGACGGACACTGTCAAACATACAAAGCTTTAATTTTCTTCGTCGGGGCGTCGTCGATTGTTGGAATTGTATATTTGTGTTTTTTTTTTTGGGGGGGATTGTGATTTACAATTCTCTTAATGTTTTTTCTTTTTTTTTTTTTTGTTCCTTCTTTCCCGTCGTCCCGTAACCCACTCTCTGACATCATAATCATTAGCTGCGTAGCATTTAAGTCTAAATGGGATTATCCCAAGTATAAATGTATTTACTATGGATAGTTAAACAACAACAACAACAAACTAAATTAACTAAACAAAAACAGACAAACAAAAAAAAAAAACAAAACGAGCAACTAGTTTAAGACAAAACTACCAAAACTATGTTTAAGTAAGCAATGTTTGTTCTTTGTTTTCCAACGTTTCCCACGTTTCCATACGTTTTTATTTATGCCTGTTAACATTTATGGCTAACCTTCCTCTACTGGAAGGGAAAACACGCCCAGTGAGGGAGGGAGGGGGCAAACCTTTACTCTTACTCTCGATTCTGATCAAACTCAAAATTCTCTTTCTACTTTTAAAATTGATTGTGCATAAGAATTATTTTAGGATATATTTTTATATATATACATATATATATATTTTTTTTTTATATTGGCTTGTCAATTTTTCCTTACTCTAGAGTATAGTTTATTTAATTTTTTAATTTGTGTGTCCAACAATTAAAATGCAATCATTCCTTCCAGTTTAGCATATAGTGCAACATTATAAGTATATATAAATATAAATACATACATGTAATTAATATATTTAAAACAGAAATGCAATGGCAAAAACTGAATCAATATACATATATATAATGTACATAAGCACATTTATGTATGTATATGTAAGATATATAACAATTAAAAGAAAACAAAGAAAAACTAAATACACGAAATCGTTTCAATATTCTAGAACAACAACAACAACTGTTTACTGCCACACTCTTTGTCAATTTTGCTCACCAAACATATACACACACACAAACACACCCACACACCAACACACACACACACACACACATAAAGACACACTCATATACTCATTTTTGCGCTCCAACAAAATAAGTATGTCAAAATCGAATGGTAAATATACAATTTTAAACCTCAAATATCTGTTTGAATTTCATCGAATTTTCCCCCTGCAGGAGGCTTAGGCCCTAGGAGTATGTATGTATATTAAGACCATTTGAGGATATTAGTAAGTATTTATCCAAATAGGGCTAAGTATCTTACTATTCCTGATATGAGTTTGGTTGCCATAAGATTAATTGTTCATCCGGCCCCTAAAAGTTTGCAAGAGAAAAATGCAGTTCTTAAAAATTTCAAAGATCATTTGGAATACCCTGTAGCTTTAAAAAGGCTAAAAAAAAAAAGAGTTTGTGAATAAAAAACATCGCGTGGAAATCGTTCAAATTTACAATATTTGTTTCGATAATTAATAAGTTTAACTTAAAAAGAGAATTTGTTGGATGTCTATTGCATAAGGATCCAAATTTCAGGGGCAATTTTAACCTACATATGTATGTGTAATGTGCCTGAGCCTTTACATTCTTGATTCTTCATCAGTGCTAAAAAATCCTGCGGTGTTTTGTTGGATTGCTCTTTGAGTGAGTTTATAAAAAATTGTCCTCACTGTTTTTTGTTTAAGTTCGCCAGACCATAAAATGTAGCTAATTAAAAAATATGGCGAAATTTTGGACGCATTTAAATGACATTGCCATCCTTCAGGCTAAATGCAACTGAACAAATGACCCACTAAACAAAATGAGCGATTTGACTCACTTAAAAAAATAAATAGCAATGTTTACCCAACACTATTTTGTGGGTCCGATTCATTAGAGATCTGTATTAGTGTTGTACAACAACCAAACAAATGAGTTAGTAAAACGAAGAACAGGTGAGTCAGTGAATCAGTGAGTGAATGCACTCGCTTACTCGTTACAGACGAGTGAGTAAAAGAACTGATTCATCCTAATCTAAGTATATTTTAGGAAAACTCAACATTTCGACGTTTTTCACCCTATTGATTAAACATTTGTCCATTTCTTCCCGATTAAAAAACGCTTATGTTTTTTTTTGTTGTTTTGTTTGTTTTTGTTTGTTTTTTGGTTTTTTATTTTAGTGTTTGTTGTTTTTCGTTTCATTGTTTTAAAATGTATTTCACTTGTTTTTTTTGTATTTTGTCTTTTTGTTTTGCATACTTTTCCTTTTCTTTGCAATATAATAGATATATAATGTATATGTATATATACTATGCTTATAATGTGTGTGTGTGTGTTTGTGTGTATATACATATATATGTATATATATTAAAGATAGTATATATATTTCATTTTAAATTAGTTAATGATAATGCGCGTTCCTCTAGCAATTGTCAGTAAAATAAGTATTCAAAATTTCACAAAAACAGAAAATTGAATTGTTGCATTCTTCTTTTTGTTTGTTTTTTTTTACAGGGTTCGACGAAATCATTATTATTTCGATTTATTTCTTGTAGTTAGATTTATATACATATGTATATGTTCTGTATATGTATAGTATAATTGGTTTAAATGGTCATTTCTCAATTTTATTATTTGCTTGTTTCAAACTATATAAATCAAGCATATCGGTCGGGTATGTATGTATGTATGTATGTATGCATGTATATGCATGCTGGGATATAGTAAGTGCCTATATCGTGTTAATAATAGTTATCTCTTTTACTATTTTTTTTCTGTTACGAAAACAAAATTTTGTTTGCATCTAACAAAGTTAAATTGTTTTATCTTTTTGGTTTGGGTTTGTCTTATTTTTTTTTTTTGGTTTTTTTTTTGTTGTTGTTATTAGTTAAAGCACATTGTATTAGCATCGCTGTGTGTGGGCTGTGTTTGGGCTGTGTGAGTGAAGCTTTGCTAGGGATTCGTGTCGAAGTTGGGAGCGGAGATAAAGAGGGATGAGAGAAACTCTTTCAAGTGATTACTTATATGACAAAAACATGGCTAAAGATGGAGCCAAGGCTGGCAACCTATTCGAAATCTAAGACATACATAAACGTATGAACTTATGTATGTTCCATTCCATTCTATTCCATTCCTCTATGGGCCATCTTTTTGCGTCAGCAGACAATATGCAATATTTACAATTTCATTCGGACAAAATATTAGAATCTCGATAGCAGAATGAATAAACCGTTATGTTTGACAATCTTACTACTTATCAAGTAGCAGATTGATATTTTCCGATTGGCGTCCATGTTTTTGTAATATTAAGTACTCTAGAGCTTAGGCTAACTCTGACTCTGGCCGAAGTTTATAAACGAGCGTATACCCTTACAATTATGCATATTCATGGACCGTCATCCGATTTCGATTCTATATGGCAGTATAAGTGTATTTGTTAATGACAAAAATAACTATTACTTGAATATAATCACTTTAACTTTCAATAAATTAAGAGTGTAAAGCAATCCAGTCGGTAAGCCGACTCATAGATACCCTATACCAAGTGAAATTGAAGCTAGTTGCTAACCAAATGTGCAGTTTATGTGCTCGGATCCTTATCCTGATTATCAGACGGACATGTCCTTGTCGATTCCGATCGTTCTGTTTAACCGCGGTTAGGTGAGGTATTTCCGGGGAAAAGTTTGTTGCACATTTTTTGCAAGGGTACAAACGAATAAAATTAAACAACTGTTTTCCAACACTAGTTACGTTCTACGTTATTTTTGTTTCGTTTTGTTTTGTTTTTGGTTTTTTAGTTTTGTTTTTTGTTTCCTGGCTTTGACATTTACAGCGCTGTGTATAAAAAAAAATGTTGTTATATTTTTATACATATAATATAAACTTTTATTTAAGCTTTCAACATGCCTCTTGCATTTTATTTGGATTTGTATATTGTATAAATATTATTATTAATTTTTTTGTTTTAAATATTGTTGTTAGTTAAAAGAACACCGTTTTTGTAGCGTTTCTACGATTTTTGTTTTGCATAATTTTTTGTTTTTGCTTTCTTTCTTTAAACAAATGTATATATATATATATATATAAGTGTATATATATATTTATTACTTTTGCATTTCTATGTATGTATATATATGTAGTTATGTAAATGTGTGTATATCAATCTGTTGTTGTATATAATAGTGTTTTTTTTTGTTTGTTTGTTCTTCTGTTTTTCGCATGGTTTTTTTTTTCAATTTTTTAGTTTTCTGTAGGCATATATGTATGTATGTATATAAATAACTTCATTTCATAATATACATGTTTATATATATACATGAGATCGATCATGTATATATGTATGTATACAAATTTTTTTGTTAGCTTATAAAATTGTTTACTGATCAACTTTTGCGCGTTTTCCTTTTGAAGCTGTCTTTTGTGTTCTCATTTCTTATTATTTTTACAGTGCAGAACCGAATGAGAAAAAACTCTGAGTAATGGTAATTGTAATAATAATGTAGTTAACTGATACTAGTTAAAGGAAGCCCTATCATACAAAAACAAAATACTGGATCTGGCTCTCCAATCTGAATTGGACAGACATATGTAGACAAAGGACCTTGAATATATATTTTATTTGCATGAAACTGAGTTCAACTGATTTAAAGAAAAAAAGCCACTTTGATGTTGATAAAATAATGGCAACAAGGATGCAAAGGATCTAAAAAGTTGTCAAGAATGAAATAATTAAAAAGGTGTTTGGGTGCGGGAGAGGGATTGCTTGAGGTTAGTCACATAAACAGCTTATAAAAAACACAAGTGTAGATTTGATTTTAGCTAATTTCCTTTAGATTATTGCTTTTAATCGCTTTTAACTGTCATCGTGTATGTAAGTATTTAAAGTAATGAGGTAATGCTTTATTCTGACTTAACTATCAATCTAATTGTAAGTACTAAAATGCATATGCATTAATCATCATTGTACTGAGACGAAAAATCCAAATGTGATTATGCATATGCCTTTATGTATATAGCCCATATATATATATATATATATATACATATATGTATATATATATATGCATGTATGTATATACTTGTATATTTTGTGTGTATAATTATGTATGTTCTTGTATATACTTATGTATATATGTATGTATGTACATGCTATATAATTATTATGTATTTAAGTGAGAGGGAAAGGAACGGGTTGATTTAAATGGGGAGCTGGGGAGTGGGTTGGGGGTTGCAGCATTCGTAAATTCGCTCTAAGCATATCTAAAGGCTAAACTAGCTGCGTTAACTAACATCAAAACACTTCTTTTTTTTTGTTGTTTGTTTTGCTTGGGTTTTTTGTTGCTTTCTTGCTAATTTTAAGTATGTAAAAATCGCCTGATTTTAGATTAGTTTGTTTTTTTAGTTTAAAATTATTTGTTCTTATGTTTAATAACTAAGCGGCCTCGCTCAACTGATTTTCATTTTGCTTTTCTAATTATTCTCTGTTTAATTGTTTGTTTTTTTCATGGAAAAAGTCAACTATATATTCATATATGTTTATATATATATGTATATACATATATATATATGTATGTGTGTTTCTGTCTGTTGTCTGTGTATTTACGTAGTTAAAAACTTTTCTTTTTTTCCAATATTTATCTAGTACTTTTTACAGATTGTTGCATTGTCTTTGTTTTTTTTTTTTTATGTTAGTAATTATTGTTTTGCGTTTTTTTTTATTTTTGCTTTCTTTTACCTCTTTCTCTCCCTCTCTCTCTCTCTTACATTTCTTGGTATCGTATAAAACTCTGACTACTAAAAAGATTACAATTAACGCGATTGCTTATAGAATGCGCCGATTAACTCAGTTTAACTCGCTTTTTCTTCGATTTTTCTTGTTGTCTTCTTGTTGCTTTCAGTTATTTATATATATGTATATAAATAAATAAATAAACATTCATATATTCACATTTTGTATATGGAAACAATAACTTCTTTGTACAGCAGACAATTCGAAATGCAAAATTTTGATCGAAATCTATAGCAGGATTTGGGGCCCAAAGAGAAGCCAACAACAATTATCAATGCATTTTTGTGCGTTTAAATGTAAATGTCAGTTGCATTGCACTGCGCAAAATGAAAAGTGAATAAATTTTACTGCAACTAACACAAACGAGCACAGCTCGCGATCAAATGCATGAGAAAAATAGAGAGAAAGCAAAGGGAGGCTTAAGTTTTTTTAAGTGTGGCCCCTTAGCAAAGCGACATAGACAAATTTTGTGTGGGGCCTTCGGCAAGCGTTCGGCTCACATGGACACGAGCTGTCGAAAACTTCCTCTCCCCCGGGGGCTTTTCAAGTTTTATGAAGGGAATAGAAAATTCTTTGCTGTACAAATTCATTGATTGATTCTCTACACACTATAAAGATATGGCATATATATATTATATGTTTTTGTATGTAAGTAAAAAACACAAAATAGAGTTACAATATTTATATATATCTGTATATGCTGTATGTATGTATATATTATCATATATATATATATAAATATATATATGTATATAGAAAGAAAGGGAAGGGGACTTCTAATTTCATATGTACAATGCAGAAGGGCAACTAGCTGAAAAGAGGTGACAGAAAGAGAGAGAGAGAGAGAGTTGAGCTGAAAATGAACCGTTCAACAGTACATATTAGTTGTTGTTTTTGTTTTATTTTGTTTTTTTTTTTCCCATGTTGGCCTGTCTCCTCAAAGTGCCTGCATTTGCCATTTTGTCCTTATTATATCCTGGGTTTTCATTTCATATCATTTAAGATGTATTTTTAAATTATTTTTCTAACAGAAAGTGGCAGTTTTTCATACAAATATATATATATATGTACATACATGTACATATATGTATTTGTGTCTTATTAGTTAAAACAAAATCATAAATACTTATAGAGAGAAAGAGAGCGAGAGAGACGCATGTTGAAGGGGATTTACGGCAAGTGCTTTTGTCCAGCATAAGCATAGAATGTGTGAGGTGAGAGAGGGCGTAGGGGGCGTGTGTGCTTGTTAAATCAAAAATAAAACCAAGTTAACTTTCTTTGCTGTTTGTTTTCGCTGCGTTTTGAAATAAATCCAAAAAACGATATTTATTCAAAACTAAATCAATGGTATATAAAAAAAGTTTTTTTTCATTTTCATTTTTTCCGTGTTTTTTGTTTGTTTTTTTGTTTTTTCTTTTTTTTTTTTTTTGATTTGTGTATGAATATAAAGAATTGAATTTAAATATAAAGAATTTTAATATTTAAAAAAATATATATTTGATTTATATGTAATCATAAAGCATATTTAAATAAAATGCAATCAAAAATAAACAAATTTATAAAAAACATATATGTATAGATATATATAGATATACATATATATATAGGTTTACATATATATATTTATATATATCAATTCAAATATTCAACTCTGTAAATAGTCAGTAAAATAGAAAATTTATTTGCTTTAATAACAAAACATTTTCGGTTTTTTTTTTCTTCTTTTTCTCTCTGCTATATATGTGTGTGTGTGTATGTCTGTGTATGTGTGAAATAATAATAAAAAACTCTTCTGTTCGATTTGCCCTACTCGGGCACTCAATGTGCATATTATAAAAACTTTTTTAAGAAAATCGAAACAGTTTGCATTAAATATTATTAGAAAGATTTGTCCAGACAAAAAAAAACGACTCAAAAACTATGAAAAAAGTCGATTTCAGGGATTTTTGTCAACAACTGTCACCATGAAATTCGCTTCAGTGTGGCAACCATTAAGCTGCCAATGGGGTTGCCCATCTTTTGAAATGGTTAACTTGCCGATTCAGAGGCAACAACAAACAAAAAAAAACATTTAAACGAAATCAAACACATTTGTTAGGTCCCTGAAATGGTCAACTTTTGGGTACACAACGATTCCCTCTTTCTATTACAATATCGATCGATTGTCTCAAGAATTGTTACAGGAATTTATGAATATTGGAATCGTTTGGCACTTCTTTAATTGTTTAAATGGTATTGTTTGTGGTATGCATGCGATTTTACGTTATTCTTTTCGTTTTCAAAAATGTTGGAATTGTGTGAGAAAGCCGTTTTATGGCCGGTTTACAAAACGAGATTTCAATATACATACATCTATATATTTATGTTCATCATACTCGTTGAAGATATTGCAAATTTCGTTTTAACTGGCTGAGATCTCTTACAAAAGTCAACTGTCATTTCACATTTTCATAAAATATTTAAAACAAACTGCACATTGTTCTTCTTCTTGGCTTCTATAATATACCATATGATTGATCTGATCTGCGGTGATATCGTATATGCATATATATATATATACACATACATATCCGTATATATATATATATATATATGTATATGTATATACAAATGTATATATATATTGATTCAATATTTTGATATTTTGAAAATCCTAAGAACTGCTTAACTACAATTATTTATATAATTAGTTTTTTGTTTTCTTTTTTTCAACCTTAAATTATAATATATTAAATTTGACAAATTTTAAGCCTAAATAGAGAAGAAGAAATCGATTGGGTAAAAGTTACAAATTATAAAGCAAAGAACAAAAAAAAAAAAAAAAAACAAAAAGTTGGAGAAATACATTAGATCATTTTAAATTATAGATAAGGTAAAGATGATATATATATCTATATATATATATATACATATATATATATTAATATATAACTATTTGATAGATCGTCTATAATTACGTTAATTCAACTGAACACATTTTGAAGAAAGTGAGTTTTTTGTTGGTATGCGGTGTGTGGTGTGTGAGGTGTGTGTGTGAGGTTTGTGTGTGTGTGTGTGTGTGTGTGTGGTGTGAGGTGTGTGTGGTGTGTGCTTGCTTTTGTTGTTGGCAGAAATCTCAGTCTAAATAATGCGCACACATCTCAATTTGATAATGTTAATTAATGAATTTTGTTTCTTGTTTTGCAGACCTTTTTTAAACACAAATTAAATTAAATAGTTCACAGATTAAAGATAGAAAACAATTCTTTCATTTAATATTCAATTTTAACATGAACTTAGTGCGGTGGTTGTTGTTGTTTGTTTGTTTGTTTGTTTGCAGGCGGCCGATGAGATATAGAAGACAACTCAGCTGAGATCGCCAAGTTGCGTGAACAGGAGCAGGAGCAGGAGCAGCAATAGAACCGAACACAAAATGAAAAATAACACAAATGTCCAAATATTGTTGACGACGGGACACCACAACACTTCAAGTAGCTGCCGCAGTTGCAGAATAGTGGCAGGCAGAGCAGCAGCAGGTAATAATGCACTCGAGATCGGGGGTGGTGGTGGTGGTGATGGTGGTAGTGTCGGTGTTAGTGCTCGTTGACTTTGCTCGTTGTCCTGCTGCGGTAGTGTAACTTTTATTGCAGGCTCCATCTTGGTGATACCGATCCAACGTTGATGTTGTAGTAACAATGTGAGCAGCGCCGCAGACACGTTGTTAAAGTTGCTGATGGTAGTGGCTCATCGGTTGCAGTTGATATGGATGCGGATGCGGATGCGGATGCGGATGATGATGATGATGATGACGTGTTGTTGCTGATGTCGTTGAAGCTGCAGCAGCAGCAGCGGCGGCGGCGGCAGCAGCAGCAGCAGCATGATAATAACCAGACGGCATGGCCGCAGCCACAGCAGATATTGCCGTTTGATAACCAGCAGCAGCCGGATGCGGATGCGGATGCACAGATGGCACTGATGGCCTCGTTGCCTGTGGTGACATCGGTGAACGCAAACGCTCGACAAGGACGGCATTTGGCCTGCATAATCTCTCATAGACATGACTTGAAGAATTAGCCAATCCAACAGTCACTGCTGATGCTGATGCTGGAGCTGCAGAAGATACTGTGCCTACCGCTGCCGCTGCCATGTTACTACTTGCGGTCGTTGAATCCATTAAATGATGATGCCTATGATGGTAATGATGATGATGATGATGATGCCCCATTGGCTCGTTGCTGCTACTGCTGCTGTTTGTAGTGCTAATGGAGACGTTTTTGTTGCTATTGCTGCCAATGCTTAGGCTGTTTGTGATGTTATTTCTAACGCCTACACCAACGCCGCTCCCGCTTCCGCTGCCACTGCCACTGCCACTGCCACTGCTGCTGCTATTGCTAGAAGTAATTACCATTGTGGGCTTTGCTTGCTCACTGTCTATGGTAATGGCTACTGATGATGACGATGGTGCTGATGCTGATGCTGCTGCTGCTGCTGCTGCTGTTGATGATGATGATGATGATGATCCTGCGACGACTACTGCTGCTGCTGCTGCTGCTGCTGCTGACGACGATGATGATGCAGCTGTTGCTGCTGCTGCTGCTGCTACTGCTGCACCTGTTACCGTCTTCAGATTACAGGAATCAAGTCTTTGTCATTTGGAATTGCTTTGCAACGCCGCATTGATTTGCGTCCACAGTTCCTTTTTGCACGATTTGGAGCTGTGAAAAGTATTGGCGAAGGGGGGATGGGGGTGGGGGGAGAAGTAGTAGATTAGTAGTAATGGTTAAACTATTTTCCACTTATTTTTTTGGACATTTTTATTAGCAAAATAAGTTACTCAGAGTTTATTAAAATTGTAAAGATAATTGAATATCAAAATATTATTTTTTCATATCGGCTTCTTTTTGCTTATTTTGCCTCTTTTTGGAAGGGAGATTCATTTTTTGCTTTTTGGTTGGCCTTCGGTTGTTTCCTCTTCTTGTGCTATTCATCATTTACCACTACCAACTGCTCCACTAGATTTTCTTTGAGTATGTAAAAATTTTGGGGGGCCAAAAATAAAATTCTATTGGCTGTATTCCTCAAACTTGGCGGAGTATATTCATGTGCACTAATCACATAGAGACAAGATCCAATTCTAAGATAATTTCAGGTATTATTCGGATCATTCAATAATTCTTCAAAAAAAATGTGCGTAATAATGTGTGTAGAAATTATGTAAGCAGGAAGAACATCATAGATACTAACTAAGCGAGAGCCTATACATATATATATATCCTACATATATATGTTTCTACATAAAATAGGCAGCATACATCCTCCCTCCCCCCATTGCCCCCTTCTCCTGTTGTGTATAAAGCGAGGAAAAGCACTTACCGTTTGATGGATTGAAGCCAATCCTTAAACTGGGCACTGCCCTCGGGTGTGATTTGGAATGCTGCTCGTGCGGCTACCACAATGCTAGCAAACTCCTCATAATCGGCCTGCGTCAAATGGTAGAGCTTCTGATGGATGCACTGAATGTACCTGCAATTGAAATTTCGATAAGATTTGCCATTTGCCATTCGCTTTGTTTTTTTTTTTTTGGTTTTTTTTTTTTGGCTTACATTTGTTGGCACTTTTGCACCAGAGGCGTCAACGCCGATCGCAAATGCTGCATAACCAGCTGGTGATTGTTTCTGCCCAAATAATGGGCAGATTCAATGGCCACATCGTGCAGCACAAACGGACTGACAATCGAATTAACCGCACATATGCAGAATTGATGTAGATATTGGGTACCCAGTTTCTTGCTGATGCGTAGTAGCCATTTGACATCTTCACCGTAGGGCGGATTACGGGCGTATTTGGCTTGTGGACGATCGTCGTGAACGCGACGGGCCAGAGTCTCCATGGCCAACATGCCCACATTGTAGGCGGCTAGCAGATAGCGCAATTGAGTAGGTCTGTGTGGAAAGGGAGGAGGAGGAGATTAATTAGGTTAATAAGTGGCCTAACTCCCACACTCAATACTTACGTGAACTGATGTGGCTGACGTTGACGGACCGGCGGCTGTGACGGAGGCGGCGGTTGCTGTTGGGGCTGAGGCGGTGGTGCTTGTTGCATGAATGGATAAACGGGATGCTGGTGCTGATGTTGATGTTGACGCATTGGGACTCCCACACCTACACCCACGCCAACGCCCACACCGACACCGACACCAACGGGTGGCCCATTTGGCGGCACCGGCGGCGGTGGCGGTCCATAGTAGCCGCCCGGTGGAACCATTGGCGGGCCAGGTGGTGGTCCGGCAGCTTGTAGGGCCTGATAGGCTTGCGGTGGTAGGGCTTGAAAAGCATTGGGAGGCGGCGCCTGAAATGCTGGAGGCGGCTGATGACCCTGCGGCGGCGGAACAAGTCCGGGCGGTTGTGGTGCCATCTGTGGCTGCTGCTGCTGTTGCTGCTGCTGGGGCGGGACGGGTGGTGCTTGCTGCTGATAGCCGGTATAGGCTTGCGGCGGCGGCGGTGGTCCGGCCGAGATGTACATTTGCATTTGACCGGGTTGCGGATAACTTAGATTGTGATGATGTGCATAGATGCTCTGACAGAAGCTGTATGGGGCATATGGTGCCAGTCCAATGGGTGCTAATGCGGCTACGCCCACTCCAACGCCCGGCTGAAAGCCGCCTGGCTGTGGTGCCGATGTGACAACCGATGGCGGTGGCATTCCCGGTCCTTGACCCTGTACTGGTCCGCCGCCTGGATTGGGAGGCATGCCCAGAGATTGTTGCTGTTGCTGCTGCTGGGCGGCGACCTGCTGTTGCTGCTGCTGAACCACGACCTGCTGCTGCTGCTGCTGTTGTTGTTGTTGCTGCTGTTGCTGCTGCTGCTGTTGTTGTTGCTGTTGCATTTCATGCTGCTGCTGTGACTCAATCAAAGCACTCAGGCTAACAGCGGAATGATCCATGGAATCCTCATGCTGATCATGTTCCGAATTATTGGGCGCATTGCGCATATACAGCTCATACCAATAGCGTGCCACCTGGAAGAGAACCTCCGGATAGACGCCGCCACCCTTGGCTGCGCTTTCCACCGTTAGACAGGCACGCTCCAGCATTAGATCGCTTTGCTCCTTGCACTGAAGTATGGCACGCTGAATCTCATTGGGATTGAGGGCAGCAGCATGTGGTAGTACCGACAATGCTAGCTCCGCAGCCGGATATACCATATTCGAGTCCCAGCCACGCGAGGCACGATCCGCCATGCCGGCCGCTTCCGGTGGAGTCAGATGGGCCTCCCAGGTGTCAATTAGAAAACTAATCGCCGGCGCACCAATTTCCATGGCCTGGCCCAGAATCCAAGAGACATGCGACGAGTAGGTGCGCGACAGCCAATTCGGACTAACGCAATTGTGCAGGCCCAGAGCATACAGACCCAATTGGAATGCACACATATGGAGGGCACGATGGGGCCCATGATGATTCTGACTGGTGCTCGCCTGGGTGAACAGTGATGTGGAGCTATTGCCACCGGCCTTGGTTAGCACATTTTTGGCCAGCTCGAACATAAAATGGGCACTGGCCTCCGATGGTTGATTCGGTATGGATGGATAGGCCCGTTTGCCTTTATAGCGGCTCTCCTTGCTGCGACTGCTGCTGCTGCTGCCGCCGTTCGGATTGCTGTTGGCGTTTGTGTTGCCATTAGCATTGTTGTTGTTGTTGTTGTTGCTGCTACTGCTGGTTGTGGTTGTAGTGCTGGTGCTTGTGGCACTAGTCGAGCTGGCAGTGGTGCTTGATGTAGCTGCAGATGTAACTGGTTGTTGCTGGCACATGGCCTGCGAGGCGGCAGCCTGGCTATTGCTGGCCATGCTAAGGGCACACATGCTTAGCTCCAATTCGGCGCTCGTTGAGCTATGTGGTCGACTATTGCCACCGACACTGCCATAATCGGCTGGCAGTAATTCACAGAGATTGGAGGGCCCAGCAGGACCGGCCCCACTACCACATCCGTTGCCGTTGCCGCTGCCGCCGCCGCCGCCGCCTCCACCGCTACCACTTCCACCACCACCACCACCACCACCACCACCATACTCGTGATCGTGATCTCTGCGTGTGGGCTGGTTACTTGGAGTCCTAACTGGCGGATTACTCGAGTAATATGCCGGCAGTAGTGGGGCCTTTAATAGCGTATGTATATCCCTATCTAGCAGCTTCTCCATTATTTTGGCTATCTTACGCGGCTCATCCTTGTAGTGATACAGCAATGTGAGGGCCAAATCTCCACGCTGACGTCTTGTGCCCTCACAGAGTAACGGATGCTCGGCCTCTGATACGTTCGCCTTGAGACCAAGTGCTGCAACAGCCGCTTCAAAGCCCAAATTCTCATCGCTATGCTGTTTGTAGACATTCAGAAGACCACGCGATCCCGACGAGACAATTATCAAAGTCTTGCTAGAGCTAGAGGAGCTTGAAGCAGGGCCCGAGCCGGAGCCGGAGCCAGAGCCGGAGCCCGATGTTGCCGTGCCCGTGTGTCCTGGACTTAGGGTGACCAAAGCATCAAATATGAATGTAGCCAGATTAATGGGTAATAGAGCCTCGCCACGTGTCTTGAAGGTGCCGCTGCGCAGCTGTTCGGCTCTTTCTCGTATCACCTGCAATTCGGCCGCACACAATGGCAGACGCTTCAGCAGGGCCAAAATGTCAGCTTCCTGATTGGCCAATTTAACTTCAAGCGGCTTTGTGCTGGCCGGTGGACGCGGCATCTCTAATGCGAACAGGCAAATCCTGAAGCCAATGTGATAGTGTTCCGAATTCTCCGAGAGCACAGTGCATAGGAATGCGCATTTGGAAAGAGTGGATGAGGCGACCACAGTCAGTTGATGCGATATGGGATTCACATTCTGTTTCTTGCCCTTACGCTTGGGAGCGGGCGGCAGCTCTAGCAGCAAATTGGGAGGATTGGCCAGCATTTGCTCGGCCAGGCGCACAGCCAAAATGGAGGCCTCCTGCCCGTGACCATGGGCATGTAGACCTTCGGCTCGTGCCAGGAGTATGTCCCAGGCATCCTCCGTGGGTCGCACATTCGAAAAAATATGCGGTTTATCACTGGCCACGGCGACAGCAGCGGCCAAAGCCCGTGCTGCTGCCAGTGTTGCTGAAGAAGATGAACAGGGTAGCTCTATGGGTACTGCTGCTGCCTTGCCCGAAGTGGCTGAAGTGGAGGATGATGCTGCTGCTGCTGATCCCACAGCTATTGATGACATTCCGCCCTCAGTTGCTGGTCCACCATTCTCTGCTGCTGTTGGTGATAAGGTTATAGAGCTATTATTTGTTGCTAAAGCTGCTCGAGCGGCAGCCGAGGTACTCGGCACAGGCGTTAAGTCTCCACCGCCACCACCACCACCGGCGGCTGTGCCTCCAGCACTTTCTCTTCCAACTCTTAGCCCAACCTGGGCAAATTCATCGCTGCTGCTGAAGGATTCATCTTTGCTAAGCCTTCGTCCAGGCTGTTGTTGTCTAGAGGATAATTCAACACCGCTTCCATCGCTTCCAACCACCACTCGTACACCAACTCCATCGTTTGGAGCATCTGTTGCTATCAACATGGATGAAGTGGAACTGTTTGAGCTACCCGATGCTGTTGAAGCCGATGAGGATGCCGACGAGGCCGATGATGTGTCCGATGTGGAGCAACCTGGCTCTACACTTGTTGAAACCCCTCCGACGCCAATGCCGACGCCGACGCCAACGCCAACGCCAACACGAACGCCGGCTGACTCGTCTTTGCTTTGCTGCGATACGGCATCGAAACTGCTTTGAGAATCGGATTCTGTTAATGATTTCTGGCCAGGCACAGCCTGGGCTGGAGCAGCACAATAGTTGTGACTGCTACTTGTATCGCCACCGAAATCGTCATTCTCACAAAAGCCCTCGCTGCTGGCACTCGAACGATTGCCATCACCGCCGCCACCGACACCGCCAACGCCAGCACCAGAAAGCTCGACGCTTCCAACGGTTTTGGGCGTAACCGCCGATGATGATGATACTCCTGCAATTCCCATTGCCACCACCGAACTGGCTGAGGTGCTGGCTGGATGCATGGGTTGTTTCCCATTATTCACTATTCCGTCTCCACCAACACCAGCAGCTCCTCCAGCTATAGCTCCACTGCCACTCAAGCTGGCGCCGAATTGGCGACTAGTTGAGGCTACCGCACCACTGTTGCTCACTCCTCCAACTCCAGATCCAGATCCAGATCCACCACTTACCCCTCCTCCTCCTCCTCCTCCTCCTGTCCCATTTGGTGGTACTCCAGGAACTCCATACAATTCCGTTGCACTCGCATAGTATCTATCGCGAAAGGATCGCTCCACACGCTGTTTAAATGCCCCGGCATGGAGACCATGATCGTTCGATGCACTAAAGTAATTATAATGCTTATTGTTGTTCATTAAAGCCTGCGTGGCATTCAATTGGCCTGGCGGCGGCGCTGCCTCACCGCCCTTGGCATCGGTGTGTTTGAAACAGGTGAAGGGTGAGTAGTATATGGGATTTGTGTCATGGGTGTGCGTTACGCCGGCTATTGGGTAATCCTCCCAATCCAAATAACATGCCTCAATGGCCGGCTTAAAGCCAATGAACAGTTCTGTCTCGGAACGTGAATTCTGCTGATGCTTGCTGGTATATGAGGATGGCATCATGCGGCTCTTTACCACCCGATCAAGTATCTTCAGATGCCAGGCTGTAAACTGGGCATGCAACATGTCGCGCTCATCTGGGGCCAGACCCGGATTCAGGGCAGCCAAACGCCACAGGGCAACAATCTCATCGCACAATGAACTGCAGGCATGCTGCAGGGCAGTTGAATTTGAATGCGTATTCGAATGTTTGCCGCCGCTATGACCATGCGAACCCATCATCAGGGCCAATTTCGTCTGGAACCACCAAATTAGAATTTGATCGCAAGCCATACACTGCTCGGTTATAATCTCAAGCAATCGTACAGCATTTCTATCGCATCGTCTATACATTTCACGAACTATTGAAAGCAAATTCCACATACCCTCCGGTTCGCGTCCACGCAAAGGACGCAACAATGAACTCCATTCGGCGGCAGCGGGCGGAGCTGAGTTTGTTAAATAGTTTACATCGCTGCATCAAGAAACAAAAAAAAAAACGGAGAGAGACAAGAGTTTATATATAATGAAAAATCTTAACTAAGAACTGATTTCTAGTTGTGTTTCACTTACCTAAATACAATTGGCGCCGGCATACAAAATTTAATTAGAATCCTTTTTATATTATTATGCAACGTTTTCTCGTCCAAATACCAGCTGGTTTGATCGTTAATTGAAGCACCGGCTGTGGGATCCGGCGCACCGCACACGGTATTTATTGCCGTTGGCTGGGCACTTAAGAGCTCATCCAGCAATCTTTGGGCAGTTGGTAAAATCTGTTGTGGCAACTCGCTAATAAGATATTGGGCAAACTTTTGCAATTGATCACGTTGCAGGCGTGTCAAGGATTCCGAGACCGGGGCACGCAAACAAACCTCCTGGGGCTATATGAAGATATCAAATGATATAAAAATTGATGCAAATGGGAGGGGGGGATATGCTTGCTACTTACACAATGTATGCGATGAAGGCAAACAGCCACCACATGAGAGCACCAATAGGCCGTTGAAGCGCATGTGCAATTACAGGAAGAAATGCGACGACGATCAAAAGTGACTGCCACATTGAAATAGGTGCGTGGCTGTTGATTCACAACGGTGGCAGAAAGATGAAAACCTTCAAAAAGAGTAAAGAAAATTATAAATTTTAGAATGCAGCATTTAACCCATTGACACGAGGAAATACATACCAATTTGTAAAGGATCCTTCACAGCTCGCATACGAAATAGCTGATCGCCACGATTGAACTCGTCGGCTGAACTATTTGCCAGACAGGAGTACAAACGAATGTCTTCTTCATTATCAGGGAAACTCCAAAAAGCTATGCGCAATTGTAATTGCTCTGGCACTGGGGGATAGACATGCTCCACCAGTTCGAAGGGTATATAAGAGGCAACGCAACGTGCCGATAGTTCAGCCAAAGTGAAGACTTCTGAAAAACAAGACATTTATGTAAGGCAAAGTTACTTAACTTAATGTTATCCGTTTGTCTTTGAAATAGTAGTGTACGAAATCAGAGATAAGTTCGAAATGGAACAGCAATGGCCTGCTAGTAGTTTGTGTCATGGTTATAAAATAAAAATACTAAAATAATAATTCTTGGCCATAACAACAAAACAAAAGGCAACTAAAGAAAGCCGGAACAAAGTCAGTTAGTCGGGTTATCTACTAGTATAATCCTAACAAGCATTTCAAGTTAATGAAAGAAAACTTAGCTCGACCATTGACCAGTTCACAAAAAAAGTGTCTACGAGACAGATGGTTGGAGAAAGGGACGGGGCGGTTCAAGACAATGTAAAAGCTTGCTTCAATATTTGTGGTTCGCGCCCTTGTCGTCAATACAGCGAAATCGACATGCAAAATAAACGAATGGAATGGTGAGAGAGAGAAAAAGAGAAAGGAGGACAAGGACTTGAAGTCGATCGGTCGGTAGATCACGCCTGCTTAAGGCGAAACAAAGGAACAGTAGCACTGGCAAAAAGAAGCACCAAGATTTCAGACTTATTCACACAGGGCAACCCCCCCAGAGAACAACACCTCCTTTCAGTTTTCACTATCATTTTGTTTACATTAACTGAAGCCTTTCAATCGACCAAACTACTGTCACCATTTACCGTTTACCGTTTAACGCACACGTCATGCAGCGCAATGAAACATTTCAACAAGGAACTCCTCTCTTAATGCTTCCCCACATTTACATACATATATAAATATGCACACACATCTATGTACACACATGTATACAGTTTATTTTAAGTGCATATAAACAAAACAAATGCGACTAAACACTCGTTTGTCTACAGTTACCTATCCCATATGGTCTAGTGGCTAGGATATCTGGCTTTCACCCAGAAGGCCCGGGTTCGATTCCCGGTATGGGAAGTTTATATTTCTTTTTTTTTTGTTTGCAAAGGATACATTTTTAGTTTTTACATTAAGTTTCAAGAATTTTGGGATAAAAATAGATATTATAAAGGCATACTTTCATGGGGAAAAGTTTAAAAGTTCGCGTCGACCAACAGTCCTAGTTTAATTTTTCGAATTCTTCGAATCTCTTGCAAAAAGAAAATGCTCTTATTTTACCTCCGTAGATTTACTGATCAAAGAAAATGCTAAACGCCCAAAAGTAATGAAAAATATTTTAATTTCCATTCATGATTGGATCGTTAGTAGACTAGCTTAATAAAATTCTAATTGTTTGTCCTCCAACGGGCTGCCCTATGGTAATGAGTCAGGGCAGGATATTGGCGTTGGGAATTTTAACAAATTCGAATAAGTTTAATTATGTGATTTCAAATTACAATAGAAGATCATAAGAGTAAGGCAGTTAGGACTTGGGTCTTTTTTGGTATCCGTAAAATGCGTATAGCTCGGCATTGCAGGTCGATTGCTTTATCAATCACAAATGGAATCGTTATCGTTTCTCAATTTTCTCATTTCCCATTACCTGCCTTGGCTCTACACACACATATATGTATGTATGTATGTGCATACATATGTATGTATGTATGTATGTATGTTTGCCCGTCTTTCTCCACCCCTTATCGTAACAACTAGCTAGGCAGGTGCTGGGAGTGCTGCCCGCTCGCTGCCTACTGCTGCTGGTATCCTTGAAAAGGTTCTTTGACACAAAACGAACAACATGCAGCAAAATGCTAGCAATACACAGAGACGAACGATGCAACGCCGTCAATTTTTCTCTCTTTTTTTTTTGTTGTTGTTGCGTTGCTGTTGTTTTTGTTTTGTTTTTCGTTTCTTTCGTTTGCGGTTATTATGTCGCTTTTAAAGCATGAAAATGCAGCTGGCATTGCTTAGTTACAACCAAAAAGAAGATCGCCCTTTCGACAATATATGTAAGCAGCTTCAGCACCGACCACACCACCGACTCCTTGCGATTGAGCAAAAAGAGCGCTGATGCTGGGCAGCGCAGCCGCAGAGATTACATGTTGATAATGCTGCGACGGCGCACAAGGATCACGAAAACCACTACAATAAGAATGTGCACGCTCGCATACATAAACAACACACATACATACATACATACATATGTACATGCATATATTTACACATGCAAGTATAGCCGTAATAAGCCACAAAAAGACAAAAGAAACCAAATTGTATGTGTAGTCTCAGCCATAAAGTCGTGATTCCGACATCGGCGATAAAACAGTGAAGGAGAAGAAGGAGGACCATGACGACGACGGCAAAAAAAAAAAAAAAAAGAAAAATGAAAACAAAACTAAAAAAGGCCAAGCAAAAAGGTCAAATCCACAGCGTTGCCACACTGTTTTTAAAATGAACAAAATAACATTACTTTAACTGGCATCCTCAAAATAAATCAGAGTATCCACATGTCCAAATAAAAAAAGGACTGTTCAAGCTAGGGAGTACATCTCTAAGGGGTTTCCCCCAGCCAATACCAGCATAAGTGGAAAGGAGCAAGTTGAAGTTCTTATACTACTTGGTTATTAGCACTCACCATTGGTTCCATTGGTCGATAAACTGTTATTTGCGGCACTCCCATTGGTTCCGGTGCTACATGAGCCGGCTGCATTGCCAACTGTTCCTGTGGCTGTGTTGGTTGTGGTGTTTCCAAATGATCCATTGCCCGACAGACCAATAGCGGAGTTCAGGTTACCACCAAGAGGCAGGACACTGCCACCGGCAACATTGGTGGGCTTCTTCCAGCCGCGCCAATTGTTGCACAACGACTCTGGTTCTGATGACCAGCTGCATAGTGAATCCTCCTCAAATCGTATGGAATCATCAAAACTGAAGCGATCTATTTCCTCTGGATTCCATTCATTGCCGGCGCCACCGCCGCCGTTGCCTCCTCCTCCAGCAGCATTGTTTGCCTCGCCCACTGCCCCACCGCCGCCTCCTGCATTGTTGTTATTATTATTACGGGCCACACCATGGCCTGGAGCAGCGTTTACATCGCCTCCTCTGTTATTGTTGTTGTGGCTTCCGTTGCGATTCGCCAGTGTGAGGCTGCGACTGTTCTAATTCGTTTGTACGGGATTTGTTATTGTTGCACTCACCGATCCTGGCTGCCCCGGTTCCGTCGTCTTCGTCCTCTCCCTTTATTTTCTTTTCGTTTCGTTTGGGTTTTTCTATTATCTCTCTTGCCGACTCTCTTTTTCTTTTTGTGGATGGATGAAATTTCGTACGCGCTTTGTGGGAGAAGGGTTGGGGGCAAACGCTCAAAATCGTGTAAAAGGCGAATTTTCTTGAGCGTTTCCGTAGACGTTCGAATTAAATTAATTTTTTTTTTTTTTTTTTTTTATTCTTTAGGTTTAGTTTAGCTTAGTGCTTTGCTTTTGCTTTGATGTTTGTTAATTTATTAAAAAAAACTATTTTATATACAAATAATTTTAAATCGTCGCCTGCTTTGCTTTGCTTTGCTTATGTTGCTGCTGCTGCTAGTGTCGCTGCCGCTGTCGCTGCCGGCGTTGATGTCGACTGCAACAACAATGCTCCCGCTGCTGCTGCTATTGTTTGTTGTCGTTGTTGTTGCATGTGAATTTTCCGTACCCCCCACAGAAATAGAAGCTGTTAAGCGGGGGAACAGCGAGCGAAGGAAGAAGAGGGGGGAAATACAAAAAAAAAATTAACAGAGTGAGAGACAGAGAAAGAGAGACGCTAGACAACTGCCAAAAATAACGAACGAGAGAGAGAGAGATGGGGGAGCAGTGGCTAGTGTTGGTGTTGGTGTTGTTGCCGTTTTCTGCCCTGGCTGCTGCAGCTGGTCACCTCTCTACTCCCCAGGCCAGAGCAAGCAACCTTTAATTATTTTTTCACTTGTATGCTATGGCTCATCTTCGTTTGTTTTATCCTGCTGGCCTGCGCGCTCTCTCTCACTTATTTGTCCTCTCTCTCTTTCACTCTCTCCTTCTTTCTCTCTATGGCCTCTCTCACACTCAAACACATACAACAACAACAAGCTTGTCAATTTTCACTGCCTTCGTTTTGCTGCCTTCTTTCTTTGTGTATATGCGCGTTGCGTGAGTGTGTGTGCGTGTGTGTGTTTGTGCACGAAATGCGTTTAAAGAAAACGTTGAAAATCCTATTTATTATAATTCGTTTATGCAGGCTTTTTCACTGTCTTGTTATTTGTTATCTTTGCTTTGTTATTATTGTAAAAATTCACTCAGCACTCAGTTGTTGTTGTTCAAATCGATGTTAATTAGAGCTTCGTTACGATTCGTTTGAATTTTTGAAACAAAACACGTTCTCTCTCTCTCGCTTCACGTACCAGCTTTTCAGGGCAACCCAACAAACAATTTCCTAGCCAACCGCAAAAACATAGCCCAGACAACATAAATTTGTGGATAACAAAATTTTAAATTTGTTTAAATTTTTGATATAACATTAGATATGCGAGGACATTCATTCTGGTTATATACAACACCGACATACTTAACTTAAGGTTTTGCAATATTTACAATAATTAAATAAAATACTTTATGGGCACACTACGAGAAAGATGCGCGCGCACTAGTTAATAACTGTCAATTTTTTTGTTTGGCGCCTAGGCTTCATATAATGTCGTGATGAAGACAAAATAGGAAACTCCTATATTTGCAGCGCATTTAATTTTTGCCACACGTTTCTTAAAACAAATTGCAATATATTTCCATGTTTTCGCAGGACATGTATGTGTAAAATTTTATTAAAAGTGTCGATAACTTATCTAAAATCGATAACAGAGGGGAGTTTTATCGGCTGTTGCTCACGCCTTTCGATAAATTATCAATGTCTGCTAATGATTTTCGATAAATCATCGAGTTCATTATCGGGCAGCCGGTATTTTAAGCCAATATTTTTTTGCAGCCCGTTATTTGATGCCCACATTTTTGGCCAGTATATGATGTTGTCATTTGCCAGTATTATTGACACCATTATTAATAAGTCATAACGAAAACCCTAACTATAGCTATTATAGCTCGATACTTTCTTTGGCGCGTTATTTAAGTTCAATTTGTTAATTCTATTCAAAATAATAACACTACAAACTGCTGGCGGTTAGCACTTTATTACAATTTTTTAATTTCAATTTGTTCACAAGTAATAAGCAAATCCAATTATTTTTTTTTTTTGTTTTGTAATTTTCTTGCACGGGTTTGCGATGGGAAAAGCTAGCTAGCTAGGTAGCTGCCTACAAAGTTTCTTTTTGGCGGGAACTCAACTCCATGGACTCCTCTCTAGCAGCAATATTGTGGGAATTTCCACAAGCTTCCTTCTTCCCATCATCATCATCATCATCATGATCTTTAGCATCATTATTAGCGTCATGATTATCATCCAAAGTTAACCACTTATGAAGCATGGCATCGGCAGCACTAACCCGACGCCTGGGATCCGTTTGAAGCATGGGCATCAGAAATGACACAAATTCATGGGCGTCCTTGTCAGGCCAACGGTAACGATCGATCAACACTTGCGTCAATGATCGTGGACGCAAATCCTTGACGTTGCGCAATTCGAAACCATTGAAAATCTCTGGTGAATAGTCGCCAAAATTGATTAGCTCATCGGGTATACAGCCGCAGGTCTCTATTATATTGGCTATATGGGCCTCATCCTGTGATACATCCTCGTCGCGTGTTAATTGCGGATCAAAGAGATAATCACCCGTGGCCAGTTCCCAAAACAGACAAGCGGCACTCCATATGTCCGCCGTCTCATCATAGCCAGCACCCAGAATTACCTCGACGGCACGATACTCTCGCGTTTGTATATCATCGGTGAAATGATGATGGAACCAGCAGGCATTGCCGATATCGGCAATTTTGACACGCAGCTTACAGGGATCTATGGCTGGATCTTTGGGTGATATTAGATCAATATTGGGTTCGGGCACATCCTTTCCATTGATGGTGGTGGTTGTCTGACCATTTAAACGTTTCTTTGGAAAATGTTTTAGACTAGGATATGCATTAGACTGAAATTTGTTATGCGTTCCCGATCCCGATCCCAATCCCGATCCTGATCTCGATCCCGATGCCGATCCTGTTATCTTAGTCTTTTCCTCTATACGCTTTTTCACATAACGCATAAATTTCTCCGGACTGGTCATAAGAAGTTTTAACATTTTTGAGCTTGATTCCAAATGTTTTCCAGAATTCTCCAATTTACGCTGACGTTTCTTTAACAATGTGGACTTGGACAACGTTGTTGTTGTTGTTGTTGTCCTACGACACGAGGCTGCAGCATCAGGATTAGGATTAGCTTTCGATTTTTCTTTATCCTCTTCTTGTTGTTGTTTTTGTTGTTGTTTCGTTGATGGCATATCACCAACCTGTTCGATCATTGTCAATACCTTCAATTGCTCCATATCCTTGTCATCCAAAATGATTAGATTATCAAATGTGAATGGCAAAAAGGATAGATTGCCACGAACACTGGAAGCAGCCATCGAGGGTGTAAGCAGACCCCTGGCGGCCAATTGAAGGAGATCCTCAATGCCGCGTTGGCGCAACATTTGGCGATGCGATTGAAAGAAATTAATGCTTCGCTTGATTTTCGAGCGTAGACGTTTCTTAGCCGTTTTTGTCAACTTGGAATCGCTGCAGCGATGATCCCCTCCCTCCTCCTCCGCCGCCTCATCGTGCGAGCAGGAGGGACGCATCATTGTAGCAGTTATGCCATTATTATTATGCTGTTGCTGTTGCTGTTGCTGTCGCTGTCTATTCCTATTGCTATTGCTGCTACTACTCGTGCTACTACTGCCATTTGTGTGACGATTATAGAGATGGGCGTGATTCTTTAGATACATCTCGGCGGCATCATTGGCCTGGGTGCGCAATGTGTAATCATCGGCCATTAGGAGGACATTCTCGGGCTTTAGATCGGTGTGTATTATGGAGCATTGGGTGTGCAGAAAGCACAGACCCTCGAGAACTTGTTGGGCAATCTGCTTAACATTCCACAGGGGCAAACCCTGATAACGAGAACGCTGGATCAGGGTCAACAGATTGTCGCCCAATGCCTCAAAGACCAGACACAAATGTGTGCCATTCGGTCCGCTTATATAGAAATAGTCCATCAATTCGATCACTCGCTGCCGCAATGGATGCCAATCATGCTCGGATATGGTCCGTGACAAACGTATCTCATCTCTGCCCGTTTCGGTGAAATGTTCCGCCGACTTGACCACCTTGATGGCGCAATAGCGTTCACCCTTCACATCGTAGCAAAGCCAAACTGTCGAGAAGTGGCCCCAGCCCAGTTTACGTAAAGTGTAATAACGATTCTGAAAGATGTCGCCGATGGCAATGGGATGATAGCCACCCAAGCGATATTCACTGGGACTCTCGTCGCCGCCAGTATTCTGGCTATTCTCCTCCTCAATGTCTTCCACCTCCACCTCCTCCTCCTCCTTCCCCTGCTCCTTCTTCTCCAACAATAACAACTTCTTCTCCTTCTTCTTGTCTTGCTCACCATCTGGTTGATTGGTTAGTTTAAGTTTCTCCAGCGACTTGGTTAGCTTATAATGTAGCTCCAAATTCTCATCATCATTCCCAGCATTCACCTTCACCTTCTTCTTCTCCTTTGTTTCATTCCCTTGTGGTGCTGGTTGCTGCGCCTCCTTCTCCTCCGCCTCCGCCTCCGCCTTCTCCTTTGCCATTTGCTGTTCCTTGTCCTGCTCACAATCATAGAAGCTCTGTTGCTCCGTTTGACTTGGTGTCTCTATAGAAGATTTTGATGTCAAGCTACCGAATTCTTCCTCCTCCTCCTCCTCCTCATCGTCAACATCAACGCCGTCGTCCTCGTCCTCAATTTCATTGCCTTGATTCGCAAAATTATGTTCGATTGACATTTTGGCCATACCATTAATGCCCAACCTAAGGGCCGAGAAAGACATAAAAGGTTAATAGAAAATTTTCACGCTCTTATTTATTTTTATTTATTTTTTTTTTTTTTGGGTTTTTTTTGCATTAAAAATTTGTTTTGTTGCTTTCACAGTTGCTCAACACTCTCGAACGCCTTACGAAAATAAAATAAAACTAAGTTTTAAGTGTGTGTGTGTGTATGTATGTGTGTGTGTGTTGGATAGTAGAAAATTTTGTTAGATATTTCTAAAACAGATCTATCAAGGCCAACTAACAAATTCGAAACATGTCTCAATCCTGTTAATTGAATTTAGTTTGAAATCCTTGAAACTCTAGAGAACTCCTTTGGTCTTTGTTTTGGTGGACTTTCTTCAGTTGCTGCTCAAATCTTACTTACATATTTATACAGCTTACAGGACTATATAGTCCTGTCTATATACATATATATGTATAATCGTTACCAGAATTATTATCAATTGCGCAAGTTATTTTGTTCTTTTACTTCTTCTTCTGGCTTCTGGTTTCTTTCCTTTTTTGGTTTTTTCGATATATTTTTAAAGCAAATTTTTTAAAATTCTCATCGAATGATTTATTTTTTGAATATTTTTTTGTTTTATTTTTTATTTTTTTTTTTTTTTTGTAGTCAAAAGAGAAATACATAGAAAATGGTGCAGAAAAACTGAAATTTCATTTTCTCTTTCATACTTTTTTGTATTTTTGTAAAATGTTTTCTTTTTTCTTTTTGTTTTTTTGGTATTTCAAAAATTGTTTTCATAGCTTCCTATATATATTTGACATAGTGGAAATTTTTAAAATGGGAAGTGTGGTGTGTGTGTGGGGGGGGGGGGGGGGGGTCGACTCATTGAAATGGAAAATGCCATTTATGTAACAGGGGCAACAAAAGAAGGGATTAAATAGAGCAGACAAAATTCCTGTTTATTATTCCGGGGTAAACGACTCACAGGATACCCAGTAGAGAAGAAGAGAGATTAATTACAATCTCCCTGAAATCAACATAGTCAGTAGTTTGGCCTAACCCAATATACCCTAAGTAGCTGCCACTAACTAATGGGTAACTGAAATTGTTGCCAAATGCGCAAAGTCAGCAGGATTGGGCATGGCATGGCAGGGAGGTGGGGTGAATAACTTGATGATCCTTCATTCATTCAATCATTCCGGGAGCTCAGGTGCCGAACAATAGACGCCCATTGAGTTTCTATTTGTATTTTGATTGCCAGCTTAATACTATATATTTTTTATATATATTTCCATTCAATTTTTTTTTTTTTACCCTTAATTCTGTTTGGCTATTTGCTCAGTTGTTTAAATAAATTTTCCGCTGTTTCAAAGAAGGGGGCGAGGAAGGGGAGAGAGTGAAAATTCGTATACAAATAAAATCGATGGAGAAACTTTCGATCGAAACTGAACCTGCCCTTCTTCTGCCTTCTATCCCCTTACTTACTTGATTCCCGTTCCCAGGACAGGAAAAATCATCCCTTGAAGAAAATGTGAAAATCTTGTTTGTAATTAGGTAGGTTTTCTTATCATTTTCATAAACCTTTTTGGGCCTGTGTTTCCCTCTTGCCTCCTTGCCGTCGCCGTTGCCGTCGCCATTGTTCTATCAATTAAACGCAATTTCAAGTGTCCCGTTTATGGATATTTTTATAAAAATATTTTCCATAACTGTGCATCTTGAATTACAGGGAAAAATTTAGAGAAAAAAGAAAACTGGTTATCATTAACATTTCCAGCGACCTTAATTGACTTTGAATGCAAACAAAAATAGTTAATAAACGAAACTTTGGCCAACACTGAGTCAGGCGGACGAATCTCTTCGATAGAAGAGAAGAGAAGAGAATATGAGAAGTGAAATCGAAGCAGGATCACGCCTGCTGAACAACAGGAACACCCAGGACAGCTGTCCTTTGGGTGTTGTTTGCCTAAAGATTCATTTTTTTTTTTTTTTTTGCCTATCCATTGTTAAGATAATGCCTCCTTCTCCTCCTCCTCCGCCTTCTCAGTGAGCGCCTTGAATTGCATCAGTTTGTCAGTTTGTCAGTCGCTTGGCTTGTGCCTGCAACGGGCGGACAGCTGCTGCACCTTTGACATTCTTTGATTCATTCATTGTTCAATGTGAAGTCATTGTCTAACTAAAAAAAAATTGATGCCAAAATTACATGAGAGACAGTTACGAGCTCATTAAGTGGAATCTTTCATATAAGTTGTAGGAATTGTTTGCATTTGATTTAACTAAAGATTACTTTAAATTTTCATTTCTGTATGTTCATTTTTTTTTGTTTTTATTGTATACATTTTCCGGGGAAAGCGCGCGACTCCGCGGTCAATTGATAATTGGCTTAAGGCAAGTTGCAACCCTTTTGTTTTTTTTTTTGTTCCAACAGCATCCCATGTCCCATCTATTCCTTCCATCTCCCATGTGATGGTTGACCCTATGACGAACCCTTTTTTCATAGTTAATCAAGCAGCAGAGAGGTTGGGTCGAGACTGCATGGAAATTAATTAAGAAAACAATGTAGAAAAATGAAAAGCAACTGTATTCTGGCATGTCCTGGCACACACACACACACACACACACACACACACACGAATGAACAGGCTTAGTAACTCGTTTTTGTTCAATCTCTGAATCACCTGAGGCGGATGTAAAGCAAGTTAAAATTGTTGAATTCAAATCATTTATCACTGGCAGGATATACATTTTGTTAACTCTCAGGATATGACTAAGCGTAAATGGATAACATTCGCCCACAATCACCAGAACGATTAACAAAAAAAAAAAAAAAAAATTCCCATCCATGATAGGATCCTGCCCAGTTTAGGGCAGGGGATTGGCAGGCAGGCAGGCAGCTGCTGTTGCTGCTGCTATCCCTCAATTGTGTCACCGCAAAAGTTCGCGCCCGTGTTTCCGCGCCCATCTTCTCTCTCACTCTCACTCTCACTCTCTGTGTGTGTCATGTAATCCCTTTTTAGTGTCACCGAAATAACCAAAACAAACAAATTGTGAGATCATCTCAGACTGACCTCTTCATTTGCGTCGCGACATTTTTAAATTCTTTTGGCGGGTCAACCAGACCAGACGAACCGCGACGACGACGACGACGAAGGGCGGTCGCGTCCTTCCTTCTGTGATCCCTTGTGTTGGACAATTGATTTGCATGACATAAATTTCGGTGTAAACAGTTTTTGGTCAGCAGCTTTGGCCACTGATGAAGATCACACGAACAAAAGATCTCCGACATTTACCCCGAAGGAGTAGCCATCAGCGATTCAAGATTCACGGGGTTGGAAATTGAGCTGTCAGGTTGGAGGTAAACCTTTGTATATGTAGCATATGAGTGCCCACAATAAATCACGAAATAAATAGAATTGTCTCACAATTGACCTTCTTGGGCTATAAAATTTCGACAAGGGAAACTTATTTAGAGTAATAAATTGCATATAGAAATGAATATATATGTATATATCGGCAAAGTCATTGAAAATTTGCTTTAGTTTTGGTTCTCAAAGACAGCTGCAGGCAGCCTGAAGAAGCTATCAGCTTTTACCTTTGACCCCAAACCCCGGTCAACCTAAAGGCCTAAAAGTCCAAAAGTCTAAGTCTAAGTTTTGGCTGCTATCGCTAGTCATTAAAATAGGATCTCACTTCCTGTTTAGCACACATGCCACAAATGCATTAAGGACTCGGCAGAAAAACCAATTTCAAATAATTGAAAACTGTCAACGTGAAATACAAAATTTCCAGCGAGTAACCCTAAATTAACCCCAATAATCATAATAAACAAAAAACACGTAAAAAAACAAAATATAATAAAATAAAGAAAGTAAGTCGACACACCGACTCGGATATACCCTGTACTAATGCGTTATGTTTTTTTTTTATGACTAGCCCTAAAGACTAAACACATATCAATCGCATGCCATCTCACTCACTCTTGACATTGCCTGTAAAAAGTTTATGCCTATAACTTGGCTAATTTTCATCAGCTTTTTAAGAAATTTGGTGAGTCGATACATATTATTGGGAAATATGTGTGTACCAAATTTCATAGTGACATTTTAAATATTGTGAGAGAAAATCAGTTTTTCGTATTGCAAAGGTGAAAAATTGAAATTAACTTTAGCTGCGCACACACTAAACGAGTCTGCGTATCAAGTTTGACGAATCTAGCTCTTATAGTCTCCAAGATCTAGGATACAGACGGACAGACGGACGGACGGATCTATTCGACATGAATATATACTTTATATGGTCGGTAACGCTTCCTTCTGTTTGTCTTTAACATACCCTTTTACCCTATGGATAGAGGGTATAAAAAGTCATAAAGTTGCCATCGACAGTAGCTGCAGGTCCCTGCAGGACTTCTCTGTCCTTTCATGTCCCTCGTTTCTCGTGTGTTAATGCGTTAGACGCGTGTGTGTGTGTGTGGGGGGGGGGTGGGGAGGGGGGGGGGGAGGGGTTAGTTTGGCAATTTAGTTTTTCTGATATGAATCTCTTGTCTCTCAGTCTCTCACGTTTTTTTTTTTTTTTGACAGTTTATCATTAGTTTTTCGGAATCATTTTCTTGGGGTGGCTCATTATTACATAATGTTTAGGAAAACTTAATGTATTTCTCTTTGAATTTTGCCTAATTTTCTTTTTAATTGATTTCTCTCTCTCTCTCTGTGTGTGTGTTCTGTTTAGATGGATCTCCAAGAATTAGCTCATCTAGCTCCAGCTAACCTCAGCTCAGGGGACTCACTTGAGCTGCCGATTTTCGCACAGAGATTTTTAGAGACATAAATCTCAATCTGTCTAGAGAGAAATTGAAAAATATCCAACCACAAATTAGTCAATAAACAATGGCTAAAGCGGTCATGGGTTAATACGTTTAACATCACACAGGATGGATAGAAAAAGGGTTCTCTTCTGAAGGGTTGCGAAATTTATTTTAAAATTTCAGTTGCCATACATACGATGGTGTGTGTCCGTGTGTCCGTGTGTGTGTGTGTCTTTGCGTGTGTGTGATCTGATTTATTTGGTTTCGAAATGCCATCGAAACAAAATTTATTACATTCGTTCCTCTGAATCCGAATCACTGGAAAATGTTACATCATTTTCAGTGGTATCGCCGGCAATCATATGTTCAGTATGTAGAATGTCATATTCCTCCAGAGCATCAAACATTTGGCAAGGATACACTTCAGCTTCCGTGAGAAGCGTCCAGGGCCAAACGAAGGCACGCACAATCCGATCTAAAAAAAAAAGAGAGACGCGTTTTATGTAGGTGGATTTCCCTTTAAGTTAAGGACTAACTAAATACTTACTCGGCAGCTTAAGAAACCATTTGATAAGCCAATTCATCTTTGCAAACACAATTTACATACATACATACAATGTACATATGTCTCCCACAGGAAGTGACTACTTGAATGAAGAAAGTTGCCTTGTCAGAATTTGCCAGAGTTGCCAAGTTTCTATGTTAGTCAGCTTTCTAATTGATCTGGCATGCTTTTCGATACTTTATCGCGATAGAGGGGGAAGGGGATTATAATTTGTGTAATGATGATTGCAACGATTATTTTTCCCATTGTTTTGTCTTCCTCTTCCTCTTCTTCTTTTTCTTCTTGGCGTCGGTCACAGGTCAGTGACTGCTGAAAATTGAAATTTTTTTTTGTTTTGAAAATCCTTCCTTCTCCTTTGAACTTCTTTTTTTGAAAATTTACCCAACGCCTCAGGCTAATCAATTAACCCAACTTTAAGGCAGGCACACGGGACGGGTAAAGGGACAGCGGCAGGGGCAGGAGCAGGGGCATGGCGCGCAGTCGCTCAATAAGTTTTAACATTTTATTCAAATTTAATTTGCAGCAAGAGCCAGAAGAGCGGGAAACCAAAAAACCAGAACCCAAAACTGATCACCCGTCAAGCGTCAAAAACGTTTGACAATCTCTTTCTCCCTGAGACATCATCCCGTTTGCGGATCCAACGGATCGTCGGGTTGATGTCTGGCTGATGGGTTCGCGTCGCGTTGCGTCGGTCAGGTCATTTGCATTTTAACCCCTTTTCCATGCACAACGATCAAATGTCTTTTGCGGTTGTTGTTGAATTCAAAGATTTATGTATAAAAACAGAAAAGTGCCTGGAAAAGCATTTTCTTGGAAGGATTTGGGCAATTTTCTTAACAATTTAATATGCAAATATGTCTGAGAGGTGGATGAGTTGTGCCGGAAGGGGGGGGGGGGGGGGGACGAAGGGGTTCATCGACCCCCTTTATCCATTTCGATGTCGCGCATGCGCGCCTTAAAAATTCACTTGCCAACACTTTCTCTTTTGCGCTCTATTGCCATCTCTTTCTGGGTGGCGTTGCCAGATTGAATTGCTTTCCTCTTTCTTTTTTTTTTGGCCACTTGACTTGCAGCTTTTTTTTTTTTTTTTCTGCCGTGCGTCAAACTAATTGAAGTGAAAAGTTGAGCACGCATTTCCGGAACCCACAAAAAAAAAAAAAAAAAGATGGAAACCATTGATGAAGAATACCCACACCAGCAGCAGCAGCAGCAGCAGCAGGAAGGAACCCAGCAGCAAGCTTATCCAATGATTTTGCAGCCAACAACAATAGTTCTAGTGCCAACGGCTGTGCCAACAGCTGGTCTAACGGTGCCATCGCCTCCAATGCCACCGCCGCCATTTGTTTTACCACCAGCATCAGGAGGAGGAGGAGGAGGAGCAGCAGCAGAGGGTCAGTCGTATGTTAATCCTCAGGCGGAGGAGGCAGAGGATCCCCAGCATCTGCAGGAGGAGGAGCAAGAGTTGCCGAAGGAGGAACAGTTGGTGGAGGAAACTGAATCATCCGATATTACGGATCACTTTCTTGCGTCACAGATGTATTTTAATAATGCCTACAAATATTTGTACGATTCAAAGATTCAATTGACTTTCTTCTGCAATACGCCCGGCTACTACAGGAATGGCTGTTGGTACAATTGCAAATATAATTGCATACCCGGACTCCTGGCAGCTCCTGCTGATCCAACGGCAACGACAGCAGCAGCAGCACCACCACCACCACCACCAACCACAGTGCTGCTGACCTTATCGCCACCACCGCAAATACCGACAGCCTTGATAGAGTTAATCAATGAGCCCCCCCAACCGTCTATGGAGTCCCAATCGCAGGTCGAAACCCAGGATGGGATGTTAGAGATTAAGATTACTGGCACTCCGAGGCAGATAATACGGCGCACAACGGGGGAACTGGTCATTGAAACGGGTTTCTCTCAGAAGAATTCGACAATAGTTCTAAGAATTGCAACGAATCGAAATGTTGGCAAGACTCTCGAAGATCAGCAGGAGGAATCGTTATCTCTGGTCATTCAAACAACGATGCCCCATTTGGTGAGTTCCTCGGATGACATAGAAAACCAGCAGCAGCAGCAGGTGCCCAACGAGACGACAAACACAACGACAACCACTCCAGCCGAAAGCAATCAGCAGAAAGTGGAGACTTGTGATCAGCAGATTCAAGTGTTCGCCCAGTCTCCAATGGCCAATGAAATGGAGCAAACGCCAATTTACATTGAAAGCGAGCAGCAGTCGCCTCCATTGGCCTCCATTCAAATGGAGTCTCCCGAACCATGTCCTGACAATGTCCTCTTCTCCATTAACAACACGGAACAGCCAATGTTGGAGGCAGAATTTAAACTCCTAGAGGAAGATGATCAGTTTGAGGTAATTAAGAAACTTTGCTTACTCTCTCTCTCTCTCTCTCTCTCTCTCTCTCTCTCTCTCTCTCTCGGTTTGGGTTTACCAACTAATCTCGTTCTTGTTCCTGCAGCCGTTGCCGATGACCTTGCCGATGTTGGGGCCGATACCGATGCCGATGCCGTTGCCGAGGGTCGCCGAAAATGAGGCATCTGTGGCCAATATAACCTATTGGCCACCCTTGGGCTCACGTTTGCCCAGCAAGTGTAAGACGAGGCGCAACCAAGGCAAGAAGTTGACCCAACTAGCCGGCTCCATGCCAATGAATTCCAAACAAAAAATTAAAATGCAGCGAAACCGTAAAAATGGCGAATCAAATGGGGCAAAGCCCAAGATTCGGAATAAGCAAAAGGTCAATGAGAAAGTCACTACCATCCCCATCCCTACACCCACACCAACACCCACTCCAGCCCCCACACCCACAGCCACAGCCACACCCAGCACCAACCATAAAATGGAGGAGCCAAAAAAGAAGAAACCAAATTCACAAATCACAGCAACGTCATCTAGGATTCAATCGAAGGGTCGAGCGAAAATCCCCACACAGATCAAAATCAAATTGAATAAGGGCGATGTACCAAGAAATAGGAATATGCCCGAGGCATATACATCGAATATGTTCGATATATTGGCAACCATTGAAACGAATTCCTCCGATTCCGATAATGTAGAGATGGAGAAGGAGGAGGAGGAGGTGCAGGAGGAGATTGATGATGTGGACACTCAATCATCGATGACCATCAAGTCTCGTCGCAAGGATTCAAAGAAGAAGAAGAAGCAAAAGCAAAAACAAAAGGGAAAGGGAAAAAGTAAGGCAAAACCCAAAATTGAATCGAAAACGCCAACGCAAACAAACGAAATGAAGCCAACTGAAATGGAAATCAAAACCGAATGGTATCCATGGAGAGATCCAATTCCCACTGTCACTGTCATTGCCACTGTCACTGCCACTGTCACTCCCATTCGTGTGGCGGATAGCTCATCATCAGAAGGCCAAGTGTCCTATATGTATAGTGAGAGTTCAGAGGATGGTTCATTATCGGATAAGAGTAATGCATGAACAGGTGAGTTCAATTGAAAGTAATTAGAAAGATATTCTCTGAAAACTTCTCCACTCCACTTCTAGGTGGGCATTGGGAGAGGAACCATCATCATTCCATCCAACTGGGGTCCACCACGCGAAGGTCCTCAACCTTCGTCACAAACTTTCTTCGAAACCTTTTTTTTTTTTTTAGATGTTTTTTTATATAAAAGCCTAAAGTAGTAAGTTATTTAGTTAATAAAGTTAACCAAAACTGTTGACTACTAACCCAAAAAAAAAAAAAAAAAAAACAAAAAACCGTTAACCCACTAAAACAGTTACTAATAATAGTTTGTGACTAACCTGCAACTAAGTTGGAATTCGTTTCTCCCGTCAATCAATTCTCATTTTTGACTACTTTGCATAATATTGTCATGCATCATCTTTGCCCAATCTCAGGAGCTGACTGCCTTAATTACCCAGGATTCCTATAGCTAAAAACCATTTTCCTTGCAGTGACAAAACCCTTTGTAGATCCGATCCAAGCCGATCTCATCTCATCTCATTTCAGTTGGCCGCATATCATTAATGCAAATCTATGGGCCAAGTGAAAGAAAAGGATTCCCTTTTTTTTTTCGCACTATCCTGTCTCTCTGTGCCCCTGTCCCCCTGTCCCATTACCTTTCCCCGTCTCTGTCTCTGTGTCATGTCATTGAAAATATTATTATAACAATTGTCTTTTTGCTACTTCATTAAGTGCGGATCACTTGACAGAGGAATAGATAGATAGATAGAAAGGGTTACCTCCTAGTGACAAAATCATTTCCCGCCACCAACCTCCCCCCCCACCCCACCATAGGATTTTGCGGCAAAGCCGTGAGAGAAAAAAAAATAACACTCGACAAAAGAAGTGTGCAAAAAAAAAAAACTAAAGAAAAAGGAAACGATTAACGAACCGAACGAGAGAGAGAGAGAGAGAGATTCATTTGATGTGATAGAAGAAGGAGCATAAGATTTAAATGATGCCTGCCAAAGGATTAGAATTGAATCATTTGCAATTTTCCGCATTTGCCAGTGCCCCTTCGATCAGGAAGCAAAGGAAAAGTCCTTGGAGGGAAAAGGGTTAGTAGCAGATCGAACGAATGATTTGGCAAACAAATTTTACAAAAGGTAAAATAAAAAATTGCACTTCAGACAAAAAGGTCACATGCGAGAAAAGGCCCAAAGGGTGAGAGTAGTTGTCGATGCTAAAGAAGGGAAGGAGGTAAGGGTTACAGGTATTTCACATTTTCGCGTGCGTCATGCTTTGCTGATTCTCTCCCTCCCTCCCTCTCTCTCTCTCTCTCTCTCTCTTAGAGGACTCTGAGAATTCTCTCAAGTTAAAACTATTTTGCATACTTGGGTGCAAAGGCAGCTGGCCGGGGTCACCCCCTCCGACTGAGAGAGAGAGAGAGAAAGGGAAATCAAATATCACATATATCAACTTACATATCAAAACACAACACAAACAACAACAACAATGTGCCACCGACTTGCCAGTTACAAATGCATATAGTTTCATTTCTTTCCAACCAAAATCCCCCAGTTGATTATTTTTTTGTTTTTTTTTTCCTTCTTATTACATGCCCTCACACCTTTCACCTCTCTCTCTCTCTCTCTCTCTCTCTCTCTCTCTCTCGTTCAGTCAGGCAGCTGCTGCTGGCAAAGATCCGACCCAGACTCAGACTCAGACACAGACCCATACCCAGACCGAGTCTCCGACCCAGAGACATATGCAAATGTCATTCAATTTATGCAAATTTCTCGTTATTTTTCTTTTTTTCTTTTAGTTTTTCTTGGGACATTTGATATTTCCTGTAGCTTCTTGGCATTTATGAATTATTGATCTTATTGGCAGTCTAAGCAAATATCAATTGAGCAATAAATGTTGTTCAATATGGAATGGAAAAAGGGTAAAGGGTTACTCCTTGACTTGACTTGACTTTTCTCTCTTCATTGACGAAAGTTATCGATATGCGTGAGTCCTTGCCGTGGTCTCTCCATCTCTCCATCCATCAGTTCTCCTGTCCTCTGTCCCTTTGTCCAAGGTTATATAACATGTGACATGACATAGTCAAAAACAAAAAAAAAAAACGATGGAAAAAACAGTAGCTGAAAGCAAGATCCAATTACGATAAGTTTGTCTAAATTCCCTTAAGGGAGCACCAGCGAAGGGGCCAATTAGTTGACTTAGTCGCCCGTTTGATGGCCACGTGGCCGGTCATTCATCCTTCCGTCCACTCGTCCACGTCTTCCTCTTCACACACACACACACACACAGCTGACAGCAAAAGAGAAGAAACGAAAAGGCAATCTTCATTAAACTCACAACAATTAGAGTGAACTAAATGTTTAAACTTTAAACTCTAAGCAATGTACTAACTCTCTCATTCTCTCTCTCTCTCTTTCTCTGTCTCTTTCATGACTTAAAGTAACTTTGAGGCTCCGGGAAGGAATCCCTCTTATATGTATATGTATATATATTAGTTTTCAATTGATCGTTTGTTTCTTGTTTCTTGATCCTTTGTCATTTTAGTCTACTTTTGTTTTGGTTCATCACATCTGGCAACGGTTCTTGTCCTTCTCATCCTTCTGATCCATCTCTCTAATGCAATTCCATTCACTTAAAAGAAAAAAAAAATAACTAAAGACTGATGCAAATCTATGTATCACCCGCACAGCTGCATTTTGGTCCTCTTATTGTGCAATATTGTCCTGGCCTGGCCTGGGCCTAGCGAAAGGATTTGCGGCACCTTTCTTTGGCATGAGTAAAAATGTAGATTTAAGCCAGATACGTACGTATATCATTTTCGAGCCAAGACCTAAGCCAAATGAGTTTCTCCCTAAAAGAGATCAACTGAGATGAGATAAAATATCCTTTGGTTCTTTTAATGAATGGCAAGAAGGAGTAAGGATTTGCTTTGGCACACGCTCAATGAACCCCGGGTAGGAGGACTCTTTCTCTCACCTCAGGTGTCTAATGATCAGCAGGTAGTAAGTAGGCTGGCAGCAGGCATTGAGTAGAGGCTTAAGAGTAACATAAATCTTTTTTTTGCCCAGACGTAGGCGTTGTTAATCCTTTCGTCACTTAATTAGTCCAGGCAAAGAGGATATGTGTCCTGCTGCTGCTGCTGAATAGTAACAGATTAGAGGCAACAACAATCCAATTTGTTGTAACTTGTGTAATTAATTCCTTAGATTAAGCACAGGATCTATTTTTAGTTGTTCCATATGATCCTTTGATTGAAGTTTGAAAGGTAAGTGAAAAACGAAAGCAACTCCAAGTAAAGGAAACTTAATTAAATCGTTATTTTGCATTCTCAGGGTCAACTTTTTCTTTTGGGTAAAGAGGGCGTGACCTTGCCACCTGCTTGCCACAGAAACCAGAAGAGAAGAAAGTGACCAACAAGAGGACATGCGAGTCAAGGACACAAGGCAAGGAGAACAGAGCCAACAGGTGAATATTTATATTTATTATTTTTTTTTTTTTTCAAATGTTTTATAGAAACGGCCGCGTTAGACAGAGGGCGAGGGAGAGGGAGAGGGAGACGGAGAGCAGTAGAAGGACCCGCAGGATAACTGTTCAAGTGACTGACGGGAGTGAGTTGAATTGAGAGGCGTTTTCTCTTTTGTTGTTTTTGCACATGTTGACACATTCACAACTGACATTTGACTTCCTGACAGCCAGGACTTGCAGGAACTACGCCAGTTGCTAAATTTTGCAACTGTCTCCCGATCCTCGGACCGGATAAGCGCAAAAGGCACGCGGTCGAAGCGGGCGGTGGCGGCGGCGGCGACGGCAACGGCGATCACAAAATGTGCGGGTCGAAAGGTGTGCGGCGAGTCGACTCGACTCAACTCGACTCGACTCCAACCCCCGAGAGATACCCAGTTACCTTTCTTCCTTCCTTGCTTGCTTTTCCCCCTATTTTGTCACTGGAAAAGAAGCGGGTGTATTTTGTTGGAAAAACTCGCCCGTTGCATTTTCGCCACTCGACAGAACGTTTAATTTGCAATTAGAGAGTGAAGAGAGAGGAGAGTGCTACGGGCTGGGCTCATTTTCCGCAAATTTTCCATTAAACACAAAGTGAAAAGTGTGCCATTAAAAGAGAGAGAGAGAGAGAAAGGGAGAGACAAGGAGATAGATTATAAAGTTCTCTAGCATTGTGTTCAATTTGATTGTTATCACAGTCTATTAACTTGTCTTCAATGCGAATTGGAGCTCCCTTTGTGTCTCTCTCCCTCTGCTTCTCTTTCTCTCTCTCTCTCTCTCTGTCTCTCTTGTGTTTAGGCTTGAATGAAAATCGCTTAAAACTAATCGCCTTGCTGCTTGATTAAGTTCTTACTAAAAAATATCACTTGACCTCCTGCAGTTTTCTCTAAGATGGGAAAACTTCTCATTAGCAAGAGACTGAGAGAGAGATAGAGAGAGAGAAACAACTGGTCAGCATTGGTCGTTGTAGGTTTGCATATCATTAAATTGCGTTAAATGAGCTGTCATAACATTTGTCCCTCAACCCTGTTCATAATTTTTAATCTTAAGAGGTAGATAGACAGAGAGCGGCAGAGGGAGAGGGAGATATGTATATAGAAAGAGGTAGTCCTACCAAACCGTTAACACTTTTCACAAGGATATATACATATCTCTTCCATATGTTTCCCATGCTCACAATGCTCACTAGAGCATAAAAGCATTTTCCATGTTGTGACACTCGTCGTTTCGAGAGCCGAAACATAATGATGGACATCCCAAATAGCGAGACGATCGGTAGGTCACTCCTTAGGTCAACCCTGTAAAAAATATGAAATGGAAAATCAAAAAGCCTGTCAAACCCTTGCTCAGACAACGAGACAACGGCTTCGTCTGATGACCATTGGACAGGTTTTTTTTTTTTTTTTTTTTTGTGTTTTCCGCGGGCAAACGTGAAAGACAAAAGGAAAAAAAGAAAAAGGTTAACATCTTTTGGTTTTGTCACCCATTATTATGCCCAAGCCTGAGCTCGATACTAATGAGCTTCTTCCTTTCTCTCTTTGTCCCTCTCTCTGTCCCTAATATCATTTTGATTGAAAGTGAAATGGATAGTTGGCTATTGCTCTTGCTCATGCTTGAAGAATTCTCTGCCTTATGAAATCTGAACACTGACTTTAGGAGAGAGAGAGAGAGTCACAGCCAACAACAACAGATGATCCTACATTCCCCTCCCTTCCTTTACCACGCGTTTTATAAACCGCAAAATATGTTTATTCAAAAATACCCTTATATCTCGGGCCCACATGGCATGGACTTGGTTGCACTTGGTCTTAGCTCGTCTCGTGGATATCAAGCTATCAAAGCATAAAAACGCCCATTAAACCCAATGGGCTCGGTGAGACCAAAAAAACAAAAAAACACTTGGCATTCCATTGAAGAAGACGTGACCCGTTCCGATCCGGGCCGATCCAAGCCCCCGTTTCTGGCTACGCTTCGTTGAGCTTCAAGAGGTCTTTAACACGAAACCTTCTGCTGGCTGGCTTCTGGTTGCTTTCCTTGCCTTTGAAAATTTTCATAATTATCAAAAAAAAAAAAAAAACATGGCCAGACCAATTCACTGCTTTAACGATCTTTCCTTTCGCATATAGTAAAAATAAAATTTATTTCCAAAAAAAAAAAAAAAAAAAAAATACATACAAAAAAAGAGTTCTTAGAAGTAATTTTTGTTTTTTTTTTTTGTTTTTTTAGTTCAGCTAAAACTCAAACGCCGCTTGGTCACATCTCTGGCCCACAAGGCATCCAAGTGGCAGGGCTCCACCTCGAGATGGTCCTCCAATTCCGAATTGTGTCCACTATCCGGACTTATGTGCCGTCGCATTGGCTTCGTCTTTGTCTTCGTCTTCTTCGTCGTCGTCGTTGTCGTCGTCGTTGTTGTCGTCTTTTGGCTGGAAGCGGCGCTTAGCAACTTTTTGGCCGAGTGTCGAACGCTTGTGGAGATTTTGTTGGCTATTTTTAGCCGTTTACGTCTCACCACCCGCTGACGACGCAACATTAACTGCTGGGAGCGCATCTTTGTGCGGGATTGGGATAGGGGAAGAGGAGATCGAGTAGGCGAACCAATTATTTCACGCTCCTCAAAGTGAGCATTGGGCCAATTCTCGCAAAGATCACTGGCTGGATCAAAGGCAGGACGATATGTGGACGAGTGATGATGATGATGATGATGATGATGATGATGAGGATGAGGGTATCTATGGTGATTCGTTAATGGTTTTCTGGTGCTCTCCAAAATGGCATCAATCATTCGCTCCAAGGTAACATCACCCATCTGCCTGGAGCTGGAGATGGAGCTGGCCTCTGGCTTTATTGTCTGCTGCTGTTGTTGCTGTCGCTGTTCATCCAAATATCTTGGCTTCTCAAAATAACTATCGGGCACACAGAGACCCCGAAGAGCCAGCAGAGTTCCGGGCACCATTATGCCACCACAAGTTGTCCTTGTTGCTGTTGTCCCTGTTGCCATCGTGGCTTGTCCATGGGCGGAGGGTGAATATTCCGCCTCAAAAGTGGGCAATGTGGAGGCATAGACACAAGACGGACGAGGCGGGGGAGTTGGTGTGGCATGCAATTCCAATGGTGACATGGCATCCTTCATTTGGGTACACCGCATCGAAGGAGGCAGAGAGGAGGCGGCGGCGGCGGCGGCAGCGGTGGAGGCGGAGGGCAAAGGCGTTGATGTGGTCAGCGATTTTCGTTTTAGTTTTCGTCGCAAGCCATGAAATTCCTTATAGTCCATTGAAGTTGTTGTGGCAGCTTCCTCCTCTGCCTCCTCCTCGCCGGACAGATACGAGTGTCTCGGCTGGTTTATGGCCCATTTAAGCATCTTCGATTCGATCTGCGAGGGAGTAAGCGAAACCAGAAGAATAAGTGAGTGAATGAGAGAGTGAGAGAGAGAGAGAGAGAGAGAGAAAGAGAAGAAGTTTATCTTTGCGTTCTGGTTAGCTTTTTGATTCTTGAGTCGCGGAGTCGCGGAGTCGTTGAGTAGGTGGGGGATCAAAACTCGCCGGGTGAGTTTTTTGGCGCCAAAAATTGCACAAAAATTTCTTATATTTATATATATATATAGAAATTGTTGGTATTTCTTTACAAAATTCACAAAACACTTTTACATGCAATTAACCGCGCCATGGGAGGCCATGAAAGGGTGAACTTTGCCCTACACCCCGCTCCGCTGATCTCCCTGACTCCCCTCCCCCTTTGCCAAATGCCTAATTACTTTGGCTAGTCTCTTTACCTTAAGGGAAAATAGACACCAGAAATCTTAGAAATCTCAGAAATCTTGCACAGATTATACAATTATTTTCGTCTATATACATATATATATATATAGATTTTTAACTAAATTGTTTTCGATTTTTCTTCTTTTCGCGCTCCGATTCTGTGTGCTCTTCGACCGGCTTTCGTTTTGTGACTGACCTCTGGTTCGGAATTGTGCCACCACTTTAAACCTCTTGCCTGTTGCCTGAGAGAACCAGAGAGAGAGAGAGAGAGAGAGAGAGAGGAGAGAGAGAGAGCGGCCAGAGTGATTCAACCACCCGAAGGTTGAACATTGACCAAGATCCTTTCAACCAATGCTTTGGAGTGGGTGAATACTTTAGCGGAATTTCTGTGGCCGAACTAAGGGAATGTCGATGTGACCTGATCTGATTCTTCATCTCGTTCTTGGCATAATTTCTTTTGGGTGGTCGATCCATATGAAATGAACTTGTCAATTGCTCCGGAAACTCAGCTTCCAGAACTGACTTCAACTTCGTTGGAAAAGTGTCAAATAAATTAACTTAAATCGGCTAGACAGCTGGAACAGTGGACAGAAGTGAAAGTGCCAAAGCAATTAAACATAAATTTCATTTCCTTAAAAAAAAAAGGGAGAACTCTCTTTTAATTTCTTCTTTTCTATTCTAGCTATTTCTATATCCGCAAAGGAAGTGCCTTCAGTTTGGACTAGAGACCCAGCCAATAAATTGCAAAACAATTGCACAATTTTCCACAACATTTTTTCCAAACACACACACACACACACACAGACAGAGAGAGAGAGAGAGAGAGACCATAAACAATAAGCCAAATTGTCTATCCTTATGTGTGCGTTGTCCTTTTGCTTGGCAAAATCCATGGAAACTATATATATACGAAAGGTGAAAGGAAAGGAGCCACACGCTGCGAGAAAGGTAATTGAAAATTATGTTTTGTGGCCTTAGTGGAGGAAGCAGTTGAAGATGTGGCAAGAAACAACAATAACAGCTGGCCTAAGGTTGCATCACGGACGGACGGATGGTCGGACGAGATCTCCACTAACTATAGGGCAAAATCTTAAGGATCTAATGCCAGCTGTTGCCAATTTGATAAGATTCAAATTGTGGGAATGTGAACTAAATTCGAAATGCTTCAACCAAAAAGGATGTCTAGAGTGAATCTAAAAGACGGAGAATGCGAGCTCGAAGCTTTTGGTTGAGCTTTAAGCCCATTCAATTGAAATTTACCAAGAGATTTCACAGGATTTCACCGTCCATTTGGATGTCCTGAGAGATGAGAGCTGCCAATGGCAATTTGGTTAGTTTGCTTTGTATCCTTCGTATTAATGGGAAAATTTATATCAAAATTTGCATTGTTTTTCTGTTCTCAAGCCTCCTTCCTTCCTTCTTCTTCTCAGCTGTCCTTTAAAAAAAAAAGAAGAAAAAAAAAAAACCCGAAAAAACCAAATGACCAAATCGAACACAATAAATCTAAAGGACGAAAAATGAATCAATGAGAAGAATAAATCAATGCAATGAAGAAGGAGGATCACTGGAAAATGTGCAGCAGCTGCCATAGCTCGAGCTAAATCTGAGACAATTTTACGCATTGGTCACTATCAACGCCCCTGCCCAAGGCAAGGACACTCTGGAAGATGGAAGACGGAAGACTGAGAGAGAGAGAGAGACGGTGGAAGACAAAGGAAGATAAATTAGGGCAAACGAGAAGGGGATTCCCGCGCCAGAGAGATTCTTCGTGTTACGTTCGTTTGTCTAATAAATTGGCCCAACAATTGTGCAATTTTTCATAGATTGAAAATTGGAAAAATGGTTAAAAATTGCCAATGGACATGGACATAGTCGACATGGATATTTCACGCTTAGATTTGCCACCGTTTCTTTTTTTTCGTTTGCCTCTTTGCTTCCCTCCTTTCCCCTTCACAAGATAAACACACACATGCATGTGTGTGTGCGTGTGTGTGTGTGTGTAGCAAAAGGACGTGCGTCGGCAAGGACATCAAGATAAAGAAAGTAGGTATACGGCATTCCTTATAAGAATAAACACTAATCTTAAATCACACGACGCTTTCTTCAACTGATAGCGCCAGGAAGAACCCCACACACACACACACACACACATAACATTCCACTGCATTCCATCCCGCGCAGCTGTACGGGATTAGTTGCAATTGCCCTTGCTCCTCTCCAGGTACTTTCGGGCGCAAAAAATTAGTGGCAACAAGAGGAAACATGGTTCTGAATTATGGCTCATAATTTAGAATTTTCATAGCTCTCCCCCCGTCCCCCTGTCTCTACTCTTGTCACGGTGCCCCGGGGCCTTATGGATTTGATTGATTTGGGTTAGAGGCGAGCCAAGAAATTGGCATTCTGTCAATAAGAGGTTATGGAAAAAGGCTTCAAAAGGTTTCCTAAACGAATCAAATAGAACTAAGATCGTACATTTCTTGTAATTTTTGTAGAGTAGATCAATAGATTCTTCAAGAGATTTTGTTCCATTCCTCAGTGGAAGAATTTCAAATTAAATTCTAAGGCAATGTTCTGATTATTCTGAGAGCCCTTCATAAAGTTTTTAATATAAAACGTTTCAAACGATTTATAATTTCAATATGTTTAAATTCTTTTAAACTTTAGACACATAAAGCAAAGGCTTACAAGGATAATCAATGCCAGGACATGAAGAAGCCGCTGGCTAATGGCAAATTCCTTTTGATTGAAAGACCCGCTAACCAGAGCAACTCTCTCTCTCTCGCTCTCTCTGTGTGTGTGTGTTCAATTGCTCTCAGAGAACACTCGGTCGAACACATTCTCTCGAGAGAGACTTACCCCCTTAGCCAGAGCGAACAGAGGTGAGCACGCAATGTTGCATGCCACATGAAAATCAGTCACATTTCGTCTGAGATCGCGACAGGACGTCCCGTTGCCATCACACGAGTTAATTGCGAGAATTAATCCTTCCAAAAGATTCGTTTTTTCGTTATTATTTTTCCGAATTTTGTTTTTTTTTTGTTTTTTTTTATATGTGAAATTTGTTGAAGCCAAAGAAAAGCGAAAGCCAAGCAAAAAGCAAAGGTAAAGCCAAGTGAAGGAAAGTGCAATGAAAAATTTAATTATATGCCTGAAGGACTAACTATATAGACACACATATATATGTATATAAACAATGATCTCTCGATCTCTGCCTGCCTGTCGTAAGGGTATAGAAATTTCGACTTTAGATCGTAGAGTTTCTTTTTTCGCATAACTAATTGCTGGCATGAGAAGTTCGTTCTTCTTTTTTAATTTAAAACACCCCAAAAAAAAAAAAAATAATAATAAGAGGAATTTCATAAATTTCTGCTCGTGCCTCCTCTCAGTCAGTCGTTTAGTCGAATTTTTGGTTTCTGGTTAAGTTTCTGAAGTGGCCACTTCTCGGGCTGGCAAAAGGAGGCACTTGAGTGAACCGAATGATGGACCAGCCAAATGGTAAACGCAAATGGAAATGGAAATGCGGACTGGGCATGAGAGTAGTGGGAACTCTATTTAAGTCCCACCATTTTGGTTTTTTTTTTTTATTTATCGAGCCATTCATTCAAAGATCGCGGCAGCAGCTGAGCTTTTGGCGCGTCGACCGACTCGTTTCGTCTCGTCTCGTCTCGTCCTTTGTTCATTGCGTATGGCAAAAAATCCTTGCCAAAGAACTTGTTAAACTTGCTACAAAATGGCAAACAAAAAGCTAACTAGCTGGATCTTCTTTTCTTGTGCCTATCTCTACCTAACTTCTCTTTCTCTTGCTCTCTCTCTGTCTCTCCCCTTCTTGCAGATGCTCAAGTGGGCCTACCAGCAACCGAGACTCGAGGATAAAGCAGGAGAGACGATGACAGCAACCACCTCAGCGGCCGACTACAAGGAGTTCCATGCTTTGCGCAGACAATTGAAATTGAAACGCAAGTCCTTGAGCAAGGATAATCAACTGACAACCTCGACACCATTGCCAGCATTCAAGCAGACAACAACAACAACAACAACTCCCCTCCGTGTCTATGCCTCCACATTGCCCACTTTTGAGGCGGAATATTCACCCTCCGCCAATGGACAAGCCACGATGGCAACAGGGACAACAGCAACAAGGACAACTTGTGGTGGCATAATGGTGCCCGGAACTCTGCTGGCTCTGCGGGGTCTCTGTGTGCCCGATAGTTATTTTGAGAAGCCAAGATATTTGGATGAACAGCGACAGCAACAACAGCAGCAGACAATAAAGCCAGAGGCCAGCTCCAGCTCCAGGCAGATGGGTGATGTTACCTTGGAGCGAATGATTGATGCCATTTTGGAGAGCACCAGAAAACCATTAACGAATCACCATAGATACCCTCATCCTCATCATCATCATCATCATCATCATCATCACTCGTCCACATATCGTCCTGCCTTTGATCCAGCCAGTGATCTTTGCGAGAATTGGCCCAATGCTCACTTTGAGGAGCGTGAAATAATTGGTTCGCCTACTCGGTCTCCTCTTCCCCTATCCCAATCCCGCACAAAGATGCGCTCCCAGCAGTTAATGTTGCGTCGTCAGCGGGTGGTGAGACGTAAACGGCTAAAAATAGCCAACAAAATCTCCACAAGCGTTCGACACTCGGCCAAAAAGTTGTTAAGCGCCGCTTCCAGCCAAAAGACGACAACAACGACAACGACAACGACGACGACGACGAAGAAGACGAAGACAAAGACGAAGCCAATGCGACGGCACATAAGTCCGGATAGTGGACATAATTCAACCAGCGATTGTGACTTTGATCTGGCGGAGGAGCACTACGAGCAGGAGAAGGAGCAGGAGGAGGGGGACAAGGGCGAGAAGGTGGAGACTAAGGTGGAGCTGGAGGAGATGGGGGGTGGTCTGAATACCAAGCGACGTTTGAATTTCTCCTTTAGCGAGGATCTCTTTGTGGACAAGTGAGATTCCCCCCCCTTCGATTTAGTTTGGATTTTTGGTTGTTAAATAGTTTTCCCCTCCTTGACATATTTTTTTTATTTCTCATTTATTGTTGGCTAAAAGCTTAGGATTTGCCTTGAACACACACACACACACTTACACACTTACACACTTACACACACACACACACACACATTACATATATGTATTGTATTTTTTTTTTGTTTGTTTGTATAGAACATAAATTAATTTTTTTTCTTTTTCTTTAAGTAATAAAATTGAAAACGAAATGGGAAAAGTGTGGAAAATCTGCCTGGAGAGGGGGTGGGTGGGGTGGTATGGGTTTGCCCTTAAACACATTGAATTTACTTGGGTGTATGGTGAAGGAGGGGTGGGGGGGTGAGGTGTATGTATCCTATCCTTTGCTAATCCTTACGAACCGTACGCTTACGTACGGTTCTACCAGCAGCCTTTGTGGCCACAGGATCAATCTCCATTTCCAATTGTGTCACATTGGCCTCCGAATCGGAATCGGTGCTAGAATTGGATTCACTATTCTCAGCTAATAATATGCGTGTTTTATCCAGCTTGCTGGACTTTGTCTCCTCGAAAGACTTCTCCTTCTTGTTCTTCTTCATTTGCTGCGTCTCCTCCTCCTTCTCCTCCTTGACGTCAGCCTTCGGAAGGAGCTGGCTGTCATCAGCTGGCTGCACCAGGTTATCATTCTTCTTGGCCGCAGCCTGCTTGGGGGTGAAGGTGCTCTTCTTCTTACCCACCAATCCATAGTAACCGCCGACAGCAACCAGCAGAAGAATGGCCGCTGTGCCAATGAGCCAGGCCAGGCGATTGGTCTTGGCTAGATCGAGCAGCTTATGGGCCAATGAATCCGTATCAGTGTTCCGATAGCTACGCTTCAGATCAAAGCTCTGGGCAGCAAAATCACGAGCCACCTGGGGATCATCTGTGATGATGAAATTGTCAAAGAGTATATCCGGGGACATGGACCAGAGCTCCAGGCCCACAGCGCTAATTGGGGTCATGTCATGGAAGGGATTGAGATCCTCGAAGAAATGGGGATTGGGTATCTTGCGCGGCGACCAAATGCCCTGGAAATTGGGATTCTCGATCATGGGTGGACGCCATTTGCCCTTGTGGGCAGGATTGTTGATAAGTGGAGCTTTCCATGGTCCACAGCCGGCGGCAGTCTGACAGACGGGATTCTCCACCAGCGGTGGCTCCCATTCACCATCGATTGTGGCATCCCAATCGTTGGGTTTCTTGGCTGTCGCATCCGGTATCAAGGCCGGCTCATCCTCCAGCCAATTCTCAGGCATTTGAACACTTTGATCGATCAACTCGGCTGGCGCATTCTCATCCCAATCGTCGGGCTTCTTGGCCAATGGATCGGGTATCTTCTCGCGGTCATCCCAATCGTGTGGCCTGCGATCGGTGGGATCATCCAGCTCCGCGGGCGGATTCACCGGCGGCTTAAAATCCGTCAGCAAGTTGCCCACATTGAACATCTTGTGATCGATGCGCATCTCGAAACTATTATCCGGATACACGACCAACTGATACAAATGTGGCTGCTTATCCGTAAAGGGCTCATCCATGCGCTCCCTTGGCTTGTTGCAGTGCTTCTCGCTGATGGTGCCATTCAAGGGATTCACATGACGGAATATGAAATGGACTTTCATCTTGCTGCCGCACTTGTCCGGTCCAAACATAATCGTGTACGGCGTCTTGTCATTGAACTAATGGCGGGGGAAGGGGAAATGAGTCACCAGCTTAACCAAGGGACACCTATGTACATACCTTGGTGAGATCGGCCGTTTCGTGGCCAGCGGATAGAAGCTTCAAATAGGAACCGCCACACTCTTGGCCATCCTGCATGGTCACCTCATATTGGACAACCAGCGGCCTGTTCGCCTTGAAATCGAATTGCTTGTCGAGTTGAGCCGAAATGGCGGCATGCTTGGCCCTCGATTTCAGGACCAAACCCTTGTCCTGTGTGTCAAACACAATGTCCAACGGCGATTCCCAGTTCCAGATGCCATCGTATTTGGCCATTTCCTCATTCTCAATTCCATCCTTCTTGGCCTGCGATATAATCCACTTTTGGCGCGATTTCTCAACATTATCGAAATGATCAACAAAATGAACGGATTCGCTGTCAATCAAAGGACTCTGATAGGACTCTCGTTTCACATCGCCATCGCCATCGTCCATAGGTTTTGTCTTCTCGTCGCTGGCCAATGACATCATTAGTGGCCAAATGGTCAACATTATGGCCAAAAGGGACTTCATTTTTAAAGAAAAACACAAATATTATATAAGAAAAAATTTCCAATTAAATTCAAACAGTTTTCTCTCTTTTAGTTTTCTCGCTTTACTCGTTTGCTTTACTCCATGCGTTATGGAATATTGAAAGATTTCCAATCCGTAGCAACGACCTAAGTTTTGTAATTGAACTCAGAGCCTACTTTTCTTTAGAAGATTTCGATTTCCTATGACCTAAAAGTGTATGTGTGTGTGTGTGTGGTGGAGAGGGGGGGTGGTATAGTTCTCGCCTCAATGACTCAGCAGTTGGTTTGTCATATCCTTTTTTTTATTCAGGGGCATTTATCACGCACCTGTGACTAGTTTTTTTTTTTTTTCGTTAGTGAAATTTGCATAAAAATTTACATAGAGAAATGCGGTTGAATGCGGTTTTCATAACAGATCCTTTTGGTTAGTCCTTCCTCTTTTTTGAGGTGAGGTGAACCTGTGTTAATCAGCGTTCCATGACTAAGTTATGCAAAAAGGACTCAACTTTGGGACTCGACTGAAGGAGACATATGGAATATGAAAAGCTGGCTGGCTGGCTGGCAGCTGTTCAACAGTCCACAAAAGGATCAGCAATGGCAATAGGCTGCTACTGGTTAATGTTGTTGTCCTTGTTCTTGTTGTTGTTGTTATTTTCTTTCTAAATGTCTATTAAATGCCTTTAAGTAAATGCTCAACGAGAAGGATCTGCTTCTGCTTCTGCTTCTTCTTCGTCTTCTATTGGGCATTGTCTCGAGGCACAAAGCCTTGTGCGCTCGCTCAATTGAGCTGAAAGCAGCTGCTCGGAATCAGAGCATTGCCTTACACCGATACACACACACACACACACACACACACACACACACTTGGCAAATGTCACATAAGACTTCCATAAGAAGGAATTCTTCTTCTTCTGCGTTGGCGGTAGCTGCCGCCAAACACCTTTTCAAGACTTTGCGCCAAAAAAAAAGAAAAAAAACTGCAGAAAACAGAAATAAATGGAATAAGGCAACTAAAAAGGATCTAACTAGGGGGGGAAGAGAGAGAGAGAGAGAGAGCAACAGATGTTATGGCACGTGAACGAGAAGAGCTCTCTCAAGTGGCTGGCTACTCCTACGCATTTCGATTGACTGTGAATTCGGTTACAAAAATGGGTTAAGTGGCCCGTGGACGGACGGACAGACGGACGAATGGGCACCACCGGATATGAGAAGCAATTGTGTGAAACACATTTGGCACGAGGGTTGCCACTAGAGTATGCAAAATCTACACACACACACACATACAAACACACCTCCCTCACCCCACCCTGGCAGCAGCTGTTTACCTGAGAAATGTTTAGCAAAAAACTTTCATGAGACAAGAACAACTCAATCAATGTCGAAAATTTGGTAACGAGAATTGGAATCGCAACTGTCAATAAATGGAGCAGAAGGAGCTGAAGGGCGAGAGACCGAAACCGAGACCGAGACCGAGCAACTAATGATTTAATCCCTATGCGACGTGGAGTGACGATAAGTGTAAGGACGAGAGCAAGAGAAGGACCAAAACATATTTATATTTGTCAAAAGGCTCTGATTTCAAGCAAGCTCAGGGCTACCTAAATCTTCCCTCTCGCTCGCTCGTGTGTGTGTGTGTGTGTGTGTGTGCGTGTGTCTTTGATCCTTGACGATGATTAATCAAAGTGACGTGTGAGCATTCCTTCTTCTTGTTTTTTGTTCCTCTTGCCTTTTGGGACATCTTGCCTTTGCTTGATTTTGCCCGCCAAAATAAAAAAAACATTTATGCTCATTTCGGTATACGAATATTTGCTCCACTTTAGCTCCTGGGCCTCCCTCTGTCCCTCTCTCTCTCTCTCTCTCTCCTGTGTGTGTGTGTGTGTGTGTGTGTGTGTGTGTGTGTGTGAGGTCAGACCGCAAAAGGGTTGATCTATCTATCAGAATTCCGTTTCTATATGCAAACAAACTTTAAATCTAAAAAAAATAATAGCCAGAAGACAGTGCGAGAGAGAGAGAGAGAGAAGAAGCAAAAGGACTCAAGGATCAAATGTAGAACTAATAGATACATTTATGGCGTTTTGCTTACCACATTACTGAGAGGTGAAAGTCCGAGTGAAAGTGAAAGGGCCAAAGGTTTTGCCATTTAAAGATGCAAATCAATTTTGAATTTCATTTCGTTATCCTTTCTAGATTTCTTTTTATTATCTCCATCTTTCTAACCCCTTTTAAAGGCATTTGTTTGTTTAGCCCACAAAATGCATCGTAAAAATTGCAAATAGTTTTATGAGAATTTTTCAGTTTTTGTTTTGTTTTTTTTGTTGGTTGATTTTATGAGGCCACAAAAATCTCCTTGACAAATGGAACAAACTGTTGGTCCTTGTCGCGTGTCTTAAGAACAGTTTCAAAAGTCATAAATGATTTCTTTCAGCTGCCTTGCGAATTGCTGTGTGAATGTGAATGGAAAGCAGACTCCTTGGGTTCCTTTTAGTGGCCACTGGCCACCTGTCTTCATTAGGTTTCGATTAACAATCAATAGAAGCAACTATCAAGAGGACAGAGAGAGAGAGAGAGAGAGAGAGAGAGAGAGAGAGAGAGAGGGAGTCGTTGTTGCCTGGTCTTACAGGTGCAAATGTTTTTCGTTTCCCTTCTACTCCTCCTCTTCCTTTATCATTCTCGCTGTCATTGCTCCAATTTGTTTGTCAGCTTGTTTAGGTGGCTCGATTCCTGTTTCTTTTTTTTTTTAGGATAATCCCAAAATGCCTTTTGCATATGCTTAAGGATAATCTAGATATAATTTCCAGCTGGTTTTGGTTCACCTGAAGGCAGCAGAAGAGGTAAGTGAAACGAAATCGAAATAGTTCATTGGCAGAGAATATTTGAATGGCAACAACGACTAATCTATATACCCTTATATTCTAGCAATCTGCTTGAACCTCCTTTTGCTCCTGCTCCTGCTGCTGCTGCTGTGTCGAATGTGTTAAAGTTTCGAACCAGTTTTCCGCTTCGCTGCAACTGGCGCATAAATTGCCGTTGCCTCACCATCCTGCTGCTGCTGTTGCCAGTCCCAAGGATCCCATTCTCATACCCATTCCCATTCCCATTCCTCTTCCTATTCCTGTTCCTTGTTAGTGCGTTATGTGCGTTTTTCTTATGCCTCTCGAAATGTCTGATCAAAGTGCGCACTGTGGTACGAGTTAATGTAATTGCCCCAAAATGGAATATATTCTTATGGACTTGAAGCTCTTGTTTCACTGTGCGCATGTCCTGCGAAGAGGCAAACTCCAAGTAAAGTAAATGAAAATGGAAAATGTTTGCCCAGGCAATATGACACGGTGATTTTTCAATTTAATTAAAGAGAGAGAGACACAGAGAGACACAGAGAGAGAGAGAGATGGAGAAAGAGACAGGCTATATATCAATTCTCCAGCCTTTCAATCTTTTACTTTGCTCTGTTTTAGCATTCATCCATCCATCTATCCATCCATCTAACACCTGTTTTTCGTTTCTCAATTGTCATTGATAAACAATTTGAATTGACCTGCTGCTGCCACCTGCTAACCAAGAAGAAGAAGAAGAAGAAGAAGAAGAAGAAGAAGAAGAAGAAGAAGTGGAGTCCATTTCCAATTTACATAAATGGCGCGTGGCTGCCCCAACAAAGAAAAAAAACCTGCCACGGCCACAGGAAATGCAGTTGACCCTCATCAAACGAAGGCTAGAATCTCCTCCTACAGCGAATCATCATCGAAGAATGCAGCGATCTTTCCTTTGGATGGCCTTCCGTTTCTAACAGTCTAACGACTGACCAACTGGTGGAGGAGGTGGGCAGGGGAGGAGGGGCCGGAGGGTTTGTCCGGCGGCACGCGCGTTTTTCCAACCCTTTTTGTTTGTTTGTTTTTTTTTGTCTTTTCCGTACTGCCCATAAATCATAAGCAAAGGCAAAATGCTGGACATTAAATGGACATCACTTGCCGCCGATTGAACAACACGTTCAATCCAAGTGGCCTTCAATTTCCAGGACTTTATTCAACTTCAACTTCAAGTTGGAAAATTGTTGTTACAGGGGAAACGAGGAAGAAGAAATTAATTTATTTTGCATACCCGTTTCTGGCAGGACTCTCCTGATCCCGATCCCGATGCCGATGCCGATCCTGATTCCTATCCCATTCCTGATTCGAATTCCTCAAGGGGGTTGCGACATGTCCTGTTTCTGAATCGCAATCATTTCGTCTTCCTTTTCGTCTCCGCCTCTCTCCCTCTCTCTCTCTCTCATTTGCATTTTGAACCCTTTTTGTTTTTGTTCTCGATGTCCTGACCGCCCGTGGGGTTCCAGAATTCGTTGCTTCCGTCCGTTTTTCAATATCTTTGCCTTTCGCTCGAATATATTTCGTTGACATTTTTGGTAAAAATTTTCAATGTTTTTTTTTTTTGGTTTTCAATTAAAAATGCAAATTTTTGCCTCGATGATGCTGCAGAAACTTTGACTTTGAATCCTGCGAGAATCCTGCGAGTTGAGGATCGTCTGACTTGATTAACTAATTGAATTTCGAGACCTTTGACCTCTGAAAAAAGCCAACGAAATGAAGTTGGGCCAACTTGCAAAAATCCTTTTAAGGAAGTCCTTTCGTTGCCGTGCGATTTCAGCTAGTGAGATTTTCCCGCCTTGATCACCTCCTCGCTCCGCAGTTCAGTTCAGTTTTTTTGGAGATTTCAAGCTGATCAAATTGGAAAAGGATCTGTTCTTCAATTAAAAACCATGAAAATTGAAAGTTTCCAAACCAATGAAGCAAAGAGAGGGGCAGTGGGAGAGGGGCAGGGGGAGAGTTAGAGGAAACGTAAACTAAATAATTACAAGGCTCTTCGACATACCGAGAACAACAACAACAACACAACTAACAATGGACAGATCCTTGACACCCAGAGCAGCCAGAGCCAGAGCCAAAGGACACCCCAAGGATATGTCCAATGGCGTGAGCAGCAGCAGCAGCAGCATCAGAGAGAGAGGGGAAGAGAAGGGTCCACAACAGAAAGTGAAAATGAAAAAAAGAAAATTAAATGTAATTGCAGTTTGCAGCAACAACAACAACAACAACAAGCAGAAGCAGAAGAACAAGAAAAAAAAACTAGACCAGGACCTTTGGTTTTTTTTTTTCGGTTGCCGCTTTTTCTTTTCTTTTTGTTTTTTTTTTTTATGGTATCGAGGGGTGAGCCAGAGGCACGCCACGGCACGGCAAAAGGGGTTGCCTTTGGGAAAGTCCTTTTGCTAGTTTGCCTTACTTTCTTTCTGCACTACCCCCCCCCCCTCCCATCTCTCGCTCACAGTGGCGTCTTTCTTTTGCTTGATTAAATTTGATTTGTGTTTTTCTTCTTGTGGCATTTCCCTGTGAGCTACATTTAATTTCTAAATTATCGACTCTGACGTGTCCGGATGGGCGTAACAAGGACGACGATGACGGCCGTGACATGAGGGGTGGGGAGGGGGGGGGGGGTCTCTCGCCTAGCTAGCTACACTCAAAATGTCTATTGCTGTTTTTGTTTTGATTAACAAAATTATAGACTGAGAATCAAAGTTCTCGTCGAGAGAGAAAGAGAGAGAGAGAGAGAGAGAGAGAGAGAGAGCGTTCTCCGTTTGCTATCTCTCCCAGAAGCTAATGAGGCAATTTAAATGCTAATACTTTCCTCTACAAAATATCAAATTATAATCCAACTCTCTTTCCAGGCCAGGCCAAGGCTGAAGGGGTGTTTGGCGGGGGGTGGGGGGGAGTTGGTTGTCGGCGTTTGTGCCCAAAGGTTGAGGGTTCAGCTTAGTAAAAATTATTAATATGATTATGAATATGAATGGGCATAAGTCCATAGAGTCCTTGGTCCTCAGTCCTCAGTCCTTGGTCCTTGTTCCTTTTTTTTTATATATATTCAAATCGAATTTCCATGTAAAGTTAACAATTTGAATTGAATTTTGTGATTAATTTATTTGTAATTAGCACTAAAACTTGAAATTTTATATTGGATCTTAAAAGGATTCTTCCAGGACGCGGCCGAAACCGTTTGTCCTCTTAAAATTTTAGCACGTGGCTCACCTCACTCCCCTCCCTCCCCACCTCACTCACTTTGGGTGCAAAAATTTCTCGAATCATGTCATGTAACCTAAATAAACATAGCAAGGACCAGACCACGGAAAAAAAAGGATCGTGAGCAAGAGGAAAAGCTGCTGTCGGCAACCACCAAAAACCGCCAAACGCCAACCGCCAGACGCTTAGGCGCTGCTGCTGCTGCTGCTGGACCTACATTAAGCCCAAGCTGCTGACCGCAAAAGGCGCGAGGTCAAAGGTCATCTTCACCACCACAAAACCCACAAAGCCACAAAGCAGGCAGCTGACTACATTTTCTCCTACTTCTCTTTTTTTTGTTTTTGGAAAGCAAACAAAAGCCTTAATAAATTAAACAAATAGAGCAAACAAACACGCGATAAAAAAAAAAATAAAAAACTAAAATTCATATTTTCTGTTTACTTTTCGATAATTTTTTTTTTTTTTTGTTTTTTCGCTCGCACGTGGAAAGTGAAAAGCGAACGGCGAAAAAAGCGACAAAGGAAAATGACAAACGATGCTGCTAAGCCGCGACAATATGAGGCTATTAGGGTAATAATTTGTGGGATTAAACGACTCACGAAATGATGTTGTGGAGGGGGGAGAGAACCCAATAGCTGGAGCCCATGAAAGCCTTTAAAAACTAGCCGTTAGAAAGGGTATCCTAAGGTCGTGTTATAGAGTCCTTTTTTCACCTTTGCATTTTTCGTTGATCTCAGCGGGTCCTTTGCAAGGATTCCTGGCGCGAACTACTTGCGGTTTTTGGGAAATTATAACGAATTATGACATATTAAGATTTATGATCATGAGAGGAGAGAGTGAGTGAGAGAGAGAGAGAGAGAGAGAGAGGGGGAGAGAGAGCAAATGGAGGGAAGTTAAAAAGAAAAGAAAAAAAAACCGTTTGCCAAAATGTGAAAGACCGCAAGATGCTGCGCCGCTGCTGCTACCGCTGCCTCTGAATCTGCCTCTGCCGCTCTCGGATTTCATTCGCCGCCTCTTCTTGACTTACAGCTGTTCCGTTGGGATCCGTTGCAAGTTTCTTGGGCCACTATTATTATTTCATATTTTGATTTATTGTTTTGCTTATTGTTTTGTTTTGTTTTTTTGCGCTCATTCGCAATTCACATTTCTCAATCTTTAATTCTCATTCACAGCGCAGGCGCAAGGCGCCGCACAGCGGTTTTTGGCGAATGTCCTTCTCGCTCTCTCTCTCTCTCTCTCTCTCTCTTTCTTTCTTTCTCTGTCTGCTTATCCTTTTGTTTGCCTTGACTGGCATCGTGTTATTTGCTTCAATGAACTGAACTGTCTGCGGTTTTTATATTCCCATTCTATGCAAATACATATAACAAAATCGGTTGACTTGCCCCCCTGGGCAACTCTCAATTTCGACTTGAGAGAGAACCTAAAGAAGCAAAAGGATAACTGTAAATGCCTCAACTAAACTGTTTATAGAAAACCAAAAAGGGGAAAAAATATATATGTATAAGAATCTATTGCTAGAGCAACTGAGATAACATTACAAATTTTAAAAAACTTCAAAAAAAAAAAAATAAATAAAAAATTAAATTTGTGCCTTGGCGAAATGGCACTGAGCATCTAGAAATTTAAATTCAAGCGATTGACTCAGCTTCCTTGCCATGAACAATTTTATCTCCCCTGAACGTACATATATATTTTGTATATGGCACGCTCATTTGTTATCGATAGAACAAACGGCGCGTGGCGGTTTAGGGGTTTTTTTCTGAGAGGCATACACACTCAGGGGGGGGAAGAGGAGGGCGACGGTTAGTTGGGAGTGGGCGGCATCAGAACCCTACCGCTCGCGGCCCCAAACAACAACAAAACTTCGTTGCCAACGGATCTCTTAACGCACAGCGCCACCTCGGACCTCAGCAAAACAGTTTTAAAGACTTCTCATGAACTTCACTCGCTGCGTTTAGAAAATGTTCATTTAACAGCCGCCTGTTTACTTTGTTTTGTGGTGCAATGGCTAAAGCAATAGCCCAGCAGACAAAGATGGAGAGTTCAAATCACGGCTATGCATAAAACAATTTTTAGCTTGAATGTTATTTTTTTTTTTCTTTTTTAGGCATTCGTTTTCTTTATAATCATAATTCTTGAAGATATGAAAAAAATAACAATTAACAATTGAAAAGTCTTATTTTAGTTTCTTATTAATTAAAAAATTACACAGTTGAGAAAAAAAAAGAATATATATAAAATTAAACAAAATAAAATATTTCGTTTTCGCTTTGCTGGTGGCGGCATTGAGCAAACGTGCCAGCCATCTAGCGTTCATTTTGCCAAAACACTTCACAAAGCTCAATGCCGCCATCTACCATTTTAGCGTAATGTTAAACTAAATAAAGCGACAATCAGAGGGCGCTCTGTTACAGCATTGTTAAATATGTTAGTTAACAGACTCAAAGTTGGCTTAGCATTACAGAGTTTTAGTCGTTTCAATTTTCAAAATCGAGACGAAAGTTTTTTTAGTTATATATATATATATTTTTTTTTGTTAGTCTGAAAAATACTAACAAGTATGATGGGAAGACAACGCCGCAAATTTGCATTGACTTTTTGGGTTTCGTTTATCGGGAAAATTGCCAAATACGTAGGCGCGTAGGTGTCCTTTCACCTTTCTTCATCTTCTTCTTCTTCTTCTTGGTGTAATTGTGCGTTGCGGTGCGCGAAATTAAACAATAGGGCGGGGGTATTTCTTTTTGGTGTGTGGCTTCTCTATAGGTTAGGATAATGAAGCGGGTGATGCCTTAAGGGTCTGGGGGCTAAATTACAAAAGAATGACAAACGCGCCCACCAAGCAACGGCCACGCCCATCTTTTCGTTTTTCCCTCTGTCTCTGTCTCTTTCTCTTGAGAACTCCTCTTGAAAGGTGGCAAACCGAAAAGTTTGTGCCACTGGCGTCTTGATGGGCTGCTTGGGGCTGGGGTGTGAGTGTGAGTGTGTGTGGAGAGGGGAGAGGGGGTGTTTGTGGGGGTGCGGATGGAAGGCGGAATGCGTTGTTGTCTATTGTTCCCAAAAGTGTTTTTATTTAGCTTTTGGCTAGCAAAAATACTTTGGTCCTTCTACTTTACGTTTGTTTTATTATCTTTTATTATTGTCTTCCCTTGTCTTTCCCTGTCTTTCCTTCTGCTGTCCTCCGTCTCCTGACTGCCGTCTCCTGTCTCCTGTATTTTGCCTTTTGTCTTGTTGCCTTGTGCGTTTCGCTTTTGTTTTTACGCGCTAAATTGGCCGTTAAGATGCTAAAAGATGCGGATTTTTGGTGATTTAGCAAGTTGCTGGGCATCTCCTCCACCCCCTCTTTCGCATTCAATTCTTTCTCTTAGTTTCTCTCTCTCTCTCTTTCTGTCTCTCTTCTCGTTGCTCCTTTTGTGCATTATTCTGTTTGGCGCTAATTTCGCCACCTGACAAACCGCCGCCCGTTGCCTACCTATCTTTGCCTTTCCCTCGTTTCACCATTTCCCCCCCCAATTGCCTCATCTTATTCCGCAATCATTCCGGATACATAACGGTAGTTTGCGGTTTGTTTGCTTAGCGGTAATTTGTGGGCATTGTGGGAAAAAGGCTTGAATGAAGTTGTTTGCCCATAGAGAAATTGAGAAATCACACACAGGGGGGGGGGGGGGGGAATGGACAAATGACAGGTTAAGTCCAAAAAGGAGTAACTATTATAGAGATGCCTACGGTGAGGTTAGGTTAAGTAGAAAATACTGTTTTTTTTTTTTTTTTTGGATGAAAGCCTATCGAAGATAACTCATAATTATCGATAATCGATTTACATTTCTCTCAAGCTTCAAGTTCATTCGTTGCGAGTTGCCTTTGCGTGATTGGGGAATTAAAATTTCAATCAAAGTTTACAAATTTCTAGGTAAAATCTATTTCAAGAGTTGGCCATCGTGATGTATCCGCTGTGTCTGGCTATCTTCTGGCTGGGGGAATCCCCATTGCTAAGCACTTCGGCTTCATTAGCTGCGTTTTTCTGCGGGCCTTTCGATTTTCCATTTTCCATTTTCCATTTGATTTTGATTCCAGCTCATGTGACGGTGTTTATTTTCACACAACGGCACCGTGAAATTAGAAATCAACAACATGTCCACATGCCACATGCCACATGCCAGGAGCGGGAGCGGGAGCGGGAGAGAGAGACCAATGATGACCACCAAGAGATGGAAGCAGGGAGCAGGAGAGGAGTTTCAGGTGTCACTTTTAGGGCAAATCAGTTTTACCCACTCTGACCACGATTTTGGGCTGCTGTTGTTGTTGGATGTCGTCTGGCCAGCCTGCCTGCTGCCTGCTGCCTGCCGTTGACAGACCAAATTAAAATGTCCTCTGACTACTGCATGTCGGCACTCTTTAGCCGTCACTCTGCACTCACCATTCACATCTCTCACACCTTCTCCCACCGCCATGGCGTCACTGTGCAGTTAATGACCAATTTGCCAGGACATCCAACATTGTGGAACAGCTGTCGCAATTCGCGTTTCGGATTTGCAACTCACGAGACTGGCAAAAATTCATCATGAGCCAGAGCCCGCCCAGAGATAAGTCTTTAAGTTTGCCGTCAAGTCGAACAAACAAACAAGCCACCTAACTCCTGTCTCCCTCCCCCCCCCCCCACATCATTCAAAAAGATAAACAACAAGTAACCGAACAAGAGAATCTAGAGCTAAGAGCTAAGAGAATTACAACATGTCGCTATTTTGTACGAAATTTGAATAAATTTTGAATTCGTTTGAAACTTTCTTCTTGATTTTTTTCTTCTTCTTGTTGTTGTTGTTGTCTGCGCGCCACAATTAACTTTTAAGTATGCCCATTTTATCAGATACCGCAAGATATCGCTGGCCGCGAAATATGTGGCATTTGGCGGGGGAGGCAGAGACGAGAAATAATTTCAGGCAATTTATCATGAGCCATGAATGAACGAACGAACGAACGAACAACCGAACAACCGAATGAAGGAGGGAGGTGAGGAGGAGATGCAAGGGAGAGAACGTGGAAAGGGATGAAAAGAAGAGCGCAAAACGATTCGGTTTAAACAATAATTCGAATACCCTCCCTCCTCTAACATCTTTGAACAAAGTTGAACAAAGGATAACTCAAAAAAAAAAAAAAGGGATCGCAGCAAATCGATAATTAATCGTAACTAAGCACAAGAGTTCAAGAGTAATCGATAATTTTGAAAGAATCAAACTGAATCACTCGATTCAAACGATTCCAATCATGACTGAGAAAGGGTATTCATAATTTAACAAGCTCATTTCATCTCATCTCATCTCATGGCCAATGGCATAACGAATTTTTGCATAAATACTTTGTTGTTTTTTGTTGTTGTTGTTAATCGTCCACCATTTATCTTACTTAATGAAATTTGCGAAAAATCAAATCAAAAATCTCTAGCCAGAGAGAGAGAGAGAGAGAGTGCGAGGAGGAGGGGGAGGGAGAGAGGGACAGGGACAGAGGACGTTCAAGTTTGTTGTTCGTTTCAAGGTTATTAGCCGCAAAACGCAATTGTTACGGATTTTCTTCGGTTCCCCTGCTGTCAAATGTGTCACGTGGCTCTTCAGCATCTTGCTTATCCTCTCTCCCCCCCCCCCCCGTATAAACCCCACACCACCCACACCCACCGCACTCCACAGGAGGGACACCATACTGTTTGTCCTCTTGGGCGGCGTCACGTGCGCAATTAAATTTGACGGATTCGTTTGAATCTTCTTTTGACTTTCAAGCATAAAGAGCATCCCGGGAATTGGCCCATTCATTGCATTGCATTGAAGAGGCTGCCGCACTTTGTTAACATTCATTAATCACTTGAGAGACAAAAAAAAAATAACGCAAACCAAAAAATGTTGCCATTTTGTTGCTTTTTACCCTCGCCCAATCTCTTTCCCCCTTTCCCTCTCTTTCTCTGTGGCTTTGCTTTAATCTCTTTCCTTTGTGTTTCCCCTAAGAATTCTTTTCTAAGTGAACTAAAATTTTGAATGGCCGTCTCTTATCCCCCCAGTCACCCTTCTCCTAATCCACTTGGCCTGGCCTTTAGTGTCAATGTTCAGTCATTAAAAGCTATTTCCTTTGAAGTATTTTTGCTTTTGCCATTTATTTAGGTTTTGAACTGCTTTCAAATACTACAAAATAATTTATACAAGAAAATTTCACACCTTTTTTTTTTTTCAAATTTTCGTAAAAAGTGTAAAAAAACGTTCCTGTTCAAAAAAACTCGTTTATCCTTGGCAGTTGTCTTTGAGAGTCTGAGAGTAAGTCCTTTTGCAACGATCCTTAGATCGAGAGAGAGAGAGAGAGAGAGAAAGAGTAAGTATGCGAGAGGGGAAATCAAATGAAATTAAAGAGAGCAGTCAAAGGGCAATTGTGGGACGAACACCCTTCCCCCTCCCTCCATTTCGCGCTAAATGGTCAGGTGACTCTATCGTTTGCTGTTGTTGTTGTTATTGTCCGTCTGTCCCAAAAACCGCTGTAACTAAACATTTGCATTAGAAATGGTCTCCGGCATTTGGCTCCGGAATGGCCACAAAAACCGCTAAAATCACAAAAATGTGCGGAGAACCGAGAGCAACGAGAGCAACGAGAGAGAGAGAGAGGGAGGGAGGGAGCACCACGGAGGAGGTGAGTTTGAATATAAATTTGGTCGGCAATCGACGCCACAAATCGCGTTTTAAGCCCTGCGTGCGATTAGTTTAATTGCCTCGAGTGGCGGGTTGTGCGGGGGACCGGGATGGCGGGTTGCCGGGTTGTCGAGGTTGGAGTGCAGCCAGGACAATGCATGCATTTGCATGGTGTGTGTCGCACTCACTGGCTGGATGGCTGGATGGGTGGTTAGTACGCTTAATGCGAAAATAAGGATTAACCAATGGAAATTTATAAATGGGCAGCGCTCGCTCGCTCACTCGCTCGCTCACTCGCTCGTTCGTTCGTCCTGGCTGCTGCTGCTTCCGTTTTTGCGTTTCGCTTTTGCAAATTGAGTGCATAAATTGGCTCTGGACACAGGGGGCAATCTATTTTGGATTAAATCAAATCGAAATAAACGATTTTTAATGGCCACGGAGGACGACGACGACGACGACGACACCAAAAACTGTCCAAACTGGCCGTAACCGTATTCGTGGCCATGTCCTGTCCTATCCTATACCGGCCGCAGTGGCAAAAACGAGGTCATTAATTATTTCTTCAAAAGCAAAAGATAAGCCCCGCATTCTGCCACAACTCGCATCCTTTTTTGGCGTTTTTGTGTCATTAGCTTTCGGGCCAACCAACACAGAAAAAGGATGCAGGCAGGCCAATGGTCAGCCAGCCTTACTGCCTGCGTATGCGTATCCTCGACATGGCTGAGGGCCAACTGTTGTGCGGTGCCGCATGTGGCACCAAAAGATTAATTAATCTTTAAGGACTCATTGTGCTCTATAGCGTCCGATGTCTGACGCCCGACGCCCTTTCACCCCCCCCCCCCCCCCCCCTCCAACGCTCTTTGTGTCCTTTCTCATTAGGACATTTTGCTGGACATTTGCATGTGCAAGCAATGTTAAATGAATTTATGGCCCAGCAGCAGTAGCAACAACAACAACAACAACAACAACCACCACCACAAACAAAATGAGATTTTCGTTGAGAGAGAGAGAGAGATGGTCAGGCTACATAGGGAAGGGAAGAAGGTGTAAAAGGGTAGAAGAACCAACTGGAAACTGTGAACCTAGTAAAGAGGCTCAAATAGAGATTTCAATTTGAAAATTTATCGGTTGCCTATCGCATGTGTTGTTATCGTTTCTTCGTCGGGGTCACCAATTTAGCTTGAACAATTTTTCAATTTACTCCCAAGCCAAGCCCAAGTCGAGTCGAGTCAAGTCGAGTCGAGTCGAGTCAATTTGAGTCCACACATTGTCATGTGCCTGCGCCTGCTAAGCTCAAACATTTGTCATGCCTCCTGCTCCTCCTACACACCTCTCTCTCTCTCTCGCTCTTGCTCTCTCTCTGTCTTCCTACTGCTTCTTCTGCAAGCTCTCCGCTTGCCCGTAATCTTGTGTTGACCAATCTCTCTAGGTTTGCCCACAGGCATTTATTTTGATTATCCATTGACATTCATTTCTATTTGTTGGTTTCTTATCATAAGCCTCCTCGTCATCATCATCTTTATCATCAACGGCGGCATCATTTCATGACCAGCAAATATCCTAGAGATTTTCCCAAATATTTCTGTCTGCTTTCCTTCTTCCCCCCTCCCCGCCACACACACACAACAGCATTATACCCGTCCGTCTCTGTCTCTCTCTCTCTCTCTTTCTCTATCGCTCGTTATTTTTGTCGCTTGTTTCTCTTGTAGCTAAAATATTTAGAGATGATTATTTGCCCAGGTTAATGTCATAGCCTTCGGTTTGCCTTTCCCCCTTCCCCCGTTTGTCGTGTGTGTCTATTAAGTGTAGAGCAAAAAGTTATCCTTTGATGCGCGCTTCGTTGGCGTTTCACTTATTTGGAAAATTTATTAGTTTGCCACATGTGAATTGTTATTATTGTTGTTGTTGTTGTTGTTCGCTTTGGTTTTTTCGACTTTGGTTGGCAACTAGCTCATTGTGCTCTTTGAAGGATATTTCACATTTAAGGATAACCAAAGTTAAAAGAAGTCTCTAAAGAGACAAATTTTGAGTAGGCGAATTTTGTACTTTTTTTTATTTTTATTGCTGCTGAAGAAGGATTTATCAGTGTGTCTGTGTGTGTGTGTGTGTGTGTGTGAGTGTAAACGTGCCCGGCATTGTGAAGGACTCTGCTCTTGATAGCCATCTCTAATCTCGTCCCCTTCCCTTTGAACCTTTTGTGGGGGGGATACATTTCATATTTTCAAAAGCCTTTAGTCTTTATCTTTGGCTGCTGCTGCTGCTGCTGTGAAAACATTTTTGCAATTATTTCAAATATTTTTCAACACGGCTTTGAAATTCGGACGTGCCGACGCCGACGCCGACGACGACGACGACGCGTCGGGCCACAGAGAATGAGAAGAAAAGAGAAAAGAAAAGTGCGAAGCGTGGAAAACCCTTTTGGTTTTTTTTTTTTCTTGCATCGTGGGCCAAAAATATTTTTCCACATTTTATTTTGCGCATATTTTGCTACCATTTTTCCATGCACATACCCTCCCTCCCCACCCCACCCCACCTTCCCTCTCCCAAACCCTCCCTCTGTCAGTGTCTCAGACTCGGGCTTGGCGCGAAATTAGCGTGAAGAAGTGAGGGGGCAGCAGCAGCAGCAGCAGCAAAAAAAAGGAAAGAAGAAAAAAAAAAAAAAAGGGCAAAGCCAAAGATAAAGTTTAAATAAAACATGGTACACGAAGAGAGAGAGAGAAGGGTTGGGGTGGGGTGGGGGGTGGTAAAAGGGCAAACGTCGAACGATGGCGCAGACCGCAATTCAAATAAAATCCTTTAGGGCTTTTGACTTTTAACTCATCCGTTTAACGAGCGCTCATGTTCGTGTGAGCACACGGAGCCAAGTAGCAGATAGAGTGGGTGGAGAGCCAAGAGATTGCCTGGCCCAGGACACAGACAGACAGCACCCTTGACACCTACACACACACACACACACACACACACACAGACACACACACGTCCTGCACGTCGTCGTGCAATTGCAAAACAAAACGCGAAATAAGCGCAAAGTATGAATATCGGAATAAAAGTTCAACTCTTGAGATTTTCTTTTAAGCGACTAGCTGATACTCTGCCATGGCAATGAATGTTCATTTGATGTTTTTGATCGAAGGGCAAACACAAAATTCGTCGAGCCAAGCAACAAGAAAAGCCGATTTGAATGTTTTACAATTTTTATGAGCCTTCGCCCGCTCCAATCCCAACCCCAGCTCCACCCCACCCCACCCCACCACCCCCACTTGTGTGCCTGTTGTCTTCTTGCCTAAATCTCTCTGCACTGAGTTGTGATTGCTTTTGTCACTTGGCCGCACAGAGCACAGTGGGCTCGAATGAATAAAAGATCAATCTAGAAGTTGATAAAAGTTTCAAAACCAGTGTGCACACAGACACACCGACACACACAGAGACACACACACACACCGAGACACCAAATCGATTGATGGCAATTGGCAATCCCATTTGGCCATTTTGCCAAACAATTGCCATGCAATGCCAAGGCGAAAGGATTCACAATTCCTCTTTTTTTTTTTCTTTTTTTTTTTGTGGGCATCAACACTTAAATATGCCATGAATATATTGTATACATAGTGGGCGTGTTATTTGGCGGAATGGGTTGGGGTGGGGGGGGGGGGGGCGTAGTTGTGAAGAATCTTCTCCCGCAGTGATTGCGACATTTATTAACCCCCCCCCCCATCCCCCCGCTCCCCTTAAAATCAAGGATATAGAGCAAGAGAGCCCGCTACGCTTCGTTTAATAAATTGAGCGTTTTACGCAATTTATGCGGCTGATTTGACATTAATGTGTCTTGATACACACCCACCGCCCCCCCTGCCCGCACCACCCACACCCACACCCTCTCATATGTTACATAGTAGATTCCGCATAAATAACTTTCACCAGTTTGCTTACATCAACATCATTTTTGGATGGAAGTGGAAGAGGGAGCATCTTCATTTTTTCTACTTTTTTCTGCTCAGTTACTTTTGTTTTTTATTTATGACAACATCTGTCGAGGTGTGTGTATATGTGTGTGTGTGTGTGTGTGTGTATTGGGGCGTTAACATACATGCCACACACACACACACACACCACACACCCACACACACACATCATTAATCATTTTAACAGCCTCACCAAATACTCGCAAGTTTTTATGTGAGTTAAAGACGATGCTACTCCATGCCGAGAGTTTCACGTGTTCATGGTGGTGGGGGAGGGGGGGTAACACCTTTCTACACTTCTTCACTCTTTATGTATGTGCCCGCCAATGGGGGTGGATGGGGGGGGGGGGTGAAAACTTTGCCCATTAAAAAAGAAAAGGCTAAAAAGTGAGCCAACCAAAAAAAACTTCTTTTATTTTTCGCCTGCCTCAAATGTCGTCGGGGTCACCAATTGAGTTGTTGAACAGCAGGCTACCTATGAAAATTCACTCATGGATAGAACATATCGACTACTTGGAATTTAGTCTCTCTCTCGGTTTCTCATCTCATTTCAAATTTTCTTTGTACATATCTGAACAATCGTTTCTATATATTTATTTTTTTTTAGTTGAAAGATGAATGATCCGGCAATTGGCTCCTCATCACCGCACTGGGCGTGTCTTATGTCAGCTGAACGTATGTCAAACACAAGTGAGTCCACAATCCATCCATCCATCCATCCATCCATCCAGGGGGTCCTCTTCTGAAGTTCCATTTGCATTTCTTCTTCTATTTTTTCTTTCTCAAGATTTTGAGTTGGGCGAAGATGGCTTGGAAATGGGCATGGAAAGCCCCATGAATGGATCTATGGTAGATGGCAATAGCAGTGGCCAACAGATGTCCCCATATGCACCTGTCTTCTATCCCATGGGATCGTATGCGGCTCAATTATTGGCCCAAGAGCAGGCAGCTCAATTGAATTCACTTGCGACGGCAACGCGTTCTGTAGGAGATTCGCAGATCTATTCACAGGGACAGGGACAGGGCGGGGATAGTGCCTCTAGTGCCAACGAGGCAAATTGCAATAGCTTTGGACTGGGCATGGATATGAAGGCACCGGCAACAGCAGAGCGCGAAGGAGGCGACGCCGAATGCAGCGGTAAGAGTATCTCTCCATTTCCATTCGATTCTAGCGATTTGATGAATGTGTTCTTGGGTCTTCCAGCGCAACCATCCATCCATTGGCGGCGTCAACATGATGACAATTGGTCACTTGGCCAAGCATCTACATCGCCAACGGGCCAAGGGCGAGCTCAGGGAACAGGCTCAATAGAAGTGGCAGTGCCACCGCGTACTGTGAATATGATCGCAGGCGGAATGGGAATGGGAATGGGAACGGTAACTGCAACTGGAGGTAATGGGGAATGGACACCTTATTCGTATGCCAACAAGCCGGTGGTGGCCACCAAAACGACATCGCCCATGTTCACTGCCGCCCACGCCTCGCGTAGTCCCAGCCCAAGCGTTGGCCCAATCCCAATCCCAACCCATCCCAGTTCGAGTCCCAATTCCCATTGCCATTCCCATTGCCATTGCCATTGCAGTTGCAGTTCGTGTCCAGATTCCATGGATTTTCCATCGTTTGATGAGTTTGCCAAACAGCTGGACGAGTGCGGAGTGTCGCGCAATGAATTTCTGGCCACCTTGCGGAATCTATTGATACGTGCCAATGAGATGATGCTGCCCCTGCTGCGTGGACCATTCACCCGGATGACGCCAGTCCAAATGGCCACCTATACGACAGCCATACTAAAGACTCCGCCATTGCATCCTAGTTTATTTATGCCGGCTGTAAGTACATAGTAGTCCATGAGGACAAAAAGGACGAAGAGGACGATGATGATGATGATCCCTGATTCTCTTGTCTCTTGTCTCTTGCAGGAAGCTCAACGCTTTTTGTCCACCAATAGCTGGAATTTGCCGCCTTGTCATCCGCATAGTCTGACGCCGCAGGATTTGGCCAGGATCAATGTAAGCTGCGTTTTTTGGGCTCTGACTTTTTCTCTTAACTTTTCTTTTTAGCCACGTCCCCAATTGGTAGATGCAGCCACCCAGACGGATTTCTTGCCCACAAATGGACCATGGGCCATGACAGCTGGAGGAGGAGGAGGAGGGGATCTGGGGCCGCTGCCACCGCCGACTCAATTTGGCTTTTGGGGTAAGGGAGGACTTTAGATTTGGCCCCCCCCCCCCCAGAAGAGAATTATTTTTTGTTTCTTTTACTTTTGTCATAGTGCCTCTGCATCCTCATCCGCATCCGCATCCGCATGCACATCCGCATCCACATCCACATGGACATCCACATCAAATGCAGCAGCAGCAGCATCAACATCATCAGATGCCACATCCGCATTCGCATCCGCATCCGCATTCGCATCAGCATCAGCATGCATTGACTGGTCAATTACGTTTCCCGGAAGCCACTGGCAATAATCCATCCCCATCCCAGATTGGAGCAACTGTTGGACCTGCAGGTCCTGTTTGCCCTGGAGGCGCTGGCGGAGGAGCACGCTATGGCTTTCGCCTAGGCCATTATAGTCCCATGCCATGCCGTTATGGCCCATTAGCTCGTGGACGACATGCGAAACATAGCCATGCCTCCGAAAATTTTACGGGTGGCCCGGGTGCAGCAGGTCCTGTGCAGGCAGGTGGAGCAGGAGGAAGAAGAGGAGGAGGAGGAGGAGTAGCAGCAGCAGCAGGTGGCTACAGTAATCCCAGACACCGAACGGGTGGACCATGTGTGTCTACCAACAGCGAGGACACTGACATGAGTCTCAGCTTTACAGCGGAACAGGCCAGACGAGAGGGGGTCGTTGGCAACAACCACAGCTCATCGAGCAACATTAGCAGTTCCAGTTCGATCAGTTGCTTTCCCAATTTTAATATACCCATGCCGAGGCCCATGCCGCGCCAGCAACAGCAACGTCAGCCACGTCGGCGTCGCAGCACCACAACCGATTGCAGCAGCGAGGATCCGAATGATAGTCACGATGGCCCGGAAGCCATCGAAGAGGAGGAGCCAGATAAGCACCACCACCACCACCACCAGCAGCAGGAGGAGGAGGAGGCCTACGAGAAAGGTGCCGGCAATCGCTGTAGACGCCCCCCACGTCGCGTTCATCAGGAAATGTGCGATCGAATGGTAGCCTATGTAGTGCCCCACGAGAGCTCCCACATGCAGATTCAGCACCAGTTTCCCTTGGACAACGGTGAGTGCGAACAGTCAGCAGAGCACAGACGGAAATCTCCAATGAGAGTCAACTCGTTTCCCTCGCCAGGTTCTGTCCAGATGATGCAGCAGCCCAACACAACAAATGTGAATGAAGCTCCACGTCCAGCTTTTGGTGAAATGATGATAAATCCTCTGGTAGAGCCGCCGCTAGTATCCGGAGTTCCTTCGCTGCCAGAATTTGGCCCAAACAATGAGTTAACAACTGATCGCAATTCCTTTTCAGTGCTGGCACATTCCTTGCCACTGCAGCAGCAGCAGCAGCAGCAGCAGATCATCCGACATCCAAATGTCAATAAAATGATGGGAGAGACTCCTCCATCCACCAATGTATTCATGCATCCCAACGGTCCCATGTTGCCCATTGTCTTCGATGTGCCACACCAACAGCAACAGCAACAGCAGCAGCAGCAGCAGCAGCCACAGCCGCCGCTGGCACCACCAATGACCCATCACATGATGAATGCCGCCATGGGTCACATGCCCCAACAGCATATGATGGCCATGATGAATCCGAATATGCTGCAAGGACCACAAATGCCCTGCATGCTGCCCTCAGTTAATGCGCCATCAATTTCCAATGGTCATTCGAATATCTTACTGCCAGAATTCGATCCGATGCCATCTCCGGATAATATTAATATGCCGCCCACTCCGCAAGTGATCGATGACTCTCTCCAACAACAACAACAACAACAATAACCCACGTACGCCTCAATGATCCAGTAAATTGCGAGGGAAACTCTTTTTTAGCCCACTTCGTAAACACCGTAAACACTTGCAAGGACACATTACACAGAGTATCGGGATTGAGAATCGGAAATTTTTACTTTAATCACCTAGCACTCTACACTGATTTGAAATGGCATCTTAAATACTCGAATTAAACGTCAAGCAAAGCTTGCAAGAAGCTATCCATAGCCTTTTGCCTAATTTTTTCACTGGGGCCCATCACCCCAAAAAAGTATGCTACACTTTCTTACAGCCATGAAATACTCAAGCGTAAAAAGACGAAAAAACCCAAAAGGAGGGGCATGAAGTGTGTGGGGCATGGGGCGTGGGGCGTGGCAGCAAACCCTTTGAACTCTGGCGCAATGCGAAAAAGTTAGGCGCCTTCAAGCTGAAATAATCGGGCTAATCTTTTATGCTGCTTGCATTTTAAAGTACACTTCAGGTGCGAGAAGGGGGATGGCTAGGTGAGTGGGGCATGGGGGGAGGGACTATGAGTTGGGTCTGGTGCATTTCTCATGCATGCTTACGCTTGCTTGCTCTCATGTGTGTGTGCCAGTTGCATATTCCACAAATGTAATTAGAATGCAACCAAAAGTAAAATGCAAATCCAAAGGAAAACCAAGGCAGAAAAGGCAGGCACAAAGAGGAAACAAAAAAAAAAAACTCATATTTAAAATGTGCATTTTTAAAAATTTTGCTTTCTCCTCTCAAAAACCCGAAAGGAAAGCGAGTAAAGCGTATGGCAAAATGTTTATAAACATTGTTGCTAACCAAATGTTAGCCAGCAATATGTTGCTAGGCAAATGAAAGGGTATAGAAATAGTCTTGTTTGATTTTCTTCTTTTTGTTTTTTTTTTTGCTGCTATTTATTTAACCATTTTGTAGTTTGACCAGAAATTTAACGCCTCGCTGCATTTCTGCTAACCGCATTTGGCTACATTTTTAATCTACAATTAACCACAGCTGCGGCCACACAGCTATGCCCGTCCCAGGGAGGTGGGGGCTGGCTAGGGGTCCGGCCAGGGGTCGTGCTCTCTGTCTGTCAGGCCAATATCAATATTGATTCTATTAATTATAAAAACATTAAGTGCCAGTGCCGAACAAATGTAATTAAACGCATTAAACAATTGCAGCAATGGCAAATGGCAATGAATGAATGCAGTCCCGCTTCCCGCCGACCCCCCCCCCCCCCCACACGCCTTCTCTTGGCCTATTGGCCAGCCTGGTTGTGTCCCTGTATCCTTTTTGCTGATTGCCAGAACGATAAGCACGTTTTCAATTCGCGGACAGCAGGTGGCCTGGCGACTGGGCAACTGGGCGACCGGGCGACCGGGCGACCGTTTGGTTGGTTGGAGGATTTAATGACGAAATTATTGTTTCAATTGCTTTCAACTGTTGTCAATGCAAATTTTATGCAAAATACGTTTACGTTCAACATTTTTTCTACCTCCTCACACTCCCCCCCCGCCGCCGCTTCACTCGTTTGTCTGCGAGGTGGACACTCTACAAAATCCAAACGAAATGCCATTATGGCCAATAAGTCAATAATAATTATTGTCCTCCGTTTGTCCAACGCGTCTATCACGCTCTCCTCCTCTCCCCTCACCCCCCCCCCCCCACACACACTCTTTCAAATAGGCGTTAATTACTTTTATCTGACATTTCCCCCATGCTGAAAGCATTGGACAAAATATTTGTTTTACATTCCATTTTTGCATAGAAATTTATGTTTCATTATTTTTGGAGCCAAAAAACGTTTTTCAATTGTTTTAAAATTCTATTAGAAAAACATTTGTTGCCATTCTCACAATTCTCAGTGCAACTGCAATGTGGTAACCTATTCTCAGTTAACTAGCCAGGAGTAGACCATTTCTATGGTCCTTGATGGTCCATCTCGGGTAAAGCACTTCGGATCGGTTGAAAATAGAATTTTTGAATCGGATTAATACCACTAATTAAAACTATGATAAGCATTGTACACACAGTGCTTAACATATTTATAGAACACGGGTTATAACTTCTTCTTACTTCTTTTTTAGGAAATCGTTGACTTTCAGTGAAAAAAGTTGTTTTTCATTCATAATTCAATTTTCAAGATTTTGAGGGAAAAATTTTCAGCCAATGTGCTTATTCTTTTTTTTCGTTTTAAAGTGGATTATAAATATGACAAGCATTGTATATTAGAGGTAGTAAACTATCGATAGTCCACATAACATTTAAGAATTGGATTGCTTGATAACAAAATGAAAAATGATAGTTTTGAATGAGTCATTTTTTTCAGATTTTTTCTAAATTTGTTTTAATTTTTTGCTGATTAAATTTAAAAAGTACATAAGGATTAGGTTGAATAATCTCTTTGCAATTAGAAGGAAGCAAAGTTTCAAATGCTATTGGGACTATCGAATGTTTTGACTATCGATAGTTTTCCACCTCTACTAAAGAAGATGAAGAAGAACAAGAGAAAGAGAGAAAGAGAGAGAGAGAGAGAGAAAAAGAGGCAGCTTCCAAACTGATGCTCCTCTGAAAGCAATTCCAGCCCCAATGCCATGACCAACAGTGACCTTAGTTGCTGTTGTTGTTGTTGTTGGATGTAAATGGGTGGAGAGGAGATACCAACACGTTGCTGTTTGGTCAGCCACATGCACTTAATTGCTTTATGAGGCGGTCAGTCGCTTGTTATAGACTTCAATTTGATTTTGCCCAAGCTAAATGGATGGCGCGCGGTTGGTGGCCTCCTTCTGAGAGGAGGATACAGAGGGGGGTTGGTGTTGCACAGGGCTGATTTAGAGAATTGAGAATTTCAAGCCATTAACCCGCACACTGCACTCAATACGCTCCTGTGTGTGTGTGTGTGTGTGAGCCAGAGTCAAATGAGACATTGGGGATCAATTTATTTTTTGGCACATTTGCCGCTAGCCAGAGACGTCGCAAGCCATTGGACCTTAAATCATATTTTAAATGCAGAAACTTTTTTAATCCATTTGATGGCGTTTACCAACATCATCATCATCATCATCATCATCAGCAGCAGCAGGATAATCAGGATAATGATAGGAGAGAGAGAGCCAAAACACGTTGCAAGTGCACAACTTTTTAATGTTAGTTTTGTTGACTTGCTCAAAAACCAAACACCAGAAACAGACAAAAAACCAAGACAAAGTCTGCCACTCGTATATAGAAGGATGTTCTGCAAAACACGTCCTGCCTTGGTTGGGCCACATTTGCAAAAAAAAAAAAGGGAAAAAAGGGAACACAAGGCCCACTATGAGGAATCGATTGAATTATGTCGAATTGCTCGACAATTGCGCTACTATAGAAACTAGTTACTAAATTCTAGTTGCTTCGTTGGCTTAGAGCCTTTAACTTGACATGCTCATCACCACCCCTTCTCAACCCGCCCCCCCCCCCCCTAAAGGTATGCCATAAACTTTTCTCTCTTTTTCTTTTTTTTTTTTTTCTTGTGCTGTGAAAGTTTTGTAATGGCTTTTTGTTTGCGACGCAAAGGCACAAATCATTGCCACGATTTTTATGCACACACACACACACACACATACACACACACATACATAGCTTACACACACATTTCTTGAAAGATTCCTTTAGAAAGTTGCCATAGCAAAATGTCTTTTGATGCAATACATTTTTATTTTCAATTTCATTCAGTTGACGGGTGGCGGGTGGCAGGAGGCGGGGCAAGGTTGGTTAAGGGTTTGAACACTTAACATAATTTGACCAGCAAACGGCCAGTGGCCAGTGGCCAGTGGCCAGAGGACAGTGTGGGTAGCCAGGACAACGAAATACATTCTTAACATATTAAACTGCAAATCAAATGCGTCTTTTTATTTTTTTGGATTTTTTGATTTGAAGCCATTGCCATGGTTAGAATCGAAATGTAAAATCTGGAGATACACACAGAAAGAGAGAGAGAGAGAGGGGGGAGGAGAGGGGAGGTGTAGTTAAAGCTTCCACTTATCCTTATGCTTATGGAAATTTTCTTTCCATATTTAAATGCTACATGAAATTTCCATTTTTGGCACTTAAGCCAGCCAAAGTCAATTATAATCAACGCTTAAGCCCCCCCCCCCCCATCCCTTCCTCTCCACCCTCCCCCAACTCCCTTGGCCAAAAAGCAAGCGACACATTCATGTCTTCAGCTCCGTTAAGACAATTGCCAAAGTCGAAAAAGGAAAAGGATTAAGAGGAACAGCAGCCAAAGTGGTGGCATGTGTGTGTGTGTGTCTCGTGTGCGTGTGTGTGTGTGTGTGTGTGTCTCGTGTGTTAACTCATGCCAAAGTGTTTTTAAAGAAGATTGGCAGGCGAACGTGAAACATGGCTGGAGGACTTAACATCTGCTCCTTGCTGCTCCTTCTGCTAACTTTTAAGCGATTCCAACAGGCAAAAAATGAAATATATTTATAACAGTTATTCTCTCTCTCTCTCGCTCTTCTTCTCTCCTGCCTCATTACCTTAACCAAGTGCCAGATTTCGCACTAAGGCGAACGCAATCAATTTTCAGTCTCAATTACAGTTACAATGAGGTCCTGTCCACAAAAAAAGATTCTGTCTCGGCATAATAACATTGAATTGGGACGCAAAAACTTATTCATATCATCATTTCTCTCTCTCTCTCTCTCTCGGTCTCTCTCTCTTTCTCTCTCTTTCTCTTGATATATTCACCGCAAACTTAATTGCTTTACGGGCTGACTGGCTGACTGTCTGCCTGTCTGACTACGTCTCTACGTTCAACAAGAACAATTTTGGTCTTCTTAATGTCTTTTGGTTTTTCCCAACACTCTACACATGAACCCAATCTCTCTCCCCCCCTCACCACATAGACCATTCATATTCATGGTTGGACTCTCTGCCCTCCATTGGTTCCTTATCGTTGTTGGCGAGCTCGCTTCAACAACAAAAACCGTCAAGAGCCAAACCATACTTTCATCCTTTCATCCTTCCATCTCTGCTTCAACTGCAATTATTGCGTTTGTCTACTGTTTTCTGTACTCTGGTTGTCTGTTTTCTGTTGTCTGTTTTCTGGTTTCAGATTCAGTTTTTGAGATTTCTCATTTCGGTTTCTGCAACGCAAATTATATGCAAACGAGCTTAATATCCGGCCAAACAGACGCACATCATACGCACCGCAAAATCTCTGTATGCCATTCAAACAAACAGCAGTCCAAGCCCGCCACACTTTGCCGCATCGCCCTCTCCTTCCCACACACAGACTCACACGCACACACACTTACACACACGACCCTGTTTCAGTTCACACGTTTCTGTCACTAGTTTTTAGGGTTGGGCAATGTCACAGTGAATAGAGATCAAATGATCACTTTTATCGATAACTTTCATGTTTATCGATTATTTCTATTTGAATTATTGAATTGTATTTAGCTTCACTTAAGAGAGTAAGAGTGAAATGATCTCAATTCAAGGTTTATCGATCATTTTTAGAATTAAGTTCCGTTTGAGGCAGTGAGCTGATCTCATTATTGACTACATATACATAGATCGCTGTCCCTCCTTGACATCCTTGGCTTGAAGTTCTCAATAATTTATCGTTATCCTGTCACTCTTTGGGTAAAAGTTTTTCCAAGGGTATTGAACCTCTCGAATGATGGTAATAATTTTTCGTTTCGTTTTTTTTCTTTTGCCAACTTGTAACACATACACAGTTATATAGCCACGCCCATTGCCTCTACTGGCAGTCCGTGTGTGTGTGTGTGTGTGTGTGTCGGTCGCTTGGCTGGCGCTCTGATAATTTCTCTGCACTCGACTGATAACAACATTTAATTTAATGCCCGAGGTCAGCAATATTCCATTTATTATTGGATTAAATTCGGCAGCAAAAGTTTTACATTCGCCTGTTTTTTTTTTGTCGGTGTTGTTGTTGTTGCTGTTGGTGGATTGTGTTTTATCCTACGTACGCTCGCTGGCCGAGTGCCACTGCCACTGTGAGTAGCACTATCAGTGTTGTCCTTTTGTTTGCAGGATATAAATTTTCGGCCATACACACACACACACACACACACAACCGTTTTAACTATCTATCTTGCTTTCCCTCTGACTCCCTCTCTCTCTCTCTCTCACTCTCGTTGTCTCGCTCACTTGTCGCACTTGTCGTCGTTGTCCTGGCATGTCCTGACTGCTGTTGCTTCTCGTCCTAGACTAGACGACAGGAAATGTATTTCACATTTTTTATATGTCGCTTTTTTCTGCGTTCTGCGTTTGGCCGCATCAAATTTGCATGAGATCCTGGCAGGACCAAAAGCAGTACCAGCCCCAGGACCAAGCTTTAGCCAGCCGAATGGCGGAGATGAAGTAGAGTGGAGAATGATGCAGAGAGAGAGAGAGAGAGAGAGTCGGTTCAACAAAATGCCCATAAGGGATTAGCTGCAAATCGCCTGGCACGTCTTTATTTTTCTTTTATACCGTGCTGGCCCCCCTGCCACCTGATAACCCAACCCCCAACTCCTCCTCCCTCACCCCTTCCCTAACGAGCCTCTTTTTTTTCCTTCAGTTTTGTTTCCGAATTTTGTGTCAGTTGTGAAAAACTCATTTAAGCCAAGTTATATATAGAGTATGCAAATTTTTTGGGGAAAAAAAAATGGTTTATACTACTTTTTTTGTTAAATGAAACCTAATTGTTTTAGATGCAAAGTCATCAGGAGAATAGCTATCGGGTGGGAGGATATGAGTAAACAAACAAACAAACAAACCAAACCAAACCAAACCAAACCAAACAGCCAAACAAACCAACCAACCGAAAGGAAGGAAGTATCTCACTCGAATCTCAGTCAGGCCGAACACACAAGCACGATGAATTTATGCATGAAATTGTCGACGCCCGCGTCCTGCCGTTCGGTCGGCAAACTGGAGGATGAGGAATCCCGAAACCCAAACCAACGATTCGGCATGTCTGTGGCCTATCGAAAGGAAATTGAAACAAAACCTCATTGCAAAACAGTTGCACAGAGGCAGGCAGTCAGGCCAGGAAGGGAACGGGGGTGGCGGGGGGAACAGACAACTTCCGTGCGTGTGTGTGTGTGTGTGGAAAATTCTCACTTTTTGCCATAAAATGATAACCAGTTTCTTCTTCTCCTCCTCCTCTTTCAGTTGGCTGCTGCTGCTGCTAATGTGTCATCTAGAATGCGGGTGCCTGTCCCTTCTTATGTTCGTCCGTCCGTCCATTCGTCCGTCTGCCATTCGTTCTCGTGTCGCATGTCCTGTTTGTTTGCCTTTTGCTTTGCTTGTAATGTCTGTTCACTCGTAAATAGAGCATAAATGCTTAATTCATTCATCCACAAAAAGATGCAATTCAACGACAAAAAAAAAAAAAAACAAAACCAAATTAGCCAAAGCGACGAGTTCTTGCAACTAAAGTAACTAAAATGAATGTTTAGTAGAGGTGGAAAACTATCGATAGTAGAAATAGTCGATATTTCGAATAACATTAAAAAAGTTGCTTGCTCGATACTAGAATAAAAAATAATACTTTCGAATCGAATCGAAACGGAAATCGAATTGAGAAATTGTTTAAATTGTTACAAAAAATAAGTAACATTTTAAGGCTCTAGTTGAATAGACTTTTTGCTTGTACAACTGTTTTTTTTTTTTGGTCTAATATTAAAGCAAGCTACGTTTTAAATGCTATTGGGACTATCGACTTTTTATCGATTATTATCGATAGTTCTTCACCTCTAATTCCAAGCTAATGCTGCAAGTGAAAAATATGTTGCCTACTTATGAGCGAAAAATATTTTAATTTGAAATTATTTAAGAAGTAAATATAAAGGATCAGTTGGCCAAAAAGGTATTTATGGGCCAAATATCAACTAGAGCCAAACTGCACAAACTGCATAGACAATTCGACTTACGACCTACGACCCCCTGTGTGCCCTTCTCTCTCTCTCTCTCTCTCTCTCTGTGTGTATGTGTGTGTGTGTCTATTCTTTGCCAGTTAAGGTGGTATTTGAGCTAGCCGCCTTTAGACCAAAACTGTTGTTGGGTAACAAATTAGTTCCACTTTAGTGGGTTCAAGTCTCAACTAAACTGAACACAGCCCGACCGCCCGACCGCCCGACCGCCCGCCCGCACATCCAAAGTCCATTCAAGCAAATCGCATTAAGGCTCATTTGTTGTGTCAGCTGCAACGAGTGTGCCCAAGGAGGGGGGTGTGGGGGTAGATGATGATGATCATGATGATGCCGGATGGCAAATGGCGGAAACTGCAGCAACAATAGACACAAAAAGGATAAGGACTTTCAAAGAGAAACAATTTAAATGCTAAACAAAAGTTAATTTGTGCTTAGGATTTAGTTACAGTTACCTAAACAGAACGACTAAACTAACTAATATACTTTAGATATATTAGAACGCTTTAGAAACATGTTCCTGAGAGAGAGTGAGAGAGAGAGAGAGAAAGAGAGAAAGAGTTCAAAGAAATGAGACTAAGAAACGGGAAAAGGGAAATCGTTTTATTCTCTCTCTCTCTTTATATATATATTTTTGGCTTCTTCGTATTTACCGTACGTGGTTGACTGATAATAACCAAAGAAGCAAAAGAAGATGGCTAAGAATGTGGCAACCTCTTTTGCCGCGCCCATACAAAAGTTTTGCCAACTTCTTGAAACAAAAGTCTAAAATTTGTTTCCCAAAATGTAAACTGTCGCTTGGTTGGGTCGCCGTCTCTCTCTCGTCCCGTCTCTGTCTCTGTCTCTGTCTCTTATCAACAATTGGCCCCCAAAAAGGTGAAAGGAGAAAGGAGAGGAAAAAGTCCAAACTCGAAGGAATAGTTTTAAGCTGCTTAACAGCTTCTTTGCATGAGCAAAAGTTTTGTTTTTCGACATGGGCAATGGGCAACTTGATTTAGTGCTCTCCTGACCTCAGTTTAAATATAAACAGTCGCGTCTTGTCCGTCCACCGTGTTGCCCTACCCCTTTGCTTTCCCCCCCCCCCCCATATTTTCATTCCAAGACATTGGCAGGGTAAGAAAACTTTCCTGCTCAAAGTAAAGACATAAATGGGATTATGATCTTATCACGTGCCCAGCAGGCAGGCAGGCAGGCAGGCAGGCAGGCAGGCGAAGAGAAAAGGCAAAGGAAAAGCCCAGACATATTGGTACATTATAATAACACCTTCTGCGTCTTACACTGTCCTGCATGGCAAGGAATTGATGCCATACACTATGCTACTATCAGTCTCTTGAATGGAATAGTTCTTGTTGTTTGTGATCTTTAAGAGATCTGTGTATGTGGGACCGTTTCTCTCAGTGTATAGTTGTTGTTGACCCGTTGTTGCTGCTCTGCAGGACTCTCTGCCACATTGGACAAACAAGTTTTGCGGCTCAGCTTTGTCAAAGATTTATTTCTTGAGGTTAAGCGACGGCTGCAACAATTTTGTCCACTGTCCTAACTCTGACAGTGCTTCTGCACCCGCACCCGAACCCCCCCCCACCCCCACCCACATAGTAAATATGGAAAATTTTAAGTACATTTTCCGGTTTACTATAGCCGGTGAAATGGTAAGCAGTGTGGTGGGGTAGGGTTTAGGGGCGAGTGTGAGGCCATCTTTAATTAAGAGCGGATTAGTTTTGGACATGGGTTCGATTTTTGGCCACACACACACACACACAGACACACACACGCGAGGCAGATAGGAAAAGTCTAACTAAAAGTAAAGTAAAAGTCTTTTTGGCTTCAATCTTTGCTCTTTTTTTGGTTTGTTTTTTTTTGGACTCTGATTCTGATTTGCATCTGCGGTTGATTCAACCACCCGGAGACGGTGACGTAGACTGTGCCGGGCCAGCAGCTGGCTTCATTAGACCAGCTACCCCATTATCCATCCGCCACACACCACTTCCTAACGGTATTCTTATGTCAGACTTGTGAGCCATTAAAATTTAATGCCTGTAGATGAGAGCCAGATCAAGTCTAGTTTCGCTCCTTCAACAAGATTAGCTGTCGAAAGTTGTTCAATTTAATTTAACACCCCTCCAACACCCAACCCCCCTCCCCCATCACCCTTCGTTACACTTAATGTTCGTGTTGCCAATTTTTTTTTTTTCTTTTTTGTTCCCTTTACACTTTTTAATGGCTTTGGGAAATTGCACGCGCCGTTTTGTTCGGCTCGTTAGAAGAAAGTCCTGGCTAGGAATATATATGTATATGTATGTATCTGTATCTATATCATTATGGTTATTGATAAGCGCCTGAAGATGGTTACTGGTTACTGGTTACTGGTAACTGGTAACTGGTAACTGGTGGCTGCTGTCTGGAGGGGTTGATTCCATTCAATTCGATTGAATTGCGCTTGAAAAGAAAACTGCTGAAAAGTTGACTCACCTCGCGGCAATTAGTCTGATGTGGCAGAAATTCGAGATTGCCAGACGACAAATGAAGCAATTGAAAGTTTGCCACTTTATGTTTATTGTCAGTCCAATGGCCCAATGTGGAGTAGGCGTTAAAATGATTTACCTAGAAATAGAAATAGAAACACAATTTCAATATCAAGTTACCCATTTAAAGTCAATCACTCTTTTTTCTCTCAAAGACTTCTCAAACAATTTTGTAGAACAAGCCAAATACGAAATTCAGTTCAGATATGTTAGCCACACTTTTTAAGCTCTTGCCCTTAATTGTTTTAGCGGTAGCGGCCAGGACCAAGGACTGGAATGAGCCTGCAGACGAGATGGATGAATCACGGCCCCGCTCCCCCATTGAGATCAATGAGCACAATTGGAAAATTCTGTTGAAACACGAATGGCTAGTGATTATCTGCGCCAAGGATCGCAATGATTGCCAGAGACTGGAGAACAATAGCCATAGACTGAGTGCCTCCCGTGAGTATAGTGCTCGAAATGTGGCCATTGCCATAGTTGATCTGACCAGGGAATCCGTGCTGCTGCGACGTCTGTCGGCCTTACATTTGCCCACCGTTTACCATGTGATCGATGGGGAATTTCGTCGCATAGATCCAAGGCTGAGTGTCGAGTCGCTGTGTCGTCTGGTCGAGAATCAAGAGTGGGTCTTCATTAATACAGTATCCTCGTGGAAGCATCCAACCTCCGCTTGGACTAACTTTAACGTATTTGCCTACAAAGCCACCATAGATCTGTGGGACTCGGGATCTGTCTCCACTTACAATGTGGCCGTCTGGTGCATTGCATTTATGTTTACTGGAGCCTGGAGCACAGTCGCATTTCTAGTTTACACCTGCTGCTTTGCTCTAAGATCCAATCAGTTCAATAGATTTCTATTTCGTTGATATTTGATTTATTAATTGCCGATTAAATTTACATATTCATATCAAGTAAAATTGCAAGACTTTGCCTAATCACGTGTTTTTCGCTTTAAGTTGTCTACGCTTTTTCTTTTAACTTCTTTCTCTCTTTTGTTTTTATCGCTCGCATATTGAAAGAGAGCATAAAATAAACAGTAAAGAGAATGAGCGCAGCCAAAGATCAAATGCAAGCGAGAGAGAGCGAGAGAGAGAGCAAAGTGCAGCCTCCCCCAAAAGAGTGACGTCGACGTGCTGTGAGAAACTAAACGCTCTCTGAAAAATATTATGTGTGGGGGCCTTCGGCAAGCGTTCGGCTCCAGGTGAATAAGAACTACCGAAGATATTCGGCGGCCTCGGAGGGGGGCTATGAGTGCCGTTTTTCTCGATTTAAACTGAACTTTAAATTTGTCACATTTTAAAACAACAAAAAAAAAAACACTTTGTCTGTGTTCTCCTCTGAAATGCTAAAATTTGTTGAGTATTTTTTTTTTTTTTTTTTTACATTTCTAATTATGCAGCCGCGTCTACCGCTAAATTACAAGAACAGCAACAGCAGCAGCAGCAGCAACAACAACAACAACAATCTTGATGACGAGCACTTGGCATAATTAAGCGACAGAGATAGAGTTAGACAAAAAAAAAACCAAAGAGCGAGAGAAAGAGAGAGGGAGTGTCGTCTGTCTGTGTGTGTGTGTGTATGTGTGTGTGGGAGCTGAGATTGTTCTTAACATGCATAAAAAATCAACAACGAGAACGACGGCGACGGCATTTTAAAACTTTTACAAATTAAGACAGAATATAACAAGCAGAGAATGAGAAAGAGAGCGAGAGAGAGAGAGAGAGAGGGGGGGGGGAGGGAGAAACGTGTGGGTAGGGGTGTACACTCCATTCCCCACAATTAACATCCCTCTCGACACTGACTATTTCCGTCTGGGACATGGCTTTGACTCTTCTTCTTCTTCGTGCTGCCAACAAACCTCAACCTCAACCTCTTGCCCCCTTCCGACCCCCACCCTCACCCCCAGCCCATCAACCCCTTTTTTGCACTTGCTGAGCTCATGTTAATCAGGTTATGATAATTATTTGTAACAAATTGTTGTTGTTGTCCGGAAAAATAAAAGGAGGAGAGGTGGAGGGGGGGGGGGGGGGGGGGGAATGGGGCAGAATGGGAGAATGGAGAGTGGAGAGCATTGCAATTAAAATTAAAATGTGGAAAACGAAGTAAACGCATTTTCTTCTTTTTTGCCTGTTGATGATGATGAAAATGACATGGCACAAAGCGACATTTTCATTTAAACAATTAAAATTTAAAATACCGTTAAATTATCCAAGGATTAACCAAATGGAAATGGAAATGGAAGACTCACTCACACACACACACACACATTCAGCCAAAGCCATTGTCAATTATTCAGTTGGCCAAAAAGCAAAATAATCAAGGGGCAACTTTCGCTTTGTCACTTTGTCAGTTTAACCGAAAGTTTTATCTCACAAATAATTCACTTGTCAAAATTTCACCCACCCACCCACACCCACATCCACACACACACATACACCTGGCAAAAAATTAACTGACAGAAAACTACAAACAGTCAAAAGTAAAAGCCAAAGTAAGCCAAGTCAAACCAAAGGAAATCAAACCGCAGGTAGAAGAAACCCAAAAGAAAGTTGACATTTTCTACTTCTCTCCACTCTGGCGATAGTTTTACGGTGTGTGTGTCGGTGTGTGTGGCAGTCAGTCAGGTGCTTGAGATAAAAGTTTTGAGTTGACAATTAAGAAATTAAGTTGCCACTTAGGCACAACTGTCAGTGTCAGTTGTGACAGGCTCAGTCACAGGACATGAATGAGATTTTATTGGCATAGCAGGATACTCAATACCCTAACGACAACAATTGGTAACAATTGGGCTGCAATCAGTTTACTTAAGCCAAGAGCATTTTCAGTTCACCATCTTTGACTCCTTCTTTTTTTTCTTCTTCTTCGTCTCTTGTTGGCATAACTTTTTCTTCATTTCGCTTCGACTGGAAGGGATTCGTTTACATTATCAACAGACTAACACCTTGCCAAGTGAGCATATGTGTCTATCTCTGTCTCTCTGTGTGTGTGTGTTCCTAGCTGCTTTTAGCAATAAATGCCACTCATAATTAAATCAAATGTTTCATCTGTCTCTTCCAACAGAAGCCAGGAGCCAGGATACGGCAGACGGGAGACGGGAGCCAGGCAAAAGTTTTGCGTGAAGCTTAAACATTAATTTCCTACTCTATCAATGGCAAAAGGTAAATAGAAACCTGCGGGGAAATTCCATTTCGTTCCCTTGGGGATGCTGCCACATGCATATGTATGTATGTATATGCCCCCGCCCACCTCTCGCTCCTGCCCCAATCCCCTACCCTACCACACTCTAGCTACATTCGTTTTTCCTTTCTACTTTGAGCATAGTTTACTCTAATGAGCAAAAGCATATCATTTTCGGCTTCTGCAATGAAGTTGTAAATTTTTCAGGCTGATGTCATTATATCTGCCACCCCCATCCATTCATCCATCCATCCTTCTCCTTCTCTCTCTCTCTCTCTCTCTCTCTTCATCCAGCATCCTCCACATGTTTTGTGCCATCATTTGTAACATTTTATGTAATATTTCTGCGTGTTTGTCTGCCTTTCGCATGCCAAAATGACATTAGTCACACAAAGAGGAGGAGAGGAGGAGATAAAAAGAGGAAGAGAAGGCAGGCAAACAAATGCCCTTTGCTTTGGCATAGAATTTTGGGCAACTAAGTCCAAGTCTAAACAATTTCATGCCTTAGCTCGTGAGTCCATTGCAGGATCAGAATGAAGGATCCTTCCAGTCCTGCGGAGTTCTGAGCCATGAAGGACGATGACTGGATAAGGGTCAAAAAAATTCGTTAAATCCGTGAGATCGATTAAGAATCCCCCATAGCCCTACGGACTACTAAGCCAATAATGTTGCCTACTTTTGGGGGGTACAAAGACTGGACTTGACTAGATCAAGATCAAGTCAAGTAAATTTCCAAAAATTCGGTTCTTTTAGTTCGTACAGTGAACCCAGAAAATTTCTATATATTTGCAATAGATTTATCAGAATTTGAAATGGTTTTTGGCTGCTTTAAATCTGCCCCCCCACCATCCGTAAAAAGGAAAGAAAAAAAAAAAGAACAACCATTAGCCCTTGGCTGGGGGTTTTCCTCTGCTCAAATATTGACAGACATTATACAACATCAAGGACAACAACAACAACAACAAACAACAAGAAAAGCGAGAAAAAAAAGCAATTGAAAACTCACTCTTCGTCTCTTTGCCTCTCCCTCTGCCTCTGCCTCTCTGGGTAAATGTTTGGCAACTTCCGGTTTAAAATGGCCAACCCTGTGAGCCATTTTTTGACAAATCTACACACAGTTATTATGCGCCTTTGTAAGCAACAGAAGACCAATGGTTAAATGGTGAATGGTGGGTGGGGGAGGGGAGGCGGGGTGGTGAGGGTGAGGGTGAGCTGCATAATGGATGTAGCGATAAAAGGGCCAAGCCAAAGCCAAAGGAAGATGGCTGGCCATGGCAACAAAAGGCCCGAATGTAAACGATACCTAATTTCCTGTTGCAGCCAGCCCCTCCCCCCACCTTCTCTTCTTCCGACTCACCTTTCCCCCCTTTTTCGTCTTGCATTTTATTAACCAAATGCGAGCAAAAGCATCGAGCCGTGAGCATTTATAAACTTATCTCATAACATTAATTGTGGTCAACACTTTTGGCCATTTAACCTGAACATACATACATACATACATACATAGACGTACGCAGTCAGGAGAAGGATGAGAAGTAGGAGGCATGGCCATTCTAGCTAGCTGGGAATGGGGTGCATGTTTACATTGTCAGTGATTTATGCAACTGCGCCACATGAGCCATAAATACACAAAATGCCAGGCAGAAACAAAAAGTTTCAGTTTTTGTGTTTTTTTTTTTTGTTCGTTTTCCTCTTTTCTTCTTTGCTGTCGTGTTCAGGTGAAAGCCAGGCACATGTGTGTGTATGTATGTGTGTGTGTGTGTGTGTGACTGTGTGTTTGGTCCCAAGTGACCAACTAAAAGGATACACATGGAATAGAAGAGAATAGAAGTACGTCACATCACAAAGAGGCCAAGTTAAATATTTAAACAGCAAAACAAGTCAATTAATTTTACGAAACCAACAACCAAAATTAGCGAGAGAAAGGGAGAGAGAGAGAGAGAGAGAGAGAGAGATAGAGAGAGGGAATGAGAAAAGTAGGCTTGGTTCTTTGCCACTTTAGTTTCACCTTAAACAAATACGAAATTTTTGCTCCAGCAATTATGTTTATTCCTCTTTTATTTATAATATCCTTTTTTATTTTAGTCCAAGTCTTGGAGGGTCTAGCAAAAGGTGGGCATGGCTCTCTATTATTAGAAATCGATGAGCTTAATTGGCAACTGCTATTAAAGGACGAATGGCTTGTGAGTATTTGCGCCAAGGATCAGGATGATTGCAAACAATTGGAGCTCCAAAGCCATAGGCTAATGACCTCCAGTTCATACAGTGCTCGAAATGTGGCCATTGCCATAGTTGATCTGTCCAAAGGATCCTCCGGTCTACTGCGACGTCTCTCAATTTCCCATCTGCCCACCGTTTATCATGTGATCGATGGGGAATTTCGTCGCATAGATCCTGGCTTGACTCTCGAAGCCCTGTGCCGTCTGGTAGAGAATCGCGATTGGCTCGCCATTGATGCCATGCCCTGGTGGAAGCATCCATCATCCATTTGGATTTGCTTCTCCGTATTTGCCCACAAAGCTGCTGTCGATTTGTGGCGATCGGGAGCTGTATCCGATTATCATGTGGCCACCTGGTGCATTGCTCTAATGTTGACTGGACTCTTTAGCATGATCTTATGGCTTATGATCTTCATTTGGGGAGCCATGAATATATTTTGGAACTATCTAAAACAACTCAAAACAAGACAAACTAAGTAGAAAACGCAAATCGTTTTTTATCACCAAAAGACAACAAAATTTGTTATTAAACAAAATCCGAAATCCAAAATCCAAAACCCAAACTCCTTCGTGTAAATTTCGATAATGCTTCTTGAGTATATCCATAATGAAGACATGATAAGAAAGTAAAAGGCGCAAAAGGACAAAGTCATTGACACAGTCATTGGAATGCTGTGTCAGCATTTTGGTTATACAACAAGCTCATTAAACGATTCTCTGCCATGGCCTCAGGTCAGGAATAGGAATGGGAATAGGAATAGGAATAGAAATTGGTGGGGGTAAAGGAGCCGTTAATTTCTTTTTATGAACCAGCTGGGAAACATTTGACGCTAGCGCCAAAGCGAGGACGAAAAATTAAGAAAATAAAACTTATACTCAAGATAAACATCCATTCTGTGACCCAAGCTGTGGGCTTTTCTCAATCCCCCTGCCCCTCCCCCTGCCTGACCTGCGTTTGCTGCTCTTCTTTGTTTTTTTTTTTTTTTTGTTTCGGCTTTCTTGGGAAGAAGCAACAACTGCTGTAATCAGCAGTTAACAAAATATAAAAACAGAAAATAGCAACGGGGAGAGACAAAACAACAGCAGAAAAAAAAAGAAAAAACCCCAAAAAGAAAGAGGACAATGCCTGAGGACCGAGAGAATGAAGGACGAAGGACTACGGACTGGCTGGCTGGCTGGCTGTGCGCTAACGAGCAATTAGATTTCATTCTAAGCTGGGGAATTAATTGCAGTTTCCTTGCCGGGAAACCTTTAGACTCCAGAAGGCCATATGCTGCCGGGCTGTTGGGCTGCCGGGCTGACTGCTTCTCTGCTTGTGATTCATTGAGAAAATGGCCAATTGGCGAGAATGGCCAATGAAGGTGGGGGGATGGATGGCAAAGGAAGCGGGAAAACTCATCTTCACACTACTTGACAACGTAAGCACCTTTCGAAATTGCACATTAGCACATTAGATTCACACAGAAACTTGCGGCCCCCAAAATGAGAGCGAGCAAGGCTCTGTGATTAATTTTTTATTGTGCAAACATGTGTAAGTGTATCAATGTGTGCGTGTGCGTGTGTGGGTGTGTGTGTGTGGCTAACTAATAATTGGGGTTGGTCTAGTTAAGACATTAACTTAGTCCTGAGAATTTCAAGAACAAGAAGAATTTGTTGCCTACTTTGCGGCTGCAAATGAAAATTTTAAAGATTAAAACAAATTACTCACATAAATTTCATATTTAGACAATTTTATAAACATTTAAAACGATTTGTGACTTGTCCCAACCCCCCCCCCCCCCCCTGCCCATCTAATTGGCCAACTCAACTCCTAGCTGTCCTCTTGCTTGGTACTCGTTTCAAAAACCACATACTCACAGCTGTCGCCAGCAATTTGCAGCCAACTCCATGTCCCACACCCACACACCAAAGGGTCCAAAGGGTTTGCCAACCAACGACAACGACAACAACAACGACGACGACGACGACTATTGAAGTCATTTAACCAAAAAGCGATTAATCTATAAACACATAAACAACAAGCTGGCCCTCTGCCTGGCCAGTAAAGGAAAGCAAAACACAATTCGGACACTGAAAAATGTGAAAAATCAGTGAGAAAAATCGAAAATCGACGCGACGCGACACGATGCGATGCGATGCGACACGGACACGGATGCGACATTGGCCACTCCGGCAAACTCCCAGTTGGATGGATGCCTGTTGGCATTTTATGCAAATGTTTGGCCACATGCAGTGTCGGAGCCGATTTCCGGCCATGTGTGACAGTGACCAAGAGGACAAGAGAACAAGGGCGGGCAGGAGCGCACACAAGGCAATAAAAGCAACAGCCGCCAAACAAAAAGACACACAGAAACCAGAAAAACAGTGAGACGGAGCCAAATGGTCACAATTTGCATACACAGAAGATGGCTAATACCCTTCAAAAGTTCGAAAGAATTTCGATAAAATCAAGAAAAATGTAAAATTACAAATAAGTGTGGCTGCAATTTTGTAAAGCAATAATGCCAAAAAAAAAAAAAATTGCCAAAATTTCATCAGAAAAGTGAAGAAATCAATTGACTCGTAAGTGTTTACAGTGTATTTTGGCAACCAGTCAACCAAGAATGTCGATGATGATGCCATGCCCATGCCCATGCCCATGCCAAAACTCCTTGCTCTGACTTCTTCCTATCTGCAATGTTTTTCTGCATTTTGCATTTTTGTTGCGGCGGACCAGCGACCATTAAACGCTATTTGGCCATTTGCAATTTATGAGCCCTGCCAATACAAAAAACAAAAAAAAAAAAAAAACCCAAGAGGAAGGCGGGGGGCAGGCACTGGGAAACGAGTTGGTGGCATATTGAATTTCCATTTCATATGCGAGCGATTATTGTTAAATGACTGCGACTATTTATTATTATTATTATTATTATTATTGTAAGACCAATGAAGCGTTACCGTCGATCAACACAAAAGTTTGTGCGTATTTATTGTTGGCAAATGAAATTTAAATACATTTCAAATATGTATATTTGTACAGCAAATTTAAAAACAAAGCGCCCGACCAGTACAGATACAAAGTAAAAGTCAAAAACCGGAAATATTTGGGACCAGAGAAAGAAAAAATAAGAAGAAAAAAATTTCAACTGGGGGCGAGGGTCGACTTCCCTAAACGGAAATCACAAAGTAAGCAAATTGTCTGGCAAAATAAAAATTATTTCCGCAACGCACGGACGACAACGGCGACCAATGAGAGTCATTTCTCTGTCTGTCCTGCAGGACTTTTAGCATGTCCTTACTTACATACTTGTTGCATAAGTAAACGAAACATCAACAAATAATAAAATGAAAAAACCTGGTTAACGAAATGCAAATGCTCTTTACTCAGGGACTTTTGAAATAGTGTGGCTGCAATTTACTCTAAATAAAATAACAAAAAAACTGTAAACAGGATATTGAAGCACAAATCTATTGAATATTGATGGGGAATTTAAAGCTGGACTAGGAGTAAAAAATAAAGAAGAACTCCAAATGCTGTTCAATTAGGGGTCTTTTGAAATAGTGTGGCTGCAATTTATTTTAAGTAAAATTCCAAAATGACTGTAAACAATTAATCTAAGAATGAATCACAGGGACTCTAGTGGATCTAGGGAACGTAGTTGGAATGGTTAGCATCTGGAATCACTAGATTAGCGGCAAAATGCAGCCACACTGCGTCTATTCGCCCATTTCAATAACTTCACACCAAGGCACAGTTTTCCTCGCCCTACCTCACCCTCCCACTGTCTCTCTCTCTCTCTTTTTTTCTCTTTATTACTTCTAGCTTTGGAGCTACTTAATTATTCCAGCGCCATTTTGAGTGGGGGAGAGAGTTTCACTGGCAACTGGCAACAACTTGCAGAAAAACTTTTGCCAAAGAAAAAGTCGACATCGCCGTCGCCGTGGACGTCTTCGTTTTTGGCGTTTTTGTGTTCAGACACTTAATCATAGCGCGGGAAATATGAAATGTGCTGCGTAACAAAATTTTTATTTGCCACTTTCGTTTCACAGGCCAAAACCATTAAGCTAATGTACTCCTCTTTGCCATAAGTCGATGGAAACTCGGATGATGATGATGATGATAATGATGAGGATGAGAATGAGGATGAGGATGAAGATTGAGAACCAACTGATGACCAACTATTGCCTTAGAAGAAGTTTTGAGACATTTCATTATCATTTGAAGGGAAAAACCGATTTCACACAAATTGTTTTTGCTAATATTTGAATTGAATTTGCAGTATCCTTTTGTTGTTGCTGTTAACTCTTTTTATTTTGGTTTATCTTTTATCATTGCACACACACACACACACCGACACAGATACACAGACACATATCATATCTTATTCTATCTATTATCCTTTGTATATGTGTGTGTGTTCTCTTTTGTCATTTGCATTTCGGTTTACTGGGAAATCAAAATCAAAACTAATGAAGTGAAAACGGCACTAAAATGTCTTAATATGTGTGTGTGTGTGTGTGTGTTTCCCCTCTCCTCACTAACCACCTCGCCCCACTCCCCACATCACCCTCACTCTTGCATGGGCATGAAGGGTAGACGATATCAACCTGCGAAATGGGCATTCAGCCAGGACGGGCACTGGCAATGGGCTCTGGCACCGGCACCAGCACCGGCAGCAAGGACATGAACATAATATCCTTGTTGATTTCTTTTCAGGCGATTTACTGCTGCCTACACACGATGTCTCGTTTTGGCGTTGCTTGTTGGTTTTGTGCTTGTGCGTTGCTTATCTCCCAACAAGGATCAGCAACAGGAATCCTTCGTTCCCATCTCCATCCCCATTTTTCCTTTCCCTGCGTCCTTTATGCTGGCTTCGTGCTGCAACCGCAGGGCTTACCCTCCACCAACACACACACACCGACACACCATCAAGGCAATCCTGATCGATAAATTTTCCATTAAAGTTATTTTTAAATGCCGCAACAAAACAAGACACAAGAGCTCGAAAAAAGGGACGTGTGCCAGCCAGTGCCTGGCTCTGGGACCAGGATAATGTACTCTCGTTATGCCCGATAAAGTTATAAACTCATGTGTGCTGTGTGTGTGTGTGTGTGCTGTGTGTATGCTGTGTGTGTGTGTGTGGCGAATTAATTTAGTGCCAGCCCAAAATTAAAACCCAAACAAAAAGAAAGCTCCACACATAGAGCCAAATCGAATGGCATTGGAAAATGGCTAAATTTAAATCGTTTGCTCCTTTTTAAGGAATTCAACTTATTCCCAAGAGTCGCAGCTAATTAACTTGGCTGACTTTATTATCAATGGAATGCGTCTTGGAGTTTGGTTTTGGCAGAAGACTCAATTGAATAAAATTTGACGATCTACGATCTCTCAAGTTACGAGCTCCCAGTTACAATCTCTTAAGCTGTGATCTCTTAGGTTATGAACTTTTGATTGAAAACTGGCTGAAGAGGACAGTGACGTGAAAAAGGCGAGTCCTGCTCTCATCCTTACCTCCTATCAGGACGAGGTACCTGATTTCGACTAAGCTTAGCATTTCCATATCAAATTCTAGGTTATAGTAAACCGATTCGGCTGAAATCTAGCTATGCAATGCTTGTTGTAAGGAAAAGTCAACCAAGTTAAATTTCAGCACTTTAATCTGAAAGTTTTGAGAGAAGTTTGCAAAAGAAACAGACAAACGGAAAGGCGGATGCCTTCTTCTTCTGACCAAAGTACAGGGTACTTTTGCAGTCGTTGTCAGCCGACTTGTCTTGCTTTTGTCATATTGTTGGCTATTGAATTAGCCCAATAAACCAGAAAAACAAGACAAACACACACAAAGGCAAAGCCCGGGCATCGCCTCCCTGCCCGCTCCGTCGATGCCAAACGGTAGATACATTTGTATCTAGATGTGTTGATGTGTATACATTTTTTAGGTGTGTGCTGCTGCCAGGCAACTCATTAGAGAATGTTTTCGGCTTCCCATTCGATGGTAGCTAATGGTCCACATACAGTTCACTCACTCACTCCCAATTGTTGGTCGTTATAATTGGAGGCGTCATCTTTGTCATTCGTTTTGGTTTTGCAAGATCAAAGCGCACTTCTAGGGTTTCCCCTTGTCATTGGGAATGGGAGTGGGAGTGAAAGTTTTCATTTTGTTCCCTTTAATTGCATGGGAAGAGGAAAGAGAGAAACAGCTCAGGATTAACTGCAAAATGTCATCGAAATATCGTTAAGGACCCCAGATGGGAGGCAGGCTGAGAGTGAGGTGTTAGCCAAATGCATGAAAGTGTGACTGCCCATTAAAAAGTCATTCCCGTATGGTGAGGACATTTCTTGTGGATCCGAAGTCCGGAATCCGGAATCTGGGATCTGGGAACGGGTCTGGGTTTTGTCTATTGAAAAATGTGTCGCCTAATTTACCATTAGCGGCTATAAAGGCGAATTATGACATTGTCCTGGCGCACCGCAGCTCCTTCCATTTGTGTCTGTGTGTGTGTGAGTGTGTGTGACTTGGTCTAATTCGCTTAATATGGCCAAATGGCACGAGCGTAGTCAGCGTTGGGGCTGTTGCTCGGGGGTGGAGGGGTGGGCGTGTCAAAATGGTTTCGGTTCATTCAACGTTTTCTGTTCGTTTTGTCCTTGTTATCCTTATCCTCATGGCTCATAATAGCTTTTCATTATTGTTATGAGGGGCGCCAGGACTCGTAAAAATCTCCGTTACAACATTAACAAATGCATAAACAAAAAAAAAATTATCCTTAAGTACTCGCAGAAGGACGAGGACGACGACGACGACGAAGACGAAGAATATTCAAATGAAGTCGCGCGATAAGCTGCTCCAAATCTGTGGAAAAACTCAGCTTGAAGGAATTTTTTTTTTTCCTTTCCCTTTTGGCCACCCACGCAAAGAAAAGTGCGTGTGCCCATCGAATGCGACTTCCTACTCCTGCTCCTTCGCCTTCGCCCACTCCGCTTCTGTAATGGGGTGTGATTTGTTCACTTTTCCCTTTCGGCAAAAAGAAGGAGCATAAAAGATGGCAAAAAAAAAAAAAAAAACAGACGAAAGGAGAAGAAAAATATTTTCCCCTCCTTCTTCGCTTTTTTTGTCCTTTTGTCGTATCCTTAACTAAGCCATAAAATTCCATTTTACAAACTGTGAATCCTTCTTGATCACTTTAAGTGGTTCGCAAGGCGTTTGTTTCGTATTTCGTTTCGTCGTCCTTCTTCTTGTTGGCTGTGCCTCAATCATTGCAGGATACTTAAGCGGATTTGCATTTTTGTTTGGGTGTCCTTATAACAGCAGCTTCCAAGCCCCTTCAGCTCCAGCTCCAGCAATTTTTTTTTTAGTGTCTTTTGTCTTGTTTGTTGTCATTGTCGCGGAATTTTTTGTTCTGTTTCTGGTTTGCCAACGTCTTCATCAAATTAGTCCTGGCCAGAAACAGAGACTTCGTCAGAGACTGAGACTGAGTCTGAGTCCTCCTCCTCCACTGTGTGTCTGTCTGTCATTTTTATGCGAGTTCTTCAAAAGTTTTTCCTGTGCCCTGTCTGAAATGGCGTTTACTTAACGTTTTGTCATCTTTTACCTAGCTGCTTTTAGCCATCTTTTGGCCAGTTTGTTATTAGGTTAAGTGCCTTGTCGTTAGGTCCATGGTCCTTGGTCCTCGGTCCTCGATTCTGACAAAAGGAAGTTGCACCTTTTTATTTGTGAAGAAAGCTTATAAACAGTTTGGGTGGGGAAAGGCAACCGGAGTGAAATTTAGTATCTGTATTATGCTCTGAAATATGCAGCCACACTTTTTTTTCTTATGTTTTGATCTTTTACTCTATGACAACTGGAATCAACAACGAAATATGCAGCCACACTTTTTATTCATATTTTGACATTTTATCCCATGAAATATGTAGCCACACTTTATTTTATATTCTGAAATTTTACTCTATGACAACTATGATTAACAACGAAATTTGCAGCCGCACTTGCTGTTTCATATTCTGACATTTTACTCTATGACAGTTGCGATTAACATCGACATTTGACATTATACTCCTTGAAATATGCAGCCACACTTTTTAGTTCTTGCTCTGACATTCTACTCAACGACAACTGATATTGACAATGAAATATGCAGCCACACTTTGTTTTATATTCTGAAATTTTACTCTATGACAAGTCTGATTGAAATATTTGACTTTGTGCCTAACCTTCCTCCTTTCTCACTGTCTCTCTTCCCTCCATTTCTGTTCTGCTCTTTCAAGATTCCAAAGTAGTCTAGATCCGTTTAGGATCTAAGTTTCCTTTGGTCGTAAATGCCTTTATTGTCACAGCAATTCCAGGGTGTAGGCCTACGCTTAGTCTGACTTTTTTCTTACGGATTTCTTCGGCCAGGTGTTGTGCACTCTTTAGAAGAGGCGAGGCCATTGTTTTATCTCTCTCTCTCTCTCTCTCTCTCTCTCTTTCCATCTCTCTGTGGTGCATAAATAAAATTAAGTTCATGACGTTTCCATTTCCGTTTCCTGCAGCACACTCAAGAGCTGAGCTAAGGCTGGAACTGGGACTGAGGGACTCAGCTGTGGACCATCTCGAGGCAGAGGCAAAAAAAAAAAGAAGTGAAGTGCGCATAAAAAGCCACTTCAATTGCCATAGGAATCATTTAAAAAAGCAGAATGAAAAACATTGTGTGTGTGTGTGTGTGTGTTGCTTTTTTCCATTTGTTTTTCTTAACCAGCGGATTTTGCGGTAATGAAATAAACAAAAACAAAAACACAACACAACAGAACAAGTGCCAAAGAAAAGCCAAAAAAAAAAAAGAAACACCCTAGAAAATATCAACAAAAGCCAAAATGAATTAGACAACTTAATTATAAATGAACTGAGAGGTAAACCAAATTCTATGGAAGAAGGGCCCCCCCCCCCTTCCCCAGCCAACGCTTAAGTTTAAGAAAGGACAAAAGGATTTTATTTTTCTCTCTCGCATTGTTGTTGGTATTATTTTGATTGTTGTTTGAAACGACTTGAAAAGAGAATTTACAGAGAAATTTCCAACCGAAAATTGTGTTTACTCACTCATTAAGGTCGAAGTTGAAGTCGAGGACAAAGTCGAGGTCGAGGCCGAGACCGAGACCGAGACGTCTGAGACAATTGCCAGAGATGTTGGAGAAGACATTCGAACAACAACAGAATTAACAAGTTAAATAGTCTCGCCTAACGAATGCAATTATCAAAAATAAAAAAAAGGCAACCAAGAAAAACCAAGACGAACTCTTGATACTCTTTGTCTAACTCACTTGTCGTTTGTTAAGCCTTGTAGTAGGCCATGCCAGGCAAATGTCAAAGAGATTTGGCCTAGACCTTTGGGCATAGCCCCATAAGGTTCATTCGTAAGGCAACAGCAGTACAGATAGGAACACAAATCAACAAAAACAAAACCAACAAGCTAAAATACTAGAGTCAAAAACTAAAACGTAAATCCTTAAGACTAAAAGTTACACAAAGATGTCACACTATTTTTCAAGTTTGCTTCGTGGTTTAGAGCTTGAACAGAGGCCTAGGTTTGAGTCGGTGGTTGAGGGAGCAGAAATAATGTTGAAGAAGTGTTGGTTCGGCTTGGCTACGTGCGACAAGGATGCAGAGTTCAATTGGTTCTACTTGATGCTTATATTCGGATTTGTCTTGATGTGGATTGTCTACGAAATAATCGTACAATGGAACGGCAAGCGGGTAAGAAAGAAACAACAATGAAAACAGGTAAATGAGGTGTGGTTGAGTTCGATTCCTTCTTGCAGAAGGCGAACGATGGCCTGGAGAGCACATCACTCACCTTTGTGGATGAGTACGAGGATGTTGTATTCGGTGATAAAAGGCGCACGATTTCGACTCAGACTTTTGTGTCGCTTAAGGAGAAGCATATGTTCATTTGCATTCCATCGATCGTGAGACGCGAGGAGGAGCCCCAAAGTGAGGACACAGATCTGGAGAGCTATATGACTGATTCGACCATCAAGGCAGCTGATCATCAAGAAGTATATTATCGCCATGTGTCCACCTCGGATGCCGCCACAGAGACCCCGTTGACTACTTTGTTCAAGAATCCCTTCATATCCCGTATTCCCGTTATTGTTCAGCGCTCGGCTCTGGCCTCGGCTTCGGCCTCGGCTCAGGTTTTAAAACCCGAATCTCGTTAGGGACACGTTTTTCTTAACATTTTCGTTTTTAGTTTTTCCTTATTTTTCTCAATTTTTTCTCTTTCGGAAAAATTCTTAAGTATTTCCATACTTTCCTACTATTTGGACTCAATTTTTCATCATGGCATTCAAAATTAGTTTAACGACAGGCAGGCAATCATAAAAAAATCAAAAAAAAATATATTCTCGCAAAAGAGTTCAAATAACAACTACAATGGATTACTTCATTTGCCGCCAATTAGTAAGTATCCTTTATGGCCATGAATTTGAATTTTCCTCAAATGGAAGATCTTTATGCAAGGAATCATCTGTGAACATGATTCATTTGGACTCCTTTAATTGAGTTCCTTCAATGATGGCGAAAAAAATGTCTAGCAATTGATTTGAGAACGAAGAGAAACGGAAGAAAACTTAAAATGGAAAATTTGGTTGACCTATCTGATTACTGAAATGGAATCTTTGTTTTAGCATTAGACTAAGAGCTTAACCAGACCGCTTATATCAAAAGGGGGACTCTAATATTTTGTGGTGTTTCAATTTAAGTAGATTTCAATTTACTATAGCATACATTTTGGGGCCAGGCAACTAAATCAAAAAGAATTTGCAACTCTAGCTTTGATGTGTTTTGTCACATAAAGGAGAGTGTGAGTGAGACAGAGAGAGAGAGAGAGCAATGATCCCAGTCGATTCGCATATATTATTTACCTACTATATACATATAGCGGTCGTTATATGTATGGAGTTATATACCACACACTATGTAATTCGATTCTATATAGAAACGAACCGTCAAAGGGAGGAGCCAAGCATTGAACCGAACGGTTGACGCCCCTAAAAATCCCTAAAGGCAACTGAAGCCAAAATGGGGAGGAGCTTTACTGTTTGCCAAGCTCGAAGAGAAAGCGCTAGCGACACGACAAAACGAGAGAGAGAGGGAGAGAAAGACATAGAGCGAGAACCAAAGAGAGAGAGAGAGAGAGAGAGGACGAGAGAGGGAGAGGAAAAGTGCTGCCATGAGAGAGTAAACTATATAAAATGCATTTTTTTCTTTTTTGTTACTCGTCCTTTTTTTTCTCTCTTTTTCTTTGTTCTCATTTAATTTTTGTGTGTTTGTTTTTTTTCCTACTTTAGGTGGCTGTGTGTGTGTGCTGTAAAAGTTTTGCAAGTGACATTTTGAAGAGGAAGACACAAAATGTGACAGAGCCAAAGAAATAAAGCAAATAAACACATCACTTACAGGCCAGACCAGACCAGTAGCGAGAGGGGAGGGCGGCGGCGGCGGCAGCCGAAAGATGGAAATGTGGAAAAGTGTTTGTCACATGTTTGACAACGACATGCGTATGTGTGGCTGGCTATGTGCGTGTGTGTGTGTGTGTGCGTGTGTAGAGGAGACTCTTTGCCTTTATTGTTGTCTCAGCCTATGTCCTGGCAGCTGTCGTCTCTTTGCTAAGGACGCGCAACACGTTGTCTTCCTGTGTGGGGCCTTGAAAGACGCTGTAGCTACATATGCGAAAGGTGGCCAGGTCCTTTTGCCATGTCCTTGTAGTAAATTACTTTTTGTTTATCAACCAACCAACCAACGCACACACACACACACACAAACACACAGAGACACACACACATACATATGATTTGCATAAGGATGTGCTTATGATGTGCTCGGATTATGGGCCACAATGGACTCGAAGGATTCGCTCTCCTCTCTTCTCTCCATCCATTCACTTGGCTATCTAGACATCTACATAATATTAAGACAAAGCTCGTTGAGCCGTAAGACGATTTAATCGAGCTGAAATAATAGACTAAGGCATCCACCCACACACACACACACACACACACACACACACACACACACACCCACACAGAGACACACACACACAAGGACAATCCACACTTACAGTTAAACCTGTTGCTATTGAAAATAAACTTTTGAAACTCTACGCAAATATTCAAACTTCAGATTCCGGTTCGTTCATTAGAAGCCAAGCTTTACTGTACTTTAAACGAGAGAAAGAGAAAGCGAGAGCTAGAGCTTTATGCCCCTATCGAATTTATGGCTTATCTGATTTCTAGCAATTAAAACCAGAATTTCCAATTTCGAAGAAAGCAGAAAGAAAAAGCAAAGTCGTCTTAGACAAGGATTTACCCTCACCTCCCCTCTACCTAACCTAACCATCCATACGACCGACCGACCGACCGACCGACCGCCCTACCGCCCGACCGACCGTCCGCCCACCGCTTACCCCTTCTGCTAACGCATTTGTCTCGCTTGGCAGCGCTTTAATGCAATCAAAACATTTATAAAGCTTTAGACGCAGTCGCTGCCGATGTCGCTGTCGCTGTCGCAGTTGCTGCCAACGCTGCCATTGCCGTTACCGTTACCATTCGACGCCGCCGACGCTGAGAACGCTCAACGACGAAAGACAAAAATCGGTGGTTGTTGTTTTAATTAGATTTCCAAGGCTAAGAGGAGAGGTCGGTGCGATGACTGTCTAAAAATTGCCACAGCTGTAAGGGGTTAACGGTAACTCGTTTTGCTCCCACCCCCGCCCTGCCCCTGTTTTTACCTATAAGAACAGGGTGCCCCCCCCCCCCTTCCGTTTGCCAACGAAATGCTTCTAATAAAACTCAATGAAAGAATAATATAAAAACAAATAACGATAAAAATATTCAAACTGTAGACGACCTAATGAATACCCTGTCATTACGAGAGAGAGAGAGAAAAGGAGAAGAGTAAGAAAGTTTATTTAGTAATTAAGAGTTAGGAGCAAGCAGAGATCGATTTTCTTGACATATTTGAAATACTTTTAAGAGGTTTATGAAGAGAGAGCTCCCAAAAAACATAAAGACAAATCATTAATTTACTTAAAAATCTAAGGGGATTATACCCCTTAGAAGGCTCACAATAAATATGTATATATGTACATATATACAAATAATCCAAGTTGGGTAATCAGTTGAATCAGTTGGCTAAAGTCGGAGCAGAGCTGCTCGCTGCTCGCTGCTCGCTTCGACGTTGCCGCTTAAATTAATGAAGAAATAAAGACGCACGAGATTTACGCGCTTTGTCAATTGGGTGAGGGGGTGGGGGCAGGAAGGGGGAGGTGGAAGTACAAGGTAGGCATGGCCTACGGGGGAGGGTTAACGGAAATATGCACAATTCGTGAAATTCATGAAATGCCGCACAATGGCTCCCAGGGGCACGATAAAAATCGAATTAATATAAGAGTTCAACCATAAATGGAAGAGAGCCACAACACACACAAAATGTCAAAGCCAACGAAGAACAACAAAACAAAAAAAAAAAACCGCCACACACACACACATACACACACAAGGAGAGAAGGTATAAATATACATTTTGTATACATTATTATTTTGATTTTAATTGCTTGAGATTTTATTTCGTTGAGCGCGTCTAATTAGCCTTTAATGCAAATAATATGAATGAAAAAAGGGTTGCAAATGGCAAAAAGAAATGGAGGGGGTGGGGGGTGGGGGGGTAAATGGGTAAACAAGAACGACCAACAAATGCCCTACATTAAGTAGTTGTTTCTCTAAATTCCAACTTTAAATTATTACTCTAACTATTTTTTAACCGACGACAATTACAACTATTTAGCCAGAAGGCCGGTCATGCCGAAGTTTGTATACCCTTGCAAGTTTTTGTGTCACACTTTTCTTAAGTATTGAAGTCAACGTAAGAAAATGTTTTTAGGTAAAATAAATGGCTGTTTTTTTTTTTTGTTTTTCCAAACAAAATTGGTTTTCAGGCCAATTGTTCCTATGCGAGATATATGCTGTAGTCACCTGATCTTGAGCAAATTTTAGCACAGATATTATTGGACTAATAAATAATAATTTTTTTTAACTGATCATTCCTATGGAAGCTATGTGATATATTAGTTTGATTCTAATGAAATTTGGCAAAGACGTTTGGACTTAAAGCAAAGTGAGATGTGTGCATTATTTATTTAATATCGCATGGAAAACAACAGAGGATTAAATCGAAAATACATTTTCGAACAATTGTTTCTATATGATATAGTTATCCGATCTATATAAAGCTATATGAACTCGTCTGTGGAGGTCATCGATGATTCCTTCTGACCAAAATCAGTAAGGGCATGAAAAGGGGTTAAATGGGTTAAAGGCCAAAGTCAACAAGAATGACTGCGAAATGCTCTGCATTGGTTCTTCTTCTCTCTCCAACTTCTAACTCTATAAATGATTGCTCTAACTATGCTCTTAACCCACGCACCACACAGTGCTGGCCATTAAATTAGGCCACCTGATCGACACAACTCTGAAGCCTTGCAAGAAGTTGTAGGTCCAACTAAACCAAAAGAAACTGTTTACCAGGATTCGTATGAGGGGAAAATTTGATGGTTCTTTGGTTTGGCATCACTTTACGTTAATAATCAATGGAAAATTCTATTTTCTTTTGAACTAAGACAAAAAGTAGATGAAATTTTCTATCAAATGAAACATTGTTGGTAAAAATCAAATGAAAATGTAATAACGTTCGATGCCTCGGACTATATGGACTATATTTTTGTGACATCTTCTATCTCTTTCTTATATCTGTGTGTGGAAAAGTGATGCAAGATAATTTCCATTTGAAGTTATTAATAGATAATTAAGAGGACACTATAGAAGAGGCTTTAAATGGTGTTTGTTATATAATTCAATTAATTTCTATATTCAACTTTGTTGATGTGCGTGTGCGTGTGCGTGTGTGCGGTGTGTGTGAGTGTCTCTGTGTGTGTTTGTGTGTGTGTGTGTGTTGGTGTGTATTCATACATATGAATGTTTTACGGGCATCATCGTTGAGTATAATTAATGCATGACGAGAGTGTTTGTGACAATTTCGTGTATGTCCTGCCGCCTGACGACTGACGACTGACTGTGTAGCCTGCCTGCCTGCCTGCCTGTCCGTCCGTCCGGATTGTCCGTCCAGTCGGCCGACTATGCCACAGGTGTTTAGGACTAATAACCCGAACCGAAATGAGAGCCCATTTAAGCCAATGAACACAAATCACGCAGCAGTCTAACACACACACACACACACACACAAAGAGACACACACACACATGGGTAAGTAAATTATGACAAATGTCCTTGACAGCATCGTCGGACATTGTTGTGTAACCCTTTACGCTTTAAGGATACGAATTTGTGGGACCAAAGTGGACCGGAGTGGGCCAAAGATTGGACATGAACACATTCTGCGGCAGCTGTAACTAACTAACAACAACAACATGGCCCAAAACAAATTAGCCATTTAACACAACAAAGCTGACAGGGCGTGGGGGAAGGGAGCATGAAGAGCCCATGGCATAGCTAATTTCTATAGAAATCCTAAAGAACAGTGTGACCAAATCGAGAAAAAGAAACTCATGGCAATTCTTTGGCCAATCTCTTGATCTTCACTTAGCGAACAAATCAATTGACTTAAGGATATACGAATTGCGTTTTAATGTGTTTATTTCTCTCTCTCTCTCTCTCTCTTTCTTTAACTCGAACAATTCAATTAATTCTGTTTTTGGGCAAAATTTCAACTTCAAATCGGACTCGACTTTCGTTTTGACCAGCAGCCCATTTCCGTTTCCGTTTTCCGTCCTGTCGTCCTGTCTCTGTGTGTGTGTGTGTGCCAACAATTTCAACTATCCTTAAAAGGGCCCCCCCCCCCTGGCCTAACCGCTCGCTCTCTTTTACGGCCTGTAACAAAAAAAAAGGTTCATAAAATTCCTAGCATAGTTTCGAATTTCTTTGTTTTTTTTTTTTGTTTTTTGGTATTGGACAAAGCAAAGGCAAAAGTAAAATTTCATTTCATTTCATACAACATTTTTTAATAAAGTTATATTTTCTGTTTGTCTGTTTGTTTGTTTGTTTGTCTGTTTGTCGGTTTGTTTCACATTAATCCAAACAAAGGCAAGTTTCCGTTTCCGCACTGAAAATATTTGTGGAAAAATTGGGCAGAGCCCACATAAGATGCCATCATGTGTGTGTGTGGGGGTGTGCGAGTGTGTGTGTACATCCTTATCATTTCCGTCATAAATTTCATTTTGCCTTTATTTTTCTATTAAAAACTAGTCTTCAGCTTGTTGTTTGTCATAAATCAAAAAAAACCAAAAAAAAAAAAGAAACGGAAAACTAAATCGCAATAATATGAAAATAACAAAAGGAAAGAAAATTCCACTCACAGTTGGCTCTATAACTTTACCTCCCAGCTTTCCCGTCCCACTCCCCTGGGGACACCAGGGAATGCAATCTGCCACGTGCTACGTGATCTCCTTATTCATATTCTACCACACACCCACTCCCCCCTTCCCAACCCACACCCACACACACATGCAAATGTGGCAACATTAGAATTTTCAACAAAATGGAATAGGTGGCTGGATGGCTGGCCGGGAATGGGATGGTCCGAGAAAGAGAGAGAGAGAGAGAAAGAGAGAGCAACCGCAATAAAATCATTTCTTTATCTTTGGCTGCGGTTTTTTTTCTTCTTGTTCTTGTTCTTGTTCTTCTTCGTATCGTTTGTCATTATTTAAATTCCTTTTGACAGTCGCACGTAGATATCCTTGCGGCAGCCAGGACTGCATGAAGATGTCTCTAGTGTGTGTGTGTTTTTTTTGCTCTTTTTTTTCTGTCAGCGTTAAGAAAGAAATGCTAAACTTTGCTACCCCATATCCTCCTCCCCCACCCCCCCAATTCCCTTCTAACCGGCAACTAGGCAAGTTGTCAAGACAGTTTTATAATGTGACATGTGTGGCCATGTGTGTGTGTGTGTGTGTGTGTGTGTCTCTCTGTGTGTGTGCATTTGAAAATTAAATTAAATGTTTAACTCAACGACATTTGCCGTTTTTCTATGTTTTTTTTTTTTTTTTGAGATATTCATAGATTAAGTTGATATATGACGAGATTCCTACATGGAATAGAAAGAGATAGCATATATTATATATATATATATATATACTTATATTTCATCATTCAATGGACATTTCACCAGGCAATCATTTCAGTCACCTTCTCGATTTATTCAAACCTTTTTTTTTTTTTTTGGGGTCCTTCTGTGGTTTGTGGGTTGACGGCTGACGGTTGGAGGGGTGTGGGCCGGGGACGGGGCCGCTTCTCAAGTGCTCCAGCGCGCTTAATTAGCCCCGGCGTTGTGTGAACAACATTTTTGGGCCCCAAAAGGAAGGTTTGCTTTTTATGATTTTCACACTTTTTGGCTGGGATGTGAAATTAAATTACCAGGCCAAAAGCAAAGGCAGGCAGCAGGAGGTCCTTCGTCCTGCGTTGGGTTGGTCGTCAGGTCGTTGGCGGCAAATTACGCATGTAGACCAAGCCACTTCATTGGCACTTGTGTGTGTGTTGGGGGGAGGGGTGAGGGACTGGTCCCAGAATTGTTTGCATGTTTTTTGGCTCTAATGACTTACAAATTTGAATTGCTTTAACAAAATGTTCGCCAAGAGTAACTGGCAGTCGGTTTTACCCGTCTCTTTTTTCTGTCTGTCTGTCTGTCTGTCAGTCAGTCCGTCTGTCAGTCAGTTGCAGGCAATTTCTAGGTGGGAATAATATTTAGGCACTTTCTCATATCTCAAAAGCATTTCACATTTGTGGCCTGGCCACATTAACAAAACTCATTACGATTTGAAGCAAAGGGGATTGCCGTGGGATGGGGGGGGTGTGTAGGAATGGTTTGTAAATATCTTCTTCTTCTTTCTCTGCTTCAACTTCTTCTCACTGTGGCTTTTACACCTTTTTTTTTTTGTTTTTTTTGCCCTTTGTCAACATTTTAATGACAGCAATTCAAACATTTTTCGTGCTGCTGCGGCTGCTGCTCCTGATTGCTCGCTTATGATACCTGGAAACATTGTCTGCCATTGCTCCATCATGTTGCCGGTGCCGGCGCCAGTTCCCGTTCATCTCCGACTCTGACTCTGTCTCTGTTTAATGTTTGTTTGAAGTTTTCTCTGCTCACCCAGATAAGTGGCATATTTAATATATTTTTTTCTCTCTTTCTCTCTCTTGGTGTCAGCTTTTATTGTTGCATATTCATGCGAGGCAGGCAGGCATGAGGAGGGGAAGGAGTGGAGGAGGCAAGCACGGGGGCAACATAGAACTCTTATCTTTTTTATGTGTGCAACTTTGTTGCTTCAAGTTTTGAATTTCAGTTGAAATAAAGACATGGCCATGGCCACTTTTTTTGACTCGAATTTGTTTCACTAGGCAAGGTTCTAAGAGTCCTTTTGCTTGCAGGTTACTCCTGGTATAATAAAAGCAGAGATCACTTTAGGCAAGTCATCAAATCGAATTGAGACAATGAGCAAAGCAAATGATTTATTGTTCAAAAAATCACAACTAATTATTGTGGGCAGTTAACACTCGTTCAAAGAGATACACACACACACTCACACACACACACACACAGAGAGAGGTACACACTCACACACACTTGCATCATGTTTGACCATTGCTCATGCCAAGGTTTTTGGTGTCTATTTGAAAATTAATGACATAATAAATTAGCCTTAATTATTATAATGAGCCTTGGGGTAACATTAATGAGGCAACCACGCCTACAGCGGAGCGGAAAGAGTTGAGGTGAGGCGGAAGGTTAGAGGTGAGGTCTGATGAGGTGAATAAGGTATGGGCAATCTCTTAAGACAATTAAACTTAAAATTTGTATTAATTTATGGCCATGTGAACGACACCTTCAACCCCATCCTGTATATGTGTATGTATATGTATGTGTGTGGTGGTGTGCGTGTGCGTGTGTGTGTAAGGCTATCCCCAATTAGTTTTATGTCGCGTTTGTTTCTTGTATTTGTTAGTGGGCGCGAAATTCGCGCAATTAAATGCACCTGATGACAGTACACAGATACAGGGAAGGGGTGCACAGGACGAGGGCAAAGACAAGGACGAGGGCGGGAAGAGGGGTAACTGATGGTATTTTGGTGGCAAAGCGGAACGGGTAGGACTTAGTCTGCACAGATGCAGACACACATTAATCACGCTCATGCATGAGAGAGAGAGAGAGGAAGTTCCCACTGTGAAAAGGGGAAGGAGAAGAGAAGCGAAGAGGAGAGAGAGAGTAAGCCCCGGCACAGCTTTATATAGATTTGTTTATGGTCTCTATTAAGGGTTGAATCCGTGCTGTGTCAAGGATCTATCAACCAAATCATCGAAAGGAAGAAAAGGACATTTTTACCTTTTACTTGCTTCATCTGATTCTATTTCAGGTTTTTTTTTTTTACATTTTCACAATGCTCGGTTGATCCTACAGGACTCGAAATGGTACCAAAATATACGAACATACAGAATAATTTCACAAAAAGACGAAAAAAAAAAATAAAATAAAGAAGAAAGTTAAGAAAATGTTGAGAAATTATTCGGTCCAACTCGTTTTTTGGTGGAATTAGTAGGGGCGTCGCTTCTTAATCCTGGGCATCTTCAGTTGCTTACTATTGGGACGCACAATGATGGGAATGCGAGAGTCCTTCTTCTTTTTCTTTTTCTTTTGACTTTTCTGGTGATGATGGTAATAGTAGCTATTGGACTCGCTCTCCGAATCGTACATCTGCGATAAATCGAACATATCCCTGGCATATGATTTCAGCGTGGAATCTGATAGATGTGGTTCAGACTCGTACTCCTCACTTGTCGGATCCTCCTCCAAAGATGGTATGGGCATCGGCATCGGCTTGGGCATCGGCAAGGGCATGGCCAAGGGCATGGGCAAGGCCATGGGCAAGGCCAAGGGCAAGGCCAAGGGCATGGGCAATGGCGACGGCGGCGGCGGCGGCGGCATCTCCTCCTTGGACACACACATATAGCAATGCTTCTCCTTCAAGGACAATGTGGTCTGAGCCGACAATGTACGCTTTTGGCCCGAGTAGCTAATATCCTTGGACAGATCCATGTGATGTATGGACATGGACTTCAATTGGAAGCCAAATATCCCATTTCTAGCCACCTTACGAACAACTTGCTTTTTCTGTCCAAAAAAAAAAAAAAAAAAACCATTCAATCTCTTCCGCCCTAGACGTATGTACGTTTGGTGTCCTCTCTTTTCTTACCCAGACGAATAGCTCGAACAGCACCAAAATGCAAACAAATGCAAACAGGCCCAAGTAGATTTTGGTATAATCCGTTGACTCACCATCACAGGAGGCCAATCCCAACCAGCATTTCTTCATAAACTTGCCAACATCTGTCATCAGCGCCACGGCAAAACAACGGGGCTTCGGTGGCTCCGGCGAAGCTCGTTTAAAAATCGAATAAAAAATCGAATTGGACATTTTGAAAAAACTTTCTTTTTCTAAAGATTATTTTTCAAAACTTTAACTAGTTTTAATTGTTGTTGTTTATTTGTTTTGGAGCTCTGTTCAGGAACGCTGCCCGATTGGAAATGATTGTGTTAGCTGCTTTGCCCAGGCACCTCAACCAGATACCCCCTTCGCTTCGATTTGACTTTTCAGGCATTAGCCAACTTGGATTCTTTTCTTCAAATATCGAGCCTACTAAGTTTCCTAGCATTTGGGACTTGTATTATTCCTGCTGCTTGTGATTCTCCTCCTCCTCCGCCATAATCTTTGCATTATAAATCTCATGCTAATCAGTTTTTTTTTTTTTTTTTTTTTGTTTGTTGTTTGTGTGTATTTTCCTATCAGACCAAATAAATTACGAGGGTCAAGAGGGAAAGTAAATGGCAATAAATTAAATTTACATCAATGAGAAACGAAACGCAACAGAAAAAGGCAAAAGACAACAATAAAAAAAAAAAAACAGAAAACAGAAAACAGAAAACGAAAGCCAAAGCGAGAACGGAGGAGAAAAGTCAAGAAATTATTTTCATTTGGATTTGGTGGACGGCATCGACATGGCTCATGGCTGAGCTGCTATGGCCAGGGAAGGGGTAGCGGGTTGCGGGTAGCGGGTGGCGGGTAGCGGGTAGAGGGTATTAAGCAAACAAACAAACAAACAACAATGAAACCAAGTAAACAAACAAACAACAAGAAAAGGCAACGGACGAGACTCAGCCAAAAGCTGACAGAGGGAAAAGAGAGAGAGAATGAGAGAGAGAGAGAGAGAGAGAGCGATGGGGGGAAGCTGAACCGACAGAAGCGTAAATGAAATTTTATTTTTTTTTCTCTCTTTATTTTTCATTTTTTACTTTTTTTTACTCCCTCTTTTCTTAAGATGCGGCTGGCTGGTCAGAAGTGAGTGAGGGAAGTAAGAGTCAGGGGGGGGAGGGGGGAAGAGGACACGGCGATTATGCACGGTAAATCATTTCGACATTTTCCCGTTCATAAGCACGTAATTTGACTTGATTTTTCCTTAGCCTCAGCCGCAGTCGGCGTTGGCTCTTGGCCCTTGGCCATTTGGTTTATTGACTGCCAGCCAAGCCAGGGGCCAAGATGTTTTGGGAGCCACCCGCCAACTGCCAACCGCCAACCGCCTCTTTGCATATAATTGCGGTTAATTAAAGACCGAACATGGTTGAGGTATTATCCTTAAAAAGGGGGCGCAATGGGAATGAAGGTTTTTGGTCTTTTTCGACATAATCTAAAATTATCCTTGGCAAATGATGATCAAAATTTCCTGTCAAGGATTGTAGATATATATGCTAAGTCACTCCCCACTAAACTACGTCCCTGGCTGTCCTTAAACTGAGCCCACTCAAAAAAAAAAACCAAACAAAATGTTATTTCTTTTTTTTTCTTTCTTCTCGTCCCTTCGCCGCCTGTTGATGGTGTCTCCCCCGGCCCCCTCCCCACCAACATTTTTGGGCAATTTTTTTACATTTTCTCTTCTTCTTACTCTTCTTCTTATTTTTCCACATTGATTATTAATGATGAGGAAAAATATATAGGTATATAAAAAAAACAAAAAATAAATGTAAAAGACGAAGGTAAGTAGCAAAAAGCAAATTAATTATGGAAATTACTTGCTTTTGCTTTTGCCTTTGCTCTCCGTTGTCCTGTTCGGTTGTCCTGTATCCTGTGCGTTGTCCCTGTCTCATTTAATCGGCTTGCGGTTTGATTTATTTAAATTTTTTCAACAATTTATTTTCATTAATTTGTGAACTTGATAGAAATTCCCCTTTCGGACATTAGGCAAGGATCTAACCCTTTGCTTCTTCTCTTTCTCTTTCGCTTTTGGTTTGGGTTTTTTTGCTTTTGTAATTATTGCAATCTGGTTCGATTTTTGGGGGCCCAAAACGAGACGGCGGGCAATTTAAAAATGCAAATTAATTGCCACATGGCCCGGTTGAGAATAGCCAAAAAGAGAGAGAGAGAGAGAGCGAGAGAGAGAGAGAGAGCGAGAGAGAGAGAGGGTGTGAGGGGGAGAGAGAAAACTGCCATTAAAACCAAATTGTTATGACACTTTGGGCATTGAGCCATGTCCAACAGGGTTGCAGCATTTTTTGCTTGCCATCCCTGAACTCGAACTTGAACCAGTTGGGAATTATAAATTGAATTGAAAAGAGTTACAGGGAAGCTTGCACAAAGTTGTGCAAGTTTTTTTTTTTTTTTGGGTAATTATTAATCAACCCTCGCCTCGTAATAGCAAATTTTCGAAATAGCTTCGATGTTTCCTTTCTATTTTGGTTACGCCAACATTAAAAGTCATAATTCAATTTTATTGCAAATGTTGTTGTTGCGTTTTTCTTTTTGTTCAGGTGCCTTAATCATTTCTAATATCCTGCCTTTAGCCATCGTGCCATCGTGCCACCAGGACGCCTATTTCCGCAGCAAGTTTCACCCTCTCACCGCTCCGTATCTCACTTGCTCACACTCATAAATACTAATTTCAGTGGCAATAAAGGGCGCGAGGTAAAAACGTTTGCCGTTTGCCGTTTGCTGTTTGGTTTTTGCCATTTGCCATTTCGGCCTGGCCGCTTTTTTCCCCGTTTCTCAACTTGGACTCTCACGTCACGACTCACGTACTTAGTACTTAGTTGTGTTGCCATTTTCGACAGACATTTAACAGATAACACACAGCCGAACAGCGGAATGGCGGAATGGCGGAACAAGGCAAAAAGTATTATTGTAATAATGTTTCTTCTTTTTTTTTTTCTAGACTTGGCAATTTTTAATGGATTACATTGCGGAATGGGAGTGCCAGCATCTGCTTTTGCTCCTGCTACTGCTACTGCTCCTTGGTCCTTGTCGTGTAAATTATGCAGAGTTTGGTGTATTGTTAATGGGGATGTCCTTTGCCAGCGGCTTTAATGTCACCAGCAGCCAAATAATAGTATTAGTAGTAGCAAATTCTATAAGATTTCCCATTCCTAACATTCCTACCCGCAACTGATTACCCACATCAATTGCAGACAGAGTTCAAAGAAACCAAAGTCCAACCCAACCACCCAAACACCCAACCCATCCACCATTCAAAAATAGCCAATGGTCAAGCGAAAACTACCTCAGATACCTCATGAGAGATATGACAAGGCGAAGAAGGGTTGGAAGGCAAAACACATTCGACTACCTCCCGCATAATGAAACGGAAATACTCTAAACAAGTTAGAGATTTTACTCCAATGTTTAGGAAACGAATCTGTAAATCATTTGAAAATTCATTCCCAGTTTGACTTGGAAAAACTGTGTTTTTTTTATTTGAACAAAGATTGCTTTTGGAATTGTGTCAACAATAGGTTTAAACCAAATTCTAAAGTTACATGAAGTATATTCAGTTTTTCCTTTGCTTTCAAGAGAGAAATACAATTTTATTCTTTTTGGAAAAAGTACAAAATTCAAACAAATTGAAGCAAACTAAATAAAAAAAGAACTTTCGGCAGTCAAAGTCAGTAAAAATAAATTTAGAAAACGTTTTTCAAACATTCTTTTGGTCCATTATAATGCAAGTGCCTAAACAAAAATTGTTGACCCTAAAAAGTAGGCAACACTATTGCCGAATTTCTAAAACATAGAATCTAAAATATATTTAGTTTTTTCTTTACTCAAGAGAAATACAGTTTTATGTTTTTTGGAAAAAGTACAAAATTCAAACAAATAGAAGCAAACTAAATCAAACTGAATCAAAAAAGAACTTTCGGCAGTTTATTGTAAAACAAATGCAAATGTCTAAAAAAAATATTTTTGGACCCTAAAAAGTAGGCAAAATTTTATTTAAATATCAAAATTTGCAAAATTTTATTTCGAAAAACACACAAAAGCCTAAAAAAAAAGGAGGCAACACGTGCCGAATTTCTTTAGTTTTACCAACCACAAAATCGTTTTATCCAATTCTCTCTCTCACGATTAATTCAAATCACATGCAAAATGAATGAAACTCTATGAAATTCAAATATGTAGATAATATGACAATGAATTGTTGCGGTTAAGGTTTACATCGCAAAAGAGAAAAGGATGAGCCCGGTGAATTTCTCTTGTCCTCAACCCCAACTCAGGAACACACGAAGTCACCTCGAACCCCACTCCACTCCACTCCACTCTAACAAACATGCTCAGTGTCTGACGCTTAGTGTGTGTGTGACTGTGCGTGCGTGTGTGTGTGTGTGGCTATGCATAACGGTTCATTGCCTGGCTACTTCGTCTAATCACTGTCAAATGCAGGCGACGTTTACGCATTCAAAAGCGAGACAAAAGGGCCAAAATTGCTGAAGAGAAGAGGACCAAAAAAGGGGGAGGGGGGGCGAGATGAAAGCCTGCTGGACAGTGGTTACATATTAAAGGCTAGAAACATGAAGCTGCTGGGGGCCCATTCGACTGCTGTTAATTCGATTAATTACAACAATCAGCGGCATGTTTCATGTGCCAGCGACAGCCCAGAAGAAGGAAGGAAGGATGCAAGGAAGGAGAGGGGGTGGAGTGGGGTAGTAAAGGCTGGGCGCACACGAATGGAGAAGCTTAACAAATTGCCCAAATGCTAATGATGCTTCGAATGCCACCGTCGCCCAGTATCGCCCACAATCGATGCCTAATGACAATGATAGATTTGCCCAATAGCTGTCATGTTTATCCAAAAAGGAGGAGAATTGGCTAAAGAAAACACACAAGAAAAAAAAAAAAAAGAACAAACACAAAGCACAAAAACAAAGCGAAACATAATTGGATATAACATTTATACGCAATCATCGACAGATTGCAAAACGATTAAAGACAACCCTCGTCGTCTGAGAGAGGGTCCTGGGTTTGGGTCTGAGTCTGGGTCTAGGTCTCTGGGTCTGGGAGTCCGGGTCTGGTTAAACTACAACCAGAACAAATGTTCCTATAATCGACTATTTCAAAAATTTCTTGGTCTATACTGTGTGGAAATTGGCCAAATCGAGTTACAAGTTTCTTGTTATAGATCCACAACTAGAAAATCGGCTTGGGGTGTGGCAGCTTTGGGAAGTTCATTTACTTTTCGTTTTTCCTCGTTGTTGTTGTTGTTGTTTTTCTTTCGCTTATTTTCGACAGAGAAACAATCAACTTAATTTGGCCCGCGCTGAAAGCCCTGTGGCAGATAAATTAAGTCATTAGTTGACGGGGGCGAGGGAAAAAAAAAGAAAGTTCTCCAGAGAGAGAGAGAGAGAGAGAGAGAGAGGGAAAAAACACGCAGGCAGCAGGCAGGGAGGCAGACGAAAGAAAGTTCCCAGCTAAAGTGGAAAATAAATTGGCAAACGTTTGTTTTGAGATTAACCGCGATTAGAAGCGTCGTGGCCTGGCATAGAAAAGGCAAGAGAAAGGGAGAGGATGAGAGAGTAGAAGGGGAATTGGTAGCAAATGTTGCCATTATTTGATAAGCTCAAACATAGACCACCTTCTGCCCCCATCTTTTCCATCCCCTCTCTTCACGTGTTTGTGTAAACAAATGGCAAATGCGAGAATAATCGTAGGAGATTAAAAAGTTTCAGGCCGTCGGTGGGTCGCCCAGTGGGTCGCTCGGTGGCTCATTGGCTGCTCGGTTGTGGGGTATTTTTTGGGACCTGACATCAGACAAATGAGTGGCGCACGTGAAGCGTCTGGCCATGTCTCTTGTCTCCTGTCTCCTGTCCTGTCTCGTATGCGTTTACTGTCTCCCATGTCCAATAGAAATTTCTCTTTCTAGGGCCTAAGCTAATTTATGGCTCTGGCATACAAATTGCTTTCGGTTTTGCTTTTTCAGGGTTCACAAGAAAGATCTTGGTTAACTAACTATTTACCAACTAGTCTACACACACACACCCGACCACCCACCCACACAGAAGGGGAGACGATTGCCAATTGAGTGAGAAATGAAAAGCAATTAACTATCCAAGGAATTGAGAGATTATCTTCATGAATGGGGCACAAGGTTGCCATAAGTGATATTAAGAGATATGATAAATGATGATAAATTTATTTTACATCAGTTTTGCAACTTGGCGTCAAATCAATCCAAACAAAAAATGCAATGCGAACTTTCAGTCATTTGAAATCCTTATTCTGTTTTCCAATCCTAATCCCTTACAAAAAAATTGGCCTCAAATTTTCATAAATTTTTGAAGAATGTCATTTTTCCATTTGTCCATGTCCAGTTATGGGAATAGTTTTATATGTAGCAGATATATAATAGCTATAACGGTGCTTTTCACTCACCTGCTTTTTAATCCATTTATCTCTAGCTTCTTTTATGCCATGGCTTCTTTTCTGTTTATCGTTTTTGCATATGACAAGATCTGGAAAAAACAATTTGTCCGAATTCGATTAGAGAAAAAAATTTATATGTAAAACAATTATATTAAGGGGGCTTACCTGTTTGCTGTTTTGATTTCTTCTTGGTTTTGATTTAAAAAATATTAATTTCACCGGCACAAAACGCGATCGACCGATCGAGGCAACGGCTCACGAGCAACTGATTTAAGCTCAACTGCACTGCTGCTGCTGATGTACCCTCAGTGCAGCAAAGCAGCTACGACGGCGCTCTCATACTCTCCATACTCCCCGCTCACACCTACTCAGCGGTGCTTCTTCTTGAAGCAGATGCTGAGTGAACGCGAGCGGCCAGCTACACTAGCGCTCTCACACTTGCACTCTCACTCCCCCGCTCACACCTACTCAGCGGTGCTTCTTCTTGAAGCAGGTGCTGAGTGAACGCGAGCGAGCAGCTTCATTGGCGCTCTCGCACTTGCACTCTCACTTACACTCACACCGCAGCTACGTCGGCGCTCTCGCATATGCATACTCAACTTATGATGAGTGGGCGCAAGCGTAAGTAGATAGTTGCTTGCTGCACTGCTGCTGCTGATTCTTCCTCACGTTTTGCTGCCCAGACAGTATACATATACATACATATAAGCAGCAGCGTATGTACATATATAGGGTGCTATATGTATATGTTTGTTTTTTCACAATTCTGCAAGGGTATAATAACAATTGTGAGTTTTATTATAAAACTCGCATTTTTCTCTCTTTCTATCCAATTATATAACTTGCCATTATTTCTACCTAAATATTAAAAGGGCGCTAATTTGATCGATATGTGAAAATATGGCCAAGACCCTGCCAATGATGGCCCTTTAATTGCTGTTGTTGTGTTTTTTGTTGCATGTGAAAGTTTTAATTAAATCATAAAATAAATTACCGCAAAAAAACTAAACGGTTCGACTGCTGCCATAGAGGTAACTTGGCTGCCTTTACACCCAATTCCCCAACACCCCATTCCCCCATACCCCCCATTCCCCCATACATAGTTACTTTAGTTTTACTGATTCATTGGCATAACTATAATTTTCTATATGCATCTTTCTCTCTTTCGATCAAGGCAAATCAACAATTACATTGAAAATGTGTTTTTGATTCTTTGTAAGTTTAATTTTTTCATTTCACAACATAATTTAGTATGTCCTCGTGGTATTTTTTTTTTTGTTTTGCTTTTTATTTTGCTTTAGTTGTCTGCATCAGATAACGGGTAAACGGGGGTAACAGGGGGGCGCAACTGGAGCACCGCCTCCAATGTTTACAATTAACAGTAAAGTTAACAGAGCTCTGTTAGGCTTACAGTTCTCATGGTTGGCTCCTTTCGTCTTGGTGGGGGGGTTTTTGGGGGGTGGTTTGCTTCGTTTGCCGTTTCGAGTATTTCGTTTTAAGAGGAGAAGGGAGGGGGGGGGGGGGGGGGGGGGGTTTCGGATGGGCGTGTTCGCATTTCGCACGCGCCTCTCGTTATATCGCTCTCAAGACATTGTCGAAGCCCGCCACTTGGCCACTCCTACGACAGCCTGATGACTGACTTGATTCGCCCACAACCCCGCCTCCCCCCTTTCCCCCTTCCGCCCACCAACTCTCATACCATCCCCAAAAAATTCACTTGACAAGTGGGTCAAGAAAACAATGTAGGAATTTGGAATGACGGGGTGCGGGTGCGTTGGCGGGGAGTGACGGTGGTCGAGAGAGTTTTGCGGTGTGTCTTGATTGGTAAACGCTAAGAAATTCACTTTTTAGGGTCTCAGAGTGGTCGTCAGAGGGTTACTCAGACTTATCGCTGGCCACATATTCTGACATCATATTTTACACATATGTATATATAATTGCTCATGAAAGATCTTAGAGAACTGAGATATGAGTTTTTGTTAAGTCCTTCAATTTTTGTCTTTATTTCATTTTCCTTATTATTTATATAGTTTATTTCATTTATAAACATTTAAAGAGTAAATTTTTGAAACTTTCAGTTTATCTCGTTTCAGTTTAGTTTGTTTTATATATGTATTTCCTTGAGCTATCTTCTGGAGGCTGGGCTTAGGTTCCATCTCATCATCATTATCTCATAATCGAAAGGACAACGAACAATCTAACTTCTTTTGATTCCTGTTGACATTGAAGAACTTATTTTGGCCATTTTGAAGTCCTTGAAGAATTAGGACATAATTTTTGTCTACGGCAAAGAGATTCCAAATTGTTTTCTTATACCCATACCGCAAGGTGAAATTTTGTATAATTATTTTTATTTTTTTTTTTTCTGTTCTCTTATGAATGAATAAAAATGCAAAAATTCTTGGCTTAATTAAATGAAAGATGCGCACAACTCTTTTTCATGTTTTTAATTATACAAAATACTCGGCATAACTTAAAACGGGGAAAGCTGCTATGACAACAACAACAACAACAACAACATCCAAGTACCGCATAGCTAGAAAAATATGCATAAGAAACAATTTGCCTAAGCTGAGAATGACTCCCCTACCCATTCCACCTACCATCTCTCCCTTCACCCTGTGATGACAAATCCTTACTGGATCCGCTCTCATGTTACTGTAATGCGATGAGGAAGGAGACAGAGGCAGAGGCAGAACTCTGTCAACTTTGTGTCAACTTCAAAAGCATAAATTCCAAAATTCTCACCTTTGATTGCCGACTGCCGGCTGCTCAGCCAATTTGCTTTGTGCAAATTAGTTCTCAGATTAGATAGACAAATACTTGAAATATTATCCTGTCTTTGATTTCGTTAACAGTTCAAATGGCATTTTATAGCCTGGCATAGCTAAGGTTCCTAATGTCTTTGCAGTGAGTTGGCTAATTATTTATTCTTAGCATACTTTTAAGGGCAAGAGCCTAAGGCCTAAAGAGAACTTCTTCTTTTAATTGTTAAATGAAGCTTAAGTAGTTCCAACAAGAATTCAGTTAGATGTGAAAAATGTTCTGTTCCCATCCTTTCAACCAGCTTTAAAATCGAGAGACAAGACTAGTCATTTTAGCTGACTTTTGACGATCGATTGACTGCCCCTCCCCGACTGCCACGGTTCCGTTCCATGCCCCATCCACCAAGCATGTCAAATTCAAACATTATATTCATTGCCTTTTCTTTTTTTTTTTTGTATTTTTTTTGTTTTTGTGGTTTTCTTTTTGTTTTCCGATAAGAAAAGTCCCCAAAAGAGAAAAGACATTTTCATAAGCATTATACTGATTATGACACCAAACAAGAGAGAAACAAAAGGCGAACCATCCTCCACCCTCCACCCACCACCCACCACCTCCTCTCATCCACCGCCGAGTAAAACAAAAGTGCTGATAAGCAGCCTAAAACTATGCAACGTCAAACTTATGTCTTTGATAGAGTATAGCAAGATACCCCCGGGGAAGCAAAAAGATGGTTAGAGGGGGGTGGGGGGAGTTTGGGTGGTGGGGTAGTGAGTAGTGAGTAGTGGGGGCCCATCTACTTCACATGTGGTGCACAAAATCGAAATCTATAAATGACTTTTATTGTTATAGCCCAAAGCGACGCTCATCGTCGTTGGCGTTGGCGTTGGCATTGGCGACGTTGTCGTGGCAATTTTCCAAGACGGCAAAGTTTTCCTCGTAATATTGAAAAGATCTCATATCTCTCTCTCTCTCTCCTCTTCTCTCCACTCTTTTCTATATATTGGTGGATATTTGTTGTGTGTGGCAAAGTTTATGCGGTCGTTGTTTTGCCGCAGACAAAAGATGCTGGCGCGTGTTCCCTTTTAAAGTTTCATTAATCAATGGAAAACTGAGAGAGAGAAAGAGAAAGAGAGAGAGAGGGAGGGAGGGGGATTGTCAATGGTGGGTGGTAGAATAATGACAGAGGGGAGAGTTGGCATTTGATTATTTCAATTGCAAGTGCAATCGCTCGATTCGCCCGATTTGGCTCAAAAAATATGAAGCATCATTTATCAGCCTTTGTCTGAGTCAGTTTTCGTCCTCGTCCTGGTCCTGGTCCTGGTTCTGCCAGGACAACAATGTCATGATTAATGGCTGTCAAAGCGAAAGAGTCAACAAATGTCAACCAATTGTCGATGACTACATCGGCTACATCAAACGAGAAGAGGATGGAATGGATGGATTTGATGGATTTATTTTAAAGCGTCCAAAAAAAAAACTTTCCCAAAAAGGAAAGTCCTTGGATCAAGGAGAGCTCCCCGTCTTCTTCTTTACCTTCTTTAGATGATCTCAAAATGAAATACAATTTTTGTTTGTTTTCAATTACATTTATATAATATACTTTGTTTTATTTTCTTTAGTTTTTGATTTCCTTTCATGTGTGTGTGTATGTTTGTGTCTGTGTGGGGGGGAGAATAGGGGAGAGGGCTTAAAGGGGGCGTAAACTTTCATACAGTATGGGTGAGTGAGTGAGTGTGTGAGTGAGAGAGACGGAGTCTAAGCGGGTTCTTTCTATATCTTTCTTTTATCTTACATTTGTAGATATTTTTTGATTTTTTATCGTTTGTTTTCAATTAAATTTTAATTTGTTTTTTTTTTAATGGTTATTAAATGGACAATAAAAAAAAATTATTACATTTATATTTAACATAGACTTTAGTTTAGATATACATATACATATATATCTATATATATCGTCGTATTGGTATATAGTTTATATTGGTATGAATATCGGTTTTCGCTTGCTTTTGCCATTTTTCGTTTAATTTATGTTATTGAATAGTTTTTTGTGTTTTTTTCTTTTCATTTAAATTTAATGCTTTTTTGTGTGTTTATGCTTTGGTTTTCTCCTCACATTATAACTATTATTTAATATTTATTTTTTTTTATTTTTTTTCATATTTTTTTGCTAGTGGAATTTTTGCTTTCGCCTTTTCTTCATCTGCTTTCTTTTTCTTTGTTATTCATATCATAAATATTGTTTAATTAATTAATAATAATGATAATAATAATTAAAAAAAAAAAATTGCATAAATACATAAATATTTATTTATATAAATATATTTTTTGTAACTAGTTTTTGTGTACACATATTTTGAATTAATTATTAAATTTTTTAGTTTACATTTTTGAGTTTCTTCTGCCTTTAATTTAAGTATTTAATATGTAAATTGTTTATGTATTTAGTTTTTTTTTTTGTTTTTCTTCTCATTTTTCTTCTCAATTATTTTTCAGTTTAGTTTTTCTTCAGCATTTTATCTCATTTAAAAATATTTCTTTTTTTTTACACGTTAAACAAAATTATTAGGTTTTTTCTTCTGTTTTGTTTTAGCCTCCAAACTAAACTAAACTTAAATAATAATCAACAATTGTGGTTTGCTAACAGACTTAAAAATTGTAAGACAAAAATTAAAAATAGAAAAAAAAATTTTTCATGGTATGATTTAATGTTTCTTTCATTTTTTTTTTCCTATTCGTTTATTTTTTTTTTTGTCAATATTTACACATAAATTAGAAAATGGTTAGCCAATTTTCCTTCAATTGCAAAATGAAATGTCGGTGGGGATGTTGTTTAACATGATTTTTAGTTGTTCAGTTTTTTTTTTGCCGCGTTTTCCAAAATTGTTTTTTTTTGGGGAGGGGGTTTTTTATTTTTTGTTGGCACTGCTTTAAATTTGTTTTGGCACCGCGCACACGCTTCGAGCGTGGAAATTAAAATAAAATAAAAAAAAATAAAGTTAACAAAACATAAAACAAACAAATAGCCCGAAAATCTTTCTATATACCCGAAATTTTCGGTAATCAGTTTGAGTTTGAGAACAAAAAAAATAACAGAAAGTTGTCTGGATCGGCGGTGCAATAGTTGAGGTTAGAGGTGGACACCTGTCGATAGTCAAAGCAATCCTAAAACATAGAGGTAGAACAATTGATCGATAGTTAAAACGTTCAATAGTCCCAATGCTCGCTTTGACACAAACTTCAAAGAGACAATTCTGATAGATCCTGAAAGATAGGCGTTCTTTATGTAGATTTTACTATTCCTAAAGAACGCATTAAGACAATTTCGTATAACGATTTCTTATTGCATTAATCGATAGTTCCTATCGTTAGTATTCCACCTCTAGCTAAGCTATCTGCCTATCTGCCGATTTTTAAAAGCTTAACTTAGATCTTATAGAAGGAATAGGCTTAGGAACGTCTAAAGAAGAAGAATATCATCAGACCGATGACTTAAGAATCGAATATCGACGGCTAACCCACTAATTTGATCAAATCATTCGGCATAAGCATTGACTATCGACATTTTAGAGACTTCTCGCAACGGGTATATAGAAATATTTCCAAAGTGAGTTCGCATAAATGGAAAAAAAAAATAAGAAAATACAAATATTTCTACATTAATTAAATGGTCAACAGTTTGAGAAAATATTTACAGGTCTTATGATGAGCGATAAAAATATAAATTAAGAACAGTTTTTTTTTTACCGAAATTGTATTGCTGATATCGAAATAACGTTGACTTATCGATGGAATTGGAATTTTATTTTGTTGGAAAACAAAACGACGTATTATACGAATATCGACATATCGATGAGATGATACATATGAAATGATAAAATGCCGCTAATAGAGTTAACCGATTTGGATAATGATTGAAATATGTATATCTACATATATATTCGCTTCTATTGGCTGTTACCTGTTGTCGATCGTGAGAGAGAGAGAAAGGGAAAGGGAGAGACATCAATCAACAGGAAATATCAACGATATTTCTACGATAAAAGTCTTTGCAATTTTGTTTTTTTTTCTTGTTGTTGTTGTTGTTGTTGTTGGCGATATTATTATTATTATAATAACGTAATCGATTTTGAAACAATCCCCGAGCACAACTTCAGCAAACATTTAATTAGTTTAAACTAAACTAAAATTACGACGAATAATAATAATAATAAAAAAAAAACAAAAGAAGAATAAAAGTATCAAAACTTGAACTCAGTCAAAGTAAACGAAAATTTCATGTTTCTATCGATCAGTTTTATCGATCAATCGACCGATCGATTGTAGCCGATTATTTCCCGTTACTTAGTTGCGATTGTAGAATTTTCTTTGGTAGCGCTTACAGCTATTGCCCATGCTGCCAACGCCTCCTCCGGGTCCACCTCCACCGCCCATACCCATGCCCAAGCCCATGAGCTGCTGCTGGTGCTGCTGCTGCTGTTGCTGATGGTGATGCTGCTGCTGCTGCTGCTGCTGCTGTTGGTGATGCATGCCAAAGCCGGTTGCTCCATAGAACTGCTGGCCAAGATTAGCCATACCTCCTCCGCCACCACCAACTCCTCCTCCACCACCACCAACACCATTAGCATTGCCGCTCATGATTAGGGCTTTATTTTAGCTGGACGCACCCAGTTGGTTCTTCATATGGGCAGCGGTTGCAGCAGCCACTGCAGCGGCAGCAAATGGGGACCCGCCTCCTCCGCCTCCGCCGCCGCCAGTCGGTGTCTGGGGGCCATTGTTGTTGTTATTATGATCGCCCGGCGTACGTGGGCCATTCATGTTGCCATTACCGTTGACGCCGCCGCCCAACAGGCCGCCGCCAACTCCGGGCGCCGCACCGCCGGCTCCGCCGCCACCGCCAGTGGGCGAACCCTGACCCAGCGAGGACACATGACGCTTCAGCATCGGATGATTGGCCATCGAGGCGAACACCAGACGCTCCTCATAATCATATTCGCAGAGGATTTTATTCTCACACAAATAGAAACGATCGCCAACGCAGAATCTGCAAGAAACAAAATAAAATACAAAATGTGTTTTAAATTAGTTAAATTTTCAGCAACTTTTTTCATCCCACCCCCCTCTATTCCACAGAGCCATTTATGTTTCTCAAACAGGACCTGGAAACGATTTTTCCACATGCTTAAGCACACCCAAGTAAAATCATAGACAAAAGATGACAATTGACAGCGGTTGAAAAAACAGAAAAACAGAAAATGGGAAACGGGAGACGACTACTCAATGCTCAGTTCCTGAAATGTTTGAAACAAAGGCAATGATGACAGACAGGAGAAGAAGGGCGAAGGACCACGAGACCAGGACAGAGGAAGCCAGATAAGCATTTGAAAATGTCAACCAAAAAAAGCTTTGGCAGCAGGTAGGACAGCAGCAACTCTTCCCAAGAGCTATGCGACGTTGGGGTCACCAAAATAATATGTATATTATTTAATGTAAAATCAATCTAGGAAAATTACTAGACTTCTACTTTTGGGCCTTGGTCTCTTTGATCTCTTTCTCCCACTCTCTCTCTCTCTCTCTCTCTCTCTCTCCGGGGCAACTATTATGCACGTCGGGGTCACCAAAATTATATATTGTAAAATCAATTCGTCATAAACTCAAACCACCAACAAAAGCGTATTGCTAGAATTCTATTTGAGGCCTGATCTCTGATCTCTCTCTCTATTTTTCTCCCTCTCTCTCTCTCTCTCTCTTTAGAACCAACTATTACTCACATCGGGGTCACCAAAACTTTAAACTTTTGAAATATTCGCCACTTCCCACATAGAAACACAAACAACATTGACAACAAGTTTGACAAGTATCCACCATGTGGGTATATAAACATAGAGAAGGAGTAGGAGTAGGAGTAGGAGTAGGAAAAGGAGTAGCCGAAAGAGAACGAGCAGAGAACGAGCGAGAAGTGAGAGAAGGGGATAAATCAGCTTACAGCAGACTTACAGCGGATATGGAATTTTGGCTTTTGATTTACGTCAACGTTTATTTTTTTTTTTTTTCTCGTCGTTTGCTACTTTTTTTTTACTTTGCAATGACTGTTGCTGCTGTTGTAGCTGTTGCTGTTGCTGCTGGTGGTTCTTCTTGTGTTGCAATCGATTGACGAACCGAATATGTGGGCGTACATCAGCAAATACAAAAAGAAGCAAAAGGAAAAACGCTTTGTTTATCTACCGGCAACAAAAAATATATATGACAGAGTCAACAAACACAAAGTAAAACAAGCAAAACACACACACACACTCCCACACACACACACATACACAAGGCAAAAAGAAGAGAAGAAAAAAAAAACTTTCTTTTGCCTGGCATTGAACGCACCTGTGACATGGACACAGGACAAACAAGTTGATGCAGGATTCGCACATCCGGGCAGAAGAACGAATCTCAACTCCTCCTCCTGCTCAATCCGCAAAGCGCGCACACAATCAACCCACAACAAAAAAAAAATTGTCAACAGGAAATACAAAAATTGTTAAAAATAAAAACAAAAAAAAAAAAGGAAAGAAATATGTACAAAAAAGGAACCGAAAACCAATGGTAAAAAATGTCGCCTTGGCTTTTCAGTTGTGTTCAGTTGTTCAGTTCACCATGTTGACGACAGGAAATTATGCACAAACTTCACCAACTCCAATGCAACTGGAAAGGTCTCTCTCTCTCTCTCTCTTTCTCTGCCCGCCCCTCATTCTCCCACTGCTGTCGTCTCCCGTTTTGTTTTTTTTTTTTGATGGCCGCTAGCCAGTTGTCGTTGGCCAAATACGCCTCAATGATTTTTTTCGGCAATTGAATTAATTTACGTAAAAAATTGATTAGCTGTGGCAACCGACAACAGTCAGGAACCAGCAACCAGCAGCCAGCAGCCAGCAGGAGTCAGCCAGAAGATGGAATATGAAATGAGAAGTTAAATGAATGCTTTCAAACAATGAAAAATGCAATTTAAACAAAATACAACTTTAAAAATATAATTTCATTGAGCTAAGTTCACTTGGTCGTCAGAAGGTTAGCCAAAACTGGTGGTGGCTTAAGGCCAACGATGGACATGGTAACCAATTTTGCTTAACAGCCTTCTTTCGGGGAGGCGGGAGACATATGTATGTAGGTTATAATCATGGTGCATCTTGGGTGCCTTCTTTGGTGGCGACCAATGAGGAGCAATCTTTGTATAGCGGGGGGGGGAGCCTTTTAATATGCTATTGGCAAAAAACATTTGATGAATTTGGTGAATCCATCAATAGATGAGAAATACAATAGTCGCCTAGCGGATCGGAATACATTTATATGCACACACACACACACACACACACACACACACACATAACATATGTATGCAGCATTCGTGAATAGAGTCCCAGATGGTTAGCCAATAATAAAACCGAATAAAAAGCCATATCCTTTCTTCTCTCTGTTGCGTTTTTAAAGTCCTTATATGTTTTTCGTTTTTTTTTTGTTTTTTTTTTTTTTGGTAAAAGCGAAGCCCCCGACAAAAACTGAAGGAAAAAACAAAAGCCTATCCGAGCGAGGGGCCGCCCGCCCGTCCGCCGTATTCCAACAATATGGCAATTATGTTTTAACATTTATTTCAATATTTTTTCCATCCGATCCCCAATACCCAATGCCAATATCCATCGCGCCATGCCAATGCCAATGCCAATGCCGTGTGGCGGCATTTTAAATATTTAATGTTTACCAGAAAGGACAATAAGAGTGAGATCCTGGCATATGGGCACACGCGCCCTCATTATTAATTCAGGAAACCCTTTCGAACCGAACGGAACAGAACGAAATAACGAATAATATTTGGTTGCTTCAGTTTTTCTTTTTTTTTTTTTGCATTTTGTTCGTGTGGGTTGTTGGTTTGTTGGTTCATTCGTTTGCTGGTCAGATAAGATGAACAACTTTAAAACTCTCCAGAGTGACATTTCGTGAATTGGCCAAATACAATAAATATATTGGCAAGTCGAAACCCAATCCAAAACAAGCAAGGCAAAACACAATTTATGCGGTTTGAATAGAAAATCTATGGCACTAAAGGGAGAGGATGGAACGAGAATGGAAAGAGGATGAAAGGATGGATGCCATGTAAATGATACCAATTTACTGAATAATAATCATAAAAGTAAAAGAAAAGAAATTTACAAGTAATCAAAAGGGGCAGAAATTGCCCCATAAACATGAATGGGAAAATAGATTTTGATTTCAGAGATAGAGAAAGAGAGAGGGAGAGGGGGAGCCGCGAAGATGGGGTGAGAAAGAAGTTCAACTGGTTTGAATTGTGGAGGATCATTAGATCGTAAGACTTACCTATGATTACATTGTTGGCATGCAAAGCATTCCAGATGATAGACATTGGTTCTGGCCCGCATAACCATTTCAAAGGCGGGTATCACTTTGCTGCAAGCGGCACAATATCCCGTATTGCCAAATAATCTACAAGAGAGCGAGAAGGAGGAGAGAGAGAGCGATGAGTGATGAGTTGTTGCGACGTCGAATTTCTCCAAAAAAAAAAAAAAAACCGTACCTTAAATAGTCGCGCTTGCAGAGCATAAGATTACCCTTCGTATAGAGGGTGGAGCCAACTTCACCCAAACGGCAATCACAGCAGCCACATTTTAGGCAATCCTCGTGCCATAGCATATCGAGGGCACGCAGGAGATAGCGATCCTGTATGTGTTTGCCGCAACCGGCGCATAGTTGGCTTCCATTGTTGTTGTTGTTGTTATTGTGATTGTTGTTGTTATTATTGTTATTATTGTTGTTGTTAACGGCAGCTACCGAAATGCTTTGCACATTGTTGTTACTGTTGTTGTTGTTATTATTATTGTTGCCATTGCTAACAACGGTATTCTGTCCATTGTTGTTGTTATTATTGCCCGTATTGGCATTCATATTGGAATTCTGTTGTTGTTGTTGCTGTTGCTGCTGCTGTTGATTTGTGGAGAGCCCGACTAGACCGGGTTCCGTTTTGGTTATATCCATAGTCATCATCTGGAAAAAGTAAGAAGAATGTACATATTTCAAATTAATTTCGAGATCTTGGCCACTTGCACTTTCTTACATTTGGCACTATGAATTTATCTATATTATAGAAATTAATGCGCTCATTGTCATCCCTATCGAAGGCAGCAGCAATCGACGAGTTCCAATTCCAATTCGCTGCATTCATGTAAAAAGACATTTTTTTCTTTTTTTAAATTCTTTTCTTATTGAGAGAGACGACGACGACGACGAGACGACAGCAACAACAACTATTACTTGGTTCTAGTTTCTAGTGTTGGCAAATGTTACATTTAGCACTTGGCACATGCCAATTGTAACGGCATTTAACAGCTGGCAATAATTTTGAAAGTGTTTACACACTTCATGTAGATAATTAGTGTAAAAGTATGTAAAATGTTATGCCGAAAAGTATGCTAATGCTTTTCGTAAACAATTTTGCATAACAATTAAAGTAATTGAAGAATTGGGAGAAATTGCATAAATTAAAATTCGATGATCGCCTTCTTTTTTTTTTTGTTTTTTGTTTCCACTTTGTCTGTTTCGATTGCTTCCAAGCAGATTTCGGACTACACTATTTACGAGATGATAAGCAAATGATAAGAGTTTGGAGCTGATATCGAGAAAAAGAAGTCTTACTTCTGTCTGCTGTCTCTGTCTCTGACTCCCCTTTAGAATGACCTACTTAACGGTTATATCGGTATCTAACGGCCTTTTTAGCTCAGTGGTAGAGCACTGGTCTCGTAAACCAGGGGTCGTGAGTTCAAACCTCACAGAAGGCAGAGAAAGTTTTTTTTTGTTTTTTTTTGTTTTTTTTTGTTTTAAATTTTTCAAAGAACATTTTTATTAATTGTCTCTTGAAATATTTTGCGGACTGCAGTCCTTTCGATAACACACACACACACACACAAATCAATGCAAACAAGGGGGGGGGGGGGGGGATGAGGTAACGAGATTTATGACAAATTGGCATTGACCAAAGCCGCCTCACTCATCCTTTGGAGATTTTGCTAAATAGTTGCAAATTTCACAAATGGCCCGGTCAGTTGACGTGGGGAGGAGGAGGAGGAGGAGGTGTGTGTGTGAATGGGGTTTCGCTATGAAACCCCAAAAATATGCAATGTGTTGTGTGTGTGTGTGTGTGTGTGCATTGTCTGGCCATCCGCCATCCGCCATCGGCCAGGCCACGCACATCCATATCCCATCATGTAGCACCAACTGTGACCCCGAAATGGGGAATGCTGCTGCTGCTTTCTGGTAACGGTTTCGACACACACACACACACACACACACACACACATTCCACATCCATTCTTTTCCCCTTTCCCTTGCGGACCGACTGATGACTGGCCGTATGCAAAATGACTTTAATTAGGATGCAAAAGTTCTCATGCAAAAATTGAATCAAATCAATTTATGTAAATATTTTCATGCGACCTTTTTTTTTTTTTTTTGGATGGTCACCAACCAATCCAAAACCATGGCCATCGGCAATGGCAATGGCAATGGCAATGGCTTTGGCCAAGCCGCGGCGTCAAAACAAAGTTTAGAGTTGACCAACATATTAGATTTTCATTGCAGTAGAGACTATATCCTATCTATCTATGTATGTATCTACTATATATGTACATATGTATGTATCAATTTTTTTGTATCTGAAAAGTTTTGTGCAATTAATTTATGCATTACAATTTTAGATACGGAAAATGCATTTTCCATTTGATATACATACAACTTTGATTGATTATTTTTGATATATGTATGTATATTTCCACTCGTTTTCCTTTTGTGTGATTGATATGCAATTAGTTTATGTCAGGGGGCAATTTCTCTCAGTGTAAAACCAATAATAATAATTCCTAAATGAGAGAATGACACAAAAATTGCACTCATAAACCAAATAAATAAACCATAAACATAACTGACCGCAAAATCAACTTAATTTCTTGACAAAGAGTTCACCCTTTCCCCCTCTCTCACTCTCTCTCTCACTCTGTTGGGTGGGAAGGGGCGGAGGGGGGGGGGTCTCTGACTTGGGCAACAACCCAAGTTAACTTCCGTTAACTTGCGTGCAAACCTGTAATTTCCCTCCGTTACTTTCCACCAATTGGGGTTAAAAAGGGTTTAAGTTGCGACAAAACTTGCCACGGAATCGTCGTCCACATTCACAGGTTCACCTTCCATGTCCACCACAATGCATATGCATAATTATAGACTTTCGTTCCGTCCGGAACGTCGAAACGGAACGCTATGCCAGCATTATATACATATGTATATATGTATGTATGTACATATATTAAGTGGGTGGAGGTGGCTGGAGCTAGCTGGAGATGGGTGGAGCTGGGTGGAGCTGGGCTTAGCAAACTAAACTGTGAAAACGCCATCAGTTTCGTGAAACCGGAGGGCGATTCCTCGAGTCAAGTTAAGTCGCGGTCGTTGGGCACGTGAAATTTGAATATTGATTGGCTTTAATGAGCGAGCCTCTCTCGCTGGTTGTCCGTCCAATTAGTGTTTCAAGAAGGGGTCGGTCCATCATGGATCGGAAATACTCCGACTTGTGCCCGCGCGTGTTTTCCTTTTTGCTAGTGTCAAAGAGGCAGACAGAAAGTATAGACCACGCCCCAAAGAGGCCAGCGCCACTCGCAAAGGAGTAGGAGGAGGAGCAGGAGGAGGAGGTAGACAAGTTTAAAACGCACGGCCTCCCTAGAATGGGGGGGGGGGGCGGGGTAACTGATCATTATGCCAAATGGCTCCTTTGCCCCTTTTCAATTTCAATTGCAATTCTGCCAATAATTCTGCTCATAACTTTTTCCCATTTTTTTTGTTTTTGCGAAATTAAATTTACATTTATTTTACGTGACGCAATGCAAATTTACGCATTTTTGCCCCAGCGACAGGTTTGCAGGTGGCGTTTATATGGGAGGAGGAGTTGCTCGACAACTCCAACTGGGTACTGGAGGGCGTGGGGGCGTGGTCAATCCACGCATTGCACGCTCAGCACGTTTATTCGCACTTAATTCGCACTTTTTGACACCTTTTTTTTTTTTTTGTGTTTGGCCCTCACAAAAACCAAATAAACAAAACTTCCGAAACTCCCGGAAAACAAACCTTTCCCCTCCACACCGTCCCTTCCCAGTTGGCCTGTCAGCAACATAATGTGCAATGTTGCACAGGCTGCGCAATAGAGAGAAAGAGAGAGAGAGAGAGAGAGAGACAGAGAGGGTGGACGGGGGTGCGAAAAATTATGCAAAATAAATTAATTACCAATTAAGGGTTGGGTACGCTCGCTTGAGGATTGCAATGCAGCAACAGCGACAACGGCAGCAGCTGTTGTTATGGGATTTTCGCAGAATTTCTGTGATTTTTACCACCCTCTCATCTTCTCCCTCTCCTTCTGTCTGTGTGTGTGTGTGTGTGGGTGGCTCAATTTTGAGGGTTGGTTGTAAAGCGGCGTTGCATTTGTCACATGAGTTGGCGGCGAACCAGGCCAGGCCAGGCCAGGCTAGGCCGAGCCAGGGCAATGGACACTAATTAGTGTCATTAAATGCGCTCCACATGACGACCATGACATGCAAGAAAGGAAGTGGCAACCCTCCAATCACACACACACACACACACACACTTAAATGCAGTGCATGCGTTTGAAATATCATAAGGAAAAAGGAGCAACTGATACCTGTATACATCGAAATATTGACCTATCCATAATTTATTTGATTGATTATCGATCGGTTAATAGTTAATCTCATTTAAAGCTTTATCGATTAATCGATTATTTAAATGATCGTTATCGATAATTACACTAAAAAGTATGCCAGCTGGGACAGGACGAAGGCAAACTTACCGATAATTACAGGAATAAACACTGAGTTTTTTCATTTATCGATTGAACGATTATTTAAATTATCATTATCGGTAATTACACTAAAAAGTATGCCAGCTGGGACAGAAGGAAGGCAAACTTAGAGCAAGTGTTAAGCTAATGGACACTGACTTTCAATTAATCGATTATTTAAATGATCGTTATCGATAATTGCAGTAAAAAGAATGCAAGCTGTTACCTCCTAGCAATGGACACTGACTTTCGATTTTAATCAATCGATTTTCAAATACTTTGATATCGTTAAAAGCGATAGAGAGATATTTCCATTAAAGGTCCTTCTCCCCTCATTGTTTTAAAGTTTCTAGTTTCTTGAAATTTATAAAATAATTATCTAATCACAAACATTTTTCACTTGAAGAGAACACTTCATAACTTTGCGATTTCGTTGTACGGGAAAACAATGAAAGCAATGAGAAATGTCAAGGAAATGGGGGGGAGGGGGAACAAAAACACTAATAACCTGGGACCAACATAGACTCAATGTCCTTTGACCATGCAAGGCTTCTTTCAAATTAAAGCACAGCAAAAAGAAAAAACCAAAAAACTTGTAGAAAAAAACAAAGAGAGAGAAACAAACAAACAAAAGAAAAAAAAAAAAAGAAAAACTCAAGTGCGCGACATGAAAACTAAAACAATGCAAAAAACAACAACAACAACAAATTAAGAAAACAATCAAAATTCATTTTTAATTTTTATGCCATAAAAATGCAAACGAAGACGACAACAAAAAAAAAAAAAAAAAAAAAAAATGGTCACCAAAAGCCAGGCACGAAACATGGAATCCTAGTAACTCCTCCCCAACCCCCAACCCGCAGACCTCCTACCACCTCCCTCCCCATTTACCTTTGCCTCTGCCTCGTGCAACATCGAGCAGCGTCACGTAACGGTTTTTGGGTCCATGTTTTATGTTATTTTATACAACATTTTTGCCAACTTTTCTCTGTATTTGTTTTTTTAACTTTTTCGACTTTATACAAAACGAGTTTTTAAGTGCCCAGAAGGAGCTCTGAAACAATTAAAAACAATCTTTTTTTTTTTTTTTTACATGTTATGTTAACTATTGTTATAATTATTCTAAAGGTCTTAAAGTGACGGGGGGGGTGATGGGGGGTTTTGGGGGCTGGCGGCTGGCTTCGATGTCAAAGCCATGTGCCGTACTCTCTTTGTGTGTAAATTGTGTGTAAATGGTCTATAGAATTGTTGTTGCTGTTGTTGTTGTTGTTGTTGTACTTAAAGTGCCATAAATACCAATCAAAATCAAACGCAGAACATAGAAATCTTATTTGACACTTGGCCCCATGGCTATTGACAGCAATTGAAGTCCTCCCATTTATACCCGCCCCCCTTTTCACACACCCCCTCTCTGTGTGTTGTGTGTGTGTGTGCCACAGTGAAAAAAGCTGAGCCACAACGTGTCTTTCAATGAATTTCTATGTAACATGTGAAAAAGTCAAACTTTTTATATCGATTTCAGTTCTGTTCATTGTTCTACAAATCTCTTGTTTCAAAAATCTCTAAAGAAATGTAATTCGATTTGTTTATGAACAGAAAACATCGATCGATAAATTTAGAAACGTTTCATATGATTCTCTGTGGATTTTTCACAGCGTCTCTCGGTTGCTTGTGCGTCTTTTTAGATAGAGCATTTGGGGATCTTCAAACTCCTTTGCTACTGAGTTCTTTTACCCAAACGATTACACGAAATATACAGAAAAAAGCCATTTGCTTGTGCGTCTCTCAGTTGCTTGTGCGTCCTTCTATCCTCAATCTGCTAGATAAAGCTTTGGGGATTTCCTACCAACCTAGATTTCAGGCTCTTGCCGTCTAACGACATTAAATCTACAAAGATAAGCCATTTGCTTGTGCGTCTCTCAGTTGCTTGTGCTTCCTTCTATCCTCAATCTGCTAGATAGAGCAACGGGGATCTCCTATCAACTTTACTTTTAGACTTTTGTCTTCTAATGACATTAAATCTATATATGTAGGTAAGCCATTTGCTTGTGCGTCGCTCAGTTGCTTGTGCTTCCTTCTATTCTCAATCTGCTAGATAGAGCAAAGGGGATCTCCTATTTCCCTTGTCCTCTCATAATTAAAAGAAAACTGCAAAAAATAAGCCATTTGCTTGTGCATCTCTTGGTTGCTTGTGCGTCTCGTTATAGATAGAGGGAATCTTCTAACTTTTTTGCTATTAAACTCTTGTTTCAATTTTGTTCTCAGTGTACTTTAAGTGTCTTTTAGCTTTTTGTTTTTTTGTGTTTTTTTAGTTTTTGTAGTTTTTTGTTGACTTTGTTTGTTGTGTTTGAGTGTACGTGTGTGTGTGTGTGTGTGTTTGTGTGTGTGTTTGTTCTACTACTAAGTATTTACACCCGTTGCTGAACATCGAGTGGCGGCAACCCCTAAGCCCCAGACCCTCTTCTCAACCACCCCACCCCCCACCCCACTGGCCCCATCGACATCAACATGCCACACCACCAAAAGTATTTTCAAAGTTTATTGTTGTTGTTGTTGTTGTTGTTCAAGGGAACACACAAAAAACTAACGAGAATGAACGAAAACAAAAAAAAAAAAAAAAAAAGAAAATAGCAGAAAAAAAGTGAGTACCAAATGCTGCCACATGCAGTCAGCCTCCTTTTGATGACTTCCCCGCCCCCTTAACGCCCCCCCCCCCCCACACCACTTGGGAGCTTCTCGTTTACCCGCATGGGCTCTGTATTTGATTTATGTATGTTTGTATGTGTGTGTGTCGTTGTTGTTGTTGTTGTTCTCGTTGTTGATATCGTGTTTATTATTGTGGCGACATATGGAGGAGCATTCTGTTGTTGTTGTTGTTGTAGTTTATTGTTGTTATTTGTTAATCTATTTGTTCAGATTTATTTTCATTTCTTTTTTTTTTTTTGTATTTTGCTGTTCGTTAAGTGAGATTTATGCCACGCCCCGTCAACGACACATTGCGTCCATCTACCACCTTACCCCATCCTACCCCTCTCCATACCCTCATTCCAAACGATAAAACAGTTTTACAAGAAACATTGTTGAGACATGTTAGAGGAATTTTTATTAAGTTGTTTTATGCTTTTGTTATTTTCTTTTCTGCTTTCTGCTTAAACAATTACGACAAATTGCGCTTTTATGGAGTTGCTGCAAACAAAGTTGAAGATCCATCAGATAGAAGAGTGAGAGAGATGTAAAAGAAGAGGAGGAGGAGGAGGAGAATGGGTGGTAAATACGCACGTATGTATGTACATGTATGTACATAGTATACATATATATCAAGTGCAAAGCCCACTGCGCTAATATCCCACACCGATCTTCATTATCGTCATCACTAGCCACCAACCATTAGGCCAGCCGGGCTTTGTCTGTCTGTTTGATTCTCTAAGTTTGGCTTTAAATGGCTTCTTAATTGGAGCCTAATGCCTGCTGGCTTCATGTCACGGCCATGACCAAATGCAATTTAATTAGGTGAAAGCAACCATATCCCGAGAATGAGCCTTCCTTTTTGCCAAGAGGCATTTAACATTTTCCCCGGTTCCCGACTTTCAAAAGACGATTAGGCTATAGAATTTGAAATTTTCGTTAATTTATTGACTTTTCCTATATATAAAATTTAGCTTTAAGTCGAAAGCTAAAACTTTGACTATCGATGACATCAAGGGATCATATCGATTATTTTTGTATTCAATGAAAGCTGCTCCAGCTGCAACTTTAATTTGAGGTCCCCAGGTCTCTAACTGACAGTTTCAATTAGGCTTTAACACTCTTTTCAGCCTCTCACTCTGAGTGATTCTCTCTGCCTGCCTCTGTCTCTGTCTCTGTCTCAGTCTCTTGTCTCTCCATTCGCTCTGTTACTCAAGGGGCCCGGCAATTACGTTCAATTTACTTGGCCAAGTTGGGTAACGGATGCAAGTTGGTGTAATTAAACGATGCTGACTCTAACTCCCAACTCCAACTCCAACTCCAATTCCGAGTCCCGAGTCTCGTCCATTTTAACTGCCGGCATGCCACCTAATCATAAATGATACCAAAAGGAAATGCTTTTGCTTGGAGTGAAGCAGCACCTGCTTCTCCTGCCGCTAATTACATTGATTCTAAGACCCAACCATTGCCGCAATTGACAATTGCTGCCGAGTCGACAAACAAGTCCGAGTTGGAGTCCGAGAGACTCGACTTTCGACTCTCGACTCTCTGTGCCTCTTTCTCGATCAACGCGCAACGTCAACTTAATTAATTGTGCGTCCGGCGATGCAAAACTAGTTTTTCGTTGCAATTTAATTCCGATCCGATTGCAATTTCTATTTACGCTAATTGCTAATTTTTGTGGAAAACACATTAATTAGTGCAAAAGCACAAGCACAAGAGTTAACCAAGTTAATTACATCTTCATACATACAAATGAACGCTTTGAAACAGCCGAATAAGGTCAGCAATATTCTCCTAATTGAGAGTAAACCACGTACCAACATACCCTGTAATAGGGACTATCAAAGCAAGTCATTCATATTATGGATCTAAAGGTTTAGATGCTGCTTAGAGGTGGACAACTATCGATAGTTAAAACAACAAAAATTAACACTTTTGAATGAAAATGAGAGAACGACATTAAAGCCAGCAACTTTTCAAATGTTTTTAGGACTATCGATTGTATTGACTATCGATAGTTTTCCACCTCTACTAACACAAGCCTAAAAAAGCTTCGAAATTATTACAGTTACATATGTATGTAACTGGCTGTAAACTCTTTTTTGTTTTAATTAATTAACACTATAAACAAATAAAGCCAAGTTGCTGCTGTTGTTGTTGTTGTTAAATTTGTGTCAATTGTTGTATTATTTGATTAGCACTTGAACTTACAATTTGATGATAATAATTGATGATTTAATTTTGATAAAGAGAAAATGCCTACATGTATGTATGTATGTATGTATGTGGGTGAGGTAGGTAGGAAGCCAACAAAGTGAACCACTTGACCACAGACACACACACACACACATGCACATGCAAGCAGAAAGACTGATGCAGCGAGAAAGAGAGAGTGGAGAGAGGGGGAGGGAGTAAGAGACAGATGATGGTATTACAGTTAATTACATTTACGAAGTCGAAATCGAAAATTACAGACACATTAAATAACGGTTAACTGGACAGCCGATGCAGCAGTCATCATCATCATCTCTTAACATTTTTTGCAGCGTCATTAATAACAGAGAGACAACAACAAAAGAGGAAGAGCCCCCATGCTTTGCTTATGGGGCGAAGAGAGGCAGCGGCGACAACAAGAAAGCAAGTAAGAGAGAGAGAGAGAGAGCGCCACAGAGTGAACCACAACAATGCACACACACACACACACAGCGAGACATGAAGAGAGATATTTACATAAGCGATTTTATGATGTGCCGCCTTACACACACACACAGCACCAGCCCTAGCAGCAGCGGCAGTGGCAGCATGACAACAGCAACGACTTCTGTACCCACTACCCGCATGCAAAAACATAATAGATAACGGCAATTTAACAGAGACCAATTCTTACTGTTATAACGCTGAGATTGTTATAATAACTACTAAGTAGAATCAGTGTTACGCTATACACCCCACACTCCGCTGCTCATTCCACCTCTTTCCTTCCCTTCCTCTAAACACAAAATGTTTTTCTTATCATCATCAAGAAAAATAGTATTATTGGGTAGTACGATCGATTTATCTCTAAGTGGCGCCCCTTTTGTGACTCACAAATACCGACGTCGCCTTTTAGCTTTTCATTTTCATACATATGTGTGACTCATAACTAAATATAAAATATGTAGTATAAATTTCTGGTTAACCTTCACAATGATTACTATCAGCGATAGTTAAACCTTAGGCCTAAAACGATATCTCTACATACATATATTTATCAAACTTTGCTATCGATTTCATAATTTTTTTTTTTTTTCGTTTAAAGGTAGCAAATGCTTAGTGATAAATTGATATTAACAACAAAGTCGCCCGCCGCTTTCTTGGCTTTCTTTGTCGTATGGATCCTTCTTATAAATACATACATAAGTAGTTTCTTTATATGTACATACATATATAGTGTATGCGTGTATGTGGGCATGGCCAGCCCCCTCCTCAACGCCGCCTGCACATTCGTGTTTCTACATTGCTGCACACGAAACGTACGAAAACGGTTTTATCAGCACGTTTACACCATATTTACTTCATTTTAATAAAATTTCATGTGATTTTTCAACGACAACGACAAGAAGAGCTTTCGAGGGGCGGGAGAACGGAAGAACGGAAGAACGGGCGAAAGGCGAACGCCAAACGGTGAACGGTGAACAGTGAACGGCGAAAGGAGTTGTCTGCGTATGAAAAGCGCAGTTATATATGTATGTATATATGTATGTATGTATGTATGTATGGGGCAGGCATACTGAATGCATCCGTAGTATTGCCCCTGTGTGTCCATGCACAATTGCCCATTCAAATGGAAATTATTTACACATTGGACACTGATTTACTTGTGCTCTATGTGTGTGTGTGTGTGAGTGTATGTGTCGTCGGTTTATTAATATCCTTTCTGCTTGGTTATGTTTTATATGAAATTACTCAAGTGCAATCGACTGTATTTACGCCGGGATCTGTGTATATGTTTGTATGAATTTCTCTATACCCTATAATCGATAGGGTATATGCGTACAGAGAAAAGCAAGACCTTTCGATATGTACTAAATATCTATGCAAATTTCTCTTCGGCATTTAAAATCCTGTGGAAAGGAGTCGATAGGCCATTTACAGAGTATCTAAAACTTCGAGGCGCCACATAATGTGGGCAATTTTTTGTTCGTTATTGTTGTTGTTTTTGTTTTTAATTATCATATGCACACAAATTGTATTAATTTAATTATTTTTCTCATTTTTTGTTGTTGTTGTAGTTGTTGTTGTTTTTCTTGGCTGTTGTATGTATGCTTTAGCAATTATTTGCCATGATGTTTAATCGAATTTTTAATATTTATTTGAGCATAAAAACAGAAAAATATGCATGCGAAATATGTTTGCATTTCTATGTGTGTGTGTGTGTTTGTGTGTGTTTGTGTGTGTGGGTATATGCCAGAAGCAGTTCTCGCCTCAGACAGTTAACATTTAACAACAAATCTCGATTTCTAAACAAAAATAGAAAAGCAAAAAAAAAGCCGTTGAGCAATTTAATTTGTATGTATTTCTTGTTGTTGCTTTTGTTGTTAGTTGGTTGTTTTTTTTTTTCATTATTTTTAATTGCATTCGAATACAAATTAAGTCTATAGATTGCTCGATAATTAATGAATGAATGAACGAACGAATCGCATCGCATCGCGCATCGCAAATCGCGTTGATCGCGCGACGCCGCGCCGTGCCGCGCCGCGCCAATGTGATGCAAGCCATATGCATGAGTGTGTGTGTGTGTGCGGTGTGTGAATGTGTGTGTTCACATATGTATGCATAGCAAAAGCAAAAAAAAAAGGTCGTTAAACAATCAACAAAACGGCTACATTGACGACAACAAAATGACAATTAATTTAATATCATTTTTGAAATTAAAATGACAACAACAACAACAACAGCAACAACACTAACAACTGTGCCGTGGGCGAGCTGGAATTGTGCATACTAATAAATAACTACTTAACGACTAGTTATATGCTCTACCATGTGAAATCGAGAAAAGCTTCACTTTATTGCGATTAGTCAAAGCAAAATTCCACACCCCCACGCCCCATCTAATTTTTGCCATCACGAATCAAGTTAAGAACTTTGGTTAAGATCTTCCCTGCCCTTAATGAGTTCCTGGGCCCTGGTAATGATTTTGTTACTTTCGTTAGAGCATACGCAATTCGTCAATCAATATGCCACATTATCACCATCAACGTGAAGAGTATGAAATGAAAAAACAACGATCAACGATCTAAGCAAAAGCTTAAACGAAATATAAATAAATAATTGGCAATAAAAATACAATTTGCACGATCATAAATTGGTTTTTCTATGTAGTTGTGTGTGTGTGTGTGTGTGTGTGTATGTGTGTGCAAATGTTTTGCGCTTTTGTCATGTAATTGACAGAACCAACATACATACATATGTACATACATGCATAGCAGTAATGTTGCCCGCAACATGTTGCCAAACTAGAAAAGCCATTAGAGTTCGATTTGTGTTGCCGTTGTTGCTGTTGTTGTTGTTGTAGTTGCTGCTGTTGCTACTGATAATGATGATTTTTAATTAGTTGTTAATTAAATTTGATTTTTCGCTAGCTTCCGCTGCCTAAGCCCCGTTCCCGTCCCCATCCCTGTTCCCGTCCACGTCCACCATCATCATCTCTCTCTCTTTCTCTCTCTCTCACCCCCGTTTACCCACCACTATCTCTTTCGGATTTTTCTATCTTTGTCCATTTAATTTGCTTGCTTTATGCTTTTTTGTGTTGTTCTTGATATGCGGCTGGGCTCTTTGCTGCTAGGTTGCTGGCTTAATTGGCTGCCAATTTATTTTATTTGCGCAAAATTGCAGCCACACAACAGCAACAACAACAAAAAGCAGAAAAAAACCAACAAAAAAAACAACCAAACCACCGCCAACAACAACAACAATATGACGAAAAACTAGGCAACATGTTGCGAGGCCCAGCTCCCACATGTTGCCACAGTCCGCGCTGTTGGGGCGCACTGCTGTTTGCCAATTAATACGCGGTTCTAATTTTTATGACATTATTAAGCAGGCAGGCAGGCAGCAGTAGGAGCAGGAGCAGGAGCAGCATCATGACCATGATATGTCGCATCATCTCCAAAAGAACTCCAACCGAGACGATCAACGTTGCTTGCGCCTTTTATGTGCACTTTTATAAACTTAATTGTCACAGAGATGATACACACATACAAACAAACAAACAAACATACATACATACATTCATCTTCTTCGAGGCTACTAATCAGAGGTTTCATACAAAAGTTCCAACATAAAGAAATGTTATCGTTCGATCTCTAAATCGATTATTTCTGTTATATCGCAAAGGCCAAAGACAGGTTAAGCGCTTTAAACGAATTGTTTAAATAATATTTACCGATAACAGTTGAAAATCAACTAAAACAACAAACCGATTATTTCTCTAATATAGAAAGGGCCAAAGACTGATTAATCGTTTAGTATATAGTATTTAATAGATTGGTTTTCGATTATAGAACTAGTCAAACAACCAATTGTTTTTTTTTATATTTATCGATAACAACCGATTATTACAAAGACCGATTCATCGCTTAGTCTTTTCTCCGCTCAGAATACAGATTGTAATATGGAAATTTCTCTTATATTAAGAAATAATATTAATATCGATATTTAAAAAAAAAAAAAATAGTAGTAATCGAAATAAGCAAATTCGGTTCTTAAGTACTAGTTGTTAGCAATTGTTAAGGTAGCCCTCTCTTTCACTTTTCCTCTCAGTGTAGCGCGTAGCCTCTCTCTATATATGGTTTATTTGTCTGCCGATCTGACTCAGTTGGCAACATGTTGCTCCCATTTATGTGTGAAGTTTGCCAGCGAAGCTCTCAGCCACAACAACGCCCAGCCCCAGCCACAGCCGGAATCGGAGTTGAAGTTGGAGTCGGGAGTCTCAGTGGCAGTGACAGTCCCAGTGGCAAGTTTCTCTCGTCTTTCGTCTTTCGTCTTACGTCTTTGGCATTCCTTGGCAGCTTCATTAACAATGTTTGTTGCTTCCCCTGTTGTTGTTGTTGTTGTTATTGCCCTTTTTGCCACATGTCTTCTGTTATTGTTGTTGTTGTTGTTGCGGTTGTTGGTTTATTTTATTTTTATTTTTTTTTGCTACTGTACCACACAGAATCAGTCAGCGGCTCTCTCAGGTAGCACCACAAATAACAGTAGCAAAAGGTGGAAAAATAAGAGCAGGAGAAGAAGGATGAGGATAAAGTAGGGGAGGAGCAAGGAAAGGTGGTGGAAATATACCCCTTAACCAATCACATAAGATGAAAGGGTATAATTGGCTATCAATTGAACAACTATACAAACAATAAACATTATTTTAAATTCTTTAGCCAATATCCAGATGAGCTAAGATACATATATATCAGTTAAAAGATATTTAACAATTGACATTTAGGGTGAAGATTTACAGGGTAACTAGCTAGTCGGCTCTGCCTTCCTACACACTGTAAAATGTTATGGTTTGCCTCTGCTTTGCCCACTTGTTGCTGATGCTGGGGATGCTGCCGTTGCTGCTGCAGCTGCTGATGTTGCCGCTGTTGCCGCTGTTGCCTGGCAGTGTCTCTGTTTTTACTAATAATTGGCTTCAATGAGTTCCATAATTGTTTTGCTTTTGGACTTTTAATGATGTCGTTGTTGCTTGTGTGTTGGGTTGTGTGTTGCTTGTGGTGCTTTTGCTGTTGGCCAATTGGCAAGTCATCATTTTTGTAGCCTTGTCATTGTCCCCCTCTCTATCTCTCTCTCTCTCTCTCTCTCTCTCTGTCTATCTCTCACTCATTGTCGATATTTCTATCCTTTGCTTAATTGCTTATTAAATTTATGGTGTTTGTGGCCCAGCTTAAGTTCCACTCTAAACACCCATACCCATCCCCTACCCTCCCTTTTGCTCCTTGTCTTCATCTGCCACTCACTCATTCACTCAAGCTTAACCAACAATTTAGTCTTTGGCAACATGTTGCTATTGCCTCTCGGTCTCTGTCTCTCTCTCTTTAACTCTCTGATGTTGCCAAGCTTTGCTTGCATGTAGTTGTTGTTGTTGTTATTATTTTGTACAAGCAATTAAATGCCTGCTGCTTGGCCCCCCTCTCTACACCACCCTCCCATCCCTCATACCCCTCATACCGCGTATGCGTTCGCGTTTTGTGGCGTGTTAATTAACTCAATTACGATTCGACGGACGTTTGTTGTTGTTGTTGTTGGCTGCGCTGCACTTTTTTTTCTTCTCTTCCTTCTTCTCTTTGCCGTTTTTCTTTTCATTCTTTCATTTTTGATAATTATAATATTTATAGGTTTTTGCCTCGTAGCAACAACAACAACAACAACAACAGCAGTAAGAAAATTTTCTTATTGCGTGAGGCGGCTGGAAAAACTCTAATTAAAGCAACATTTAATTTTATGACATTATCATCATCATCATCATGTGTGTGTGTGTGTGTGTGCGTGTGTATAGTTATGTGTCCGTGTTTCAAACAATTTCATGGGCGTAGACAGGATCTCATTTTAAAGGATCAAGCTTTAAAGATCAATCGGTTAGGCTTGGATTTGCTTGAAATAGATCCCTCAAGTCGAGAATTAATTAAGTTACCAATTCCAAGCACGAAAGTCGTATTAAAGACAATTTGGTGATTGTTTTTTTTTTTTTTTTTTTTTTTTTTTGAGGTCTTTGAGGTAAAAAGGTTTGTGTAATTCCCTTTCTTTTAGCTCTTCACCTTCCTCCTCCATCTTCTCAAATGTCATTCATATCAATGTCAAGCACATAATATTTGGTTTCCACTCTTTTATTTGCCTTAAATTGGCCTCTGTTTTAGACATGTTGTCTGTAAACATTATGAAAATATCTATAGCACAACTTAGGGGGCACAAGCCCTCTAAAAGTAGCGTTACAACATTTCAGTCTCTCTGCCTCGAGCCTCTGCTTTGCGTCACTTTGTGATCTACTTTTGACACATACCGAGGAGGAGAGAGAGAGAGGGGGAGGGAGAGAGAGCGAGAGATAAATAGAAAGTGAGATAAAGAGAGATAGAGTGATAAACTGTTGCATCTGTTGGAGGCATTTTGCAATCTCTTTTGCTGTTTTATTTCGTTTTTTTTTTTTCATTTTACTCATTTCCTTTACAACTTTTTTGTAGCCAGCAGCAAACTTCCGTCGACAGGCTAAAATGCTAATTTGCAATGCAAGCAAGTAGAGTAGTAACACGCCCCCTACCCCCCTACCCACCCACCTTTACCCTTCTCTATAATGCAACACCCCCGCCCCCTGGCAGTCAGCCTGCCAGCCTGCACTTGCCCCATAAGCAATAGTCACATAATTTTCATTTGATTTTTCTTTTTCGTCGTCGTCGTTGTCGTCGTTCTTCTTGACATTTTCGTTTGTTGCACTGCCAAATGCGAAAAAGTGGCAATTAATTTTGTCAGTGTTGCATTTAATGGGCCTGCCAAGCGGCCCATTTTCCGCCTTCCTCTCCCCCACGGCCCCTCTCTCTGCCTTTCTCTCTCTCTCTCTTTGACTCTCTCTCTCTCTCTCTCTCTCATTTTCTCTCTATGTTTAATTAATTTTAAATGGAATTTATCAGCTAATGCGCCTGCTTGACTGCTTATCACAAAAGCAAACAACAACAAAATCTCTTCATAAAATCATAAAAAAATAAAAAACAAAGAGAAAAACAAAAACAATGTTAAAACAACGCCCTAATTACGGGAAAAGCCGTAGAAAGACGCCCCCCCTTCTGTCAAACGATTTTCCGCGTATGTTTGCCCCACTGTGCAGGCAGTTAGTAGGCGTTTATAAGGCTCCCAAAGCCTGCTCTGACAAAAATTTGCAGCTTAATTAGCATTTTCCTAAAATATGCACAACAACAAAAAAACTAAGTAATACAAATAAATAATGTCTGCTTTTGCTTTTTTATTTATTTGCTCGTGGCAATCATCAAGTTGCCCTTCTTAACTGAAAGGGTATAAGCCTTTACGGTATAGACTTGTGCTTTTTGGAAACGAAAATGTTACAAGATTTTCCCTACATCGAATAATTTGCATTTACGTTTGAATTAAACGAATCAATAAGATGCATCAGTTGTTCACTTACTCACTCACTTACTCACTTACTCATTTACTCACTTGTTCAGTTGTTCACTTACTCATTCACTCATTTATTTACTCACTCACTAAATCATTTACTCACTCACTTACCCACTCACTGTCCTACTCGTTCACTCATTTACTCACTTGTTCAGTTCAAACCGACGGACTTACAACAGAAAACAGCTGATCAAACAGCAGAGATCAGTAACCAAAAACCTCGCAAATGCAAAAGGACATAAGTCAGGAAGCAACTGAACAAGTTAGACAGTGAGTCAAAGAACAAGTGAGTTAGTGAATGAGAAAGAGCTGAACAAGTTACACAGGGAACAAGTGATTTGGTGAACAGTCAGACAGTGAGTTAGTCAATCAGTGAACAACTGAACAAATGAGTCAATGAACAAGTGAGTAAAAAACTGAACAAATGAGTGAATGAACAACTGAACATGTGAGTGAGTCTAGAAGAAGAACGAGTTAGGTGAATATGTTCATAGAGAACCCAACACTAAATCTAGGGTATACAAAGTGCGTTGCGGCATGGCTGATGCGTTCTCAGTTTTATCAGTTTTTTTTTTTTTTTGGGCGATTTCTTTTCTACATTTACGACAAACACGCCGCACACACTTTGTCACCATAAACCAAAGCCCAACTAAAATTAGAATCATAATAATTGTTTCATTTGTTACCTTTTTTTTTGGCCAACACTTACGCAAAAGGCAAACAAAAAGGCACCCAACAACAAGAAGAAGCGAGTGAATGGAAACTCGAAACTTACCTAAAAAGAAAAGAGAATTTAATTAGTAAGCGGAATTTATTAAGTTTGCTCGAAACTCTTTGGGCTAATTTTGGAAAAAGTTTGCTGCAGATTTTCTTTAGTAATTTTGAACCAAGTTCAAGTCTAGGTCAAAAGGGTATTATAACTTTCATGTCATTGTATTAGCTTCAACTGACTGTGTGTGTGTGTGTGTGTAAGTGTGTGTGTAAGAATGTGTTTGTGTGTTAAAGTTCTTGTCAAACACAAATTTGACAGCGATCGATCCATCAACACTTTTAATGCAAAGTGGTTCACAGTAGTGGGCAAGTTGCCAGGATCGATTTACTACCCACACACACACACACACACATACACACACACCCAACCATTCACACACACAATCAATCACAAATCTTCCCCTCTGTCGCAAGTTTATTAATTTTTTTTCGAAAAAAAAAACAAAAATAGCTCAAAATAAACGCAAGTTGTTGAACGAAAATTTATAAATAAAATTTAAAACAAAATTGTTGTCATTATGGCTTGACTAATTAACTTGCTCTTGCTTCTCTCTTTCTCTTTCTCTCTCTCTCTCTCTCTCTCTATGTCTTTCTCTCTGCTTTGTTCCTCTAACTAAATAAAGGGCAACATTTTTGTTTAAACATTCTAACATTCGCCTAAAAACTTGTCAAAATTTAACTACTTAACGCTAGGTGGCGCCTCACTCTTTTATATACAATTTTTCAATTAATACCCTAACCAAAACGCGAGTAAGTAGACTATAAACTACAATTTGCTACAACTTTCGAAAAGAAGAGACAAAAAAAAAAAGGAAAGAGTATTCCATTTGCGGTTTGCTTGTTCTTGTTCTATGTTTTTTCTTTCTTCGGTTTTCGGCATTTTTGATAAATGCTTCTTAATTATTAAACTTGATTTAATCATTATGCAAGTCAAGTGGCGAGCCATTTACATTTTGTTTAATGTTTATTTATATAAACCAAATGGAACGTGATTGGACAATTTGTTATTCTGGAAACGAAATGAGTTAAGAGAGACTGAGAGAGACTGAGAGAGAGAGAGAGAGAGAGCGGAGCAACGAAGCGAACAATTTTTAAATGCAACCAAGTGCATTGAAAGAAATGTGCAAAAGAGAAATGTGCAAAAAGGCATTAATTAAAACAAAAATATATACGAAACAGCAGCAACAACAACAACAATAGTCAACAAATGATGCCACCGATCGAGAGATCTCGCCCCCATGCCGCCTTATAATGATGACGACAACGAAAACGACAACGCCAAAGACTGAGGAAAATTTAATTAAATATATATAATTCAAAAAGCATTGCTCGTAAAAAATAATTAAACAAACACAATTAGTTAATGAGAGTGAGGAGTGAGGAGAAAATACAAAACGCAATCTTTTTACCTCTCTCTCTCTCTCTCTCTCTCTGTCTCTGCCTCTGCTCTCTAAATCGTTTTCCATAATAAGTTTAACTGTGTTTAGAATATCAGAAACTAAATCAATTATATATCTAACGAAATTTCTAAGGAAGTATATACTACATAGCAAGAAGTGTGTTCCTTAGATCCTGCAAGGCTTTTAGTCAGGAGGCCTGAAAAGCAATCTCTCCCTGAGCTTAAGTAAGAGCTCTTTGCTCGTTACATCTGAAACACTTGAAAGACTTTTAGTCAGGGGTCCCGCTCTAAGCCAAAATCCTATAAAGCCTTCTCCCTACACTCAAAACTCTCTTCCTCTTTTTCCCTTCCTCTCTCTCTCTCCCTCCCTCTCTCTCTCTCTCTTTGAACTGATCAAGGCTATTGAAAGGCATTTGGCAGTGTACATTGGTAAGAGATAATTAGCCTTACTTGTGTGTGTGTGTCATTTAGGCAAAAGAAAAAACTGTCCGACTTTAGCCGATGCTAATTAGAGAGGTAAGAAAAAATACTAAAGACGACGCCCACACAGCTAAAACTGGGCACAGGCACAGGCACACTCGAGGAGGCGCAGTGTCTCCTTCAGCACTTCTTCTTCAGTTTTGCTTTCATCACAGATGCTTCTTAGTTCTTAGTTCTTGGTTCTTGGCTAGTTTTGATGTTCTTCTGCGTGTGTGTGTGTGTGTGTGTATGCTCATGGGTGAGTAGTCTACTTTGGGGCCCATAAATCTAGAGCCCCCTGGTGGTTGCTTGGGTGTCGTTCGGCCTGACATTGTTGACTCATTAAGATGTGGGCTAAAGCAAAGAGTTTGCCATTTGCCGTTTGCAGTTTCTCAGTGTCTCTCTCTCTCTCTCCCTCTCTCCCTCTCTCTCTCTCTGTCTCTTTCTCGTTTGGTTGCACATTGCAATTGAGCACTGTTTCTGCTTCTGTTTCTCTTGTTGTTTCTGTTGTTGTTGTTCTTTCATAACATAATTAACGAAAATTGAAACAAGAGCTATGGGCTCTCCATTGTGTGTTGGTTGTTCTTATTCTTATTCTTATTCTAGTTGTTGTTGTTGTTGTTGTTGTTGTTGGGCCGCCCGCCCAGTTGGGGATTTCTTTTTTATTTTTATTTATACTTTTTTTTTTCTTTTCCTTCTCTTTTTCTTTTTTTTTTTTGTTTTTTTTCTTGGCCATTGTCGCACAGTCCACAAACCAATGTGTGTGTGTGTGTGTGTGTGTGTGTGTGTCACTGTTGGAATTTTAATGATGACTACTTTTAGACATACACACACACACACGCCTCTCCATAGAGTTTATACTTGGCGGCAGTTCCCTGCACAAAACTACTACTCCCCCCCCACACTTCTTTACCAACCGATCTCTCTTTCTCTCTCTCTCTATTTCTTTGCTGACTTCCTAACAATGCTCTGTGAAGCTGTGTGTAGGCTTCCTCTCCAAAATGGCAACACTAGACTGTCAGGTTTTTGGTTTCAAGAAAACTCAAAACCCAAATGGACTTAGCCTTAAGGATTCGCAATTCTAACCAACTGGATATAAACACAGGTTGCCAGACTTAATTGACTTGGCTTGTTTTCTTTTTGCTGTTATAATTCTCAACTGGTTTAAGTGCATGAGAAACAATTCTTTGTTGTTTAGTGTCAATGATTAAATAGTGTTAATGCTTGGGGTCTTCATTCTTGGCCCCCTTCTTTTTTGCGCGCCTTTTTGCTGTAGTTTTTTCTCAGCCGCCAACATGGGTAACTCCTCCTCGTACTCCTCCTTCGCCACCTTCTCCTGGTGGTTGCTGCGTCGTCGTCGTCGTCGTCGTCGTCTTTCGTTACATTTACAACTCAGTTTGCAGAGTACAAATATTGACTTAATTGTAGTAATGATGCATGTCGTTGCTGTTGCTGTTGCATGCCTCCTCCTTCTCCTCCTCCTCCTTCTCCTCCGCCTCCTACGTCCTTTCCCCTGCCTTCCCATGGCAACGCCTCCCTGAAACGCCTCTTGTATCACTATCTCTTCCCTTACGTGTGGCTACAATAAATGCTAATGACTGCACTAAATGGCCCATTTGCGTTGCACTGTTTGTGTAGTTGTTGCAGTTGTTGTTATTGTTGTTGTTGGCTTTTGGCATTCATTCATTGCAATTATCGAGTCGAAGTCGAGTTCGAGTTCGAGTCGTTGTTCGAGTTGTGCCCGGTTGACGCGCAAATTGTAATTAAAAAAAACTACAAACAAACAAAAAAAAATAAAAATAAAAAAAAACTAAAACAATCCAAAAACAAAGTCAAGCTAATTGGCAGCTGGGTACCCTCTGTTACTTTGCTCACACGATAATTGGTTAAAAACAAAAAATTACTTGCTCTCGGGATTTGCACTTGATCTAAATTCATTAAACATTCTCAGCCTTTCCACCCTCCCCCCCCTCCCCTATCTTCATTCCTTCTACTTGATTCTCCTGCCACAACTCCAGTTGATCGTCTTCTTCTTCTTCTTCTTCCGTTTGCACCATAATTAGCAACAATTTAAGATGGACAGCCAATTTTGATTACAAATAAATAAAGAAAATCATTTTCGTGGATCGACTTTTGAGATACCCAGCATAAAGTAAGACTACTGCATGATGAGTCCAGTGACGCACAAGCAACTGCTGAGGCATGGACAAGCATGTTGCACTTTTTGAGAAGTCCGAAAAGGAGTCATCACGTTGCATCTAACAGTTGCTAGACTCGTTTGATCGACTACAGACGTTTTCCGAGTAACGCACAAGTAACTAAAGAACGCACAAGCATGTTGCACTCTTTAAGATGTCCGAGATGTCAGTTGCTGGTATGCCATACCCATTCATTTGATACGCTCGATTGACTGAACGACATTTTCAAAGTGACGCACAAGCACGTTGCAAGCTTTGGTGTATCCCACAGGTCCTAGACCCGCTCGATCTACTAAACGACATATTCAGAGTGACGCCGCACAAGCATGTCGCACTCTCTGTGAAGTCCAAGATCATAGTTCGCCTAACCTAACGACCCTTTGGATGTGTGGGCGAGGAAACATTTTGACAAGCTTATTATACCCTCCCATTCCCCCGACTAATGGTTATTCAGGTCAAAGATTTATTGAGTCTGGACGCACAATATGCCTAGTTTTTTTTTTTTTTTGTGCAAATGATTTGTCGAAGTGATTAAAAGTCTCAAAGGCAATCGACATATGTACACATATATGTAGGAAATGTATATTAGACTGGTTTATTATTGCACAAAGCAGCCAGTGAGGAGAAGAAGGAGAATCAGAGAGGGACAGAAAGAGAGAGAGAGCTACTCTGAAGAGATAATTAGGGAATTCGTCGTTCCTGACATTTGAAATGTGTTTGTGTGTGTAGTCTCGTATTTTCGTATATATAAAATATAATTTTCATGCTCGACTCGAAGGCAAACCCATAACTGAGTCACTCGAAACAATAATTCAATCGAATTGAATATCGATCGATCGATTGATCGATATTGTATTCCCTTGTCGGTGTTTTTTTAGTCGATTGTTTTAGATTGGAAACCAGTCTTATGTACTCACATAAATACACATACATATGCATGTACATACATACATATGTACATTAATATGAATATGTTTTTTAATTGGCTACAAATCGAAAATAAATGTAAAATGCAAATTAACATGATTTATGTATTTATGTTTGTATGTATGTATGTGTAGAAACCAAACAATTTAAATGAACGAGGGTCAGAGATGTCGATCAAATCAAGTGTGGCTGGCTGGCTGACTGGCTGGCTGGCTGGCTGGCAATGGCAATTAAATTACGATTACAATTTCCAAGTCTTCGCAATGATCGCATATACCCTTTGCCAGTTATTTGGGTTAGGGTATACAACAACAAATGCCACAATGTTTTGTGCACTTTTAATTAGGTTTAATTAAAATTTGTATGCCTATGAAATGGTCTAATTAAAATGCTCATGTAATGTCTGTTGTACGCCCCAAAATGACAATGTGGTTTTTATGTTTTTTTTTGTTTTTGTTGCCCCTTACGCCCCCCCCCCCCCGTCCCCTTTCCACCATAGGCAATTTGTGCCAATTGTTGTTGTTGTTATTGTTGCATAAACTACAAATTGAATTACGCGCTTGGCTAAATGCATTTTTGCATTTTTACATTTGCCTTTTTCTTTTCTCGCTTTGTTATTACTCTCTAGCGAAAGAGATCTCTCTTCTAATTATTACTGCGAGGTATATGAAATGTCGAGTTATTATCTAAGTTTTCTTTTACCATGGCGGCACGCCCACCCAGGCATAGGATCATTGTGTGTGTGTGTGTGTGTGTGTGTGTGTGTAATGCTATGTTAATGCGTGTTAAAAACCAATTAAATTCATTCTCTCCCTTTCTGCTTCTTATCTCTCCTTGCATTTGCACTTTTATTCGCATTTTCATTTCTAAACCTAATAAAAACAAATTAAAATTAAAAACAAGAAACCAAAGGTAATAAAAACACCACTAAACAGAAATACCCTAACCGTTCAGAAGCTCCATCAGTTTAAGGCCTCACAATAAGGGGAAGAAAGAAGGGTCCTGAAGTGAAACTTCTTTTGAATCGTTCTGTAACGACTATACGAAAAGAAAGAGACAGATGTTTCTTACTTTTTAAAAGAAGTGGGCAAGGGAATGGAGGTTTACAGAAGAGTTGGCCAAAAATAAACCCCATGAAGTTCAGTTTTATATATTATTGAATTTCTTATGATAATTCCATAATTCAAATCTCAATTTGAGTGCCAGTTTTGGTAGAGTATTACCAATAGCAGAAAAATACTTTTCTTCTTCGTCGTCGTCGTCAACGCCACCGCATTGTTTTCTCAATTATGGAAAGTCAATTAATTCTAATGTGTGTGTGTGTGTGTGTGTTTGTGTGTTTGTGTGTGTGTGTGTTGCATGTAATTTCCATTTTTTGTGCGCTTTGGCAACTCAATTTAATGCGTTGCAGTTGCAGCAGCAGCAACAACAACCACAAACAACCAACCAACAATTGCATCCGCATTGCGTGGCTTTGGATGGTTTTTCTCCTAACATCTCTCTCCTTCCCATCCCCCCCCCCCCCCACCACGCCACATTTTTCCCTTACCTCTCGCTCTTGCTCCCACTCTCTCTCTCTCTCTCTGTCGTTTTCTTTTTGCGCATTTTATTTCTTACTTTTTGCATAATTGCCTTTTGGCTTTATAATTATTTGTTGCATACGCTTTTAATTTTGTTAATTAATTGCCTCAAGCATGTTGCTTGTTGTATGAAATTGTTATTGTTGCTGCTGCTGCTGCTGCGTGACTGCTAATTAACAGTGGCTTAACAGCGGCACAACAGCAACAACAGCAACAAATCGCAGAGCAGATAGAAGCAAAAGAAAAAAAATTCATTTTCCATTTGGAATACTTTCAATGGGCATTCAATTCACCTTGATCACCTTTTTTTAATCCTTCTTCTAATTTAAATTAATTGCTATTCTCTTTTTTCATGCATTCTTCTCATCTCTTTATAGAATATCCTCACATCGGTTGGGAGGGAATATGGAAGGATATACTCATTGGCTTGGAATTTTAACAATAACAACAACAACAATAAAGCAGCGTTAATTCCCCAAAGACAGAGCAAGAACATTAACAATTTAAATACAACAAGCAAAAGAATAAATAAAATAATACACCAACAACAACAACAACAACAACAAACAAACAAACAAAAAATCGAATCAAAATGCAAGCGAAATTTGCACTTTTCGCTTAAGCCCAAAAAAAGAAACCGCAGCAGACAAAAACGAGCCTAAGAAGAGATGGAGATGGAGACGAAGACGAAGACGAAAACGTAGACCAAGACGAGAATCCCCGAGAAGCTCATTAAAAAATACCAAAAATCTTTGTACTGAAAATGTGACAAAATTTTTAAATCACCTTCACTCCATACCGACGACATTGAAAGACGGCAAAAGTTAGCAAGGATCGTGGCACAGTGGCAGAAAAGTGATTGAAAAAAAAAAAAACGACATCTTATAAAGTACATCAAAGAGATTGACCACAATTATCACTAAGAATTGTACCACTGTAAAGACTTAAAGTTTGTGTATAAGGATCGGACGGAATGCGGCGGCCGGTAACAGAAACTTTTCTACACTATGAACATTCCCCGAACGACAATGACGACGCGAGGAGGAGGAGGAGGAGGAGGTGGAGGAGAATAAGGAGCAGGAGAATGAGGATGATGATGATGACGACGACGACGACGACGACGCCTGGAACAAAAGTGCAAGTGATGCTCATGTACAAAATCAGGTCCAAAACAACACACAGGTTCAAGACGGAATCAAAAAGCCAGCAACGAAACGAAAAAAAAAAAACAAATATAAAGAGAAGAGGAAACTCAGTCACTAGATCGTCGAACGAATGTTGCTTGCGGGATGGGCTGGAGTTGGAGTTGGAGTCGGAGTCGAAGTTGGAGCTGGTTGGTTTGTCGTTCGTTTTTAATGAGGCTCTAATTGACATCTGCATTTATTTCACGAAGGCTCATCGATCACACAGAGCAACCAGCCAGCAGCCAGCAGCCAGCAAAACAAACTAACAAGAGAAAAAATAAAAGACGAATATTTTAATTGGCATTTTAACTAAAAGTGTTTAGGCTTTAGTTAAAATTGTTTTTCGTTCAGAATTCGATACCGAATCCGATCCCAAATCGATTCGTGTATACAAAGAGCGGCACAGCGCGAATAGTGTAAAAGGGCCACCTGAAGAAGAAACTGGTTTCTGAAATCCAATTAATCCTTTGATTTAACCCCTAATGGCATTATGCAAAAAATGCATATGGCAAAATTGATAAGACGAAGATCAACGACTGGGGAGAAGAGAGGAATGCGGGAGGGGAGGGGAGAGGGTTGGAGTGAGAATTCCAATGCTTTATTGTCGGCACATAAAGCGAATGTCGCACGCACTGTTTGCCTCATTTACTCAAATTGAAAGCGACAATAGGACGAGTAGTCGAAGAGGATTGGGGGATCGGGGAATCGGGGGATCGGGGTTCGGGGGTGGTGCATGAGATCTGCTAATGATGTTGTTGCCCAGCGATCTTCATCATCGTCATCATTATCAACATCTTCATGAAGCGTAAAGCTAAAAAAGGGCAAGCAAGCAAGAAGCAACAACAACGAAAAAAACAAAAAAAAAAAAAAAGAATCAGAACTGGTAGAAAGGCAGCCACAGGCAAAGGCAAAGGCACAGGAACCGGGCAATCCAACCAACCGACCGACCGAATGGCCGGAGTAAGCCAATTAAATGTGAGATCGTGTAATTGGCAAATTAATTTCAGACCAATTATAAAAGAAAACGAACACAAAAATAAGAGGAAAAGGAGTTTCAAGACTCTTCTTCTGCCTTCTTTGGTTATACTTATGTGTATTTGTTTTTTTTTATTTTTTTTTAGTTTTCTTTTTCTTTTTGTTTGTACATATTTTCATTTTATCGAGGTGCGTAATAATGATAAAAATCTTTTGTGTAAATGAAACAGAGAAACAGGCAGTTAAAAAACAAAGTACAAAGAGAGACAGACAGAGAGAGAGAAAGAAAGATGTAGAGTAAATCTAATGCAAAGTTTTGAACGATCTAAAGATTCTAATTGATTGAAACTCGTTGCTCGCTACTAGTTACTAGTTACTCGTTATTTATTGCAATCTTAAACTTTTAAGCAATTATGTAGATGTAATTTGAAGTTGACTTTCTTGGCTTGTGGGGTCACCTTTCCCTGGCCCATTCGCCTACTCGCCACTCGTTGCTCGCTGCTCGCTGCTCCTTGCAGCAGCTACTTGTTAATGAAATTATAATGAAAGCACACATTATGTGGCGCACTTCATTTTTCATTTTGGCGCGACGCATTTCCTTTTTTTTTTTCCTGACAAACAACAACTCCTCGGCCCAAGCCGGACCAGGACCGAGAGGACTGGGACTGGTTTCTGTCCTCAGTTGCGTGTGCTGTGTGTCCCGTTCCCTGGTCATAAAATATATGTATGTAAAAATGCACTGAGGCGAATCGACGACCACAACGACGATGACGACGATGATGACGACGACGACGACGACGATGGGCTCTTAATTATTAATAAAACCAATTGCAAGCAAAACAGTTGCCGCTTGAACGCCCAGAACTGAGTCTGAGGCTGAGTCTGTGGCTATGGCTAAAGCTGAGGCTGCAAGTGGGATCAGTGGCAAATGGCAACCGGCAACCGGCAACCGGCAATGGGCAACGGGTTTTCATCCAGTCTTTCCTTGTCTCTCTATCTCTATCTTACTCTCTCACTCTCTTAGTCTCTCTCTCTCACTCTCGCTCTATTTCCACCTTCTCGCTCTTGGTTGGTCAACATGTTAACTTTTTAATTAACGAGTTTTCGTTCTTTTTCGATTTTAAAATACTGGCCTGAAGCTGACTCTTATGGCTTGCCTTTTGTGTGTGGGGTAACCTTAGCTCACTTTCATTTTTTTTATGTTTTATGTGGTTTTTTTTTTTTGCGTTTTTTGCTTTTTTTTTTTTTTTGTTGTTAATTTAATTTCCAACTTGGCAATTTTTGTTAATAAAATTTTCAGCAAATTGTTGTCTCAATTTCTTAAGTTCCGAACCGGAGACCTCATAAATTGAAGGATTACGACGACCAAGAAGACGAAGAAGAAGAAGACCAAGTAATACCAGGTGAAATGAGATGAAAGGGGGCGGGGGGAGAAGCGGGAAGGCTGTCGGTGGTAAAAGACTGCCGCCCAAGAAGCGAGAGTCAAAGGTATAAGCAAGTTGTTAGCATCAAAAAAAAAAAAAAGATTCTTTCAGGCAATGTGTGGCCAGCAGATTTAACACTCGACTACAAAATAAAGGGCAAAATCTTTATCTTGAGATCATTAACTAAACCTTTTTAATCCACTTTAAGCCATAATATCGTTGAAGAAATTTTAAGCCCCAATAAGTATGCTAGGAAAATCGTGATAGAAATTTTGGGAAAAAATGTACCATTTTGTAAATTGAAATTCGAAAAAACAAAAAAAAAAAAAGAATGCACAACACTTGCCAAACGAAAAGTATTTACTCATTAGCCTAACAGGTGTTTTTGGTTTTGTTTTCACAATTAGAAAACATGTGGCAAAAGAAAGGAATTTTCTTGATTTGCAGTTCAGTGTAATTTGTTGAGGGCGTTGCATAGAGGTGCGTCGTCATGATCATCATCATCATCATCATCATCGTCATTATAATCATCCTCTTGGTGTCTCTTGAGTCTGGGGTCTCTTCTCTTCCGTCTGCAATTTCTGTTTCGTGGTTCGTTGTTTTTTTTTTTTTTTCAGTTTTTTGTTCGCTTTTGTGTATTTGTGTTGCTACTGTGATGCGCGTGCGCGCCCTGCCTGCCGCTGTTGTTAACGATAAGATCGAAGCCGAAGCCGAAGACGGAGACGAAGACGAAGAGGAAAGGAGAAGAGAGGAGTGTAGGCAGAGGAGTATAGTATTGTTGCTGGCTGTCTGATTGTTGGTTGGTAGCCAGAGGCAATAAGCCATACTAATAGGCTGTTGCTCCTCCTTCGCCTCCTCCTCCAACTGCTCCTCCTACTCCTCCTCCTTCTGCGTCGTCATCATCATCTACTCGCAGTCGTTTGCCACATTTGTATGAATAATTTAATTATTGTTTAAATGTTAATTAATGCAACGTGAATGCACTTCACTAGACTCTCAACTCCGTCTCCGTCTCCGTCTTCGTCTCCGTCTCCGACTCTTTGACTTTAACGTCACTTTTTACACTTTACACGCTCCGAATGGATAACTTGACAGACACGCAGCATTTTGGCATTAATGGTTTTGCTTATCGAATTGAGTATACTTAGGCGAATGGATATGGATATGAGTATGAGTATGAGTATGAGTATGGGTGGATTTAGGGGTTTGGTTAGTTGCCACAATTGACTGAAATTATTTTTCATCAATTTTGTGAATCTCTCTCTTTCTCTCTATCTCTCTCTTTTAAGCGTAAACCGAGAGATCCCCGTTTGAGACCATCATTAAAACCTCACTGGAATATTTCTTATTCCCTTTTTTTTCCCCCTTTCCTTTTTTTTTAATTAATATTCATTTGGCAAGTTTAATTGATATAAACAAATCAAATTCTAAATAATTCTGTAGAATTTAAAGAAATTGAAACCGTTTTATGATTCAGTTTTCATTTTGATATAAACAAAACCAAACCAAACCAAAAACTGACAGATTAAATTGCAATTAAAGCTAACAGGTTTGTTTAATTTAAGAAAAAAGGAAAAAAGAACTTACATATGCAAAGAGTTGAGTTACGTTGCGTTACGTTCTTTCAGGTGCAGGTAGAATAGAAGCCTTTTCTTTGAAGCACACCAAACAAAAAAATTATAGATTTGATTTATTTATTTGTTTACACACATACACACACGCACGAACGTACACACACACACAGAAACAGCAGAGATAAAAGAGTCAGTGTGTGTGAGGCAGAGCTGATGAGAGTTAGAGAGAGCAAGAGAGAGTAAGAGAGAGAGATAAAGAGGTGGATCTCTAACTCTTTGTAGGAGGTGTGATGGTACCGTTAATTGAATAACTACTGAAAGATCAGTTGAGTTAAACTGTTGTTGTTGTTGTTGCTGTTGTTTTGTGTTGATGTTGTTGTTGTTGTTGCTGTTGTTGTTGTTGTTGTGGCTGATAGCTGAGGTGTGGAGGTGTAGGTGGGGCAAACGTTGTTGAGAGGAAACGAACGAACACCTGCACCACAACGAGAATTATACACTATAACATACACACACACACATACACTTTTGCACTCGCACATACACACACACTCACACACACACACACACAGAGGCACGCAACAACACGCTCAGCACGAACTGAACTCGGACTCAATTAGTTAGCTCGTAAATTTGCATATTTCAAATTACTGTAGAGGTAGTGCGATGGTGGTGCGGCTGCGGCTGCTGCTGCTGGTGGTGGTGAAGTGGAGAGCGGTGATACACTGGGTCGGGGATCGGATCGGTGCGGAACGACGTTGTGGCATATGTTTTTTGTTGCACACACAAGAAAAAAAAATTAATGAATTTATTTATATATGTATATAGAGTGAGAGATATATGTTGTTTGCCTACACATATACAACACAGATACGTTTGTACATAGAAGACGGAATAATAATAATAATAATAATAAACAACAAATTGCACGCGAAAAATTTGTATATGATTTTTGTTTTGCGTCCGTTTCGTAAATAAGTAGAGATTCTTCCGCTTACACTCGCACACGACCGCCAGCGACGAAGTTCACTTGACGAATGCCGCATGCACATGGATTCGAAACGATGAATGAAAACGTTGCGAACGTTCGTACGAAACGTCACACACACACACACACTCACACACACACAAGGTGGAGGTGGTGGTGGCGGCTGGCTGTTGCTCTCTCTCAAGCTTTGCGTTCTCTCTCTCTTGCGCTCTCTGTCTCTGTCTTACTCCTTCTGGCTAACCAATTTACGCTCTCCCTCTTTCGCTCTTGTTCAATGGGGCTCTGGCTCTCTGGCTCTCTGTCGCTCTTTGTGTGCTGCTTATCAGCTGACTGAACCGGCGAGGGTTGTTCTTTCGTGTTTTGTTAGTTTGGAGCCTTCATTGCTTTGCCATTGGCTGCCATTGGGGCCAACCTATCACAGGGTGCCGACTATAAGTTTAAGGGTTACCCTTAACAGAACCAACAAAATCCCTCTCCTTTCATCCGCGCAATTGTCACTGGCTCCATTCCACTTAACAGAACTCTGTTATTAACAGTAGTTTTTTTCACCTGTGCGTAATAGAACGTAGGTGGAGCCTTCAGTTAGCATAGTTTTTACCTTGCATATCTATGTCCATTTCATTCGTTCTATTCTTTGTTCTTTTTTTTCGCGCTTTTTGCCTTTTCCACCCCTTTATCTGTCCACCACAAACATAATGAATTGTCTGCATAAATAATCGTCTAAAAACTACTTAGTGATGCATCCCCCTTTTCATATATATACATACATACATACGTACAGACTTACATACATACATAAACAATACAATGTTTTTTTTTTTTTTTTTTTGTTTTTGCGCTTTCTTTTGGCCCGCTCAAAGCCAGAGAATAGCAGCAGCAGCCATACATAAAAAGCCAATTAAAAATTTATAATAAACCCCGCTAACCCCGCCACAATGCAACACATCAACCCCCAACACAGTAGCAGCAGCAGCAGCAGCAGCAGTAGAAAGGAAAACGAAAATAAATAAATATCGTAAGCAAAGCCATAGGCACATAAGCAGCAGCATCAGCAGCAGCAGAGGCAGCGGCAGCACAGTGGCAACGAAACTAAATCAAATTAAATCCCCTATCTGTCAGTGAGTTACGTTTAGGTTATATCTAAATTAGATCACAGATGTAATTAATCCATGGATTCAATGTTAAATATGCCAAAGTAATCTAAATCAAAACTAATTTAAAGTATCAGATGGATAAAGAAATGTTTTTGAAGTTCACTTGTCAACTTTTTTGAACCCCATAATATCTATTGAAATTTATATTTTTGGCCATTTGCACTTTCAATACGCTTGCGGACCAATGTGCCAATGCCTACTGGATAACTGGATAACTCATGTGATCAAAACAGAGGACAAGGGCCAATGGAGCTACGATTTGGATTTTGGAGGTGTGGTGGTGTGGAAGAGGGGGGGGCATTGCAGGGCAACTGTTTTCGGCACACGCTTCTTCTACTTCTGGCGCTAAATTAGATGTAAAATAATGAACATTTCAATTAAAATAATTAATATTATGGAGTGGATGAAAATGAGAATGCGGATGCGAAAGCGAATGGATGCTGCCTTGGCATGGACAGAATAGAACAGAACACTAAGCACTCAATTAACCATTTTAATGTTTATGGAACCAGGTTGAAGGAATTGTGGATGCTTTTTTAATTATAATTAAACATGCGAGTGGGTGGATGAGTCGAGGATTCGCAGCCCTCATTCTCTTTCTATATACATATCTATCCTCTCTCTCTCTCTCTCTCTCTCTCTCCCACTTTAATCACTTAGACGCGTGCAGGAGACGCGGGCATTTAAAATTAATTCTACTCAAGTGCGCAAAAAAAAAAAAAAAAAACACGTGGCGTGTGGCTTGCCATAGCTAGAGAGAGAAAGGAACACCGTTATACGACGTAATACTTGTGTGGATATGTGGGTGTGGGTATGTGTGCCGTTCTTATAGATTACCGTTAACATTTTCAGGCATCGAAACAAAAAGAAATTGCACGCTAATTGCTCATGTTCAATTAAAAAGGAAACGAAACGGAATGGAATGTGCTTATGCGAGGGTAAGCCGACAAGTTTGTAAGGAAAGGGCTCTAGACAAATTTCATACACATATCCATGCAGTCAATAACTAATTAAGCATCCCTCGTATATGGGCGAGAAATGCTTGCTTTTTGTTTTGGTCTTGATCCTTTACGCAAATAATTGCCTAATTGTCTCTGCTTCTGTTCTGCTCTGTTCTGGTTTCGTTTCGTTTCGTCTCCTGCATGTGTTCGTATGTGTGTGTGTGTGTGTGTGTGTGTATGCAAATGCTCCTCTCTGTACGCATAACAAAAATCCATTTGCCATTCTATTAATTGGGCCAGAAGATCAAGCAAAAGCCGCAGCTGCTGCTACTGCTGCAGGACACCATTAAGCTTTTGGGTAAATAATATCCTTGTTGGGAAAAAAATAAACCCATAAAACGTTCAATATGCATTTCGAATACTTGAGAGAATACTATGCGAGCGACCCGACCCTATTGTGGTTACCATTTGCCGCTGAATCACTAGCCAGGACTATTTGTCTTATGTCAGAAAGGATATTTGTTCCATCTTAAACAATTAAAAACATTGGGGCTTCCCTTAGGTTTGGATTTTTGAAAGTGATTTCTCAAATGTGTCTTAATTCGATAGAAAATAGAATAAATCAAATTTCTGGGAAAACATTTATAACATTCAATTTTATAGCATACTTTTTGGAGTTCTAAATACGCTTAAATTTTTAATTCAATCACAATTGATAACGCAGATCGTATGAGATACTTATTGTTATTTTACTTAAACAAAATACTTAACTATGAAAAACAATTAAGATTACTCCAATCTTAATCATATTCTCGAAATGAAACTTTCTTTTGGCACTCACATCGCATTGTTGTTAATGGGTTAATTTCGAAATGTGTAATTTATTTTAACTTTGTCCTCTTGTCAGGCTTTGTCCCTTGTCGCCGCCTACGAACGGACCCGGACCCCTGTCCGGCTAATGAAAACTAAAAACTTCAATTACCCACAACAAAACCCAACAACCAAAAATGGAGAAGAAAAGCAACAATAATGCGTTTTTAAAACCCAAATACAAAAAAAAGGAAAACAAACAAAAGAAAAACCAAATAGAATGAAATAACTCTCTAAAAATTTATCTTTGAAACACCGATTTTCATATACCCTTATCTATAATCTTTGCTTTTTCAACTTTTAAAAGTTTAATTCTTAACATTCCTGAGATCTTAGTGCATAGTATACATATGTAAGAAAGATATAGTTATCCGATTTACAAGTAACTAACTAACCAACTAGCTCTCTGTAAGGGTATTACAAGTGAAAACTGTAAGAAAAAGCCGAAAAAGGAATTGTGATAGATGAGGGTATCGGGATATGGGGGTATGGAGACCATCAACAGAGTCCACCCGTATACGTACGAAAAGTTTTTTACGGGCCACTTGTTTGTCCTTGTCCCTTGCTGCTTATAAACAAAAGGAGAGCACACAGTTTCTGACCAAAAAGGCAAAGAAAATGGCAATAAATCAGTGTAAATAACACATAAAAATGCCCAATTCAATGTCTGTGTGAGAGAGAGAGAGAGAGAGAGCGAAACGAAAGGGTTTTGCTGGCTCTGCTTACGAAATTTCCCAATGGGGTGATTATTTAAAATTGTACAACGCATAAATATGGCAGAGAAACAGAGAGAAAGACCCATATTGTTTGTTAACTTATTACAGTGCCGGTGAAATCATTATAAGAAACAGCAAAACTAGACTGGACGGGACTAATGGAAAAAGAAAGCACCCAAAAAAAAAAAAAACAAAAACTAGTAAATGCCCCAAACTTGCCTTTACGTTAGCTTTTTAGCACTTATTAAATCTTAAAGACCACCAATAAATTCCTTTCATAAGTTATGGCGATTATTTTCACAAGATTTACCTAAAAAAAAATATATATATATCAAAGAAGTTATCTTTTAGGCATAGTCGAAGTTTGTATACCCTTGCAGCCGCAATATGATGAATATATTTCCCGAAAATTATTTATATACAAAATGTTTTTCTCGTTTATTCCTATGATATAGTAGTCCGATACTTGCAAAATTTTGCCAAAAGTTGTGAAAGACTTAAGAAACAAAAAAGGTTTTGCTCACTAAGACTGCTTCTTTGACCGATCATTCCCATGGCAACTACATATATGATATAGTAGTCCGATTCTTACAAAATTTGGCAAAAAGATACAAACCACAACAATAGACAATAGTGATGAAAATGGATCTAAAAATTGAAAAAACAAAATAGTTTCCCTCAGAAGGAATCATTTTTCAACCGATCGTTTTTATGGCACATATAAGTTATAGTAGCCCGATTCGGGCCGTTCAAGAACTTAACCTGTTTATGGTAATGAAAAGTTTATATACCAAATCTCCGGTCAGTATCTTTAAAACTAAAAGCGTGAGAGGTGTAAAAACAGACAGACATACAGACAGACTATATCGACTTGGCTTCTTACGCCGATCAAAAATTTATATCAAAAGAACATCTGACCATCTGGAAGGGTATATTGAAGTCAATAGTTTCTCGGACCGACTTTAGCTCGGCACATTAGCGCACCTATCGACCAACTTGACAGCTTAAATTAGTCAGAAACATGCATCTACGTTTTGTTTTATCAACATTAGGCATTGGTTAAACGTTTTCTTTCAATTCTAAGAAAGTTTACATAGATTGTCTGCTCGAATTTTCAACAATTTTGTTTTTTTAGATTCGTTTTTTCGAATTTAAAGCGTTTAGAGAAAGGGTATTTAAAATTTCTTTTGTCTCTAACATCTTTTGAAGACAAAAAAAAAAAAAAACGGAGAATTTAAAGCAATTCGACTAGAAAGCTTTTGCACAATCGATATGCATGGGATATATCGATAGGCAGCAGCTGCTGGTCTTGAGGGTCAGCTGTTAGACGGCGGCTTTGCTTTCACGCGCGAAATAAAAATAAAAAGCAAACTTGATCAATGGAGGATGATACCGAGAACTTGGTTAACGCTGTCACCGCGATGGGCTACAGCGAACAGCAGGCTCGTTTCTATTTGGCCAAGACCAAAAACAATGTGGAACAAGCCGTTCAGTGTTTGGTCGAGGGCAACAAGGATACCAAGGAGCAGCAACGTCAGCGTCGACGCTACAAGGTGCTGCGTCACAATCTAATGGGTAATCCAGAGACCAACAACTATGCCATAGCCAAATTGGTTCAGGATCAGTGGAAACATAAGAATGTGGAATCCATGCGGGAATTGATCAACAATCGAAGTGTGGAATTTATGGAAAGTTTACTTAACTCATCATCATCATCAGAGGAAGACTCTCCATCCGCGTCACCGTCCCCGTCTCCGTCATCATCATCATCATCATCATCGTCGTCGTCGTCTTCACCACCGCCCAGTAACTAGGTTCAATTTAAAGTGCTCTCTGGCTCTTCATGTACATTAATAAATAGACATTAAATGTGGCATTTGGCTGAGTCTGGTTTATTGAATGGATGAAGGGGTAACCTTGGGTGCTCTAGTCCCGGTCAAGTTAAGCCACCACCCAGTACCCTGTGTAGCCCGGTGGTGCACCTTTTTGTTTCCTTCTTTCACGGTTTTTGTTGCCTTTGCGTTTGCGTTTTATTTTTTTTCTTTTTTGTGTTTTGTGTTTTGGGCACTGTCAAGCGTGTCAACCCTTTTGGACCGATGATTAATGATCGTTTTTTACTGTGTTTCTCGTTTTTTGTATTTTGTTTTGTACTGATTTCAATTTAGAGCGCACCTTTTTACATACCCTAACAGCCCGAGGGGGAGGAAGAGCGGAAATATGCCATATGACATTGACTTGGGCCAATGGTTTGTGAAAAGTGAAATGTAATACAATTCTCAATTGGTTTTTATAGATTGGTAGCCTCAAAAGGGTTAACAATTCGAAAGGAAAGGGTATTATTGTGGTCGTTGTGCTGCTTACGTGCTCAATCTCAGTCTAATGCCTTTCTTGTTGAAAATTCTAATTAATTTTGACTTGCAACCGTTTGCAGTGTCAACCACAGCCACGTATCAGAGTCAGGACCAGCTAGCAGCACCCCTCTCTCCCTTTCTCTCTCTCTCTCTCTCTCTCACACACCCAAGAAGCGAACGTTTATCGCGTTTGATCGGCGTTGCGGCATACCGCAAAATGCGGCGGCAGCCACAACAACAACAACAACGTCTCAACCCTTGGACGCACGCGTAGGCGTCGCAGTATCATTTATCAAGGAAAACGACAAAGAGAGTGAGTCAGAAAGGGAGAGAGAGAGAGAGAGGCGAGGGCAGAGTGAGAAAAGTTTCCTTTTTAAAGTGCAGCAAGCAGCCAAGTCACAGGCCATAAATTAAACATTGAAATTTGATATTGTTGCATCCACAATCCACTGCAATCAGAGTAGAAGTCTCTTCACAACTCGATTGCTCTGACTCGTTTTGCATATTATTAAATATGAAGTACCCACCAAGCAGAGGGTGCAGCAATCAATACATTTGCGAGATGTGTTTGAAAAGTATACAAGATAACTGTTCTTTTTTTTTCTACTTTCAAACAACCAGATGTCGTTTACCTTCTTTCGTTTTTAGCAGGCTCGAGAGAGTAAATCACCAAAATCTCTCCTTAGAAGACTAACCACTTGAACGCTAAAACCAGTTGGGAATTACAACTAGATGTGAGATAGAAGAAGACTTCGCTAACCACTTCAGAATTGCACAGGTCATGCCACCATGTGAACGCTTAAACGAGTTGCGAATTACAACAAGCAGAAGCTAGAAGCAAGAAAAGCACAGCTTACAACTCAAAAGTTCCAAGTGCTGGACAAACTTCCCTCGCGACATTTACATACATACGTGTTGACACAAGAAGCTACAGAGAGAGCGAACAATGATAATAATTGGCATAACAAGAGCGTGCGAAAATATGCCAAAAATGTGCAAGAGTCAAGTGAAGAAGAGTGGACCGGACCGACAGACAGGAAAGGTGAAGTTTAATTGGTTGGCAATTTTGTATGTAAATTATAATGTTAAAGGACGTCCAACGGCAACTCTACTCAAAAAGGGGAAAAGAAAACCATTTGCCTTGTAGATTTACCATTAATTAGGGGCAATTTAGACTCCTGTAAAAGTTTAAGGTGAAACTTCTTTGGATTCGTAGGATTTCATGAAACGAAAATGACAATGAAAACGAATAACTAGAAAATGTCTCTGTCCAGGGGAAAAGAAGAATCAAAATTTGTTATAAATTATAAAAAGCAAACGGTTGAAATTGGATTCCCAAAGACGCTTCGTTTGCCTATGTAAAACGATATGTTTCATTCCAATTTTCAATTGCCCCTTTTTCTACGACAGTTTAAAACGGAAATCGGCAACAATTTTTGAGATTGCCATTTTGAAATATGTGAAAAACGTGCGTTATTTTTATCGGCAGCCAATTGTTCGATGAACAAATGGTAAAATCACTTAACACACCGTTAACACCCACATTAGTTAGACTTGGACGCACACACACACACACACACACACACACATAAACACACGCAAGCACATACATGTAACCACTCCAGGGAAAGCCTGGGAAATGTGCAGTTAGTTTCATTTCAATTACATTTTGCGAAATCCATCCCTTCTCTGTCTGTCTGTCTTTCTCTCTCTCTCTCTCTCCCTCTCTCTTTGTCTATCTCTTAATTCTCTCACTCTCTTATCCTCATAATCGAATTAAGTGCATTGCCCGAAACTGAGACCTGAGAGCACAGAAAAAGTCATTAAAAACGCACGCAAATTTGCCGCTCATACATACTACGTGCCACACGAAACTATGGCAAAAGGACCAGGACCAAGGACACGTGTCTCTCTTGGCTTGGTCACCCGAGATAAGCAACTGCTGGCGCGTGTCCTTGCCTCTCTCCTATATGTATGTACAGAGCTACAGAGATACCATCTCACCTATAAAGTATTTATGACTTTCAATCGGATTGTACGCAAGAAGAAGAAATATGAAAAAAAAAGCATTTGATCTTCATCGTTATTATTATTAATATTATTAAGTTTGAATTCTAGAGAGAGAGAGAGAGAGACGAAGTGACATTTGATGAAAAGGCGCCGAACTGTGAATTGGAAAATTGAAGCTTAACTTTTGGATAAGAATCGAAGGAATCGAAAGAAAGATTCGGCATGCCACCCCACAAGGGATTAACACTTTGGATTGACTTTTTTCGTTTGTTCGTTTTGAAATGTGTTTCTCACTTTATTCAATAAGATTTCTCGAGTGCCGTAAATTAAGAGCCACGAAACAGTCACTACGGCGGATTTAAGCCCGGAATAGAAGGTCAATAATAATGAGAATCTTTGAGAATCTTTTTCATCTGAGGATTTTTTTAAGGATAATCGTTTTCCTACAATTACTAGTAGGATTCTCCTAAAATACCTGTTTTTAATTCTAAAACAAATTTTAACAGATTCGAATGGAATAAAAGTCCAATAAGTCCTGGATAAACTTTTGTAAATAAAAAATCAAAAAGTGCCTAAAAATCTTCCCTTTTTTTTAATAAATGGAATAAATCATATTAAACGTCAATTTCTTTTGAAAATCCGGATAAATAAACTTTTAATGCGATAAAAAGTCAAAAACCAAAAATTTGATCTGTTCACACGGTTGGGAAAACTGTTTCCTAAGGAATTCTCAATGCAGTCAATAAGAGGTATAAAATCTCAAAATAAATAGTCTCCCAATTCTTTAAAAATATCGTATATATTTGTAAATACATGCATACATACATATATGACAAATTCTTGATTAGAAATGCATTAGAAACAGCTTATTAAAGCAATTACTTATGCCTGAAATTGGTGTGTATAAACCTAGGACAACAAAAAAATATTTAAATTCAATCTCAAATGTCGCATGCAACCCTTCGGCCCCACATACACACGCACACACACACACACACATGTTTACAGTGTTACAAATACATGAATATTCATACAAATTAACTTTGGTTAGGAAAATCAAGCTTAGCAAATCACAAATTTATGTGGCAATCCATCAATGCCATTGAAATAATGTTGAATGAAATGAATGAAGGAAGGAAGGAAAACAAATGAAAGGGAACATGCCTTTGCCTGTGCTCCATGACCTGGCCACGGTCATGGCTACTAATCGCTTCCCACGATCAACGGGATGGGTAAACGAACGAACGAACGAACAAACGAACGAGCAAGCGAGCGAGCACATTTCAATATGTAAAATTGCGCCTTCATTAATCCGTAAATTAGAAGCATTGAATGATATCAAGGGCAGAGAGAGAGAGAGAGAGAGGGGGAGAGGGAAAGAGGGAAAGAGCGAGCCCTCCTTCCTTTCACTGGTGATGCCTGCTCTCGTGCTGGTGCTGACAAACAAGCTGAAGTGCCCCGCGCACCCTGGCAAACTGGCAAACTGTGAAACTGAAATCGCTGCCGAACTGTAAAGTAAACCAAACCACCACCAAATGCCCACAGTGGTTAAAGGTGCGTTCTTAAATCAGTTAAAGCAATTAATGTTTCGTTATTGAAACGATTGGGATTAAATCTTTACATAGGAAGAAGATAGTTACACCAACACACTGTCGTCTAACAATTCAAAAGTAAGACTGAGGTAGATGGGCATCTAGTTACCCTTTTGAATTTATGGCCTACTTATAGGGCCCACTGTGCAAAGCTTTTTACCCATTATAATCATCGTCATCGTCATTCAGTGGCAGTGACATGTCAACGGCAAAAGACAACAACAAAATGTTGGACAATCGTCAAAATTAAATGAAAATTTATATATTGAAACTGCATTAGCCTGACATCTCTCGACTCTCTGACTCTGTTTCCCCCTCTTTCCATCTCTCCCCACTCTCACTCACTCTTGCTCACTCTCTCTCTCTCTCCCTTGCTCCCTTTTGCCAGTGACATTTTCATGCTGTCAAAATCAGAGAAACGCACCGCATCCTGGGTAAGGTCATTTGAATGAGGCATCCTATCAAACTGAACAGTAAAACGAAACAAAAAAAAAAAAAAAAGAAAACCAACCCCACACCCCGTTCGCCCCGCACAACCCCTAGAAACAGCCGTCAAACAAATTGCACGCACTGAAGCATGAAAAATGCGTCGACCACAGAAGCTGGAAAACAGTTACTGAAACAGTGAGGAACAGTGAGAACAGGAGCAACAGGAGGAGCGGCAGCAGAAGCAGGAGCAGAAGCGGGCGCAGGAGCAGGAGCAGGAGGTGAGGTTAACTCAATTCGAGTGTAAAAACGTAGCCCTGGACCGTTTGACATTTTTCTCCGTTATGCATAATTTAATTACATAATGCGTTAGCGGAAAATGAGAGAAAGACACACACACACACACACACATACGAAAGTAGAAAGCGGGGGAGGGAGGGATGGAGAAAGCAAACAAGAAACAAGTCAAACAATACACACACATTGTACATACATATACATATTAAATTAAATTAACCTAGGAATTAATAAAGAAAATATCCCATTAGGGTTCCATAGCATTCGATCAATGTTCTTAGTAGGCCATTCCATAAATATTGTTTCATCATTTGCCATCCTAGTAGGCCATTCCATTGGAAAATTTCGAGCTACCCACATTTGGCTCATTCAAGTATCATTCTACACTCACACAAAGTTGGAAACAGGTCGACTTGAAAATAAAACTAAATTTTTCTAGTACAAAATGTCAACGAAACGCAGCAAATATTTTAATACCGAAATTTTAGAGAACCTAAAGAAAAGGATCGCATCGAAAGCGAAATTGGGACGCTATGATGGACATCCTGCGGGTGGTGAGTATGTCATCTTTGTGTCAACGCCAGCCGGCAAGCGTATACGCAGCAGCAAAGTGAAGAAGCATTTGGAGAAATTATTCCTAAGCGATGATGAAGATTTGAAGCCCTTGAAAATCCCCGCCCCATTGCCTAATTGTAAGGAAATGACTGCGGAAAACATAAGAAACTTAATAATGGGTGTGAAGTCAACGACAGCGACAACGACAAAGTCAGAAGGACTACCGATCACGACACCACAAGACAAGGAGGGTAAGAAATCCAGTAGAGAGCAACCCTTTTCCAGATCGGTTGCAGATTTTCAACCCAATTTTCTTTACAGATCTGCCTAACAAATACAAAATGAAGCTTATGGCCGCACCATACCGCAAATCGATTAAATGGAAAATGGAAAAGCGTCTCCGTGCCAAACAAAACGAAGTAAGAAAACTAAACCCACCGGCAGATCTAAAGCTACCAGAAACAATGCCAAATGGCAAATCGCAATTAACTTCAAAAAAGACCTCAAGAAAAGGGTCAAAATCACTGCAGAGGCATTCCTCGTCGTTGTCGGAATGTTCTTTTGATTTCCATCAGTTTGAAGAATCGCTTATGAACGCGGAAGAGAATATACAAATTGGTGACCACAGAAGAGCAATCTCGAATTTTGGTAAACAACTTTTGGCCATTATTCGAGAATTGTACGAAGTTATAAGAAATTCGGAACCGAAACCCGTTACGTGGGCAAATTTATTTAATGCCCCGCTCAAATTCCGATTTCGCAAACACATTCTCGGCTATGCGGCAAGCACCTGGAGCGATTGCACTTACTTGCGCGACATTTACTCGGCCGTGCGCTCATGTCTGGCACTCTTGAGAAAGATTTTTCAGGCTACCGATGACTTAATGTGGGAGTTCAGTTTGGAAGAGCAACTTGTAGATGTTATCGATAGACTATACTATGCCTATCTTTGGCTATGCGATCCTAAAACCCTGGAGGCCCGACTTTCCAGCATTAAAGCATTAAATTAAGAAGAAGAAAAGAGTACATTTTCCCCAGATGCTCCAGCACATGAAGAAGGCGTCGCGGTAACGATAAAAGAAGAGGATGCGCCACGATTTTTAATCGTGGCATTTTATCTTTTGTAACTATATTTTATAGTTGAGTCTTCTAATTACCCTATACGCAATTATGCTTTGTATTATTGTAAATGTTTAAACTTAAATGGAAACCAAACTGGAGATACCAAAAAAAAAAAAAAAAAAATGTTTTACTCAAGACACTGCAGAGATCAAGACGTATGTAGATCTCGTAAAAGAGTTGCTTGTGCGTGCCTGAACTTAAGTCTAATCTTCCATCGAAATGCACTTCGATTGGTCGATTGGTTGGATGGACTTACCTTAAAACCAGTTGATGTGATTATTGTGGAGTTGGCCAAAGCAGCCGCTGGATTCAGTTCTATGTTTATGTTATTCGGCTCCATAATGAGGCCTAAGCTCTGCAGATTGCACACTTGGGGCATTTGCATAGTGGGTGTGGGTACCTTCAGTACCGCCACAGTACAATCAATGCTCGAGGCACTCATTGTAGCCGTGGCGGGTAGGGTTTCCGGCATTTTTTCTGAATTAATTCTTTGCTGCTCACTGTGCCAGCTTCTTCAAGACGATTAATCGATGTGGGCTGCTGGTGCTTAAAAGCTGTTGAAAGAAAATATTTCAATTAGTAAACCGTTTACAAAAAATTTCATATGACAGAGAGAGAGAGAGAGAGAGATAGTTACTTATACATATATACTTAGATATAGAATAAGATAAAACAAAGTTGTTGTTGGTTTTTTTTTTTTTTTAAATGCGAATACGTTTAATGCAAGATTTATTAATTCTCTTTTTTAGTCTCCAGTTTTGGTATAAGTTGTCTGTAAACTTATTCTTCTACAGTTCTTTTTGTTTCGTTTCTTTAATAATAATAGCACGGACACATATATCAAGGCAAAAAAAAAAAAAGAGGAACACATTTGTCGTGTGTGTGTGTGTGTGTATTTTTTTAATATCCAAATGTAGCGAGGAGGAGCAGCAGCTGGCTTGACCACATAATTATAGTCCACAAATTAGTCCTTTGGTCTACGTTTAATGATCTCCTCGGCCAGATCGTTTAATTTAATGCTTGCCTCTTGCCGCGTCGCCACCTCACGCAGCTTGACCACACCCTGCGCCAATTCAGCATCGCCCAGTATGATGGCCAAGGGAATTTGATGCTCTTCACAGTGTTGCAGCTGGGCCAAGAGTTTTGGATTCAGTTTATACGAGTGTTCGGCCTACACAACAAAGAAGGGTGTGAGAGTGAGTGGATTTTAGATATAAACTTATTTGCAAACTTACTTTCACGCCTGCCTGCCACAGTTGATTGAGGACACGCAAGCGCTGCTCATGCAAACCCTTGTGGGCCGATGCCACGTACACCTCGACCTCATTGGTGCGTAATTTAACTTTGCTTGCAGCAAATTTGGCCTCTAGCACCGAAAATATACGCTCTACACCGATTGACACGCCCACACAAGGTACAGCTTTGCCACGTGGATCAAACATTCCAACCAAATTGTCATAGCGACCGCCACCAGCTACAGAGCCAACAATTCCGCCGCCGCCACTGCTGCCACTCTGTTGATCCTGCTGCTGTTCACCATTTTGAGATGCTACTTTAATAGGAGATCCCTGTAAGCTTGTTGGGGTCTCTGTCTTTAGCACACATTCATAGATCACTCCTGTGTAATAGTCCAAACCTCTGGCCAAGCTCAAATCGAAACTGATTATCTTGTCGAGCCCAAGGAGAGAGCAGTATTTGAGAAGCAATTGCATGCCCTCGAGACCCTTGACCGCATTGGGCACAGCCTTTAGTTTGGGATCGGCTAAGAGTTTATCGACAAGCTCTGTGCCCCCGCTGAGTCGCACGTATTCGCCAATTTTATCCGCCGTTGGACCATCTAGACCTTTCTCCTCGACCATTTCCTTGCGCACATCTTCCCAGGGTGACTGAAAAGTGGCAAAATTCAAACCATTAGCTTTTTTTTTTCTTCCTATTCGAAGGCTTAGAAGGAGGTTATTACCTTATCCAACTTATCCACCGCCGAGCATATGGCACGGAAATTATCCGCTGGTACGCCACAAGCCTCGAACATGCCATCTAATAGCTGACGATGATTTAGCTTAATCACATATTCGCCTAAGTCGAGTGTATCTAGAATTTCGGCTACAATTTTTACACATTCCGCATCGGCAATCATCGGATCATAGGTGCCGGCAATGTCGAAATCACATTGATAGAACTCACGATAACGTCCGCGTGTCATGGCGGGATTATCGCGTCGATACACTTTGGCTATGTGATAACGTTTTATGCTCGATATCTTATTCATGGCTAAATAGCGGGCCAATGGTACAGTTAAATCATAACGCATTGATAATATTTCGCCGCCCTGATCCTTAAGATCGTAAATAAGCTTCGAGTCCTCGCCATATTTCCCAGTGAGCACCTCCTGTTAAAAGCGAGACAAGCAAAAGAGAAAGGGACGAATTATTATTTATTTATTTTTATTTCAATGATCACCTAGGATTCCATTACTTTTCTATATACGAATCGATTTTGTTGCTTCTATATGTGTAATTTGTATTTTCCAACACTATATTTGCCTTTGCAGGTAAACATTGATAAAAAAAAATTGTAACCATAACCTTACACTTATCTTCTTAATTTTATTCATAACACAAAAAATCAGACAATCTGGTCTCCATGGCAAACATACTACTAAAAACGTGCTTCAATCACTACTTTCCAACACTGTAGTTGCCATTTAAACGTTTGGCACACTTACCTTGAGCTCGAAAACGGGCGTATCGATGGCTTCGCCACCATGACGCTTAAACACCTGAACAATCTTATCAAGAACACCCTGCCGCAAGGTCATCTGCTGTGGCGCATAATCACGTGTGCCTTTCGGTGTTTTCAGCGTGAACTTTTGATTAGCCGGTGCATCGCCACCCAATTTGGCTTTTAGGGCCAATAGACGTGAGACCTCCTCATCTATCTGTGAAACGAGAGAGAGAGAGAGAGAATGGAAGAAAGTGGAAAAATTTTGGCGCAATTAAAACACTTTTGTTCAGTGTTGGTTAATGTCACTTAGATGCTAACCTTATGGATTTCTTGTTGTTGTTGTTGTTCTTGTTCATGTGCTTGGCTTGTTCTTGTTGTTACTGTTGTTGTTGTTGCTGTTGCTGTTGCTGTTGACATCCCGGTTTTACCAACTCCGCCGCCAGAGGGCTGAAACATTGCACACCACTGAAACGTAGCACTACAGCGCCACTGGCGGCCAATTACTGAACGCAACATTGTAAATTTTTTCAAATAATTAAATTTCTCTTCTTTTTCCTTCTCTCTAACTTTTGCTTTGTTTTTTGGTTTTGCAACAACTTTCTTTTGGCTTTTTGGTATGTTTAATTTTTTTTCTTTTGAAATTGCTTTTCTCTCTTTTTTTTTTTTAGCTTTTTAGCTATTTTCAACCTAATAAACAACAACAACAATAATGAAACTGATTAGAGTTGCAATTTTGAAAACTCTTTATTTTTTTGTGGTTTCTGTTAGTTAATTGCGAAATGAAACATGTACATATATATGTATGTATGTATGTGCGTGTGTGTGTGTGTGTGTGTTTGTGTTAGTGTGTGCAAGGAGTGTGCGTGTGTGTGTAAAATTATAAACCCAATAATTATTTGCGTTCCCATTGACCGCCAGCAGGCTAAAACGTCCGTTGACTTTGCCAACTTTTTTTTTTTGTTGCATTTTAAACTTGTTTTCTTTTTTTTTATTTATTTATTTTATTCAACACTTTTTAGCACTTCACTTGAAATATCGAAAACTGAATCATCAGCGCAAAAGCAAATCAAAAAAAATTTTAATTGTGACGCGTTCAATCAAATTGAAAATTTACCGCAATTTCCCGTTCAGCAAATTTTAAATGTATGTAAGAGCCCCTAATAGATAAAAAGTTTCATGCAAATAATTGAAAAGCTTATAAAATATATATATTTTTTTAAATATTTAACAAATTTGTATCAATCATATTTTAATTTTTCCGCCCTATTTAAGAACGTAGGGAGAGTCGATGTAGGGGAAGAAGAGGCAAGAAAGAATACATATGTATGTATATGTACATATGTATGTATGTAATTGCGATCCATCTTCTTTTTTTTTTTGTGTAGAGTATTTAAAAGTCGGCATTCTATAGGTGAGAGGGTTTGGGGGGGGGGGGGAATTCTAGAAATCGCTTTTAAGGCCTTAATGATTCATGCAAAACTTTTTTTTTTCTATCCGAAATCAATTTTCGAACGCAAGTTGGCAATTTGCTGTGTGGCAACAGCTGATCTTGGCATTTGGAGGGAAAGGCTATTAAAATTGAAATTGAACCTAGCAAAAGCAACAGCAACAACTTGTGAACACGTTTTTATTTAGTTATTTTTAGTTGCCTATTGTGTCGACTTCTTTTCGATTATAATCATCTGTTTGTTGGCACTGCAATTGTGGTCTAGCCGGTTTCTGTTGGAGCCCGAACAACCATGTGCCAGGGCCAGGTTCCGTCAGTCGGTCATGCACACAATACAACAATAATGGCAAAAAAAAAAAGGGGGCAAAGACGAATGGCAACAGCAACAACAATAGGTATCCTCGCACTCTCTCGCACCCCGCACCCGCTATAACTCTCTTTGTTACTTCACTTACTGTGTGATTTACTAACAATTGAAACAATTTGAGAGTGGAACACAAGCAACAACCAACAACAACAACAGCAACAACAAACAAATGTGAAAGTATGCGCGCACTTTTCTGTAGTTGTTGTTTTTCGTATGTTTGTATGTATGTATACTTGCAGTCTAATTAAGGCAAACGAAAAATTGCCAATAACTCTCAGTAATGATTGTGGCCATGTGGCAAGTATGATGAAATATTGAAACCAAATTGCCACTGTGCAACAGGGCTACAAGGTACACACACACGCGCGCACGTACACACACACACACACACACACACACTAGCGAGGGATCATGAGAGGGGTAAGGGAGTTTGCAAAAAGCTCTTTTACACAAATTACAGTTAGCGTAAGGTGTCCATGCAAAATGTCACAAAAAGAAAACGGGAAACTGAACATGAAACTGACCTTCTCCTTTGGCTCCTTGGCTGCCTTCAATTGACGCACTAAATCGCCCTGCACTTTGATTTGTTCCAAAATCTCTTCACGCGTGTCACTCATCACTGATTTAAGTCACCTGGCAGGCAGCAACCAACAAGAAGACACGAGAAAAAAAGTACGAAGAATACGTTCTACTTTGTTTTAACTCGACGAATTAAATTACTCAACACGCGACGGCAACAACAACAACAAATTCATAAAACAATGAACCAAAAAAAAAAAACACTTAGGCCACACTGCTGTTTAACATTCTGTTAAAATACAGTTTTTTACTCTGCACACATTTGAGATCAAAATAGTGGGAATGTTAAAAAGGGGGCCCGCTATTTTAACAACCACTATTTGATGCTGTTGAAATGTCGTTAACATACTTTTCAAATTGACTGGAAACCGTTAAATTTCAAATTCAAAAATTTAGTTATTCATCAACGCAAGCCTTGACTTTTGCTTCCAAGCAATTGAAATGTGTTTAAAGTTTTTTTGTTTCATATTGATTCTTACTTTTGCTTCAACTAAACCAACATCAACATCGTAATCGTAATAATTAACAAGTTTTATATATACTTATATATAATATATATAATATTAATTCATACGCAAACACGTGAAATGATTTTTGGCGGTCAAAACAAACACCAGGCTCAGAGACAGACGCATAGCAAAATAAAACGTAGTGCCCAGGCACATCATCCCACACGTAGCAATGGTCGAATCAATTCCAATCCAAAATCGCAGCAACAGAATCAGCGCGAAAACTCTCTGGAAGAGGATGTCGAGCAGTCGCGCAAAGCTGTGGAACGTAAATTAATATATCTATCGGAAACGAATCACATGGCGGGTCCGTCACGCAGTGTACGTGCCCGTGCGCCACGTGGAATTGCTGGCGGTGCCGGCGAACCGTTGGCCACAAATGCTGGTTGGTCCACAGAAGGTGTGGCAACAGCTGCAAATGGCAATAAGAAAAAACTGACGATCAAAAAATCCTGGCAGTCGGCGTATCCTCCACAGAATACAATTGAGAAGCCATCCCGAGTCACTGGTGGCCATAATGGTGCCCTCCTTAAAAAACCTTAAGCAACCATTCCCCTTGTAATCAATTTCCTTGTATTTGCAGCTTTGACCATGGAATCACCCAGACGCAATGGCCTCACTCCGCGCGATCCGTATGAGGAACTCGTCGAAGTAACGCCATCCGATCCGAAAATATCTCGACGTATGCATGACATAGTCCTGGAAGCCGAAAGAGAGCAAATATGTGGCAATGGGCGGCGGGGAAGTCGTTTGAATAGCAAACCTTTAGGCTCCTATGTCCACGAGGAACCAGCCCCCCCTCCGGTGCCCCTGTACAGCTGCAATTTGTGTGGTGCCGCCTTCAATATTAAGAGTCTTCTCGGCGCCCATCGTCATACCCATGACAATGATTTTAAAGTCCGCTTTGCCTCAAAACGTCCCAAAGATAGCTGCTGCTCCACCCTGCTATCCCGGGCCAATCAATGCAAGTTCTGTGATCGCAAATTCGATTTGGAGCGGACACTGCACATCCATCAAATGTGCTACTGCAAAAAGATTTCGCCCCAAAATAGACGCAAATTGCAATTCACTGAATTGGCCCATGAAAAGAAGGCCCCGTTGCCCAGTTTTTCACGCAATGCCACTGATTCCGGTGCCGGCGGTGATCCTGGCGTAGGTCATTTAGCTCAAGCGCCGGAAAATCTAATGAAGCGTCAATCAATGCAGTCCAACTCACGCACGATAGTTTCAGGCACGGAGCGTTGGCGATAGACACACCCATATCCACCCATACACACACACACACACACCTACACCACACCGAATTTTACTCATCTTTTTTTTTTTTTGGTTCCCCATGTAAAACGGAACGTAAGCAAATGGAACAATTGGTGCCATTTCACTCTCTCTCTCTCTTCCTCTCTCTATTTTTTTTTTTTTTACACCATTTAACCGAGCAAATTTTAAGTATCTGTAAACGAAATTATTTTGTTTTAGTTTATGTATGGCATAAATTTTTAATTGAAAAAACTCTCGAATCAAAGAGTCGTAAGAAAATAATAAATTATATTTTGTTGCCTACTTTTGGGGTGCAGAGCATTTTATATCCTGTGTTTACATAGAATGAAAGATTATTAAAAACAAGATAATTAATTAGACAATTAGAGAAGTTCGCCATGGCCTCTATTCGAAGATACGTGGAACGGGGGCGTCTATTTTCAGTTTGCAGTGCAAGGACGCAACTAGGATCATATTTGGGTGTGGGCAGATGCCATTTAGGACAGGGCAGGGTACAAAATTTACAAGATATAATCGAATTTTGTTTCTACATTGGAGAGATAAGAGGAGTGTAGCTGGCACTACGTGTCCTTATGGATCGAAGGCTTCTTCCTGTATGTACACAAAATGCAAGTAACATCCTTTTCGCCAGACAACTGACAGACAATTGAAGCTAAACCAGGGCAAAGGCTTCCTAAAGACAGATCCTTCTGGATGCTCATAAACCCATGTTAAAGCTCAAGCCCAAGCCTTAATCAATGGGAAAAAAAATTCCATCAAAGTGTGCCATGTTATTCAATGAATTCAGTTGGAGTAGGCGGGAAATTTTCAAATTCAAAGTGAAAAATCGTATACGTAAGTTGGTAGCTCGTCTCCATCATTTCACATCGAGAACACAACAAGTAAACAAATATTCTAAAGCGTTGTTCGGAATCAGAAGCAAACAAAAATTCTTATATATAATTTATTTTCTATAACTTTCCCATAAATAATGACACACCCGAATATATTTATACACGAAATCCCCGACCACACAATGGGCGACAATTCGTTGTCCTTTGGGGCCAGCGCCAACAGTGGCGGCGTCATCATCGCATTTTGGAACCTATCTTGCCCAAACGAGGACAATGAGAAGGAGGAGATGGAGGTGGATGAGGATGAAGAGGAGGAGGAAGAGAAGAGAGAGGATAGAGGAACTTTCAAGCGATACGATCATATGAAACGCTGCTCAAGATGCAACAGACCCATGCCGGGTATGGCCAAAAGACGAATCTTGAGGAGTAAATTTCGAGCACCTCACAAGCATCCAAGACCCAGCCAGTGGAGCAACAATCTTACGATGGCCGACTTGAATCCCATTGATAGTCTGATTTTGGCACAGCGTCGCCTACGTGAAATGAGAAAAAAGAAGGCTAGCAATAAGAACAAATCACCGCATCCGGTCAGAAGTCGCAGTGCCAACAACATCAACAGGCGTCGTGACCCATTGGATAAGAAGCGCTCACGACATGTTCATTTTGTAATTTAACACAATTTCAAAAAACAAATTTAATAGTCTCCAAGCATTGCCAAAAATTTCAAATTTAATAAAATTGTTTTTTAGGTTTTTTATTCGGAATAATTGGGATTTGTGTAATTTTTTTTTCCCCTTCCCACTTATAACTTTAAAGGTCAATAGGTCCAAGGGAAAGTTAAGGTAAGTAGTAACCACCAGAGTTCGTGAAAAAACTAAAAGTTCCCTAATCTGGTTTCGAAACAGAAACTAGTCAAGTTGATCATCCAATTTACTTAAATATTTTCATTTCGTTTCTATTCTTTCATTCCTATAATATGTATAATGCTCCTTAGTCATTTAATTCTCCACATATATTTATAGTAAAGATTGCCAGAGAGAAAATTCTATCTTGATTTCATTTACATTTTGTCATTGCTGACGTCACAGCAATTGCTATGCTTACTCTCTACTTGTTTCTCGACAATATTATCTTTCAATTAGTCATTATGTGCCTAATAACGGGAAAGTTTTTTTTTTTCTTTCTCTGCATATTTATTATTATTATTACTATTAATTTTTTTGGTCTTTTATTAACTGTGCATTGGATAGACACGGCTCAACTACTGGCACACACACACATACACACAGAACAGTGTGTCACCTGCTATGTAGCATTCTCGTTTTCAAGCTCACCCCCAAAAAGAGAGTGAGTGGCTCTGCTCTGCTCTCACTCTCGTTTTCGCTCTCTTGATCGTGTGAATTTTTTGAACATGGACGTAGCTCCAAGAGTTTGCCCAATTAACTAGCTAAGGGGGACAGTGACGCTATTTGGCTACGCTCATGTAGCTATGGGTAAAGAACAACTTGCTAAGTTAGAATAAGATGACTAGACTAAAATTTGCCCACACTTGACACACACATACACACACACACACAGACAAACACCTAGAGTCATAGAGAGAAATACAAAATTGGAAACGAAACAAAGTTGTAATCTGGAATTGAACCGTGTTGGGCTGCATCAGTCGCAGTCGAGCAGCTGATGAGTTGAGGTGTTGTAGCCTGTTGATTGCCACCCACAGCACGTAGCGAGCCAGCCGCAACAGCACACAAATATTTAACATAAATTTTACATAAAAAATATATATTTATGTAGTTAATATATATTTGCCATTTTGTTGTCGTTGTTGTTGTTAAGTTTTTTTTTTTCGCTGATTTTCTGCATAATTTGATCCGCCTTACATTTTGCACGTCTCATCGATTTTAAACGGTGTTTTTTTCGGTTTATTTGATTTTGATTTTTGCTTAACGGTTCAATGTCATGATTTAAAAAAATTTGTTGCCCTTGTATACATATATCCATTTGAATATTTTGTTAAAAATACAAAACGAAGTGTGTAAATAATTAACAAAAAATCAATCGAAAAAAAAAAAATTTCAAAATGAGGTAAGTCGCATATAACATCTATTAATATGTGTGTATTGAGTGTCTGTGTGTGTGTGTGTGTGTGTGTTTTCGTAGAGCTTTAACGGTAAAAATGCCCATTAGAGTTAAAGTTGGAAGCGGTGGCCAAAGTTCATATTGAAAACTATCAAAAAAGAAATGCAAATTTTCAAACAAGTCAAAACAAAAGAACAACATTTTAATCATGTCTCTCAAGTTCTCTTATCTAACTCTATGTTTTCACTATTACCTCCCTCTCTCTCTCTCCACTTGGCTCTTTTCCGCTGCCCCACTTCACTTTTGGTTCATTTCCTTTTATCTTGTCAACTGTCGAAAGTCGATAATTAAAATTCGTTCTATACCCTCCAATTAGAGGTAAAACTTGTGTTAGTTCAAATTAAAAAATATGCACAGATAAATTGAAATTTAGCCCATTAAATACCCTGTAAAATGGTAAAATAAAGCAACCGAGTTTCTTGTTCAATCTATGGAAATGGTTACTAATATCTTAATAATATTTTGTAAACTAACATTTTCCGACATTTTTGTTAGTTAAAGATCTTGAAATCAAAGAAAATCGATTTGTTTACTGAAACATGTTTTACAGGGTATCTAAATAGTCGTTAAAATAATGTAAACTCCTTATGGTCGTCATTTTAGAAGTTCATCAACCGAAAAAAAAAATAAAAAAAGAAACACCTTTTATAAACTTAAGATCTTGAAAAATGGGTCTCTAAATAGTCAAAGGAAATCGATGTATTAACTGAAAAATGTATTACAGGGTCTCTTAATAGTCGTTGAAATGGTCTCCTTTATAATTTAAAGTCTTAATGGTCGTCATTATGGAGGGGTTTATCTACCGAGAAAAGTATAAAAATAATCATTAATTTGATACCTGGTAGATTTTTATATACTTTTATGGATATATTATCCCAATCTGATAAGATTAAGTTACCCATACAGGCACCTACCTACTTACCTACTTACATACCTACATACATACATACCTACAAAAATACTTTGATGGGTATAAAAATATTTCATGAGATTATTCTATCCATTCATTTTTTTAGCTATACCCAGCGGCAATTTCAAATATTTATTGGCAATTAATTACCTTTACTAGAGAATTTCAATACATTCATACACACACATACACACACACACAAACACGCCCATCTTGGCAGCTGTTTTGACAAGAAGTTAGATAATAGAACATACTGTGATATATGTACTTAGTCGTGCCTTATTTGTAATTACTAACAGAAGAGTAATTCCTCTTAAATGACGTAGTCTATCTTGGCTTTTAGCAATTGGTATTCGCAATTGTTCAATTTGGGCCAGGTTTTCATTTTTTTGTTTTTTTTTTTTTGTTTTTATCTTTATGAAGCTTTAAATAACAACACTGCAATTAACGTCAATATCTTAATACCTGAAGCTTTATGTCTATGAATTCATATTTCAATTGGTATCTAGTGTTAAATTTACTATTCGCCATGGCACTTTGGCTAAAGCTTTTGTTTTTTGTTCTTGTTGTGATTTTTGTGTGAATTTATTTTAGTAGCTTGCTAATTGATTTGAAGTATTTCAAGTACTTCTAAGTAATTAATATTAATGAAAATTCAAATGAAATTTCAAGAGACTTATAGCGTATACAGGGAATCCCCACATCCCCCAGCCCATCCAAAATTGCAACAAATTGACAAATGCCATGAGATAAACCCATTCATTAAACAGCTTCGATGATTCTATTATCAATTTTGAACTATCTCGAATATTCTCTTTGTGTCAAGTCATTTATCGAGTCACGTTTGCGCCCAGTCACCGTAAAAAAATATATTACAAAGCGACTAGCGGGTTAAACCCAGAAAGTATGTATTTCCGAGTGTTCATTCGATCTCGAAGAATTTCATTCACATGAAACTTGATCGTGGCATTTGTAGAGAATTCTCTATCCTTGAGACCATTTAAATTTTTTATTTGCCAACTTTAGAGAGTCTTTGAAAACAAAACAAAAATATGGCCATCATTAAAATTTCTAAACGATAATCCACTTTGGGGGCATATCTTATGGCCCCAGTTTATTGGCCCACAGTTTACAGTCTGCAACATTTTTGTGTTTGCCCAAATTGCACTTGAGAGTGCCCCTCAATGAGGGGCTGGCTGGCTGGCTGGCTATCCTCATCTTTGGATGGGCGGGAATAGTTTTTCGTTTCGTTTGATCGTTAGCTTTATCACAACACTTTTGTGTCGGCTAAATTATAGAACCCCTTATAAATTGCGAATCGTAAAGACATAAATGATGAAACATAAAACCGAAAATACTTGATATCGGAAAGCCAATACGACGCTCCATTCTTAAAGAAATTCTACAAAATGGATTAGCCAGAAGCTAGCCAAACCGTAACACGCCAAGAACATGTGAAGCTACCTGGCTACCTGGCTACTTAACTACCCAACTACATATTATCGGGCCACAATGATCAAGCAGAAACCACAAAAAAAAAAAAGTAGCGCTGGTCTCTTAATCTGCAGACGTCGACGATACGTTGAACGTATGTACGTAAACCATATCTCTATATCAATCCAATCATCACGTATCACCACCACGAGGACGCGCTTAATGCAATGAAACTGCAAAATATTAACCAAAACCGAACCCAACCGAGTCCAAACGACTCGAATTGAATCGAAATGACTGAGTCAGTGGGGCCCCTTAAGTAAATGAAACCAAATCGCCGTTAATTATAGCAAAATTACTTGTTAATAGCGTTTTTAGCCAACAAAATTTCATGGCTAGGCCAAAATTGAACTGAATTATTTATGATCGCCATTAATTAGAAATTTATTTATTTGAGATAAGATCTTGGTTTTAGTACATCAAATCCCCGCAAGACGTGCGATAGACCCGTGATATCTGTGATACCTGACAAATACCTAAGCAATAACAAGACAACTGCTACCAATATGAAAAGTCATCCGCTCAATGTTATCTAGTCGATTCCCTTTCATAAATTATCATTAAAAAGCTTTTAAAAGTCTTAAGTCATTGATATATCTCCTTCATTGAGTATTACGGGGGAAAATAATCAGAAAACTTAACTAATACACTCAATAAACTAACAATAAACTATTTTTATAATGATTGTAATTTCGGTTTTGTTGGTATTTCCTTTAAAAATTGTTTTCATTACGGTTATATGAAGAAATAAATGAATTCAAGCACATGAAGATGCTTATAGAACTTTAAATGTTATGTGTAAACCAATTGTAAACGGTTACCGTTTCCCAAAGGTTACTCTTAGACTTACTGTAAACGGTTATCTGTTGCAACGATTATGGAACTCTTAAAGTAACATGTAAACCATTTCAGATGCGCCTAAATTTCTTTAAAAAAATTGATTTCGTTACGGTTATAGGAAGAACTAAATGAGTTCAAGCAAATAAAATTAGTGATTGAACTCTGAAAGTAATGTGTAAAGCTATCTTAAACGGTTACCGTTTCCCGAAGGTAACGCTAAAACTTAATGTAAACGCTTACCGGTTGCCATATTAAGAAATAAAAGAGTTTAAACAAATAAAAATGGTGGCACCCAAAATTTCTTTTAAACAATTGATTTCGTTACGGTTATAGGAAGAAATAAATTTATTTCAAGCAAATAAATTTAGTTATAGAACTTTAAATGTAAAGTGTAAAGCAATTTGAAACGGTTACCGTTTCTCAAGCTTCTACTTCAAATATTTTTCGATCTAGTAATCATTGTGAAATTCATTTCGAATGAATTTTGAGTTAAACTGAATATGAATTGTACGTATTACAGGGTACATACAAATTCTGCTAAACTATGCGTTTCTTTTTATGAAGATGACGCAGCGAGTTCCCTGGAGTATAAGATAACGCCGCGACGATTGAAATCAGAGTAGTAGTAGTAGTAGTTGTTTTGGTTTTGTTTATGTTATTATATGTGTTAATCAGGTGCTGGAACCGGAGATCTTTTGAGAGGGGCAGTCGATACGAGGCGCACTAATTGAAATACCAACCACTTGAGGCTAAAGAACTTTCTTCTCTCTTTCATATTTCATATTCTTTGTGGCCGCACCGCCGTATCGCCGTATCCGATAGATTCGTGTGGAACAAGAAGTGCTTTATATGGCTATTGATTATAGCCCTAATGGTCACCGGATTGACACTGGGCCTGGTCTTTGGTCTAAGGACACGGGATACACAGCGTTTATTAAGCGGTGCCGTTGTCTCGAATGGCATCGGTTGTGCGGATGTGGGCGGCGAAATGCTAACCGATGGCGGCTCGGCTGTGGATGCAGCCATTGCCACTCTACTCTGCGAGGGTCTGCTTCTGCCGCACTCAATGGGCATTGGCGGCGGATTTGTGGCCACAATTTATACGCGTAGCACGAGAAAAATTGAAACGGTTATTGCCCGCGAATCGGCCCCGGCTGCCGCCCATAAGGATATGTTTAGAAACCTCACAGAAATCACTGGCGCCCATGCTGGCGGAGTGCCCGGCGAAATTCTAGGCTATTGGGAAATGCATCGTAAATATGGTCGTTTGCCATGGAAGAATCTCTTCCAGCCGGCCATCAAGCTGGCTCGTGAGGGGCACATAGTGTCGCGTTATCTGGCGGCAGCCATTCAATCGAAGCTAACCTATATACAGAATGAACCATCGCTCGGTGAAATGTTTCTGAACGAGAAGGGCGAGCCGTATGTCCAAGGTGACTATATGAAACGCCCAACACTAGCAGACACCCTCGAACGGATCGCTGAGAATGGTGCGGCCGAGATCTATGATGGCGGCGAGACGGGCAAAAAGTTCATTGAGGATATCACAAAGCTGGGCGGCATCATAACCGAGCAGGATCTCAAAAATTACAAGTGAGTGGGAAGAGCAACAGCAAAAGATTCAAAAATATATTCACTCTCTCTCTCTCTTTCTGTCTCGTCATAGAGTTCGTTGGGAGAGCGATGGTCATATAAGTGCAAATATCACCGGAGGTTATACCATGTATACCACACCCCTACCCTCCAGTGGCCCCCTGCTGGCCTTTATACTCAATGTGATGAGCGAATTGTATACGGATAATTCACCAATTTACTGGCAACGTGTCATTGAGACCTTTAAGCATGCCTACGGTCAGCGGACCAATTTGGGTGACTATGAGATGGATCCGGACAGTGGAGGGGTCATCCAGGAGACGCTCAATAAGCTCTTTAGCGGTGATTTTATCAACTCGGTCAGAGGACTCATCCATGACGATGCCACATCGCAGGATTATGAGTATTATGGAGCCAATTTCACCGTTGAAGAGGATCATGGGACAGCCCATATGAATGTGCTCGCCCACAATGGTGATGCCATTGCCATAACCAGCACCATTAATAACTAGTAAGTGCCATGGATGATGGAGAAATTCAATGGAAATTCTTCATTTGCTCAATTGCTTTAATTTTACAGCTTTGGCTCGAAAGTGGCGTCCAGTCAGACGGGAATCATACTCAATGATGAAATGGATGACTTTTCTACACCGGGTGTAATCAATAGTTTCGGTGTGCCAGCCTCTCCGGCAAATTATATCTTTCCAGGCAAACGACCCATGTCATCGATGAGTCCCTGCATTATAGTAGATCAAAATGGAGATGTTCGTCTCTTGGTTGGTGCTGCTGGCGGCACCAAAATAACCACAAGTGTGGCATCTGTAAGTGCCCCATATAATAAGTATAGCTTCCAATTGAGATTCATGTCAAAATTTGTCTCCCTTAGGTCATATTTAAGTATCTCATTCTGCACGAGACAATGGATCATGCGGTCAATGATGGTCGATTGCATCATCAGCTGGTACCCATGCGAGTGGACTACGAGGATCTAGTGGATGACAGCATTTTGGACTATCTTAAGCAGCTTAATCATACAATGAACTACTTGCCCGCTGGATCCGATTTTGCTGCTGTCACTGCAATCGGTGCTTTGGACGAACCGGAACCCTTCTACGATCGTCGTCGTGTGGGCAGCTCTCTGACCCTGGGTCCGCGCAATAAGATGCAGCATTAATGCATTAGTGGCTGCCGCCATCGCGATTCGCATAATGTTTATAACTTTTTTCATTTGTTTCCAATAACTTTTTATTTATTGAACTCTAGTTAATAAGATTGGCTAATGCATTTTTTTTTTTTTTGTTAATTGTATATAGAATGTCATGCCAAATGAAAATGTGTGATTTTTTGTTTATATTTTATTGAATTGTTCACGTGTATATGTAAAAAATAAATGTACATTTAATCTTATGTCGAATATAAAGAAAAAAAATGGTTTATTTTAAATTTGAAACTAGCGCGCTATGTTAGCTCACGTCTCATTGTGAGTCAATGTTAATTAACAGACTCATCAGTAAGCAAAAGTTATTTAACATTATTTCTGTTACCCATTACAAACGGGGGGGTAATTTGCTGAAAGTTAGTTAACCCATTTTCGTTTATCTGTTGCTAAGATTATGTAAAATATTTTAGTTTAAAGTTGTTAATAGGGTTATTCAGTAAACAAATATTTTCAGTTAAAGACGCAGATTGACGTCACCTCCGTGTAAATGGTGATTTACAGAGTATGCTGGCATTCGATCATTGCAGAGATGCTTTTGCTGGAGACAACAGTCAGTTAACATTATATTATCAACGGCAAAGAAGGCGAAATACCAAAATGAAATCTTATTGATTTTCTTGTTTGTGCAAACAAAAAGGAACAACAAAAAGCAACCACTGTGCACCGTTGCCATCTCGTCGACAATATCAATCTGGTTAAATATGTTGTGTGTTGCTGCTGCTGCTTCATTTGCGTCAACAGTTAAGAAAGTAGACGCAGCGCTGGCCATTGCCTGGTAGTAGGTCGGACAGTGGCGGCGGCGGCAGCGGCAGCGGCAGCAACGGCGGTAGCAGAGACGGTAGCAGCGGCGGCAGCGGCACCAATTGATAACCGCAACACAACAACTCCACGCTAACCGTTCCGGTTACCTGTGTTCCTGATACCGTTTCTTATTCCGTTTTCTGGCCCTTGGAACACCCAATCCCTATCATCAAACCCACTGCAGTCAACACCACCCACTGAGCGTGTGCGTGTGTGTGTGTGTGTGTGTTTGCGTGTTTGTGTGGCAGCAACAGTTACCACAGCGGCACAATATGGGCACCATATCGTCGGTGTTGCAATGGTCGTGCACCAAATGCAATACAATCAATCCAACCGAATCTCTCAAGTGCTACAATTGTGGGACAGTGCGTAAGGTATTTCCCAGTCCTACCGCAACATTGTCACAACAGCAACAACAACAACAACAACAATCCATCAGCAGCAACAACACCATGAGCAGCATAATGCGAACGCGTCCGAATCCAATCGCAACAGCGCCGCCAGCTGATAAGGATATCTTGCTCAATGATAAGAGCAAAATTGTTACCAGGTGAGAATTAGGTGCATGTACAGGACGAGCAAGAGGAAGACAAGGACAAGGAGAAGGAGAAATTCTTCAAATTCTTCTAGACAACAAATGCCAACTCTCTGTGTGTGTGTGTGTGTGTGCATATATATATATATTTGCGTGTGTGTGTGCGTGTGGGTGTGCATGTATACATAGCGCGAGTGAAACAACAGCAACAAAAACATAAAAATTGGGGAAAATCGATTTGAACAACAAAAAAAAAACAAGAAAGGAGAAAAAAAAAAACCACGACGAGGGCAAAACAAAAAACAAAGAAAATCGAAAAGTAGCAAAAAAGAACATTTGTTTACATTTTTATTGATTTATTAGTTGAGATAATTTTTTTTTAATTCAAATTTCTTAGTGTGTGTGTGCATGTGTGTGTGTGTGTGTGTGTGAAGGAAGAAAATCTAGTAAAACCTTTCAATTTGTTTGAGTCGTGTGGCCTGTCGGTTAGAGAGGGGGGAGTTAAGGGGCTGTTGTCTGTCACTTTGTCTCTCTATTCATTCATTTTGTCTCTCAATCCTAATTGCTTACGGATCGGATGCCCTTTCGGATGATACGGCAGACACGTTTACAAGTCACTGCTAAGGGGCTGCTTGAAGCGGCCACAAAGGAATAGCCAAAATCTGCCCGCCAATTGTGTGGATTGTGAGGATACGCGTAAATATATTAAGAATTCCATTGAATTGTATCGCCATTTCTCGAATCCGGCCTTAAATCGTCGCTGGATATGCCATCATTGTGAAACGGATAATAATTCGGTGACCTGGCATTGTGTCATCTGCGATACGGTTAGCTATTTGGCACCCATTTACAAGGATGGCCAATTGAAAGGAGCAGCCATCGGCAGCAGTGGTTCAGCAGATTCATCTATAGAGCTGCCACAACAGCAGCAACCACAACAGCAGCAGCAGGACCAATATCATCAAGATCAACATCAGCAACAGCAGCAACTCATTCAAGAGGATCAGCGTTATTATCACCATAAGGGAGGTGGAGGTGGAGGTGGAGGAGGAGGAGTCAGCAAGCAGTTGCGTTCCTCTCATGGCCAGTTTCGTCGCACTCAAAGCCTAAGCACAGCCATTGATAAGACACCGTCGTCCGGACGTAGTTGTCACATTTGCTATGTGAACAATCAGAGTAAGGATATATTCAATTTACCCAAGCCAACGCATCAGCAACTTCTAGGTGAGTTCAATTTGTTGCTTTTGTGTGTCGCAAGTCATTTCAATTGTTTTATTCCCATTAGATATAGCCGCACCATCAACAACAACAACAACATCAACAGCAACAGCAACAACACAGCCAACTGCAACAAATGTTGCTGCTGCCGCCTGCAGTCAGTCACGTTTTGCCATTGCGAATGATACATTTTGTCGACGCAAGCAAAACAACAATAATAAGAATCATAATAAAGTGGTTCGAGAAAGTTGTACCAAAAAGAAATATAATTTTACCATAACCACACTATCCAGATCCAAGCAGGCAGAGCATCAACAGCAACAGCTGCAGTTGCAGCAGCAGCAGCAGCAGCGACAGGTGAAGCCTCTACAGCAGCAACAGCAACAGCAATTAATGTTAAAATCCAAACTAAAGCCACAATCTAAAGAGTTGTTGTCAACGTCGTCTTCAGTTCAACAACAGCAACAACAGCAGCAGCAACAGCAACACAAGGAAAATCAGCAACAACAATTTACTATACCTAGAAACGGTGTCTTCATAGCTGTCAATGAATGGTCAGAACCGGCAACCAAACGTGATACAACAGCAACAACAACAACAACAATGGCGCACAATTTGCAACATAATTTACAACTCCAACAACATCATCATCAGCAGCAGCAACAGCAACAACAACAGCATCATCAGCATCAACATCATCATCCACATCAACATCATCATCATCATCATCATCACCACAACAATAATAACAATAATAATAATAATATTAATAATAATAATAGTCATAATAATAAAAATAACAATTGCGGCAAACAACAACAACAGCAACAACATCAGCAGCAGCAGCAGCAACAGCAGCAAGAGCAACAACAGCTGTATGAAAATGAATGCGTAGTGCTTGCACATCAGCAACAACAACAACAGCAGCAGCAACAACAGCAGCAACAACAACAACAATTGCCCATTCCCATCTATGCCCAGGTGAACAAACATCACAAATTGAAAAAGAAACAAATTAGCCAAGAAAAAATGGTGGCCATGGTCAACAATAACGATAGCAGCGGTGGTGGTACTGGTGGCTCTGGCGGTTCGGGCTCTAGCTCTGGTATCGGTGGCATTGGTGGCGGTGGCAGCGTTGACCTATCCGATAACAGTGAAATTATGCCAGGCGATGCCGATGAGGCCAGCGAAACGGAATCCTCAACAATTGCTCTGGCGAGCAGTAGCAGCGTCGATTTACATGTGGATGAACATTCCATTTATGCCAAGGTCTGGAAGGGACCACGCAAAACGACTGAATCGAAAATGTAAACCAAAAAACAACTTTGTCTTAAATCAAAGTTTTCCATACCCTTGCCAGAGTGTCATTGTCATAAATCTGATCTGATCGATCAAGTATGAAAATGTGCTTTCTCTTGATAATTTAGCTATTTACATATATCCCATAACTTTGGCAAGGGTATACAAAAAACTGATAAACTGATAATTTCAATTTCAATTATGCTTTATCAGTTGAATTCTATTTTGTAGATTGCACATTGCCGCTTGACTGACTCATTGCTTTTTAATTTGGCTGTGTTTGAATACCCTTACTATTTTTATTTCTTATCTCTTTCGGTTGCTGTTGTTCTTTTTGGTTCTTCTATTGCGCCTGAGTTTGCCATTAAAAAAAAAAAAAAATATTATTATTAACCAAAAAAAAAAAAAAAGCTTTGTTTCTGTTCTACTTGATTTTTAAATTTCATATTTAATTCGTTTCTGTTGCAGCACGCACGAACCGGGCAACAGTAGCAGCAACAGCAGTCGTCTGGTTGCCTCAGCAACTTCTTCCTCATCGATGTCAGCAGCATCAGCAGCAGCAGCAGCGGCAGCTTGTTTGGGTCCAGCACGCAACGACAATAAAGCTTTATTGCTGATCGGCGGCGGCGGCAATAGCAGCGGCAGCAGCAGCAGCAGCAACAACAGCAGCAGCAGCAACAGCAGCCGCAAAATGTGGACATGCATCAAATGTTCCTATGCCTACAATCGTCTCTGGTCCCAGACCTGTGAGATGTGCGACGCTAAGCAAGAGCAGCAGGCAGGTGAGGCTAGAACACACACAAACACCCACACAAACAAAAACACTCTCACATGCACGCAATTAACGTAATCAATCATCATTGAAGTTTGCGGGACTTTTTCCCAGTGACTCACCAAACATTCAATTGTAATAGACAAAGAAGTCTCTCGGATCCAATTGGAACGACTTGATTAGCTTAAAATCAGATTTCCATATTTTATAGTCAGTATTGTCAAAGTCGAGCTCAGGTTTGAGTTCGAATTCGAGATTGATTTTGGTATTATATGCGTAATTTTGGTTGTTTATCGAGATAACTCTAATTGGTTATCGGGAATATTTATCGGATCTTCCATTATCGAAATATCCAAAGGATAACTGTAAAACTTTCAAGAGCTTGAAGGTAGATAATGGACACTAATAACACGGAATTCATAATAGATTCAATTATTTATATTGGTATGGATCCTCTGGTATCCTCTATGCCAGAGTTTCCAATCGGTTTCTGTATGTATTCTTATGCCTTGTTCTTGATCTATGTACACTTTTAGAGACGCCACGCGATGAGCCCTGGACCTGCAAGAAATGCACACTGGTCAACTATTCCACGGCCATGGCCTGCATTGTGTGTGGTGGCTCGAAGCTTAAGAGTATATCCTCCATTGAGGATATGACATTGCGGAAGGGTGAATTCTGGACATGCAGTCATTGCACGCTGAAGAATTCACTTCATTCGGGCTTATGCAGTGCCTGTAAATCGATACGATTATTGCCTGTGGAACCGGCGGCAATGGCGGTGGCAACATCAGCAGCAGCTGCAGCAGCGCCATTGTCATCCGTACGTGAACGACCAGATGGACAATCGTATGAGGAGCCGCATATGGGTAGTGCTGGCAATGGTGGCGGCAGTAACGGCGGCAGCAGCGGCGGAAGTGGAGGAGGAACTGAAGCCAAGACACCAACTATGCTTCAGTTACCCGCAGCACCAGTTCATCGTGGATCTCGCAGTCCGTCTCCTAGAGCCCAGATAGGTAGTGGAGTTGGCGGCAGCAATGGAGGGGCCATTACCCAGCAACAGCAGCAGCACTCCCAACCGCAACACCAGCACCAACCACTCCAACAGCGTAGCTCCTCGGGTGCCATTCCCAAACGTCATAGCACCGGTGGCTCTATAGTGCCTCGTAACATTTCTATAGCCGCTGCCGGATTGGGAGCTACCTCCTCGTACAATATTCAACAGGGATCGGCACCAATTGCTGGCTCCGGATCCGGTTCCACTTCATCCACATCATCCTCGACATCGTCGTCGATTAAAAAATGGCAATGCCCCGCCTGCACCTACGAGAACTGTGCCGCCTCTGTGGTCTGTGACATTTGCTCCAGTCCGCGGGGCCTGGTCAATGCGGTACTATCGGATGCTCTGACTCGGAAATCCATACGCGTTGCTCTAACCGGACCGGACATTAGGCAGGAAAGCAAACTGATGGAGAATCTACGTCAACTGGAGGAGACAGAGGCCCTGACCAAATGGCAGAATATCATACAGTATTGCCGGGATAATAACGAGTTGTTTGTCGACGATTCATTTCCTCCAGCCCCGAAAAGTCTGTACTACAATCCGGCCAGCAGTGCTGCCGAGGGCAATCCGGTTGTCCAGTGGCGACGCCCGCACGAAATCAATTGCGACGGTGGGGCCTATCCGCCGTGGGCCGTCTTCCGGACTCCGCTGCCTTCGGACATATGTCAGGGTGTGCTGGGCAATTGCTGGCTACTGAGTGCCCTGGCCGTATTGGCGGAGCGTGAGGATCTCGTCAAGGAGGTGCTGGTCACCAAGGAGATATGCCCGCAGGGTGCCTATCAGGTGCGGCTCTGCAAGGACGGCAAATGGACCACTGTGCTCGTGGATGACTTACTGCCCTGCGATAAGCGTGGCCACTTGGTCTACTCGCAGGCCAAGCGGAAGCAGCTCTGGGTGCCGCTTATTGAGAAGGCGGTGGCCAAGATCCATGGATGCTATGAGGCTCTCGTTTCGGGCAGGGCCATCGAGGGTTTGGCCACATTGACTGGGGCCCCCTGCGAGAGTATACCGCTGCAGGCCAGCTCCTTGCCCATGCCCAGTGAGGATGAGCTCGACAAGGATCTCATTTGGGCCCAATTGCTCAGCTCGCGTTGTGTGCGCTTCCTCATGGGCGCCAGTTGCGGTGGCGGCAACATGAAGGTCGATGAGGAGGAGTACCAGCATAAGGGACTGCGGCCACGCCACGCCTACTCGGTGCTGGATGTGAAGGATATTCAGGGACATCGATTGCTCAAATTGCGTAATCCTTGGGGTCATTATTCGTGGCGCGGCGACTGGTCAGATGATTCGGAGCTGTGGACAGATGATCTGCGCGATGCCCTCATGCCCCATGGTGCCTCTGAGGGTGTGTTCTGGATCTCGTTCGAGGATGTGCTCAATTATTTCGATTGCATTGACATTTGTAAGGTTCGATCCGGATGGAATGAGGTCCGTCTCCAGGGTACACTTCAGCCGCTGTGCTCAATCTCGTGTGTGCTGCTCACGGTGCTGGAGCCGACAGAGGCAGAGTTCACGCTCTTTCAGGAGGGTCAGCGCAATTCGGAGAAATCCCAGCGCTCCCAATTAGATCTCTGTGTTGTGATATTTCGCACCCGTTCGCCGGCGGCTCCCGAAATTGGTCGTCTGGTGGAGCATAGCAAGCGACAGGTAGGATCGTGATCCATTCCACATCGATTCGATTCCATCTTCAACTAATCTCTCTCTCTCTCTCGCTCTCTCTTTCGTCCTGATAGGTGCGTGGTTTTGTGGGCTGTCACAAGATGCTGGAACGGGACATCTATCTGTTGGTCTGTTTGGCCTTTAATCATTGGCATACGGGCATCGAGGATCCGCATCAGTATCCACAATGCATTCTCGCCATACACAGCTCCAAACGTCTGCTTGTGGAACAGATAACCCCATCGCCACACCTACTAGCCGATGCCATCATCAGTTTGACTTTAACCAAAGGTCAACGGCATGAAGGTCGCGAGGGCATGACTGCCTACTATTTGACCAAGGTAAGCAGTCCCCTCACTCGACTCCATGCCAACCGCCATCGCTTATCATCGTTTCTGTTTTTTTCTTTCATGCAGGGTTGGGCTGGCCTGGTGGTCATGGTCGAGAATCGGCATGAGAACAAATGGATTCATGTGAAATGTGATTGCCAGGAAAGCTATAATGTGGTGTCTACACGTGGCGAGCTCAAGACTGTGGACTCTGTGCCGCCTCTGCAACGGTTAGTTTTTTTAAATTACTCCTTCTCCGATGGCTCCTTCTGATTGGTGTTCTCTTTTTTAATGGAATAGGCAAGTCATCATTGTACTCACCCAACTGGAGGGCAGCGGGGGATTCAGCATTGCCCATCGGCTAACGCATAGACTTGCAAATTCGCGTGGCCTCCATGATTGGGGACCACCGGGGGCCACCCATTGTCCACCTATTGAGAATGTTCATGGTCTCCATGCTCCACGTCTGATCACGTAGACAACAGAGGACTGAGGGCTGGCACTGACTGCTCCTCCGACGGGGGAGGCGAGTGGTGGGGTATTATGGGCAGAATTAGTTAATGAAAAGTTATTCCTTTTCCTTGATATTCGTTCTCTTCGTATTTGTGTACTTATGTATTATCCATAACCTTGATTGCCATTGGCCGATTCAGTTTTTTTATTTATCACACTCACATACACACACACACATATTCTAGTCGATGTTTCGTGAAACGTCATATGTCATTATATATATATATATATAGTATATTGAAACGAAATCGGATATAAATATTTATACATACAGAGTACACTATGGCCTGCCAGGGGACTGCATTGCCTGCCATAAATTCACGAGAATGACAATGAGGAGGACAACTGACAACTGACTCTTGGGCATATTTGGTCAGAGGCACACCCACAGCCCGGGGAGGGAAGGAGCAAGCGAATGATAAGCGCATGAGAATCAGAATCAGAGAGAATGAGATGGCCCAAAGAAAAATAATAATAAAGAACAAAGAAACACACAATTTTATTTCATCGAAACAAAACAAAAAAAAAAAATACGAATTATTATTATTATATATATATATAGATATGTATTGTGAATTTAAGTACATCAAATATAAATATGTGTATTGTTTTAAAAATAAATACTACAAAGTTATTAAAAATCCAACACGTTGTAATCGTGGCCCAACCAAAGAACCATCTTGTCCACAGTTAAGCAGGATTTATTTGTGAAAATGGAGAAGATAAGTTAAATCAATGCCAATGTCTAAGTTCTTCGTCAATAAATATGGTTATTTACAAAATTATTGTTGCTAATATTTAAAATACCGTTACATTTCTATGTTTGCAATTACAGTTTTAAATTTATGTTAACCGATTGGTGAGTTTAGTTAACCGATTTAACGTGTTTATTAGTAAGTAATTAGTATCGATAGGAAACACAATTTATCGATAAGTACTCGAAGAGTTTAAAAACAAAAAGAACGGATTTATCAACACTAACTTTGCGGCACTGCACGTGTGGAATTACGATTTGAAATATTTTATTTTAATAATTTAAAAGGAAAACAAACACATGCAGAGGCATAAACCAAAGCGTCCTGGTCCTGGCCCTGGTTCTGGTGCTGGTGCCGGTCTCAAAAAGGGTAGCGGTCTGGCTAACAAGGACAAGTTCAACAAACATAAGAAACGTCCCAACAATCCCAAAAATGAGGAGCATTCCAAATCCAAACTGGCAGCCACTGAAGCAGAGATTCAGGATCTTAAAGCCAAATACCAGGAGATAAATGCCAATGAAATCAAAACATTTAAACAGTTTCCTCTGTCGAAGAAAACGCAAAAAGCTTTGGCCGAATTCAAATTTGTGAATCCCACTCCAGTCCAGCGGGAGAGTATCGGTCCCGCATTGCTGGGCAAAGATGTGCTGGGAGCTGCTGTTACGGGCAGTGGCAAAACTCTGGCCTTTCTCATACCAGTAAGTAATGCAATGACTCTCTGCGTTTAACCCCTTCGAATGGGTAACGAATGTTGTTTATCTTGGGACAGGTTTTGGAGCACTTGTTTATGAACAAATGGTCGCGTACAGACGGCGTTGGAGCAATCATTATATCACCCACACGTGAGCTGGCCTATCAGATATTCGAGACACTGAAGAAGGTGGGCAAGCATCATGACTTCTCTGCTGGCTTAATAATTGGCGGCAAAAATTTAAAGTTCGAGAGAACCCGAATGGATCAGTGCAATATATTGATATGTACTCCAGGTCGCTTGCTCCAGCATATGGACGAGAATCCCCTCTTCAATACGAGCAGCATGGAGATGCTTATTCTGGATGAAGCCGATCGTTGCCTGGACATGGGTTTCCAAAAGACCCTAAACTCGATTATTGAGAACTTTCCACCCGAACGTCAGACATTGCTCTTCTCGGCCACTCAGACGAACACAGTGCAAGATCTGGCGAGGCTTAATCTCAAGGATCCAGTGTACGTTGGCTATGGCAAAGTGGAGCCCACCGTAGCTGCAGCTGATGCTGTGGGCGCATCATCCTCCTCCTCCTCCACCGAATCGCGAGCCATTTTAAGTGTGCCCGAGTTGCTGCAACAGAGCTATGTTGTCCTCAAACTGGAGGATAAAATCACCATGCTGTGGTCGTTCATCAAGAATCATTTGAAGCAGAAAATCATTGTCTTTGTCTCGAGCTGCAAACAGGCAAAGTACCTATATGAGATCTTTTGCAAGCTTCGTCCCGGCGTCGGTTTGCTGGCTCTCTACGGTACCCTGCATCAGGATCGTCGCATTGCCATCTATGAGGATTTCCTGCGAAAAAGTCATGTGGTCATGTTCGCCACGGATGTGGCATCGCGTGGCTTGGATTTTCCCGCTGTGAATTGGGTCGTACAGCTGGATTGTCCCGAGGATGTGTCCCAGTACATACATCGAGCTGGTCGCTCGGCTAGAAATAAATCACGTGGCGAGTGCCTTTTGGTGTTGACGCCCAGCGAGGAGGATTACATGATTGGAGCACTAAAAAAGGAACTAAATCTTAATATACATTGTGTACAAATTGATCCCAAGAAGCTATTCTCGCCACGTTTGAAAATCGAAGCGTTCTTGGCCCAGTTCCCAGAGCTACGGGCAACGGCTCAGCGTGCCTATTTGGCCTATTTGAAGTCCGTGTTCTTAATGCGTAATAAGCGTTTGTTTAATGTCTTTAGTCTAGATCTGGATGCATTTGCTCAGTCCTTGGGCCTGGCGGTGACGCCGCGTGTGCCCTTCCTGGAGAAATTCCTGTGGCGTCAAAAGCAACTGCAAAAGTCAAAGGACACGGAAGACAATGGCCCGCAACTAGATGAACCCAAAGTTTTGCCAAAACTGATCAAATCTCAGGCTTTTGCGGCAGCTGAGAATGGTGACGACGACGATGATGATGATGATGATGACTTTATCAAGCTTAAGCGCCGAGATCATGAGGTAGAAGGCGGCCCAGTTGATCTTTCAGAGATTGATATTAAGAAGGAAGACGATGATGATGCTAATGCTGATGCCGATGAGCTGCTGGTGGTCCCCAAGCGTGAGAAACTAGTCACCAAGGCAGCTCTGGCCAAGAAGGCTCTGAAAAAGAATCTTCAGGTAAACTCCAAACTGAAATTCGATGACGAAGGCGAAACAGTGGCCGATGCCCGCAACCAAATGAAAGCTCTAAGTGCCAAACACCAGAACAAGCAGGAAAAGCACAAGGACGATGATGGCGGCATTAGCTTGGTGTTGTCCAAGAACCTGATGGCCGAGGAGGATGAGTATGATAAGCAGCGTTTCCGTGAATTAGTTAAAAAGCGTCACAAGCTTCAACGTGAAAAGTTGCGCAAGAAGGCTGAGCGGCAGCAAGCCGAGGAGGAGCAGGAGGAGAAGGAGGAGGACGACGACGATGCAGCAACAAATGGTGCGGTAGAAGATAGTGATAGTGAGCAATCGGTGGACTTGTCATGGCTACCTGATCCCGACAAAATCTATAATAAAAAGCCAGCAGCAAACCAAACCATTCAGCGGCATGAAAAAGTTTCTGACTCGGATTCAGACGATGATGATGATAATGATAATGATAATGACGACGGCGATGATGAGCCTGTTCCTAAAAAGTCCAAATTGACACACAAAATGAACTTAATGGACACGGAAGCCATTGCGGCTAGTCTGTTGGGCAGCTGAGCCGGGTGAGGGGAGGGGGAGAAGAGCATTTAAGTAGATCAGTTAACAAATTTTGTAAACTACATACATATATGTAACTAATTTAATTTAGATTGATTAAATTTTCAAATTACTTTGCAAATTAATGTTTAAAATCTACTTTAGGCTTGGGTATATCTTTTTTATCACTTAAAATGGAACACCCTGTTTCAGAGAAATGACAAAATAACGGTAATTTAACAATAATTCTCTCTCCCACTCAGAAATCAAGCGCAGCAAGGGCGTAGCCAGAAACTCAATTATTCCCCACGCTACGCTCGTGTCCCCCCCACCGTTCGTTATAATAAAAACAACAATTTGAAATGCTTCACAAATATTTGGAAAATGCCCACAAATTTATTTATTTCTATTTCATGTTTTTCTTTAATTTGTTTTTTTATATCATTTCCATATCCGTTTTGCCCCATGCCCCGTTTGATTTTTTCTATTGTATAGCGGCTGCTGCTGCTGCTGCTCCTCTCTCTTCCACCAACTAGCCCCAGACATTTATGTATTTCGCTTTCACTCTAATTGTGTGAATGGAAGTAGTAAATGTGTAATTAACTTTCGGTTAATTCATGTTCGTGTTTGTGCTTGTTTTTTTTTTGTGTGTGAGATTTGCCATTGCCAAAAAAGTCCAAGCTCCGGCAATCTGTCTTGCTGTCTCGTGGGTGGGGGGGGGGGGGGGGGGAGGGGGGTGTTGGTGTCAGGATCGGGGCGGGTGGGGAAAGGGGTAAGGAGAGTGGAAGTTTTTAGCTGCCATACATACGCACCTGCCTTATGCGGGCTGCTGATGGCTGGCTAATGTGTGGGTTGGAGTTTTTTTTCGGGGTAAAGGGGGGGGGGGGGGCGTGGCATAAAATTTGCTTTTAAAAATATCATTACACATCACGTCAATTACAGTTTTAATCTTGTTTGTTTTTTGTTTTGTTTTTGTTTTTTGAGACATATTTTTAGCGTATATAAATAAATGCATACACATATATACGTTAATATATAGACGGTATATATATGTACGTCTTTACGTGTACAAATAATGCAATAGACACACATCTATACAAATTATACTATATAATGGTTAATTGTTGTTGCTTTTATCCTTTTGTTTGTTTATATCTCATCTCTCATTCTCAATTTCATTCTCGTTCTCGTTCTATCTTTCAGTTGTTTGCAATTTGTTTTTAATTTTTACCATTTTTTTTTGTTGCAATTTTCATTTGTTTTTTGTTTGGTTTTTTTTTTTTTTTTTTTTTTTGTTAAGTTTGAGGTCCGTTCAGACACAAGTTACACAAATTACATAATTAAGTTTTCTTTTTGTTTTTTTTTTTTGTATACATATATATATATATATATAGAATTGTATGTATATATATATGTATATATATATACACATACGCACATGTATATATGTATATGTATATATAAGTAAAAAATTAATGTTCAATTACAAGAAATAACACTTAGGCTTAAGTTGTCTACATTTTGTTTTGTTTTGCTTTCGTTTTTTGTTTTAATTAAAATATATATATATATATATCTATATATATATATATATGCATATATAGAGATTGGTAGTACAGCACACATACAAACATACACGCACACTTACATAATTAGCCAGAAGTTAGAACGCAAATATCATAGTTATATCCTATATATGCAAATATCATTAGACAATTAGGGAGAACGAGCAACAAGGAATTTACAGGATATAGGGCATGGGGGGGGGGGGTGGGGTGGGGTTGGAAGGTTTATGTGCGATAAGAGATTGCTAATACATATATTCATTATATTCATATCCTTAGTTTACAAAAACACACTTAATCACACATGCACACACAAATACACTCACATACACACATTGAGTTACGACATTTACACACACACACACACACACACATACAGATAGAACATGGGGGACGGACCTAAAAGCATTGTTTGAATAATCTATTGTTTAGCAGTTTTTCTCATGTTACACATTTTCAACTAATTTAAAGAGTAGATTTGAATGAAAGCAGCAGCAGCAGTCACACTTTGAACCGCCTTCCCAACCCCCCCCCCCCTTCCCCATGGATCTAACATTGGCTAGATAGCTTGTCCTGTGTGTCCCTCATCAATATTAAGCTGCACATTTAGTTTATACTTTGAAAGTCTTAAGCGAAACAAAATGAGTTTGTTTCACTTCTGTGCGTTGTCCACAATAGGCCCCCATCCCCCAACAGCAACACACACCAACACACACCTACACACACACACTCACATACAAGCCCAAGCAGAATCTAAGAAGTTATCAAAGGTAGAACGCGGGAATCTAGAAGGGAGCCCGATGAGTATCCTGAGAGCAGGGGCATGCATATACAAACAAATAAACAAGCACACACACAACACACACACACACAAACAACACACACACACATACACACACACGTAGACATATCATAATACACTATGCGTTTACATATATCACGGAAACACAACAAAGCCATTAATACAAAATATAGGTATATATATATATATATATATATATATATACACATACATATATATATATATATATATACATAGAAGATATATCGCGATATACATACATACATACATATACATACATATAAAAAATAAATATACCCTACTTAACTAAGTTTTTTTTTGTTTTCTTTCTTCTTCTTCGTTACTTTTTGTCTGCGTCTTGCTCTTCTTGGTTGGTTTACTGTGGAAATACTTTACACACGCACACGCATACGCACACACACACGCACGTGTGCATGCAGATCAGATCAGATCAGATCTCACCATATAGTGTATATATGTATATGTATATGCATGCTCTTTCTTTTCATACTGCAATGATCCTTTTGCTTTTTTTTTGTCATCATCGTTGGGTTTCGGCTTCTAAAAAATTTCTTGAGCTGCTTCTAAATTGATATCTCTGGTCTCTCTCTCTCTTTCACTCTCACTCTTACTTTCTGTCCCCTTTGCCTTTCTTGTTCTTCTTGTATTGAATCTAGCTATCTCTTTTTAAATCTAAATTTAAATTACTTTTTTAAACCATAACAAAAGCATCTTTGCCGCAAAATAGATAGGGAAACTGATCAATCATTGTTTGAACAATATCCTCCAGATAGGGACGCAGTTGCTCGAAATGTCCCATATCAGTGAAATCGATTGGTATCAATGTTGGCCACCAGCAAATGGCCAAATTCTTGCTATCCATGCTATTCAGCTTCGAGTTGTCCGAGACGCTGCAAAGCAAAAAAAAGGGAAAAGAATTTTTTATGAATTGCTCGTGTCGTTTGGTTGGGTGGGTGGGTGAGAGAAGGGAGGGGGCGGTTACTTACTGCACAAAGTGCTGGAATATATATTTGAGTATGGCAAAATTAATAGGTGGTAGTTTCTGGAGCAATGATTTTAAAGCTATCAAACGGCAACTGCGATCGGTTTTGACTTCAACATTTAGCTTGGAGGAACCAACGCCACGTGATCCTGCAGACGAAACGGAATCTTAGAATCACTTTGGTTAAAAAAATTCAAATCATTTGGCAGTGTGTGTGTGTGTGTGTGTGTGTATGTTACCGGCAATCTCCTCCAACTCCTTGATAATATCCTTGCTAAACAATGGAGGTAAACGTTTCGAGAAGAAGTCCTTGAGTGCTGTGGCCACAGCATTCACCGGTATATCGAGGACATCAATTACCGTGTTCGGGTCTATATGAATCATCGATAGAGAAAAGATAATGATGATGATGAACAAATTGTGTAATGTGGTAGCCAAGTAAAATTGGCTTGGTAACACTCACCCTCTTCAAATCTCTGGAATAACATATCCACATGCGCTCGACTACCGGGCACACGATAGATGCCCTCGGAATCGAGTCCTTCCTTCTCAATGAACTCAACGCATTTGATCAGAAATATGGGTATGTTGTCATCCTTCTCAGAGCATATCATCAATTTGCCAAATTGCGCCTCAGTTGTCTCGGTCATGCCCTTGGCATTCTGTTTGAGTTTACGCTTCAGTTTCTTCTCCTGCTCCTTCTCCTTCTCCTGCAGTTTGCGCAGACGAGCTGTCTCCTCTTTGATGCGCCGTTTCTCAAGCTTCTCAAAGTCCTTCAGGCATTTGGCATTCATATTGAATTCGGGTAAATTTTCAGCTCCAAAAATGCCAGCATTTGTCAAATCGGGCACCATAGAATACTAAATGTGAAACAAAAATACAAGAATCATTCACTGAAAAAACTAAAATATATTGTGCTCGCTCACACTCACCTCGGGTGATTTATCGCTTTTCATGAACTCTGAAACGCCAGCCTCGGATTTTTCTATAGTTAAGTTCAAAAAAAGAAAAAAAAAAGAAGGGAAAATGGAAGAGTAAATACAAAGAAAATCAATCAATTCGAATGAAAATCAAATGAAAGAAAAACAAATCTCTAAAAAGAGAGAAAAATTGAAACAAGTGTTTACAAGCAACATGCTGGGGGTGGAGAGGGGGAATGTGAAAGGGTTGGGGTGTGGACATCACGACACATACTTTTCTCACCTGCTGCTCCTGGTCCACCCACACCTACACCACCAACTCCACCGGCACCGGCCATACGCTGATAATGCAATGGAATCTCTGGCGGACTAACATACGATCCAAATGGTGGAACACGCGGCGTCTGCACAGGAATGGCCACCTTCTTCTTCTTGTTCTTCTTTGTGGTGGCAGCCTTTTTGTTGGCCTTGTAATAGGCATTCTGTTGGCGTACCCGACGCTCTGTAGAGCTGGCACAGCTGTCTGACTCCGTGCAGTCTGTGGTTAGGAGAAAAAACACAAAAAAAGAAACGAAATAATAATAATCAATATGTAAATCTCTCAACTCTTTCTCTCTAACTCTCTCTCTCTCTCTCGCTGTCTCTCTCTCTCTTTCTCTCTCCCTCACTAAATTTGTCTCTTAAGTCTGTTGAAAGCTATTCATTAATTTTTACCTTCATTTTCATAGATTTGCTCATACTCGGCCAATTCCTCGGAATCCTCATCTTCACCATCCAGCTGGGCATGATCATAACGTTTGGCATCTTTATCGATTGGAATGGGACCACCACCAACACCGCCACCACCACCACCACCTCCAACCACCTCACATCCACCCAGATAGGATTCAGCCATGCTACCGCTGCCGCTGCCAGTAAAATTCATTTTGGCCACCGCATCGCTGACCAATTGGAAGTTCTTCATGTTTAGCTTGCCGGGTTGCTGTGTGGGTAGCGTGAAAGTTGAAGAGCTCATGGCTGGACAATTTCGACTGGGCGCCTCACCCACCTTCAACGTTTGACTGGGTCCCTTGGGACGAATCCGATTCAAATTGGAGTCAATGTGCCGCCGTCCAGTGGTATAGGCATGCGTATTGGTTGCCGATCCACTGAAATTGTTCCATATCGAATTCTTGTTCATATTCCGGCGGCCATCACTCTTGTCCTCCAGCCATTCTGTAAGATCCAAATCCGCATTATTTAACAAATCCTTTGCCTCTAACCCATAATACGGCTAGGCTAAGTGACTACAACTAATTGGCATATTATGTACATTAATTTAAAGAGAATTCAAGTTCAAAACAAAAAAACTGGAACTACTTCTAGGTAGGGTAAAAAAAAAAAAGGTTGTCGAACCGGGGGGGTGGGGAAAGGGGGCATTGAATCTGGATTTGTGTATGGATAGGCTACGGATCGTGCTTTGGGAGGATAAATGAAGCAACTGGGTAAATAAAAAGGCATAAATATATAGATAGAATTTTAGATAGCTAAAAGGAATATATATACTATATATATATATATATATAGAGAGAGAGAGAGAGTGACAGGAGGAGATCAAGAGAGAAACAGAGAGTGTGTGTGTGTGTGCAAGAAAGAGAGAGAGAGAGAGAGAGAGGTAGAGAGAGAGTGGATTTTAACCTGCATCATGGGTGGCCAATGAATCCTTGGACCCGCTGACATCCGCTGCTTATGAAATGCATGAGAAAAAAAGGTAAAGAAAGAAACAAACAACAGAAATGAAATACGATCAAAATCCGCCAGATTTTCAAACAACAACAATTCGTCAAAACCGAAAAATGTTTTCAAGAAAATGTAGCAACAACAAAGTAAGCAAGAAGAAACTCAAACACAGACAGAGAGACAAAGAGATAGAGAGAGAGAAAGGGAGATAGAGAAAGTAAACAGAGACAGACAGAAGGAGAGCGACACAAAACGAAAGAACTTTTTTACAATCGATGTTCCAATCGATGTTGGTGGGTGGGTAATTGGTGGTGGGACGGGTGGGGTAGGGTTGCTATGTATACGTATGTATGTATGTTACATAGTTGGTTGTTTGTCATATATATATGTATATGTATGTTATTTTTTTCTATATATGTATATGTATTATGTACATGGAATATCTTTGCATGAGGACAAAAAACACGCACAAAATGAAAATTGCAACAAAAAAAATAAAGACACATTATGAGGCTCCGAGAGAAAGAAGACAGAGAAAGAGAAAGAGATGGGGAGAGAGAGAGATAGAAAAAGGACATAACAACATTCAACATGTGAAAGGCTTATGGCGGCTGTGGGTCGGTGGAAAAATGATTAAACAAAATTGAATGACAATGGGGAGAAATGCCGAGGGGAATGCGAGGGGGAAATACTCTTGCAGATTAGAAACACCAAGCTTTAACGGTAAAATCGAATGGTAATAAGAAGCTAATGCAAATAACTGTAAAACAATAAAAGTTCAAGTTTAATTTTCATTGCTTACACTTATCATATTACCGAAATGAACCGTTATAATATTAAGCTTTTACTTTAACATCTGCAAGATTATCTCACACTTTAAAAACAACCGAAATGAGGAGAGGTGGGGAAATATCATCTTGATTATTATAACGGGCGATGTTTTTGTTTTTCTTTTTTTCATTAAGGCGAATGGGTAATGGACGAATTGTGTGTATGTATGTGTGTGTGTGTGTGTAAAACAAAAAAATGGTCTAAAAAAGAGATAATGTGTTATAAGGATAACGAGAATTATAGAAAATATATTCAAAATAGTTAGATTACATGTTATTTCTTCCAAACTTGATTCTGAAGCCGAAACGAATTGACTCTTATATGTGCATGTAATGAGCTGATGATCTGGAGGGGCTGGCTCTGGAGGAGTTGTTGGAGGAGGGAATATCTGGAATCCTTTTTTTTTTTATTTTGATTTTGATTTGTTTTTTTTTTGTTTTGTTTTTTTTTGATAATAACAATTGGTTTGCAATAGCCAAAAATGACAACAACAAATACACACACAGAGATAAATCGATAAAAAAAATTATTGTTATGGTTAATCGTTAATAATAATAATTATTATAGAGTATATATATGTAGGTAGGTTGTTATATATATATATATATGAGAATATGAATGAGATGAAAGGGATGAAGAGATAAATGGGTTTGAATCTGATGGATTGATGTTGATGAGATGAGCGCGCGCACAGTATGAATAGGAATATATTGTTATATATAATATTTATATATATATATATAGATGGTATATATTTAGAGATATTGTTATTTGATATATAGTTTTTGGGCGGTTTTGGTATGTTGAATTGTATGTTTTGTTTTGTTTGTTTTTCTCTTCTATTCTTTTTTTTTTTGACATTGGGTAAATGGCTACTTTAAAACTCACTTTGATGCAGGTGTTTGGGTTTTTCGTTGTTGTCATCATAGATTTCATCTAAGGATATATCTCTTTCTTCTGTGAATTCGATAGAGATAAAAGATCGTTTTTATATGTATATATCAAAATTGGTCAGTTATTATGATGTAGACAAACCATTTAATGAGTTGAGAGATCGTGTAGGAAGCATTTCGTAGTTCTCGCTGCCCGAACCATCGGTACCCAATGTATTCGATAGCATATAGCTCTCATGGCGTGGCGGTGGGCGTGGCATTTGATTAACTGAATTCTCAAGCGTCCCCTCACCCGAATCTAAAGTAATTGACTCTTCGACATGCAGATTCTCCACCTCATATTTGTTATCCCAGGCGGTTTTCAGGAATGGATTATAGAAGGCAACTTAAGAAGATAAAAAATTAATTAAAATTGAAATATAATGAAATGGATTGAATGACTTTACTTACATTTAACATACTGATCGGCCGAAAAGGTCATAAAACTGCCCTTGAAACGATCAGCCAGAGCATTGCCTTCGGTGATAAGAAATTGGCAAATATCGCTATTGAAAAATGCATTCACACCTCCGCTCTCTGTGACCGCTATGATCTGTAATGGAATGTTGGCATTTTGGGCAGCAAGAATACTAAAACGAGAAGACACCAAACACCAAAAGTCAATTAATACAATTTACAACATAAACACACTGGATTTGGGCCTGACTAACCTGAGATTGGCCAATGACGAGCGACGTTTGGCGGAATAGAAATAGATGTAGCCGTGGATAAGCTCATCCCGATACTGATTGGTGCCATGATATGAAGATAATATAAACTCTACCCTCCGCTTCGCATCGCCAATGAATACATCAATAATAATCGAATGTTCATTGGCCTTAACCATCATCGATTCAGCCACCAGGGGCTGGACAATGTTCTCAATATCATATTGATCGCCACAGAAGATGCAGCATAGAATACGCAAATCGGTATGATTGGATGGATATGGCTCATAGCTTTTCATTTCGGTTAGCTTGAGTGAGAGTATTACGATATTGAGAATATCATAGACATATTTCTGATGATTCTGTGTATGATCGATGAAATCACAATGCAACATCTCCGACAGACGCATGCCTTCGCTTCGCAAATATTCCACCTCATTCTCTTTAAGATCTTGCGGCTGATAGACCAGGACAATTGGTAAATTTTCAAATTTATCCTCCAGCTCCAGATTGCAGAGTAAAGTGCGTTCAAGATTATCTTTGAGTGTCTCAAACGATTGCTGGTTCGAGTACACACATATTAAGCCTGTCATAACACAAACAGTAAGGAATAATTTAGTCTATTCAGATTGATTAAAGCTTCATGTGTGTTACTTACCGCTCGAAGAGACATCGATGGCCTTAAAGGCCTCCATGTCCCCATTGGCTATGCGATAGTTAAGATAATACGTTTGATTCTCATAGATGTATTCACCCTTGCTGCCCGTACATATTCGTATGTCGTTAAGCAGATCACTGGCCAAATGCTCCGATCCAACAATGAGCAAATTGAGCGTTCGATCGCTGCCATTTCCAGTGGTCTTCCAGCCACCGCCCTGCGATTTGTGATTGCTGGCCGATTTATCGGAGAGCACCTCTTCAATCAAACTGTCCACACAGTTATTAAAGAACGGGCAATGATCACGTATGGGACAATGGATGAAGCGCAGATGCTGCAACAATATGACACGTCGCTCTTGATCGAGACGATCGAGCATCTTGTAACGTGAATCCTCCTGTATAACATCGGTAATCTGACGCACATCCTCTTGTGTGATAATATCGACATTCTTGAACTGAAGAAAGTATTGGGCATGCTCCAGCAGCAGTTCGACAAAATTTTGTTTACTTTTCTCAATTATCTCATCCTGATGGATATCATAGATTTGCTGGCAATCATGCTCGGACAATGCCTCAAAACACTCGCGTCCCATGAAGAGAACACGGACCTCGGATAACTGTTTGCCCGGTGTCACAAAACCGGATTCCTCCAGCAGCATCTTGAATTGTTGCTTCCATCTAAAAATGTAATTACCGAATTACAATGGGAAAACTTATATTTTCAGCTTAATTCTCTTACCCAATCTTCTTCTTGTCCTGTTGAACGGAATTCAAGTAATTACGAAATACTGTCTCCGACTCGGAAGTCTCTAAAATATCGAATGGAATGCGTGTCTCATCCTCCGCCTCATCCATGTCAATTAGTTCGGTCCACGATGCTTGCGGGCACTCAAAGAAATACTGCTCGAACTCAATATGATTTTGCAAATAATTTCTAGCACATTCCCAGGCATCGTCATCGCTAATATTCAATGCGCTAATATCCGGCAGCATGTACTCCAGGGCCAGGGCAAATTTATCCAAATACTGATGCAATTTTTTGTTGAGATGATCGTCCCGTAGCTTTTTCATGTGACGACGAAACAGTTTCTGGCCCGCCTCATTCCCAAAGATGTTCAAAAATTCATTCCACTCACGGTATTGGGATAGCATTTTTGAGCCTTGCGACCAGAGTATATGATAATCGGTGATTTGATTACGAATCAAACGCGTTACCGCCTCGGAACGGGTGTCGAGGAGCTCCTTGCGCGATTTAGCCGACTCCTGATATGAAATGATTTTGACACGATTCTTAACCTTGTCAATCATCTGGGCCAGCATTAGGAAGGCCAGATCAATGTTGATGCTTTCGTGAGCCGATGTCTCAATCAGCTGCACGGTGCTCTTGTAGTCCTTGCGTTGGCTAATTTTCTCCGCCTCGCGCACATACAGCTCGTAGGCATCGTCATTTTTGGTAGTGACCAGAACCAGAGGCTTCTTGTTCTTTATTATGGTGGCTATGACATTTTGGACAAACTCCACCTGTTTCTCGACACTCCGGTTTGGTACTGGACTCACATCGAAGACCACCACAAAGCCATCAATGCTAAGCCGGCCATCGGGCATTACTTTCTGTTCGTATTCCTTCTCGATTCCCAATTGATTTTTGCATATATACATGAGTTTCTCCGCCGAGAAGACCTTGGTGGAGGTGCATCGCTTTAGATATGGATCCATTTTGCCAACTTTAAACGCTTGGAATGTGGAATCGTCCATGAATTCGGTCTGCTCGATGATATTGAAATTGTATTCGACACCTTCCTCGGTGGTTTTTCGCACCTCGCCCCAATACAGAAAATGATCATTGTTCACTATGCGACCGCTGAAATCACTCTGGCTGAGCACTGATATGTGATCGATGAAGTAATCATCGGCCATGGGGCGCATGAATCTGTTGCACAGGCATGACTTGCCCACGCCGACCTGACCACGATCCTTTTCGGTCCCGGATAATCCAATGACCGAGATGTTAAACTGACGCATCTTGACGCACCTGAAAAAAACACCAAAAACAAAGACAGAAAAAAAACGATAAATTAGTAAAGTACACAAAGTATTTCATATCTTTGTCCTAAGTTCGACTAATAGTTGAGGAAATCGAAATCCTAAGTATAAACAAAAGTATCTATCACTTTTTAATAGTTTTCCTCATCATGTGTCACCTCTTCGCCCTCTGATAACCTGTTTTATATCTCCAATCTCACTGTAGTCAGGCTTAATTCATTTGACTTGTATATAATATATATGCATTTCTTCTAAACATTTGTAATCCGTCAATCCGTCTGGTAGGACTTTTTATCTGTCTGATCGTAATTTTTGTCCTTTATTCTGCATCCATGTGTTGGACTAGTGACACAGCTTAGGTAAGATTTCGGCAAAGAGCAAGAAAGAGAGAGCAACAGCGGATGAGAGAGTTTGTCTCGTCTAATTGTTAGACTGGTTTATCTATATTCTATATATAGCTTGATTCATCTGCCTATGGATTAGTTTTTCCTGCAACACTTTATTATGTTGTCATCCAATTTGTGTTTTTTCTTAATTTTTTGGTTAATTATTCCCTCGGCTATTTCTTTTACGGAACACTTTCAATTACGCAGTTACGGGATACATCCACGACGGATGAGCCCCCGTAATATCATCTCCATCTCCCAGAGAGCGTGCGCTGGGCTGCTGCTGTGGTGACAAACGGTTTTTTTTTCGTCGCTAATTTTTTTTTTTTTTTTTGTGCCGGCGCAAAGAAAATTTTTTGCCAAGGGTTTTTACTTCGGTTTTTTTTTTTTGTTTTCGATTAATTTCGTCAGATTGTTTAAATATTTCATTGAAGAATTTAGCTACCTTTATGTTTTGCAACTATTATTTGGTTTTGTTATTTTTTTTTCGTTTATTTCTACCTATATTTTCTTTTACAACATTTTCTAACAAATTGTGTCTGCAACAAATCCTTTTTGTAACTCCGGTGCTTCTTCTTCTTCGGCTGCTGCTGCTGCTGCGCTGCCTGGCGCAAGACAAACAGAAAGGGAGAGCAAGCGCAACAAACAACAGACACTCACCACTGAGAGCGAGCGGGAGAAAGACAAAGAGAAAAAGAGAGAGAGAGAGAGAGAGAGAAAGAGAGCGAGAGCGCTTTTACAGAGAGAGAGCTACTGCTGCTGCTGCTCACAATGTGGGTGGGTGTTTGTTGTTGTTGTTTTCGCTGTCACTGCAATTTGTTGTTACTGTTATCCTGCTCAACCATGCTCTCTCTCGCTCTCTGTCGTTCACTCACTCGTTTCTTTATCTAGCTCTCCTGAAACTGGACAACTATGGAACTTCTGAATGGGAATAAACGATGTAGGAGAGAGGTAGTAGGAGGTAGGTAGGGGTAGGCCGGGGGTAAATGAAAATACTTGTGGGTGTGACAGACGGACAATTCAATGAAAGCAGACTGGGCTTTTGCATATCTGCCCACCCACTTCTCCTGCTCCACTCTACTTCCCATCTACTTAAAAACTTTAATTGAGTTTTCCGGCAGCAAAAAGCGAAAACCCTCCTCCACGTGCCTGTGTGTGTGCAGCGTGTGTGTGTGTGTGTGTGTGTGCGTGTGTTTGTGTTGCAAGTGCATTACGCAGAATCGAAATCGAAATTGGAGAACTGCAGGCCTCAGCCTCCAGAACAGATTTCCTGTCCAATGTGCATACATATGTATGTATGCATATACACATGTACATACATACGTATGTATGTATGCCTGTATGGTCGTGATGCGTGAGTGTCTGTGTGTATTTGTGGCTACATTCCCGGGCTTGTTTGTTGTTGTTGCTTTTGCTGTCTTGGAAAGTGCAGCTACAGCTAGCTGATATACAACTAGGATAGGATTATATAGGTGGAAAGAAAGAAAAAACGATGGGCGGAGGTTAAGAGGAGTATGAGTAGCAACAATTTAACGTTACTTCATTTCACTTCATTTGGCCTGTCTTCCAGTCCACCAAATTCATTACACAAAAAACATAAAACAAAAAAAAAAAACAAAAAACACTGTTGCCGCATCTTTCTCTTTTGCTCGCACACTTAGGATGGCTGGCTGGTTGGTGGAGCAAGCGAGAGAGCAAGAGAAAGGCGAGCGCACGACGTATACAAGAAGACAATTACGAATCAGCAGCAGCAGCACCACCAGCAGAAGTAGAGACAAGCATCGTCGTTAAAACACAAAGTGAAAATTTAACCATCACACAAATCAAAAATACATTTATACCGTTATTTGGCCTACTCACAATTATTGCACTTGCAATAGCTTCAGCTTCAAAATGTTTATAAACAATTACACCAACACTAATTTTATTTTCCACATCCGAGAGCTGAGCTTTGTGGTAACAACAAAAATGCATTTAGCGTACTCGGACTCCCAAATGGATGGTATCGATACTATCCGCTATCATTATCGATAAATATCGTTGGCCAATAACTGCTGGATAATCGGTTGGCAACTCTACCAGAACTTGCGTCAATTTCAAACAATGCCGGGTTAACATCTAAGCAATAATTACTAATTTTAATCGTAGGACAATTACAAGTATGTTTGTTTGCTGAAATTCAGAGTAAACCCGTTTTGGCTGTTATACAAAATTAATTAATCAATCATTTATTTTACACATAATACAATTACGTCAGGGATTCAAGGGTGGGAGAGGTGGAACAGAGATGAAGGTGGTTTAAAATGGCTGGAGGAGGTACAAGGTGAATTAAATATCTATATAGTCGGAGGATCTCTATCAATACAATTCGGATTTTTGCATTACAGCCGATACGAGAGCTTTAAAAGCATCCTCTATCATAACGATATGTAGCTGGGCATCTCGATACGAACACAATTTAGCGCTTTCCGTTAGAGGCATTTGCATTGTTGTCACGCCCAGCGATGACTGTGAATGCAGACTCCGACCAGTGGTCATTAGAATATTAACACAATCATCGGCCAATATGGGAAAGGTCTCTGCAAATCGCACCATAGCTGGCAATACGTTACGTAGAAATTTACACTTGGCGGATGAGGTAAGCAGCGACAATGTCGTTTGAATGACATTCAGGCAGAACTTGGACACTCCCAGACTCTTTGGTATGGAGTAGTTAAGCACCAGATGCGAGGTCAGTTCGATGGTGAAAATCTGTTTGTCCATTTCGGTCACATTGAGGAATTCGTGAACGAAATCAATGCAAATATGCATCGATGGCACACTGGCAACAATCATGGGTATCACGGATTTGGGATACGTTTGAAAATGCACCAGTTTTGCCAGCGAAGGTTCCGAAATGAACGCCTGATGCACATATGTACCGATAATGCCTTGAATTTCACGCATTTCCAATTGCGATACACGATCGTCGGCCTCGTTTGACATGTATTCTAGAACCTCGAGCAGAATGTGGACAGCGGCACTCTCCTGTGATGCAATAAGAGTAGTCTTCAGTTCCTCTCGATCGGCATCGGTCTGGACAAGGCCATTCTTGTCCAGCACCTGCTTCTGTTGCATGTGAACATTCAAACAGGTCTTGGATGCCGCCAGGCTGCCCTTCAGTATGCGCAGCAGTATCATCAGCAGATAGGGCGAGCAAAACACATGCGTTGGGCAACTGTAAAGGGCAACAGTGAGTGGACTGAGATGGAGACTTATATATAGAGAAGAGATTGAAAACTTACCTCAACACTTCCATGGGCTCCAGCAGACTCTCGTTGGCAAATGTCCGCCTACTAATTGAGTCCGACGTCTTGGTAATTGCCCTTAAGGACATTATCCACAAGGTTGTCGGTAATACGGAATTCAAGCGCAGCCAGAGATCATTGTAGAGATCCTTAATGTAGCGCGGCACCGATCTCTCAAAGATCAACGGCAAGTGCTGCACCAGTTGTTGAGCATACTTGGCCAACGCCTCGGGCGGCAGCTGTAGCAGCTGCTTGAATACGCGTATGGCGAGATGGGGCTTTGTCTTGACTGTATCCAGGGCACGCGATAGAAACTCTGGTTTCAGATCCACTGTCGCCATTTCAAGCTGACTGGGGCTACTGCCACCGCTGACTAGATAATGCTCCTCCAGCCAGTCATCCACCATGCTGAGATGCGGATAGTTTGAGATAATCAGTCGAAGGAGAGGATGAAACAAGGACAGATAATCGTTGTGGTATTGATGAGCTTTCTGCAATAAATATTTGAGAGGCAAACCTCCCATAAAGTTATTGGAATACTCCTTCTGCTTGCGTCCGCCTAGAGCACTCAAGTTCATCAGTCGTGTGTCCTCGTAGAGCATTAAGTAATATATCATTAGAAGCTGCGCCGTCAATGGGCAACTGACCTCAATCTGGGCTAGCTCTTCGCTCTCCGTCATGGGCGGCAGATCCTCGGCAAAAAAGGTCAGCTGTGAGGTGCGAAAGACGTGTAAAATCTCAACCTCAGTGAAGGGTCTGTGCATATGATCGATATTGACTTTGCCCGTGGGATTTGGTATAATCAGCGTGTTCACAAACACCTCCACCAGAGCAGGCATCACAGGATGCACGGGCCGCACTGAGCTGCAAATCTGTTTGAAGATCCACGATTTGATGGGCACCTTATGTTTGAGGAAGGTGCGCGATTTAAGCAGCTGGTGGATACAGTGAACTGGCAGGTAACCAGGAATTGTCCCATTAAGGTTCGGCGTAACAGGCACCCGGACGGCATGCAGGGCCACCACCTGCTCTGTAAAGAGATCCTGGGTAAACAATTGCTTAATTCTGTTCGTGCTATTTGGCCGTATGGGAATCTTCATGGCTAACGTAGAGCAGACCATTTCACTGATTGCTGTTATTTGATTGCTGTGAAAGTGGATAGCCAGCAGCAAGAGCATTTCGCCCAGCGAAGTACTGGTGCCTGAGCGTTTGCAGAAGAAGGCATCCTCACGGATGAGCCACTGTAGCCATTCGACAGCCTTGTTCTCCAGCGGTACAGTGGACACAAGCGAAGGGCAGGCAACGAGCATACAAAGAGCCAAGGTGACAAACCTTACGCCAGAGGGCGTTGGCTTGGGGCAGCTGGTTACCAACTGGGACAAGGCATTGATCTCATCGTCATTGAACTTTAGGCCACCAATGCCACGCAGGGCGCAGTAGAGACGCAACAGTACAGCTCCTTGCAGATTAAAGTCCTTCAATTCGGCCGCATTGCTAGTAATCTGTATTATCTTCTGCAGCAGTTCCACACGCACCAGATTTAAGGCATCACCCTTGCGTTTCTGACTGGAACGTATGTACACGGCAAACCAGGAGCGTAAGTTCTGATCATTTCCTAGCAGAAGGCCAGTAAGAAAGGCAATCTATCAATCAATCAAGGAAGGAAGAAAATGGATAATAGTTAGACATTTGCGTATTTGCCTCTGCCACGTTGACCACTTACCAAATCCTCGGGATGCTTAAGCGTTAGCTTTAACATAAACGATGGTACCTTCATCATGTCCACGCACATCGAACGATTGGCTAAGGCTTGGGAGGGATTCATCTCGCTTAGGGCCATTAGTAGAGTTAGTCGATGCTTACCATCGCTACCCTCCTCATCACAATTGGCTATTATATGTGAGACGACGTCACGATAGCAATCTGGAAAGTTTGCCACCAAGGCACATATGATCCGATGTCCATTGGGCACATGAACTAATGCGTCGGTCAGCTCCAGAATATTTAAAAGCGACGGCAGCTCGGCCAGTGCAATGCACAAGATATCCACAACTTCCTCAAGGTAAATGCCGTCATCAAGAATTTCCAAGTGAGTTGGCGGCTTTTGCTCCGTAACCTGTTGCTGGAGATTGAAAATTTCGGAGAGCACGACACGTACTTTTCTGGCAACATCGGAACGCTCAAAGCCTAATGCAATGCCCGATTGCAGACCATACTCGGAGGGCTGCTGGCCCTCAAAGAAAGCGGACTTCTGACGCGTCTGCAGCTCTTTCTTCAGTTCGTTTTCTAGCTCATGGTAGTTGACCTGCAGATAGGACACAATGCTGTTGACGACCTCGATGCCAATGAGCACGGCGAGTATCTTTTTGCGAGATTCCATCGAGGACGCGGTATTGTCCAGCGGTGATAATAGACTCATTCGCACCAATGAGGGCAACACCGGTCGTATCTCAGCCTGTGGATAGCTTGCCAGGGAGGTGATGTCCAGAGTTTGCATTGCATTAAAGACACGCGCCGTAACATCGTACAGCTTCACCGGCATTCTAGCAACAGTTGTGGTGTTGGCGGTGGTGGTCGCGGAGGTGCTCATGCTCATGCTCATGCTCATCCTCCCTCTTCAATGTTGAAGTATGACTATCTAACAAATATTCTCTTTTTATCTCTAAGCGGGCAATAGCCCGCGCCTCTTTTACTTTGCCGCTCAGCAGGAATTGCGATTTCTGAAATATATCTTTCGTTATAAACTCGGGTGAATCCATCCATCCAAATCCACACTATTGCTGTATTTACATTCGATAAAACTAATATGTTCAGAAATCGATAAATTTGTTTTGAAATGCTGCAGAGTTAGTTTGCAGCTATCGATTATTTGGAAATGTTTTACGCACGAAAATCAATATCAAAGATCCAGTTTTTGCAATATTTTTATTTAATAAAATTTTTTGGACTGCCCAACCATTAAATAAAAATCTGTTTCCTGCGCAAGCAACTACAATGTACTATTCATAGGAAAATTCGATAATCCGACGCAATTTAACAACACTGACGCTTTTAATACTCGTCGTTGATAACACTGGACTGCACCGTTCATTCGACGAATCGCTCTCCGATGTTTTGAATACATACATTTTCCTCGCGTATGAAGTTTGTCCGCCAGACCGAAAAAAAGAAAAAAATCAAATTTGTATTAACTTTAACGTGTTTAAAATTATTGTAAATTCTGTGTGTGTATTTATTTGTATATTGTTTTTTTTTTATGAATCAATTAGGGCAAAACAGAACTACGAAATTCTCGAGTAGGTAAGTGACGCAAACGGAGTGAAAATCGAGTTCAAATCGGTCGGTGAAATAGTAAGACCAACGCCCAAGGTGTGTGTGTGTGTGCAATGAATGTGTGTGAAGATGATGATGACAAGAGCGTAAAAGTATCTCAGAAATCGAAATGAAAATGTGGGACAGATCAGTTCAGTAACTTGAATCTCGTCTATCCAATATATACATATATTTTATATATATATACTAATATATATAAGCTATATAAAAAGAAAACATCATCATCGATTAAAAATTGCTAGATTCGTTGTTGGGCTCTATCGTTTGCCGCCCCACCGCCGCCGCCGCCGCCTGCGTTGATGACATCATTCGTGAGAGCGCGTACATATAAAACGAATAAAAAAAAGTGGTGTGTGTGTGTGTGCTCATTACTTTGGCCCTCGCTAATCGAATTGGATGTATGTGCCTGTGTGCAAAATTAAACCATTTTTCCAATGTTTTTAGTTTTATTTTTTTTATTTTTTCGATAACTTTGAGAAATTGATAATTGGAATTAATGTTAGAATCAAAACAAAGATGAAAAGTGAATGGGTGTAGAAGAGAGAACAGTGAGAAACACAGGGAGAGAACCTTAAGTAACGTTTCCTTTGGTGATAAATAAATTGAAATCGAAGATATATTTGTTCATTTGTATGCACATATTTCTCTGTGTGTGTGTGTGTGTGTGCGTGTTGATGAGGAGAGACAGAGACTCTCTTCTCTCATAGATACGCCTGCACTTTGAAATACAGTTACGTGCACACACACAATCACACACGTGTAGAGCGAGAGTGTGTAAGTGAAAGAAAGAAAGAGAGAGAGTGAGAGCGAAAGATACGCACACCCCATGTAAAAATAGGCAAATCTCCCCCTTCCCTCCCCCACCCTTTTTTTCAATCCTACCACATTCCTCGTCATCATCATCATCATCAAACTCAAGAGGTCACGAGTTGAAGTTTTCTTTTGTAAATGGGTGAAAACTCTGCTGGTGCCGCTGCTGCTGCGCTTGCCTCTGCCTCTGCCTGCACTTGCTGAAGTCAATTTCATTTACCAATTTGTTTGTTGTTTGTGTAATGGTGTTTGATCCACCTTGTTTATGACAAATCACTCACACACACAGATATAAAGAACAGTAAAAGGAGGTGGAATTATAACACATACATATACATTTGTACAGTTGTTTTTTTTTTACATACAGAAATACACATTAGGCCACAGCACGTACAAGTAGTTAGAGCTCTCCGCTCCCTCTGCCCCTCCCTCACTTCTATATATTCACCTTATAAGTGAAGCCGCAAATGGAAAATGCTAAAGAAAAAGCAACAAAAAAAAACAAAAAAAATACAAAGTTAAAGAAATACTTTTTATATGGAAAACAGGTTTTCTCTCCATAATTAAACTTTGACTTTGGTGGTGGTTTGCATTGAAGTTGCTGTTGTTGTTTTTGTTGTTGGGTTAATTAAACCTTTAGTAGGTTGCACAACTACATACAACTCCTGCTCTGTAGCAGCTCTTTATATGTATCTTTCTCTCTCTCTCTCTCTCTTTTTGTTTATGTGTAAGTGTGTGTGTGTGTGTGTGTGCGTGCGGTGGGGGAGTGGGGGACGGACTCTGTCCCACTCATTAATTGAGTGATGAACTCACTTTGTTATTAATAAGAAGATCGCCTCATACATAAAAACATAATTAACACAGGTTCAAAAGAGAGTGAGCGAAGAAGAGAGAGAAAGAGTGCAAGCTTGGAAAAGAGAGTTATGCAGTTGAAAAAAAAAACCTACCCCATGGACAAGTGTTGCCTGCTTACACCACCCCAAGCCCCTGCCACCCGCCATTCAGTATGATGATTCTCCCTCCAGATACACATACTCTCCCAACTTCTACTCTCTATTTTTCTCGCTTGTGTTTTTTTTTTTCTCTCTGTTTCGTCTTTTCTTTTCTCTGGCAATGATGCGTGTGTGTATGGCGGCGGGCGGCATTTGTTTTGTTGTTGCTTTTATTGGTCTTGTTTCATATACTCTCGTTCGTTCGTTCAAGTTTTAAGCTTCGTTTTAATAAAAATATTACGTAATACATAGATAGAAACTACACATAATTTTAGTATCTGTGTGTGTGTCGGTTTGTTTGGTAAGTAGAAATCTGTGTGTGAGTGTGTGTGTGTGTGTGTATTACGTGTATGTAAATGAGATTTATATTGTTTGTTTTAACAATTGTGGTGGCCTTTTGTTGTTGTCGCAAAAATTAGTACAAATGAAATCAGCAAAAGTGACAGGGGGAGGAATTGAATGGCTAGGCTGAAGATAACTCACGGTGTGGCCTGATTGAGGGAGGGGGGCGGTGACGGTGACGGTGACGGCGACGGCTACATGGGAACTTTTTCGAGTGCAGATTGCGGAAATGTAGAACAGCAGCAGAAGGCAGAACAATTGTGGGGAGTAAAAGGAATTGTTGGAGAAGGGAATGACCTGTATCTGTTTCACGCACACACACACACACATACGCACAGAGCGGTATGGCGCAACGATGGGGCACTATAAAGGTCAAAGGACATTTAAGCAAACACGCACACTCATACACATACGCATTCCTGTATATGTGTACAGACACATTGGTATAGATACCGTTTTTTCTTAATTTAAACTCGTTCTGAACCTACGACAAATTTAAACATCTTTTGATTTGAAATTTTGAAATTAACAGTTTCAAGTTATTCTTAAAATGAAAGCGTTTTGGATACGTCTTGTATCCATACCCACCATGAAATTCGTATGATTTTAAAATGAAAGTATCTTTTTGTGATATTGAATCGTATTACTATAAACAGAGAATTCCACAAAAAAAAAGAGTTACGAACCATTTGATGTGGTTCGTTATTTAGTTGTTGTCCATGAAGAAATGTAATACTGGGCAGTGATAGATTTGTGCCTCTTCCTCTTGTCCCCAATTCCTGCAGTGGCTGTCCTGTGGGAGTTTAAGCTGTACAAGCAATACAAATACAATGTGGTCTAAAACAACTTTATTTGTCTCATTTTTTTTGCATCTCGCCCGACTTTGTTGGGTCAGTAGAATCGGCTTTGCTCTTCTAGATATAGCCCTGATCCTACTACTATACATTTGGAAAATGAAAAGTACATTTATTTTGATATTCGAAGGCCCTGGAAACTTTTTCCCAGCTAAGAGTTTTATAAATTTCAAATATTTAAAAAATTAACTCAAAATATATGTATATATTTTTTTTGTTTAAGACCTTTGAATTTTTGTGTTATATAATCTGATATGAAATGCTCTTGTTCTTGCTTATCACTTAGTTAAGTGTGTGTGAAATCATCAATAAAAAACCATGTATCTATGTACATATGTACATATATGTATGTATACCTATCTAAAGTATATGTATATAGTATATATCAATGTTTCTCTGTGTGTGCTGAATATGTGTTTCGGATGAATTTTTGTGAATTGAATTTCCTGCAATTTCATGGTGTGCGGTTTAAATCAGTGTATGGAATACTATTTTGGGGCTTGGGGCGTGATGTAATAGCGTTAACTAGGTCTCTTCTCTCCCTCCTCCCCCAACCACCCCAGACACACACACACATACACACATACATACTCGCAGAGAGACAATGACCAAAAAGCAATTGCGATCGGACTTGAGGTTGACCCAAGCGACCCAGCGGAGAAATGACGCCATAGACATAAGAACCATCTAAGTACATACATATGTATGTATGTATATATGTACATACATATGTATATATTTCTATATAGAAATGACAAAATGAATCATCAATGTCGGTCATTCATCTAGTTAAATAATTTTACCAACCCCAATTTTTCATTTGCTTTCACTTCATTTTTTTGTTTTTTCTTTTTCTTTTCATTCTAGTAATAATTCATTGAGGGAGGAAAATATAGTTTCGGTTTGGATACACAATTAATAACACAATAAAACATAGAAAGACGAAAAATATTCGAAATATTTGATTTGAAAAACTGGACGACGACGACGAAGAAGAAGAAATTTGACATAAAAATCACGTAACCAAAATAATATTATGACGACGGACATTTCAATTGTTCGATGGGACCCAAGTCAGGGTCCTGGCAACGAATATATCGATGAATACGAATACGATGGAGGCAATTCAAGCTCCCGACTCTTTGAACGATCCCGCATCAAGGCCCTTGCCGAGGAGCGTGAGAGTGTCCAGAAGAAAACGTTCACCAAGTGGGTTAATTCGCATCTTTGTCGTGTCAATTGCCGCATTGCCGATCTCTATATTGATATGCGTGATGGTAAGCATTTGATCAAGCTATTGGAAGTTCTATCCGGTGAAAGATTACCGAAACCCACAAAGGGTAAAATGCGAATTCATTGCCTGGAGAATGTGGATAAGGCATTGCAATTTTTGAGGGAACAGCGTGTCCATTTGGAGAATATTGGCTCGCATGATATTGTCGATGGCAATGCGTCCCTTAATTTGGGTCTTATCTGGACCATTATTCTGCGTTTCCAGGTGAGTGAGAGCCAGACGATTGTGCCGATTGTGTCCATTCCATTATATTCCATTTCATTCCATTCCATTCCATTCCATTTTCAATATAGATTCAAGATATTACCATCGAGGAGGTGGACAATAAGGAAACGAAATCGGCCAAGGATGCTCTATTGCTTTGGTGCCAGATGAAGACCGCCGGCTATCACAATGTGAATGTACGCAATTTCACAACATCATGGCGCGATGGTCTCGCCTTCAATGCCATTATCCACAAACACCGTCCAGATCTAGTGCAATTTGAGAAGCTATCGAAGACAAATGCCATACACAATCTGAACAATGCCTTCGATGTGGCCGAAGATAAATTGGGTTTGGCCAAATTGCTTGATGCCGAAGATGTCTGTGTCGATCATCCGGATGAGAAATCGATAATCACTTATGTGGTCACATACTATCATTACTTTAGCAAACTGAAGCAGGAGACGGTTCAGGGCAAACGTATTGGCAAGGTTGTTGGCATTGCCATGGAGAATGACAAGATGATCCATGATTATGAGCACTTCACAAGTGATCTGCTCAAATGGATTGAGACCACAATTCAATCGCTGGGCGAACGTGAGTTTGAGAACTCGCTGGCCGGTGTCCAGGGACAGTTGGGACAATTCTCCAATTACCGGACAATCGAGAAGCCACCAAAATTCGTTGAGAAGGGCAATCTGGAGGTTCTGTTGTTCACCCTGCAATCCAAGATGCGGGCCAACAACCAGAAGCCATACACACCCAAAGAGGGTAAAATGATATCGGACATTAACAAGGCCTGGGAGCGTCTGGAGAAGGCCGAGCACGAGAGGGAGTTGGCATTGCGCGAGGAATTGATTCGCCAGGAGAAGCTCGAGCAATTGGCTGCCCGTTTCGATCGCAAGGCATCGATGCGTGAGACCTGGTTGTCAGAGAATCAACGTCTCGTTAGCCAGGATAACTTTGGCTTTGATCTGGCGGCCGTTGAGGCGGCTGCCAAGAAGCACGAGGCCATTGAAACAGACATCTTTGCCTATGAGGAGCGCGTCCAGGCCGTTGTGGCCGTTTGCGATGAACTCGAATCCGAGCGCTATCACGATGTGAAGCGCATTCTTTTGCGCAAGGACAATGTGATGCGCCTGTGGACCTATTTGCTGGAGCTGTTGCGCGCTCGTCGCATGCGTTTGGAGATCTCGCTGCAGCTGCAACAGAACTTCCAGGAGATGCTCTACATTCTGGACAACATGGAGGAGATCAAGCAGCTCCTTATGACCGATGACTATGGCAAGCATTTGATGGGTGTGGAGGATCTTCTGCAGAAGCATTCGCTCGTCGAGGCCGATATCAATATACTTGGCGAACGGGTCAAGGTCGTTGTCCAGAACTCGCAGAAGTTCCTCAGCGATGACCCCGAATCGTATAAGCCCTGCGATCCCGAGATTATTGTCAGCCGTGTCCAGCAACTGGAGGATGCCTATGCGGAGCTGGTGCGCCTTGCTGTGGAGCGTCGCAGCCGTTTGGAAGAGAGCCGCAAGCTCTGGCAATTCTATTGGGACACTGCCGACGAGGAGAACTGGATCAAGGAGAAGGAGCAGATTGTGTCCACCGATGAGATTGGTCACGATTTGACCACAGTGAATCTTCTTTTGAGCAAGCACAAGGCCTTGGAGTCGGAGATCACCTCACACGATCCCCAATTGCAGAATGTGGCCAAAGTGGGAGCCGAGCTCATCACCGAGGGGCACTTCGGAGCCGAGCGCATCAAGGATCGTCTCAAGGAAATCCTCTCCAAGTGGGATCATCTCTTGGATCTCACCAAGTATCGACGCCAGCGTCTGGAGAATGCCGTCGAGTATTTCCAATTGTTTGCCGATGCCGACGACGTGGATAACTGGATGCTTGATACTCTGCGCATCGTTTCCAGCGAGGATGTCGGTCGCGACGAAGCGAATGTCCAATCGCTGCTCAAGAAGCACAAGGATGTGGCCGATGAGCTGAAGAACTATGCCGAGGTAATCGATGCCCTTCACAAACAGGCCGAAACCCTCAAGCTCAACGAAGCGGAGAAGGCGAATGTTGACAAGCGGCTGGAGGCCATCGATAGTCGCTACAAGGAGCTCACCGAGCTGGCCAAGTTGCGCAAGCAGCGTCTCCTCGACGCTTTAAGTCTCTACAAGCTAATGTCCGAGGCGGATGGCGTGGAGCAATGGATCAAGGAGAAGACCAAAATGCTGGATACCATGGTGCCTGGCAAGGATATCGAAGATGTTGAGATCATGAAGCATCGCTTCGAAGGCTTCGACAAGGAGATGAATGCGAATGCCTCGCGTGTGGCTGTGGTCAATCAACTGGCCCGCCAGCTCCTCCATGTCGAGCATCCCAATTCCGATGAGATTCTCGAGCGGCAGAATCACCTCAACCAGGAGTGGTCGACGCTGCGCGAGAAGGCCGAGGCCAAGATGGATGACCTGAAGTCAGCCCATGGTGTTCAGACCTTCTACATTGAGTGCCGCGAGACCATCTCGTGGATTGAGGACAAGAAGCGCATTCTCACCGAAACAGACAGCCTGGAGATGGATCTGACTGGTGTGATGACCCTGCAGCGTCGTCTCAGCGGCATGGATCGCGATTTGGCTGCCATACAGGCGAAATTGTCTAGCCTTGGACGCGAGGCCGATAGCATTGAGGCCGAGCATCCCGAGGAGGCGGCTCTGATACGCGAGCGTATTGCCCAGATTGAGCTCATTTGGGAGCAATTGACCCAAATGCTGAAGGAGCGTGACTCCAAATTGGAGGAGGCTGGCGATTTGCATCGCTTCCTGCGCGATTTGGATCACTTCCAGACCTGGCTGACCAAGACCCAAACCGATGTGGCCTCCGAGGACACACCCACATCGCTGCCAGAGGCCGAGAAGCTGCTCAATCAGCATCAATCCATACGCGAGGAGATCGACAATTACACAGAGGACTACAAGAACATGATGGAATATGGTGAACGTTTGACCACCGAGGGCAGCACCTCGGATGATCCGCAATATATGTTCTTGCGCGAGCGTCTCAATGCCCTCAAGGACGGTTGGGAGGAGCTGCATCAAATGTGGGAGAATCGTCAGGTGTTGCTGTCCCAGAGTTTGGATCAGCAGCTCTTCAATCGTGATGCCCGCCAGACCGAGGTGCTGCTTAGCCAGCAGGAGCACTTCCTCAGCAAGGACGATACGCCCGTTAATCTGGAGCAGGCCGAGAATCAATTGAAACGTCACGAGGCCTTCCTCACCACCATGGAGGCCAATGATGATAAGATCAATACTCTGCTCCAAGTGGCCGACACATTGGTCGAGAAGGATCACTTTGATGCCGACAAGATTGGCAAACGGGCCGAGAATATTACCGGGCGGCGGGATGACAATCGCCAGCGGGCTCTGGATCAGCACGAGAAGCTTAAGAACCAGGTCAAGCTGCACGAATTCCTGCAGGATCTGGAGGAGCTGGCCGAATGGGTGCAAGAGAAATATGTCACATCACAGGATGAGACATACAGAAGCGCCAAGACAATTCACTCCAAGTGGACCCGTCACCAGGCCTTCGAGGCTGAGATAGCCGCCAATAAGGAGCGTCTCTTTGAGGCCGAGAAATCCGCCCAGGAGCTGTCCAAGGAGAAGCCCGAATTCAAGGATGTCATCGAGCCGAAACTGAAGGAGCTGGCCAAGCAATTCGATGATCTGGAGGTCCACACCAAGGAGAAGGGCGCCATGCTATTCGATGCCAATCGCGAGGTTCTCGTCCAGCAGACCTGCGATGACATTGACTCCTACATCACCGATCTGGAGAAACAGATTGTCAGCGGTGACACGGCCAATGATCTGACCTCTGTCAACATTCTGATGCAGAAGCAGCAGGTCATCCAGACCCAGATGGCGGTTAAGGCACGCCAGGTGGAGGAAATTGACAAGCAGACCGAATACCTGCAGAAGACCGTGCCCGAGGAAAAGATCGAGCCGATTGTGGTCAAGAAGACGGCGGTGCTGGAGCGTTTCGAGAAGATAAAGGCTCCGTTGCTGGAGCGCCAGAAGCAGCTCGAGAAGAAGAAGGAAGCCTTCCAGTTCTGTCGCGATGTCGAGGATGAGAAACTGTGGATCGATGAGAAGCTGCCGGTGGCCAATTCCAATGACTATGGCAATTCCCTGTTCAATGTTCATGTCCTCAAGAAGAAGAACCAATCCCTGGCCACAGAGATCGATAACCATGAGCCACGCATCAATGCCATTTGCAACAATGGCCGCAAGCTGATCGATGAGGGTCACGAGGATGCCAAGAAATTCGAGGCATTGATCAGTGACTTGACCCAAAAGTGGCAGGAACTCAAGGATGCCATCGAGAATCGCAAGAAGCATCTGCTGGAGTCCGAGAAGGTGCAACAGTATTTCTTCGATGCCCAGGAGGCCGAGTCCTGGATGAGCGAACAGGAGTTGTACATGATGGTCGAGGATCGCGGCAAGGATGAGATTAGCGCCCAAAATCTAATGAAGAAGCACGAGAATCTAGAGCAATCCGTGGAGGATTATGCCAACACCATACGCCAATTGGGTGAGGTGGCTCGCCAGTTTAGCGGCGATGATGTTTCCAGCGGTGATGCTGTCGCCGTCAAGCAATCCCAATTGGACAAACTCTATGCTGGCCTCAAGGATTTGGCTGGCGAGCGGCGGGCACGCCTCAACGAGGCCCTCCAGCTATTCATGCTGAGCCGCGAGGTCGATGATCTTGAGCAATGGATAACCGATCGTGAAGTGGTCGCCGGCTCTCAGGAGTTGGGCCAGGACTTTGATCATGTTACGCTGCTGTCGGAGCGCTTCAATGAGTTTGCCCGCGACACCGAGGCTGTGGGCGGCGAACGGGTGGCCAAGGTCAATGGCATTGCCGACAATCTAATCCAGGCCGGTCACTCGGATTCCGCCACAATTGCCGAGTGGAAGGACAATCTGAATGAATCGTGGCAGGATCTGCTCGAATTAATTGAGACACGTACCCAAATGTTGGCCGCTTCGCGGGAATTGCACAAATTCTTCCACGACTGCAAGGATGTGCTCGGTCGCATTCTGGAGAAGCAGCACGGCGTATCCGATGAGCTGGGCCGCGATGCTGGCTCCGTTTCGACGCTGCAGCGCAAACACTACAATTTCCTGCAGGATCTGACCACCCTGTACTCGCAGGTGCAACAAATTCAAGAGGAGTCCGCCAAACTCCAGGACGCCTATGCCGGCGACAAGGCCAAGGAGATTACCAATCGCGAACAGGAGGTTCTCCATGCCTGGGACAATCTGCAGGCCATGTGCGATGCCCGCAAACAGAAACTTGCCGATACCGGCGATCTCTTCCGCTTCTTTAACATGGTGCGCATTCTCATGATCTGGATGGAGGATCTGGTGCGTCAAATGAACACATCCGAGAAGCCACGCGATGTCTCCGGCGTCGAGCTGCTGATGAATAATCATCAGAGCCTGAAGGCGGAAATCGATACACGTGAGGATAACTTCGGTGCATGCATATCCCTGGGCAAGGAGCTGCTCACACGCAATCATTATGCCTCAGCGGATATTAAGGATCGCCTGCTCCAGTTAAGCAACAGTCGCAATGCCCTGCTTCGACGCTGGGAAGAGCGCTGGGAGAATCTACAGCTGAGTAAGTACCATCCACACCCACCACCCACATCCATCCACCACCATTCAAAATGGAGTCTAAATCTCTTATTGATTTCTGTTGCAGTCCTCGAGGTCTATCAGTTTGCCAGAGATGCTGCCGTTGCCGAGGCCTGGCTAATTGCCCAAGAGCCCTATCTGCTATCTTCGGAACTGGGACACACAATCGATGAAGTGGAGAATCTAATAAAGAAACACGAGGCATTCGAGAAATCTGCAGCCGCCCAAGAGGAGCGCTTCAGTGCCCTTGAGCGTTTGACAACGGTAAGTTAGTAGTTTGAGCCACCGATTAGCAGCCGCCAGAGCGTCATTTGATTTGATTCTTTCTTCTCTCTCTCCCCCTTTCTCTCTCTCTCTCTCTCCCTCTAGTTTGAGCTTAAGGAAATGAAGAGGCGACAGGAGTTGGCTGAGGAGGCTGAAAGACAACGCATCAAGGAGGAGCAAGAAGCTAAGGCTGCCTCTGAGGCGGCGGAACAGGCCAAACGTGAGGCTGAGAGACGCGACGATGTCGATGTGGGCATATCCCATGATGATGCAGGTATGAACCGAAATCCTTTTGTCCTATCTTCTCTAACTCGCAATCTGCAATTCAATCACTACTCCTTCTCCTCCTCATCCCACTTCCCCAACCCCGCACAATAACTTTACCATATGTGATCAAGTCCAGTCCAATTGATAATTGATAATTTCAATCTGAACGTTTCTATGTCCATTCACATTCTTCATGCTTACTAAAACAAAAACTTAACAAAATTCTTCGTCGGATTAACCCAATTAACCCAAACTCAATGAAGCTGCCAAAGACATGGCTGTCGAATTAGAGCGCGTTGTCGAGACTCAAACAGGTATAACAAGATGCAAATATATATACATATGTACATAAATAATCCATCCAATCTATTCCCATATATAGTACAGTATATATAGTAATCCTTTTGTTTTTGTTGTATTTTATTTTTTAATGAAATTGTTGAAACTAATCGAATAATAATATTTTTGTGTTTAGAGCGAGGCGCCACACCAGGCGCCGCTGGTGAGGGTCAGGAGGGCTATGTGACACGAAAACATGAATGGGATTCCACCACCAAAAAGGCCTCCAACAGATCTTGGGACAAGGTAAGACACACAACGAGAGACACACAGATAGATTGCGATGGCTTAAAATCTGAATTAACTTTTGCTTCAGGTTTACATGGCTGCCAAAAGTGGACGCATTTCATTCTTTAAAGATCAGAAGGGTTACAAGAGTAATCCTGAATTGACCTTCCGCAGCGAGCCCAGCTATGATCTGCAGGGAGCTGCCATCGAAATTGCCAGTGATTATACCAAGAAGAAGCATGTGCTGAGAGTAAAGTAAGTAACCCACACCACACCACACCACACCACATCTCTCCTCTTCTCTCCTTGAGACAAATCTCTTTAATGCGTCTCTCCTCTCCTTCCTTCTTGCAGGCTCGCCAATGGTGCTGAGTTCTTGCTGCAGGCCCACGACGACAATGAGATGTCCCAATGGGTATCCTCCCTGAAAGCCCAAAGCGATTCGGCAGCTGTGGCCGCCAGCAGATCCCAGACTTTGCCAGCCACTTCACAAAAGGATGAACCAAAGCGCAGATCGTTTTTTACTTTAAAGAAAAAGTAAAATTTCAACCATAAGAGGGTTAAATAATAAACATAAACAAAAATAAGAAGTAAAAAACAAACAGAGCAGCTAATTAAAAAAAAAAAAACAAAAAACAAACAAACAAAAAGAGAAACTGAGAGGAAAAAACAAAACAAAAATCACACCAACCACAAGAAACAAATACAAAAAAAAAAAAAAAACAAAAAAAAAATCTATATATATTTTTTTTCATATATTTAAAAACAAAACAAATCTTATTTCGTAAAACAAGAAACAACAAAACTTGCAAAAGAGAAACGAGCAAAACGTAAACAATTATTATGCTTATTAAATTTGCACGATAAACAAAATACTGCTATTATTGATTAAAAACAAAAAACAAAAAAAAAACAAAACGTATGTATCTTATTTATTTAAACAAATACAAAGTAATATAAATATAAAACAACAAAAAATACAAAAAAAAAAAACAAAAAAAGAAAAAAACAAAAACCCAAAACAATTTGAGGAAGCAAACTCGTGTATGCATTTCAATGTATTCGATAAATAAACGAAATATTCCTTTAAAGTACACCAAATAATAAATTGTTTGATGCAAAATTGTGTGGCCACCAAATTAATTAATTTGGATCTTCTCTCAAGTGCTCTTGGCCTTTGTTAGGTTTGTTAGGGAGCAACGCAAAAGATTGTACAATCTATTGTAGGGCATTTCGATGATCAAAGTAAAGAAGACAGCGGCAACATAAACTAAAACCGTATGTCCAGCTATAAGTAGGAGCTGTAACAAGAAGAAGGGTGATTCATTCTCTCCATTAACTAAACGACTTGCCAACCAACGACTTACCAATGTGGCAGAATCCGATTCCAGGCTTTGACTCTGCAGATAATTGCAAGCGCAAATGACAATGGGATTGACCAAATAGAAGGCATAGGACACCCGACTGGCCTTCTGTAACCAATTGCTGCGAAAGACATTGAGCAGCCATTGCCAGGATATGGCCAAATCCTCGCGGTCATCGCAGAGAATAATCTCACCAGCTGTCACGGCCAGCAAGAGACGCACAAGGAACACGCCGACAATCATAATGCCAGTCGGTGGCAAATCTTCACGCTGAAGAACAAACGTGGAGGCCAGCAGGAAAGCAAGTAGGCTAAGCTTATGCCAGCGTTTGTGGAAGACATAGTGATAGGGCGACAGGGGCAGATTGTAGGCGTGCCAGTAGCCATAGATGCCACCCACAATGTAGGTGAAGAAACGTACTCGGGCACTGACATAATACCGATCGACCAATTGATATAAACCCTGAAAATCGTTTGTCATGCCCCACAATAGCCACGAAGTGAAGATCACATTGCCCACGAGTAGAATGCCCACCAGGGAAACTATCAATTTGGGATGTCTTGTGTGCACGTAGAGCATGAGCAGTGCCCAAATATGAAGCTGCATGTCACAGGCCATGGACCAGGTCCAATAGCAACAGGCGCCCTCATTCCAAAATTGATTCTGTATGAAGAGGAGATTGTGCCACCAAAATCGTAGGCAATCCTCATCCACAGGCTCAGTAATATGAAAGACCGACACCTGTCGCAGATAGGAAAACATTATTGTCGATATCACAATGATGACCATTTCCAAGGGAATCAAACGGAAATATCGATGCACAATTTGACGCACAAATCGTACAAGATTTCCGGCCACATGATCCTTGGCAATTGTTTGCTGTGTCTTCACATTGCCCAAAAAATTGGAGACAGTTAGAAAGCCACTAAAAAAAGACACAAAATCAGCCACCGATTGTCTTCTTCGTCTTCTTCTTCTTTGGTGATTGGTGGTCAATACGTTACCTAATGACAAAGAATATCTCCATGAGGAAGGGCCAATAGGTGATTCTCATGATCATGCCGGCCAGCTGTTCGCTCATTGTCTGGGATGAGTCGGTGGTGAAGTACTTGAACCACAGCACATGGAAACCCAACAGGCCGAAGGCACAAAAGACGCGTAGACCATTGATCGAGCGATTCTCCTTAGCCGGCTGAACATCCTTGAAGAGATTCTGCCAATTTTTGGTGATGTCAAAGCATTGCAGGATGCGATAATTGGCACCCCAACTTGTGGATGCCAGCAACAAGAGTAGACCATGGAGCGTCACGGTCAGTAGAAAGATTTGCCATATGCGACTTTGAAAGAAACTCGGTTTCAGTTCGGGTTTCTTGGTGTACACCAATTGTGGTTGCATTTGCCAACGTCGCCAGATGCCATCTCGGGCCAGAGACCTGTTCAGCAGCTTCTCCACCTGCTCCTGGCCGCATGAGCTGGGCAGGCATAGACCCACATGCAACATGGTTGCCTTAAGCACTTTGGTCTCCAATTGCCAGGGGGAGTGCGCCTGTATGTAGGCCATGCGATAGTCGAATCCAAATGGGGACGTCTCCCAAAAGAGTTGCGGTTTGTGTTTGCTAAAATCCTTGAGTATGGGCTCATTTACGGCTCGACAAGTGGCCGCATTGCCCAGAAAATGACTTTGGCCCAGCATAAAGTTGCCCAAATCTTGGGCCGATGCATCAAGAGCTAAATGAATAATAGTCAGTGGGATCAAACAAGAGATTGGTACCTTGGTGGGACTTACCCTTCAAGGCCCACGATTGTTGATGTTCTGCAGCTGTCATAAGCTCCATTAGCTGCTCCTCGCATGGCGTCAATGTCCTTGTTAGATTGCCTCTATCTCTGGGTATTTCCGACAATAGTTCGTCTACCAGGGAACAGCAACAGGAATCCACTATTGACCACACCAGCAATGGCATCAAAATCGATTGGTATTTCATCTTGATCTCTCTCTCTTTCTCTCTCTCTCTCGATCTCTCTCTCTCTCTTTCTCTCTCTCTGTCTGTCTGTCTGGATGCGTTCACTTGGAGTTACATGACAAAACTAAAATCTTTAAAGTTCCAAGTTCTGATCCGCAAACGAACCTCCGTACCCTTACCCAGAGAGAGAGAGCGTCCCCTTCGATTGGCAATTGGCTGACTTTCATATGGATTTCCGACTCCAAAATCATTTAAATTGTGACTAAAGCGTATACAAACTTCACCTTGGGCAATTTTTTTGCCAAGAGTAATGAGATCCAAATCTCATTACTTTTACGGCCAAGCTTAATCCGCAACGAATTGAACTTAACAACTTTTTGCGTAAAGTGTCCACTGAACTTTTGACTTACTTTGCGTTCTAACTACTTACTTAACTTTAATTCAATTTACTGCAAATTACTTTCATATGGCTAGGTCACAGTTGGTTTGGCTTGGGTTTGGGTTTGGGTTAAGCAGCTCCTACAACTTGATCCCTAAACTTGTTCTCTTTGGTCGCTCTCCGACCCCAAAATGGTCTTAGGCTTGAGTATTATCCAAAAGAAACCGAAAAAACTTGATTTAATTGGAAATTTTGGAATAATTTAGACTAGTCACACTTTGATGTGGTTTTATGTGAAATAGAAAAATGGCATTATGGCCCAAATGGAGTAGTGGTTTCCCTTTTTTTTAGCTTGTCCTGATCGGCCTATGGGCTCTAGCTCTAACTCCTCTGCAAGTGTTTAGAAGGAGGACAACAAAATTGCTGTAGCCGCATAGCTTGATCTATGTAGAAATTAGTGAAAGAAGAATTTGGAAAAGTAACGGTTCATGGCATAGTCAAGTGATGCTTTTCAGAAGTCTAAAAAGTATTTTTAAAACGGCTTAGAAAAGCATGCACCCTAAAAGTAGGCAACAAAAATCGGAAATGTTACTTTGCTTTTTTTTTTTAAGAAGCAGAAAACGGCTAACCGTTAAGGAAACCCAGGAGGCGTGGCCGTAGACAGGTATGAGCAGGCAATGTGTCCTACCCCACACTTAATGTGACCACGCCCCATACATGTGTTGCCTAGAAGTAGGCAACAAACAATTTGAAATGTTTATTTGATTAATGAATAATAAGGAAACGCAGAAGGAATGGGCAGAAAAGGTAATCTGCCCCTGCCTTAATAAGATCTGGCTCCACCTTAGGGCAATTCTGGCCAAGCCATTGCCAAGAAGTCTTTGTTTACAATGGTTCTCTTTTTGCTCTTAATATTTTTTTTACTGTTTTTAAATGGAATTTGTTTATTAATCAAAAATTGTACAATCGTATAAGTATTTGTATATATATATTATATATATATAGATTAAAAAAAATTAATATTAGTTATTAAATTTAGTTAGTTTATTCATTTAACTTGGTATCTATACAACAAGAGTTAAGATTATTTCGAGAAAAAAAAAAACCATAAAGTAAAATAAAACGATCAAAAAAATAGTATTGCATTAATTCAGATATAATCAAAGAGGGGAAGTAAGTGGATGGTGGGAGGGGAGGGGTGTGGGGCAATGATGATGAATCGAAAGAGGCGCCAATAATTCGGCGTCCAGTTGGAAGAATTGATTTTGTGTTCATTCCGTTTGGCCTTTCATTTTTATTTGCTACTTGTCAAATGAAACTAAAGCCGGGCCCGAGAGCGAAAGCAAAGAAGAAGACAGAATCACTTGCGATTACGCAATTCAATAATGGTGGCTCCCGAGCCACGACGCAGATGCTGATGATGTGGAAAATGCTGTTGCTGGTGCTGGGAGTGCTGTAACTGATGCTGTACATGCGGATGATGATGATGATGCACTGGCTCGGCATCGGCGTAGATGAGCCGCTTGGAGTCCACCTCACTGCTGCGTCGCACAATGCTGGCCGTATCCTTGTTCAGTTCCACTGGCGGTGCAGGAGAACGCGAGTCAAGCGAATACTTTGGCTGCAACGGGTATTTAGTGGGCGGACCAGGAGCCGGTGACCTGCTATACTGATGATGCTGATGCTGATGCTGCTGTTGCTGCTGTTGCTGATGATGATGATGCTGATGCTGATGGTGATCCTCCTCATGGCCATGCAGTACGCGATAAAGATCGGGAGCCTGCTGATGGAGGCCTCGTAAATATAATTGCTTCTTGTTTTCCGTTTCGTTGTTGCCGTGCGGATGATAGGTCAGCGATAGATCATCCTGATCATCCTGCTCGTTGCCAGCTATTTTGGTTAGATCCTTTTGACTGCGACTAATCAGATTGACAATCGATGGACTCTTCAGGCCGCTCTTCAATGAGTTATCCTTGCCGCTGGAGAAGAGATGCGGCTGCGACTTGTAGGCCGATGATTGGGCCAGACCCGGAGCCGGCTCGGGTCTACCACTACCACTACCACCAGCCTGATAGCCATTACTTGGATAATTGTTTCTTGTTAGCTTCTCAATGTAAATGGGACTAGGATCATTGCCGCCATTCATGCCATGGACATTGAAGCTTTTGCTGCGATTCAAGACCTTGGTGCGGGCTGGTTTGGCCGGACCCGGAGGCACCACCCCACTCGCCCCCAGTGAACGTGGTCCGGCCTGAATTGAACCTGAACCTGGACCTGGACCTGGACTTGGACCTGGACCTGGTGTCGACTGGACATAGGTGGTGCTTGTCCCATTGATCACTCTGCCCATTGGGGGCGGTGGCGCTGGCAGCGGTTGTTTACGTTGCTCGTGCAACTTACGGGGCAAGGTCTGAGCCGAACGATAGTCCTGATGCAGGTTGAGATTGGGAGTGGAGCCACTGAAACGTTGGCCATGCTTCTGATACCGACCGAGTGTGTGACTGCTGGTCACTGGCGGCGGCGGTGGCGGAGGCGCAGCTCCTCGCGATGTCTCATAATAGTCATCGGCCTCACGCTGTTCCCCCCCGTGCAGGGTGTCCCGGCTCTGGCTTGGTTCGTAGCGTTGACGCGGACGCCGCTCGTAGATATTCTCTTTGCCATACAATGAGCTCGAATATGGATCCTCGCCCAGGTAATAACGTTGACGTGGACTCAATTGTAATTGGGGATCAGCCGATTCGGCTCTCTTGAAATTCTGACGTCCCGAGCTCTGGGATTCTGGCTTAAGTGGTTGACGCTCTATCCCCCTTTCGCGATCACGCTCCCGGTCCCGGTCCCTTTCACGTTCGCGCTCCCTTTCCCTGCGTCGTTGATTGTCACTGGACGAGTCCTCGGACTCATTGCTACTGTGGTGACGTGTTCCACCGATATGACCATCAATGACATTATATTGCTGATATGTGGTCATTCCATTGCCGTCCACAGCTCCAATCTGATTGGCTCCTGCTCCTCCTGGACTGGGGGACTGTTCGCGGGATTTGTTTGAAGCGGATTTCATGCGAAACTTCCTCTCGGCGCTGGCCGAACGTATCTTGCTGACCAGCTTGCGCAACGAGTTGCCAATCACCTGGCCCATGCGACTGGGCTTGCTGCCACTTAGCGCCGACAGATTTGAGGTGGAGGCGGACGTGGTACCATTGCCGGGACGTAGAGTCCCTGTGTTGGAGACTGGCGGATAGCTTGAGGTTGGAGCAAATCGGGTTCGCTGCTGTTGCTTGCGACTGAGCGTCATGGTGGAGCTCGGTGGCATCTCTCGCGAGGATGATGGCGGTGGCGGTGGTCGCGACATCGGATAGTCCACCTGGGGTGATGACGAACGACTCCGGCTACGTGGTGGTGGTGAGTAATCCGGCGGTGGCTCCAATTGACTCACCGACGTGGCGGGCACAAGGCTTCCGGCACTCCTGGAGGCGGCATGAGCATGGACATGGGTGGCGCTCTGTTCGCCCAGCTTCTTTTCAATGGCACGTCGACGTTGTGGAACTGTGGGTCGGTTGTTGTTGTTGTTGTTGTGGCCAACACCGGAGTACTCCATGGCGGTAGCTGGTGGAGGAGGCGGGGGTGAGGGCTCATAGCTTTTGCCTCGTAGCCCGTTTGTTGTACGTTCGTTGACGCCAACTCCTGATCCATTAATTAAGGCCTGTCCATTGCCATTAATATGAGTGTTGTTGTTGTTGATAATATTCTGACGATAAGCCGGTCTCTTGTGAGACGTTTCTTCAGTTTGATTTGAACGCAATTGATTGGATGCGGGTCCGGGACCTAGTCCTGGTCCTGGTCCGGGTATGGCCTCTAGATCATCGAGAGCATCACGTGAGCCGCGCATTGAGCGTGCCAGAAATTGTGAGGAGAGACTCTGGCGCTTCTGCTGTAGGATATCCTCACGACTGACATAGCTGTCCTTGGCCAGGACTTCGGCAGGCTTAATGCCGGAGCCGGAACTGCCAGGGCCGCCACTTGCCTTTGTGTTCTTAAGGCCATTCCGACGAACGGTCTCCTGGAGGTCCTCACGAAAGGCTTGCGACGAGAAGTGATTTGCTGTCGTTGCTCCAATCTCCTTGCGGTCCGACCAATTGGATATGCCCTGAAAATACTTGGAACGACCGCCGCCAGGTGCAGCTCCACCCCCCGAGGATGGAGCTTTGCGCTCTAGCGTGGCTGCCCCAGCGGTCATGGGGGTAACTCTCTCTCTCTCCCTCTCCCGCTCGCGATCTCTTTCCCTTTCGGCACTACGTGGCAAGGTCTGTGGATGATGATGATGGTGATGATGATGTTGTGGCTGCTGTTGACTGGCGGCCACATAGTTGGGCTGACTTTGCGATTTGATGGTCACATTGAAATAGCTCTTTTTTGTGGGCTCCACATCGACCTCGGCATCGACATCGTCACGTGAATCATTCGAGGCAGTGGACTCACTACCGAAATGGGATTCCAACCATTTCATGGTCTCACCCTTGCGTGTCTCTTCCTCGCGATCAAAGTCCAAGGGTCGCTTGGTCAGGGCATCTTTACGATCGGCCAGCAGCGCCACCTCTGTAAATGTAAATGGAATTAGATAGGATTAAGATAAGGATCTATGCATGCATATGCATGTATGTATGTATGTATGTAGGTTCATTTGTGATAACCAACCCTTCTGCTGCTGCTGTTGAGAGCGTCGCAGCTTGCGCATACGTGCCGAGAGGCTATCCCAATCGCCGGGCCGCTCCAGATCGCCACCGTCCTTGTCCATTTGCGTTGTTTCGGCAGCGTAACGCATTTCGGTGGATACCAGCTTGCCGTTGGCTACCACATCCACATGCTGCTCGTCACGCTGCTTGAAATAACGTTGATTCGATGCTGTTGTGGTCACTTGTTCGCCCACTAGCAAAGCATTCCCCTCACCCTCCGGTAGTTGGGCCGATTCGGGCAGTTCGTCGTCAACAATGAGCTCGTGTTCGGTTGTCTGTTTACTTTCCGTTACCAATGTCCCATCCTCTTGGGCCAGACAACGTTTCTGTGTGTCCTCCGAATCGATGGTCTTTCTCGACTTACTCCGACTGGCTATCACTTTGGGTCCCAGCGGTAACAAGGCCCTCTGACTCTCCGGCGAACACAGTGCGGCCTCAAGATCTTCAACACCGTCACGCACAGCGTTCACGTAGGTCTGTAATGAAGGAAGAACCAAAAGAAGAAGAAGATTCCACTTTAGTTTCTTACTCAAATAAAAAAAAAAAAAATCCAACATGGACTCTTGCATCACACGAGTCGAGGCGATGCAATGACTGCACATTGTCAGCTATGTATGTATGTATCCCGTTTCCACTCCCACTCCCTTTTACTCTCCTAGCACTATTCGTATTCAGAGCAAGACCACACACACTCACTCACACACACACACACACACACACAGACACGTATTTAAAATTCCAGTTACTTGAAGGGGAACGTCATTGAGTTAACGGTACCAGAATACAAAAAGGAACAAAAAAACAACACCAACAAAAACAACAAAACACAATAAAAAAGAATAGACATCTCAAGGTCGCAGTGCAGCAATTGCGCAGGCATAAACATGCCTGGCTGACCACTCGTCGACTCATCTTCTCCCGAAGATTTTGAGCTGCAACAAAACAAAACACGTCCACATTGTCAGCGACGTCGACGCCGACGCCAACTTTGACGTCGCTGTCAACGTTAGCGACGCGTAGTCATCATCTTAGTCGCTGCTGCTGCTGCTGTTGTCGACCTTGTTTAACGGTATCGCGCGTAGAAAGTGTTTTTTTTTCGTTGCTTGAAACTTGAATGCCGACAACAACAACAATAAACTCGCCCCCTCCCCCCCACACTTTGTCTCCATCTTTGTCTCTGACTTGATCTCTTGTTGGTTTGGTGGTGGCTTCTCTAGGCAATTGGCAAAAGATTTGTTGATCGTCGTTGCCATTGAATGAACCAATCTGATCGATGGACATGAATTCGTTAACGATATTTACATATGTATGTATGTATGTATGTATGTATGTATGTATGTGTCTGTTTTTTTAAGCCTCTGCTGCTGATTAATGAGCCAAAAGGTGGGAAGGTGGGGGTAGCCAATGGGGGGAGCGCGACACATTCAAGTTGGCGCCATTTGAAGATCAATGATTAATATTGTGATGACGTTGACGATGACGCAGAGTTGAAGGTTTTTATGCGATGATGACAAAGAAACAACAACAACAAGAGAAAGAGAGAGAGAGAGAGAGACAGAGAGGCACAGAGGCTGTGATTTTCGGTCAAGAGAGTTGACATTGGCTTAAAAATTGTCTTGGAATTGCCAAAACATAAACCATATTGGGGTATATACGATTTGATAGAAACTTTTACCATATAATTGGCTAACATCTATGAGAATGGAGCTAAGGATTTCAAGCCATTTTTGCCGCAAGAACTTGGAGATTACAAATAACGTATACGCAGATCACAGATAACGTATACGCAGATCACAAATAACGTATACGCAGGGTATTCAAAAGAAACATCCCAGGAGCATGATCAGCTTGGTAACAGATCAGTCAGTGATCTAACAGGCGATCTAAACAAAGTTCACGCAAAAGTTATTAAGGAAATTCGCATTTATGATTTGCTTTCATAACTTAAAACAAACTAAAAAGCAGTTTCATTTGATCTTTACTCTTTAAGCGAATAAAAAAGAAAGAATTCTATTATTTTTGTGTATTAAAATTCTTAGGAATTCTTCTCAAATTGTAGAAATTTTGATATTTTAGCCAAAAACCGGCAATATAAGTGATTTTGCCAGCCTCCAACCGACCCACTAGCACCTAGACACCGGCTTAACTTAAGCTAAATTGTAGTATTAATTTAAGTATGGTCGAAAATGCTTTCGCTGTGACCTTTTTCACAAAAAAAAAAAAAAAAACAAAGGGTAACAAACGACGAGGTGAGATGAGAGAAAAGCAAATAAAAAATAACGATCAAATCAACATTTTTTATGTCATGTTTTGATTTATCTTGTCGCATGATTCGCTTATTGCCCCCTCCTCCTTTGCCTTGGCATATATGTATGTATGTATGTATGAAATGCCAAAGTGAAGTATGTGTGTAGGTACTTTTCGTGTAGGTACTTCTACACTGGCCTGGCCAACAGCCAACAGACAAGAGCCAACATGGCCAATGGCCAGTGCTTGGTAAATCGCATTCAAGTATTCAAATGTTGCCCACTGCTGGCTAGCTGGCTAGCTGTCTGGCATGCCAAGTGGCCAAAAAACAAAAACAGAAAAACCGAAAAAAAGAGAAAGAAATCCATAATAAAATGGCAACAAAAAGAGAAATGAGCAAATGTTGCAGCAGCAGCAGCGGGTGGTTAGGTGGTGGTTAGGATCGAATCGGATCGGATCGGATCGGGTAGTTGGTGGTTTTTTTGGGTTTTCTTGTGTACTACCAGTTTGCCTTGGCAGGTTGAGCAACCTCAGTGCTAGAGCTTTAGCAGGTCTCGATCGATTATTATTGTATTTGATAATTATTATTATTATCGGCAAAGAGTAACGCCAACGTCATCAAAGATTAGATGAGATGACGATGACGAATGGAGTTGGTATCTCTGGGATGATTGGAGTATGAAGGGGTAGCGTCTCTGGGCCCAACCAACAACCAACGCCCCGTTGTGAGTCCAGATCTTGTTGGTTGTTGGCTTCTCTTATTTGTTTCCTTCTTTCTTTCATTTGGTTTCCGTTGCGTGGAGGCCCATTGGAGGCCCAGTTAGACTCCAAGTAACTGATTGGCATTTGCTGATTAGACTTAAGCATGTGGCTTTATTTTAACCATGTGGGCACCTCAAACCTCTACCTCTACCTCGGCTCTCTATCCCTCTCTCTACCTGTACTAGACGACGACAACGACAAAGACTTTAAACAAGTTTCCCACTCAACCACACACACACACACACACACTTGGAAACACAGACACTTACATACATATGTATGCAGTAGGCAAAAGCGAGAAGTACCAAAATTTCAATTCAAATTCCAAACACTTTTTCTGTGGTCGTTCTCTTGTCATTCCTTTCTTTGAATGTGGCATAGACAAAAAATTAATGTGCCCCCTAACTTAACCTCGCCTCACCTTACCTCATCTTTACAACTTGGCTCACCTCACTTAATGTTACCTCCCCCCCGCCATGAGTATATGTATGTACATGATACTAAGCACTTCTTTCCTATGTTGAGTGTGTGTGTGTGTGTGTAAGCTAGGTTCATGGACCTGCCTCAGACACGCCTAGAATCAAAAACCAAGGAGCAAGCCAAGCAGCAGGCAGCAACCCAAACCCAAGCAGCGGCTATTGATTAAACTGGGCTCAGAACAGGTCTTTGGGGGCCAGCTAGCAGCTGCCTATATACTACACACACACACACACACACGCAGAAGGTACGAGTAGCTGGGAGAGTGCCCAAGTATGTCTCTCTCTCTCTCTTTCCCTCTCTAAGTGTGTGTGTGTGTGTGTGTGTGGATGAATTGTGTGTGTATGCCTTGTTAACCCTACAAGAATTAAATATTTAACCATAAGTGTAATTAAGTTTTTAAAACCTTTTCTTTAAGCCAAACTCACCGTTGCCTTCTGAACAATTCTTGTCTTGGTTTATCCGTTTGTAATATGTAAATATCACTCACTTGCTGGTAATGCCAATCCTACACACACACACACATACACACTAACATACACATATACATGCATATACATACATATGCATGGGCTAAAGGAACGTGAAGGAACTTGCAAGAACAAACGTTTGTGCGAAGGAAATTTTCGAATTTCGAATATCAAAAAACGAAGATCGACCACCGAAGACCGACAACCGAATGCCGAATACCGAACAGCGACGAACGAAATCGCGAGCCGCAGAGAACGAAACTAAATCACAGCTTAAAGCGCGAAATCAAATTAACACACTAACAAAAAACACCAAACTAACGAAATGAACCAACTAACAACAACAACACAGAAACGCAGCCAATAAATCAAGGCTTTTCCTATCCATAATTATATATGTATGTATATAAATATGTATATATATTGTATTTGTATATGTAGTTGTTTGTATGTATGCACGATAACCGTGATTCGATTACGATTGGTTTTTTCTCACTCTGTGTGTGTGTGTGTGTGTGTGTCTGCTTTTTGCCAATGATTATGCGATAACAACAATAATAACAACAACAGCAACACAACAAGAAGAACAACACCAACAACAACCACAGCAGCGACAGTAGCAGCAGCAGCAACAGCAGCGACGGCGGCGGCAGCAGCAGCAGTTATAACAACAACAACAACAACGGCAAGCGGCAAAGCGGCAATTGCGAACGAAACGGTAACGCGTATGCAAAAAAAAACGAAACAAAAAAAAATATTCAAAACAACAACACAACAAAACCAACAGCCAACAACAAATACAACTACAAAAAATAATTTGTGTGAAAAACGAGTTGGGGTTGTAGTTGTCTTCTCGGCGCTCGCTCAGCGGCGACTGATCTTGGCTTCAGCTTAGGATGCAGCCAGCCAGCGAGCCAGCTCCAATAACTTTCGAATGAGCTTAAAAAGAAACAGCAACAACAACAACAGCAACAATAACTTGGTCTTTGCTGTTGCTTGTTGTACGTCCAGTAGCGGCAGTTGCTGCTTTTCACGCCGAATTGATTTTCAGTTATTTATAACAATTTATTTCTCACTCACAAACTCCTTTCTCATATTACATATTACTTTGGCTAAAGATGGCCCCGGGTAGCCCTCCCGGCCCGCGGCACTCACCCCCGCACCAGCACACCATCATTAAATAAAACCCCGTTCATTCAGCTTGAACCGGCCCTGTCTCTAGTTGTCTCTTGCAACCGGTCCGGCGTGGTCTTTAAGTCTTTCTTTTGTGGTGGGCGCTCTTCGAGCGAGTCTTCTGCCTTTGTTAGAGGATAGCCTAGCGAGAGGAGATTCAAGAATCATTGGCGGAGGGAGAGAGATCTAAGATGTATGTCTGTATGTAAGGGTGTAACGAGGATTTTCTTTTAAAAATGGGGGACGGGTAGTATTTTAGAAGTAATTGTGGACTTGGGTCCATCTTGGCCCCCTTTCTACGCCCTTGTGTGTTCGTGTGATGATGAGGTGAGTTCCTCCAACAAGTCAGACCACTTATTGTTGTCGCTTGAGCTCGTTTAAAGATTAAGGCAAAGTCCTTGTAAATGATTCTCACTAACCTCATCGGTAAAGTCACCCAAATGCTTGACATCCTCCGTTTCATGATAGTCCTTGATTTCCTCATGCGAAATCACACGTTTATCGTCCACCTGACGCACCAGTCCATCCACAGGTCGCGGTACCATGCGCTTGACCAGCTTTCCCTGACCAGGACTACCACCAGCAGCAGCAGCAGCGCCAGCAGCAGGACCGCTAGGTGGACCAAAAGTCTCTTGCAATTGGGCCAACTGTTGCTCATTAACGGCGCCGGCCTCTAAGGCCGCAATATCAATAAGCTGGGCATTCCCATTCAAATCATCGGGCAGACCTAAATCACGTTTCTGCAGGCAAAAAATTAAAAAAAAAAAATTAATCTAAAAAAAAATGTAAAGAAGATCACCATCTATTTACCTCTGTTGTCTCTGTTTCCTGTTTGTCAGTGTCCTCGGTTGTATTGGTGGACACTATGGGACCCGAATCCTCAATGACCTTGCCATCTTGAAGCTTCACTTGTCGCTTTACTCGTGTCTCAATCTGTCTGGTTGTTGTGAGCTCTGTTTTTCGCTTCGTGATCCATTCCTCTGCAAGAAACGACAAAAAACAAAATAACAACACAAACTTAAACTTGGCTTGAAAGCTTTGCTCACAAAAGCACAAATAACTTTTGAGCTTCGCCTAAAAGTTGACTACGAAAAAGCAACCAAAATAAACTGCATTGCCTTGCGTTGAGTAGTCAAAGTAAATTGTTGTTGCTGCTGCTGCTGACGTCCAATCACAAAATAAAAAGCCAAAAAGGACAACTACACAACTAAATTTCTTTTCTATGATTTGAAGCTTACTTTCCTTTACACCTTGCACAAGCTGTTCTAACTTGGCCAGAGATAAAAAAAAAAAACTCATTTGCATGCAGTTTCAGTTCAAATGGAAAAGAAGCAGGAAAAAGATATAAGAAACGAAGCGCTTCAGCGATCGCCCAATTACGTAACCAAAGTCCAAGTTGGTCTTAGTCTCACTCCTATAACCTAACTGTAGTTGTTGTTGTTGCTGTGTGTGTGTGTGTGTGTGTGTGTTGGGCAACCTGCAAGCACACGGACATCCGACAACTGGCTAAGCGTTTTTGCAGAGATTTTTGCGCTGCTTCTTTTTTTTTTTTTGTGTCTTGCTGAATGAAAACGAACCAGACCAGACTTCACTCTAGCCTCTAGTCTCTAGTCTTTTAAGTTAGAGATACAGCAACGGAGTCTGACTCCAAGTCTGGGTGCTTTAACTCCGACTGCATTGAAATCGCTGGACCATTAAAGGTCGCTTACATAATCTATCTGCATTAGCAGTTTGCGATGCGAGAGACGCAGACGTTGCCGTCGTCGCCGCCGTCGCCAACGTCTGGCATCCGCCACTTTGCTCTACCTACAAAAATTGAGGCTGCAGCAATCCGTTGGGCAGTCTACAATTGTACTACAGTATTACCTCAGGTTAAAGGCAAGAGCCAAAAGAACTCATGGATATGCCTGAGTCTAATTTCATCTGCAAGTTGCTACACTGTAAACCTAAAAAAACCTTCTCCAGAAACAGTGGAACACATGTGAGTCTACAACTTATTGGCTTGGCCAATAGACTGACCGACTGACTGACTGACGGACTGACTGTTTGTTTATCTTTTTATCATTTGTGCAATGTGTATATCTATGTACATATGTATATATCCGCGTTGTTGCAATTGCAATTGCCCAGATCAGCCAAGCACTTCATAAATAACAACAACAATAACTGAGACGGGCGGCAATAATTAAATAAGCTAACGACGCCACAAGACGAAGCCGGAGATGGCAGAGGATCAATGCAGATCGGTTGCATATGCACATTATCGTTATACTCTTGCACAAAATGTGGTAACACTCGGTTCAGTCTGATCCAAATTGAGCTTACGTTCTATATACCTGACAGATTTTAAAGGGTATAAAGAGCGAGAGAGAGAGAGAGAGAGAGAGACAACTTGTTAACTTGGCCCTATGGTGTTTGGCTTTGGTCTCGGTTTGGTTTACATTTTCATTTTTCATTGTTTGCTTCGATCGATTGCACATTGGCCTGGTCTGGTCCGGGACTGGCTTGGCTTAGCTTGGTTTGGCCCTGCTTAGATGATGTTAATGTTAATTTATGTACGTGCCACGCCCACCATCATCAGCGCTGCCACTTGAATGTTCGATTTACTCAATCGATATGCAAAGAGATTGCATTACATCACACACACACACACACACACACAACTTAACCAATTGTGGCATCAATTATGGCCATGTTAACAGATTCTGTCAACTTTTTATTGCACTTGTTGCCGCCATTTCCCTTCTGGCCTGTGACCAAAAGGATGGGGAAATGGCTGGTGGAGGGGGGGTGTTGGTGGGGGGTGGTTGTGGGGCTACCTGGCTTAACTGGGTGGCATGGGGAAATCTCTCGTTGTCGTTATCTTGGAGCTCTGTAAGTTAATTTTTAATGATTTGCTAACGTGGGAAATTTTTGAGCTTGAAACATTTTCTCAGTTAAGCCAGCACCCCCCTCACCACCCCCCTTTATATTTTTCGTGCTGTTTGTTGCTTGTTTTTTTTTTTTTTCTATGCATTTGCATTTTTTGCGTCGTCGTCGTCGTCGTCGTCTCTGCCTCTCGCCTCTCGCCTTTTTGTATGAATGCCTTGTAGCTCTGCTTGTTATTTCTAATTTTTTTACACTTATTTCTTTTGTAAGTACATTTTTTGTAGCTGCAGCATTTGGGGGCAGCTCTATGCCATGTTAATCACATAATTAAATCAAAACTTTCTATGATTTCCTACTCCAACTACTCCAACTAGTCGAGATCTACCCCACATCACATCACATCACACACAGCGGGAAAGTCTACATGCAAGGAATTTTCATATGAAAGAAAAGAAATAAATTTTTAAAGCGATTTGCAAGTAATTCATATTCATAACTCATAACAAACCCTACCCCGACCCCCTTTGCCTTTACCTGGGATCCCACCATAATACACTCACTTTCCCCATTTCTTGAATACGTAAGTTCAGGAAGAATCGAATTGAATTGAATCCTTTTGCTCGATTAGTCACTCACATGCCAATTCGAGTGCCGCCAAATCTATGCCAATTGCATACAAAATTAATAATTGAGCATATTGAATAATGCAATTATGCAATCATTTAATGATTTCCATGAGCAATCGAATGGAGTGACAAGCTTCCAAGATGCTAATATGATGTTACAAAGAGGACTTGAAACCTGTTCGAATACACGTTAAGAAAATTAACTGAAAAAAGAACATTCCCCATAGAGATGGAAAATTACTGAGGAAAATATATAAACCATCATTTGGTACATAGATTACCTACGGTCTCCACCTCTAATCAACAAAAAACTAACGAGTAGATCATCCTTTGAGAGATGAAAAACAATCGATAGACAAAACAGTCGATTGTCCCAATACAACATCGATCGATTTCCTATGGTCATTCAGAACTATCAAACTTTTTTAAAGTATTTCTCCACCTCTACTAAAAAAAAAAAAAACAACTAACGAGTAGATCACTCGTTGCTTTTGTATCGGGACAACAACAACAACTGGCAATGGGAATAGAATGAAAAACTATTAACAATTGAAACCAATTTTTCTCTCTCTGTATATGTATGTCTATGATTTCATTTCATTGTTGCAATCTTTGTATCTATCTAATTGTCGGCATCTAATAGCCTAAGACAGGTTCTGATGTCATACAAAACACTTTAATTATATTATTACCACTACTAAAAGTTCTAAAGGTTAGATTAATAGCAAAATCATAAATCTATAACTAACAATTAGGCACAAGACAACTTTCCATAAAGCAAATAAAAGGGAAAGAAATTTAAGCTCAGAACAGGTTTAGTTTTCCAGTGCTAGTTCTAGTTTTAGTTCCAAAAGTCGAATTGAATATAGAAAGACATAAAGTCCTAGTCCTTTGGGAAACTAAGAAAAATTCAAAGACCTTAACATTTGGGAAACTGTCAAATTTAAAGACCTCTACATTTGTTTAATTTTCCCATTTTAAAATAAAAAAAAAAACACCTCAACACAGTAAAATGTCTCATTATCTCTACATTTTTCTTATTTTTCTCATTTAAAACAAAGTGGAAATTGTCTTGAATAAAAAAAGAAATAAAAAAAAAACTTATATATGGCTTTTTTCTAATATAACAGCAAAAAAAAAAAAAAAAAATTCTCGTCTTAAAAAGAGTAAAGTTTAGGACTTAGGGCTTGGATTTGGTAGACTCCACGCCCACACGCCCACTCCATTTGGTGGCAGTGTCACTCACCTTCTTTGGTAATAGCTTCTGTATCGCAATTGGATGTCGCTGCCTCGTTGCTCTCCTCATCATCTTTGGCCTCGAATTCGACCTGCGAAGTATCAATGTCGTAGAAATTAACGCGGGTCACGTGACGCACATAATCAGTGGTGGTGGTGGTGGTGGCGGTGGCGGTGGCATTGGAGGCGGAGGTGTGATTGATATTGTTATTATTAGTATTATAATTGGCGGGTGGCAGTGGCAGAGTTTGTGTGTAGATGCGAAAAATGAACGGAGACGAAGTTGAAGTTGGAGACGGAGCAGCATAGGATGCATGATGAATGCGAGGTGGCTTGGGAACGGCATTCGCTGCTCCTGCTGCTGTGGTTGAATGATAGCTATGACTATGACTAGGTCGTCCGGATAGGTTATATCGTTGTTGCTGTAGATAACTGGCCGGTATGGCCGTATCACCCGTGGAAGCCGAAGAGGACACATTACTTATTGTGGAGGAATCTCTGATGGAGCTGCTGCTGCTGTCGGCGATGGATCTAGTTGGATTTGGTGCTGGTGCTAAATCTTGGTCTGATGGTGCTATTTGCTGTTGGACGTGATTGCTGATGCTGCTGCGGCTGCTGCATGTGCATGGCGACAGTAGGAGGATCACCACCATTCGATCATCTGGCTGTCGGCGGCGTCGACTACATCTGCCTCTGTCTTTGCCTCTGTCTTTGCCTCTGTCTTTGCCTCTGCCTTTGCCTTTGCCTTTCCCTCTGCCTCTGCCCCACGCCCAGCTCCAGTTTCGACTTCAGTCTAATTAGTTGATTTGATTTTGCACTTTCACTGCAACAGATCGGATAATGCATTTCCGAGCGACACGCGATCTCGTAGGCAACTACCAAAACCGAAGGGGCATTCCCTTGGTTAGGGTAATTTTTGTTTTTAATAGAAATTTCCGAACGTTTCTGGCATAAGTAGAAATGCGAATGCGAAAGATGAAGACCACATGGAAAACTCCCTCAACCGTAAAGAACCGTTCCTACTCCAGCTCCAGCTCCAGCTCCAGGTCCAGGTCTTTAGCTGTCCCTCAACTAACGAGCTAGCCTAGTTTTTCAATTGAATGAATGCTGGTGGTAGTAACCCCATTAAAACGTCAAAATTGGCCCATAAATGTATGACGATTCTTTGGAAATGTGCTTCCCCACCCTCCCTCCTCCACCCTCCGCTCACACCCTACATCACTTGACCCATTATTTTATGTGGATTACACAACTCGAAGTCCGAATAAATCAAATGCACTTCTCAAGAGACGAGAGACGAGACACAAAACGCTAAAAGGGCAACGTGCATAGTTCAAGGCATAGCTCATTATCATCATCAACATCATCATCATCATCATCATCATCATTATCATCATTATCGTCAGCTCAGTGAAATGGAAAACAAACTAAATAAACTGCCGCCAAGTCAAAATTCGGCCAAAGGTCAACAGTTTAAGCAAACGACCGACCAACCAACCAACAAACAAAAACAAAAAAACCCAAAAAGGTTTTCCTATTTTTTCTTTTTGTTTTCCTTTTTGTATGTGCTTTTGGCCTGTGACCAAAATAGAAAACCAAAACAAACAACAACAACAAACTCAGAGTTTTACCTTTTTTGGAAAAGTGCAAAATCTTATCTTATCCCTAAGACTAGGCCACATTTGGGCAATTGGTTGAGACTTGAAAGAGAATTCTCCACTCATATTTCTCTGTCTCATTTCTAGCCGGAACTCCAGCAAAAAAAAAAAAAATTGTTGAATCTTTCTCTAAACCGTAATTTGTGGTTGTTTGAAAAACGATTCTTGAATTGATAATGAATTGAAATGGTTTGTTGTTGTACCGATAAATTTCCAAACTGTTGCTATTGTTGTTGCTGTTGTTGTTGTTTACCGGTGTCTCTTGTTTTTGTTGTTGTTTTTTGCCGGCTGTTGTGGTTGATCGATTTGTTTGTATTGCAAACTCGAGACTGAGAAATGACAATTGGAAATGACGTCAACGTATTGACCGACCATTGGACATAATCATTAATTGTGTGTGTGTTGTTGTTGTTGTTGCTGCAATTTGGCCATTTTTGTAATTGTTTCCGGTTTAATTATTTAAACATGGCTTAAATGGCTAATGGTCATCGTTTGGTTTTGGTTGTCATCATAATTATCAACAACGCAAAATGGCAAAGCTATGCAAGAGGGTGGATGGGGGGCACCTCTGTCCATATCAAGTCAAAGTAGAAAAATCAGCAGGTAGATGGAAGAAAGAAGAAGGAAGCGGGGTGGGGGCCTACTTACTAAAGGCTAAAGCCAATTATGGCACATATGCAAAAAAAAAAAAAAAACTCAAATAAATTATGGTGAAAGGCAATGAAAACGACGGATGTTTGCTAAGGAGCGTGGGGGGGGAGAGGGGGGCGAGGCCATGAGTCATCCATTCAAATACCACCCTATGAACAAAATCTTATTCTCAATCAAATTGGCAAAACTTTGACAATTCCCAGAAAACTAAATAAACAACATCAAACAACAACAACAACAGCAACTCCAAAAAAAAACAAAAAAAATACAATTGCATTGCCTTTTACTTGACCCAAAAGTAGAAACAACAACAACAACAACAACAGCAACCAGAAGGCGTTTAAATTTAACGACGGGGGCCGTGCCCACAAGTCACGCACTTGGTCAACGTCGACGACGACGACGACGACGACGACTTCGAGACATATACGTATCTATAATCCCCTCCTGATTCATGGCCCCCTACAACCAACCTCCCCCCCATTCCGCCCCCTTTGCACCTTACCCTTTTAGCCAACTCGCAAGACGTTAACTTCGCATTGCTGTTGCTGCTGTTTTTGCAGCTAATTCACGCCTTTTGGCCATACAAAGACATTGAATTGTTGTTACGACCAAAAAAAAAACAAGAAAAACAAAAAAAAAACTTTAGTTTTTCTTTCAATTTGTGAAAAACTATTTTTGTCGTTTGTTGCTTGAAGAGAACAAGGGAGATAAGGTGGAAGGGGGGGATCGGGAATAAATATATACAAGCAGAATTTTAAATAGCCAAGCTATAAATGTTGTTGTTGTTGTTGTTGTTGGGGCCTAACTCGATTAATTAGAAATAAGAATCGAAGATAATATAATTCAGAGGTCGGCGGCACTCGAAAGCCGAATATCCTAGCCTAGCCTCGACTCCTCAATTATATTTATCCCAATATTGTATTGTTTCTGTTAACTATGGGGAAAGCTCTTCTTTGGTTTTAGTTTTTGGGTCCCACTTTCTATTCCTCATTTGAATGGGCCATAATTCTCTTCTTCTACACTTCATTCATTTTCGTTCGTTCGCATAGGAAGAGAGAAAAAAGAGAAGAGGAAGTTGATCTAAAAATCAATTAACAAAAAGTTTTTATTTCTAAAAAATTAAAGATAAGAAAAGGCCAAGAAGAGAAATGGGAAAAGAAAAGAGACCGGAATTGAAATTAAAGCCATATTGAAGGAAGTCGAATTAAGAATCAAAGTTATTTAAGTATTTCCCAAAAAAAAAAGGTAAACCAAAACTTTTGGATTTTCGATCGCTAAGCCAATGGTTTAACCTCTTGAACTAGAGAAAAGGATTCAATTGCAACGAAAATGTTAGTTCTGGTCAGCATAAAGATAGCCTTTTATTACGATTACAACAATAAGTGCAACAATAACAACAACAACAAAAGTAACAACAAAATAAACAACTCAAAAAAGCAAAACTCTTTTTTTTTTTATGTGTGTGTGCCTCAACAGCTAAAACCACTGCATTAGTAGTGGGTGCTGCCACCTACCAAATAATAGCGCCCCCCCCCCGCCTCTCCACCCTCATCATTCTCCTCTCCTCTTTTGTAGTCCCGGCCCATGCACCGGCAGGCAGCGTGTCCACTTTGTATGTGCAGTCTATGATTTGTTATATGAATGTATTTCTTTTTTTTCTTTTTTTTCTTTTTTTTTTTTCTCATGGCTTTTGGATTTGGATTTTGTGTTTTGGTGGGAAAATATTTTTTGTCGGAGGAGGAAGCGAAGAAGGAGAAGAAGACAAAAGAGTACACTGAGAGAAATAACATAATCTAATGAAGAAATATTGAAGTGTTATTTGTTTTGAGTGTTTAAGAAGCAACAAAAGGTGCTCCCCTGCCCCTATGTCACCTCCCTCTTTCTCTGTACAGTGATGGCCAGAAATCTAGAACACACACAACATATTCTTGGCAAAAGGAGGAAAAAAGACAAAGGTTCTTGGTAAGTTTTTCTCTCTGTGTATTTTCGGATTGAAGGAGTTTGAGTGATGTTTTTGTTTTTTGGGTTGGGGCGGGGGTAATTGATATTTTCAAATTTTTGATACGAAATCCCATTTTATATTTATATGTATGAAGGCAATTTTAAAAATATTAATATTACGTCACACAAAATAGCATACTTTCAAGCGAACAACAACAACAACAACAAACGAACGAACGAACAAACAAGCGAACGAGCAAATGTCACGACAACAACAAAACGTTAAGCTAATGATTAATTTTTTGCACGTACGAGAGACACTTGAAGCTAGAGCAAATGTTGCACATGCAACAACAACAACAAAACAGAGACCTACATACAGTGTCTCTGCGCGTGTATGTGTGTGCGTGTTCTCGTTGTCACAAAATTTAGACAATCAACATTTGCAACAACAACAAAATAAACAACAAAATGCAATAGTTTAAATAATATTTAATTAAGCGCAGCAACAACAAAAAACTAAGCACACACTAAAACAAAAAAAAAAAACAAAACAAAACAAAACTGAAGAAGGAGAAGTAAATCGAGTAGGAGAGGAGGTTCGGTTGGGGAAGGAGGATGAACAACAACAATTTCAAACGAATTACCGACCGATCGCGACTCCCGGGCGCAAGCGGCGTGGTCGATGGCGCGACGACGACTGGCTGCGACGTTTGGCGGTATTCCAAGCTGAAGCTCTGCTGCTGGCGGTGCTGCTGACGCCGTCGCCGCCGCTGCCGCCACTGCACCGTTAGATTGTTACACCTGAAGTTTATTTTTCGATACCCTCCAGCCACCAGCCACCAGCACCCACCACCACTGCCACCCTTTCCCCCCCTCCCCCACACACACACACACTTTGTTATACATTGTTGTGTACGTGTACGTACACGTTCGGTTCCCTAGTAGTTCGGTGTTGAATGAATGGTTATGGGTTGATGGATAGAAAGGGGGGTGGCATATGTTTGTATGAGAATGATAAGGGGGAGTGTGTGTGTGTGTGTGTGTGTGTGTGTGTGTGTGTGTATGCGGGTACTTACCAGTTCGTTTTGCTCGTCTTTGGCACCAGCTTTTGATTTGGTTTTGATCGTTGCCTTACTTAAAGCCATAACGGGCCCTCTCCTGGACCTCCTGAAGAGTGTTTCCTTTTTTTTTTTTACTTAAATATTTATTGTGTTAAAATTTGTTGCTTTTTCAATTATTGTTGCTGCAATTGAGAAAATTGTTTGCCACAATTTCAAATTAGTTCTAGTCACACACACAAAACGCACAAAAGTGTTGCCTACTTTTTGGCGGCGCTAACAAAAAAAGTTTACACAAATGGCGGCCAGCAAGCTTTCGTAACGGACAAAAGCCCTGAAAATTGACGATCGAATTCATTTTGAAAACACTTTTAAACGCTTTTTGAAAAATTTTAAAGTTAATTAAGTTTGTTGACTTTGTTGGATTAAGATTAAAGAGTTCAAAAATCAAGAAAGTTTATTAAAAGAAAAAGTTCAAGGAAAATATAGGCTCATTTAACTTGTTGGAACGTATAACAAATTGAGCTATGTTAAAAAAAGAGGCGAATACTTTTCAAAATGATAATCTATTGTGTATATTAACAATTTAAAATCAATTTTTCTTTTACGAAATGAAGATGTTAAAATGACATGTGAATATGGTGTCTTTAGGTTTGGCATCTTTCAAAATACATTTCCAAGCACAAAATCCCTATGATTCTAGTTATTTACCTAATCTTAAAACTAATGAAATGGTTGTTGGTCTAATTATGATCGTAGAATAGGAAATGGTTACACCTGTCAGCGTTCAATATAAAATGCTATTCGATGACATCTCAACTGGATCTATTAAGATACTAATTACACTTTGGCTTTGACTCTTTTCGAAAGCACTTTTGGAGGCTGCCTGCCTGCTTGATGGCGTACTAACTGCCCACTCAAAAAATATTTTCACAATACGCATTTGGTCAAAATGAGTTTACGTTACGTTTTTGGTTGGCTTTTCAAAAACCTGATGGCCAAGCATTGGATGTGTTTTGGTTTTTATTTGATTTTAATTTTGGTTTTGGTTTCTCTCTCTCTTGAAAATTTGTTTTCTGTTACTACAAACGCCTTCTGTGATTTCAAAGTTTTAAAGCCGCCCCCGTTCCGTTTCGTTTCGTTTCGAACCGTTCGAATGAAATGTGAAGCCAAAATCAGAATCAGAAAACAAACAAAATTGACATACAAAATGTACAAAATGTTTTGCGATTCTTGAAATCAATAAAAAACAAAAACGGAATGGGAGGATCTACTAAGTGTGTGTGTGTGTGTGTGTGCTTTGACATCAAGGCAATCCATGTATGTATATTTGGATTTCGATTTACATATATGTATATATCAAATATTGATGGCTGTTTGAGAAATGACGAAATGAGCCAGTTATTTGCGCGACTTTACTTAGTTTTGTGTACAACCCACACAATGGCCATACACACACACAGACACACACATACATACATACACATGCATATGCATATATATCCATACATTATAGAATTGTGATCTTTCTGCTCCGCATGTGTGTGTGTGTGGAATCAAACTGTCAGTTTGTCATACCTTAAGCTACAGTTTAAATTCTTTTTAAACGTTTAGAACTTGTCTCAGAAATAATCTAATTTAATTCTTGTTTGGCGTTCATTTAAAATTGATTTCACTGTAGGTCATATGCAAATACTGTACAACCGCGATGAAAGCCACAACACAACACAACACAAATAACACACTCACACACACACACACACACACACACAGGCAAATAGACCGAAAGAGTCATCATAATTTCGTTTCAATTTTGGATCAGGGACAGGATCAGCACAAAGATTTTAGAAACTGAAGATCAGCCCATAGGCAAGGTCATCAACACTTGATCACTTTAAACACCTACTCTCTCTCACACACACACACACACACAGACACAGACACAGAAAAAAAAAACCAATCGAACTTCAATCAGTAAGCGTTAACGCTAAGTCAAATCCATCAAATAATGGGCAGCTGGGCAAACAGATGTTGCCAATATCGCAAATGGAACTTATGATCGTGAACATTATTTTGGTAAAACACGCGACAATTGATCAGGAGTTGAGAAAATTATTGTTTGCCGATTAGTTAGATTCCGATCCTCAGAGATGAGGCGATCCTTGATGCATGTGCAATTTATTTATTGATCAATGTTTGGTTTTTTGTTTTTTAAGTTGGTTTGCCGTTGTGTGCGTGTGTGTGTGTGTGTGTGTGTGTAGGGCGTGTTTTGAGTAATTTCTCCAGTTGATTCATATTCACGAGATCGATTCGCACATACAATCAGCACACTCAGTCACACACACACACACAACACTTACACATGAATACACACCGATACAATCAAAGAGAAGAAGGAAGAAAGAAGAAGAAGAAGGAGAAACAGAAGGAGGAGCAGGAGGCGAGCCAACGTTATGTTTTTTTTTTTTTGTTTTTTCTTTTCGTTTCTTGTTGTTTTTTTTCTGTTTTTCGTTGTTCGATCGTCGCGATCAAGCCCAAGCTTAAATGGTTTGTTGTCGTCCGTCTGTGCCAGATTCACAACTGATCTACCTGCTGGCTGTTGTTGCTGCTGCTGCTGCTGCTGCTATTGCTGTCGCGCGCGCACATTGCTAACCCCTCCCCCCCCATCCCCCCTCACTCCACACTCGCCACACCAGCGGGCCCACCGTATTTCCATTTGCAAGTTGGAGCCAAGCTTTTTGTTGTTGTTGCTTTTGCGGTCCATCTGCTAGCCACTTGGGCATTCATTCAAGCGCCGATCAAGCGCAAGAGAGAGAGAGAGAGAGAGAGTGAGAGAGGCCAAGTCCGAAACGAACCTGGTCAGTAGAGTATTAAGGTGAGGTCTAAACGAATGAACCGAGAGCGAACAACCTCTCTCTCTCTCTCTCTCGATCGCTCGCTCTCCTCGTTTGTTGTTTTGGCCAAAAACATTCTTAGCCAACATTTGGGGCACATTGCCATTCCTCTTCGATATGAAAAATGACAAAAATTGAATAAAATATCTTAAATCTAAAGTTGAGGTTATTTCATCAATTTAAGGATATTATTTCTGAAATCATTGAAACAATCTACCCGTTTACAGAGTATTTGAGATATTTTGTTAACCATTTGTTGCCAATTCCAATAACCAACCTAGAGTCTATATGAGTTGCGACAATATTACGTTTAGAGCTACAAGTCGCATGAAGGTTAGGTTAGCCGCTTTGGAATGTTGGCCGGGCTCAAAGCGTTGGCGGCGGCAAGAGAGAACTACACAAAGAGCGAAAGAGAGAGAGAGAGAGAAAAAGCACACTCAGCCCACACCTATTCAACTTCCCTTGTGTGCGTGTGTGTGTCTCATGACATTTTCGTAGAATAGAATCAAAACTTTCAATTGATATACTCTTCCGGCTTAAAAACCAAAATCAAAACAACTCGGAAATGCCTTTTGTTTTGGACACGCGTTACGTGTCAGGGCATATATATTGTATATCGATTCATAGATATATACAATGACGACCATATCGGTAGACATCAGGTGAAGTTTCCGTTTTAACATTTCATCAAAAAGCACTCTCTCTCTCTCTCTCTCTTAACAAGTCTAACTAGATGGAATATATGTACTTATGATACGTGATCTGCATGGTCAAGGAAAAACCAATACGTAATCTAGAATAATTTTCCTATCACCTAAAAAAAGGCAAACAGAAAGGGAAAGCAGCTAAATTAAGTCAGATTTCTATACAGATTAGGAATAGGAATGATTTTTGATAGTACAATATTTTAGCTTGGTTTTTCAAATGGCTGAATTTTATTTCAATATCTCCATTCAGGATGTATTCTTTTGGGTGTGTTTGGCTGATGTGTGTGTGTGTGGGTGTGTGTGTGTTAGGTGTGTGTGAGCTTGTGTCAAATCTACATTATAATAATTGAGTTGAATTCAAGTGAGATTTATAGATGAAATTGTTCAAATCAAAATCGGCAAATCGCCTTACACGCTTGCTTATTATCATCATCATCATCATCATCATCTTCATTATCATTATCTTTACCCTTATCTTCATCATCATGCTTATAATTGTCCCTCAACTTAGGCTCTACAAGAATGTGCAGACACAAAAATTAGAAAATTAGAAACAAAAACATCATCAGAAATAATAATAGTTTCAATTCAATATTATGAACATTATTATTATTATTATTATTATTCAAAGTTGGTTTTGGAGGAGCGTTAAATCTGTCTCGATCAGTTTGGAAATGCCTTCATTTCTTGCTTTCTCTTAAATCTAGGCGGGTCAATATTAAAGAACAGTTTTTGCTTTTTTTTTTGTTGTTTTCTCAAAATTGAAGAATGAAAAATAAGACACAAATACTATAACTATTTAGTTATATATATGTTGTATATATATATATATAATGTTTAAGCATGTATATTGGAGGTTGGTTTCTGTTTATGGGTGTGTGTGTGTGTGTGTGTGTGTTTGTGTGTAAATTGATGATGAATGCAAAAATCGAATTGATTGGGTGATGTTTTGTTTCTTACATTGTTAATAAAACCAAAGAATAAAATATATAGAGAAGGAGAAAGGAAACGCTAGAGTCGGGATATACAATGATTTTAACGGGGGCATGGAGAGGGAGGGTACAAGGGTGGGTTTTCCTTTCTTTTGTTGCTTTTTTTTTTTTTTTTTGTTGTTTTTTGTTTAACTTATTACATAAATTATGCTAAGATAGCTCATAAGTGTTACAATAAAAAAAGAGAACTACATAAATTAATTAGGAGATGATTTCTCATTGTTTCCTTTCTTCGATTTATTCCGTTTTTAGTGTTTTATTTCTTTCGATTTTTATACTAAACTCGGCTCTCAGACTCTGGACTCTGGCAACCGAAGTATTTTACTTGTTATGTTGTTGTTGTTGTTGTTTGTTTGTTTATTGGTAACTGGATGCACATTTCTTTGGAGTGGTTCATCGTCTACAACTTTTCATCTTGAGTTTGCTTTTTGTAGGCATTTTTTTTTTTGTTTGTTTTTTGTTTTGTTTTTATTTATTATCAGATCAGTGTAAATTTTCATAGCGCGCTCGCTCCTTGCTCCGCTGCTCTTCTGCTAAATATGTAATCCATCCTTAAGTCTCCGACCTCTAACTCATGTCTGTCCATCTGTCCGTCTGCTGGCTGTTGCTGTTGCTGTTCCTCTATCTCTGGTATTGGTACTCTGGTTATGTCCTGCTGCTCCTTTCTCTTTACGCCTCTCATAATCTCTTTAGCATGCGCTTCTTTTCCTTGAGCAATTTCTCCTTTTTTTTATCTTGCAGCTTCTTATCTAATCCTGCATGTTTCTTTGTTGAAGGTCCATCATCATCTTTGGCATCGCTGGTGGCACTGGCACACTTAGCCGGCTGCAATAGACAAAAAAAAAAAAACCAAATAAAAATATAGCCTTAGAGGAAGTTCACCGCAAGCCCCAATATGCTCCAAACTGAGTTAGTCCATAGGTTGGTTTTTGTGTGTATGATTCTGAAGTCAATTTCTTACCTGGGCATGTATCTCCGTCATCATACGCGCTCTCTGGGAGTAATCGTCATAGCGTTCAAGCAACATTTTGCCAGCCTCTTCATTGAGAGCCGATTCGGGATTTGGGACAATTAGCAGGCATTTGATGGTAAGCAATATATGTTTTATGCCCAAATCTGGTTTCCAATCCTTTTTTAATGTGTTCACACAAATCTCGCCATTGGCTGCGACATTCGGATGGAATATTTTGGTTAGGAAATATGCCTTTGGCGGCGTTTGTGGAAAATCTTTGCTCAGTGTCAATTTGACACGAAATACTCCAATGGCGTATGGTGTCCCAGCCGGGCCATCGATAAGGGCTTGTATATCGGTGACATCGCTCTCATTGATTAAAACTTTGATGCCCTCCGGTGGTGAATTCTCCATTTCCTGTAGCTCTCTCATCACCTGCCTAATGGTCTGGGGCGAAAGATTCTCCACATTGGAATACTGCTAAAGGTTTTTAAAAACCAAAACAAAAGATTTCATAAATGACCATACAAATCGGATTTTAAATAAATAACAAAATACGTTACCGAACTCATGGTGGCTGTCGCTGTTTCCTTTAGAAGCGCGTCTATGAGTATATATGTATATATATATATATAAATGTGTGTGTGTGTGTTCGCCTGCAAGTGCGTTAAGGCTTATGTATGTGTGTGCGTGTGTGTGCGCCTATGTATGAGTGTGGGTGTTTATGTGACGCTGTGTGTGTGTGTGTTTCAAGGTTTCTTGTCAGCAGGATCTCCTTAAAATGCTGCTGCTGCTACTGGTGTGCTTGCTGCCTGTCCCTGGACTTCGTTGTGGAGTCCAAATTTAAAGACGTTTCTTGTTTTTGGTGGCTTCACCGAACCACGGCAACTCCTCATACAATAAAAAAAAAAAAACACCAATCCGAAATCCTACGATTTTGATGATGCTCTTCGCAAATATATATGTATATGTATGTATTTTCTTTTTGTTGTTGTGCGCGCTGTTCCGTGAGTAAACTATGAATTTTGTTTGATTGTTGTACGTTTTTCCTTTGAAATCGATTCGCTTGCCTTCTTGGTTGTTGTTGTTCTTCTTCTTGAATATCTGTTGTTTTTATTTTTTTTGTTGATTTGTATATTGCTATTTTGTCGTCACATTTAAACAAATTTTTGCTCAATTGCACACTTCACGCTCAAACAACAACAACAATTACATATATATTAAAAAAAAAAAAGAAATACTGCTTCCATTTACAGAAACCCTCGTTGTACGACCAGCGCTAAATGGAATGGGTATTTCGATTTTCTTGCGGAATATGCGACTACTATTGAAAATTTGTGTGAAAATATAAGTCGACAATTATATGAAAACTGTTAACGAAAAGTTCTATATATATATTATGACATTAAACTGTTTGATATTGTAACCAGTTACGTTTTAAACAATGTAAATTGAGGTAACATTTACACGTGTTTTCACAAATAGAGCATACAATAGTCACAATGAAGTCAGGCAAGTGGACAGCTCTCTATACTTTTTTCGTGCGCATGCCATATAGTTATCTCGTTCTGGCCCATGCAAATTAACAAAATGCAGTGCCCGAAATGCATATGAAAATGTGTTGTTTTCCCATAATTTCTATTCTATGTAATTAAATATTAACAAAAACATATACAAAAGTTGCATTTGTTTATTAAAAATCTATTTTTAATGCAATTGCCGAACAAGTGTTGGTCACTTTTTTCGTTCGCCAACACTGACGCATAGTGGCATTCCGCAGTATATTAACGTTTTCAAACACTCTCCAGCTTTGGACGAGATTTAATACAAAATCCATCCATCCATTTCTTCGTTTTAATTAATTTAGTTTTAATTTAGGTTTTGTAATTCTAATTTATTGAAACGGTTGTTTTATTTGTTTATTTTTTTTTTGTACATTTTAACTTTGTGCCCCACGGTTCGTTTTGGCGTCTATGTGTGCGTGTATGACACTGACCTGACCAAAAAAAAAAAAAATAAAATAAAAAAAGAAGGAAGAGAGCAGTGAGAAAAACCTTCCCCTCGGGTTGTTGTTGTGCTTGTGTGTGAGTGTATGTGTGTGTGTGTGTGTTGAAGTTGGAGAAAAAAAAATGTCGAAAAATAAGATATTTACAACGGCAGGAACAGCGGCCAATGCTGAAACAAATCTAATCGAAGTCAAATCAAAGGTGAATAAAAAATAAACATCCTCCATCCTCTGTATATCGTCAAGGCGTGGCCCTAATCCCAGGCAACTTTGTTGCCCATAAATACGTTAGTTAAGGAATGCGGCCAGGTCGACGGCAAAAGCGGCGGTGGCGGCTGCGGTAGCGCCTCTGCCATTGCCGTTGCCGTTGCCGTTGCTGTTGCTGTTGCTGTAGCTGCTGCTGATTCATATGATAGATTCAAAAGCGAGTGTAGGAAATGTGTGTGCATGTGTGTGTGTGTGTGTGTACATGCACACACTACGACGGTATGCAAACGGAACGGGTTCCCACCCGTAAAGATTAGGTGGCGGCGACATCCATCAGTGGGCCGTAACCAAAGCCAACAACAGCAACAGGCCCATGCAACAGTTTGTAGGGCAGCATTATTTCGATTTCCCATTAGAGTAATTTGGGATTCAAGGGGAATTGCAGACTACTGATTCATTCCAAGCTTCAAATAAATCCTGATTCAAAACAAATTTACGTAAATTGTTTACAATTGAATCATTTGTTATAAAACGTGAGCTGAAATACATACATAAGTATGTATGTATGTATGTACTTGGCATGTGAAAGTTGAAAATAACGAAAGATCATATCTTTCGAGATTAACTTTTCCCATTATCTATTGCTCGCTTTATCTTGTGCCTAGTTAGTTTCTTACACTCAACTTTTGTTATTGTTTTTCCAGTTCGATGCGGAATTCCGACGATGGAGTTTTAAACGCAATGAAACGGAACAGAGCTTCGATAAGTTTGCGGCACTCATTGAGCAGCTGCACAAATTGGCTAAAATACAGTTTCTAATACTCTACATTGATCCAAGGGATAATGATTTATTGCCAATAAATAACGATGATAACTTTGGATGGGCCCTCAAGACGGCTCGTCCACTGTTGCGGATCATAGTGCAGAGGAAAGGTGAGTTTAAATAATTATCAATTTCGGAACATGAACATTGTTAAATTTCACAATTATACACAATCTATGTATGTATAATAGATGATCTGAATGAGTGCTCTGGATTTGGTACCATGAAGTCGCGCAATTTGATTGGCAGCATCCTGTTGGGACACACACCCGTTAAAACCAAAGCACCATCGATATCCATACCACATGATTTCCGTCAGGTATCGGCTATTATCGATGTGGACATTGTGCCGGAGACACATCGGCGGGTGCGTCTGCTGAAGCACGGTAGTGATAAACCACTCGGTTTCTATATACGCGATGGCACCTCTGTCCGTGTGACGGCCAGCGGCTTGGAGAAACAGCCGGGCATATTTATATCGCGCCTGGTGCCGGGCGGCCTGGCCGAGAGCACAGGCTTGCTAGCGGTCAACGATGAGGTGATTGAGGTTAATGGCATTGAGGTGGCCGGCAAGACACTGGATCAAGTCACCGATATGATGGTGGCCAATAGTTCCAATTTGATAATAACTGTAAAACCGGCCAATCAACGCACCCTAACGTCCACACATCGTGGCTCCTTTTCACGTAACAGTCAACTATCAAGTGGATCACACCACACGAATAACACAAATACATCCGATGAGATTGAGCACGATGATCAGGATGATATTGTTGATCTGACTGGCGTAACGCTTGACGATAGTCCCACGGGCCCATCCACAACGCCCGCAGTGACTGCATCAGCGACAATAACGGCGGGCAATCATCATCATCATCAGCAGCAGCAGCAGCAGCATCAGTCATCATCATCATCATCACCGCCCAATTCACAACATTCACAACATCATCACCAGCAAGCTGCCTCTAATGCATCAACAATTATGGCCAGCGATGTGAAGGATGGGGTTCTACATTTGTAAAAGTATTGGACACCTACCGATGGATCGGAAAGTTTGCGACCTACGACGGATACACATATACATACATACATATGCATACATATATATCTACATATATAGAAATGGAAATTGTTTACGAAAGATCAGCTTTTAAGGTCTTGTTCCGGAGATCGAGTGGAAAATGAAGTCATCTGATTAATCCCATTTCATTAATACGCTGCATTCCAGATGATCGATCCTGTAACAAAGCCTTAAAAGTGACCTTAATGAAAACTACTCGTGATTATCGAGATTTTCATTGACAGTCACAAAATCGAAACGGGCTCGCATCTGATCATAATTACATATATACATACTTATGTATAATTTAACCCAACCCCCCCCCCCCCCTCCCCCGTAAAACACCTAACATTCCCCCTTCCCCTCCCCATCCACTCCTTGATTATTATTATTTTATACACATTCCATTTATCAAGTTTTTAAAGAACGCGCATAGTCCCAGAGTTTTTCATACATATACACATATATACCTATATATACATAATTTCTGTTTAATATTATTACAGTTTTTTCTTTTTTATTTTTTTTTATGCTTATAACTTTTTCCCATTTGTACTTTATTTTTATATATTTTTTTTAAATGTTATTTGATGTTGCATTAGTTAGACAGAGAAACAGCGGAAAAGGGAGATGAGAAATGAGAAATGATATACAAACCAAATGGAGAGAAAACAATTTAAGTGAAGAAGAAGAGACAGTAAAATGATTAGAAAGCAAAGTGAAATTGGAAAGCAAATGCAAAGAAAAAGCAAGAGAGAACTTTAAAATGACAGAAAGCGTTCGACATGAGAGTTAAACTCAGCGAAAGACATAGATAAAGAGATCAAAATTAAGAAAAACAGGATATAGGAAGACCGAGAAAGAAAGAGAGAGAGAGAGAGAGACAGCTAAGGCAAGAGGGAAGAGAGAGAAGGAAATAGAGAGAGAAAGAGAGAGAGAGTAGCATCAAATGCAATAATTACATCCATCCTAAATACAACCTCAAATTATTTATACCAAGCATTCCAATATTTGTTTTATCTACTTTGGCGGCACAAACACTTTAAAACCCCTCGCTACCCCCCGCTCCAGTCCCATTTTAGAAAAGTCTAAACCCCCCTTTCCTACGGCTTCTTGGCCTATTCTTTTTTATTTAGTTTTTTTTTTTTTAACAGTTGTAAATGAGTTTCCCTTCTTTTGTTGTTGTGTTTTCTTCTTTTTGTAATGTCTTTAATACTCGTTAAATTTTTTTTATTATAAATTGTGGGTACTAAATGCAAAAGAAAAAAAAAACCTAACAGAATATTAAGAGCGAATGAGAAAAAGTTTAAGCAAAAAGTTTAATTATACTAGAATAACAAAAAAAAAAAAAAAAACAAAAAAGAAGAAAAACAAACACCAACAGCGCCTTCGTCTTTAAGTGAGCAATGCGAACTTTTTATACACCCTTATATACCTATACATATATATATATTTATATCTACAATTTTTAGAGTTTAGTCAATATCGAAAAAAGAAAGACATTACAAAGGCAACAGAATCTTGCTCGGCAACTTAAAAGTTAACAAATTTGCATATTTTAGATACATACAAAAAAAAAAAAACAAAAACAAACAAAAGAAGAAACAAGACCTAATATCGTAGATTGTAGATCAGCAGCGAATCTGTAGCATCCAATGAAACGCATTTCCTATCTCCCTTCTCCTTGCTCCCTGTCCATTCACACAATCAATAAATCAATTGTTACCAATCGAAGAACGAAACCAAACGTCGTAACCTATTTATGCTCGCGTCCATCATTCTAGTTTCTAAAGTTAGACAAATATCAATCGATCCATACACAAATAAAAAAAAAATTACACATATATCAAGCAAGCTGAAACCAGAACAGAAAAGACAGAAACTAATATTTCGATGTATGTATTATTATTTTTTAATAAATGTAAGTGAAATTGTAAAAACACAAAGTTTTGTGCATTTTTGGCGGTTTTTCAATAATTTGGGGACAAATTTAAATGATCCCTATTTTCTTGGTAATTCAGATTCGATATCGAATTCGAGTTCTATTGAATTGAGTTTTCTTTTCATATAAAGTAAAGGCTCGAAAATCGAATGTTTAGAGAGAAATATATAAAAATGTATTTTTTTTGTTTTTGGAAATAGTTTTAATTTGGATTTAAATCTAAACACAAAAAAAAAAAAAGTGGGTTAAAACGATTCGTTTGTGTCTAATTTTAGGGCATTCAATTCAGTTTAAGAGTGTTCTTATTTTCCACTTTGGATACGTCGACCAACTTGACTTGACTTGACTCAAAGGAGGATCAATACAATTTGTGTGTGTGTGTGTGTATGTGGGAGGATTGAACTGTTTCGATGAATTACAATATTTATTGCCATAGAAAACTAAGTATTAGAGTAGGTTTTAAATTTAACATTATATCGTTTGCTTAGTTCAAATTCTAGTAAATTGTCGTTCTGAATTGGCGAGTTGGTTTTTCTAATACCGTTAGAGTGCATGGAATTATACATAGAGTAAATTGTTAAAGGGCAAAACTTTTGGAATATTCTTATTTTTCTTTTCTTTTTTTTTTTTTTTTGTAAATGATTTTTGATCATTTGTTTTCTTGAGCATCTTCTTATTACATATTTATATAATACAATTACATACACACATTAGCTACAATAATGGGCTTTCAGTGTTTATAGTAGGAGGATTATGTGCGTGTGTGTGTGTCTGTTTGTTTAGTTATCAAGTGTCTTTTGTTGCTTAACAGGAATTACATACATAATACACACACAAACGCACACAGAGAGAGAGAGAGAGAAAAACCAACGCACGCATATATAAATGCATTTAATGCAAGCAGAGATTGACTTTTCGTATATATGTATATAAGTAAATGTGTTGGTACATATTTAGTTTGTGTGTTGCCTATTCAAGCGATGTGGCAATATTGGCGGCATTATTCTCACAGCACTGCCAAATGGTGCGAGCCGATGGCCGATCTTCACTGAGAGCATTGGTGCACAGATAGAACAATTCCACAATGCAATTGTAATCGTCGCTGAGTTGAAATGCCACCGGCAAAGGTGGCCGAGTGCCATAGGCACTTTCCAGATCGCCCAGCGAGTAATCATCATAACCATTGTCATTCTCCTTGGTGTCATCCAATTCCACTTCGTCGTCCTCGTTGTAGTCATGACCAGCTTCTGTTGAATCTTGTTCGATATTTTCTTTTGAAATTTCTTCGTCCTCAATTTCAGTGTCATCCGCCAGTTCGCCAATGGTTCCAAAATGCGGTGGCACCAAAGCCAATGTCTCATAGATAACTAATCCGAAGCTAAATATATCCGCCTTGCTGTCAATGATTTCAGCTTCGTCAACGATTTCCGGTGGCGACCAAAGGCCAGTACCTATACCAAACATACAAAATAAAACAAAAAATAAAAAAATGGGTAGACGTTATTAAATTGAAACTGTATTTCTTTCAAATTGTTTACTTACCCACATAATTGAGTTGGGGATTTTTTTGAAAATTGATCTCACCCTTCTCGTCCAGGGGCAGACTGACACCAAAATCGCAAAGTTTGCATATCTCGAATTCACCCTTGACCAAAACATTAAAGGATTTGAGATCGCCATGAAGCAGCCTGGCCTCCGTGTGCAGAAAATCCAGGGCATGGGCAATGTCCATGATCATTTTGAAGGTTTGCCTGGCTGGCAATGGTCCAAGATTCTCATCATGACGCTCCTCCAGTATGGAGCCCAACGATGTGGTGCACATCTCCAGGGCTAAGCTATTTGTACCTTCGATGGTTTTGACTATGCCGCGATAGCCCACAATATTGGGATGATTCAGTTTGCTGCGGGGGTGAGAGAGAACAGCACAGCATATGTATGCACTTCTTACATGGGATGTCTACACTAAATGTACGCACACACACGCAGGCTCAACACCTACATACGTATGTATGATACGATACTTCTCACTTCTCACTGCTACATACATACATCGACACATAGCACACACGCAGCACACAGGGACACTGACACACATCCCTGCGTGGTCGTGGTGTACATACAATTACATACATAGCATATAACATTTAGGTGGTATGCGTGTGCAGCAGCCGCCACTCACACTTACCGCAATATATCAGCCTCATAGAGGATACGCTCATCAAACATTTTATCCTTTTTGGCCAGAGTATTCTTCAATATCTTCTTGACAGCCCATGGTGAACGGATTTGTCCCAATCGCGGTGAACGATCCAAGCGATAGACACTTACTCCAGTGCCCATGCCCAGGGTTTTCAGCATTGGTGACGGTGGTATGCGTATGGGTGTACTTAAATTCTGTACGTTCTCCAAATGGGAATTGCGCAGCTGGCGCCGCGGCGTTTCGCTTGTATCCATATTTTCTTAGTAACAATTTCCACAAATTTTAACAAATTTCAACGAATTAAGTTACAAATTGAAAGCGTTCTACCAAGCCGTTTGTTTTAAACTTGCAAAGTAAAGGTGGGAAAATCACCGATGAAATTATCGATGTCAAAAATAAAATTTCGAAATCGATAATGTGCAAATAGCGATGGAACTATCGATAGTGTCAATTGTCCTAATGAAGCTATCGCGGCTGAATAATTTTCATCGATTGTTGGAACTAGCACGACATGTTTGGAGTGCAAAAACCGTTGGTAACGGTTTTTCTTTTGTTCAAATTTTAAAACTTTTAAAGCACATTTTTAAAGAATTTTAGAATGCTGACCAATTGTTGACCATTTGTACATCCGAAAATTTGGTAAATGAAAGCCTTGCGCATTTAAGTCAAGACCGTTATTGACCAGTATAACGTTTTTTTTTTTGGCACTAGAAAGAGTACGATTAAGAAAAAAGAAGCTTTTAGCATGCATATTAAACAAAAACCAAACACAATTATGTATATTTTTTTTTAGTGATTTTTGTATTTTTTTTTTATCTTCTTGTTGTTTCTTTTTTTTTGTTTTCTTTTCGTTTAATATATAGGTACACAAGTTTATTTACTAATACATTAGTTTAATAGTAATTTAGATTTAAAAAAAAACAAATGCATAACAAACATTCAACAGAGTTTTTTCTCTTTTACATCGATTCAATTAGTTTATATAATATATATAGCACTAAATATATATATGTATGTATGTAGTAGGTATATACATATACCGATTTCTATGTATCTGTATATCTGTATATATATATATATATATATAGATATATATATCTTTATGTAAATTGTACTTGGCGCGCACAACTCGCTGTTAGTATTTCTAACTATGTATGTATGTATTTGCGCCTTTTAAAAATCATTCAAAGAGTAACATACTTATATTTTTTTTGTTTTTCTTACATTCTTCCTGATTTGCTTACTTTTTAGGACAATTAACATTTATGCAAATTTTTACTGGCTAAAAAATGTGGATGTGTATTGGTGTGTGTGTGTGTGTGTGTGTGTACTGGTAAAATTGATTTAACTACGCCATGTTTAAACATTTATATATATATATATATATATATATATATGTATATATGTATATAGGTATGTATATACTTTTATATCAAATTAAATTTAAGTTTTTGTATTTAGTTGTAGTTGGTAACAGTCTTTTATCACGTTTAGTTTTGGGTTTTTTTTTTTCCTTTTTTCTTTTTGTTTTCTCCTAGAGCATATGATTATATGCCCAAAACGAACTGCCAGGCATATATTCATATGTCCTATGTGTGTGTGTATGGTACATAGTAAGTATGCTAATAATTGTTTAATTCATTCATTCATCCATCCAATCGTCCGTCTGTCGTCTACGACATTTATCCTATTTTCACTAATTAATGGTTCTTTTAGGTTCTGTGACTAAAATTTTGTTTTTGTTATGTATGTATATAAAAAATGTATTAACAGACACTTGAATTACACATACATGCGTGTGCGTGTGTGTGTATGTGTGTGTGTGTGTGTATCTTAGTTGCTCTATTTATGTATATTTTCACTATAATCATAAAACAACGAAAATAAACCTTAAACAAACAGCATAAAGTACATTTTTCATGCTCACTCAATAGTTAGTTCGTTTTTGTTGTTGTTGTTGCTTGATCCTCTTCTCTCTCTCTCTCTCTAGGTCACATTATCATTATATATATAGAAATTATTATATACATCTATGTATATATCATTGTGTGTGTGTGTGTGTGTGTATATGTATATAATAGTAGTAACTATTTTCTTGCCAGTTCAGAGTGGAACTTTAATTCTTTTTTTTTTGTTTTGAGCTTGAGTGTTGTTGTTGTTGTTGTTGGTGTTGTTGCTGCCACAAGATTTTATCACATCGCTGAAACCCTTCGAATTCTGCATCCAGTCTGGTGGGATGGGGGGTGGGAGAGAGGGGAAAACTGTTTCTTCTCATTATCGTGGCGCCAATTGGCCACCACCCATGCCACTCCCACTACCATGAGTGTCATGCTCGGACTGCTTCATGCCAGAGTTATTGGCCTTATTTTGAAGTTGCACTTCATATTCACTTTTGATGTTCACATAGAGTTCACTTTGCTTCTGGTGTTCCTCCTATGCATTAACAAAATTTTGAAATTGAAAAACTGATCATTTTTTTTTAAACTTGTAAACTCGTAAACTCTTACCATAATCTCATCAATACGCTGCGTGGCTAGCGGCAGTTCATAGCGATTACCCTGATCCCTTAGATTCCTTGCCACATTTAGCTGCTGATGCAGCTTACGTCCAATATGCACCAAAGATGTGTTCAATACATGTTCAATCTCTGCCAAGATCAGAGAGAAACTTTAGTCTATGTATACCCATTATCGATGATCTGCTTGCAGGCAGATTTAACTCACCTGTGCTTGGTATAAAAAGACGTTTGCTTGACATTTTCACAACATTATTATCATCATTATTATCATCATCATCATCATCATCATCGTCATCATCGTCATCTTCGGGAGCGGTTAAAGCTGCTGCTGCACTGCTGCGTTTCAATGATGGAGCTGGTTGAATGGTTTCGGGTGTCAATGGATTTAGGCAATAATCACAATCACCGGCACCAGTCCCAGTCGAGCAAGTGCAACCACCAACTCTACTGGCCAGCGTTGTTGCCGCCTGAATTGGCTCGGAGGAATTGGGCGATTTGACAGAATTCGAGTGGATGCCACGCAAATGTTTGGCTGCTGTCACATTCACCACATTGACACTCTTCGAAATGGATGACTTGACGGATGAGGTTTCTGGTGGAACCAGAGCCAGCGGTGGCGTCTTTGAGCTGCCCATGCCCATGCCCATGTGGTGGTGTTGGTGTGTTGCATTTAGACGAGCTTGTGACATGCTGCCCAGATGATGTTGATGATGATGATGTTGGTAATGATGTTGATGATGATGATGAGATTGCTGACGCCGCTGATGAAAGTTTGGTGCTGTTTCGTTAAATTCAGTAATACTTAGACGCATATTATCTTCATTGCCTTCCCCATTGTCATTATTATCATCATCATCATGATCATCACCAACATCATTATTATCATCGTGGACATCATCGTTGTTGCCGTCGTGGTTGCTGCCGGCATCATCATCCTCATCCTCATCATCATCATCATTATCATCGCAATCGAGATCATTGGGATTATGTGTGTGATCTGTATCATCATCGGAGGCAGATTTCTGTAGATTCTGTATTAAACGAAGCACAGCCTTCTCCAATTGAGCTGGATGCTCAGATGCTGGTACATCGATTGCCGATTGTGTGGGTATTTGTGTTTTAATGATCACCGAGAATTTCTTTTTCATTTCCTGTACACGTCTCTTGCCCTCCTCCTCGTCCAGCAATGTATTGACACAGACAAACGAATGCACTTTGTTCGTCTCCTTGTCAATCTCCAGATAACCCTTCGATTGCAGGTAAATAATGTTGCCATTGCGTGTAAAGAGTCTATAAGTCGATTCGCCATACGAGCTATTGCAATCGTACACTGAGAGAAATACATATGTATGTATATGGTAGAGATACAGAGAAATTAAAAATGTTAAAAAAAAAATTGAAACTCACTTTGCCGAAGGGCCACAATCACCCAGCGTACATCATCATTGTGCATGAACGTAAATGGACTTAAATTGCGCACCTCATCCGTCATATAGCCGGCGACAATGCCAATTCTCTGATCACAATCAATGATACGTCCATCGATTAGATGACGTGTTTTATATTCCAATGTATTGGCATCGACCAGACGGCTAATGATCTTTGGAGGACGTATAATTCGAGCGCAAGCGGTCAGCACCTAAAAAGTAAACAGTAAACAGTAAACAGTGCCGGAAAAAAACAAAAAAACACGGCAGGACTCAGGACACTTACAATATCATTGCCACTGATCGTATGCAATGGGATAGCATCATCCCGACCACGTGTCCGGCGTATCAACTGGAGACTAGAGCTAAACGTATTTGAGCGTACACCACGCGGTGCTTCATCACTGCGTCGAAAGCATCCATCGATTTTGACAACCTCGTAGGCAGTGGGCTCCGATCTTGGTCCGGCACGTGCCAATCTAAAAAACGTAAAGCGTAAAAATGCTAAGCATATGGTGTCTAAGTGTCCTCCTTTTTTTTTTACCTCACGCGAAAGCTTCGCCTATCCTCGCGCAATTTGCGATCAATGTAATCCTCTTCCGTTTTACTACGCTGACGCGGCTCACCATCGACATCCGATTCGGTATGGGCATCAAAGAGATTCTCCAGCTCTGTGGGTATCAATTGTTGTTTAAGCATATTCTGATCCTCCGGATGGGTTATCTGCATTATGCTCTGGCCATACAAATCCGTCTGACAATGACCCAAATGCTGTTCAATGCTCGATGATATCAACAGTATTTGGCCATGGCATGTCAAGGTTAGAAAGAAGCTATCTAGCATGTTCATTAACGTGTCCGTTATCTGTGGTCGCTGTTGGTGCAAGGTCTTCCCAAAGGCTATAACAGAGAAGTTCTCAGATGGAGACGGGGACCGAATGGGCAGCGAATGGAAGGGCAACTCTCACTTACCGTACTTTAACCTAAGACCATGGGCAGCAAAGCGTAAAACTGCCGTTTTATCTACTCGACGCGGTGACTCTGCCACATGGGGCACCATTGTGGATAGCTCTTGTATGGATCCATTTAGTTTATCGCGACGATTTTTCTCGGCACGATTTCTCGCCTCGCGACCACTGTAAAGAAGACAAACGTTTTGAGTTTCTTAAGGCTTGAGGCGGGATCAAAATAAAACGGAATTCAGGAATAAAAGGAACTTAGGATAACAGGAGAACTGAAGGATTGCTATTCAGAACTAAAAAAAAATTATATAAGATTTCATTTCTAACAAATTCCTTAACATTAATCCTAGGAAATTGTGGTAAAAAGTTCGTTTAACAGTTGAGCTTAGAGAGCAGAAATCTTCTCTGAGAATTCTCTACAGTCGATCTAAATGAAGTTCTTTGTGCATACATATAATGAAAAAAGAATGCAATTGATCATCTTTACATTATATTTCACCATTAACTAGTTAGTTAGTCAGTCTAACTAGCTGTTGAGGACATTCCGGACATGACATTGGCTTATATTTATAGAAGAGAGAGAGAGAAAAAAAATAAAATAAAATAATAACAACAACCACTTGAATCCAAGTGTAAACAATGTTGCTCGAGGGTCTAATATGTCTCGGTCTGGGTCGGGGTCTGAGTCTGGGGGCTAGAGGGCTGGGTGCATTACTTCCTATATACAGCAGCATGACAGGGCATTTTTTTGTTCTTTTTGGACTGTAATCAGATATATATATATATATATGTATACATATGTACATATGTAGAATTGTATGCATTATTGCATAGGAGGAAATGGCCCAGATTATGACAACGAGAGCTCCCGATGGTTCCAATAGTTATCAGCTGTTAGGCTAACTTGGAGCTGGCGCCATCAACTTCAACGTCAATATACACTCTCTCTCTCTCTCTCTTTCTTTCGCTCTCTTTCAGCTAATTACTAACACAATTCCAATTGAATTTCAGGAAAGATGATACAGTTATTTGAGTGACGCTGCACGCTCTCCCACACACACACACACACACACACACATACACTCCCCCTCTCTCTCTCTCTCTTTCTCTTGCAGTTTTCTTGGCCCAGGTCCCAAATAGGCCGCATATGAGTAACTCATATGAAAGAAATATGAGAATATACATATTTAGTTCGATTAGCAATGGCTGCCTTCCCTTTTGCTACCTCCCTCTATCTCCCCCTTACCTCACCACCCACTTCTCTTACTCTGATCATGTATGTATGTACATACATATGTATTGATTGATGTAATTTATTTTAAAACGCAATTGCAAAATGAGTTCGCAATACACCGATACACACAGACACACTCACACACATGCATAGCCGGCAATGTAAACAACAAAAACAAACACATGCGAAAAAGGGAACAGGCGCAAAAACTATGTAAGCACGCACGCACACGTCAACTCACTCTCTCATACACACACACACATGCACATGCACATGCATATGCACCCACCCCATACATACATATGTAACTGTATAAAGAAACTAGCTAGAGAGAGAGAGAGAGAGAGAGAGAGAGAGATTGCAACAATTGGCATCCATAGAACAGTTCGTTCACACTGAAATCTGACAACAGCGCTTGAAATGTGACAAAAAAAAATCAATCAGAATAAATCAATTATTTTTTAATTTCAAATTTGGCAAAGGATATTTGAACTGCACTGAGGTCGTTGGCCCTTCAGAATACGAATAATGTAAATTATCGAAAATGGTCGTTGAGAGAAATGCCCAGTTCAAACTATCAATCGATCAAATCAATCAATCAATTATTTTTTAATTTCAAATTTGGCAAAGGATATTTGAACTGCACTGAGGTCGTTGGCCCTTCAGAATACGAATAATGTAAATTATCGAAAATGGTCGTTGAGAGAAATGCCCAGTTCAAACTATCAATCGATTCGCTTTTGCAATCACGTAGGTACCTAACCACCTACCCAACTACCCACCTACCTAGCCATTAAGTTGCCATAATCCCTACGTCTTAAAGTTCCGCCCTACAATGGGAAACAACAAAATAGGTACATACACTTTGGCTCATCTTGGACTAAAGAATGTTTTAGCTAAGTTATCGAGTTAGGCCAAGAAATTTTCAAGTGTTTTTTATTTATAATAGACCTGGTCCTGTGAGTCGACATTTGCGATTGACAGGACGAAAAAAGGAGATGCTCCGAAGGTTGCAGGGTGGGTAAGCAGGTGTCCAGATGCCGGGCAGGAGGCAAAACCAAAGGTAATGACGTCTTTAAGGGTATTTGAAAGTCGTTGCCAATAGTGTTAATAGTTGGAAAATGTAAACGTTTTGGCCACTTGAAGCGCCTTTTCATCGTTTTTAGCTGATTCTGAGTGCTTTCGGGATGGACGGACGATCGGACGGCGGGTCGTTCGGTTCTGCTGTCTGTCTGTCCATTCTCATTCATTCCTCAAAGCAGTTACATACATACATACATACTTGCAGTATGTAGTGCACATACATAAATGTCTAAGTGTGTGTGTGTGTGTGTGCCGTGTGCTTTGACTGTTTGTTTACTCAACTTGTTGCATTTTCAATTGCAATTGGAAAGCGAGCCAGAGCCACGTTCGATAATAACACATACCCTCCCCTCCCCTCCCCTGCCACCCGCTTTCGGCACCACCTCCTCTGACCGAACCCCCTGCTTTCCATTCCACTGTCTTTCACTTCAATGCCTCTTGCCTTGCTGTCTCGTTCCGTTTCTGTTGCGCTACAATGTAACGATTTGCTATCGATAACTGTACATAATATACTCGAATGGCTGACGTTCTCTCTCTCTCTCTCTTTCGCGAGCGCTCTCTTTCTCAAGGTCGTGCAGAAAATCGCAAAATTGAAATTGAATTGCGGTTAGGGGATTGCGGCAAGGCAGAGAGAGAGAGAGAGTGAAAGGGTAGGGGAGGGGAGGGGGCGGGTAGGTGCTGTGAGGGATTGCAGCAATGTACAGTTTGTGCATTGCGGCAAAAAGTTAGTGTGAATATTGTAAAGTAAATAAGGAAATCAATTTTCCGTATTTGAATGTGAAGGGCACAAACCCAAAGGGAAAAGGGAAAAGGGGTTACATTGGGGGTAGGGTGATGCATACGCGTGGCATAAACAAGCAACTGGTTAAATGCATCCATCCATCCATCCAACCAGCCATCCAAACGACATTCTCTCCATTTAGCTGCAGAATTGGAGTGAGGCGGAGAAAATTGATTTAAATTGTTTGTCTCGTCATCCAAAAATAAACTTTGCCCTAATCAGCTGGATCGGAGGATTGAGGATTGAGTTTGAAATTGGCAACCGATGTCATTAGCTAATTTTTGTTGTGATGTTGTTGTAATCAGGGCACACAGACTTGAACACGGCGGGTGATCAAGCCATCATGAATGACCCACAAATTGCTTTGCTATTCTCACGTATAAGAGTCAGGGTGAGCGGAAAGGGGGAGTGGGTGTGACCACCCATGATGTGACCACGGGTGAATTGGCTTCCGCCATTAACACAGTTGGACTTACCTATTTGAGAGCTGGAACATCTCCATCATGGTCTCGTGCGGGTGGTGGCCGTGCGGATGTGAATGATGCGCGGGATGGCCCGAATGAGGATGCGAATGATGTGAATGCAGAGGCGTTGGCGTTGGCCCATGATGATGATGATGTTGTTGTTGTTGTTGATGATGATGATGATGTGGTGAGGGATGATGATGATGATGTGGCGCATGATGCGGATGAAGTAGATGTGAATGCAAATGTGATGAACCAAATGGCCCAGCGCCACCTTGCCCAGTGCCATAATACCGTCCATATGGTCCAGGTCCAGGTCCGGGTCCGGGTCCAGGTCCAGGGCCAGGTCCCCCACTGGAATGACCACCACCACCACCTCCGCCTGTTCCATAAGGTGCATTGGGATACCACATATTTGGATAGAATGCTGGCGGCGGTGGACCCAATTGTCCCTGGGAATGTGTAAAGGGGCCATGCAAACGACTACTGGCCATTCCTCCAGCTCCACCAGTTGGTCCAGCCAATTGTTGTTGCATTTGCAGTGGCATTGGCAAGCCATTCGAGCCACTTTCTCCCCCCGCCGCCGCCGGCCCCGCTGCCGCTGCCGCTGCCGCTGCCGCTGCCGCTGCCGAAGTTGACGTTGACGTTGTGGAGCCGGGCGATGGATAATTGTAAAGGAAATTTGAATTCGATGGCGGCCTAAGCATCAGATCACTATTGGAGGGAGTTGGCGATTGATAGTAACTATTTGCGGCACTGCCACTGGCCGCATATTCGGATCCCAAGGCGGAGCCATTATCATCCCCATAACTCTCATCGGCATCCTGGTTATCGGCATCGACCTCAGCCCATCCAGCTGGCTGGTATTCATCCATCTCGCATTCGGTTTTGCTCTGCAATGGGAATAACAGCGAAGGATCAAAGCCATTGTCATCGACCAGCTTTTGCTTGGATGCATCCGATGGCCCAATGGACGATGAATCGTCAAAGTAGGGAATGTCTGTTTTGAGATCCTTGGCGTTCGTCGTCGTAGTTGGTAACGTTGCATCCTCTGGGCCGCCGCCGCCGCCGCTGCCGCTGCTGCTGCTGGTGCTGGTTTTCATGTATGCATCCATTTTATACTCTCTAAAAAAGAAAAACGAAAGAGACAAAGAGAGAGCAAAGATTAGTAATTTTTTAAAGCTTCTTTTTTTTTTTCTTTCTTTTATTCAGTCTCCATGAAATTAATTTCAAAAGTTTTTCTACATAAAAACTTCTTAGGAAGTTGTCGATGACTAAATTTCGCTTTGAGATTTGATGACAATAAATCGTCGTCCAATGTGTGGACATTGTGTGATATATGCTTTCATTTATTTTTAAACCGATTGGAATATAATCGAATCGGAGACATTTACTTTAGGAGAGACTTTCTTTACCTATTTTGTTAACGAGTAGAAAAATGTTAAAGGTAATTGATTGCAAATGCCCCTACAACCTCCCCCAACCTCGGATACTGTCTTTTGTTTTTTTTTGTCCAATTTAAATACTTGAAATTCGATTAAGTTTCTTAATAATAATTATTGTGTTTTGTTTTTTTTATTACTACATTTTTCTGTTTATAGTAAATTGCTTATTTTGTTTGTCTTTGATTGTTGCTGTTGTTGGTATTGTTGTTGCTGTTGTTGTTGTGATTTATTATGATTGTTGTGGTCGTGTCACTATTGCCTAACCACATCAACTACATATAGAAATCCATCTCTACATTAGACTGGTTTCTTTATTGTTTATATTTATATACATACATATAAAGACGAATAATAATTTATTTTTATGTTTTACGTTAACATTATTATTTTGTTTTCGATTATTAATATGTTAGGAACGATCAAAAAGATATGACATAATGATTTGGGGACAAATCAGACAAATCATAAATTAACTAATGTTTAGACATGTCGTATGCGTAATATTTTTCGTTTAACAATGGTTAGACATGGCGTATGCGTAATATTTATCGCTTAACCAAAACTAAATTGGTTAATTTTTTTTACTTTAAAAACCCATTCGACATGGTCCCACATGGCGTATGAATAATATTTGGGGTAGACCCTGTGCCGAAAGGTATGATCCATTTGGATTGGCTCCGACAAATATTCTGCCTGCAACTAATTAGAAGGCTTCCATGTGAAGTTTGGCCAAAATAGCTTAAAAAACTGGGAGACTAGTTTGTCTGGGAACAGACAGACGGACAGGCGGACAGGCGGTCACTAAGTTAAGAAGAGCCTGAAAAAAGTCGGTCTAAAATTGTAAACTTCTTTCTGCTTTTTGGAAATTCAAGTTGATATTCAAAGAAGACACTTCCATCAACATCTAAGTAGACCACTAGTCGTATGGGTAATATTTTAGGAGCCTGGCCTGAAAGCGAATCAGTTGGTTTAAAAGAAATAAGTAAAGAAGGCTATTTGAGGCTATTTATTTGGGAGTTAAAAAAAATCCAGTCTAATACACACACACACACACACATTGTATTTAAAAATATTTAGCTTCCTTTCGATTTGGTTTCGTGCAAGGTTTGGAAATTAAAAATAGATAAAAAAATAAATAAATGCTAACAACAAACTAAAAACTACAAAACAAAAAAAAATTGGCCACATCAAGTTAATTGGGCTTTAACAATATTGCTGCTGTTGTTGTTGTTGTTGTTGTTGTTGCTTTTTGCAGATTTTTATGATTGAACTCATAAAATACTCAAAATGCTATAAACGAACACACAAAATTTGTTGCTTCTTTTTTGTTTTTTTTTTTTTTAGTGAGTGAGCGACCGAACGAGGGCTAAGTGAGTCAGCAGCAAAATGGGCCAGGAAGGGAGTGATGGTGGGGGAGGGGGGATGGTCAAAAGACAAAAGTATGAAATATCTTTAAGGCAAGAAGACATCGGTTCATATACAAATATATATTCATAGTTGTTATAAGTATATATGCATATATATATATATATATATATATGTATATATATAAATGTCATTTGGACATTGCTGCCTATAAATAATACTACATACAAAACCAACAACAATCACATAAACAACAGCTACAGATACATTTATATACACTTTATGGCATATCTCTCTTTCTCTCTCTCTCTCTCTCTCTCTCTTTATATATATATATATATTATATGTGTATATATATACATATTATATTTATATATCTGTCTGTCTATGGACTGTGTATATTCATGACAGATCTTTGAACTATATTTACTTTCGCACTTTTTGTCCGTTTTTGTGGGTGCCATTTTCTTTTGTCATACAAATCTAAAAACAAAACACACAAAACAAAAATATATAGCTTAAAACTTAAACGAAAGACGGTGGTAGGGGCTGGTGTGGTGGGGTGGGGTAAGGGGCTGTTGTTATAAATTTCATATGCCCTTCGCACTCTACAACGCGCCCCCACAAAAAAGTACACTTAAGTTTTAAGACATTTCGATAGAGACTTTCGAAGGGTAATCGAAACATGAAAGGGAGGGGAGGAAAGTACCAGGGGGGCAACAGCATTTCTCACTTGTCTTCTGTCTGAGGAAACTCAAATGCATTCAAGAGCAAAATTCGATAGTAAGTCTGCTTAAAGAGAGTATCTTCCGCAGAGTATCTTCCAGTCGGCTTACATTCGCTTCGCTCTATTTATCGTTTCGTTATACTTGGTTGTAATTTTGTTTATCTCCCCTTTCATCGAGTTAATAACAAAGCCAAACAATTAACAGCAATAACACAAAATTATTTATAATTACATTGCAAATGTCAATGAATCAAAATGAGAAATGAAATAATAAAAAAAAAAACAGAATATTTTGTAAAGATTGCGAATGCATCTGTTCCTGTCCCACATTAAACTCCTCTCCTAAGGGGTAAGCAGAAAAATCACAGAAAATTGGCAAATTATATAGTAGACTATGCATATATACATACATATATATATATATATATATATATAGAGAGACTATCTGTATAACAACGTATGTCTTATAGGCCGATTTCTTAAATAAAAAAGGTCAAAATTGTATTTTTATTAACTCAGGGTTGCTTATCGCCTTGAAGGTTCTTAAAGTTCAGTTCAATGTAAATTCACTTTATATATGTATGTATATATACAATATACAAATTTTTGAATGTAGAATCCAGTGTCAAAGTAAGATTTCTGTCAATTAATTTGGGCTAGACTCTAGACCAGTCAGTCCGCCAGAGAGTAGAGAGAAAGAGAGGGCGAGAGAGATACATTTCTATTTGTCTGCCTCTCCGTCGTCGTCGTCGCCGTTTATCATCAACAAGACTCAAAAGTGCAAACAAAAAGCAGACAAATACTTAAAGAAAAGGAATATGCAATCCAAGTGCTCTTTATTATCACCAAGAAACGAACGAAACGACCCAACAAACCAGACAGATAGACAGACAAACAGACAGCCAGTCAGACAGCCAGTCAGTCAGCCATTCAGCGTTTCGCTGTAATATTTGCTATTATTATTATTATTATTTTCTTTTCTCACAATTTATACTTTGTTTCGTAATTATTTTCAAGTGCAAAATCAACATTGGGCAACACCTTACAATGTTGAGAATACAAAAACAAAAAATAATAGAAAAAGGAAAAAATTCTACAAATGTTAAAGGGAGCGTATACGTAATGTAATATGAAGTAGCCGCAAGAACTAAATCTCAAAACTTAGAGATAGGCTATCGAGAGATGTTTGTTACGCAAAGAGAAGGAGACGTTTTCCATCACATAAAGTGTATATTTTTGATCAGCATAAGAAGTCGTCCAGTTGATATATATCCATATCAATCTGTCTGTCTGTTTCTAATATCTTTCAGGCTCTCAGTTTGAGAGATATTGGCTCGAAATTTGGTATATAAGCTTCTTATTACCATAGACAGGTTGAGTTCTTGAGCGAGCCGGATCGACCTACTACTTATAACATATCGCTGCCATAGGAACGATCGGTCGATGCGTCAGTCTAAGGGAGCAAGACTTTTTTGTTTCTTATGATTTTCAAGCCAAACTCGCTTCAAATGTGTTCACAACTGTTTGTAAGGATCGAAATACTATATCATTTAGCGCTCAGGAAGCAATAATCGAACAAAAAGTTGAGTATGAGAATTGCTTTTTGTACTTATCAACCAAATAAATTTGTATTTACAACATTTTTGGAATTTTTATCGTTAATGTTCGAGGTCTGCAAGAGTTCTTTGATATTTTTATCTAAAAACAAAGTAGAAATTTTAACAAAAATGTTAGGTCCAAATTTATGGCAAATGTTTTTTGTTTTTTTTTTTTGTTGATTTCTGTTCGGCTTCATTAGTCAACCGAGCAAAATTAGTTCATCCATTTGCAGTTTGAAAAGTTCAAAGTTGATCGAAGCTCATGCAAAATGTGCGAGGTCTGCTCCTGTGTGCTGAAGAATTTTGACATTTAAACGCATTCGGTTGGCTTAGTTGTTATCGAGCACACCTCGCATGGGGGGTAGGTACATACATACATACATAGTTCTACAGGTACACAGGTACTCAGGTAAATTTGACAATTATAATCTTTATACGCGTGCGTACAGATATATTTAAAATAGAAATTGCTTTGATAACCCGCAGACGTTTATGTACACAATATACATACATACATATCTCGTCTGTGTGTGTATGTGTGTGTGTGTGTGTGTGTGTGTGTGTGTGTAAATGTAGGTAGACTTGATGATTTGTATACTTTTGTTTGAATCTTTTGATAAAGTGGCCATGGCCATGGCCAGACACCCACCAGATTCTGGAGCCTATCAAACGGCAAGGGCAACACTGCGTATACGCAATGTTCAGTTTACAGATGAGACAAAGAGAGAGAGAGAGAGAGGGAGAGAAAGTAAAAGATACAAATATCTTTGTCTGTGTCTGTGTGCGTATGTGTATAGACAGTCTGGTCATATATATTTTTTTTATGAACTTAGATTACTTTTTTACCCTGTATGGTGACCCTAGCCATAGCTTAGCTATAGAAATGCAAAATTGTGATCCCGACGAGATAAAAATAAATGCAATTTAGAGAAGTTTCATCAATGCTATGCTATGCTATCTGCAATTGGTAACCCCGACGTGCTTGTTAAAACATCAAATTACTCTAACTGGTGACTAATCATCTTAATAAGTAAATCTATGTGAGATTAAGACCAAAAATGTTAGCAAATGGTGACCCCGACGTGACAAATAATGCTAGAAAGCTCAAGATGTTGTAAGCTTTCAAAAACCAGCGTAAAATTGATTTATAAAACCAAAGAGCAGCTCTCATATCGGTTTTGGGCAACAACACGGAATCCAAGTCCAAAATATGAGCATGCGATAAACTAGAAAACGCAACATTATCTTATTTCAGTTCATTTCAAGTCTACAAAAATTTTGTGGTAACGACTTTCGTAATACCCTAAGAGTACAGAAAATCGAGAAATTGTTTGTGAAAAATCAAAGAAAATGTATTTAAAAAAGAATTTCAAATACCCTTTATGCTTGTGGCTTATTAGGGTCTTTCTTTGACTTGCCAAGGGTATTACAGGGTATGCAAAGTTTGTTCAAATTGTTTCGTTTATATACATATATAAGAAAATCAATTTCACTTACATATTTTGCGCTGTTTCTTATTATTTTGTTGTTGTTTGTTTTTTTTTTTTATTTTTGTTGCTGCATAAAGCTTTCTGCTCTCCCTCTCTCTCGCTTGGTAAGCTTCGACTCACTCTCTCTCTCTCTCTTTTTCTCTGTGTGCGTGTTTGTTTGTCTCTCTGCTGTTGGCTTTGTGTAAATCTATTTGTTTACTTCTTCTCTCACTCTCTCTGGCTCTTGCTCTTGCTTTCTCCTCCCCTCCTCCTCTGCCTCGTCCTCCTGGGTGTGTGGTGGGTGCTGGGTGAAGTGGCAATTGGCAATTGTTAATGTTTATTACTTTGTTGTATTACTTTGTTGTCTGCTTCGGCCAGCTACTTATCAGCTAATGCAAGTTGCAACTGCGTTTTTTTTTTTTTTTTTGCTTTTGTTGTTGTTGTTATTTTGTGGTTCTTTGTACTTTTATTTTGAGTTTTAAACAAACACAAACAAAAAGAAATATTGCAAAGAAAAAAACAAAAAAAAAAAAAAAAATATTATTAAACTCGCAAATCTATGCACTTTTCTACTTCTTTATGTTGTTGTTGCTGTTGATGTTGTTGTTGTTGTAGTTATTTCTCTTGAATTTGGTAGAAAATTAACTGAGGTTGTTGTTGTTGCGGCATTTTTATTTTGGTGTTTTTTCTTCTGTTTTGTTTTGTTTTGTTTTGCATTTATTCATTTATGTTTTATTACTTGACAAAAATTTTTCGTTTTGTTTATTGTTGTTGCTTTTGTTTATCAATATTTGTACAGCTGGAGGTATAACGTTGTTGTTGTTGTGTTGTAGTTGTTGTAATTGTTGTCTCTCTGCTTGAAGCTCATTGCTGCTGCTGCTGAAAGAAACGACAACAAGAAATGAGCAAAAAAATTGCATTCCACCAAAAGTATTTAAAATTAATTTAGACAATTTAACAGTTTTTCTTCTTTTTTAGAATTTTGTCTTTGATTGTTTTGTATTTCAAGTTTAATGAACAAAAGCCCTATCCGATAGGGCTTTTGTTCATTAAACTTGAAATAAAAAACAATCAAAGACAAAATTCTAAAAAAGAAGAAAAACTGTTAAATTGTCTAAATTAATTTTAAATACTTTTGGTGGAATGCAATTTTTTTGCTCATTTCTTGTTGTCGTTTCTTTCAGCAGCAGCAGCAATGAGCTTCAAGCAGAGAGACAACAATTACAACAACTACAACACAACAACAACAACGTTATACCTCCAGCTGTACAAATATTGATAAACAAAAGCAACAACAATAAACAAAACGAAAAATTTTTGTCAAGTAATAAAACATAAATGAATAAATGCAAAACAAAACAAAACAAAACAGAAGAAAAAACACCAAAATAAAATGCCGCAACAACAACAACCTCAGTTAATTTTCTACCAAATTCAAGAGAAATAACTACAACAACAACAACATCAACAGCAACAACAACATAAAGAAGTAGAAAAGTGCATAGATTTGCGAGTTTAATAATATTTTTTTTTTTTTTTTTGTTTTTTTCTTTGCAATATTTCTTTTTGTTTGTGTTTGTTTAAAACTCAAAATAAAAGTACAAAGAACCACAAAATAACAACAACAACAAAAGCAAAAAAAAAAAAAAAAACGCAGTTGCAACTTGCATTAGCTGATAAGTAGCTGGCCGAAGCAGACAACAAAGTAATACAACAAAGTAATAAACATTAACAATTGCCAATTGCCACTTCACCCAGCACCCACCACACACCCAGGAGGACGAGGCAGAGGAGGAGGGGAGGAGAAAGCAAGAGCAAGAGCCAGAGAGAGTGAGAGAAGAAGTAAACAAATAGATTTACACAAAGCCAACAGCAGAGAGACAAACAAACACGCACACAGAGAAAAAGAGAGAGAGAGAGAGTGAGTCGAAGCTTACCAAGCGAGAGAGAGGGAGAGCAGAAAGCTTTATGCAGCAACAAAAATAAAAAAAAAAAACAAACAACAACAAAATAATAAGAAACAGCGCAAAATATGTAAGTGAAATTGATTTTCTTATATATGTATATAAACGAAACAATTTGAACAAACTTTGCATACCCTGTAATACCCTTGGCAAGTCAAAGAAAGACCCTAATAAGCCACAAGCATAAAGGGTATTTGAAATTCTTTTTTAAATACATTTTCTTTGATTTTTCACAAACAATTTCTCGATTTTCTGTACTCTTAGGGTATTACGAAAGTCGTTACCACAAAATTTTTGTAGACTTGAAATGAACTGAAATAAGATAATGTTGCGTTTTCTAGTTTATCGCATGCTCATATTTTGGACTTGGATTCCGTGTTGTTGCCCAAAACCGATATGAGAGCTGCTCTTTGGTTTTATAAATCAATTTTACGCTGGTTTTTGAAAGCTTACAACATCTTGAGCTTTCTAGCATTATTTGTCACGTCGGGGGTCACCATTTGCTAACATTTTTGGTCTTAATCTCACATAGATTTACTTATTAAGATGATTAGTCACCAGTTAGAGTAATTTGATGTTTTAACAAGCACGTCGGGGTTACCAATTGCAGATAGCATAGCATAGCATTGATGAAACTTCTCTAAATTGCATTTATTTTTATCTCGTCGGGATCACAATTTTGCATTTCTATAGCTAAGCTATGGCTAGGGTCACCATACAGGGTAAAAAAGTAATCTAAGTTCATAAAAAAAATATATATGACCAGACTGTCTATACACATACGCACACAGACACAGACAAAGATATTTGTATCTTTTACTTTCTCTCCCTCTCTCTCTCTCTCTCTTTGTCTCATCTGTAAACTGAACATTGCGTATACGCAGTGTTGCCCTTGCCGTTTGATAGGCTCCAGAATCTGGTGGGTGTCTGGCCATGGCCATGGCCACTTTATCAAAAGATTCAAACAAAAGTATACAAATCATCAAGTCTACCTACATTTACACACACACACACACACACACACACACACACATACACACACAGACGAGATATGTATGTATGTATATTGTGTACATAAACGTCTGCGGGTTATCAAAGCAATTTCTATTTTAAATATATCTGTACGCACGCGTATAAAGATTATAATTGTCAAATTTACCTGAGTACCTGTGTACCTGTAGAACTATGTATGTATGTATGTACCTACCCCCCATGCGAGGTGTGCTCGATAACAACTAAGCCAACCGAATGCGTTTAAATGTCAAAATTCTTCAGCACACAGGAGCAGACCTCGCACATTTTGCATGAGCTTCGATCAACTTTGAACTTTTCAAACTGCAAATGGATGAACTAATTTTGCTCGGTTGACTAATGAAGCCGAACAGAAATCAACAAAAAAAAAAAACAAAAAACATTTGCCATAAATTTGGACCTAACATTTTTGTTAAAATTTCTACTTTGTTTTTAGATAAAAATATCAAAGAACTCTTGCAGACCTCGAACATTAACGATAAAAATTCCAAAAATGTTGTAAATACAAATTTATTTGGTTGATAAGTACAAAAAGCAATTCTCATACTCAACTTTTTGTTCGATTATTGCTTCCTGAGCGCTAAATGATATAGTATTTCGATCCTTACAAACAGTTGTGAACACATTTGAAGCGAGTTTGGCTTGAAAATCATAAGAAACAAAAAAGTCTTGCTCCCTTAGACTGACGCATCGACCGATCGTTCCTATGGCAGCGATATGTTATAAGTAGTAGGTCGATCCGGCTCGCTCAAGAACTCAACCTGTCTATGGTAATAAGAAGCTTATATACCAAATTTCGAGCCAATATCTCTCAAACTGAGAGCCTGAAAGATATTAGAAACAGACAGACAGATTGATATGGATATATATCAACTGGACGACTTCTTATGCTGATCAAAAATATACACTTTATGTGATGGAAAACGTCTCCTTCTCTTTGCGTAACAAACATCTCTCGATAGCCTATCTCTAAGTTTTGAGATTTAGTTCTTGCGGCTACTTCATATTACATTACGTATACGCTCCCTTTAACATTTGTAGAATTTTTTCCTTTTTCTATTATTTTTTGTTTTTGTATTCTCAACATTGTAAGGTGTTGCCCAATGTTGATTTTGCACTTGAAAATAATTACGAAACAAAGTATAAATTGTGAGAAAAGAAAATAATAATAATAATAATAGCAAATATTACAGCGAAACGCTGAATGGCTGACTGACTGGCTGTCTGACTGGCTGTCTGTTTGTCTGTCTATCTGTCTGGTTTGTTGGGTCGTTTCGTTCGTTTCTTGGTGATAATAAAGAGCACTTGGATTGCATATTCCTTTTCTTTAAGTATTTGTCTGCTTTTTGTTTGCACTTTTGAGTCTTGTTGATGATAAACGGCGACGACGACGACGGAGAGGCAGACAAATAGAAATGTATCTCTCTCGCCCTCTCTTTCTCTCTACTCTCTGGCGGACTGACTGGTCTAGAGTCTAGCCCAAATTAATTGACAGAAATCTTACTTTGACACTGGATTCTACATTCAAAAATTTGTATATTGTATATATACATACATATATAAAGTGAATTTACATTGAACTGAACTTTAAGAACCTTCAAGGCGATAAGCAACCCTGAGTTAATAAAAATACAATTTTGACCTTTTTTATTTAAGAAATCGGCCTATAAGACATACGTTGTTATACAGATAGTCTCTCTATATATATATATATATATATATATGTATGTATATATGCATAGTCTACTATATAATTTGCCAATTTTCTGTGATTTTTCTGCTTACCCCTTAGGAGAGGAGTTTAATGTGGGACAGGAACAGATGCATTCGCAATCTTTACAAAATATTCTGTTTTTTTTTTTATTATTTCATTTCTCATTTTGATTCATTGACATTTGCAATGTAATTATAAATAATTTTGTGTTATTGCTGTTAATTGTTTGGCTTTGTTATTAACTCGATGAAAGGGGAGATAAACAAAATTACAACCAAGTATAACGAAACGATAAATAGAGCGAAGCGAATGTAAGCCGACTGGAAGATACTCTGCGGAAGATACTCTCTTTAAGCAGACTTACTATCGAATTTTGCTCTTGAATGCATTTGAGTTTCCTCAGACAGAAGACAAGTGAGAAATGCTGTTGCCCCCCTGGTACTTTCCTCCCCTCCCTTTCATGTTTCGATTACCCTTCGAAAGTCTCTATCGAAATGTCTTAAAACTTAAGTGTACTTTTTTGTGGGGGCGCGTTGTAGAGTGCGAAGGGCATATGAAATTTATAACAACAGCCCCTTACCCCACCCCACCACACCAGCCCCTACCACCGTCTTTCGTTTAAGTTTTAAGCTATATATTTTTGTTTTGTGTGTTTTGTTTTTAGATTTGTATGACAAAAGAAAATGGCACCCACAAAAACGGACAAAAAGTGCGAAAGTAAATATAGTTCAAAGATCTGTCATGAATATACACAGTCCATAGACAGACAGATATATAAATATAATATGTATATATATACACATATAATATATATATATATATAAAGAGAGAGAGAGAGAGAGAGAGAGAAAGAGAGATATGCCATAAAGTGTATATAAATGTATCTGTAGCTGTTGTTTATGTGATTGTTGTTGGTTTTGTATGTAGTATTATTTATAGGCAGCAATGTCCAAATGACATTTATATATATACATATATATATATATATATATATATGCATATATACTTATAACAACTATGAATATATATTTGTATATGAACCGATGTCTTCTTGCCTTAAAGATATTTCATACTTTTGTCTTTTGACCATCCCCCCTCCCCCACCATCACTCCCTTCCTGGCCCATTTTGCTGCTGACTCACTTAGCCCTCGTTCGGTCGCTCACTCACTAAAAAAAAAAAAAACAAAAAAGAAGCAACAAATTTTGTGTGTTCGTTTATAGCATTTTGAGTATTTTATGAGTTCAATCATAAAAATCTGCAAAAAGCAACAACAACAACAACAACAACAACAGCAGCAATATTGTTAAAGCCCAATTAACTTGATGTGGCCAATTTTTTTTTGTTTTGTAGTTTTTAGTTTGTTGTTAGCATTTATTTATTTTTTTATCTATTTTTAATTTCCAAACCTTGCACGAAACCAAATCGAAAGGAAGCTAAATATTTTTAAATACAATGTGTGTGTGTGTGTGTGTATTAGACTGGATTTTTTTTAACTCCCAAATAAATAGCCTCAAATAGCCTTCTTTACTTATTTCTTTTAAACCAACTGATTCGCTTTCAGGCCAGGCTCCTAAAATATTACCCATACGACTAGTGGTCTACTTAGATGTTGATGGAAGTGTCTTCTTTGAATATCAACTTGAATTTCCAAAAAGCAGAAAGAAGTTTACAATTTTAGACCGACTTTTTTCAGGCTCTTCTTAACTTAGTGACCGCCTGTCCGCCTGTCCGTCTGTCTGTTCCCAGACAAACTAGTCTCCCAGTTTTTTAAGCTATTTTGGCCAAACTTCACATGGAAGCCTTCTAATTAGTTGCAGGCAGAATATTTGTCGGAGCCAATCCAAATGGATCATACCTTTCGGCACAGGGTCTACCCCAAATATTATTCATACGCCATGTGGGACCATGTCGAATGGGTTTTTAAAGTAAAAAAAATTAACCAATTTAGTTTTGGTTAAGCGATAAATATTACGCATACGCCATGTCTAACCATTGTTAAACGAAAAATATTACGCATACGACATGTCTAAACATTAGTTAATTTATGATTTGTCTGATTTGTCCCCAAATCATTATGTCATATCTTTTTGATCGTTCCTAACATATTAATAATCGAAAACAAAATAATAATGTTAACGTAAAACATAAAAATAAATTATTATTCGTCTTTATATGTATGTATATAAATATAAACAATAAAGAAACCAGTCTAATGTAGAGATGGATTTCTATATGTAGTTGATGTGGTTAGGCAATAGTGACACGACCACAACAATCATAATAAATCACAACAACAACAGCAACAACAATACCAACAACAGCAACAATCAAAGACAAACAAAATAAGCAATTTACTATAAACAGAAAAATGTAGTAATAAAAAAAACAAAACACAATAATTATTATTAAGAAACTTAATCGAATTTCAAGTATTTAAATTGGACAAAAAAAAACAAAAGACAGTATCCGAGGTTGGGGGAGGTTGTAGGGGCATTTGCAATCAATTACCTTTAACATTTTTCTACTCGTTAACAAAATAGGTAAAGAAAGTCTCTCCTAAAGTAAATGTCTCCGATTCGATTATATTCCAATCGGTTTAAAAATAAATGAAAGCATATATCACACAATGTCCACACATTGGACGACGATTTATTGTCATCAAATCTCAAAGCGAAATTTAGTCATCGACAACTTCCTAAGAAGTTTTTATGTAGAAAAACTTTTGAAATTAATTTCATGGAGACTGAATAAAAGAAAGAAAAAAAAAAAGAAGCTTTAAAAAATTACTAATCTTTGCTCTCTCTTTGTCTCTTTCGTTTTTCTTTTTTAGAGAGTATAAAATGGATGCATACATGAAAACCAGCACCAGCAGCAGCAGCGGCAGCGGCGGCGGCGGCGGCCCAGAGGATGCAACGTTACCAACTACGACGACGAACGCCAAGGATCTCAAAACAGACATTCCCTACTTTGACGATTCATCGTCCATTGGGCCATCGGATGCATCCAAGCAAAAGCTGGTCGATGACAATGGCTTTGATCCTTCGCTGTTATTCCCATTGCAGAGCAAAACCGAATGCGAGATGGATGAATACCAGCCAGCTGGATGGGCTGAGGTCGATGCCGATAACCAGGATGCCGATGAGAGTTATGGGGATGATAATGGCTCCGCCTTGGGATCCGAATATGCGGCCAGTGGCAGTGCCGCAAATAGTTACTATCAATCGCCAACTCCCTCCAATAGTGATCTGATGCTTAGGCCGCCATCGAATTCAAATTTCCTTTACAATTATCCATCGCCCGGCTCCACAACGTCAACGTCAACTTCGGCAGCGGCAGCGGCAGCGGCAGCGGCAGCGGCAGCGGGGCCGGCGGCGGCGGGGGGAGAAAGTGGCTCGAATGGCTTGCCAATGCCACTGCAAATGCAACAACAATTGGCTGGACCAACTGGTGGAGCTGGAGGAATGGCCAGTAGTCGTTTGCATGGCCCCTTTACACATTCCCAGGGACAATTGGGTCCACCGCCGCCAGCATTCTATCCAAATATGTGGTATCCCAATGCACCTTATGGAACAGGCGGAGGTGGTGGTGGTGGTCATTCCAGTGGGGGACCTGGCCCTGGACCTGGACCCGGACCCGGACCTGGACCTGGACCATATGGACGGTATTATGGCACTGGGCAAGGTGGCGCTGGGCCATTTGGTTCATCACATTTGCATTCACATCTACTTCATCCGCATCATGCGCCACATCATCATCATCATCCCTCACCACATCATCATCATCATCAACAACAACAACAACATCATCATCATCATGGGCCAACGCCAACGCCTCTGCATTCACATCATTCGCATCCTCATTCGGGCCATCCCGCGCATCATTCACATCCGCACGGCCACCACCCGCACGAGACCATGATGGAGATGTTCCAGCTCTCAAATAGGTAAGTCCAACTGTGTTAATGGCGGAAGCCAATTCACCCGTGGTCACATCATGGGTGGTCACACCCACTCCCCCTTTCCGCTCACCCTGACTCTTATACGTGAGAATAGCAAAGCAATTTGTGGGTCATTCATGATGGCTTGATCACCCGCCGTGTTCAAGTCTGTGTGCCCTGATTACAACAACATCACAACAAAAATTAGCTAATGACATCGGTTGCCAATTTCAAACTCAATCCTCAATCCTCCGATCCAGCTGATTAGGGCAAAGTTTATTTTTGGATGACGAGACAAACAATTTAAATCAATTTTCTCCGCCTCACTCCAATTCTGCAGCTAAATGGAGAGAATGTCGTTTGGATGGCTGGTTGGATGGATGGATGGATGCATTTAACCAGTTGCTTGTTTATGCCACGCGTATGCATCACCCTACCCCCAATGTAACCCCTTTTCCCTTTTCCCTTTGGGTTTGTGCCCTTCACATTCAAATACGGAAAATTGATTTCCTTATTTACTTTACAATATTCACACTAACTTTTTGCCGCAATGCACAAACTGTACATTGCTGCAATCCCTCACAGCACCTACCCGCCCCCTCCCCTCCCCTACCCTTTCACTCTCTCTCTCTCTCTGCCTTGCCGCAATCCCCTAACCGCAATTCAATTTCAATTTTGCGATTTTCTGCACGACCTTGAGAAAGAGAGCGCTCGCGAAAGAGAGAGAGAGAGAGAACGTCAGCCATTCGAGTATATTATGTACAGTTATCGATAGCAAATCGTTACATTGTAGCGCAACAGAAACGGAACGAGACAGCAAGGCAAGAGGCATTGAAGTGAAAGACAGTGGAATGGAAAGCAGGGGGTTCGGTCAGAGGAGGTGGTGCCGAAAGCGGGTGGCAGGGGAGGGGAGGGGAGGGTATGTGTTATTATCGAACGTGGCTCTGGCTCGCTTTCCAATTGCAATTGAAAATGCAACAAGTTGAGTAAACAAACAGTCAAAGCACACGGCACACACACACACACACACTTAGACATTTATGTATGTGCACTACATACTGCAAGTATGTATGTATGTATGTAACTGCTTTGAGGAATGAATGAGAATGGACAGACAGACAGCAGAACCGAACGACCCGCCGTCCGATCGTCCGTCCATCCCGAAAGCACTCAGAATCAGCTAAAAACGATGAAAAGGCGCTTCAAGTGGCCAAAACGTTTACATTTTCCAACTATTAACACTATTGGCAACGACTTTCAAATACCCTTAAAGACGTCATTACCTTTGGTTTTGCCTCCTGCCCGGCATCTGGACACCTGCTTACCCACCCTGCAACCTTCGGAGCATCTCCTTTTTTCGTCCTGTCAATCGCAAATGTCGACTCACAGGACCAGGTCTATTATAAATAAAAAACACTTGAAAATTTCTTGGCCTAACTCGATAACTTAGCTAAAACATTCTTTAGTCCAAGATGAGCCAAAGTGTATGTACCTATTTTGTTGTTTCCCATTGTAGGGCGGAACTTTAAGACGTAGGGATTATGGCAACTTAATGGCTAGGTAGGTGGGTAGTTGGGTAGGTGGTTAGGTACCTACGTGATTGCAAAAGCGAATCGATTGATAGTTTGAACTGGGCATTTCTCTCAACGACCATTTTCGATAATTTACATTATTCGTATTCTGAAGGGCCAACGACCTCAGTGCAGTTCAAATATCCTTTGCCAAATTTGAAATTAAAAAATAATTGATTGATTGATTTGATCGATTGATAGTTTGAACTGGGCATTTCTCTCAACGACCATTTTCGATAATTTACATTATTCGTATTCTGAAGGGCCAACGACCTCAGTGCAGTTCAAATATCCTTTGCCAAATTTGAAATTAAAAAATAATTGATTTATTCTGATTGATTTTTTTTTGTCACATTTCAAGCGCTGTTGTCAGATTTCAGTGTGAACGAACTGTTCTATGGATGCCAATTGTTGCAATCTCTCTCTCTCTCTCTCTCTCTCTCTCTCTAGCTAGTTTCTTTATACAGTTACATATGTATGTATGGGGTGGGTGCATATGCATGTGCATGTGCATGTGTGTGTGTGTATGAGAGAGTGAGTTGACGTGTGCGTGCGTGCTTACATAGTTTTTGCGCCTGTTCCCTTTTTCGCATGTGTTTGTTTTTGTTGTTTACATTGCCGGCTATGCATGTGTGTGAGTGTGTCTGTGTGTATCGGTGTATTGCGAACTCATTTTGCAATTGCGTTTTAAAATAAATTACATCAATCAATACATATGTATGTACATACATACATGATCAGAGTAAGAGAAGTGGGTGGTGAGGTAAGGGGGAGATAGAGGGAGGTAGCAAAAGGGAAGGCAGCCATTGCTAATCGAACTAAATATGTATATTCTCATATTTCTTTCATATGAGTTACTCATATGCGGCCTATTTGGGACCTGGGCCAAGAAAACTGCAAGAGAAAGAGAGAGAGAGAGAGGGGGAGTGTATGTGTGTGTGTGTGTGTGTGTGTGTGGGAGAGCGTGCAGCGTCACTCAAATAACTGTATCATCTTTCCTGAAATTCAATTGGAATTGTGTTAGTAATTAGCTGAAAGAGAGCGAAAGAAAGAGAGAGAGAGAGAGAGTGTATATTGACGTTGAAGTTGATGGCGCCAGCTCCAAGTTAGCCTAACAGCTGATAACTATTGGAACCATCGGGAGCTCTCGTTGTCATAATCTGGGCCATTTCCTCCTATGCAATAATGCATACAATTCTACATATGTACATATGTATACATATATATATATATATATCTGATTACAGTCCAAAAAGAACAAAAAAATGCCCTGTCATGCTGCTGTATATAGGAAGTAATGCACCCAGCCCTCTAGCCCCCAGACTCAGACCCCGACCCAGACCGAGACATATTAGACCCTCGAGCAACATTGTTTACACTTGGATTCAAGTGGTTGTTGTTATTATTTTATTTTATTTTTTTTCTCTCTCTCTCTTCTATAAATATAAGCCAATGTCATGTCCGGAATGTCCTCAACAGCTAGTTAGACTGACTAACTAACTAGTTAATGGTGAAATATAATGTAAAGATGATCAATTGCATTCTTTTTTCATTATATGTATGCACAAAGAACTTCATTTAGATCGACTGTAGAGAATTCTCAGAGAAGATTTCTGCTCTCTAAGCTCAACTGTTAAACGAACTTTTTACCACAATTTCCTAGGATTAATGTTAAGGAATTTGTTAGAAATGAAATCTTATATAATTTTTTTTTAGTTCTGAATAGCAATCCTTCAGTTCTCCTGTTATCCTAAGTTCCTTTTATTCCTGAATTCCGTTTTATTTTGATCCCGCCTCAAGCCTTAAGAAACTCAAAACGTTTGTCTTCTTTACAGTGGTCGCGAGGCGAGAAATCGTGCCGAGAAAAATCGTCGCGATAAACTAAATGGATCCATACAAGAGCTATCCACAATGGTGCCCCATGTGGCAGAGTCACCGCGTCGAGTAGATAAAACGGCAGTTTTACGCTTTGCTGCCCATGGTCTTAGGTTAAAGTACGGTAAGTGAGAGTTGCCCTTCCATTCGCTGCCCATTCGGTCCCCGTCTCCATCTGAGAACTTCTCTGTTATAGCCTTTGGGAAGACCTTGCACCAACAGCGACCACAGATAACGGACACGTTAATGAACATGCTAGATAGCTTCTTTCTAACCTTGACATGCCATGGCCAAATACTGTTGATATCATCGAGCATTGAACAGCATTTGGGTCATTGTCAGACGGATTTGTATGGCCAGAGCATAATGCAGATAACCCATCCGGAGGATCAGAATATGCTTAAACAACAATTGATACCCACAGAGCTGGAGAATCTCTTTGATGCCCATACCGAATCGGATGTCGATGGTGAGCCGCGTCAGCGTAGTAAAACGGAAGAGGATTACATTGATCGCAAATTGCGCGAGGATAGGCGAAGCTTTCGCGTGAGGTAAAAAAAAAAGGAGGACACTTAGACACCATATGCTTAGCATTTTTACGCTTTACGTTTTTTAGATTGGCACGTGCCGGACCAAGATCGGAGCCCACTGCCTACGAGGTTGTCAAAATCGATGGATGCTTTCGACGCAGTGATGAAGCACCGCGTGGTGTACGCTCAAATACGTTTAGCTCTAGTCTCCAGTTGATACGCCGGACACGTGGTCGGGATGATGCTATCCCATTGCATACGATCAGTGGCAATGATATTGTAAGTGTCCTGAGTCCTGCCGTGTTTTTTTGTTTTTTTCCGGCACTGTTTACTGTTTACTGTTTACTTTTTAGGTGCTGACCGCTTGCGCTCGAATTATACGTCCTCCAAAGATCATTAGCCGTCTGGTCGATGCCAATACATTGGAATATAAAACACGTCATCTAATCGATGGACGTATCATTGATTGTGATCAGAGAATTGGCATTGTCGCCGGCTATATGACGGATGAGGTGCGCAATTTAAGTCCATTTACGTTCATGCACAATGATGATGTACGCTGGGTGATTGTGGCCCTTCGGCAAAGTGAGTTTCAATTTTTTTTTTAACATTTTTAATTTCTCTGTATCTCTACCATATACATACATATGTATTTCTCTCAGTGTACGATTGCAATAGCTCGTATGGCGAATCGACTTATAGACTCTTTACACGCAATGGCAACATTATTTACCTGCAATCGAAGGGTTATCTGGAGATTGACAAGGAGACGAACAAAGTGCATTCGTTTGTCTGTGTCAATACATTGCTGGACGAGGAGGAGGGCAAGAGACGTGTACAGGAAATGAAAAAGAAATTCTCGGTGATCATTAAAACACAAATACCCACACAATCGGCAATCGATGTACCAGCATCTGAGCATCCAGCTCAATTGGAGAAGGCTGTGCTTCGTTTAATACAGAATCTACAGAAATCTGCCTCCGATGATGATACAGATCACACACATAATCCCAATGATCTCGATTGCGATGATAATGATGATGATGATGAGGATGAGGATGATGATGCCGGCAGCAACCACGACGGCAACAACGATGATGTCCACGATGATAATAATGATGTTGGTGATGATCATGATGATGATGATAATAATGACAATGGGGAAGGCAATGAAGATAATATGCGTCTAAGTATTACTGAATTTAACGAAACAGCACCAAACTTTCATCAGCGGCGTCAGCAATCTCATCATCATCATCAACATCATTACCAACATCATCATCATCAACATCATCTGGGCAGCATGTCACAAGCTCGTCTAAATGCAACACACCAACACCACCACATGGGCATGGGCATGGGCAGCTCAAAGACGCCACCGCTGGCTCTGGTTCCACCAGAAACCTCATCCGTCAAGTCATCCATTTCGAAGAGTGTCAATGTGGTGAATGTGACAGCAGCCAAACATTTGCGTGGCATCCACTCGAATTCTGTCAAATCGCCCAATTCCTCCGAGCCAATTCAGGCGGCAACAACGCTGGCCAGTAGAGTTGGTGGTTGCACTTGCTCGACTGGGACTGGTGCCGGTGATTGTGATTATTGCCTAAATCCATTGACACCCGAAACCATTCAACCAGCTCCATCATTGAAACGCAGCAGTGCAGCAGCAGCTTTAACCGCTCCCGAAGATGACGATGATGACGATGATGATGA